>CM076584.1:757046360-758327719 GCA_034641835.2 Pinus albicaulis | reverse complement strand
AAGTGCATGAGGAGCCATATATGATAGGAATAGAGTCTGTAAAACCTTCCCTCACAGGTGAAGTATTTAATGATGATTTTCATCATGGGGACATATATATCAAGGAGGTGGGAGAAAGGAAAAATTGTCTTTTCATCATTCTTGTACCTTGGTTTAAGATATAGCTCATAATAATAATTATTGAAGTTTCCTTGTTTAAAACATATTTCTCCTACATTTGGGATCCTTATAACAGCTGCAATAATTTCAATGGACATAGTGAAATTGACCCTGGAAAGAGTGATATGTTTGTAATGAAGGTTAGAGATGAACAATATTGTCAACATAGGATGGTACTAGATTCTTTTCACTTTATATGGATTTTTCTTCTATCTCTCTTCCTAACTAGAACTTATGTTCTCCTCTTCAGCCATAGTTGATGTCAAAAACCCTAGGGTGATGAAATGAAATGGAGGAATGTGAAGTGAAAGGAAGTGTTGGGAAATTAAGGGAGACTGGGTAAGTAACCCTAGGACTTAGAACTATTAGGAATGATATTTTTTTTGGGAATGGGGATACAGGGAAATGGGAAAATGTTTATAGGAATGTGAGTGGAAGTGTATAATAGTTTAGGGATTAGGTTAAAATAAGAATTAGGGTTTATTGCTTTAGAAATGACTATGAAGCACAATCAATACATTAATGAGATGATGGATGGGTTACTTACTGATAAATGAAGCTTTGGAAGAACGAATTTGCAGATATTTGGCATGAAATGATGGAGTGGCAGGCTGTGAGATGTTTTGGCACTTGCTGAGTTAATGTGCAACAACCTTCCAAACGGGTAGAGACCTCTCCAAACGTGTAGCGCCAGTTGAAAATTTCACTCAAAAACATGAACAAGCATGCAACGCCCTCCCCAAACATGCAACATCTCTCCTAAACGCGCAACGACCTAGAGAACATGCATCAACCAACAAATTTCGCTTAGTTACACTTTGAAATTCAAAATTTCTCCTTTGATGAAGGTTGTTGAAGGTTGAATGAGACAAATGGGCTTTGTCTTGAGGTGTTGAGGTCTTCTATAGTCTAGTGGATTTGATTTATAATTTGAATAACCCACTTTCCTTATGTTCACTTTTCATTTTTCAAACTTTGACACTAATACTCTTTGACTTTTCTGACTTTTTGTTTGGCAAGTTGATCAACTGACGAGTTTGACTTTCTTTGCTTCACTTGGGAAAGAGTGCTTGAGTTAGAAGCTTAGGGAATGAATTATTACATATAAAAAACACAAAATTAAATTTGAAAATAAAAAATAAATTAAATCTTTGATTTTATATTAAAATGACATTTTGATATTAAAATCATAGAAATCAAAATTACAACTTGAAAAATATAATAGTTACATACTGATCACTTTCTTCTATCTGATTGTTGGCTGCAAATTCGTTAAGCATGAGAAACTTGTATTATTTCTCTAGAATATTGTCTCTCTTAGGCTCATACTCCTCAATGCATATTCTAAATCATCTTTGAAAAGAAAACATTCTTCAAGATTGTTAAACATGACAACCCTGTCTTCTTCATGAGAGAAAAAAATATTTGTTAGCTGATATTATTGTAGGAAATCATCATCAAAAATCCTTTTACTCACAACAACTTCTTGTATGGCTTCATCAGTCTAATGACTATCATCATTCAAACCCAGAATTCCATTTTCAATAATGGAATATGCTTCACTCACACATTCTTGACTGTGTGAACACTGTAAGAGCTGCAAATATACATTCACTTGGGCTGTAACATGATTTTTCAAGAGATGATCTATTTCATCTTCAGACAAAGGAGAAAATTGAGTTTTAAAGAAATTTACCTTGATTTGGTGATTTTAAATTTTAGGATCGGGAATTGACACTTCCCTTTCCCGATTCCAGTTTGTCTCATCTAAGGATGGAGTTATTGATTCTTGTTTGTGATGAAAAGGTTTCTCATGAAAAGGCTCAAGGATCTCTTTATCCAAGGAGGAAACTATTGATTCTTGTTGGAAAGAAAAATCATGAAGGGTTTCTATGATCTCATCATCTAAATATTCTTCATCCCCACACAACTTTTCAAGAAAATCAATGAAATTATCAGATATCTCACAACAACTATCAATCATCGACAAGGAAGAATTAGAGCGTTGATAATGTGTAATATTAATAAATTAGCATACAACTAATAGGAATACTAATTTTACTTTTAAAATCTATTTAGATGAATAAATGGGCGAGGAGGCTCATAAGTTGCTTAAGTATGAATAAAAATCCCTCATAATGTGAAAATGGATCATGTAATAACTAGATCAAGCATCCACATGTATGAACAGGGTCTAAAATGTGTGGACAAAGTCAAGTTTTACCAAGTCAACAATTTTTTTATATGAGGAGTGGATCCTAAATAAAGACAGCTCAATGTGAATGAAGATCAATCTAGCTAGTCAAAATGAAGACACCTTGAGTGTGAAAGGAGACAAGGCATGAAGATCCAGTCAAGGTTGATCCAGTCAAGATTGAATAAATCAAAAAGCACTATAAAAATATGAGAAAGGCACATGGAGACAGCGTAATTTTGGAGGAGGAACTTTTGCATGGAAACAACCTCATATTTGGGTGGGACCCTTGGTGAGGAAGCTCCTCAACTATATAATGGAGGGGATGGAAACCATATGGAGCATGATTGAAGATTATATTTTGTATGTGGTCTATTTATACTTCTTGCATTCTTTAGCTATTTAGCTAAGTTTGCTGCACTATTTAGTGCAAGGGTTTTCTCATGCGGGGATTCCCTACTCTTTCTTAGAGATCTTGTTTAAGAAATATAAGAGGATATTTTTGAGCTGAATTTTCCATTATCTAGTGTTAGGCCAAGTAGTTACCTTCAGAAAAAATGCAGTCCCTTGTAGAAACTACGTTATTTCTTAAGGTGTGCAGTGGAAGGGGTTAAAACCCCACTTTTATGAGCTAGTTTCCCAAGAGGAGGATCAACCATTTTCCCAGAAAGCTAGTAGGAGAGTCTATAGCCATTTCTTTGCATGTTCAACCATTTTTATGTAGAGCTTCAGCTATACAGTGCAATTCATCCATAGATCTGCTGTAGTTATTTCATGTATATCATTTTTGTGAAGAAACCCTTGTCGGGTCATCTTAGATCTATGTAAAAAGAGACTAGATCTCTGTTTTTATGCCTCATTGATTAATCTAATAGAAGATCTGATTTTTCTCTCCATTTTATGAGTATAACCCTCAAATAACTGCACTGTTTCTTTATGCAGTAATTTATGTGTGTTGCAGTCTTGGGGTTTCGTCATTTTTGGGTTGTTTTGAGCATGGGAGGCCTATTTAACTAGGAAAAAGTTATTTGTTTTTGATTTACTCTTAGATATAAGTTAAATAATATCATATCTAATCGATTCATGGGCTGCATTTTTTTGTTGATTCTCATATTTATGAAAAATGTGTTTTATGTGCAAGTATTTCTTATTTTCCCATTTTGGGATATTACATAATGTTGAAAGAAAACTAAATGAATGTCCTTTAGATAATATAAACTATCATATGGTAGATCCTCTTACCATGATCTCGCTTTTTCCTCTAAGGTAGCCACAAACATCTTCATCAGACAATATTTAAGAAACACAATCTTTAGTCTATGAATATGGAAATTAAATTTGACCAAATGCATACTAGCATCTTCACCACTTTACCCTTAAAATTTGACAGTTGTGATTGCCAATATATATGAGGAATATGGTTTGGAAAACTAGGAATATGGACTCGATTCATAGGAGCATACCTTCGAGCAATCAAATCCATTTTGACAATAGTGAGTCACCAAAAAGTTCTTCAGGCTATCGGTTCTTGAAGAGTGGAGGGAGTTTTCGACACTGGAGTCGCCAGGTGAATGATGCACAACCTTCTTGTGCCTGATTTTTTTCACCATCAACAATCAAATCGGATATTTTTCATACACCCAGGGAAAATTTTTTCTCTTTGTTCCCCTGCAACGACGCCAATATGTTATCACTCCACCAAATTCCCAAGGTTGAGGAAGGAATCCCAACAGAGGTAACCAAAAACCAGGCTTTTGACTTGATAGCTAGCCCTATCAAGCCGGAGAGGGCTCTCTCTAAAAGGGTCACAGCCAGGAGGGCTAGAGAAAATAAGGTTTTAGGCTAGATAATGAGTGTAAGGGGTTGTTTTTATTTATTTTTGGTTTGGTAAATCATTGGATAATGAAATTAGGTCATGGAAATCTAGGTTAGGGCTATAGAGTTAGGGTTCCAGGGATGAATGGGGAACGATAGGTATAATTCCAATCACTTGAGGAAAATGGTTATGGAATGGTTTAGAAAATGTAAGGAGGTTGAGGGAATCATAAGAGATGTATTTCTCTAAGACAGAAGATATGAAACAAAATATGACCAGTTACCCAAAACAGAGCATGGCTAACATGTATTATGAATTTCACACTTCTAAAATATCATAATCATAGACATGAAAAGGAAATGAACAATAAATTCACACATATGTCACTGAAGAAGAAACAATGAAATAAATTTAATACCACAGGTATCCCATAAATATAGCTTCAACTCATCTTGTATTAATGGCCAAAACCGAGTATAAATTCTCCTTGATCAACTAAGAAAAATGAAACTGATTCCAACCCTTGAATCCTATGAAGAAATGAGCTAAATAGACATGAAAGCCACCTCCACTCAATCCTCAGGGGTCGAATCCACGAGGTTAGGTAGATATTACAAAAAAATCTGAATTGATAGCTAGAGTACAGGATGAGAAAAGTGACTCATTCCTATCTCAAGTGAACTAATTCATTACACCTCATATGCTTGGTTTACCTAATGTATTTACCCTATTAAATAGTAATAACATGATAATTAAATTCATCTTGATAATTTAGATAGGTAAATTCAAACTTTCACAAGGTAAAATTCCAAACTAGAGTGAAACTCAAAAAATTTCTGAAGACTGCAAAAAAAACACAATTTCCTTGTAAAATGCGCAGCATCTAGGAAGAAAAAATGACCTATGTTCAAGGTTGATTTTGAGTGCCTTCCCAGTATACAAATTTGCTCCATAATGTCTCATTGGAAATCCCTTTGAGTCGAATTTCCATAACTACCTCCAGCTTTCAATATGGTTCTCATTTTCTTAACAAAAACCTCTTCTCCCAATACCGGTAAACGCGCAGTGACGAGGCAGATTTTGAGGCGGAAACATGCAATTTTGATGGTTTTTTACTTTTTGATGGACCAGTTCTCCTCCAAAAAATATGAAAATTCATAGGGTTGATGTCCTCCTCAATAAAAACCTTCTGGTGGTGGCCATTTGTCATTTAGATGCTCCAAAAAATATTAGTGTCCAAGGCGCTACGTGTTTAGCAAATTTTCTGTGTGCAAAATATTTTCAAAAACACAGAAATGAACAAAATGCTAAGTTTGCCAAAATTTTGTCAAAATTGTGAGGGTACTTTCTCATCAAGTGTTTGAGGGATGGAGTGACACCTCAGCAAGTATGTATAACTTCTCTTTCTCTTCTTTCTTGGTCAAAACTTCAATCTTGGCATTGTCTCTTTTGAGCTTGGCTAATGTAATTCCCTCTTTCGGGGAATGAAGTTTGATTCTTGTTCTCAACAAGTCATTGTCCTTGTTTGGCTTCTCTAGAAAATTTTCCAAATTTATATTGGCTCTTTTAAGCCATGGTTCCCTATTCTTACTGATTTCTAGCAAAATTGTTTGTTTAGTGTAAGTTGGTCTACTATGTCAGCTTCCCTTTGTATCTCTAGGGCTAGAGTTCTTTTCAGCCCTCTAGCCCTAGGTCTCTATCTTTGAGGCTGATCCTCATCATCATCAAGTTCACCAAAATTATCCAATGTTTCCTCAAGGAAGGCTTTAGCTTTCTCTGCCTCTCTTTGTGCTTCAATGCATTTCACCTCATTGATGGCTTGCTTGGTCTTCAACTACTGATTTTCTTGCTCAAGGAAGTGAATCACATAATTGGCCCTCTCAAGATTATTTTGGAGCTCATTAATATCAACCTCTTTATCTTTAATTGTTTCATTGGTAATTTTGCCTTCATCTTCCTCACCTAGGTCAATCAATTGAAATTCTTGCTCCATCTCATGGTTGTCCTCCTCATCATGAAAGACTAGCTCCACCACCTGTTCCTTACCTTTATCTACTTGTTGTGTTGATGAAGAAGGCATAGCCACTTTGGTAGTTTTGGTAAATGGCTCAACCTCAGGAAAACTAGCCCATTTTGCCTCAATGTCCTCATCATTGCTTGAAGACTCAGAATCATGATGTGATGATGATGTAGGGTTATAAAAAGGTAAATAATAAGGCTCAATATGAGGTGAATGAGGTGAATGGAAATGATATGGTAATGAAGTATGAACAGTAGGCTGAGATGGAGGGATAGATGAGGGAGGATGAGATGATGAAGGTGCATTATGGAAATGCTTACTAGGTGGGGTAGTGAAAATCTCATTGGATATGAAGGTGTCCCATGTAATTTTTAATTGATCAAGTTGATGCATGAATATAATTTTGATGAGGGAGTGGTGGAAGAGAATCTACATTTGATGATGATAATCTCTCTTTTGGGAAATAAATTCCATTTTATCAATGCTCCGGAGGAGATAATAGAGTATCTGAAGCATTCTGACCCTAGTGAAGTGCATGAGGAGTCAGATATGATAGGAATAGAGTCTAGAAAACCTTCCCTCATAGGTGAAGTATTTCATGATGATTTTCATCATGGGGACATATCTGTCAAGGATATGGGAGAGAGGAAAAATTGTCTTTTTATCATTCTTGTACCTTGGTTTAAGATATGGCTCATAATAATAATTATTGAGGTTTCCTTGTTTCGACCATCTTTCTCCTACATTTGAGATCCCTGTAGCAGCTGCAATAATGTCAGTGGACATAGTGAAATTGACCTCGGAAAGAGTGACCTGTTTGTCATGAAGGTTAGAGATGAAAAATCTTGTCAACGTAGGATGGTACTGGATTCTTTTCACTTTCTCACAAAATTCGAAATAGCCTACATGCTTAAAGCATGACAGAGTGAGGGGAGATTCCATAAAATCTCTAGTACTTGCTGGTTCATGTGTGATGACTTTCCCTACTTTCTTATATGGATTTTTCTTCTGTCTCTCTTCCTCACTAGAATTTTTGTTCTCCTCTTCAACCATAGTTGATTTCAAAAACCCTAGGGTGGTGAAATGAAATGGAGGAATGTGAAGTGAAATGAAGTGTTGGGAAATGAAGGGAATGGGAATGTTAAGGGAGACTAGGTAAGTAACCCTAGGACTTAGAGCTATTAGGGATGATATTTATTTTGGGAATGGGGATTGTTATCACTCTAATAATTCTTAAGTTGTGAGATTTTTTATTTTAAGTCCAAGAACATTAGAGGTAACCACAGACCGACTTTTAAACTCTAAGATCTAGCCATTCTTAGGGTTTAGAGAGGGCTCTCTCTATAAGTTTTAACTTTGTTTTAATTATGTGATATTAAGCTAGTTATCATGTGAAAATTGGTTTTGTTTGGTTTGGTGGGAAAAATAACTTAATGAGATGGATAGTGAGAGATTTATTTGTCCATTGGGCTAAGGAGTCAAATTTCAAGTAGACAGGGCTAGGATCAAGATCAAAAAGTCAAATATTTTCAGGGCAAGATAGACAAGTCATTGAAGATATAGGAAGGCTGATTGGTGAAGTGGTTTGATCAAGCTAAGGAGAAATCAAGGATTCTCTAATCCGGATAAGGAAGGAGTATACAAGGTTCATTCTAAAGAGGGAGAAATTAAGGGTTCCCTACTTTGAAAATCAGTAGAAAACATAGAAACGATAACTAGTTAAAGACAGGTTGCTTTTAACAAATCCTGTAATAATACTCCTAGTTCATCATTCAAATTTGGAACACATATATGGATGCATGTAAAACATAAGAAGATAAACAAAGATAGTAGAAAGTACTTCACTTCAATGGCTCATCACATGAATCCTGAAATATGATGCTAGATGATTTGATCCAGTCTGCCACTTGAACTTGCTACAAAAAAGCCTTCAAGTACAACAAAAATGACTATAGAAATATTTAGCAATTTATTCCACACTAATACTTCAAAAGATGAAGTATATATACAAAAATGTTTACAAAATATCCTAGAATAATCATAGGATTTTTCTAAGAAAATAAAAATATCTTTTACAAAAAAATAGTGACAGTTACTTAACAACTTAGCATGTTGTCCTATTTATCCAAATAAAATAGAAAATGCTGTTGTGGATTTGGTTTAGTTGGTTTCTTTGTTGTCTTCAACACCGGCACAAGATATTTCAAATCTGTTTTGAAATATTACCTTCATATTTGATACACTTTATCTTTGATATTCTTTAATCACTTATACACTTTAACCATTGTTTAACTGCCTTACTACTGTAATTTTCTATTTTGACTCTGTAAAAATCAGCAAACTGTTTTCATCCTTTTTTTTCTGCAATTTGAATTTTACAGTAAGTCAGTGAGTGATTCCCAAGATTCTTCATCAGGAATTTTAATCTTTTTCAGCTTCCTAAAGTTCTCATCTGCCTCAGTATATCTAGCAAATGTTGGTTTTATAATAGCTAAGTGTTTTATCTGATGCTGTAGATAAAACAAGTCTTCAAAACTTCTATGTAAAAATTTTCCTGTAGGAATTTCTTGTCATTCTGTTTTGTCCACCTGCTCTTTTGCATAATCTCTTATCTTCTTGTTATAGTCTTCTTGTGGCATGAGTTTATCATTAATAACCAGGATGTTTGGAAAACCTCTTTGCCTCAAAATCTCAAATTTAACCATGAATTTGGTTATAGCTATGTTCATGTTTTCACATTTTTCTTTTAGCTGTATCATTAAATTATTATTTGAAATCACTTCCTTATTTCAAGGATTGTCTCTGTTCTATCAGTAATTTCTATCTCTTCTAGTTCTTGCTTGTTCTTGCTGTTGAGAAATTTGATTAATTCTAGGGCCTGTCAGATTTGGCACCTAGTTCATCCTTTTTTTTTTGAATCTATGCTTGTGTTGCTTTCAATAAATACCTTTGCTCATAAATCACTTGTATTAATGGCCACACATCATTGATGGATTCAATTATTTTACTCCATAACTGACTCTTCACATAAGAAATTGGCTCTTTCAGGGTTAAATCCTTTTGTAGATTCTTCAACTCAACATTTAACCTGTTAGCCCTCTGTTCATGAGTTTTGGCATTGATTTGGGTTAGCTTCTTAATGTCTTCAAGATTGTCAATCACTTTCTTCAATCTATTGATTTTATTGGTTTGAAGTGACATTTCTTCCATGGCCTTAACTAGTTTACTAGCCTCATATGTTGGCTGCACTGTTGATGTAGATGACTCTGTAGCTGAAGTAGTGGATGAGGTCACTGGCACTACAGTATCCAGTGGTACTTTTGGTGCCAAATATTCTACCAGAATTGAAGGCACAACTGTAGTAAACATGGGAATTACTGTAGGAGTTTACTGTGATTTTGTAATTTCTCTTTCATGGACAATCTTGGATTTCCATTTCTTTTATCTGTGTTTTCAATTGTAAAATCAAGTTCATCATATCATCTTTCTAGTTTTTCTCTTGTACTATTTCTTTGGTTTGTGGATGTTCTTTCCATGGAAGATTGAGTTGTTTCCTCAGTGCTGCAATATCAACATTCTTTTTCTTCACTAACTCTTATGTTGCATGACATTGGCAGGATTACATCCTACTTGAATAACCAACTCTTCTAAGGAATTAATCCTAAGATATTTAGCATATGAGGAAGCCTTTTCAACTTTCATTTGATCTCTCATATTTATTATTGTATTCTAGAGCTTGTGGACACTCAGGGCCTTTGTAGTTATGGTAGAATATATCATCTCAGAAGTTTGCCTGTGAAATTAAATTTGATATAGTGCATGGATACTTTTTGTTGGTACCTCAAGTTAAATTTTTTTGTAATCTGCAACTATTTTTGGAGTCTTGACTGTTAGCTGAAGCACTGAAATAATCAACTTCTTGTTTGAATAATGAAAAGCTGATAGACGTCTATTTTGGATACTTGGTGTTTGTTTCAAATACTGAGAATAGATCTCATTTTTTATTTCTTCATTCTGTCTTTATCTACTTATATTTTTCTCTGATGTCAAGGTCTTTACATTCTGCTACCTATGAGGAGGATGCCTAAATACTCTGTTGCTTCTCTATTACGTGTGTTGTAATTATCAGGATGCTCTTCATTTAAAATCTCTGTGGATGGCTCATTTAAAATGACTGTAGCAACATCTGTATTTCTCTCTGGAACATATGTATCTTCCACTTCTATGGTCACTTTTTCTTTATCAATTGGATTTATCTTAGGCTTTTTATTTTATCTAACTTTAAAATTAGTCTCAGTTTTTGTCTCAACAATGTAGGTACCTTTTTCTTTGACTCTCTTAGTAGCTTTCTCTCCTTGATTTACAGTTTGCAAGGTGTGACTAGTATCACCCTGTTTAACTGATTCTACCAAGGCATTTTCTAGCCACTCTATTTGATTGACATATTGTTCAATCTATGGTTTTTTCTCATGAATATAAGGTGTCAGTTTTCACTTCAGCCTCATTTTGCTTAATATTCCATGTGGATAATAATTCCATGAGAGGCTTTCTTCAAATTTGTATTCAAGTAATTGCTTTGCTGCTTCTTGTTCTACATCTCTGTGATTACAAGTAAAAGGTCCAACCTGATTCTTCAACTTAAATTGGGTCTTCTTTTTGGCTGCTAAGAAGTTTATAGAATCTGAATTTAGGATTTTCCTGATGTACTCCAAGGAAAAAACTCTCATTGGCGCATACTTAGGTAGTTTATAGGGTAAAATATTTTACCCAAAACTCTGATTTCTGTATGTTTCTGATATAAGTACCAATGTCCAATTCTAGTTTACTCTGAGAGCTCTAGATTTTTCTTTATTTCATCATTGATTCTTGGTTGTACTATGTTTGTTAACATGTTTATCAATGCATGAATAAAGTAATATGTAAACTTTGCATAACTGAACTCTGTGGACTCTTTTCTAATCAAAGATGTCCAAAAGATGACTGAGAGTGGGTTTTCTTCTATATCAAGCTTCTAAAGTGTTATTGAGAACTTGTCTGCTTGGAAATATAAGAACATATGAAAAGAAAGGATGCATACCTAAATACTCCTTCAGTTGGAAATTTGACAAGTTGATCATGGATATTATCAGCTATGTATTCAACATAATTAAAAATGACAGAAGGAGGTTGTCCTGATACAAAGGTAGATAGAAAACCTAGGATTGACTCATCTATTTTCTCATCTATAAAATACCCTAGGATAAATGACAACATGGAAATGACATGCCTAGACCCTTTAGGAAATTTTGAAGTAGAATAAGGAGGATTGATCTATGGAATTTCAACATGTAAAAGCATGAACAATTGGAAAATTTGGAACCTTTTGGGAAATTCCAGACCAATGTAAATATTGGTGACTACTTCTATTGATAAGGGAACTGCATTGGGATCTGGTTTGAGCTATAGCATCTGGTTTATTGACTCAACAGTAATTGTAAACAATACTTCTTTATTTTCATTTACCATTGCTCTTTTTTCAAGAGAATAATAGGTCTGACACATCCTAAAAACCTCTAGACACTGATGGGTGAGTGGAGAAACATATTTGGGTAGGTTTGACTCCCAAATTTATACTTCTTCAAATTGATCTAATGAATTTTCAAGACTTCAGCAGTGGAGGTCTAATAGATTAAATTATATCACTGGATCTGCTATTTTGTAATCCACATATGCTAAGGGTGTATGTTCAATGTCTACAATAGGAGGTTGTAGAGGATTTACAACAATTGAAGTCTTGGAATTTACTGTTGGGTTTGATTTTGACATTTTTTAGACTTTCTGGATAATTGAAACTCCATATTTTGACTTTTTTGGACTCTTCTGTAAGTTCAAATTGTTTATAGAAGTGTTTTTGACTCTAAGAGAGGTTCTTTAAACATAAGTCGGCATAAATTGGCTTTTTCTTGGATTTAACTCTTTAATTCTGGCTTCAAACTATCTTCAGACACCTTATAGGTTTTAAAAATGATAGACAAGGGTTTCCTCTACTTTTTTCAGACAAACTGGACTGAAACTAGTTCAAATTGGGCACATAAGGATTGGGGTTACCTGCAAAGTATTTCTGGATAAATTTAGAGTTTTTTCAAGGTCTGAAAAGGTTAATATATTCAATTTTAATTTAAAAACCAGATGCAGTATCGAAAAAAGGGTTTTTTAGGGTTTTTGCAGTGATTTTGTTCTTTTTGGGAAACTAAAAGGGTCTTTCTTTGGGTAAATGGGCTTTACTAGGCTTAATTTCTCAGAAAAATCCTTTCAAAATGATAAACATGCCATTTTTCTTATGAAGAATACATGTTTGTGCAAGTATTTAGTCTTTTTAAACGAGTTCAAAGGCATCAGATAGTTTCTTATGGCTTTGGAGGTGTCTGGAAACGAACTGAGGTTTCCAGTGGTCTTGATAGTAGTTGCAATGGATTTCTGGCTTTTACGGGCATGAAAATAGTGTATAGGTCTTATTTCTTTAGTCAGAATGGATAAACGCATAGATAGAATGAAAAGAAGGGCTTTTCTGTGCAAAATATAATGTTTTTAGGTTTAATGAGTATGCATTTAATGGCGGTCATGTCAAAGTAGAAGGCAGTTTTGGTGTTGGGGCAAAAAACTATTGATGGTTATCACACATAATTTGAGCGGTAAATGGTTTGTGGGATCGAATGTGATCAAGTGAAATGTTGCTGCGTGGAGAAGAGAGAAGGGAGCAAAACAACCCATTTCGCAAAGTTTGAAATGGTTATTGTTTGCGCAAGTGAAAATGCAATATTTCTTTTTGGTTGTCAAATCTGGGAGGGATAAGTGTGAATGGCTGTGATTGAATGAGGAAGCTTCTCAGCGGTGGGGTGTGGGGCTCGGGGTTTTGTGTTATGTGGCGGGATAGTTTTAATATTTAAAACATATGTTTTAATCTACAAATAATGTTTTATTTGATTGGTGGGGCGATATTTATATGGTGAATAAAACATTTATATATGTTTTATAACCATTGGGGGTAGGATGATCATTGAGTCGGCGAGGATCGGGCTGGAGCTTTGCAGAACCCTGATCCATCGGACCTGCATGCCTGCATGACCCATCTCTGCTCATTCGCCCTACCGGCCAATTCGTTCAGAGCATTCCCGATCTCTCAGCAGCACCCCACCTGAATCGCCCCATGAACACCTCGGGGGTGGGGGGGTTTCGACCCCCCCAACCTTCAGCCCTTTTTTTTTCAGCAGCCTTCCATATGATACCTCCAAAATCCCATAGAGCTCCTGATCCAGGGACAACAGCAATGATTCAGCTGCAATGGATCTGCGTCCGCGGGGTACACTCCCAGTAAACACAGTGTGAAAGACCCATCCCCTTGCAAACCCATCTCAGAGAAAATGCCCATATTAATCATCGAAGATCCCTGGATCGATGAATACAGAGACCACATGAGTAAACATGCCCTAATATGTCAATTCATGGGGGTTCGACTCAATGAAAAGGCTCTCTACTGGTGGATAAACCAGAAATGGAAACCCAAAGGGGACTACGAACTTCAGCTGGGATCAAGGAGTTTTTTCACTGTCATTTTCGCTCATAGGGGCGATAGAGATCGCATCTTTGAAGGAGGCCTGTACTTCTACAACTCTGCAGGACTTTACATAACATACTGGAGACCCAACTTCGCTCCAGAATAGGAAGATTTCAAAAAAGTTCCAATATGGATTCGACTTTACTCTTTTCTTGTTGACTACTGGAACAAGCGCATCTTGGAAGCCATTAGAAATCAGCTGGGAGTCTTTGTCAAAACCTCAGATCTCACATCACAAGGTAAGTACATAGCCTATGCTAGAATCTATGTTTACCTGGATATTTTAGTACCCCTCCCAGGCCATATTGAGCTAATCCATAAAGGAGTGCAACGGAAGCAAACCATTGATTATGAAAACATCCCATTCAGATGCTGAACATGCCGACAACATGGACATATGAGTCATGGCTGCCCTGTTAATCAACCCCCACCTCAGGCGCAACAGGTAAAAGTGGCTACTCCACCCCCTGGTTTAACCTCTGTTTCAAGGAAGAATAAAGGGAAGAAAGGAAAAAATCCTCCGAAACCCTCCACCAATACTACCCCCACTAATACCGCCCCCACCTAGAAAAATAGCTTTGAAGCTCTTAGCAATCTTGACTCAACTGAGCACCCTATATTCTCTCACACCCCCACTGTTCAAGATCCATCAATGATAAGTCAATCATCTAATCCAACCAACACTCCCAACCCAAACTCTGATTCAATCCACGCCCAGACACAACAACATAACTCAAAATCCTCTCCCATCCAGATCAATACTAGCCACACCTCATTACAAACCCCTCCATGCACAGAACCTTAAATAGACTATCCATCCTCAACCACTTCTACTAATCCTCTGGAGGAGATCCTAGGCGATCTAGATCTCCAAAAGGTCAATGAGAAATGGTCCAAACTGGGAGCGGATGCCATTCCCCAGGAACACTTTGAGAAAATAGAAATGGCATACTTTCAGTTGGATTATATCAACCAGAATGCAGCCAAAAGGCAATGGGGAAACAACAGCCAAACGGGCATTCAAGCCAACCTGGATCTGGACCAATACAGGCTGCAAGGACCAGGAAGAAAGAGAGGGAGAAAATCCACAAGACATCAAATACAAGAACTAGGCAGGCGCCTAATCAATGAAGGAAAAATTAGGGCCTTGGTCCTATCTGCTCCAAAGATAACTCAATGAAACTGACAACCTAGAACATCAGGGGGCTAAACAACACCTCCAAAAGAAGGATCCTGAAAAACCAGTTATTCTCGCAACACCCAGACCTTATACTTCTTCAGGAATCCAAATGCTCTCCCAAAGGCACTGAAACACTTAAAAAACTCTTTTCCAAGAGTCAGCATTGCTTAAGCATAGATGCCATCAGGCAAGTACGAGGGTTACTCATGTTTTGGAATAAAAGAAATTTTTTTATGCAGAATGCTTTGTCCACCAAGCACTCACTATCAGTCATATTTAACATGCCAGACTCATGGAAAATGATATGCATCACCAATGTGTATGGACCTCAAAGAATCTAGGAAAAGTTGAAGATGCTGCAAGACCTGGACGAAGTCTGACAACACCATGGGGCAAACCACTGGATTTTAGGTGGTGACTTCAACATGATCACCAATCTAGCGGAAAAGAAGGGAGGCTTACGAAGATTGGATAAAGACTCGGAAGCATTCAATACCTTTATTTTTGAATCCAAACTCATTGACATCCCCACAGTCAATGGTCTACATACTTGGAACAATAAGCAAGGAGGAAACAGGCAAATAGCATCAAGGCTCGATAGTTTCTTTATGTCAGAATCCATTATGCTTCAAAATATAGACATGGAGGCCAGCATTCTGCCTATTGGGGGATCTGAACATTGGTCAGTGCAAATTCACTTCACTAATTTGGACAGGCCCCACAACAGACCATTCAGATTCGAGGCCTTCTGGACAGATCACCCATCATTCATGTAAAACATACAATGTTGGTGGACTCAAGCCACCATAAGGAGCGACAATATCATGTACATCTTCTAGCAGAAGCTCAAAATCATTAAATCCAACCTCAAAAGCTGGAACAAGAACACCTTTGGCGACATATTTAAAGCCAAAAAAGAGCTCGATGAAAAAATGGCGAACCTCCAGCAAACATTGATCAAAGAAGGGCCCAATGATGAAAGGATAGCTCAAGAATCAAACCTTCAAAGGCAATGGGAAGAAATGATAAAAAAAGAAGAGATGTTGTGGAGGCAGAAATCGAGGGTGCAATGTTTAAAACAGGGAGAACACAACACAAGCTTCTTTCACAAGTCAACTATCTGGCATAGAGCAAATAATCACATCCTCTCCCTCAAAAAAGCTGATGGCAATAACTTTTATACTAGGGAGCAAATAGGATCTGAACTCAACTCATACTTCAATTCTCTTCTCGGCGATCCCATTCAAGACAGAACCCAAGCCATCAATGAAGTTATCGATGCTATCCCCACCTTAGTCATAGAGGAGAAAAACTCCCTTCTTTTAAGAGAATTCACTGAGCAGGAGATTGAAGAAGCAATATTCACCATGGCCTCGAACAAAGCTCCCAGACCAGACAGCTTTGCAATTGAATTCTTTAAAGCTTGCTGGCCCATTATCAAGGCTGACCTTTTCAACCTAGTAGAGAACTTTCATAGAACCAAGAGAGTGCTGCCTGCCATCAACGCCACCTTCCTCACCTTAATTCCCAAATCAGACCATGCTGACTCCCCCGACAAGTTTCAACCCATAGCCCTTTTTAATGTCATTTATAAAATCCTTTCTAAACTGATGGCTAACAGACTTAACTACATCCTCCCCTCAATCATTTCTTCGGAGAAAAGTGGATATGTTGAAGGCAGGCAGATCACCGATAGCATAATCCTCACTCATGAAGTGTTGCATTCTCTCAAAACAAAAGGGACTCCAGGTATGCTCATCCAGCTTGACCTTTCGAAGGCCTTTGATAAAATCAGCTGGCACCACATAAGAGCAATCCTCCAGGCTTTTGGATTTAGTCAGATATGGATAAATTGGATAATGGAGCTAGTCTTAGGAGCATTCTTTTCAATCCTACTGAATGGAGGACCCCTTCAACCCTTCCTTTCATCTAGGGCTATAAGGCAAGGAGATCCCCTGTCTCCTTTTCTCTTTGTTATCATGGCAGAAGGTCTGGGAAGATCTTTATCCAAGGTGAAACAACAGAATCAGCTCAAAGGAATTAAACCAGTACATCAAGGACCCACAGTAACACATCAACAATTCATAGATGATACAATGCTCATGGGCGCCCCCACAGTGCAGGAAGCTTGAACCATCAGCAAAGTGTTAAATACTTTCTCAGAGGCCTCAAGTATGGAAATCAATCTTACAAAATCCAAACTATTTTTCTTCAACACATCCATTCCTGTGCAGAGAAATCTCAGTAGAATTCTTAATATTCAAAAGAACTCCCTTCCAACCAAATACCTTGGTATTCCACTCTCGAAATATGCCCACAAATCTGCCAACTGGGAAGCCCTCCTCAACAAAATGAGGGCCAGGTTAAGCAGCTGGACCCACTGGGCCTTAAACATGGCTAGCAGATTGATACTGGTCAAATCAATTCTTCAAACCAAGCCAGCATACATTTTCTCAACCCTTGCAGCCCCTAAGGCTATTTATAAATCCATTCGAAGCATCCAGCGATCCTTCCTCTAGAATGGGGCCTTTAAGAAATCCAAATGGGCCCTCCTCAAGTGGACAGACATTTTCAAACCAAAATTGGAGGGAGGGCCAGGCCTAAGAGACCTCGAGATATTAAGCAAGGCCATAGTAGCAAAAATCTGGTGGAGATAGGTAGAAAATCCTAACTCCCTCTCTGGCACCTTGTGGAAAGCGAAGTATACAAATCAAATCGGGGACAAAGACCTCATCAGGCTTACTGGAAACACTCAAGGATCCCCCATCTAGAACAAAGCATGGGAAAATCGACATATTATTCAGCATCACAGCTTCTGGGAAGTGCACCAAGGAAACACCTCCCTATTCTAGGAATATGCCTGGCACTAGCTCCCACCCCTGGACCACCCAGACTGGAATACTCTTAAAAGGGCTATGCAAGAGGCAGGACTACTGGCAACCTGTGAACGAGGCAACCACATGGCAAAAATGGTTATCAAAAGAACAATGGCATACCCAAGCATGCCTAGTGAATGTAGACCATCTTCTACAAGACCTGGATAACAGAAGAATCCTAAAATATAACAAAGCGGATATCCTGAGATGGGGAAGAAATCCCAAAGGAACTTTCAACCTCAAAGAAGCATATAAGATCTTGACTACCCCCCCCGGATCCGCAACTGAACCACATATGACAAGCCCTTTGGAATAGAGGAACATGGCCAAAAATTACCATTTTCTCCTGGCTGGTCTTCCTTAACAAAGCACTCACATGGGACAATCTTCAGAAACGAGGTTTCGTAGGCCCTTCCCGATGTGTGCTCTATGAGAATGGTCTGAAAACTCTCAATCACATACTCAACACCTGCCCCACGGCCTGCTCTCTGTGGGATGACATGGCCCTGGTCTTCAGACAATCCGACAGAGACAGAAACTCTATCCAACACTCACTCAGCAAGTGGAGATCTTCCATATCCTCCAATCCCTTGGTCAACAGCACTTGGAATCTTATTCCGAGAGCCATAACATGGATCCTGTGGAAAGAGAAAAATGCAAGAATATTCAAGAATTCAGCAATGGCACTAAACATGTTGACAGGAAAAGTGTGACAGCTCATCACAGAGTCGATCAACGCCATGGGCATATCACAGATAGAGAGAAACACATCTATGACTGATGAAAGAATTATCCAGATCTTGAATCTTAAAACCACGACAAACCTTGCTGGGCGGAACCAGGATTCAACAGGAAAAACGCAGGACAAATGGAGTCTGCCTCCATTTAACACATTCAAACTCAATTTCAACGGGGCATCAAAACAAAACCCGGGAATTGCAGGTTACAGGGGAGCAATAAGGAATCATACCGGTACCATCCATCTCATCTATCATGGAAATCTTGGTGTGAACACCAATAACGCTGCAGACCTAATCGCTCTCATCCGTGGTATCACTCTGGTTGATTGCTACAGACTTCTACATCTGGTAGTGGAAGGCAACTTAGAGATCATAGTCAGGCTGATGAGAAAACTATAGATGGGCACACAGGTGGATAAAGTGACCCCAAGCTGGAGACTCTTGGCAATCCTGAAGGAACTACAAGGCCAAATCCACAATATGCAAGGGATCACCTTTCAAGCAGTTTGCAGAATAGTAAACAAGCTGGCCGATGCCTTGGCCAATGCTGGTGTTGAATCCTTGCTTGACGATTATCACATCCTTTGGCATGATATGGAGGAGGGGGAACTCAAAGATAAATGCAACACAATCAAAAAGTTGGATCTGCAAGCTTAGGCGAACTATCATTCAAACCCAAGCCCTCAGCCATAAGGCACTCGATGGATCAGCCACAGGAAGGGCAAGTCAAGTCACAGAAAATTCCAAAAGTGGCGGGTTTTTCCAGACTGCTCGGGCCATCTCTGCATACCTGAACCATATAAAATAACTGCTCGCTCATCCACTTCACAGATCAGCATGCCCATCTTTGTATGACCGGACCATATCTGCACGCCCAGACCTTCTCTGTTTCTCCTTGGTTTCTATATGTAGGCACCAGGATATTAGCCAATACACTTTCGCTGGATGCTCAGACCAGGCAGTTATGTAAGGCCATCACAGGGAGGTCCCATTGACTCCGGTTTGCACTCTGTATTTCTTTGTAATCAATTAATATAAATCTGCTTTACCTTTACAAAAAAAAAACCATTGGGGGCAGGATATATAATATAACATTTTTAACCTATGGGGAAAAGGGAGGGGGTTTATATTTAGCACATGGGGTAATTAGAACCATAGGTTAATGTTTAAATAAGTAGGTTTTTGGATATTTATATAAAATGAATTAATAAAATATATGGGAATAGGTATTATAAGGGATTTAATATATTATGTTAAAAATTAATATGAAATGAAATGGAAATAAATGAAAAATACAGAAATAAACTAAGTAAAGTGTAAAATAGGCATTTTAGCATAAAAATTATACCATTTTGATATTTACACATAAACTTGAGATAAATTGTATTTTGTGGGATTTTGAGTGTTTTTGGATGAAATGAAATTAATTAAGAGGGGATTTTACTTTTTCTAAGCAAAAAAGGTGTTTTACTTAGGAAAAGGGTTTTTTATTTTTGGAAAAGGATGAATATGCTAAGGAAATGGGTTTTTATGAAGGGAATATAGTATTTTTAACCAATCAGTTAGTAAGCCTTGGGTCTGGTCCCAACAGAAGTCAAAGAAATGTTTCGAGCCTCTTTAACTGAATGTTTTGAATATTGGATCATTGTGGGGAAGGGGAAATTAGTAATTTACCTGATGATGTTTTATTACATGCCTTGCACAACTGCTTTCTACCTACCGATCATTATTCTAACATATTTACTTCATTTGCATGGGTGCATTTAAGCTTGCAACCCTAAATCCATTTTTCTTTTAAAGCATAAATCTATCTAAGTCTAACCTTATTTCATCCGAGGGCTCAGATTAAACTGTTGAGCTCCTCATTTATTCTTTAACTATCTACCGATTTTTCAAGTTTAAAATGTTTGACATATCTTTATTCTCTATCTAAAACATGAAATTCTAAGCATGAAAAGTTAAGATTAAGCTATTTAACTGATCATGTATTATGGAATTTTGTACAATCTGCACATAATCATTATTTTTGCTGTAAAAGTAAATAGTAGTGGCATTTTGACTTGCTCACTTTCATGTCTTATTTTTATCTCTTTTTCTTTTGGGGTCAATTTTTTATTCTTTTTTATCTTTTCTTTTCTTAGTACTTAGATATTTTTTATAGGAATTTACCTTCTTTTCATTTTTTATTATTTTCAAAATATGGGAAAACAACTTGCAAAAAGCAAGGCATGTACATATTTACAAGATTATCAAAGTCAATTAAAAAATTATGAACCCTATTATTATAGGACCCTAACAATGGCTCCACATGGGGATGGCATTTCCTGGTGAAATGTCAAGAACTTTAAGACTAGTAGCCTTTGAATTTTGACTGTGATGAACTTGAAAATTTTATTATGATCTACAATTTTTCATACTTATGAAATTTTACCTCTCAAAGCTTAGGGCCTTCTCTCTGGGCTTCAAATCTGTTAGGAAAACATCCAATCCAATCTAAAAATATTCAATGTTTATGTACAATAGTCAAAGTAAATATAACTAACTATTTGTTATCTCTAAGGAGTAGTAGTTCTTCAACATTCTGCCATTGACTGGTCCACCTAGTAGATCTGATCCATCCATTTCTTTCAAAAAGAAGGCATTGTTACCTTTGTAACCATAAATAACATAAGGTCCTTTCCATAGAAAATAAAATTTTCCATGTTTACCTTTCTCTTCTCTTCTTGAATCCCATTTTAACACTTTGTCTCTAATGTAGAAATCATCTTCTTTACTCTTTTTTTCAAAAAGTTTCTTTATCTTATCCTGGATAACTTGAGACTTAAGATAAACCTCTTCTTTTGTTTGCTGCAAGTGAATGGTTTGATTAATCCTTCTTTGGATGTCATTTTTCTCAACCTGTAATTCTTGGATTATCTTCATTACTGGTACTCCTAAAAAATATGGAAAAACAACATCCATTCCATAAACAAGCTGGTAAGGAGATGTACCAATAGATTTTTTGGTGGTAAGTCTATCTGCCCATAAGACATTGACTAACTTCTTTTTCCAAGTCTTTTTTTTATGTTCTAGTAACTTCTTGATGATGTTTACAAGGCTCTTATTGGAAGATTCAGCAAGGCCATTGCCTTGAGGGTAATATGCAGTAGAATGGCCTATGGTAATGTGGTATTTATGGAAAAAGTTAGTCATATTTTTAGATTTGAATGCAACTACATTGTAAGTAATAATCTTTTGGTGACATCCAAATCTTGAGAGTATGTTGCTTTCTAGAAAGGAGATAATGACAGTGTTAGTGGCTTGCCTAGAGGGTATGAATTCAATCCACTTAGTAAAATAATCAGTGGCTGTCAGAATCCACTTGTGCTGGGCTGATGACGGAAGGTGAATTTCACCAATGAAGTCAAGACCCCATGGTTGAAATGACATTTCTGTTGAGATAGGTTTTAAGGGAAATGGTAAGAGATTTTTCTTTCCCTCAAATATTTGACACTTGTGATAGGAGGTCACATACCTTTTTACATCCGAAAACAAGGTAGGCCAGTGAAAACAAGCTCTCAAGATTTTGTCTGCAGTAGTCTTCTAGTAGAGATGTCCTCCACAGTCACCTGCATGAAATTCTTCTAATATTTTTTCAGTTTCTTCTTTTAGCAAAAAATTCAGTAAAATTCCATTATGATCCTTCCAAAAAAGTACATTGTCTAATATACAAAATCTTACTGCCTTTAGCTTTAAGAATCTGGCTTTTGTTCTTGATAATCTAGGAGGAGCTTGTAAGTTTAGTAATACAAATATGATATTTGCATACCATGATGAGTCTGAGAAGGCTTCACTGATCTCTGGAGTCACCATCTCTTCCTGATCATCTACTTGGGTAATAAAATTTATGTCTAGGGCATGAAAATTTGATTCATCCATGAGTTTGGATAAACCTTGACCTTTTATAAGTTTATTTTGTTTATCTCTATGTCATATTCCAAAATTGTGGCAATCCACTTACCTCTTCTACCATTAGGACCATCTTGAGTTAGAATGTCTTTTACTACTGCATTTGGAACATAAGCAGTGATGTGAGAATAAAGAATGTACACTCTGAAGTCTTTAATGGCCTTTACCAAAGCTAGGGCCTGTTTTTCCATGATATTGTACTTCAAAGTGGCATATCTAAGTGTTCTGCTAAAGAAATCTATGGGCTACTCATAGCCCTGGTCATTTTTCTGCAGTAAAATTGTAGCAATGGTGTGTTCTGAGGCCAAGGAAAAAAGGATGAAATATTTTTTAAAGTTAGTACTTATAAGGACCGGAGTTTTGGTTAAATCTTGTTTAATTGACTCAAAAAATTTCTTAGTTTCAATAGTCCATTTAAGTACTGAGTCCTTTTTAAGCATGTTGTTAAGATCTCTGATTATTTCAACTAAATTGGAGATGAATCTTCTTAAAAAGTTAATTTTACCTAGAAAAGCATGTAACGCTTTTATGTTCCTAGGAGGAATAATTTTAAGAATTGCTTCTATTCTGGTAGGGTCTATTCTAATTCCTTCCTTAGATATTATGTGTCCTAGTACTTACCTTCTTCTAATCCAAATAATGTTTTCTTAGGGTTTAAAGAGATCCCAAAATTTCTGCATTTAACAAAGACTTGTCTAAGATGATCCAAGTGTTCAATATCAGTCTTAGAAAATACAGTAATGTCATCTAAGAAAATCACTAAGAATTCATGAATTTCCTTAGAAAAGGCTATATACATAGCTCTTTGAAAGGTAGCCCTTGCATTCATTAAACCAAAATGCATTTTTACATACATAAACTCTCAATCACATACTCAACACCTGCCCCACGGCCTGCTCTCTGTGGGATGACATGGCCCTGGTCTTCAGACAATCCGACAGAGACAGAAACTCTATCCAACACTCACTCAGCAAGTGGAGATCTTCCATATCCTCCAATCCCTTGGTCAACAGCACTTGGAATCTTATTCCGAGAGCCATAACATGGATCCTATGGAAAGAGCGAAATGCAAGAATATTCAAGAATTCGGCAATGGCACTGAACATGTTGACAGGAAAAGTGTGACAGCTCATCACAGAGTCGACCAACGCCATGGGCATATCGTAGATAGAGAGAAACACATCTATGAATGATGAAAGAATTATCCAGATCTTGAATCTTAAAACCACGACAAACCTTGCTGGGTGGAACCCGGATTCAACAGGAAAAACGCAGGACAAATGGAGTCTGCCTCCATTTAACACATTCAAACTCAATTTCGACGGGGCATCAAAACAAAACCCGGGAATTGCAGGTTACAGGGGAGAAATAAGGAATCATACCGGTACCATCCATATCATCTATCATGGCAATCTTGGCGTGAACACCAATAACGTTGCAAACCTAATCGCTCTCATCCGTGGTATCACTCTGGTTGATCGCTACAGACTTCTACATCTGGTAGTGGAAGGCAACTTAGAGATCATAATCAGGCTGATGAGAAAACTACAGATGGGCACGCAGGTGGATAAAGTGACCCCAAGCTGGAGACTCTTGGCAATCCTGGGCTGCAATAATGTTGCCCTCAAGTGGCAAGAAGAATATGGGATCCTGAAAGATATCCTCTCCAACATTATGAATCATGTCAGCCCAAATATACCCATATATGATGATTTGGAGATCATCATCATATGGCATCACATCCATTATATGGCTCACCTCATAAGGAAACAAATTTGTTTCTATGGTGACCATACCATCTCCCATGCTCCCCTTAGAACATGTAGTGCAAAAAGTGTGGGAGGTTTCTCCCTCAAAGGACACATTCACCCAATGTGTCTCTCCCCCAAACATGCTCGTCATAAAGGTAGAGATAATAGAAACATAGGGAGCCAACATGAGAATTATGCTTGTTTCCATATGTAATAAGTGAGAAGGACAATGGTCCCTCAAATGCAACCAACGTAGCTTGAATCTCAATTGCAATATAGACTGACAAAATGTGTGGCTTTTCAACCACTTGCTTGCTACCCCAATCTCCTCATAAGTATGGAGGAAGTGAATGATGTATGGTGTAAAGGGAGCATGTCTTCCATAATACACCTCCTCCCTAAGTCCTCTGAGGGAATGGCCATCAATAATGCTTATGGCCTTAAGTAGACCATGAAGACTAAAATAAAGAATTCTCTTGGGAGAAAAATCTTGCACATATATGGTCAAGGGATACATACATACATCATATAAATCATCATGTAAACAATCAACACCCTTACCATATGTTTTTCTCATGCCAAGGGAGTAGCTCATATATGAGTCTCCTCTCATCCTTAAAGAGAAAAGAGGTGGCTGTGCTAACTCTTCCAAAGAGTTATGTCTCTCCTCCTTGAGCCTACCCAAGACTCCTAGCACTATATCAAGCTCTCTCAAGGTTCCCACACCTCTGAAATTAATGAGCGGTGCTTCAACAGGTGAAGCATCCATCCTCCTCTACTGATCCAGTGGTCTCATTGGTGAATATCTCCATGCAATGAGACATCATCATCAAGAAATGACTGCATATATTAATAGAAAATTTTTTCCATGCTCTTACAGTGCAATCCAGTCTTCCTCTTAGGTGCATCAACCTCCTAGAGTGGATAGGGGTGTGTACTCCTCATCCCATGATGTCGGTTCTCCTCCCTACCTCATCCTTGTGTCTCTATGGTTCCACACCTCCTCATCAATGGCACATGTAGAAAATGAGTTTTGCTTTAATCTCCACACATGAGATTCTATGGACTTCCTTGCAAAGATGCAAGAATCCCTCTAGTTGGAGCAAGAGCTCCTCCTTCCTCTGCATGGGGCACTAGATAATCTCTAGATGTGACAACATTGTTGCCCTCAATCTCTGCAACATGAATGGAAAACCTCCCAATGATTGGATCCTTCTTTGAAAAGGAGATCACAATGCTCCCTTGCTCAAAGATGTGAGATCAAAATCTTTCTTCTAGCAAGGTATGGTGCAAGTTTTTAGCCTCCTCCATGGTTTTATGAAGTGGCTTTGTGTTTTCATGCAAGGATCTTGTTTGAGTTTCCTTGTTTAGCTCCACCATATGTCTCATGAATCCTTCTATCAAATATTTTCACTAATGCCTTACTGAAACTTGCATAAGATGTAGTGTTTACATTTTTTAAAGAAAAGGATTCAAATATCCACCAGGCATAGGCCTTACCTCTCAAATGCAGCACTGCAACTTTGATGGCTTCATCTTCAAGAATTTTGTGGTGATACAAGAAGGTATATAACTCCTCCACCCAAGATTTGGCTAAACATGTAGGTGACCCTTCAAAATTAGATAGAAGAAATCTATCTTGCTGCTCTCTTCTCTTCACCTTGATCTTGCAAAACTCTGAAAAATTGAGATGATCTCGAAATTTCTGAGTTTGAGACTCATACTATTTTAGGTAATCACTAATATTTTCTCTCCTAGCAACCTCTTCTCCTCTTTCCATCTCTCTCATGGAAATCCTGGGAATGTGAGTGCACTGTGTATTATGGTGTGTGGCTGCAATAGTGTTCCCCTCAAGTGGCAAGAAGAAGATGGGATCCTCAAACATCTCCTCTCCAACGTTATGAAACATGTCGGCCCAAATATCCCCATATATGATGAGTTGGAGATCATCATCATATGGCATCACATCCATTATATGGCTCACCTCATAAGGAAACAAATGTGTTGCTATGGTGACCATACCATCTCCCATGCTCCCCTTAGAACATGTAGTGCAAAAAGTGTG
The DNA here is from genome assembly GCA_034641835.2 of Pinus albicaulis. Taxonomy (NCBI): domain Eukaryota; kingdom Viridiplantae; phylum Streptophyta; class Pinopsida; order Pinales; family Pinaceae; genus Pinus; species Pinus albicaulis. The sequence continues at coordinate 758,301,376 of CM076584.1, read as the reverse complement.
GGATGTTTCTCCCTCAAAGGACACATTCACCCAATGTGTCTCTCCCCCAAACATGCTCCTCATAAAGACAGATATAAAAGAAACATAGGGAGCCAACATGAGAATTATGCTTGCTGCCATATGTAATAAGTGAGAAGGACAATGGTCCGTCAAATGTAACCAATGTAGCTTGACTCTCAACTGCAATAGAGACTGACAAAATGTGTGGCTTTTCAACCACTTTCTTGCTACCCCAATCTCCTCATAAGTACAGAGGAAGTGAATTATGTATGGTGTAAAGGGAGCATGTCTTCCATAATACACCTCCTCCCCAAGTCCTCCAAGGGAATGGCCATCAATAATGCTTATGGCCTTAAGTAGACCATGAAGCCTAAAATAAAGAATGCTATTGGGAGAAAAATCCTGCACATATATGGTCAAGGGATACATACATACATTATATAAATCATCATGTAAACAATCAACACCCTTACCATATGTTTTTCTCATGCCAAGGGAGTAGCTCATATATGAGTCTCCTCTCATCCTTAAAGAGAAAAGAGGTGGTTGTGCTAACTCTTCCAAAGAGTTATGTCTCTCCTCCTTGAGCCTACCCAAGACTCCCCGCATTGTATCAAGCTCTCCCAAGGTTCCCACACCTCTGAAATCCATGAGTGGTGCTTCAACAGGTGAAGCATCCATCCTCATCTGCTGATCCAATGGTCTCATTGGTGAAATATCTCCATGCAATGAGACATCATCATCAATAAATGATTGCATATATGAATGGAAAAACTTTTCCATGCTCTTACAGTGCAATCCAGTCTTCCTCTTAGGTGCATCAACCTCTTGGAGTGGATAGGGGTGTGTACTCCTCATCCCATGATGTTGGTTCTCCTCCCTACCTCCTCCTTGTGTCTCCATGGTTCCACACCTCCTCATCAATGTCACATGTAGAAAATGAGTTGTGCCTTGATCTCCGCACATGAGATTCTAGGGACTTCCTTGCAAAGATGCAAGAATCCCTCTATTTGGAGCAAGAGATCCTCCTTCCTCTACACGAGGCACTAGATAATCTCTATATGTGATAGCCTTGTTTCCCTCAATCTCTGCAACATGAATGGGAAACCTCCCAATGATTTGATCCTTCGTTGAAAAGGAAATCTCAATGCTCCCTTTCTCAAAGATGTGAGATCAAAGTCTTTCTTCCAGCAAGGTATGGTGCAAGTTTTCAACCTCCTCCATGGTTTTATGAAGTGGTTTTGCATTTTCATGCAAGGATCTTGTTTGAGTTTCCTTTTTTAGCTCCACCATATTTCTCATGAATCCTTCTATCAAATATTTTCACTAATGCCTTAGTGAAACTTGCATAATATGTAGTGTTTACATTTTTTAAATAAAATGATTCAAATATCCACCAAGCATAGGCCTTACCTCTCAAATGCAGCACTGCAACTTTGATGGCTTCATCTTCAAGAATTTTGTGGTGCTGCAAGAAGGTATATAAATCCTCCACCCAAGATTTGGCTGAACATGTAGGTGACCCTTCAAAAGTAGATAGAAGAAATCTATCCTGCTGCTCTCTTCCCTTCACCTTGATCTTGCAAAACTCTGAAAAATTGAGATGATCTCGAAATTTCTGAGTTTGAGACTCATACTCTTTTAGGTAATCACTAATATTTTCTCTCCTAGCAACCTCTTCTCCTCTTTCCATCTCTCTCATGGCAATCCTGGGCATGTGAATGCACTGTGTATTATGGTGTGTGGTTGCTTGCTCACACTCCTCATATGAAAATCTAGAGTTTGCTTTAGATTCAAACTCTTTTAGATTTTTTCATACATCTCCCTCCTTATCTTCTTGAGATCTTCATGAATGTTTTGTCCAGATTTAGGAAGAAGCTTTGTAAGTCTATCCCCTTTGTCTCCTTCTCGATGAGAATAGGAAGTGCAGGGTCCTTCTTCTTCTATCTACTTATCCTCCTTGGGGAGGTTCTTCATGGATCTGAAATATGATGAGATAAATCCCATCCTCTCCTGATCTCCTCTGGCTGAGACTCACAGGCTTAGCCAAGATTGTAACTCTGATACCACTGTAATATCCCAAAATAGGGAATTTCTACAACAATGAGAATACCTTAAGGTATTATAAAGTTGGAGGTGTAGCAATGTAAGAACACATATGGAATAACATCATTATATTCATGCATAATATATAAGAAGATCTCAATAGCCATCATATTGATCATAGCAACAGAAGTGTATACAATATATTGAGGAAAGAGTCACTCAAGATAGGAAATACAAGCCTCAATAGATCATGTACATAAAATGTGAAATACACTGCTACACTGAGAATGCCCTAGGCTATGACTGCGTAGTTTATAGGAGACACTACAACATGATGAATGATAATAGAAAGATATAACAATATAAGGCTCAAGAAATGTGGGGGAGAAAGCTCTCAACCCCTAGAAACAATAGTACAACAATCCTTAGAAGGATTGGCTGAAATCTACAAAATGGAAAAATGTCGGAGTTGCAGTCCCAAAGGCTGAATAGAAGCTGCAACTCAGAAAATGGAAGGAGATGGCTGAAGATGATGCACAATATGAAATAGAACTCCTCCAATAGATCTCTCAAGTGATAGGCTGATCCTAACGCTGAAGATCTCACCCTCCAAAATAGTGGTGCAAACCCCCACTACAGATATACACTGAAATAATGAAGTCAAGGAGAGGGACTATGCTATAGTAGATGGGAGATGCTTGGCCTGATGCCAAGATATGAAAATCAGCTCTAAAACCTTCCTCACTAACCTCCCATAGGAATAGAATCTCCCTCCTCTGAAATATGAGCTAAGGAAATGGTATTGTGGAACCCTCCACTGCAACACCTTGCAACACAACGTTATAATTCAACAGAAATAATGTTGTAGCTAAAGGAGGTGGCTTGGCCTTTAGCCTAGTTATGGAGAAATTAAGTGAAATCCTTCAAGAGGCCTCTCAAGAAGGAGAAGGAATCCTAAACAGGAATTCCATTGCAACTCTGCTAAACAACCCGATAATGCAAAGCGTCCACATAGACCAAAATCAAATACTCAAAACATGATCCTCTATGGCTGCCTCTTCCTCCTTTTATGCAAATGGAAGCTTTATTGCCTTGGACCCCACACATTAGGGTTTCCTCCACCAAGTGATCTTCCTCCCATTCAAACTATGTTGGCTTCCCAAGTAATCCACACCCTCTTTGGTAGTGTTGTTGACTTGGTCAAACTTGACGTTGTCCTCATGCAATTGCCCCTTTTCACACTGGAAGGTGAAAAATAAAGCTACTCTAATGATCCCTTTCACACTATGAGGGATTTTATTCCTACTCATGGGTCTCCTCATCCATGTTATTCACCTCCTAGATGATATAATCAAAATCAATGTTCCAATTAGCTTCATGCTAATTTTGGGAACATTACACAATGTGGGTGAGAGGCGCGACTTTTGCAAGATACTTTTGTTTATTTCTTAGTTAACTTATTTCCTTGTTTATAATTAAAACAAGATTTTAGTGAATGAGAAACAAGTTTACATTTTATTATATGACCAAATCCAGTTATTTATTGCCAAAACATGTTATCGACGAGGTTTCAATATGGTTTTTCTTAATTTGAATTCAAATTATCTATTTAAAGACAACCCAGACTATCACCAAATTCAATTCTTTATTTCCAAAACTTGTTCTCGACAAGGTTTCAATATGGTTTTGCTTAATGTAATTTCCATTTATCTATTTTAAAGAAAACCCACACTATCCAAATTTAAATGGAGCTTGAGGTATAGTTTTTATAAATAGAAAAAAATATCCATTTCAATTTCATATTTATGAAGCATTAGAAAGGGATAAAAAAGAAACTAGGATGTCAATGAGGTTTAGCTTGGGTGGTTAAGAGGAGATGTTATCCTCATTGTCTAAGGTCAATCTTACTTTTGATGTTTTTATTCCTTATGTAGGGTTTGCATTAACTTTTGGATTTCCAACTCAACCTTTTGAATTCCTCTATTCCACATGACTCGTTTCCATTTAGTTTTGCAAAGTATGGATTGTGTTGGTTACATTGTGGTGTTACAAAATATGGTATTATGGGTGTATTTATTATATGGTGAACAATATATTATATGTGTTGTGTATGTAAATAATTTTTTCCTTACACTTCTTAGTATGTTGAACTATGTTTGATTGTTATTAGGTGTTGTAACAATGTATTTAGACACCACCTCTACTTTAGAATATGAGTTTTCTAATATCCAAAATCCATCGATTATACAACATGTTATTAAAGCTAATGGACTAAAATGTAGCATGTTTCCTACAAGTCTTATGCAAGTTGTATATTCTCTTAAAAATTCATATTTGTTTAGTGGATTGTTTCAAGGCTTCTAATTGCAAACTAAATCTAGGATCAAATCATTGGGTCAAAATTATGAGTTTCAAGCTAGATCTTATAAATTTTAATGAAACAATTATGGAATTTGGGTAGTATATATGTGAAAATTGTTGAAGAGTGAATAGTTATAGAGCTTTGCGAAAATGGTGGTTCTTATCCAAGGGATAACTAATAAAAACTTTTCATCAAGAGGAAGAAGGATGAGTGTCTAGGAGTAATAATGTTGAAAAATGTAACTAGGTTCGGTCTTCATTGTTAATGTATTTTTAAAAAGATATTATTATTATTATTATTAAATGACTTATTAAAGTATGGTTTTCATGCTTGGGTCATTTTTAGATTAATTTCGACATTGTGGACTTCTAGGTTAGTTTTTACAGATTTAAATTGATCCAATTTTGGGGCTTTTAGATCATGTAACATCAGATTTTCAAAAAGATCCTCCATCAAGTCATATTCTTCAAGGTCATCATCCTCAAAATATACTTAAAATACAACCCTCATTTCAAGTGATATAATTCATCAAAGTTGGCTCCTTAATTCAACCTCAATCAGTCATCAAGTTGGCTCAAATCAATACACAACACTTCACATTGACATGTCGGCTCAATATATGGAAAACAACTATATATAGGGGTATAATTTTCATTTATACCAAATAATATTGGACATATCTAAAGTTCCAAATCACAGATATAGTTCATACCATGATCAAAGGTTTAGTGTTGGAGGATAAGGTCTCGAACCTATTACAGAATTCGGGTAACCATCTATGCTATGATTCGGGTAACTTCCATGCTATGATGTTGCCGCAAAATAGTGCCTCAATGGCAACACAACTCTACCAAAAAATCAATTCTATGTTATGATACTCGATGCTATGAAGATTCTCGGTGATATCGGTTATGATGCTCAATGCTATGATGATGCTTGGTGATATGTTGTTATCTGACACTCGGTCAAGTTAATGAGGATAGAATTTAGGTGAAAGTAAAGGAGATATCGGCGACATGGAGATCTCAATGTTAACACAGTGAAGGGTTGACTTGATGGAGGAAGTATATAGTCTAAAGGTATTTTTCATCTCATCTTAAATCTCATCTTTGTGCGAGGGTATTCTAGTCCTCTGACATACATCACAAGCACGAAAATATTCCTTAAAATCATTGTGAAAAGTAGGCCACCATAAACTAACCCTTAAATCTTCTGCGTGGTCAGTTTACCAGTGTAGTGACTGCCTACAACACCTCTAGGTGCTTCTAACAATATTCTCGGTCTCTTGAACTCAGCAAAATATCACCTCAGAACTTCATCGACTCCCATTTTGTATAATTGCCTAAAATCAAAGTGTAACACTTCTTTCTTCTGCTTAACTATATATTCTGCAGGCATACTGTTGAGCCCCAAAGATGTCCTTTCCTTTCACCAAATTTCACTTCATTCCATTTATCCTCTGCTAATTATAGGCTTAAAATATCAATAGGAATGATTAAAGTTACTTTAATAATGCATGCAATAACTGACTTACTAAACTTTTGTGGTCTTGTTGTTGTAGTGATTTTTGACTAGACTTAGCTACAAAATGCAACCATTCTGTAGCGAGTCGCATATTCCGCAACTATATTTATGTTCACACAGGTTACAGGTGTCACTTAAAGGAAAAACACATATGGTTGAATTCCAGAACTCACCTACATCATTCCTTGCCCTCTACGAAGTCTGAGCAAAAATCTGCAAGTGGTTATGCACGTGGAGGAAACCAAAACTAAGAAGTAGACTTCTACCAGGACAAGGACTCTGCAGATGTCTTCAGAATCAGCAAAGTACGAGGCCTCAACAGGAGTTCTAATTCGATTTTGATTGAAAAAGACACCTATCCCTATTTCTTCTCAATGAAAGTTATGTATTTTTCTTATAAAAATAACTCGGTGAACCGAGAGACAGTTAGCTAGTTGATGTTTTGTTGTTAAGTTTTCCAAAACTGTGATACTCTGTTTCTGAAGTTTTCTCCTTTAATGAAAGAAGTACAACTTTAATGCATGATATGAAGAAATTTTGAGGAGATTCGTGTGCCAATCCGATGGTAGAGGGCCCCTACTGTCCGAAAGGCTTTGTGCATATTTTTTAGATAAGTGACTTTAGCTCTGTTTTGTTCCTAATTTAGGCAGTTTTACGAACTTCATGTTTTATGTTCACTTACATCGAATGCTACAGTCAATCTCATTCTTATGAACTGTTCCAATATATCACTAACACGTGAATGAGATAGAGCTATAATACTTCGGAGGTTAATTGCATTTTAGTTCAGTTCTGTTCATTGTATTTCAAGTTTTATTAACTAGTTGTATTCTAGTTCTGTTAAATTAGACTTAAAGGCCTTCATTATTTAAAAAATTCTCTTGTTCTTAATTTCTTTTAACACATCATCATCATATGGACAAGAATTAGTTATATCATTTTGAATTTCTTGACTATTCTGCAATTTCTCATAATTTTACAAACAGCCCTTTTTCCAAAGCTATTCCAAGAGATCTCTAACCCTTGAATGAGGCTTAATAGTAATATTTTGAGTTGCAGAGTATCATAAATTATGTTAGCATAGGATTCATTACTAAATTGCAGATAATCTTTTCTCAAAGTGTTCCAACAAATTTCTAATCCTGGATAAGATTTTCTCTGTGATATTGTAAGTTGTTGTTTATTAAAGAGAACCTCATTACATCAAACTTATCCTTTTCTCAAGTTGTTCCAACATACCTCTAATGAAATTAATTGGATTGAGTTAATGTTATGAGTTACTTTCCTTGTGAAGCTTTGCAATTTGTGAATTAACATTTTCTATTCTTAGGTGTCATACACAGCTTAGAGTAGATTTTGTTCTGTTTTAGTGTGATCAGTAACTTCTCTTTGCCAACAATTTAGTTCTTTTCCTCTTAACACAAAAAGGCAAAACCAAAAACACTAGAAAAACACTAAACACAATGAAGTAGGAAGAAGATACCTAGGCACATATAGTGCACTTCAGTTCAACAGTTTACTAGCCCTGGTTGACAATTTATGGCATCAATTTAGGAACACTAAGTTGATCAGACATTTTGGCGCCGTTTCCGGGGAAGTGTAACTAGGTAGCCTTGTTTCTTACCTCCCAAAAACAATGATATGTGTAGAGAAAGAGACTCAAGGGGTATATTCATAAGAAGCAGAAGCTTGATTTCTAGAACAACACTTGTTCCACCAAGACCAAGAGGTAGCACACCTCCAAATCAAACCCACATCCCATGCTTTACTGATCATAGACTTCCAGAAGACTTAAGATCAGATATTCCATCAGAAAGACCTTCCACTTCAGATCCCTGTTAGAGACATAAACTTTTCCACTTCCACAGAAGAATCAACTATGGCAGAAGAAGGGGGAGGAGGAGTCTTTAATGGAGAACACACACTATTTGGAGGGGGTAGAGGTAGAGGTAGAGGAGAAGGAGGTAGAGGTGAAGAAGGAGGCAGAGGAAGAGGTATAAGGGAAATGGGAAGCTCTTTTGGGTTTCCTATAATAGATGAAGAAACCAATGCAACTATGAAAAATATTTCACCCTATGTCCTTCCAAACTTCTATGGACTCAAAAGTGAAGATCCTGAAACCTTTCTATTTGAATTCAAAGTCCTTTGTAGAACCTATGATTACTTACAAGATGCCCAAAAACTTAAACTATTCCCTTCAACATTGAAAGGAGCAGCATTAAAATGGTTTATGAGTTTGATACAGTTCTATTAGGACATGGGAAGACATGAAACATGCATTTATAGAGAGGTATTTGGATTACTGTATGCCAGTCAACCATAAGGAGGAAGTGTTTAAAATGCTACAAAAAGAGGATGAAAATCTGGAAGATTTGTTGGAGAGGTTTAACTATAACATCAAGAGGGAAAAAATGGAAAACTTAGACCAAGATACTTTGAAAGCTCTCTTGTTGAAGACAATTAGGGATGAATGGTTAGATATCCTTAATATGATGGGAAAAGGGGATATATCTCAGCTCACATTACCTGAAATAGCTGAATTATGTATCAACCTTTCAAGAGGGAAATCTAAAACTGTAAAAGGACCACGAGACCCTGCTCTTGCAAGGGCAAGTAAGTCTGCTTCTGGGACAGTAAGTAGGGCAGAAATAGGAAATATGCTTGAGGAATTCAAATATGAAATTTTAGGGAGTATTAGTGAGAAAATATGGCACCCTCAAGTTACAAAGCAAGAAAAAAGCCGAATTTGATGCCTTAGCAATCTTTTGTCCCAAATGTAGAAAGAAGCATGACTTGAGAGAGTGCCCTTTGGATGCAAAAGTAGTAGAGACTTGTGTAATTTGTTCAGAAAAACATGAGACCAAGAGTTTTCCTTCACTTCTTGGTCTTAAAGTTGTATTTCAAGAATAAACCCCTACAAATTCCACAAAATATCTCAATTTTGTCTCTAGAAGGCCTTGGCAAGGACCTCAAACACAAGGATTCCATGATCAACTGTATAATCAACCCTCACCAAATTGGAATTCTTGGCAGCAACCTTGGCCCCAATTCTAAAATAAATCTCAAACTTGGGCACAAGGAGCAAAAAATCCCTATGGAAGATACTCTCAGTACTATCAATATCCACCATCCTATCCACCATATCCAAATTTCCCTCCTCAATCATCAAAATCCACAACATCAAAATTCACCACTTCCATTACCATTTCCTCAGAAAGAAAATCAGTTACTTGCCCAACCCATACCAAACCCCAAAAATAAAAATCCTCAGAACACCTACATGATAGAAGGCCAATAGTTTCCAACCTATTTGATTACTCCTTTAGACCTTAATGATGTTCAACTTAGGTCTAGAAGAATACTTGAAAAGAAGAAACCTTCTGTAATCATACAAGAGCAAAACAACTTTGAGGAATATTCTCTACGGGTAAATAAAATTCTTGAAGAGAAGACATCTTTTCAAGCCCCAAACATTGAAAAATCAAAACAAAAAGAACCAATAATTTCAACTCCTATATTAGAGCAACCATTAACATCCACCTCTACACCTCCCTTTCCAGAAATATTACAAATTGATAGGGGTATAGAAAAAAAAATTATGGTGCCTAATTATGATTTCCTAGATGAGCTAAGGAATGTTTGTATTAAGATCCCATTATTACAAACTATCAAGGAAATTCCAATCTTAGCAAAAAAAATAAGGAGTTGAGCATGAAAAAAACAGGAAAAAGAATTAAAGAGATAAAGAAAATTCAACTGGGAGGAAAAATAGCAGATATCATGATGGGTAATATTTCCATTCCAAAGTATCTAGACCCAGGAAATCCAGTTGTTAAAATAAACATCAATGGAACTGAGATCCAAAACACACTTATTGATTTAGGAGCAGCAATCAATATCATGAGTAGACAAATCATGGATAAACTAAAACTTCCTAATCTTCTTTTTAAACCCACATTATTACAATTAGCAGACAGATCTGTGATTAAACCTGATGGGGTAATAGAAGACATTCCAGTGTCCCTAGATTCTTGGGAGTATCCTGTGGATTTTATGATCCTAACTCCTAATAATATTCTAGGAGGACATCCTATTATATTAGGAAGACCTTGGTTAGCTACAGCTGATGCTTTCATTAGCTGTAGATACGGTGATATGTACATATATGATGGTAGTTCAACCAAGAAATTTACCTTGTATCCTCCAGAAAAAACAATTACAGAATTGGATGATACTCAATGGATTGAGGATGAAAAAGACATACAACCTCTCTTCACAATTTCAGAAATTAGTGAAGATAGCCAGATTCTGAATACCTTTGAAAATTTTGAATCTTCTTCGGAATACAAACATGAACAATTTCAAGAAGAATCCAACATTGATTTTTTATCATCAAGACAGATGTCTCTTTATTCCATGGATAAATTTGGCAGCTCTGCAATTGAGATATTTCCAGGTAAAACTTTAAACATAAACAAGAAACTAGAGAAATCTCAACAAGAAAAGCTAGTCAAGATATTACAGAGACATTCTTCTGCATATGCATGGGAGTACACTGATATGAAAGGGATAAGCCCTAAGACTTGCACTCATCACATCTACATAGAGGAAAATTGTAAACCAATCAGACAACCTCAAAGACGGATGAATCCAAATTTTAGGGAGATTGTTAAAGAAGAATTGCAGAAATTGTTAAATGTCAACTTTATCTATCCCATTTCAGATAGTCAGTGGGTTTCTCCTTTGGTAATTGTGCCAAAGAAAAATGGAAAATGGAGGGTATGTATTGACTACCGGGAATTAAACAAAGCTACTCTTAAAGATCATTTTCCCCTACCTTTCATAGATCAGGTGTTAGATACATTAGCTGGCAAAAATTACTTCTCATTTTTAGATGGGTTTAGTGGTTATAACCAAATTCAAGTAGCACTTGAAGATCAAGACAAAACCACATTTACCTATCCATGGGGTACCTATGCTTACCAAGTATTTCCATTTGGACTATGCAATGCACCTGCAACATTTCAAAGAGCAGTACTAGGAATATTTTCAGATCTAATACATGATTGTGTAGAGGTATATATGGATGATTTCACAGTCTATGGAAACACATTTGAAGAATCCTTAGAAAACTTGGAAAAAGTTTTAAAAATATGTAAAGAAGAAAATATTTCACTAAGTCATGAGAAGTGTTTTATGATGTTTACAGAAGGAATTGTTTTGGGGCATCACATTTCAGGGGATGGGATTAGAGTCGATGAGTCAAAAGTTGAAGTCATCTCTAACTTATCTGTTCCAAGTTGTCAAAAAAATGTTAGGAGTTTTCTAGGATTTACAGGATATTATCGAAGGTTTATAGAAAACTTCACCAAGATAGCATCTCCACTTTTCAAATTACTTACCAAGGACCGTGAATTCAAGTGGAATCATGATTGCCAGTTAGCCTTTGAGACCCTGAAAACAAAAATCTCTGAAGCACCTATTTTAAGGGGACCTAACTGGAAATTACCTTTTCATATTTCAACAGATGCCTCAGATACAACTTTAGGAGCAGTATTGGGACAAAAAGACCCGATTCCTTATGTCATCTACTATACAAATAAAAATTTGACTCCTTTAGAGTTAAATTATACTGTAACTGAAAAAGAGTTCTTAGCTATTGTTCATGCCATAAATAAATTCAGACACTATATAACAGGCTATGAAAATTTTGTTCACACAGATCACTTTGCAATTAAATATCTAATGAACAAATCAATTACTAATGGCAGAGTCATAAGATGGTTATTTCTTTTATAGGAATTCAACATTACCATTCTAGATATGCCTGGGAAAAAAAATACAGTAGCTGATTTCCTATCTAGACTCCAAAACATCAAAGATAATACTCCAGTTGAAGATCAATTCCCTTATGAATATATTTTTGTAATTTCTACTCAAAATCCTTGGTTTGCTGACATTGCTGATTATTTAGTTTCAGGGAAATTCCTTCAATAATGAATGCAAGAGACAAAATAAAATTCATTTATGACAGTGAAAAATATTCATGGGTTGCTAATGAGTTATACAAAACAGGTCCAAACTTTATCATTAGGAGATGTGTTCGAGAAGATGAGATGCCTGAGATTCTCAAGGCATGTCATGATGAACCTTGTGGCGGACACTTTTCTAATAAAAGGACAGCTTATAAGGTCCTTCATTTAGGATACTATTGGCCATCCATTTTTAAAGATGCTAAAGAATATGCAAAATGTGTGACAGTTGCCAAAGGGTAGGGAAACCTTCTCCTTCAGGTGAGACGCCATTGCAGCCTCAGGTACATATTGAGCCTTTTGAGAAATGGGCTTTAGATTTTGTAGGACCTATTAGTCCTCCATCAAGACAAAAGAAATATATATTAGTTTGCACTGATTATGTTACCAAATGGGTAGAGGCCAAGCCATTACTTTCTGCTACTGAAGTATCTGTAGTTAATTTTCTTTTTGAGGATATTTTTACTCATTTTGGTGTCCCAAGAGAAATTGTTACAGATCAAGGAGCTCAATTCACATCAAGGCTAGTGGAACAAATGATGGAGAGGTACAAAATCAGACACAGAAAATATAATCCCTATCATCTACAAGAAAATGGTCAAGTGGAATCTACTAATAAGGTCATTGAAGGGATCCTAACAAAGATTTTTCATTTACATAGAAGAGATTGGGCAGACAGGCTTCCTGAAGCCTTGTGGGCCTATAGAACTACATGGAGAAGCACAACAGGTCATACTCCTTATGAACTTGTTTATGGAAAAAAAGTCTTGTTTCCCATAGAGTTTCAGATTCAAACTTTTAAAATGGCAGTCCAGCTAGGAATTGATCTAACAGAAGCAAAAAAGCATAGGTTGGAGTAGATTAATGAATTGGATGAGATCAGACATGATGCAGTCCAGAGAAAAAATATAGTCCAGGAGCAAAGGACTAGATGGCATGATAAGTACATTAAGGAAAAGAACTTCAAAGAAGGTGACTGGGCCCTCTTGTTTGATTCAAAGTTCAAAGATTTTCAAGGTAAATTCCAAACACATTGGCTTGGGCAATATGAAATTGTGAATTTTTTTGACAATGGAGAAATAAAAATCAGGACAATAGATGAAGATGAGGTCACTTTTCTTGTAAATGGTCATAGATTGAAACTGTATCATAAACCACTTTCAAGAGAATAATTTGTCAAGAGATTCCAAGAGAACAGTGATGTGAAGTTAATGAAGAAGAATCCTTCTTCTTCATCAAATTAATTGTATTTTCTAAAATTAGATGCATAAAAAAAAAAGTATAAACATGAAAACTAATCACTGATTAGCATGTTTATACAGAAAAGATAAAGTGAAAATCAATCTTTCTGACACTTTAACTTTTCAAAATTGTTCTTTTCCTACAAGCAACTATCATAAAATCATAAGTGCAGGCCCACTTTACATATCACATTCCACTTATGATCCATTTCACTTCATTCACATTTCATTCACTCCATTCATCCATACTTCATTCACTCCATTTCATGGACTATCTCATTTTTATTTCAAATTTGATCTCTTTCTGCAATTGAGAATTACAAATCATAAGTTGCAGGTCACTTTTCATATTTAATTCCACTTCACATTTATGATCCATTTCATTCCATCATATTTCACTTCACCCATGCTTCATTCCACCATATTTCATGATCCTTTTTATTTCATTTCATACTACATTCAATCCATGTTTCAAATCATTTCATTCCATGTTTCAAAGCTTCTACAGGTATATTCTGCAGCCAGACATTTTGCAGCCAGACATTCTGCAGCTAGACATTCTGTAGCCAGACATTCTGCAGCCAGATATCCTACAGGAAACTATCCAGCAACCACTTGTTCAGCAGAAAATTGATCCTACACACCTATGTCAACAAGCAAAATCAAAGGGATTATGAAGACTGAAAGATCAATGATTTTCAAAGAAAGACAAAGCATATCAAAAACCACAAAAAAAAATCAAAAGAAGGGCTAAGGTAACTTGTGAAATTATTATGATAACATATTATGAAAGTTATAGTATGGTTAAGTTATATGTATGTTTCATAAATTTATTTTGATTATTCGTATTGATCAAACCTATCAAGCCTATCATAAAATTCATGGACAAATCCCTTCCATTCCGCCATATCAAATCATCATTTATTAAAAATTAATGGTTAGTACTTGAAGTGACCTATTAGGTCACGTCACTAACCCGAAGTATTCAATGATGATTTTGAAATTCTCACGATATTTTTCCGCGGTATTTCACTCCATGACAGCTCTCAAACTCATTTATTCATGTAATTTACCCTCACTGTATTTCACTCATTCCATAACCATTTCATGTAATTTTTCCGTAGCCAATTCCTGTCTGCAAAAACAGAGAAATCATCTTTGGGGTGAAAACAACTCTCTACAGCCATTTTTACCTTGAATAGGAGAGCATTAATAGAGCAGTAAATTGAAGATAGAGAAAAGAAACCATGGGACTCATTGTAAGGTCTGAACCAGTCGGAACCAAATACCTAGAGGGTTACCCACAGATTAGAGAAATGTTACAGCAGGTTGGGTGGCTACAGTTTTTGGAAAAGTTCAATGGATTCCATAAGGAGGTTACCAAGACATTTGCCCAGTCCTTCAATGGGTCAGAAGTTGAAATAGGTGATGTCAAATTCATTATCACAGAATCCTTCATTACAGAAGCAACAGAATTACCAAGGCAAGGTGAACGATGGTTCAAAAACAAGGAATTTCACAATGAAACATGGAGGCAGATGCTCAAAACACCAGGTATGGATATCTCAGTTTTCAAGAAAGGCATTCCTAGTTCAGCCTTAAAGAATAAGTGGTGAAATATGCTGTTAATTCTGCAAAAAATTGTAACTTGTGAGGGAAGGTTTGGTACCCTATATGTTTATCACATTCGACTTATGTTGCATTTCCTAGATGAAGAAATCAATTTACCCTTTTTCTTACTTCATAGCCTAAAGAGAATGGCTTCTAATGTCCAAAAGAGGGTTCAGTTTTTGGAAACCACCTTGTATCACCATGGCCTAGTTAAAATCCTAATTGAGCATCATTTGAAAAAGGTGGGAGACAGTTGGGATGAGTTCCTCTTGAGGAATCATCTTGAAGAACCTAAAGAAACTCCATCTGAAGGAAAACTTGCAAGAAGAAGTAGGAGAGGGAAAATTTCCAAATCTGTTGAAATTAAAACTGGTAAATCCATACAAGAGGACAGTGAGGAGATTATCTCTGAAAAATTGGCTGAAATCAAGAAACAACTTAAAAATGAGAAGATAATAAGGAAGTATGCTAAGGAGAGAGGTGAGGGACCATCTAAAATAAGAAGAAGCCATAGGCGTAGAGGCATATTGAAGAACACTGGAGTTAAACAAACAAGAATAATAGATATTGAAGATGAAGAGACACCAACTGACAGATCTCCTGAATACCAGTACGAAGAGGATCTTGATGGAGGAACTTCGGAGGTAGACCCAACCCAACAACAAATCTATAATTATGTTGAGTCATTAGAAAAGAGAGCCTCAGAAAGCAGAGGAGGAACTCCTAGCCCACAAAAATCTCCAATTGAAGTGCTGAGAAGAGATAAATATGAATTGGAAATACTTAATAGGCATATAAAAAATGAAAATGAAATTTTAAGGGAGAAAGTCAAGTTGAAAAGTGATATGAACACAACTCTCTCTCTGCAAATGGAAA
This sequence comes from Pinus albicaulis, assembly GCA_034641835.2. Taxonomy (NCBI): domain Eukaryota; kingdom Viridiplantae; phylum Streptophyta; class Pinopsida; order Pinales; family Pinaceae; genus Pinus; species Pinus albicaulis. The sequence continues at coordinate 758,285,684 of CM076584.1, read as the reverse complement.
AATTGTACAAGGCTAGTGAGAAGATGAAGAAGAAAAACAAAAATTTGAGCAGTGCACTTATAAATCTGAGGTTCAAATTGGTCATAAGGAAGCCTAGGATGCCATTAAACATCAAGCAAAGAAGAAAAAGGAGGCTAGTTGTCCTAGCAGAAGTTTAGAATACATGGATTGATTGCATGAGGACATGCAAAAGCTTTCCAGTGGGGGTATGTTGAGCCCCAAAGATGTCCTTTCCTTTCACCAAATTTCACTTCATTCCATTTATCCTCTGTTAATTATAGGCTTAAAAGATCAATAGGAATTATTAAAGTTACTTTAAGAATGCATGCAATAACTGACTTACCAAACTTTTGTGGTCTTGTTGTTGTAGTGATTTTTGACTAGACTTAGCTACAGAATGCAGCCATTCTATAGCTAGTTGCATATTCCGCAGCTATCTTTATGTTCACACAGGTTACAGGTGTCACTTAAAGGAAAAACACATATGGTTGAATTCCAGAACTCACCTACATCATTCCTTGCCCTCTACGAAGTCTGAGCAAAAATCTGCAAGTGGTTATGCACGTGGAGGAAACCAAAACTAAGAAGTATACTTCTACCAAGACAAGGACTCTACCGATGTCTTCAACAAAGTACGAGGCCTCAACAGGAGTTCTAATTCAATTTTGATTGAAAAATCCACCTATCCCTATTTCTTCTCAATGAAAGTTATGTATTTTTCTTATAAAAATAACTCGGTGAACCGAGAGAAAATTAGCTAGTTGATGTTTTGTTGTTAAGTTTTCCAAAACTATGATACTTTGTTTCTAAAGTGTTCTCCTTTAATGAAATAAGTACAACTTTAATGCATGATCTGAAGCAATTTTGAGGATATTCGTGTGCCAATCCAATGGTAGAGGGCCCCTACTATCTAAAAGGCTTTGTGCAAATTTTTTAGATAAGTGACTTTAGCTCTGTTTTGTTCCTAATTTAGGAAGTTTTATGAACTTCATGTTTTATGTTCACTTACATCGAATGATACAGTCAATCTCATTCTTATGAACTGTTCCAATATATCACTAACACATGAATGAGATAGAGCTATAATACTTCGGAGGTTAATTGCATTTTAGTTTAGTTCTGTTCATTTTATTTCAAGTTTTATTAGCTAGTTGTATTCTAGTTCTGTTAAATTAGACTTAAAGGCCTTCATTATTTACAAACTGCTCTTGTTATTAATTTATTTTAACACATCATCATCATATGGACAAGAATTAGTTATATCATTTTGAATTTCTTGACTATTCTGCAATTTCTCATAATTTTACAAACAACCCTTTTTTTCCAAAGCTATTCCAAGAGATCTCTAACCCTTGAATGATGCTTAATAGTAATATTTTGAGTTGCAGAGTGGGTTAATTCTAGTATCATAAGTTATGTTAGCATAGGATTCCTTACTAAATTGCAGATAATATTTTCTCAAAGTGTTCCAACAAATTTCTAACCCTGGATAAGATTTTCTTTGTGATATTGTAAGTTGTTGTTTATTAAAGAGAACCTCATTACATCAAACTTATCCTTTTCTCAAGTTGTTCCAACATACCTCTAATGAAATGAATTGGACTGAGTTAATGTTATGAGTTACTTTCCTTGTCAAGCTTTGCAATTTGTGAATTAGCATTTTCTGTTCTTAGGTGTCATACACAGCTTAGAGTAGATTTTGTTCTGTTTTAGTGTGATCAGTAACTTCTCTTTGCCAAAAATTTAGTTCTTTTCCTCTTAACACAAAAAGACAAAACCACAAACACTAGAAAAACACTAAACACAACGAAGTAGGAAGAATATACCTAGGCACATATAGTGCACTTCACTTCAACAGTTTACTAGCCCTGGTTGACAATTTATGACATCAATTTAGAAACACTAAGTTGAGAAGAAACATATTCCCAGTGGTTAGAAAGTGGATGATATCAGAAAAATGATCATCAACTATCTTAATAGAAAACAACTATGCATCTGATAACCCCTCATCTAAATTATTTTTTTCTTCACCATTTTCAATGCGCGATAAGTGGCCTGGTCTTGTGTTCAAGCTTCCAGGATTCATAATCACTTAAAAATTGTATTCCTAGAACAAAAGGATCCACCTACATATATTCCCCCCAAACATAGGGTTTTTCACTAGGTATTTCAAAGAAGAATGGTCTGTGAACATCTTGAAATGACCTCCAAGCAGATAATGACAGAAATTTTGCAACGCATGCACCATGGATAGCCCTTCTCTTTTTGTGGTTGAATAATTATGCTCAGCATTTAAAAATTCAATATAATTATCAATATATATGAGGCCTGACTGTGCTAATACAACTCCTAACACAATACATGAAGCATCAACATCTACATGTGTTGGCAATATGATGCAGAGTGTTGTCCTTGATGGCAACCCACTTGATGAAGATGATGGCATCCTACTTGATGAAGTTGTGCTTGATAGAATATGTCTTGATGAACCTGTTAAATAATGTAAATCTGATGTATCTACAGAGAGTACAGAAGGTAATGAAGAAAGGAATTCAATATGTGCTAGATCTATGATGAAAATAGTATGTCTTAAGGCATACGCAGATTTGTCTAGGAGAAGTCGCGTATGCACACGGTAAATAACGTGCCAAGTCGCGTATGGGAAAAAGCGCTCATAAAGTGCAAAACCAGGGGTAACCACCATGTTATTGACCCATTGTATTGGGTAATGATTCGTCTAAATGACCCCGTCCAGGAATACCATCAGAAGTAATATGGTTTTGGCTCATGGTATTGAAAAAGGGTAAACCTATATAAGGAGAAGAAATTCATTGTGCAAATCATGAACGTGGGTGCAAGATGTCTGAGCTTGAATGAAAACTTCTCTCTGAAGGATATCTGAATGGAAAGGGTTACAGTTGAATGATAGATCTGAATGTATGATGCTCCAATGATGAAGAAGGGGATGTAGATCTGAAATGTACTTGTATTTGCTAGATCTGTTTATGGAATGATTAGATCTGAGATGAGGCGAACATTTGTCTGAAGTAAAAGGTAAAAATCTGTGTGATGTATCTGTTTTGAAGAATTGCAATGACCTAAATGTCTGAAGAACCATACGCTAGTCTGTTGCAGAAGAAGCGCGTATATACGTGGCTTCGATGAAGAGAAAGCACGTATGCGCAGTGAAATTGGCTCTGTAATATGTACAGAAGTATACGCGGGTTTGTATGGTAGAAGGCGCGTATATACGCGGTATCAGTGAAAGGAAAGCGCGTATGAAAACTAGGGTTTGCTGAAGCATGGGTATGAAATGTCTGATCTGTTCTGCTATGTTGCTGCTATCTGTATTCTACAGTTCTAAGCTGTCTGTATCAGTTTGGTTGTATGATTGAGCTTAAATGTGTGGAGTGGGTCCAGTCTGAAAATATGATGAAACGAGGCCTGCAAGCTGTGCTCTATTGAAGTTGTTGGATCCAGTGTGAAAATTGATGAAACGTGGTCCATATAGGTGCTGAGGGTTGTAGCCTTCAGTCAAGGGGTTGTAGCTCCCTTCCAGGTGAGGCTGGTAAACGAGATCAGGGGGTCGTAGCTCCCTTCCAGGTGAGGCTGGTAAACGAGTCAGGGGGTTGGAGCTCCCTTCCAGGAGAGGCTGGTAAACGAGCGCAGTTGGGTGCCTGCGTGCTGGTAGGAGTCTGCACCAGCACATATGTTGTAAGATGTTTTCTCTATAATAAAATATTGAAGGCTGAGCAACTGCAGCGGTGGTTTTCTCCCGACTTGGGTTTCCACCTAGAAATCTTGGTGTTCACGTGTGATGCTTATGTGTGATGGTTTATTCTGTTCTTACTGCACATGTTTACTGTTTATTGAACATCTAATGAATGAATGATGGAATGATATAAGTGAATAATTAATGGCATAATTAGATCTCTGTGTATACGCGAGTTTTATGAAGGATATCCGCGTGTATACGCTAGTTTGGTTCAGCAAAGTAGCGTATGGGTTTTAGAGAGTGAAAAAGTAAAAATATTTGATAAAGTCCTAAATACTGATTCACCCCCCCCTCTCAGTATTTTTCCCAACAATTGGTATCAGAGCAGGTTCTTCTGCAGAAGCTTGATCGCTTGAAGGAGATCCGTCGCAATGGGAAGTCAAGAAGGAGTAATGTCTATAAAGCCACCTCTATTCAATGGAAGCAATCTGATATTCTGGAAGGTACGAACAAAATCATATCTGCAAAGTCTTGGTGCAGAAGTATGGGCAATCGTGGAAGAAGGCTATCAATATCCGGCAAGTATTCCTACTGATGCGGCTGAAAGGAAGAAGTATGAAATCAATGCTAAAGCAGTGAATGTCTTATTAGGAAGCATGTCTGAACCAGAATTTGCTAAAGTGATGCAGCTAAATTCAGCAAAAGAAATATGGGACAAAATCATTCTGAGCTATGAAGGAGATACAAAGGTAAACAGTGCAAAACTCCAAACTCTCAGAATTGAATATGAAAATTTAAGGATGCATAGTGATGAAAGCATTGCCAGTTTCTTTCTTCGTCTAGATGATATTGTAAATCGAATGAGAAATTTGGGTGAAACCATAACCGATACTACTCTGGTGGAAAAAGTCTTAAGATCCTTGACTTCAAAATTTGACTCTAAAGTTTCAGTTATTGAAGAAAGGCAAGATCTGCAAACTCTTACTATTGTTCAATTACATGGTATTCTGACTGCTTTTGAAATGAGACAAGGAGGTCCTTCTCAAATCAAAGAAGCTGCTTTTAAGGCATCTGCAAAAGGAAAAGAAAAGGAAGTTTTCAAAGAATCCAGCTATATATCCGAAGAAGAAGAAGCAAATTTCGTGAGAAAACTCCAACTAGGTACTGGAAGATTCAAAGGTAAGCTTCCCTTCAAATGTTTTGAGTGTGGAAGAGTTGGTCATTATGCTGCAAAGTGTCCATATAAAGAAACATCTGCTAAAGGAAAATAAGTAGCAAGAAGGAATAAGAACCGATCTAGCTCTAAGAAAAGTTATTATACTAATGAAGACAGTGATGGGTCATCTGATAGTGAGGAAGAATGTGAAGAATATTTTAGACTTCTCATGGCATTTGAACAAAGAGAAGAAAAGGATACTTTTGTGGATGTTCTAGAGGACAATGATTTTCTTGAAGAAAACAATCAACTCAAAGTATACCTAGAAGAAAATAAGATCATCATAGAATCACTGAAAAATCAGATTGAAGAAGAAAAGAAGCACAGGGAGAAAGCAGAATGTGAAGTGGTAAGTCTAAGAAAAGAATTAGAGAAAGTTCAGACTCTGAATCTCAGATTTGCTAAAGGATTAGATACCTTAGATGAAATTATCAAGGCACAATGTTCTCCTCTCATAAAAACAGGTCTTGGATATATTGGAGAATCCTCTCAGGCTTCAGCACCGAACTATCTAAAGACAGCAACTACTGGTTTACAATATTCCGCCTCTCAACAAGGAAGAAAGGATTCTTTACAGGTAAAGCAGGATCATCTCTCTTCAAGGAACACCGACAGGAATAACTTTCAAAGAAGGTCCAACCAGCAGGTAAATCCAAATAGAAAATTTCATAATTACAAAAATGTCTATTTCAATGGACAATGTTTTACATGTCACAATTTTGGTCATAAAGCTGCTCAATGTGTTGCTTACAAAACCATCATGACAAGAGAAGCAAGAAAGAAAAGGTTGGATACTGAACCAAAACAGAATACATATAACAAATTTTCTCCTTTTCAAAATGAAGTTGAATGTGCTTATTGCAATAAGTTTGGTCATGAAGAATCTGAATGCAGGAGTAAAGTCCAGCCAAAACAACACTTTCCCTCAAGTTCCAAAGTATGGAAAAAGAAGGAATTACAGGTTAAAAATTGTGGGATAGCATTATTTGCAGAAGGTGAAGAAAATCAATGGTACATTGATAGTGGATGCTCAAGACACATGACAGGTGACAAAAGCAAACTTCTTGCATATAATGCTCTAGAAAAAGAAAAGAAAGTTACATTTGGAAATGATACTCCTGCTATAATTAAAGGAAAAGTGTTGAGGAGGTAAATCCCCTCTGCGGACAGAGGCGATCCCTACTAGCCCAGCAGGGGTCTAGCAACAAACAAACAATGCTATGACGCAAGCTCCTAATTACGAATGAAAGACTTGGGATAGAAGCCTACCTGGATTCCAACGCTATGATTTGAAGAAGAAGAAGTGTCCCCGTCCTTCAGCCCTGGCAGATCACAATTCTTCCACGATCTCCGCGGATGAACACCTGCACATAGAAGAAACGAACATATACAAGCATAGGAACCAGCATACGTAACTAAACATCGGTCAGAAAAGATATAACTCGCATTAACATGATGGAAAACGGAGTGGAACCATAATCATAGTCATCTATTAAGTAATAAACGAATAGAAGTTACAACCAAGTTCCGACGTCGCAGCTTCCTTCGAACGGGTCTCCGGTCGTCCACGTCTCGTAAAGCTCGCCAAGGAAAGGGAAAACCTCTCCAGAGTCTCGTAACAATGGTCTCCTCGCTTAAATGGGCCTTAAGGGAAAGAAGGGATTCTTTACAACAAAAAGGCACTTGGGAATAGGGAGATGCAAAGCTTCAGCACTTCAAGACTAGCTTGCCATGGATCTGAGCAGGCTTTTATAGATGGGGAAGGAGGGAGTTGGGATCCCTATTATTATGGGATTGGCTCTATCAACAAGGAAGGTTCCATGGGAGGTGGCAAAACCAATTCCCTTCCATAGAACTCCCGCAGCCAAACCTCCCAACTCAAGATAGGCAGTGGTTTGTGAGTTTGTTTGAACTCAACTTCCGCCATCCATATTTAAAAATAGTCCCTAAAATGGGTGGCGCGATTGCTGCTCTATGACAGAGCGCCAAGTGGCGCGACCTCTTTACAGGATTTCCCTGATTGGCGCGAGCACTGAACTGTCTACCCGCGCCAATGCAAAAAGAGCTGTTTTTCATGGATTTTGCAAGGAGATGTCTCAAGGGGAAATGAAGCTCATACTCAGAAGGATGCATTGATGATGTTTTCAAGGCATGACAGTGTTCACAGGTCACATAATGGGTCCTCCATTGTGCGGGACGGGGAATGGTAGGGACGGTGACAAATTACTGTGTAACAGATGCCCCCTAAAGCATGAGGCCCGAGAGAGAGAGGGGTGAAATGCTTTACGAGAACATGTCCAATTGAAGGCCCGCCGTCGGAAAACCTGCACAGAAAGATACAACTGATATCTCAAGTACATGATGTATATATATGGTATGGACGCAGCCATCCGAACAGAGTATGCTATAATCCGGATCTAGGGTATGGGCGCAGCCATCCAACTAAGATCAAACAACTAGACTCAGGTATGGTCGCAGCCATCCAATCAGTGAGTCATGTACACAATGATAATAATCCACAATCGCAGCCTGGATTACAACAGACACAATCCAGGGTCTTGCGCTCCATCTCGATCCAAACAAGTACAAGTTCGGAGCATGTGAATGTGTGAGCTGATGTCGAACATGCAAGAACATCGTCTGATTACCAGCCAATGATGAAAGCCGTTAACAGTCGCGAGAGAAACCACCAATAATGACAATGGTCCTCAAGGTACTACAGGTACAATCTACGGCGTGTGAATAAATGAGTTGACGTCGAACACCCGCAGAATCATTCGATCGGAAGTCAATGATGTAAACTTCACGTCGAATGCGACGAACCTGCCATTGAGGCATGCAGGCTCCAAGGTACCATCAGGAGTCTCTAGACCAACTTCTCGGATAATGAGTTGAAGTCGACAGGAAGTGACCTTGATCGAAGGTGGGCCATAATGATTCCCACATCATCGACACGAGACAGAGGAACATGATGTTTTTGTTGTGAATCAGGATCGTATGAGAAATAGAGGAAGGTTGATATTTGCAGAGGCCAACTTCTCTTGAACACATGAACGGCACGACAATGGACTTGGCAGTATTTGACATCAACGGATCAAAGGTCATGGCGACGAGGCAGTGAGCAGATGAGAGGTCAAAAGAGATTACCCAAACCCATGGAAGCAAAGTGAAGCAACGAGATGAGATGTCCCCAACCCGACACGAATGCAGACAAGTGCCATGTTCAAGAGCGACATACTGCCGACGACAACGACGATGGTTCCATTTTTCCCCCACCATTTCTGGCGAGTACCCCAATTATTTTTGACAACAAGCTTGAAGGGGATAGCATATGCTTGTGATATAAGTCCGCCCTTCGGGCGAATCCATCCTAGTGCATTTAACGAGTCCTAGGAAGGAGAAACTCGGAGAACGTCATTTCGACGGAATCCAATGTCATCAGGGTTTAACGAGTCCGACAAAGGAAGAACTCGGCGTCTTTTCATGTTTAGAGAGTTTGAAAAGACAGCGGAAAAGAAAACTCCACAGGTCCCTTTTCGTAAATAGTTTCCCAGATCCGAAAAGGTAGAAAACAATATCCGGGAAAACCTCCTAGTCGCGATAGGCTAGGGTATTCCTTTTCGTAATCGATCCAGCCCAGCCCGAAAAAGGGTTAAACTTATACTGGGTGAATGTCGATTCGTGTCCATTTTAACGAGATCGAAACGACAAGGGCCTCGACAATCTTTTCATATTTAGAGAGTCAGAAAAGAGCTGAAAGATGACTCCAGAGTGACTTTTTCTTGTATTTACCGAGTCCGAAAAAGTATAAAATACAACTCGTCTCCACCTTTTAAGTCGCAAAAACCTGCCGCTGCACATACCCAACAAGCGTAAAATCCATTTTCGACATAATACATGCAAATATTTGACAAAAAATAACTTTTAAAGCTCATTTAACGCCGAAAAGTTATAAATATGTCTAATGGTAAAAAATAAAATTACTTTTTACTATTTACCTTGTGGAGAGCAACAGTGGTCCATTTGGAGCAGAATCTTCTGACGGTGATTGCGACCAATCCAGGCAACCATTCAACGTCTCGTCTGTCACAGGTAAGAGGCGCTCCTTTTCTCTTCATTTCCATACATTTTTTAATGATTTCCCTTCATAAATCAGTTCTGTAAGGGCACTTTTAAAATTTTAGGGCCGGGCCCAGTGGCGCGGGTATCGGGCACGGACCCGCGCCACTGAGCTCTTTTTACTAAAGGGGCCGCGCCAGCGGCGGAACCCAAATTTTCGCCTAAAATTCTGACATTTATACCAAATTTCTTGAATTTTGAAGCTTACAAAAGATCTAATCAGGGGCTTTTGACCATGTGAATGCAGATAAACACTCAAAATGGCAATTGAATGGAAGGAACGAGAGCACGGAGATGAGGATGAAGAGGCCATGCAAAGCCAGGCTTGCATGAACGCTCTGAGAGACTGCGGATTGAAGAAGTTCTTCCTCACGCCATGTTTACGAGCTCAGCCCGAGCTTCTCCAATATCTAATCAACATCTGGGATGAAAATGACCAAGTATTCAGAATACGAGACCAGGTGCTGGAATTGGAGGTCACTGACATTTATTTCATTACTGGATTGTCCCGTAGGGGTCCAATCCCTGTACTAACTGGGAGCAGACCATCAGGGGAAAATATGAAAGAAGTAATGGCGCGGGTGTGCCGTGGGGCACAAACAGGATCAGGGAGTAAGAAGGTATACATCTCCACCATCCCTGATCTAGCACTGAGAGTTGTACTCCACACCATTACGCGGGCTGCTGGATCGCAGGCACCGCATGAGGCTACAAAGACTCAACTCTTACTGGCCTCAGAGTGCATGGGTCCCCGACTGTATGACTGGGCAACAACTGTCACCATCAACATGAAAAGGCAGCTCACAAAGTGCAAACAGAACAAACTGAAGCAGTTTGGGTATGGTTCCATCTTGGTATCGTTCATTCTGGAACGCATACCAACCTTCCAGGGCCAAGAGGCCCATGTGGCGAGTCCGGTACCACGAGAGCCGAGAATGGCTCGCTGGGAAGAACTGATGCCCAGATCTGGAGGTGGCCAACAGATGTCCTGGACGCCAGAGTTCTTTAGGTGGCTACGGCGCCAACTGATCGTTGTGGAAGATTGGCCCTATTCGGAAACTGACTTTACAGGAGACCCAAATCTCCCATTACCAGAAGGAGACGACTGGGACGAGGAGCTGGGTAAGACCTCAAATTTTTGATTTCATGTTTATATGTTTTTTTTTGTCAATACACACTTGTCTTAACACAATTATATATGCATGCAGATGTAGGACCTGAGAGACCAGCCGGGATGTCTCCTATCTCCCGGAGGACACAACTCGCCCCTGAGATTCAGGGGGAAGGCACCAGAGGAGAGTCACTGGTCCAGAATCTCGAGGGGATTGCCCATGGGATCCCAGACTATGCCCGGCTGTCAGACGTACCGATGGAGTACCAGCGCCATACGGTGGGAGTTCCAAACCGGCTCCACCGAATCCTGAGGCGGCTAGTGCGTGCAGTGACGTGCTATCATGAGCACCATGCGGATTAGTCTCTAGGATTTATGCCACACCTATTTTTGAGAGACAGAGTGTCTCAGGATGTATTAAGACAATTATGTATATTTTTTGAGTTTTGTGACGCACACTGTGCAAACATTTCGACACACATATATATATACATATGAATATTTTGGATGGATCTTTCTTTACATGTGATGATGTTTCCTATATGTCATGCAAATGTCTAATACATATGTAATCTAATGTATCAGTTACATAACAAACGACCCAATGCGAAATGTATTCACACAATGCATCTAATCACACATTTCATTTTTACGCAAGCTTAAAAGCACACATGAACACACACATATGCAAACTATGCTTGAAACGAGTTTTATTTTTTACGCAAGCTTAAAACACAAACTATGCTTGATAATAAGAAAGACGGGCATGCCCCCCAGCATGTTGTCTCAAATCGAGGCACATGCCCCCCAAGCTTTACTCGATTGAAAATGGAGTGAAGATTGAACACACACGAGATTTGAGCTGAAACTGACAAAACTCGAATTGAATATGCTTGTGTTTCATTATTTTAACGAGGTTGACACACTTAAAAGAACTATCCTCAAACACCTCGTTTCATGGTTTAAGGAGCTTGACACAAGACCAGGAACTGTGCTCCGAGATCCTGGTTTCATTTTTTAAAGAGCTTGATCCAGGGAGGAAACCGTGCTCTAACCAACTTACATCAAAATGAACAAGAAGGCGGCGCTTCCAAGAGTTCCACTCCCGATGGAAGGAAAACATTCTGGAAGTCAGGACCCAATGCCCCCAGCACCTGATGCACGACGACATCATCACTGGGCACAGGCACGGGGTAGGTAGACACATAGTTGACTTGCGGTGGGGCAGAGACAACAGGTGGATAAAAACCAGGAGGGGGTGATGGCGGACCAGTTGCCACATTAGGACCAAAGAATGACAGCTGATCAATGGTCACGATCCTTCCTTCATGCGGAAAACAGGCCACACGAAAGAGGGAGGAGACAAGCGCTTCCATGGCATAGGTGTAATCGCGCCCCAAAAGCAGATTGAAATCCAAGGGGCCTGGAACGACCATCACGTCCACATGGACGGTTTTGCCTCCCAAAGTAACAGGTAACCTTGGAAGGATCCCCAACGGTTGACTCGTCCTTCTGTTAAAAGTGAGCAGATTCTGCGTAACAGGTGCAAGCGGCGGCGAACCGAAAGCTTGCCAGGTAGTTGAAGACAGAATACTAACAGAGGCACCTTCGTCTATAATGGTGCTGGGTACAACCAGACCAAGAGCCTGTACCGTGATCTCGAAAGGCACATAAGACGGAAGGCGAAATCCTGCAAATCGATTCCAGTCAAAGGAAGCGACCAAACTACTCGGAGGGGCTACCATCGACAGGCGAAGGTCTTCCCCTGATGTTACGGAAGAAGCACCCTCCATGACCTCCATCTCGAAGGCGGGAGGAATATCCTCCGTAGCCTCCATCATGGGAGGCGGAGGAGGAGCTTCTTGAAGTACAGGGACAGGAGAATCTTTCTCCAAGTCTGAAGAATCTGAAGAGATCAGAAGGACATGGGAGGTGTGAGGTCCACTCTCGACAGAAAAGACCTGGTGCACTGTGGACGGGGCCAGTTCAACCGATCCCACGACCAATGGTTGGTCATGGATGGATTCGTGAATTTGAATTTCTGGGGGAGTGGGATCGACCAAGGATGACTCTTGACCAATCACAGGATCAGCTGGTAGAGGACTCAAAGAAAGCCGATTATAACCAGGTGGAAGGCGTGGTGTAGAACCGACTGGGTTGTCCAAGACTCGCTTGGCTTCATCCATATAAGGACAAAGGTGAATGGCATGGTGCCCTTCACACAATTTACAGGGATTGGTGATCTTACCCTGCTTCTTAGAGTCCTTATCAATAGCAGCTGAAGACGTGCCCCCAACTTGACTCCCGGAAGCCAAAGGCAACGGTGGGCAGCCGTTGGACCATACTTCGAGCACCTTGGGAATGCCAGGGCAGTTTCGAAGAAGATGGTCTCCCGTGCACAACATGCACGGGAACTTGACTTTCCGAGGAGGGTTGGAAGGACTATCGAGAGGAGATTCCTTAGGGACAGTAGCTGTACATTTAGCCTCTCGCTTATCGGACTTCTTCTTCTTTGTCTTCTTCTTCTTCTTCTTAGCCAATTCGTTGAGGAGGTAAATCCCCTCTGCGGACAGAGGCGATCCCTACTAGCCCAGCAGGGGTCTAGCAACAAACAAACAATGCTATGACGCAAGCTCCTAGTTACGAATGAAAGACTTGGGATAAGAGCCTACCTGGATTCCAACGCTATGATCCGAAGAAGAGATGTCCCCGTCCTTCAGCCCTGGCAGATCACAATCCTTCCGCGATCTCCGCGGATGAACACCTGCACACAGAAGAAACGAACAGACACAAGCATAGGAACCAGCATACGTAACTAAACATCGGTCAGAAAAGATATTACTCGCATTAACATGATGGAAAAAGGAGTGGAACCATAATCATAGTCATCTATTAAAATGATAAACGAATAGAAGTTACAACCAAGTTCTGACGTCGCAGCTTCCTTCGAACGGGTCTCCGGTCGTCCACGTCTCGCACAGCTCGCCAAGGAAAGGGAAACCTCTCCAGAGTCTCGTAACAATGGTCTCCTCGCTTGAATGGGCCTTAAGGGAAAGAAGGGATTCTTTATAGCACAAAGGCACTTGGGAATAGGGAGATGCAAAGCTTTAGCACTTCAAGACTAGCTTGCCATGGATCTGAGCAAGCTTTTATAGATGGGGAAGGAGGGAGTTGGGATCCCTATTATTATGGGATTGGCCCTATCAACAAGGAAGGTTCCATGGGAGGTGGCAAAACCAATTCCCTTCCATAGAACTCCCGCAGCCAAACCTCCCAACTCAAGATAGGCAATGGTTGTGAGTTTGTTTGAACTCAACTTCTGCCATCCATATTTAAAAAATAGTCCCTAAAATGGGTGGCGCGATTGCTGCTCTATGACAGAGCGCCAAGTGGCGCGACCTCTTTACAGGATTTCCCTGATTGGCGCGAGCACTGAACTGTCTACCCGCGCCAATGCAAAAAGAGCTGTTTTTCACGAGTTTTGCAAGGAGATGTCTCAAGGGGAAATGAAGCTCATACTCAGAGGGATGCATTGATGATGTTTTCAATGACAAAGGTTCACAGTCACATAATGGGTCCCCCAACAAAGTGATGGGGAAATGGTAGGGACTATGGACACCATCGTGTAACAAAAAGGGTCCGTGTTTTCAGGGAAAAGAAAAGGAAGGCTAATGATGTCATGTATGTGGATGGATTAAGGCATAATCTGTTAAGTGTAAGTCAAATGTGTGATCAAGGAATAGAAGTGGTCTTTAGTTCAAAAGAATGTGTGGTTTGTGATCTTGATACAGGTAAAATTATTGTAAAAGGGAAAAGAAATCCAAGCAACCTGTATGTACTAAACGGCAAAGATCAATGTTACTTGAGCAAGTCTTCAGAAAATTGGCTATGGCATAGAAGGCCGGGGCATCTGAGCTTCTCGCAAATCAACAAAGCAAGCAGATTTCAAGCTGTTCGTGATCTTCCCAATATTAATCTACCAGAAAGTATCATATGCAAATCTTGTCAATTTGGTAAGCAGACCAGAGTACGATTTAATGCCAAAGAAGGATCATCAAGTAAGCCTCTTGAACTCATTTATACTGACATATGTGGACCTATGAGGAAAAAGTCACCACGTGGGGAAGAATACTATATCTTATTTATTGATGATTACTCTAGAATGTGCTGGATCGGGTTCATTATACACAAAGATGAAGCATTTGAAAAATTTCAGATCTTCAAAGCATTGGTAGACAATGAATTAGATCTAAAAATCAAGTGTCTTAGATTTGATCGAGGAGGAGAATATACATCAAATGAGTTCTTTGAATTTTGTAAACAACATGGCATAAAAAGACAATTCTCTGTAGCAGGCACTCCACAACAAAATGGCGTTGCAGAAAGAATGAATAGAACAATTCAACAAATGGCTAGAGCTATGCTTGATGATTCTGGAACTCCTGACATGTTCTGGAGTGAAGCAGCACATACAAAAACTAACATTCTCAACAAGGCCCATGTTCGGGTAAATAGTGACAAAACTCCTTATGAACTCTGGTATGGTAATTCTCCCTCTGTAAAGCATTTTAGAGTTTTTGGAAGTAAATGCTTTATCAAAAATAATGATGAAAAGCTTGGCAAGTTCGAACCTAGATCAGATGAAGGGATATTTCTTGGTTACTCATCTACAAGAAAAGCATACAAATGTTACAATAAAAGGCTTCAAAATATTGTTGAATGTATTGATGTTGTTATTGATGAGTCTCATGCAGCTCCTAAAGAAGAAGAAAAAAACAAAAAAAGAATATGATGGTGAAATTTGTCCTTCTACATCAAATAGAAATGATATAGACAGTGGATCCAATGAAGAACCTGAAAATGATCTATCTGAAAAAGCTCCATCCAGATATGTTCAAAAGAATCATCCTGAATCTCAAATTTTAAGAGACAAGGAATCAGGTGTACGAACAAGGAGAACTCTTGTGGGATCTTCTAGTCATCTGGCACTTCTATCCACAATTGAACCACACAATTTCAATCAAGCTAGCAAAGATGAATGTTGGAACCAAGCCATGAATGAAGAGCTTGATAAAATTGAAAAGAATGACACTTGGGAATTGGTACCAAGACCACATGATAAAAATGTCATTGGAACTAAATGGATTTTCAAGAACAAGTTAAATGAGAATGGGGATGTTGTAAGAAACAAAGCTAGACTGGTTTGCAAAGGGTATACTCAACAAGAAGGTATAGATTTTGAAGAAACTTTTGCTCCTGTAGCTAGACTTGAAGCCATAAGAATGTTTCTTGCTTTTTCAAGTTATCAACAAATCAAAGTTTATCAAATGGATGTTAAATCTGCTTTTCTTAATGGTGATCTAGAAGAAGAAGTATATATAGAACAACCGGAAGGATTCATTTTGGGAATGATGAAAATCTTGTTTGTAGACTTAAAAAGGCTCTATATGGTCTCAAACAAGCTCCAAGGGCATGGTATTATCGTCTTGACAAATATCTTCATCAACAAGGATTCTCAAAGGGATCTGCTGATAGCAAATTATACACAAAAGTTGAAAATGATAAACTATTGATTGTGGTTGTATATGTTGATGATATCATTTTTGGAAGTAACGAAGAATCTATGAGTCAAAAATTTGCTTCTGTCATGCAGCAAGAATTTGAAATGTCCTTACTTGGGGAACTAACATTCTTTCTTGGCTTGCAAGTGCATCAAACTGTAGATGGTATATTCCTATCACAAGAAAAATATCTTAAGCAAATTCTGAAGAAGTATGGCATGGAAGAATGCAAACCTGTAAGTACACCAATGATAACCGGATGCAATCTCAGTTCTCATGATGATTATCCCACAGTGAATCAACCAGAATACAGATCAATGATAGGAAGTCTACTTTATCTCACTGGGACTAGACCAGACATTATGCATGCAGTTGGGATTGTTGGACGATTCCAAGCTAATCCAAAAGAGTCTCACCTTCAGGCTGTCAAAAGAATATTCAAATGTCTACAAGGAACTCAAGACTTTGGTCTATGGTATCCAAAGAATGTTGATCTTACTCTTCATGCTTACACTGATGTAGATTGGGCTGGAAGTGTTGATGATCGGAAAAGCACTAGTGGTGGTGCATTCTACATGGGGCCCCGGTTAGTATCTTGGTTCAGCAAGAAGAAAAATTCTATTGCCTTATCTACAGCAGAAGCAGAATATGTGGCTGCCGCATCTTGTTGCACTCAACTCCTTTGGATGATGTAAACCTTACAAGATTTTCAAATCAAATGTACACCTCCTGTCCCCATTAAGTGTGATAATACAAGTGCCATCAGTATCTCAAAGAATCTTGTTATGCATTCAAAGAAAAAGCACATTCCCATCAAGTATCACTTCTTACGTGAACAAGTGCTTGAACAAAAGGTGAAGTTGGAGTATGTTCCTTCCAAGGAACAAGTTGCTGATATCTTTACCAAACCTCTGCCTAGGGAAGCATTCGAGTATCTAAGACAGAAACTGGGAGTTGTCTCTGCCAGTCAAAAGAACAAATCTGCTTAAATTCAGAAGATTAATTTGAATACGTGGTTTTAATGAAACACGGTCGCGTATATACGCGAGAATATTAACATACATCCACGTATGAATATTTGCTGACATTTTTTGGTTGGGGGTCAGCATTTTTTAGTATTGTTTGGTTATTCTGGTTATATTTGTTTCTAACAGAGCATCTGATATGAAGAAGACAGGTACAGGAAGGACAAGTTCAGGGGGAGATGAAGGAATGTGAAAATTTCTATGCTTCACTTTCCATACACGGGTTAGGTAAACAAAAGTCGCATATACACGCGAGTTACAACAGACACAGTCGCGTATGCATTGATGATAAGAGAATTTATATGATAGCTGAAGATCTGGAACAGAGATCATGGATGAGCCCGGATTGTTACTTGATGAAGAGTATCTGTTGGATGAAATGGAAGTCTTATGTTTCAGAGATATGGACAGATCATGCAGAGTTTGTTGCTGATGGCATGCTGTTAAAGTTGTTTAGGTTTCACAAGCAAAGGGGAGCCTTGGTCACATTGAAAGGATGTTTGGATGCACACTTTCAGGGGGAGCCCTAGCCTTGCTGAGTATAATGCATTGTTGGCATTATGATGATTCTGAAATGTGATCTCTTTCTTGAGGTATTTTTGGTTTTGATTATGAAAAGTCATATTTGTATTTTGATGAAAAGGTCATGTTGAGACCCATGATGTAAATTTGTAATATTCAGTCATGTAAGGACTTGTCAAATTTTGTAAACCCACTTGCTTGGGTAGCTGAGTCAAATTTTTGTAAATCCACTTGGTTGGATATTTGATGTAAGTATGAGTCTTTGGTGATAGGAAGTTCATAGATTCATGTACTTCTTTGAAAAATATGTTTGAAGATTCAGCATGAACTCAGGGGGAGCTTGGTCACTTCAGTATACATCAGATCTGCAGAACGCTTCCTTCTACATGAGGAGAAAAACTTTGTGTTGGTTTTGATCCGCCCTTTGCCCTTGATGTCAAAGGGGGAGAGTGACATGGTGTTTGAATAAAGGAAAAGAATGGTGTCAAAGAATGGGGAGAGTGACATGGTGTCTATCTGTTGTAGTGATTTCACCATCATGGTTGGTTGCCATCGAAGTCCAAAGGGGGAGATTTTTGGTAATATGATGCGCAGTGTTGTCCTTGATGGCAACCCACTTGAAGAAGACGATGGAAGCCTACTCAACCAAGTTGTGCTTGATAGAATATGTCTTGATGAACTCGTTAAATAATGTAAACGATGTATGTACAAAGAGAGTACAATAAGGTAATGAAGAAAGGAATTCAATATGTGCTAGATCTATGATGAAAAGAGCAGGAGTTAAGGCACACGCGGATTTTTCTAGAGTTGCGTATGCACTCGTGGTGCAAATAGCGTGCTGGTTTGCCAGATGTACAAAAGCGTCATAAAGTGCAAAACCAGGGGTAACCACCTGGTATTGACCCATTGTATTGGGTAATGATTCGTCTAAATGACCCCGTCCAGGAATACCATCGGAAGTAATATGGTTTTGGCTCATGGTATTGAAAAAGGGTAAACCTATATAAGGAGAAGAAATTCATTGTGCAAATCATGAACGTGGGTGCAAGATGTCTGAGCTTGAATGAAAACTTCTCTCTGAAGGATATCTGAATGGAAAGGGTTACAGTTGAATGATAGATCTGAATGTATGATGCTCCAATGATGAAGAAGGGGATGTAGATCTGAAATGTACTTGTATTTGCTAGATCTGTTTATGGAATGATTAGATCTGAGATGAGGCGAACATTTGTCTGAAGTAAAAGGTAAAAATCTGTGTGATGTATCTGTTCTGAAGAATTGCAATGACCTAAATGTCTGAAGAACCATACAGTAGTCTGCCGCAGAAGAAGCACGTATATACGCGGCTTCGCTGAAGAGAAAGTGCGTATGCGTAGTGAAATTGGCTCTGTAATATGTACATAAGTATACGCAGGTTTGTATGGTAGAATGCGCGTATATACGCGGTATCAGTGAAAGGAAAGCGCGTATGAAAACTAGGGTTTGCTGAAGCATGGGGTATGAAATGTCTGATCTGTTCTGCTATGTTGGGTCGCTATCCGTACGGCGCGCTCCGAGCCGGCTCGTACTGCATTGGTCAGGAGTGATTGAGCTTAAATGTGTGGAGTGGGTCCAATCTGAAAATATGATGAAAAGTGGCCTGCAAGTTGTGTTCTATGGAAGCTATTGGATCCAAAGGTGAAAATTGATGAAACGTGGTCCAAGGTGGTGCTGAGGGTTGTAGCCTTCAGTCAGGGGGTTGTAGCTCCCTTCCAGGTGAGGCTGGTAAACGAGATCGGGGGGTTGTAGCTCCCTTCCAGGTGAGGTTGGTAAACGAGTCAGGGGGTCGTAGCTTCCTTCCAGGAGAGGCTGGTAAACGAGCGCAGGTGGGTGCCTGCGTGCTGGTCAAGTCTGCGCCAGCACATATGTTGTAAGATGTTTTCTCTATAATAAAATATTGAAGGCTGAGCAACT
This sequence comes from Pinus albicaulis, assembly GCA_034641835.2. NCBI lineage: Eukaryota > Viridiplantae > Streptophyta > Pinopsida > Pinales > Pinaceae > Pinus > Pinus albicaulis. The sequence continues at coordinate 758,266,462 of CM076584.1, read as the reverse complement.
GCAGCGGTGGTTTTCTCCCGACTTGGGTTTCCACCTAAAATCCCGGTGTTCATGTGTGATGCTTATGTGTGATGGTTTATTCTGTTCTTACTGCACATGTTTACTGTTTATTGAACATCTAATGAATGAATGATGGAATGATATAAGTGAAGAATTAATGGCATAATTAGATCTCTGTGTATACACGAGTTTTATGAAGGATATCCGCGTATATACGCCAATTTGGTTCAACAAAGTAGCGTATGGGTTTTATAGAGTGAAAAAGTAAAAAGATTTGATAAAGTCCTAAATACTGATTCACCCCCCCCTCTCATTATTTTTCCCAACAACATGGAATTCCTTCGACCAATCAAGGAATACCAAGATGAGCGCAGTCACCATATTTTACTTAAGTATGTCTAGACTCTTCTGACAGTCCTCATCCCAACATAAAGTGGTGTCCTTCTTCAAGAGCTTCTCCATTAGTGTAGTGATCTATGCATAAGCTTGAATAAACTTCTGATAATATCCAGTATGTCCCAATATTGAGTGCATTTTATTCACACTCTTGGGAGGATCCAAATTAATATTGACATAAATTTTAGCTAGATCGACCATCAATCCTTGTTTACAGAAAACATATCCCAAAAAAATACCAAAAGGGACACAGAATACACACTTCTTTAAATTCAGATAAATTTTATACTTCTGACAAGTATCGAGCATTAAGCAGAGGCGAGAGACATGTTTCTTCAACAGTCCAAAAACAACCCAATCATCGAAATACACTTCTAAGAACTTATGTATATAATCTTTGAAAGAAACAACTACTATGCATGAAAATATAGTTGGTGCATTTTTCAATGCAAACGACATTACAGTATATTAGAATGAACCCCATTTCATCTTAAAGGTAGTCTTGTTTTAGTCTTCAGGTGCGATCCCAAACTGGTGATATCCTAAAAATTCATCAGTAAATGAATAGGCTTCCTACCCTCTAATTTTGTCTAAGAATTCATCTGAGAGTGGGGTCGGAAAAGGATCATATACACATGCATCATTCAATTTTCTTAGGTGAACACTTATTCTAAATTCACCTTTTGTATTATTTTCTTAGAATACCATGGGACTCACCCAATCTGATTCCTCCACTGGTTCAATAATTCCTGCAACAAACATCTTTTCCAACTCTTCCTTGACCTTTTGCTTATACTTAGGATTCAATCTGTAAGGGATTTTCTTAATGGGCCTAATATCTCATTTTAAAGTGATCCCCATCACACCAAGATCTCCAATAATCCCCTTTAGCTTTAAAAATTTAGTGGGGAACAACTCCTGATATTCATTGAGGAGTTCTGCAATCGGTCTCATGGTATCTTCATCCTAGTAATCTCCTATATTAGAAAACTTAGGCTGCTCTTATGTGCCAATATTGAATTTTCTAGTGTTAATAGGTTCAATAACATCTGGAAATTAAACCTCAGTTCTAGGGACATTACGCTATCCATCGGACTCAGGGATGTTAATTTTTCTAGGATCCTCATCATTTTCTTCAACAGTCACATTTCAACACTCAACTTCCTCCTTCATATTTGTATTCTAGTCTGGTAGGTCATGCACTACTAGTTCCCTTGGCACGTCAAAAATAGTGTTTCAAATCTTCTACAATGCCTCATCAATGCAATGGAATCCACTTTCAAAGCTAAAATTAAGAATAAATCTCTCTTTCAATGAATCCCATTCAACAAATTCATGTTGCAACTCGGTCTCCAGATACCATTTCATGGGTACCGTGTCCAATGTATGAATGAATATGTGAACCCATTCCAGTTGCGTATCTTCTACCCAAAATGTAGTCCAATTTTCTAAATGTTGTCGCAGATCACATGTGACTGAATATTTCTCTTTCATTCGGGTGTTGGGGATTTTGAATTATAGTCATAACATTCGATGACATTCCCTCCAATTAGAAATATTTTCTTTGTGGGTTCCCCAGCAGTGCACCGGGGTTGAGCGTAGAGCTAAATCAAGTGTGCATAATTTTTGTTCTTCTAGAACATCATTTTCAAATCTATCTAAAAATATATTGACGTCTCCGATACCATTATAGTGGGGAAATTCATATACCTTAGAGGATATGAACACAGAGATATAGTTTCCTGATTACAACGTAGCATGGATACTTCATGTAAGTGGTTCTACCAGTGTTCCAATTCTTCATCTAAGACTGATAAGCATGAAATATATTTTTCCCAATTAAGCCAACCATCTTCCATGGGATTGATCTAATCGTCATCCTTCGTGGTTAACCTATAGAAATGGTCAATATCCTCAACTGCATATTCATTGCACACTCGTTCTATATATATTTATCCTTCTACAGGATCTAGCAGTACCACAATCCTTGTACCATTGTTTTCAAACACCATGCTCCTACACTTGAGGTTGATAATAGCATCCATTTCAAAAGCCCAGTCTATACCTAGAAGCATAGGATACAGATTTTCATCATCAAAAATTTCAATGAATTCAAAGTCAGCAAACACCTTGACTCCTTCAATGTCGACTACTGCCCTAGAGAGACTTCCCATTGGTATAATCTTCTATTGGCTATCCATGCACAGTTGAATTGAAGACCACTCAAGCTTAGGTTCTCGCATTTTATATCATTTATGTTTAGGTAAGACATTTCCAATGGATCCCATATCCATAATAGCTTGATCCATCTCGAAGTCTCCTATCTGAGCGGTTAAGTGCATGTCTCATCTAGTGCTTCTTTTATTATTGCGGATTTTTTTGACACCCCTTCGTTCTATTTTAACATTATCTAGTTTTTATAAGTTATTATAATTAGTCAAAATAATTTTGAAAATGTTAAGGTAGGATATGGATGCAAAAGAATGAAAATAATAAAAAATGTTAGGAAAATTTTATATTTTATAGGCATCCATATCAATAAAATGATAGATTTTAGCTACCCTAAATAAAGAAGGAAAATTTAAATAAAATGTTAGGGAAGCAAGAAAAGGAAAGCTTCATTTTATGTTTTAAAAATTTCACTGGTTGCTAGTCTAAATGCGCCATAAAAGAAGAATGGTTTATATAGTTTAAAAACACTATCCTAAGAATTATTTTACCCGTATCCTAAGTTTTAAAACCATATTAAAAATCCCGCCGCCATTCATCCCTTTTCATTTTCATTTCCCTAATTCACTCCCTTTTATTTCATTACTACACACCCATATCACTTTTTGCATCGGCATATCTTAAATTCCTTCAATTTCTGTCTCCTACAAACCTTTTGAAATGTGATATATGATGATGGTGGGACCCATTCACTTGCTACTCATCCCTTTTCAATTTCATTTCCCAAAGTTGTTCCCTTTTATTTCATTACCGCACTTCGCATATTTTACCATTTCGCATCTCACAAGCCCTTCATAAATTTCCCCATGCGATGGTAGTGGGACCCATTCACTCGCCACTTCATATGCTTCGAATACATTATAAAACCCTTTTATTATGATTTCAGGCATGATTTCGCATCGCAGATTGCAAACATACCTCATTGCATATTGGAAAAAATAACTTATTTCATTCCGCCAACATTTAAATCTTGCGATTGTCGATGTGCAATATGTATCACATCGCACAGATTTTTAACTTTTCACTCATCACATCACACTTTATTCGTTTTAAAAATATCGCAAACTTATCCAATTCCGATTTTGATTTTTAATGTAGTTGGCCCCACCATAATACTTCGCTCACCGTCGTTCCATTGCTATACCATTCCCGCTCCATTGATCCACATCATTGAAACCATCATCCCTCCCGCCACGTCACCTCCACACTTCGCATCACCGATCCCTTTCCTCATAAATGTAAACTTTAAAACATGCGATGTGCGATATTCATATGCATTTGATGAAGTTCAGAAATAAATTCTATAGAATTTCAAGTCTGGGTATATGGGTTTTTAATGCTATTTTATGAAAAATGGGTTGTACACGGCAGAAGGATTTGGGTAGATTAAGACCCGACAAAGAGAAAAAGGCATTCATACAAAGTTACGATGATATAACATCAAGATTTATGATAAAAAAAAATTTGCCAACACAACACTCAGTTTTCCAGCGCAGTACTAAAAGGGTGGTGACTTAGTAATGATGTTCCAACAGAACAGGGCCAGAAACACAGATGTACTCCTTTTAGATCAATTTCCTTCCTTTCTTGTCAGTTTTTAGAAATTTTAGCTTGCCTTGTCACTCATGCATTGATTGTAATTTGTTTCTAATTTTTGTTTAAATACTTCATTCATAGAAGTATTCGAGGTTGCATCCTTGAGCTAGTAATGAAACAGATTTGTAATAGTTGAAGCATTTTTTATTGAATAAAAGATTCTGGATTTACTTCATATGGCTTGTGTTCATGTGAGTTATTTCTATTCTGTTTTTCATTATGTATTCCTCATATAATTTAATTCATTAACAGTTATCCAATTGGAAATTTAATTGAATCTTAGTTACGTTTTTAATTCGTTATGAAGTTGTAATTGGATTAAGAGATTAATTTACAAATCTATCCGTTATTCTAGATTCCTCTTCAAATTTAATTACACAAGGTTCCTGTTATGACTTGATTATATTTTGTTGATTATGAAAACATAGTTTTTATAATTTCTTCTTATAAATGGTGAAATATTCTATCTAAATATTAAATCATTTATACTTCTCCACTTTCTTCTTATCCATCCCACTAAAATCAAATTAACCATATGTATTTAAAGAACAACCTTTTATTTTATCAAGGATCTGTCTAAGTTAAAAGCACCTATTTTAGAAAAAATTTCACTGGTCATCCAACTATTCAAAACAAACAAATATTTTAGATGCTTTGGCATAACTTATCAACCTTAGGTTATCTAAAAGGACAACATCAAATTGGTGCCGTTGCTATGGAGACAAAGAATCGAAAGCTAAATTTTCCATGGGGCAATGATTTTCCCTTTTCCATTAAGGTGAATAAAGGATAAGGATATAGGTCAAAATTTTTCACCTGATGATTCCACTGGTTCAAGTTGGCTTCCTTTAAGCATAGTAGATTACATTCTGAATCCAATATTGTTAACCCATTATCATATCCATAAAAATTTATTAGGGAAGCCTAATTAACAAGAAAAAAGAACATTTTTTCTTCTTCCTCTTCAGCTTTACACCCTGAAGAGCTTTCATCTGTAGATCCATTTTCATTAATATCATCTCATCCTACTTTGACTCAAGTAACTCCTATATTTACTGAACTTTATTCAAAATGAGTAGACCTTCAGTCAGCCTTGTTGACAGAATCACTTGAGTCAAGTCAAGTTCCATATTTCCATTTAGACTCACCTACATCTGAGACAGAATTGGGCTTACATTTACATGAATTTAAGCCTAAATATTTTGTTACTCTAGTTTATTATTCCATTCCATCAAGATATACTAAACAAGAAGAGACATTTTCTGTCTATTCTAATCTGTTGTTTTCATATAAGGAAGAAGATTTAACACCATCAAATCAAAGGTTGATTGTTAAAATCCCTTTGATATCCTCTCTTCCTCCTCATCCTTCACACTCTCCTCCAACCTATAATACTCATTCACCTAAATCTTCATCATCATCTTCATCATCATTTGAAATGGCCATTCAACCCATTATACAAGCAAGGTATGCTGCTCTTATCCTTCCTAACATCTTGGAAAATTTTCCTGATGGATATCTTAAAAATTTACCAAGATTTAATGAAGAAAAATGTCCCTCAACAGAGGATCATATAGTAGCCTTCTTAGATTTCACTGATAATATGAACATCGAGCATGAAGATGTTTATATGAGATTATTTTTATAGTCTTTAGAAGGTAACATTAGGATATATTTTAGGCAACTAAGAGATGATTCTATTCGATCATGGAATGAAATTATAACTATCTTTAAAAACCAATGGGGGGTAAATAAAGATGTTGTTTATTTCCTCACTGAATTTGAAGAGTTAAATATAAATCCTGGTGAACCATTTGTTGAATTTATTAAGAGATTTAACAAAATCTACCACAAAATGCTTGCTGATTGTAAACCTCCAATAGTAGTTGAAAAGGTCATATTTTCAAAAGAATTTGATGATGACTTTGCAGTTATTTTAAGGGAGATATTTTATAACACATTACAAGACATGAAAACTAATTATATTGAGGTAGAAGCCAATAGGTCAACTCTGGTAAAATTAAAGCCAAAGAAAAGAAAGAAAAAAGAAAATTAAAAGCTAAGCTTGATGAATCATCATCTTCCAAATCTAAACTTGAAGATCAGAAAATTGATGAAATCACATCTTTACTTAGAAACATTTCCAATAGGATCTCTAAGATTGAAACACAACCTAGATCTTCTCAGAAAATTGATGTCATACCTCAAAATCAAAATCAAAATCAATCTTGGAGAGCTCCTTAAATTCAGATTCTTCAGAGCCAAGATCAAAACATTCAACCTCCTTTGTTGATTGAGGACCAACAGCCATAGGATACTGGCCCTGTAATCACAAAAGATATCAATAATTTTGATTCTTCAGTAGAGTAGATGGCCATAGTCCCTTCATCTTCATCATAGTCTTTGGAGAAAGAACAAGAAGATACTCAACTTTAAAAATAACAAGTTTTTTTCTGAATTTCTCATTGCAGAGTTAAATAAAAGGTATGATCTTAGACCAATATCAGGCCCAGGTATACCTCCAAAATCTATCACGATCACTGAACCTACAATAAAATCTATTCAAACAAAAAATCCAACACCTTAGACTTCAGAGTCATCCACTTAAATTGTTTCATTTGATAACATCATTTTGACCAATTTTAATATTGAAAAGGAATTGGAAAGGTTCAAGATTCCTATACCTTTAGCAGAACATTCCAAAAATCCTGGTTATAAAAATCAAGTTTCTAAATGGATATAGTCTCCTAGTGTAGATGTTGAGGGAGATATTATCAGTTTACAAGATTAAAAGCCCTCAGTAGTCTTTGGCCCTAGTTCTAATATGATCGATGAGATTTTCCCACCATTTTATGTGACCTTTAAGAATCATGAATTTTTATTGTATAACTGTATGCTTGATTTTGGTGCTTCACACAACCTTATGCCAAAGGTAATCATGGACCAGCTTCAGTTACAAGTTACTCGTTCCTATCAGGATATTTACACCTTCGATTCAAAGAAAGTACTATGCCTAGGATTGATCAAATATATAATTGTGACCTTGGCCCAAATACCTATCAAGATTATAGTATTAGACATTATTGTTATTAATATTCCACCCATATTTTGCATTCTTCTATCTAGGTCATGTTGTGCTACACTTGGGGGATCACTTCAGATGGACATGTCTTTGGCTACTATTCTAGTCTATGGAGGTGAGCATTTAAGGTTATATAGAGAAGTTAGATTAATTCACACTATTTGTAGAGTTGATCAAGAAAAAAACCACCTTATCTATGCAGTAGATCGGGATTTCAGTTGCTTTCAGTTATCTTCCCAAAAATCATCAAACACTCAACTTTCCATTGAAAATATACTTTCTAAACCAGAGATTGTAGAATCGGATATCTGGAAACTTTATTTTGATGGGTCTTTCTCAAAAGAAGGGGCGAGAGCAATAATGGTTTTAATTTCACCAAACAAAGAAAACATTACTCAGTCATGTAAACTTGAATTTGAGGTTACCAATAACGTAGCTGAGTATGAGGCTTTTCTTCTCGGTCTTGAGCTGGATAAAATTTTATAGGTTGAAAAATTGAGTTTTTTCTATGATTTTGAGCTTATAGTCAAGCAGGTTAGAAACTAGTGTCAAACTAAACATCCAAGGCTTATATCCTATAGAAATGAACTTTGGGATACAATTAAAAACTATTTCCTTGGATTTAACATAACTGCTATTCCCATAGATGAAAATATGCATGCTGATTCACTTGTTGTTTCAGCAATCTCTTTCAAAATTCGTCAGCCATTATCATTTGAATACCAAATTTAGGTTAAACATAGACCATCAATCACTGATAACCTTAAAAATTGGCAGATTTTTGAAGATGGCAAACAATTAAAGTCTTTCTTTCAAGTCATCGATGAATCCTCAAATATGGAAATTGAAGAAGACCAAAGAGATATTCAAGAATTAAATCATCAAAATCTATAAAATTCATTTAATTCTAAAATTTTTGATCATGATATCATTCAATTATCTAATAATTTTATTCCTAAAGGATTAATTCCATTGGAAAAACTATTCGATGATAATGATTTCTCTCAAAACCCTTTGTCTAAATCAACTGAAGAAGAAATTGAAGAATGCAATATTGGGACTTTAGATTATGTAAGAAATGTTATATTATCATCAACTTTTCCTTTGATGTGAAACTAAAATATTTGAATCTTCTTAAAAATTACAAAGATGTGTTTGGTTGGTCTTATAACGAATTAAAAACATATGATACAACTTTAAAAGAGCATAAGATTCCTTTAAAACCAGAGGCAAAACCTTTCCAAAAAAAAATAAGAAGAATTAATCCCATACTACTTCCAACCATTGAAAAGTAACTCAAAAATATGCATGATGCTCATATCATTTTACCTTTGAGATATTCTAATTGGATAGCTAACCTAGTTCCAGTCAGAAAGAAGAATGGTGAGATTAGGCTATGTGTAGACTTTCGAAACCTGAACAAAGCATGCTTAAAAGATAATTATCCATTACCTAAAATGGATTATTTACTTCAAAAAATTTTAGGATCAAGTATGATTTCTATGCTAGATGGATTTTCAAAGTTACAACCAGATTATGGTAAGTCAAGCTGATCAAGAGAAAAATGCTTTCACCACTCCTTGGGGTACATTTATTGTTAGGTCCCTATATTACTAGTATAGTCCCTTATTGTTATTAGTGTAACCCCCTTATTGTTATTATTGTACCCTTGTAACCCCCATTTTGTTATTATTATGCCCTTAAATTATTATTGTTAGGTCGGCTAGGATTACATTGTGGCCCACTAGGATTACATTATGGCCACATGGACTCCTATATATAGAAAGGAGGTTCTGTAAATTGTATCATCCAAGAATTGTTCATTTATGTAATATATTGGAGGTTTCCCTCTCGAAGTGGCTTATTTCTAAGGCGTTGATATCTATTTTCTTCTATTTTTGGAGCTGGTTACACAACATTTGGTATCAGAGCTTTGGATTCTAGGGTTTCACTACTCCAAACAGGTCATCGTGGAATTTTTGCTGTAACTTTTTTTCTATGAAGTTTCAGAATCTGAAATTGTTAGGGTGCAAAACTGAAATCCTGAGGAATATTTTATAAAAATTTCAGAGCTTGTTTCGAAATATTTCCAGAGATATGATTTGTGGAAGTCAGGTCTTTTTTCAGGCTCCTAAATAGGTCATCGTGGAATTGGCGCTATAAATTTTTTTCTATGAAGGCTAAGAATCTGAAATTTTTAGGGTGTGAAGCTGAAATCTTGAGGAAACGCGTCAAAAAATTTCAAAGCTTGGTTCACAATATTTTTGGAGATATGATCTGTGGAAAGTAGTGCTTTTTCAGGCTCCAGAACTTCATCACAAAGAGGTGATCGTGGGAAAAGTTCAATAACTCTCTCTCTGAGCATCATATTGGAGTGCCGTAAAAAGTGGTCGCAATTAAACAGACTTTAGTTTCTTTGCTATCAATTTCAGAGGCGAAGGACGAAACAGTGACACATGGAAAGTCGTACAAGTTCGCTCTACTAAACTAGTTCATAACTAGGTCATTGTGGGAGATTGAACATAACTTTGTCTTGGAGAATCCAAATCAGGTCAGACCTGTGGTATCAAAAACAGAATTCAGAGGGCGAATTCAGTGCTGAATTTCAAATATTGAAGAGCCACAATCACAGAGATAATCCAATTTCAATATCGAGCTCCTCAAAAGCAAGTAAAAGGTGTGTAATTTTTTTCTGAATTGCACAAGTCTTGTTTGAAGAATCAAGTTGAATTGATTGCAAGGGCATATTGTAGAATAGATATCAGTATTGGATTATAAAATGGCCCATAAAAAGAATTCAACACCCATTAAGCCTTCAGAAGGCTACACTATGACTCATGAAGATGAAGAATTGCAACATGATCTATCAAAATTACAAGAGCAAGTGCACAAAATTTCGCTCTCGCAAAGAGTAACAAAAAATGAAATGGAAGTTTTGAAGAAATGCATGGAAGCAAAGATGGATGGTTTGAAGAAAGGCATGGAAGCTAAGATGGATGGCATGGAAGCTAGCATGGAAGCTAAGATGGATGACATGAAAGACAACATGGAAAACATGAATAATTATCTAAAAACAGACATCGAAGGTTTGACAAAGTTGATACAAGAAATGTTTCCTAATGGTGAAAAGATAGTAGAAGAACCTCATGATGAGAAAAAATAAATGTTAATCGTGATTTCATAAACTCTAATGTTGGCGGGAAGAACCACCATATTCCAAAAATGGATATGAGGAAGTTTGATGGAAAGGATCCTGTAACATGGATACTACAGATGGAGCAATATTTTGATCTCCATAATGTGCAAAACACAAAAAAGGTACGCATTGCAACTTTACATTTAGAAAAAAATACATTTGTATGGTATCGATGGCTTTGCTCCCATAAAAAAATTGTCACTTGGTGATTTTTTACGGAGGAAATGATAGCACATTATGAGGATACAAAGAGCAACACCTTCTTTATCCAATTGATAAATCTCAAACAAAAGGGTTTAGTGGGGCAACACATTGAGGACTTCCAAAAATTGAATATAAGGGTAACTGATATTCCAGAGGACCACAGGATCGATCTCTTCATAGGCACCTTAAAGGATAACATCCAACATGAAGTTCGTGTTTTGGAACCAGATTCATTGGAGAAGGCATTCAGGTTGGCAAGAAAAGTTGAATGTAAAATAATGGCAACAAGGAAGCCTACCACTCAATTCTATAAAGAAGGAAGTGTTGCTACGCCTAGATTTCCACAACCTACAAGGTTGACACCACAACAATTGGAAGAAAAAAGAGCAAAAGGGCTTTGCTACAGTTGTGATAGCAAATACACTAAAGGTCATAAGTGTGCTGAGAAGAAAGTATTTTACATAGATTGTGAAGAGGAAGAAGAAAATGAACAAGAAGAGGATATACACCAGGAACTAGCTCTAGAAGAGGAAGAAATGAATCCGACCATATTGTGTAATGCACTGGCAGGAATTACCACTCCTCAAACTCTCAAGATAGCAGGACATATCAAAAAGAAAAAGGTAATAGTGTTGATTGATTCAGGTAGCACCCATAATTTTATTCATTATAAGGTAGCCAAGGAATTAAATTGTTTCCTATACCCAGCACCAGAATGTCAAGTGATGGTTGCAAATGGAGGAACTATAAATTGCTCCAGAAAATGCCATAATATCAAGCTAACCATGGGGGAATATGTATTGACTAATCCAATGTTTTCCATTCATATGGGAGGTGCCGATGTTGTACTAGGAGTACAATGGTTACAATCTTTGGGGACGGTAGCTTTTAATTTTCAAGAACTTTTCTTGAAATTTTTTTCAGAAGGAAAGGAAGTTGAATTACGGGGTATTGTGGGGAAGCCAGGAAAGATAATAAGCTCTAATGTCATGACAAAGCTTCTAAAAAAAGAACAACGAGGCGTAATTGCACAATTATGCTCACTAGAAGTTCCAACATCAAAATCATCTATTTCTGCAGATCTCCAACAAGTCTTGGACAATCATTCCAAGGTGTTTGAAACTCCCAAAGGACTCCCAACTATTCGTGATCATGATCATGCTATTCATTTGATTCCAGGAAGTGTTCCTCCAAACATCAGGCCTTATAGATATCCTTATGTCCAAAAGAGAGAAATTGAACGTATGATTGCAGAAATGTTAGAGGCGGGTATAATTCAACCTAGTCAAAGTTCTTTCTCTGCTCCTGTAGTATTGGTACACAAGAAGGATGGATCATGGTGCATGTGTTCGGATTATAGGGAGCTCAATAAGCTCACCATTAAAGATAAATTTCCCATTCCTGTGATTGATGAATTATTGGATGAATTACATGGAGCAATTTATTTTACCAAGTTGGATCTTCATTCGGGATATCATCAAATTAGAATGAAGACTGAAGATATTCCAAAAACAACATTTCGAACTCATGAGGGTCATTATGAATTTTTGGTCATGCCTTTTGGCCTTACCAATGCACCTTCTACATTTTAAGGGTTGATGAATTCCATTTTCAAACCCTTCCTTAGAAAATTTGTGCTAGTATTTTTTGATGATATACTAATCTACAGCAGGTCTTGGGAGGATCATGTTGAACATGTTGACAGGGTGCTCAAACTATTGCAGGAGAAACAATTATATGCAAAAACATCCAAATGTTTCTTTGGAGTACAAGAGGTGGAATATCTGGGTCATATTGTATCTCACGAGGGTGTTAAAGTAGACCCTAACAAAATTAAGGCCATTAAGGAATGGAAAGTCCCCACAACCATAAAGCAGTTGCGAGGATTTCTCGGGTTAACAGGGTATTATCGCAAGTTTGTTAAGAATTATGGGAGAATAGCAGCACCTCTAATAACATTATTGAAGAAAGATGCATTTTCATGGACTCCTGAAGCAACTAAGGCCTTTGAACGTCTTAAAGAGGCAATGTGCCTAGCACCGGTCTTAGCTACGCGAGACTTCACAAAAACCTTTATTGTGGAATGTGATGCCTCAGGAAATGGAATTGGTGCAGTTTTAATGCAGGAAGGAAGACCCATTGCTTTTGAAAGTCGTCCAATCAAAGGAAAGTATTTACAGAAACCTATTTATGAGAAGGAAATGTTAGCAATACCGCATGCACTAAAGAAATGGTGAACTTACCTAATGGGAAGACACTTCAAGGTAAAAACTGATCATGATAGTCTTAAACACTTTTTGGAACAAAGACTATCTTCAGAAGAGCAGCAAAAATGGGTCACAAAGATGTTGGGTTATGACTTTGAAATAATCTTAAAAAAATGAAAGCTTAATGTTGTTGCAGATGCACTCTCAAGAAAGAATGAAGAGGTGGAAGCATTGCTTTGTGCCATTTCTATTATCCAACCGGATTGGATAACCGAAGCAAGAGAGGAGTGGAAGAAGGACAAAGATGTATGGACACTCATTCAAAAGTTGCAGCAAGATCCTAGTACATCTGATACATTTAGTTGGAAAAATGATTCCTTATGGTACAAAGATCGCTTATATCTTTGTAATAATTCCCGACTAAAACAAAAGATTCTTCTGGAATTGCACACTTCTCCTTTAGGAGGACACTCAGGATTTTTAAAAACTTACCACAGGGTGAAGAAAGAATTTTGTTGGGATGGCCTTAAATCTGATATTCAAAAGTTTGTGGCGGAATGTTTGGTTTGCCAGCAGAATAAAGTGGAGACAATTAAGACCCCGGGACTTCTACAACCTTTATCCATTCAAAGTCAGCGTTGGGAGGAGATTTCAATGGATTTTATCACAGGTTTACCTAAGTCTGAAGGAAAGAATGTCATCATGGTGGTAGTTGATAGACTTACCAAGTATGCACACTTTTGTGCATTATCTCATCCATTTAAAGCAAGTATAGTTGCTACTACATTTATGGACAAAATTCAAAAGCTACATGGAAGCCCAAGGTTTATTGTGAGCGACAGAGATCCCATTTTTACTGGAAATTTTTGGACGGAGTTATTTTCTTGTTTGGGTACTCAATTAGCTCATAGCTCATCTTATCATCCTCAATCTGATGGTCAAACTAAGATAGTAAATAAATGTTTGGCAGGATATCTTCGTTGTTTTGTATCTGATAAACAAACACAATGGGTTAAGTGGTTACCTCTCGTTGAATGGTGGTATAACACTTCCTTCCATACCGCAGCAAAAAATACCCCATTTATGGAACTTTATGGATATCATCCACCATCCATCACATCATATTTGAGGGAAAATTTGAAGGTTCAAGCAATGGAAGATCACATCGAGCATCAGCAAGAAGTTCTCCAACTCTTAAAGGATAACCTAAATTTGGCACAAAATCGAATGAAACAACAGGAAAATCAACATTGCAGTGAGAGAAATTTTGATGTAGGATATTGGGTATTTTTACGGCTACAACCATATAAAAAAATGTCCCTCAAGCAAGCTAAGAAGGATAATAAATTATCGCCAAAGTACTATGGTCCTTACAAGTTGTTGCAAAATATTGGTACTATGGCATACAAATTGGAGCTTCCTGCTTCTTCGCGAGTACATCCAGTTTTCCATGTTTCATGCTTAAAGAAGGTTATAGGTGAAAATTTTCCAGTTCAAACAGTATTGCCAGAACTTGATGAGGAAGAGAAAATCATATTGGAACCTGAAGCAGTCATGGAAACAAGAACTCGACAACTACGGAATCGATCAATTTCAGAGTATCTCATCAAGTGGAAGAACTTACCCACTGAAGATTCTACATGGGAGGATGAGAATTTTATACAGAAGCACCCAGAGCTACTCAAGTGTTGAGGACAACACTCTTTTGAAGGAGAGGGGCATGTTAGGTCCCTATATTACTAGTATAGTCCCTTATTGTTATTAGTGTAACCCCCTTATTGTTATTATTGTACCCTTGTAACCCCCATTTTTTTTATTATTGTGCCCTTAAATTATTATTGTTAGGTCGGCTAGGATTACATTGTGGCCCACTAGGATTACATTATGGCCACATGGACTCCTATATATAGAAAGGAGGTTTTGTAAATTGTATCATCCAAGAATTGTTCATTTATGTAATGTATTGGAGGTTGCCCCCTCGAAGTGGCTTATTTCTAAGGCGTTAATATCTCTTTTCTTCTATTTTTGGAGCCGGTTACACAACATTTATGTACAACAGGATGCCATTTGGCTTAAATAATGTTGGAGCCACTTTTCAGAGAGAAATGGATCTTGCATTTGCAGGTAAAACTATTGAATTTACCATTAGTTATTTGGATAATTTAACTGCTTTCTCTGACTCTGATGAAAATCATCTAAAACACTTGAGGAAGGTTTTTAATAGGTGCAGGAAATTCGACATATCCATCAATTCGAAGAAATATTTATTTGTTGTAAAGGAAGGGAAATTACTAGGGCATATAATCTCTAAGAATGGATTTATAATTGACGCAAAGAGAGTATCATCCATTCAGACTCTATCTCTACCAAGGAATAAGAAAGAGATTCAAACCTTCCTTGGAAAGATTAATTTTCTCAGAATATTCATCCCCAATTATACAAAGATAGTAAAGTACATAATTGTATGCTAAAGAAAAACAATGAAGTCAAATGGACAGTTCCATCTAGGTATGCATTCGATCAAATAAAAAAGGACATATCTGAAGCCCCTACTTTAGCTAGCCCTGATTATTCTTTACCCTTCAACATATTTTATTTTGCATCTAGGACAACCCTAGCTGCTATAATTTTACAAACGAACTCCAATGGTGATGACCAGCCTATAGCCTTATTTTCCAAAGATATGAGGGATGTTGAACTTAGGTATGATATTATGTAAAAACAAGCCTATAACTTAATTCAAGCCCATAAATCCATTAGAACCTATGTCCTGCATTCACACATTACTGCCTATGTTCCCAATCATGTTGTCAAAATTGTTTTAAACCAAACTGATATCGATGGAAAGAGAGGAATATGGATTTCTAAAATACTTGAATTTGAACTTGAAATTAAAACCAAAAATCTAGTAAAAGGCCAAGGCTTGGCCAAATTATTAGCTGAATCCAACTTCAAAGTATTAGGGATAAATATGGTTTCTTAAATGTCATTGAGAGAGAATCCATAAGCGCCTCCTTAATCATCAAGGGAGAATCCACAAGAACCTTCTTCATCATCAGGGAAGAATCCACAAGAACCTCCTTCAACACTACGGGATAATCCATAAGAACCTTCCTCCATATCAGGGGAGAATCCACAAGAACCTCCTTCTCTGATGGAAGGAGAGAACCCACAAGAAATTATTCCTTCATATCAATCCATTATTTTTCACATAGATCATAAGTATCTACTCTCTGATTTGTATTATGATATTTTGCAGTTTCTCATACATTTTCAATGTCTAGTTGATCTTAATCTGAAGCAATGCATAGATCTAAAGCTCAAATCAATAAAGTAATGCATTGTCAATGCTAATATATACTAGAAAGACCCTCTAAATATTATTATTCTTTGTTTGACTGAGAATTAAATAGAGGGAATTATAGATCAATTCCATGCAGGATTTTGTGGTGGACACTATGTTTGGAGAGAAACAACCTACAAAATCTTGAAAGCAATTTTTTATTGGCCCTCACTTTTCAAAGAAGTTGGAGCAAGAGTAAGGAGTTGTGTACAATGTCAATCATTTTTAGGGAAACAAAAACTGTCAACACTTCCTTTGGTTCCAGTATCAGTTGATGCTTCTTTTCTATAATGGGGGTTGGAATTTATTGGGGAAATTCATGCACAATCAAGTAATCAACACAGATGGATTCTAAAAGCTACTGATTATTTTACCAAATGTGTAGAAGCCATACCTGTTAAAATTGAAATTGATACTATTGTGATTAAATTGATTGAAGAGAATATCTTATCAAGGTTTGGATGTCCTCAATAGATAATGCAGCAACCTTCAGAAGTGTTAAAATGATAGAGTTATGTCAAAAATATTCAATCCTTCTACATCATTCTACACCATATTATCCTCAAGGTAATGGAATTGCATAATCTTCAACAAGAGCTTAGTTAAGGTCATTAATAAGACTCTTGAATATCATTAAAAGAGTTGGGACAACCACTTAATCCATGCCATTTGGGAAAACAAAGTTTCTCCTAAGAGGTCAACAGGCAAGTCTCCTTTCCAATCAGTTTATGGTAAGGAAGAAGTTTTTCCTACTCATTTAGCTTTACATGTTATGAGATTTCTTCAGGAATCTTATGAAGAAAAAGATGGTTTATCAAGAATTATTAACAAAATTATTTATTTGAATGAGGATAAGGATGAAATTCAGTATCAACTAAGAAAATACTAGAACAAGATGAAAGAGTTGTTTGATAGAAAAGCAAGAGAAAGAAATTTTAAGAAAGGTGACATTTTGCTCAGATGGGATACAAGGAGAGAAGACAAAGGGAAACATGCTAAATTTGACAACTTATGGTTTGGTCCATTCAGCATTGTAGAAGTCAAAGGAAACAATACATTTATTCTATAGAATTTGGAAGGAGAGTATTCCTCATTGATAATTAATGGGAAGTACTTAAAACATTATATTCAGTATTGATTCTCCATTTGATTCAACATCTCACTACAAGAAAAAAGGACATTGGTGAGGGGTGAAAAATGTCACCATAAGCTCATTGGTGAGGGTCAAAAGAGCCTTAATCACCAAAAATTGAATGTCACCAAA
Source organism: Pinus albicaulis (assembly GCA_034641835.2). Lineage (NCBI taxonomy): Eukaryota > Viridiplantae > Streptophyta > Pinopsida > Pinales > Pinaceae > Pinus > Pinus albicaulis. Next base: position 758,248,945 of record CM076584.1, on the reverse strand, counting down.
GGTGGCGTTGCAAAAATTTTAGGTGTTGTGGTGACATTCAAGGTACGTCACCAATAATTATTTATAATGACGGATAGTGATAGTCACCATTTCATATGAGCAATGATGACGAACAATAGCCATCGTCACCAAAAAACTAAACATCGCCAAACGTGGCATCGCCGAAAGTATGTGTTGTGGTGAAATTCAAGGTTCGTCACAAATATTGATTATAATGAGGGATAGTGACCGTCACCATTTCATATGAACAACAATGATTTTTTTGTGATGGACCTTTCATGGTGTCACTATTGGTGCATATATATGGCGACGCTCATTGACCGTCGCCATTTCATATTTTGTGAGGGTAAAAAAATGTCATGATAAGCTCATTGGTGACATCAAGGTCCGTCATGAATAACGACTATAATGAAAAACAATGACCCTCACCATTTCATATCAACAAAAACAATTTATGGTAACGAAACTTTCATGGTCATCATTATTGATGCGTATATATGGTGGCGTTCATTGACCGTCACCATTTAATATTTTGGTGAGGGTTGAAAAATGTCACCGTAAGTTCATTGGTGATGGTCAAAAGAGCATCCGTCACCAAAAACTAATCGTCACCATTCCCTATGAATATCAGGGCACGATGGAATCAAACCACCAACCTCCTACTTGTAAAGCAGGTGCTCTTTCATTGAGCTAGCACCCTTTAAAGAATAAGACTTTTAAAAATTATATCTTGAAACCTTTATAGATTGTAAATTATACAACTTTCAATAAATTAAAGTCTCGACAATCTTTTACTAAATAAGAAAAACATCTATGTTTCCGTTTCCATGCCTGAAAACCATGGAGATCCCTGTCGATAGTAGAATAAGATATGTGCATGTTGCTCAAGAACACAGTCCTTATTAACCATTATTACCTGACAGAAACCAAAGAGACAACACAACATCAACATAGAAAAAATTCCCTACCGATATATAATCATAACTTAGCTAAGAAGTGTAAAAGATGTTCTTAATTAATAAAATTTGTATTTTGAAGTCTTGTTTCTTCACATTTAAAAAATACTATGTTGTATAACACTTGTTTCTATTTATCCAGGCAATCATATCATAGCATATGTCACACCATAGAAAATGTAGTACATAAAGTAAAAATATAAGTTTTATTAAGAAAATAGATTTAGAAAAGAGCATTGAAAACTATATGTTTGTCATCAAAGCTTTAATTAGTTCAACAACAAACTAGTTGGAGTTTGAAAAATTAATATAATTCATAGGAAAATATTAGGAAAATGGCGAGACTCACTATTCATACAAATATTAAAGCTAGTCACTATTTGATACCACTTGCTTCAACCAAGACAAGGAGGCATAGAGTGGCACGCTATTAACCCTTTCCACACCTCCTAACTTAATTTGGATTATCAAATCTTCACCTGATAGAACTAGACCAGTTCGACCTAGGCCTCTCTAGGAATGAATGCACCTAGTGTGGTGAGTAGGGACTACTATTTCATCTTCTCTTTGAAGCATCAGATGGATGGTCGAGTAGAGTAGCTGAGGACTTGTCGTAGCTAGCTTCCCATGCTCCTGTGGGATAGTTGACCCATTGCAGATAACTGAAATTTGGGAAACCGCCTAACATTTAGATCTGATTAGCGGGGAAGAATCGTCAATACCATCATTTTTTTCCACTGTCTCTCGTGTCTCTGGATCCAGATCATATTTCTAGCTCACCCTTCAAAACAAAATTCTACCACTCCATTTTATTTTGTTTTTCCAAGAGAATTGACAAGACCTTCCCATCCTTTGTTTTAAATCAATCAATAACCATCCATCAATGATATAAGGAATAAAAAATACACAACAAAGGAAAAAGATGTGCTTGATGTATACCTATGTTCCAGGACTCATTCGACCTTGTTGGTGCAAAGAGATCACCTTGAAAAAATAACATCCATGTGGGGTTTACAAAACTTTTTAAAATCAAGCTCCTAGTAAACCAATCAAAATATGAACATCCTTTTAATCAATATAATCTATGACTTAAAATAAAAGTGGCCTAGAATTGAATGTTATATCAACCATGTTAATTAACTTAGATCGAGTGAAAAATAATGGCCATGCATATTGGATTAGTGAAATAATTGATCTAATAAAGCTCAAAATAAAACAGATGACTTACAACTAAGAAATGAAAATAAATGACTTACAACTAAGACATGGGTTTTACCTTTCAACCCTGTCGTTAGAAAACTCTTCTTTATGCACATACCATTAAAAATTTCCTGGTGCCAAGTGTAAGTGGTATTGTAACATTAACCTTTGATAGAATCTGTGTCCATGACTACTTCTCAAGATCCTCTCCATTACCAGCATTTGGTGATCGATAGGATACATGAAGAAACCATCAATAGGTAAATGAATTCTACATCCTTGTAAAAAAAGTGGAGGAAAATAATTTAAACAGATTGTAAGAAACTCATTCCTGTAATATGATTATCTTTTCATGAACAATAAAAAGGAAATTAGGAGAATTGTAATTTTTGCCACATTTTGACAATCATTTCCTTTTGAATATTTTATAAGAAATTGATGAAAAAATTCAGCTGAAGCTTGTCAACATCATGATTTTAGTAAAACATAAAGGAATAGCTCCAACACAAATTATATAATCCTAAACATAAGTATATATTCTATACAGATAAGTATTTATTTATGACATTTTATTTTGTGAAAATCTGGGAGTTTAGCATTATAGATAGCATGGCATTAGTGTTGGTAAGGGAGAACAAGTAGGATCGACACAATCCAATGAAGAAACATCACATACCATTGTGTCATAGAAAGGACCAATGGAAAAGTTCACAACACAGTGTTGTGAGAATATAAGGCAAGGGCCCTCTTTTTTCACCCATCCCAATTGGTAGGGGGATGGGTGAGGGGTCATGGGTAGGTTGAGGGACTACACCAAGTCCTTGGTGATATTTGAAATAACACAGTTTATGGTACCACTTCCTTACCACTATATGTCAAGTATTTACGAAGTCCATTCAGAAATTTCTTCAATGTTAAAAGTTCAAACAATTAGACAACCCAAATATGTAGCCTAAAAAAGCTTAGATTTGAAAAGTAGATAACCCAAAGATGTAGAGTATATATCTCACATTTATATATCCTAATTTTCAGACATTAAAATGACACTTCTTCACATACTATTGTGAATTCAGCCCAAAATGATAGAAGGCAAATATTGATGGTTATTTTGCTTATAATAAGTTTTAGACATGAATTTATTTAAATATTTAGCTTGCAGTCTCAAACATATGTAATGATGCACACAATATGTTGCATCTTTTCTGCTGGTGCATGAAAAATTTCATAACAATACTTCTATCTATAGAACAAACATTTAAACTTGCCTCTGTTGTTTGATACAAAAATTTGTCCTTCAAACAGAGTGATGAGATACAGAACCACTTTCACCCTTAGGAAAAAATGTGGTTTTAAATGCACGGTGAACTCTCTTAGCACAAATATGCTCTTAGTATGGTATTGTATTCTAAGACTAGTGCCAGGTCTAAGGGTGCTAAAGACTTTAGATTTTAACTATGATATGATGCACACTAGGCTTCAAGACAACATATTCTTTAGGAATTTCATGTTGGTAAACCTCAAAATTTGTGCCTAGGAAAACTCAAGTTAAATGGAAACATTTTTATATAATGGTTGAGATTCATATGGATGCACATTAATATATACATTTTTCCTAAATTTGAATCATTTATATATTTTTGGACAACCAGTTTTTTGATCCAGTTTTCATCTAGCTTTGATTAAATTCACATTTTTTAGGTTAACCATTTGATGACTACTCAAGTTCATGTACTTAAATATATCATAAAATATAAAGTGGTATTTGTGTGTTCATAAGAGTGTTTCATGCATTAGTAATATGGGAGTTACAAAAATCTTCAGCTATGCCCAATTGGAAAATTGGAGTGTCTTAGACGTAAGAAAATGTGTAAAAAAATATCCTAAATTTAGAAATAAGAATATTGTGATATGTGATTGGGGAAAAAATTCAGTTCGATCATGGATAAATACAACTACAAGTTGAATGAAATATCACAAAGCATTGTGGAAAAAAATTTAGTATGTATGTCATATTTTTTCTCCTCTTCTTCATGTGGAAGGTATAAGAATTTTATAAAAATAACGAAAATCTAAACTAGGGACATGTTGAAACCCATCAATTTTCTTTGTCTGTATAGAGTAAGAGAGGAATCAAAATCCATGAGATAGTAATTATGTCCATGTGAAATCATGATAGTGATTGGAATGACAAGAAATCCACTAATAGTGACTCATGATAATTGTAAATGGCCATAAAGATATAAATAGAACATATTGGCATTTCCATGGATTTGAACCATATTTATAGTTCCTCTTGAGATTATGGATTCATCCAAATGCAATAAATTAATAAATTAGTTACAATTAAGAGTCAAACTTGTGTTGACAATAGCAAAGGGTGGACCATTGAAAATATGGATTACTGTCTCTCTTTTGAATATCATTGTCTCATCTTTGGAGGGTCAACTTTGAAATCATTTAATTGTTCTAGACTTTATTAACCCAAAAATTAGTAGAAAACCTTGCCATCATAACCCATGATCTAACTACTTCAAGAATAAATGGAACTTAAAAGATATACATCATACTTGATACCACTCTTAGGCTTTGGTTCAACTCGAAGTGGAAGAGATATTGGAGGAGAATAATTAGCCAAGCTTTCTTCTCTGTGAAAAAAAAGTCAAGAATCTACAGTGAAAAATATTTAGGTCGGTAATACAATGCCAAGAAACTATCCAAGAAGCCATATTAATTTGTATAATCAATTTTGATAAAGAAATGATTTTCTCAAAATATAATATACTATAAAATTCATGTTTTTCACCAACACAATAAAATGCATAAACAAAGGATATATTAAAGGCTGCAAACGCACATTTCTCTGTCCTCTAGAAAATTCATTTAACATCTTCCTCGAATTCCATTTTTTCTTTTAGATAACGAATATTATCATTATCTAAAGTTGCATTTTCCTTAACAAATGATGTCTTTTTCAAGAAATCTCAAATATCCACAACTAAATTCATAATGACACTTTGGAATCTCACCGTTCTTATTACTCAAACAAATGCATCCATAGAAGGATGCGTCAAAGTATTTTAACAATCATTATTTTTTTCTAATTGAGAAATTTTGATTCCAATAAAGAGATAAATTATCAAAAATCCTGAGTGATTGACTATTATTATACACATTTTTCTTGGTCTATCTCAGGCACATTAGAGGACAAATTAATATCCTCTCCAACCAAGTTCAATTGCCGCTTGTGATGTGATTGATCTTCATGAGAAAATTGTTGATTGGTACAAAAAATGTATATATTATTGGTATATAATCTAAATATTAATATGGAAGTGTTCAACTATCTTATTGAGGACATTGTATTTATGAAAATCTGGAAGTCAAGTATTTGAAATAACAGAATTTATGGGAGTGACAAGGTATGCAAGGCAGTGGTAGGTTCGAAGTCAAATATGAAATAACACGATTCCAAAATAACTTAGGGTTTACAGTGGCTCCCCCAAAGATACTCAAACATGGAGGTTTTTTTGATGGTTATTTTAGGTTGTTGGAGTATATTTGGTGGAGATAAGGTTTCTCTTGGTTTTCCCTATGTAGGGTTTTTGAAAGCATGGAGAATTATATGATAGGTTGTGATTGTGTTCATGGGTTTCATTTCTTCTTTACATATACGAAATTTTCGGGTGAATTCTCCAAGAAATACTACACCTTAAGACAAAACACATAAAGTACAAATAATATTGAATGAGAGAGAGAGAGAGAGAATAGAATTTCTCTTACATCCCTAACCCAAGTATGAAAAGAATTATGCACAAGTGCATGATTGACTATAATAACAGCTCACTCCTTCCTCTATTTATATGAGAGGTAAAGGGGATTTACAATAACAAGTGGACCTAGTCCACTAGAGGAAAACTTGAAAGACACAAGTAGGTCCAACCATGTGAAAAACTCTACTCTACGTGACATGTGTTAGCATCAAACGTGACAGTGATTAAAAATCAAGCCCTCCATGGCATGAGCACTACTCCCCAAGGTCCAACAATCCTCCAAAGGTCATAAGCTCCAATGCATATCCAAGTTCACGTGTCTCCTTAAGGACAATGAATATCCAAGGTAATTTGTCACCTTAAGGACTCTCACACCTACATATCCACTCCCTTAACCCAAGAGTTCACATGTCAAGGGATTTTGTGTGCTCATGTTGATTTTGGGAGGTTTTTTTCATGGTGAAATACCCAAATCTACTCCAAGCACACAAAATCTATTTATGAATAAAAAACATGAAGGCACCAAGCTCCATACTTATCCAACACTTCAATGAAGAATGTCTTTCAAACATCCAAACAAGGTCGAGCAACAAACAGTAAACCATACAATATGCACCCCACATCTCCTAAAACACCTAAAAGGCCCAAACATGGTGAAAACATTTTCAAAGTAACCTGAAAAGCTAAAAATTATGTCCCTCTCATCATAAAATCCTTTATAATTCCATGCATATTTAGTTACAACTTTCACTCATAAGTGTCACTAATCAAAGTTTGCAGCCCCTCTTTTCTACAAAAAGTGGGAAGACTAAATATAAAATTACCATTAGACATTTAGAGGAAATTTAGTTTATGTTAGAAACTATAGAAGCTATTTTGTAGACAATAATCATGTTGTTCTTGAAGACGAAGAGTGGGATCCCTCACAAAAAATGTTGAATGTAGAACAAGACCGTTGTCCCTTCATAGGGATTTGTAGAAATAGATGTCACATCTCCAGTAGATACCAATATTTTGAGTTGTTGGTCTAGACTCCAACCAAATCCTTTGAGTATTCCTACCTCCCTTGTTGGATGCCTATTATATATAGATACCGAGAGAGAGAGAGAGAGAGAGAGAGAGAGAGAGAGAGAGAGAGACTTAAGCTTGCTAAATAAAACATGCAGCTCTTGAAAGCTCCAGCAACATTGGAGTTGTAGGCTATCTTGAAGGTATATTTACATTTGAAAAGTTGGTGTTTCTATAATTTGTGCATGCATCATTCATTGTATGTACTATATAGATCATAAACATCTATTTAGACAAGCTTCCTAGTGTTATTTTTTTTTGAGATGTTTATAAACTATTAATGACAATAAAAATAGTCAATAAGAGCATATCAGAGGAAAAATAATGAGTTTGTCCATATTACATGGACCATCTTGTAGGAACCTTCTGGAACATGTTCTGGGAGGTAAGATTTTCTTGAAAACATATGCCCTACCATGTTTATATTACTCTCCTTTTCAATATTCAGTGGGTGTCAGATCTTCCCACAGCTTCTTCTGAGTGTAGAACATCAATGTTGTCTACTTCATTGGAACCACACCACATCATTTTTTGCAATTTCACCTAAATAGTAAAGTACGACGAAACCTTTTACCAAATAAAATCTGCAGGTTGTGCCATTTGCAAACTTGCATGAAACAAAGATGAAAAGCAACCATGTCAATCTTCATTGAAATCCATCTGTCATGGATAGTTTTGATGAGTTCTTGGATAATAGTGGCCACTCTTGGAAAGCTTTGGAACCATATAGAGAATACACCAACTGTCTCAAGTTGTTTAATCGGTGTGAAAGTGCTCGTACTTTAATGAAGTCGACCATTTTCTAGATATGGGGTTCCATAGGGATATTGAAAAGATAATTGTTGGTGTGCCTAAAGAGAGGAAAACACCTATTTTAAGCTACAGTTCCAAAAGAGGTTCACAAATTTTCCCAGATTGCTTTAAAACAGGATGATGAGTTTATTAATACAGTTGAAAAGGGCGATGAGGAAAATCATTCAAAGGTTTGTCACTCATCAATTATTTCTTCACATGAGAAGAATTTTGACATTGTTTGTGTTGTTCTTAAAGATAAACATCTTTAGGGCTTGAAATTTCAAAGGCTAGGCATGGATCCTTGGATGCATATGCTACATAGATTTGATTCTTCTGTGATGGGAATCCAACCAGATGTGTACAAGGCAATGGTTGTAGCAGAACTAGAAGAATTAAGGAGTGTTAATTGTTGAAAGTAGCTTCTGCAATGTTAACCACAACAACATGTTCAGTCATGAAAAAATCATTGTGTACTACAACACATTTTTCAATAGTCCGAGAGGTGTTCAATTCGAGGAAAGTATTGCATAAAAATATAGTCTAGTTTATTGGTGCTTGCCCAAGGCCACCATATTTGTGAATAATAACAAAGTTTATGTCTAGTGGTGATTTAGCTGCATATATTCAACACTATGGAAGGGTTTCAAAAGCTGCTGCGAGACAAATAATGATCCAACTTGTTGTTGGACTAAAAGTTCTACGTGAAAAAAATCTTATACATAGGGACTCAAAACCATAGAATTATCCTTTCAACAAATGACAAGAATGTGGTACTAAAAATTGCATAATCAAGGACCCTGAAACCCTAAAGGATAGTAGAAACATTGTGTGGTTCATCTCTAAACATAACACTTGAGATTACGCAATCTCAGAAGAGTGATGGCCATGCAAGAAGTCATGAAGTTTGCAGATATGAAGATGACTGAGAGAATGAAACCTCTTCATCTCCACAAAAATTCCCCAAACCAAAGGAATTTAATAAAATAAGTAGTAATAGAAGGCAAACCCAATTCAAAGGCTAGTTGAAGAGGAAGTGGATATGGATAAATAGTTTAATAAGCAGGGTATATCTATTTTTGGTTGGCTAAAGCATGGTATAAATAATGATAATGATGGATTCTCTAGAACTTCTAGAGGTAAAGGGTTCTCTGCAAGAGGCAGGAAAGGAGAAGGTGACTTGTTGAACAAAAGAGGGTCTAAATCCTCTGGTATCCAAGCTCTAAAGATCATTGATGATGAAGATGAGTATGATGAATTTGATTCAGTGAAGCCTGTGGGGAACAAACAACCAATGTTGAGTCTTATTGAAAAATTATATCCAAAAAAAAATTGTGTGAAGGTTACTGGGGATGTTAATTATTTGAGCCAATCAATATTTCACTAGCACAATATCTCACCATTGACACTCAAGGAAACCAACACAGTGGGATATGAGCATATGACCATTATGCAATAAGCAACTCTTCCACCTATTCTCAAAGGAAAGGATGTGTTGGCCAAGGTTAAAACTTGAACCGACAAGACAATATCATTTATATTTTCTGCTATTGAGGTGATAGTGAAGTTACCATTCCTCCAAGATCATAAAAGGCTACCTATTCTTGTTGTTGTCATTTGTCCCACTATGGAACTTGCAAGTCAAGTTGTTGTACATACCAATGTTTCGTTTAAATACCATGAAAATATTGGTGTACAAGTAGTTAGTGATGGCTACCAAGAGAACATAAATGGTTACAAACAAATCCTTACGAAATATTAGTGGCCACTCCTGGACGGATTTGGGACCATATAGAGAATACCCTAGCCATCTCAAATCATTTAATGGGTGTGACAGTGCTAGTACTTTGATGAAGTACTTTGCTAGATATGGGGTTCCATATGGATATTTATATAGGGGCATCCCTTTTTCCTTATTACAACCATGCCGACCCAAGTAACAAATCCTTGATATAGGGCTATTAACCCCTATAATGAATCTTGATTATGGGGATGTCAACACTTGTGACAAATCCTTGTCACAAGATTTTAAGCCCCCCATAATAGGAAAATCCCTCTTACAAGGCATCATTAACACTCATAACATTGACCCAATTTTGAGTAAAACCTAATGTTACATAGTGAAACACTCACCAAGGTTTTGGGCACGATCCCCACGCTTCCATGACAATGAAACTTTAAGTGAAAAAATTGCAATGTCCCCAAAATAATGAAATGTGATGCAAAACATTTTACTTTTAATGAGGGACATTTCAAATATGTAAATTGGGTATCCAAGGTTATGGAGATGGAAATTCATGAGGCCAACCAAGGTTATGGAGTAAATTTGAAGGCATGAGAAACAAATAATGAATCAAATGTATAATCAAATGTTTGCTAAGAGTTTTGAAACTCTAATGCACAAGGAATATATGCATCAACAAGAAAGAGATGAAAGTAAATCTCAGTAATCAAGGACAAAGTTAGATGAATAAATTTACAAGTTGTGGATGTTGATGAAGAGAATGACTAGGAGAAGGTACAACAAGAGGAAAAGGACAACCAACAACAAAGTACAATTGACTGAGGACCTTTGCATTAGGAAGGCAAGTGGAAAAGAAAAACATAGATTTGGAAGCCTAGATAAGTGAATATAACATAAACAATAGGAAAACAACATATGGGCAACTAAAAAACAATCTTGGGATCCTATAGGATTCAAGAAATAATGACACATGAACAGGAGTTTAGGAAACTTTTCTACCATGGGAGTCTGATGCAGGAGCACTAAAACTTCCAAAAGACATTAAGCATTCTGAAGAAAAGCTCCAAAAGGGTTTTTAACATTGAAAAGTAATTTCAATTCCTTATTTGAAAATATTTTTTGTTTCTTTTAATTATTATACAATATTTTTAGAAAACGTATCGGTAGGAACGATTTTATCCTTAAGGAAAAATAAATTCTACCTTGAAAAGCATAAGAGATTTAAGGAATAAATCACAGAGTGTGTTATAGATCTAGGAAAATTTACTTTTATTCTAAAGTTGCATTTGATCAATTTAATACTAAGATAAAATAAAATTACATTTAAATAAATGGGAAATTAGGCCATAGAGAGAATGAATGCCTCTCACCATGTGTATGGACAAAACTAGTTAAATGAATAAGAGTTCATGGATTTGTTATAACGGACTGTGTTGGATATATGTTGTTATAAATTAATGTATAACAAATACCATGCATTTATTCTATATTCGATTTACTTTGAGTCAAATTTTAATTATCTATTCATTTCCGGTTGAATAATCTCTTTTTTGTGCACACTAGAGGGTCTTGGGAAAATGAAGCTATTATCAATGTTTTAGGAGCATAATTGACTAAGAGAAGGCACCAAATTGTTAGTAAATCATTGGAGGCATAAGGTTAACATGAAATTATGGAATGGGATATTTTGATCCAACAAATGAACTCTTTCATCGGTTTGTTTGGACCATGAATATTAATTTGTGAAAGAATTGGAAGGAGAGTCCAATCCCTATGATATGGAATCGCCTGGTAAGTGGTAAGGAGGAACACTGAGAGAATTGAAGTCAACTGAGTTTCTCTATCTTGTGAGGGTTTAGTTCCAACTGAAATAATATCTTAGAGTCCAAATCTATGTTGAGTTATATAGAAGCATGACCATATTAAGATGAGACAATCACCATGGATATTAAGTTGAAGTGAATTTTTTCAGTACAATTTTCTGCATAAATACTAGAAAATGTGTTTTTAACCTTGCGTTGGCAATTTCATTTGAATTTTAATTTGAATTATGGAAACATGTTGTTTTCTGTTTTTCTATATATTTTAATTAATGATCGAAAGCCCTTTGGTGTGGCCTAAAAACCTTGCATGGACATGATATTTCCCAACATATGCTAAATTTGATGTTGAATCATATAGATTTGATTATTGGAGATCACATGTTTGAATTATTTCCCAGGATTGATCGCCAGTGGATGTTGGAAATTGTAAATTGAAAATGGCCAAATAAATGGTAAATCAGGCCATAGAGAGAATGAAATGGGAACACTTCCCTGCAGCCTTGAGCGAATCAAGAATTAGATGGCTGGAATGATGAAAGGTGTTACTTTGATCAGCTTATAGATAGGGATAGGGGTTTATAGTGCCACCTAGGTAGTTGACCTCATTGACTAATAAACAATACTAGAAGTAGTATATCTCATTGCAAAGCTATCAAAAGTAAATACAGTTCCATATCTCGTAACATACATGCGCTAATTTCTATGCATGTGGTGTATAGAGTCAGAGTTTCCCTTCAGTCACTTTACTTATGCTTCATCTAGAAGGAAGAGTTTTAAATAAGTTTCGTAAAAGGGACTTAACTCAGGGAACTTTGACGTAAAAACTCACTTCGGCAATCAAAAAACCTATCCTTCCTAAGAGAGCTCAGTAAAATTCATATATAAACTAGATCTAGGAACCAACCTTGTAGCTCGGCAATGTTTCTAACACTTTAGTAAATGAAGGAATATGAAATGTGCTCCTTCGCTTGTATGACCGTTTCGGAACGAGATCATAAAGTATTGAATATTTGTAGCAGAAGTAGGAAGTGAAATCACTCTGTAGCATAATGTAGGTAGAATCAACGGGTGAATGAGCTTGAAATGAGTCTGCCAGAGTAGCTTATTGTATCTCAACTTGGGCCAAAATCATTTAATTGGTAAAATACCTGCAAGTTGGAAGGGCATACATATTTTTCACTTGTTATCATTGGAACATAACTAGTTGACAGGGTTTCTTCCAGAATGGATCTGGAAATTCAAGGATTTGCATGTGCTCAGTTTCACCAATAATTTGTTTTATGGAGAGATTCCCACCCAAGCATATGAATTACAAGTTCTCTGGACTCGTTAGGGGAATTTGAGGTCTAAAGTGGTCCTCCTAAGGAAATTATAAAATAATAGTGGAAATAATAAAATAATATTAGATTACATCATCAAATTTTAGAGGGAAAAAACAAAAAACTATTTTTCAAATCGTATTTTCAACTTACCTCCCTATGGGTTTACTCAAATTTCGAGAATAAACACTCATTGGATGAAGAATTTAATTCCTCATCCAAGGAGTACCCATGTTGCATAATTTTGATCGACCATGCTACACGAAAAAATGAGAAATACATGAAAAACTTGATTACAATCACGTTTTTCATGTATTTCTCATTTATCATGTAGAATGGTCCATCGAAAGTATGCAACATGGGTACTCCTTGGATGAGGAATTAAATTTTTCATCCAATGAGTACTCCCTCTTGAAATTTGAGTAAAAACTTAGGGAGATAAGTTGAAAATATGAGTTGAAAATGTAGTTTTATTATTTTATTATTTTTTATTCTTTTTACTTTTTTACTCCAAAAATGGTGAATCATCCCCCATGGTTGACATCATCATCTTGAATCCTATTGGTTCTTATAAAGTTTATTTGGTTGTACATTTTTCTTAGGAGGCCCATTTTAGACCTAAAAATTCCCCTAATGACACCGATCCATCAGAGGCAATCTCTTAGGACGAAACTCTGTGGGGAAGTTTTGATGTGCTATCTGCTAATGGTTTCACTAGATTGAACAAAACTGGTGCTATGTTCTATGTTCAATTTCAAGGGCCAGGAACAAAATTTTCAACTTCAACTTCTTTATCTTTCTAAGGGTTTCATCAACTTTTCAAACAATAGGCTAACTGGTAGAACTCCTTCACATTTTGGGTTGGTCAAAGGCCTCAAGAGTTTAAATATCTCCATCAATAAATTGAAAAGACACAGACATACCAAATATGGTGTCTAAACCAAAAAATAAGTCATAGACTACTACAAACGCAACATGCAACTCAGATTCAAGACATCGAAAAAAAAAACTCAATAAATTCGCTTCCAAAGCATTAAAATATGGGGTTTTGACGAGCTAAATGCAATTAGAAATTAAAAAAATATTCAACTTGGTCATTTTCAAAGGTTTATTTTATAAATACCCGGTGGGCAAGTTGTCGACGAAGGTGGGTAGCATCTTGAGTTTACTTCCTCCTCAGAGGCCAAACCGACGTGCATCTCCACAACTATGGCATCAAGCAGCTACCTCAAATGATACAAGGAGTAGAGCATCCCTGTAGAATGCCCTCCAGAAGGTTCCACTTATAGGCAGGAATAAAAATTTATCAAAAAATTAAAAATAGAATCGTTTGCTTCCTTAAAAGTATTCAAATTGAATCTTCAACTAATGCGAGAGGGTGAGAGGGAGGGTGAAGGGCGGAATTTTTTGGAGGGGAGTTGGAACTAACTTAAAATAAAAAATAAAAAATAAATGGAAATAATAATATTTTAAAAAATAATTATATATATTATTAAATTAAAAATTCAATATAAATAAATAAGATATTAAGATGAATATAAATTATTTAATATGTAAAACTTATAAACATAATTAATTAGTAGTTATAATTATTTATGTGGTCATATTTAACTTAAAAGACTCAAAATTAAATTTATGTGGTTTTTCCTTGTTTTAATATAGACATAAAAAGGTATGATAAAATGCCCTCTCTTAAGGTTTGATAATTATTATTTTTTTTGGACTAAGTTTCCACATATCATAATGAGGCCAATTTCCCAGATTTAGCATTATGAGATTTGTTGTAGCTGCCACAACACCACCCAAAATTTTGGGCATTTTTCGAACTCTGATGTTTTCCCCATTTGCACTTTACATGTTGCCCCCACACATCATATGTTTCCTCAGATGTTGACATTATGATGACATTACAGTTTCGAAGGTGTGTCTCTTCGTTGATGTGCCAAGAGACTCCCTTGAATTCAAAACTTATCTTTCCCTAGTATGTATCACAACCAAAAGAAGCATTGAATGTGGACAAGAAGGATTCCATTTTTGGCTCCCCTTATGTTGAATATACTAGGTTTTGGAAGAAACCATAATTTGGAAAGAAAGTGACCCCCTTTCTATTTTAACCTATGCCTCTAAGGGCACAGTCTCATCGACATCACATGACACCACGGTGAGATTTATTGCATAGCATGTTGCCCTAGGCCCTTGGCTGGTCCTATACCTCAGCATGTGAAATAGAGTTTGAGAGAATTATATATTTTCCTCGGCATACTTGAAACCTTAGGCATTGGTGATTGAAGGTCTAACCCTGCCATGAATTAATCCTTACTCTTGAGGGTGCTTATCATCTTCACCTTCTCATCTTATCTCAAAAATGGATCACTCATATGCATTAGGGTTTACAAGGTACAACATATAACATTAGTCCTCATTCCCTCTCATTTCATTAGGTTTTGGGTAGGTAGTTGTTTTCGGGAGTTATCTTGTCATCAACCTGCATTTTCAAGGGTGTTTTCCCATTTTCCATATTGCGCATGTGCCCTTATTCTCTCCATTAATTTAGGGTTTGGATTATTATGGTATTGTCCATATGTTATAAAATCCTAAGTTATCATAGCCATGAATCAAAGTTTAAAACATTTTCCTCTTGAATTTCACTTTGGCGCGTATTACTCAGGTTTCTCTCCACCAAATTTTAAGGAATCATATCCATCATATCCATGTGCGTAGGCATTATTTTCCCAAAATAAGGTTTGTTTATGTGTGAGAGAGTAAGCCTCCAAAGCTTGGCATTTCACTTCATATGTTAATATTAAAAGGAATGTTTGAAAGTTCAAGTCGTAATGGTTTACAAACCACCTGAAAGTCTCTAGTGTAATCATCACAAGATATACTTAAGTTGAGGATAACCTGATCATGATCGTTGAAGTCCTTACTTAATGCATGCTTGAAATTATGCTACTTGGTTGATAACCAAATCTTTATATTGCGAATGTGAAACAACTTTGGATAGTGATAGCCTAGAGCCATAAAGGGAATTACTATTTGTATTAATATTCATATTGTTTTATTTTGTGGCTCATGCCTTATTATAATGTGGCATCACAGTTATTTTCTTAAACCACTAACGGGGGACTAACAATTCAAAAGGAATAAAGACACGGTGGTCTCATACAAGAGGGCTCTCGACCATATGTATATTTGGTCACTTATTCTCATGAGGTTAGCGTGTGTGCACATGGATAAAACAATCCAAATTTTCATTGAAATCATCACCCCAAACGATGAAAGGAGCACCACCTAACTGGGCCTCACATGAAAATTTGGAAAGCACTAAGACATTGGTCACTAAGAAAAAATTGGGTAAGGGTGAACGTGCGAGACTATGAGAAACAAAACACTTGAGTCTTCTAGTCTTCTAATATGGTTGCAGAAGTAACGACTAAAGAAAATGCAAATGCATCAGTCATTTATGTACCAAAGCCATTTGTTTTTGGAACTATTTTGGAAGTAATGAATGCCAAACAAGACTTGGTTTTCTACAATAAGGAGGGCATTACCTGACATGGTATGGTACATGTAAAGAAAACTTTAAATGAGCAATCATAGACTCGACTTATCGGGTCAAATTTTCAAGCTTGGTGAGTGAAAATTGATCTTTATATGAAGTCGCCTTGGCTACATATTAAGAAGCATGAAATAGAACGATATGGTGAGAAGGAACCACTTAGGAAGAAGACTTATTTAAATAATAAATATTGGGTTTAAGGCTTGGCAGGAGTTTAAGTAAAGTAGCTCATGCTTGGAGTTTTGTCTTTATTGGCCGAATATCTTAGGATCGTCACAATTTCATCCAAAGGTTGCACGTAAATAAATATTGGTCAAAAGCTCAGTGGTCACCACAACATGAATGCACACTCCAAAGTAGAGCATAAAAATCAAATGGTAAAGGGAGTTAATGAGTTTTGATCATTACGAGAGAGAGAGAGAGAGGACGATTTGCGTTTTTATTTTTGACGATATGAACATTTATATACAAGTCAGATGTCATGGGAATATGACACATATGTATGTATGTTATTAACATCCCATAGCAAGCGAAGCCATAGATCAACGAAGACGCTAATAAAAAAATATCTTCTAGGAGTGGAAGTTGGATTCTAAGTAAGGCTCCAAAAGGACTGAATAGGTGTTAGAACTAATATCCACCTGGGTGAAACACAAGTCTATTTGGATGCTTATAATGCCCAGAACGTTGAGGTATCTACAAGGATCGACTGTTCACTATTAAAAATCCTGGAAATTTCCATTCCTTTGGTGATTTGGGTGTGAAAGTAGTGGCAGTGGAAGAAAATTATCAATATATATTGAGTCTATGCAAAATGCCAAGAACATGAAGGTTGTTGATAAGCCACTCATTTACAGAAATGACAACACATTGAAAACTTGGAATGATACTTTAACCACAAGGCTTTTCCCTCTTATTCACATGGCCTTTATTTATATAGATCTTTTTTATCTTCAACTAGTCGAGGAAGTCGTGGTAGGAGAAGTAGCGAACATCTCTCAAAATCACCAATATTCAGCGCTGGATGGCACCATTTAAGCAGTCCCTTTGATAGTTTCCATGGGCAACATCAGAATACAGTGGCATGCTGAATAAACTTATTCCTGTTGCTGCTATGTCAAGACTAATATTGGGATGTCGGCCATTCCTCACAGTGTAAAGTCTAATTAAACTCATTCAGATGTTGGAGATTCTAAACACATAAGTGGCAACTGTGAGAAAATATCTTCGAGCGTTCATGTAGAAATGCAGGCCAGAGCTTCGTGTGACCCATGCTACCCTTGAGAAGTGCGACTCACTACATCTCCCACTTGTGATCGATGCATAGGTTGCTGAGTTATGTCTCAGAGCTCCAGGGATAAGCTCAGAAGTGCGACCAATACATGTTGCAACTCTCCGATGTCCAGAGAGTCGCACTCCCACCTAGGTTTCCAAGTCGCAGAATAGTATTTAGAGTAAGCCAATCACCGATGCGAATGGTGCGACCATACAACCTCTTAAATTGTGGATGTGACCAATGCATTGGAGAATGTTGTTATGAAACCAGCTCCAAAAATAGAAGAAAAGAGAGATCAAAACCTTAGAAATAACCACTTTGAGGGGGAAACCTCCAATAAATTACATAAATGAACAATTATTAGATGATACAAATGACAAAAACCTCATTCTATATATAAGAGTCCATTGTCCCACAATATAATCCTAGCCGACCTAAAAATAATAATGTAAGGGCACAATAATAACAATATTGGGGTTATAGGGGTACAACAATAACAATAAGGGGGCTACACTAATAACAATAAGGGACTAAACTAGTAATATAGGGACCCAACATGCCCCTCTCCTTCAAAAAAGTGTTGTCCTCAATGCTTGAGTAGCTCTAGGTGATTCTTTATAAAATTCTCATCCTCCCATGTAGAATCTTCAGTGGGTAAGTTCTTCCACTTGATGAGATACTATGAAATTGATCGATTTCATAGCTGTCAAGTTATTGTTTCCATGACTGCTTTAGGTTCCAATATGATTTTTCCCTCCTCGTCAAGTTCTGGCAATATTGTTTGAACTGGAAGGTTTTCACCTATAACCTTCTTTAAACATGAAACATGGAAAAGTGGATGCACTCGCGAAGAAGCAGGAAGCTCCAATTTGTATGCCATAGTACCAATATTTTGTAACACCTTGTAAGGACCATAGTACTTTGGCGATAATTTATTATTCTTCTTAGCTTGCTTGAGGGACATTTGTTTGTATGGTTGTAACCATAAAAATACTATTCTCCTACATTAAAACTTCTCTCATTGCGATGTTAATATGCCTGTTGTTTCATTCAATTTTGTGCCAAATTTAGGTTATCCTTTAAGAGTTTGAGAACTTCTTGTTGATGCTCGATGTGATATTCCACTGCTTCAACCTTAGAATTTTATCTTAAATATGATGTAATGGATGGTGGATGATATCCATAAAGTGCCATAAATGGGGTCATTTTTGCTGCAGTATGGAAGGAAGTGTTATACCACCATTCAGCAAGAGGTAACCACTTGACCCATTGTGTTTATTTATCAAATACAAAGCAATGAAGATATCCTTCCAAACATTTATTCACTATCTCTGTTTGGCCATTGGATTGAGGATGATAAGAAGAGCTATGAGCTAATTGAGTACCCAAACAAGAAAATAACTCTGTTCAAAAATTTCCAATAAAAATGGGATCTCTGTCGCTCACAATAATCTTTGGGTATCCATGTAGCTTTTGAATTGTGTCCATAAATGTAGTAGCAATTGTACTTTCTTTAAATGGATGAGATAATGCATAAAAATGTGCATACTTTTTAAGTCTATCAACTACCACCATGATGAAAATCTTTCCTTTGGACTTAGGTAAACCTGTGATAAAATCCATTGAAATATCCTCCTAACGTTGACTTGGAATGGATAAAGGTTGTAGAAGACCCAGGGTCTTAATTGTCTCAACTTTATTTTGCTGGAAAACCAGAAATTTTGCCACAAACTTTTGAATATCATATTTAAGGCCATCCCAAAAAAATTCATTCTTTTCTCTGTGGTAAGTTTTCTAAAATCCTGGGTGTCCTCCTAAAGGAGAAGTTTGCAATTCCAAAATAATATTTTTTTTTATTTGGGAATTCTTACAAAGATATAAGCGATATTTGTACCATAAGGAATCATTTTTCCAACTAAATGTATCAGATGTACTAGGATCTTGCTGCAATTTTTGAATGAGTGTCCATACTTCTTCATCCTTCTTCCATTCATCCCTTTCTTTTGTTATCCAATTTGGTTGGATAATAGAAATGGCACAAAGCAACACTTCCACCTCTTCATTCTTTCTTGAGATTGCATCTGCAACAACATTTAGCTTCCCTTTTTTATATATTATTTCAAAGTCATAACCCAACATCTTTGTGACCCATTTTTGCTGCTCTTCTGAAGATAGTCTTTGTTCCAAAAGTGTTTAAGACTATCAAGATCAATTTTTACCTTGAAGTGTCTTCCCATTAGGTAAGGTCACGATTTCTTTAGTGCGTTTAGTATTGCTAACATTTACTTCTCATAAATAGCTTTCCGTAAATACTTTCCTTTTATTGGACAACTTTCAAAAGAAATGGGTCTTCCTTCTTGCATTAAAACATCACCAATTCCATTTCTCGAGGCATCACATTCCACAATAAAGGTTTTTGTGAAGTCTGGCATAGCTAAGACCAGTGCTAGGCACATTGCCTCTTTAAGATGTTCAAAGGCCTTATTTGCTTTAGGAGTCCATGAAAATGCATATTTATTCAATAATGTTGTTAGAGGTGCTGCTATTCTCCCATAATTCTTAACAAACTTGCAATAATACCCTGTTAACCCGAGAAATCCTCGCAACTGATTTATGGTTGTGTGGACTTTCCATTCCTTAATGGCTTTAATTTTTTTAAGGTCTATCTTAACACCCTCATGAGATACAATATGACCCAGATATTCCATCTCTTTTACTCCAAAGAAACATTTGGATTTTTTTTCATATAACTGTTTCTCCTGCAATAGTTTGAGCACCCTGTCAACATGTTGAACATGATACTTCCAAGAGTTGTTGTAGATTAGTATATCATCAAAAAATACTAGCACAAATTTTCTAAGGAAGGGTTTGAAAATGGAATTCATCAACCCTTGAAATGTAGAAGGTGCATTGGTAAGGCCAAAAGGCGTGACCAAAAATTCATAATGACCCTCATGAGTTCGAAATGCTATTTTCAGAATATTTTCAGTATTCATTCTAATTTGATGATATCCTAAATGAAGATCAAACTTGGTAGAATAAATTGCTCCATGTAATTCATCCAATAATTCATTAGTCACATGAATGGGAAATTTATCTTTTGTTAGGTCCCTATATTATTAGTATAGTCCCTTATTGTTGTTAGTGTAACCCCCTTATTGTTATTATTGTACCCATGTAACCCCCATATTGTTGTTATTGTGCCCTTAAATTATTATTGTTAGGTCAGCTAGGATTACATTGTGGCCCCACTAAGATTACATTGTGGCCCCATGGACTCCTATATATAGAAAGGAGGTTTTGTAATTTGTATCATCCAAAAATTTTTCATTCATGTAATGTATTGGAGGATTCCCCCTCAAAGTGGCTTATTTCTAAGGCGTTGATATCTCTTTTATTCTATTTTTGGAGTTGGTTTCACAACATTTGGTATCAAAGCTTTGGATTCTAGGGTTTTCGCTGCTCCAAACCAGTCATCATGGAATTTTTGATATAAAAATTTTTCTAGGAAGGTTCAGAAGCTGAAAGTTTTAGAGTACGAAGCCAAAATCCGGAGGAACATCTTCGCAAAATTTTAGAGCTTGGTTCGAAATATTTTCGGAGATATGATCTGTGGAAATTTGGGATTTTTGCAGGCTCTTGAATTTAACCTAAATAGGTCATCACGGCATGTGAGTTATAACTTTTTTTCTACAAAGTTTCAATTTAGAGAGCAAAGTTGAAATCGTTAGGAACATCGTTGCAGAATTTCAAAGCTCGGTTCACAATATTTTCGGATATATGATCTGTGGAAGTTAGGTCTTTTTTAGGCCCCCGAATTTCATCTAAAAGAGGTTATCGTGGGAAAATATTCATAACTCTCTCTCTGAACATCGGATGGGAATGCTATAAAAGTGGCCACAAGTACACAGATTGTAGTTTCTTTTCGATCAATTTTTGAGCCAAAGGGGGAAACAGTGACACATGGCAAGTCATACGAGTTCGCTCTACTGAACTAGTCCATAATTGGGTCATTGTGGGAGATTGGATATAACGTTTCCTTGAAGAATCCAAATCAGGTCAGACCTGTGATATTTGAAAGAAGCTTCAGAAGGATACTACGAGGCTGAATTTCAGATATTGAGGATCTACAATTATAGATATAATTCAATTTCAATATAGAGCTCCTCAAAAACAAGTAAAAGGTGTGTATATTTTTATTCCCGAATTGCATAAGTCTTGTTTGAAGAATCAAGTTGAATTGATTCCTAGGGAATATTGTAGAATATATATCAGTATTAGATTCTAAAATGGCCCTTAAAAATAATTCAACACCCATTAAGCCTTTAGAAGTCTCTACTATGACTCATGAAGACGAATAATGGCAACATGACATATCAAATTTACAAGAGCAAGTGTAAAAAATTTCGCTCTCGCAAAGAGCAATAAAAAATGACATGGAAGTTTTGAAGAAAGGCTTGGAAACTAAGGTGGATGGTTTGAAGAAAGGCATGGAACCTAAGATGGATGGTTTGAAGAATGGAATGGAAGCTAAGATAGATGGCATGGAAGCTGGCATGGAATCTAAGATGGATGACATGGAAGCTAAGATCGATGAAAAAATGGAAAACATGAAGAAGGATCTAAAAGTAGACATGGAAGGTTTGACAAAGTTGATACAACAAATTTTTCCTAATGGTGAAAATATATTAGAGGAAACTCATGATGAGAAAAAAATAAATGCTAATCGTGATTTCATAAAATCTAATGTTGGCAGGAAGAACCACCATATTCCAAAAATGAATATGAGGAAGTTTGATGGACAGGATCCTGTAACACGGATACTACAAATGGATAAATATTTTGATCTCAATAATGTGCAAAACACACAAAAGGTACGCATTGCAACTTTACATTTAGAAGAAAATACATTTGTATGGTATCAATAGCTTTTCTCCTGTAAAAAAATTGTCACTTGGTCAATTTTTACGGAGGAAATGATAGCACATTATGAGGATACAAAGAGAAACACCTTCTTTAGCCAATTGATAAATCTCAAACAAAAGGGTTTAGTGGGGGAAAACATTGAGGACTTCCAAAAATTGAATATAAGGGTAACTGACATTCCAGAGGAAGACAGGATTGATCTCTTCATAGGTTCTTTAAAGGATAACATCCAACATGAAGTTGGTGTTTTGGAACCTGATTCATTGGAGAAGGCATTCAGGTTGGCAAGAAAAATTGAATGTAAAATTATGGCGACAAGGAAGCCTACCACTCACTTCTATAAAGAGGGAAGTGTTGCTACTCCTAGATTTCCACAACCTACAAGGTTGACACCACAACAATTGGAAGAAAAGAGAAAAAGGGCTTTGCTACAGTTGTGATAGAAAATACACTAAAGGTCATAAGTGTGCTGAGAAGAAATTATTTTACATAGATTGTGAAGAGGAAGAAGAAAATGAAAAAGAAGAGGATATACACCAGGAACCAACCCTATAAGAGGAAGAAATGAGTCTGACCATATCATGTAATGCATTGGCAGGAATTACCACTCCTCAAACTCTCAAGATAGAAGGACATATCAAGAAGAAAAAGGTAATAGTTTTGATTGATTCGGGTAGTACCCATAATTTTATTCATTGTAAGGTAGCCAAGGAATTGAATTGTTTCCTATACCCAACACCAGAATGTCAAATGATGGTTGCAAATGGAGGAACTATAAATTGCTCTGGAAAATGCCATAATATCAAGCTAACCATGGGGGAATATGTATTGAATAGTCCAATGCTTTCCATTCCTATGGGAGGTGTTGATGTTGTACTATGAGTACAATGGTTACAATCTTTGGGGACGATAGCTTTTAATTTTCAAGAAATTTTCTTGAATTTTTTTTCAGAAGGAAAGGAAGTCGAATTACGGGGTATTGCAGGGAAGCCAGGAAAGATAATAAGCTCTAATGTCATGACAAAGCTTCTAAAGAAAGAACAACAAGGCATAATTGCACAATTATGCTCACTAGAAGTTCCAACATCAAAATCATCTATTTCTGCAGATCTCCAAAATGTCTTGGACAATCATTCCAAGGTTTTTGAAACTCCAAAAGGACTCCCACCTATTCGTGATCATGATCATGCTATTCATTTGATTCCAGGAAGTGTTCCTCCAAACATCAGGCCTTATAGATATCCTTATGTCCAAAAGAGCGCAATTGAACATATGATTGCAAAAATGTTAGAGGCTGGTATAATTCAACCTAATCAAAGTTCTTTCTCTGCTCCTGTAGTATTGGTACACAAGAAGGATGGATCATGTCACATGTGTCCGCATTATAGGGAGCTCAATAATCTCACCATTAAAGATAAATTTCCAATTCCTGTGATTGATGAATTATTGGATGAATTACATGGAGCAATTTATTTTACCAAGTTGGATCTTCGTTCAGGATATCATCAAATTAGAATGAAGACTGAAGATATTCCACAAACAACATTTCGAACTCATGAGGGTCATTATGAATTTTTGGTCATGCCTTTTGGCCTTACCAATGCACCTTCTACATTTCAAGGGTTGATGAATTCCATTTTCAAACCCTTTCTTATAAAATTTGTGCTAGTAATTTTTGATGATATACTAATCTACAACAGGTCTTGGAAGGATCATGTTCAACATGTGGACAGGGTGCTAAAACTATTGCAGGAGAAACAATTATATTCAAAAACATCCAAATGTTTCTTTGGAGTACAAGAGGTGGAATATCTGGGTCATATTGTATCTCACGAGGGTGTTAAGGTAGAACCTAACAAAATTAAAGCCATTAAGGAATTGAAAGTCCCCACAACCATAAAGCAGTTGCGAGGATTTCTCAGGTTAACAGGGTATTATTGCAATTTTGTTGAATTATGGGAGAATAGCATCACCTCTAACAAAATTATTGAAGAAAGATGCATTCTTATGGACTCCTAAAGAAACTAAGGCCTTTGAAAATCTTAAAGAGGAAATGTGCCTAGTATTGGTCTTAGCTACGCAAGACTTCACAAAAACCTTTATTGTGGAATGTGATTCCTCGGGAAATGGAATTGGTGTTGTTTTAATGTAAGAAGGAAGACCCATTTCTTTTGAAAGTTGTCCAATCAAAGGAAAGTATTTACAGAAACCTATTTATGAGAAGGAAATGTTAGCAATACTGCATGCACTAAAGAAATGGAGAACTTACCTAATGGGAAGACACTTCAACGTAGAAAATGATCATGATAGCCTTAAACACTTTTTGGAACAAATAATATCTTTAGAAGAGCAGCAAAAATGGGTCACAAAGATGTTGGGTGATGAATTTGAAATAATCTATAGAAAAGGGAAGCTAAATGGTGTTGCAGATGCACTCTCAAGAAATAATGAAGAGGTGGAAGAATTGCTTTGTTCCATTTATATTATCCAACCAGATTGGATAATAGAAACAAGAGATGAATGGAAGAAGGACGAAGAAGTGTGGACACTCATTCAAAAGTTGCAGCAAGATCCTAGTACATCTAATACATTTAGTTTGAAAAATGATTCCTTATGGTACAAAGATCGCTTATATCTTTGTAAGAATTCCCAACTAAAACAAAAGATTCTTCTGGAATTGCACACTTCTCCTTTAGGAGGACACTCAGGATTTTTAAAAACTTACCATAGGGTGAAGAAAGAATTTTTTTGGGATGGCCATAAATCTGATATTCAAAATTTTGTGGCAGAATGTTTGGTTTGCCAACAAAATAAAGTGGAAACAATTAAGACCCCAGGACTTCTACAACCTTTATCCATTCCAAGTCAATGTTGGGAGGAGATTTCAATGGATTTTATCACAGGTTTACCTAAGTCCGAAGGAAAGAGTGTCATCATGGTGGTAGTTGATAGACTTATCAAGTATGCACACTTTTGTGCATTATCTCATCCATTTAAAGCAAGTACAGTTGCTACTACATTTATGGACAGAATTCAAAAGCTACATGGAAGCCCAAGGGTTATTGTGAGCGACAGAGATCCCATTTTTACTGGAAATTTTTGGACGGAGTTATTTTCTTGTTTGGGTACTCAATTAGCTCATAGCACATCTTATCATCCTCAATCCGATGGTCAAACTGAGATAGTAAATAAATGTTTGGAAGGATATCTTTGTTGTTTTGTATCTGATAAAAAACCACAATGGGTCAAGTGGCTACCTCTCGCTGAATGGTGGTATAACACTTCCTTCCATATTGCAACAAAAATGACCCCATTTATGGCACTTTATGGATATCATCCACCATCCATCACATCATATTTAGGAGAACATTTGAAGGTTCAAGCAGTGGAAGATCACATCGAGCATCAACAAGAAGTTCTCCAATTCTTAAAGGACAACCTGAATTTGGCACAAAATCGAATGAAACAACAAGTAGATCAACATCGCAGCGAGAAAAGTTTTGATGTAGGAGACTGGGTGTTTTTACGACTACAACCATACAAACAAATGTCCTTCAAGCAAGCTAAGAAGGATAATAAATTATCGCCAAAGTATTATGTTCCTTACAAGGTGTTGCAAAAGATTGGTACTATGGCATACAAATTGAAGCTTCCTGCTTCTTCACGAGTGCATCCAATTTTCCATGTTTCATGCTTAAAGAAGGTTATAGGTGAAAATATTCCAGTTCAAACAATATTGCCAGAACATGATGAGGAAGGAAAAATCATATTGGAATCTGAAGTGGTCACGGAAACTAGAACTCGACAACTACAGAATCGATCAATTTCAGAGTATCTCATCAAGTGGAAGAACTTACCCACTGAAGATTCTAAATGGCAGGATGAGAATTTTATATAGAATCACCCAGAGCTACTCAAGCGTTGAGGACAGCACTTTTTTGAAGGAGAGGGGCATGTTAGGTCCCTATATTACTAGTATAGTCCCTTATTGTTGTTAGTGTAACCCCCTTATTGTTATTATTGTACCCTTGTAACCCCCATATTGTTATTATTGTGCCCTTAAATTATTATTGTTAGGTCGCCTAGGACTACATTGTGGCCCCACTAGGATTAAATTGTGGCCCCATGGACTCCTATATATAGAAAGGAGGTTATGTAATTTGTATCATCCAAGAATTGTTCATTCATATAATGTATTGGAGGTTGCCCCCTCGAATTGGCTTATTTCTAAGGTGTTGATATCTCTTTTATTCTATTTTTGGAGCTGGTTTCACAACATCTTTAATGGTGAGCTTATTGAGCTCCCTATAATCTGGACACATGCGCCATGATCCATCCTTCTTGTGCACCAATACTACTAGAGCAGAGAAAGAACTTTGACTAGGTTGAATTATACCAGCCTCTAACATCTCTGCAATCATACGTTCAATTTCGCTCTTTTGGACATAAGGAGATCTATAAGGCCTGATGTTTGGAGGAACACTTCCTGGAATCAAATGAATAGCATGATTATGCTGAAGAATAGGTGGGAGTCCTTTGGGAGTTTCAAACACCTTGGAATTATTATCCAAGACTTTTTGGAGATCTGCAGAAATAGATAATTTTGATGTTGGAACTTCTAGTGAGGGTAATTGTGCAATTACACTTCATTTTTATTCCTTAAGAAGATTTTTCAAGACATTAGAGCTTATTATCTTTCCAAAATTCCCTGTGATACCTCATATTCAACTTCCTTTCCTTCTGAAAAAAAATTTCAAGAAAAGTTCTTGAAAATTAAAAGCTACCATCCCCAAAGATTGTAACCATTGTACTCCTAGTACAACATCAGTACCTCCCATTGGAATGTAAAGAATTGGACTATTAAATACATATTCCCCCATGGTTAGCTTGACATTATGGCATTTTCCAAAGAAATTTAAATTTCTTCCATTTGCAACCATCACTTGACATTTTGGTGTTGGGTATAGGAAATAATTCAATTCCTTGGCTACCTTACAATGAATAAATTATGGGTACTACCCGAACCAATCAACACTATTACCGTTTTCTTCTTGATATGTCGTTGAGAGTTTGAGGAGTGTTAATTCCTGCCAATGCATTACACGATATGGTCAGACTCATTTCTTCCTCTTCTAGGGTTGGTTCCTCGTATATATCCTCTTCTTTTGAAGATTCTTATTCATTTTCTTCTTCCTATTTACAATCTTTGTAAAATAATTTATTCTCAACACACTTATGACCTTTAGTATATTTGACATCGCAACTGTAGCAAAGCCCTTTTTCCTTTTTTTCTTCCAATTGTTGTGGTGTCAACCTTGTAGGTTTTAGAAGTCTTGGAGTAGCAACACTTCCATATTTATATATGTGAGTGATAGGCTTCCTTGTCGCCATAATTTTACATTCAATTTTTCTTGCCAACCTGAATGCCTTTTTCAATGAATCAGGTTCCCAAATGAGAAATTCATGTTGGATTTTATCCTTTAAAGTCCCTATGAAGACATCAATCCTGTGTTCATCTGGAATATTCGTTACCCTTATATTCAATTTTTGGAAGTCCTTAATGTGCTCCACCACTGAACCCTTTTGTTTGAGATTTATCAATTGGCTAAAGAAGGTGTTGCTTTTTGTATCCTCATAATGTGTTATCATTTCCTCCGTAAAAATTGACCAAGTGAAAACATTTTTATGGGAGCAAAGCCATCGATACCATACAAATGTATTTTGTTCTAAATGTAAAGTTGCAATGCATACCTTTTGTGTGTTTTGCACATTATTGAGATCAAAGTATTGCTCCATCTGTAGTATCCATTTTATAGGATCCTTGCCATCAAACTTCCTCATGTCCATCTTTGGAATATGATGGTTCTTCCATCCAACATCAGAGTTTATGAAATCATGATAAACATTTATTTATTTTCTCATCATGAGTTTCCTCTACTATCATTTCGCCATTAGGAAACATTACTTGTATCAACTTTGCCAAACCTTCGATGTCTACTTTTAGATCATTCTTCATGTTTTCAATGTTGTCTTTCATTTTTTAACCGATATTAGTTTCCATGTCATCCATATTATCTTCCATGAAAACTTCCATGCCATCCATCTTAGCTTCCAAACCATTCATCCTAGTTTCCATGCCTTTCTTCAAAACTTCCTTTTCATTTTTTGTTGTTCTTTGAGATAACGAAATTTGGTGCACTTGCTCTTGTAATTTTGATATCTCATGTTGCATTTATTCATCTTCATGAGTCATAAGAGAGCCATCTGAAGGCTTAATGGGTGTTGAATTCTTTTTAGGGGGCATTTTATAACCCAATACTGATATCTATTCTTCAATATGCCCTTGGAATAAATTCAAACTAATTTTTTCAAACGAGACTTATGTAATTCGAAAAAAATAGACACCTTTTTAGTGCTTTTGAGGAGCTCGATATTGAAAATAAATGATCTCTATGATTTTGTATCTTCAATATCTGAAATTGGGCCCTGTAGTAGCCCTCTGAATCTTCTTTCAAATTCCAGAATCACTGTTTCCTCCTTCGGCTCTAAAATTGATACACATGAAACTACAACCCGTGTACTTGTAGATAATTTTACAGAATTTCAATCCAATGCTCATAGAGAGAGTTATGATGATTTTCCCATGGTCACCTCTTTGAGATGAAATTTAGGAGCCTGAAAAATCCCTAACTTCCACAAACCCTATATTAAAAAATATTGTGAATCAAGCTCTGAAATGTTTCCACAACGTTTCTCAAGATTGTGGCTTTGCTCTGTAACAATTTCAGCTTCTAAACCCTCGTAGAAACAAATTTATAGTGAAAATTCCATGATGACCTGTTTAGGATAAATTTAAGAGACTGCAAAACTCCCTAGCTTGCACAGATCATATCTCCGAAAATATTGTGAACCAAGATCTGAAATTTTTCCACAACGATCCTCAAGATTTTGGCTTCGCTCTGTAAAATTTTCAACTTTTGAAACTTCGTAGAAACCAAGTTATAGTGAAAATTCCACAATGAACGTTTTGGAGCAGGGAAACCCAAGAATCCAAAGCTCTAATACCAAATGTTATGAAACCAACTCCAAAATAGAAAAAAAGAGAGATCAGCGCGTTAGAAATAGCCACTTCGAGGGGAAAACCTCCAATACATTACATAAATGAACAATTCTTAGATGATACAAATGATCAAAACCTCCTTCTATATATAGGAGTCTATGGGCCCACAATATAATCCTAGCCGACCTAACAATAACAATGTAAGGGAACAATAATAACAATATTGGGGTTACAGGGGTACAACAATAACAATAAGGGGGCTACACTAATAACAATAAGGGACTAACTTAGTAATATAGGGACCTAAAAAATGGAAGTCGCAAGAAAATTATTTACGATCACACATCAAATTTTTGGGCTTGAATATGAATCGAAATATTTAAGCTTAATGCAAGCAGTGTTATAGTGGTCACAATGGTTTCTAGAAATGCGAACAGTAGTTATCTTTGTCCACCTATCAAAATCGTCTTTTAGATGAGGCATGTTCTACTACAGTAATGCCCATGATGCCTTATGTCTTGTGATGGGGGGTGGGGGGGTGGGGGCGGTATACTCCAAGTTACAAGTTTTTGTATGCAACTTTGTTGGCAAGATTATCAAGTTACTTGCTTCTAGATGTGTAACTAATCGAATATTGCATTTGTTTAAAAGGGAAGCATTTCATATTCATTTATATTCCTTAAGAATGATGAGTCGATCTCTGAAGGTGGTCCTTGACGAGCTATCACATATTTGAAAAATTTTGTTTTCCTATGTGGATCACCCAGTTCCAACATCGATCTCATTAGTGTTTCAAGGATAGTATGAAAGGAGGTGAGCCAATCACTATTTTAGGAATGCTGAATTGGCCAAATGAATTTGGCGCGTAAGGATGCCTCACACATTATAGTTGAAGCTATTCAAGAGTCGCATTGATGGCATTGAATTCATGGCCAAGGATATGGATCATTCCTTGAGTCGCAGCCTCAAGTAACATTTGGGAGGTGTGACATCTAGCTAGTTGTGACTAGTTGCTAAGTTGTAACTTCAAAAAGAAAGGGTTAGTGTGACCAATGCGACATACACCAGTTGCACTGCAGAATCAAATATGAATGCCTCAGAAAATGCGACTAGTGTGACTAGTGTGAATCTCCCCTTATTATGACATTGCGTGGAGGCCATCAGTATTGATTACATCAATGAGAGTGTAGTGCTCACTTTTTCAAGTGACATACACCATATCAAGAGAAATAATTCACGTATGCCTTTTTTCTATGTTTATTGGAACCTTGGTGAGGCTGTAAGAAGGATTATTGAAGGAGTTGTTTTGATTAAGGCCAAAGGAGAAGCCGATACTTGGAATGTACTGAAGAAGTAGGACATGCAAGGTCTGTGTTGGGTAATATACGTGAGATTGAAAGCTCAGATGATGATACTTCTATACCTTTGCTAAAAAAATTGTTGCTCCCTCTAATTTTGGGAGGCAAACCCAAACAACTAGAAAGGTTTCATGTGGTAATTTTTGCAACAAGAAGCATCCCTACACATGATAATGTTTCCTTGGTGGTGTCGCTGGGCTGCAATAGCGTGTCTTAAGTGCCAAATCATCCTTTATTACTTCTCTCTTAATTGTGAATAATTGATCTCAAACAAATTTTATCTTAAACCATGCCAAGGAATTCCATGGCATCCAAATACATGCTAGGAGTTTTCAAGTGCCACTAAGTGCCAAGAGACAATATGTGCCAAAAAGGGATTTATAGGGCATGCTATGGAGTTCCAAGTTTGTTAAGGAGGGACTGAAAAGATATGCTAGATATTTCCAAGGTATTCTAGAGTGCTAGGGAAGCATAGCAAGGTGTGCCAAGTGGCAATGTGTGTTAGTGAGTTCTAGGGAAACACAAGGGAGAAATATGTAAAAATGAATGGAAATTAATGAATAAGAGTGTGTGAAAAAGAGTGTTAGTGAGTTCCAGGTATGTTAAGGAGGGAGTGACATGCTATGAAGGGTAGTGCTAAGTCATGCTAGTGTGCCAGAGTGGCACGTGGCCAAGATTTTTCAGGTGATAGGGTGTGAAAACACATGCTAGGAAGTTTTAGGGAGTCCTAGGGACACATAAGGGAGCACTAGGTGAAAATAATGCATGCAAATGAACAATTAAGAGATTGTGACAGGAAGTTTTAGTGATTTCCAGGTGTGCTAAGGAGGGAGTGACAAGGTATGATATGCAATGCTTAGGTATGCTAGAGGTTAGGAAAACATGCCAAGATGTTCCAAGTGCTAGGGTGTGCCAATGCATGTCAGGGAGTGTTGTGGAGTGCCAGGGAAAAACAAGGGATCAATAGTTTCAAATGCATGGAAATGAATGAATAAGAGTGTGTGATAGGGATTTTTATAAAATTATAGGTGTGATAAGGAGGGATACAATGTATGTTAGGTAGTGCCAAGGAATGTTAGAGTGCCAGGGCGACAAGCCAAGATGTGCAAGTTCCAGGGTGTGTCAATGTGTGTCAGGAAGTTTTAGGATGTGCCACGGAAACATAAGGGATAACTGGTTAAAAATTAATGGAAATGAATGAATATAGAGTGTGTGATAGGGAGTGTCAGTGAGTTCCAACTGTGCTAAGGAGGGAATGACAAGGTTATTATATGCTAGGCAATGCCAATAAATGCTAGAGTTCCAGGGCATGGAAGGGAATGGTAGGGTGTGTTAGAGATTCCCAAAGCATGTAAAGGAATGCAAGGGATGCTAACACATGCCACATAGTGCCAAGGGATTTTTAGATGTTACAGGTGTTATGGCATGTCAAGAAGTAAACTATGTTGCTCAGTTGTTTTATGGTCATTATTGGACGTGAGCCTTGACTTGGTAAATTTTTAGGTGGGATGCGTTAATATTGTCCATGAGTAGCCTAATATAAGTAATAAGCCATTCTTAGGTAAAAAAGGCATAGTCTAGTTATAGTAAATGAAAGTTGGTTAAGTTGTTGTAGTCGAGGCATGCCTTGGTTGGGTTCCCAAGTATAAAAAAAATAAGGGTAGTTATGAGGACATGATAGTTAAGGAGTTCCAAGGTGTCCCAATGAATTCAAATGTGCTATAACACATTTCATTTATTGTTAATGCATGACGAGGAGTGTTTGGGAGTGTCAGGACATCACAAGGGAGAAATAGTAAAAAATGCATGGAAACAAATGAATAAGAGTGCTTGTCAGGTAGTGTGAGTGAAACACAGGTATCCCATGGATGAAGTGTGTTAGGAGAATTTCATAATAGGAATCAAAGGAGGAAAGCCTATGATTGTGATAAGGGGATGGACGAAGAAATTTCAGACAAAGGGAGATTTTTTTCTAGACAAAAGACTATTTTTTCAATGGCTTGGTTGGGTTCCCAAGTCGCAAAAAAGGTAAGGTTATCTATGAGGGCATGGCAACTAGGGAGTACCAAGGTTTGTAGGGAATCCTAGGAAGTGCTAACACATGCTAGAAAGTTCCAAGGCATGTTAGGAATTCCAATAGGTGCTAGGTGCTAGGTTTGGCACCAACACATGCTAGGGAGTTCCGGGGAAATAGAATGGAGGACTAGTTTCAATTCCATGGAAATGAATAAATAAGAGTGTGTGATAGGGAGTGTTAGCAAGTTCTAGGTGTGCTAAGGAGGGAGTGACAAGGTATGGTAGGTAATTCCAAGGCATGATAGAGTTATAGTAAATCATGCCAAGATGTGCCAAGTTCCATGGTGTGCCAATGTGTGCCAAGGAGTGTTAGGGAGTGCTAGAGAAACACAAGGGACCACTATGTCATAATGCATGGAAATGAATGAATAAGAGTGTGTGAAAAGGAGTTTCAATGAGTTCCAAGTGTGATAAGGAGGAGTGACAAGGCATTCTTGGAAGTGCTAAGGAATGATAGAGTGCTAGGGTGGCATGCGGCCAAAATGTGCCAACACATGCAAGGAAGTGTTAACTAGGAGTGCCAAGGAAACACAAGGGAGCACTACGTTGAAATACATGGAAATGAACAAATAAGAGTTTGTGATTGGAAGTGTGAGTGACTTCCATGTGTGCTAAGGAGGGAGTGAAAAATTATGTTAGGTAGTATTAAGGCATGCTAGAGGCTAGGGCGACATGCCAAGATGTCCTAGGTGCTAGAGTGTACCAACGTGTCCCAAGGAGAGTTAAAGAATGCTATGGAAACACAAGGGAGCACTAGGTAAAAATGTATGGAAATGAATGAATAAGAGTTTGTGACTAGGAGTTTCAATGAGCTGTAGGTGTGCTAAGGAGAGAGTGAAAAGGTATTCTAGGTAGTGCCAAGGAATGCTAGAGTGCTAGGGTGGAATGAAAATATGTGCCAGGTGTTAGGGTGTGCCAATGTGTGCTAGGGAGTGTTAGGGAGTGTCAGGTAAACACAAGGAAGCAATGGATCAAAATGCATGGAAATGAACAAATAAGAATGTGTGATAGGTAGTTTCAATGATTTCTAGGTGTGGTAAGGACGGAATGACAAGGTTATATGATAGGAAATGCCAAGATATGTTTAACTACCAAGATGTGTCGAGAAGTGCTAGGGTGTGTTAGGGATTGTAAAATCATGTCAGGAAATGTAAGGGATTCTAACACATGCCACATAATTCCAAGGAATTTAAGACATGTAGGGTGTTATGGCATGTCAATATGTAAACTATGTTGCTTAGTTTTTTTACGAACACAATTGGGTGTGATGAGCCTTGTCTTGGTAACTTGTTAAGTGGGATCAGTTGGGATTGGACATGAGTAGTCTAAGATGAGTTACATCTAGTTCTTAGGTGAACAAGGCATATGTTGAATTTCCACGACATGTGAGAATTTGGGTTTGGTCTTAGAATATTTGATTCAAACACTCTCAAGTGCCATATCACATCTACTTTTCACAATGAAATCTACACACATCAGGGAATCAACTAGTTCAAATGAAAAATTTTAACTTTTTCAAACCATTCTTTGTTAAATTTAAAACTATAATAGAATAGGCTAGATCTCTTGTACCAAGGATGATGGCCCTTTAGAATCACACATATACAAGGAATACAAATAGGGCTTGGTGTTAGTCCTTTGACAACCAATCTCCCTTGAACAAGACAACACTTGACCCACTTTTTGATGGTGGCCACACATAGCCTTTTCAATCCACATGTCTTGAACACATATGGCAGGTCCTCTTGCCTCCCATTATGCAACTCCTAAATATCCCTATATCAATGAACTCAACTCCTTTATTTTATTGAACTCAAATCAAAAAAAATTTCCCTATATCTACCTCTTTTTTCCTTTAAGGTCTGCAACACTTAAGGTTTTCAATCAGTTTTTCACAACTCCGTTGTGAAAAAATATTTGGTCTACCCAATTTTTCCATATTGTTACTCCAAGATGATAATTATAGGGATATGGAGGTTTCCCTTCTTCTCAATCCCGCAATCCTATATAATATAGTGAAATAGGGCTAGTTGGCTAGCCCACTTGACTACTACTTTAGTCCTTCAAAGTCTGCACATCCTTAAGCCCAATACACTTACCCTTCTACTAGTCTTGTTTTCCTTCACAAGTACAGGACTTAGAGCTCTTCTTTGGCAGTAACCTAACAACCCTCCAATTGTACTTGGAATGACATAAATTTTACCAAACACAGTAAATTATTTTAATGATAGAGTTCTCACAACACTTCCCTCATCTAGGGCTCTTCAAATATGCCACCTAATAGTGATTTGAGTCCTCACAAAATCACTATTCTTTTGTACCAATTTATTTGTTGTCCAATCTATGAAAAAATTTGAACTACTCATCTTATCATCATTCTAACAATTTGTAGATGACTAAAATAGTGTCACAAATCATCCATTAACATTCCATTGACTAAATGTTTATAGTCTGCTTTAGATTTCTGTCCAAAACTCTATTGACAGTCCAAAAAAATAAACTCCTTTTCATGTCAATACATTCCTCATATGGCACATTTCTTCTTCTCCATCTTCTACTCAGGTTCCATCTTCTTACACAAACCATATTCCAAATTTGAGGTATATATTGTAGAGATAAACCTCTCTCTAAGGGTCACAACCCCTCTTATTTTATGCATATTTGTCACAAACTTAATGGCATACCTTATGGATTGAACATGTTAGGAGACATCCCTAAATAGGGAATTATACTTCTATTCTAATTTCTTTAGAAAAAACCATATCCACCCATGGAAAAAATCACAAGTCTTCCCTCCAGAAGAGACTCGGCCTAGCTCATATGGATCCATAGATTCTAGTATTTGAATGAATCTTG
This sequence comes from Pinus albicaulis, assembly GCA_034641835.2. NCBI lineage: Eukaryota > Viridiplantae > Streptophyta > Pinopsida > Pinales > Pinaceae > Pinus > Pinus albicaulis. The sequence goes on along the minus strand of CM076584.1, from coordinate 758,213,162 downwards.
ACTTGGACTTTAGATCTCTATGATCCTCAAACTATGGTTACCTCTGTCAATATTACACCTGCAACTACTTATGTTTTGGCCCTAAATTCTACTGAAGACCCTCCTCCGTTTGTTTTGGTCTTTATTACATACTATTTAACCTATTAACCACCACAAGGTAGGGTCTCAACCCTCTCTAATATTTCAAAATTTGATGTGGCCTTCACACAGTAACACCACTGAAATCACATGCCCAAATTATTATGAGTCGCCTCTCTTGAACTTGATCTGCCATAAGAGAACCAACAATATGTCATCCTACTTCCTATCTCGAACCCATTAAGGTATGTGACATTCTTGTGAACCCTCACATGATGATCTTACTCTTGGTGGATGATCATGGCCTCCCTTTAGCAACGCTTACTCAACCCTCTAACTTGACCTACTTTAGGACTACATCTCTCCTGGCCTCCTTGATCAAATGAGGTCCTTCTCACTTGATGTTCTTACCTTCATACTAAGGCCTCCTTAAATAGATTTTCCTAGCCAGGCCTCTTAATAATTTTCTATAACTTATGAAATTTATTTACGTAGACCTTAGGAAATATTATTTTTTCTTTTAGATTTTAAACCCCATCTTGGGTCCAAATCCCCTTTGCTTGGGTTATTTTCCCACAAATCCTTTTGTGGCCAAACTCACACAAACCCATCTCACAAGGCTTTTGGAGTACCTCCCAAGCTACACAATTCAACAACATAGTCTAGTTGTAGTAATTGTAACTTGGTCAAGCTCCTATAGTCAAGTGAGGACTTGGCTGGGTTCCCAAGTTGAAAATTAAGTAAGGTTAGTTTTGAGGGCATGATAAATAGGAAGGGTTAGGGCATGGAAAGGAATGAAAAGGTGTGCTAACACATGTTGGACAATGTAAATGCATGTTTAGGAGTGTTAAGGAGTGTCGAGGCATCACAAGGGAAAACTAGGTCAAAATGCATGGAAATGAACAAATAAGAGTGTGTGCTAGGGTGTGTCAGTGAATTCAAGTGTGCCAAGGGTGAAGTGTGTTAGAATAATTTCATAATAAAATTTTCAAGAGGAAATCCTATGATTGTGATAAGGGGCTCAACAAAGAAGTTTTAAAAAAAAGGAGACTTTGTGTTGGGCACAACACTATTTTGCCTTTATCTATTATTTTTATATGACATGTGGCACACTTTGGCTGGATGCTCATGTTTTAAACAATTTTAGACAATTTCATATTGTACATTATTGTGTATAATTTTTGGGGCACTTGGCCTGTGCCGACTTATATCTTGTGTGTCTTGTGGTTCTTGCAAAATCTTAGTTAATTCTCTACTGTTTATATGAACTAGACATACATGTGAAATATTTCCTATGTAAGCTATGTTTCTTAGTTGTTTTATGGCCATGACTAGATGTGATCATTGTCTTGGTAATTTCTTAAATGGGAAAAGTTCAACTTGGACATGAGTGGCCTATGATGAGTTATAGGTAGTTCTTAGGTGAACAAGGCACAATATAATTTTAGTAGGTGAAATTGATCAAGTTGTTACAACTGAAGTAGACCAATGTCACTTGAAATATAGTAGCTAAGGACTTGATTTGGTTCCCAAGTCGTGAAAAAATGTAAGGCTATTTGTGAGGGCATGTGTGCCAATGCATGCTAGAGAATGCTAAAATGTGCCAGATAGTTCGAAGGCATGCCAAATATGCTAAGATATGTCAAGTGCTAAGGCATGCCAATATGTGCAGGGGTGTGACAATACATGTCAGGGACTATCAAGGCAAAAAAAAGGAGAAACAAGTTAAACTGCAAGGAAATGAACACATCATAGGGTTAATAAGTCATCAATTTAAATTTTCCAAGAGGGGAATGCTATGCACATGAACACTAGGTGGAAATAAGTGTCAAGTGCAAAGTGTTAGTGCATTCTAAGTGCCAAATAATCATATGTTACTCCTCTACTCCAATAATTAATCTCAGATAACTTTAATATTAAACCATGCCAAAGCATACCGAGGCATCTTAACGAATGCTAGACATGCTAATGATCATGGCCTCTTTAGGAATACATTTCTCTTCACCCCCTTGATAAAATGAGGTCATTCTCACTTTATGTTCTTTTCTTCATCCTAAGGACTCCATAAATATTTTTTCCTAGACCTATTAGGAACCCTCTAGAACTTACGAGTTTTATCCACTTAGACATTAGGAAATATTAATTTTCCTTTTTAATTTTATTTTAGATTTTAAACACAATATTGGGTCCAAAATCCCTTTTCTTGGCTTATTTTCCCACAAATACTTTTGTGACCAAACTCATAGGAACCCATATCACTAGGCTTGTGGAGTACCTCGCAAGCTACACAATTCAACAACATAGTCTAGTTGTAGTAAATATAATGTTGTGAAGCCAACTCCAAAAATAGAAGAAAAGAGATATCAACGCCTTAGAAATAAGTTGCTTCGAGGGGGCAACCTCCAATACATTACATGAATGAACAATTCTTGGATGATACAAATTACAAAACCTCCTTTCTATATATAGGAGTCCATGGGGCCACAATGTAATCCTAGTGGCACTACAAGAAAAAAGCACATTGGTGAGGGGCGAAAATGGTCACCATAAGCTCATTGGTGAGGGTCAAAAGAGCCTTCGTCACCAAAAACTGAACGTCACCAAAGGTGGCGTCGCCGAAAGTATAGGTGTTGTGGTGACATTCAAGGTCCGTCACCAATAATTATTTATAGTGATGAATAGTAACCGTCACCATTTCATATGAGCAATGGTGACGGACAATAGCAACCGTCACCAAAAAACTAAACGTCACCAAAGGTGGCATTGCCAAAAGTATAGGTGTTGTGGTGACATTCAAGGTCCGTCACCAATAATGATTTATAGTGACGGATAGTGACCGTCACCATTTCATATGAGAAATGATGATGGACAATAGCCTTCATCACCAAAAAACTGAACGTCACCAAAGGTGGCGTCGCCGAAAGTATGTGTTGTGGTGACATTCAAGGTCCGTCATGAATATTGATTATAATGACGGATAGTGACCGTCACCATTTTATATGAACAACAACGATTTTTTGTGATGGAACTTTCATGGCCGTCACTATTGGGGCATATATATATGGCAACGTTCATTGACCGTCACCATAAACTCATTGGTGACATCAAGTTCTGTCACGAATAATGACTATAATGACAAACAGTGACCCTCACCATTTCATATCAACAAAAACGATTTACGGTGATGGACCTTTAATGGTCGTCACTATTGATGCATATATATGGTGGCATTCGTTGACCGTCACCATTTCATATTTTGGTGAGTTGAAAAATGTCACCACAAGCTCATTGGTGATGGTCAAAAGAGCATCCGTCACCAACAAATGATTTTCGCGATTCCCTATATATGAATATCAGGGCGCGATGGAATTGAACCACCAACCTCCTGCTTGTAAAGCAGGTGCTCTTCCATTGAGCTAGCACCCTTTAAAGAATTAGACTTTAAACTAGCAATTTCCCCTAAAGGTGCAAAGATACACCAAAGGAATAAGAACCAGGAAAACTGAAAGAATTCAATGTCCTTGCTCCTATTTTTATTCTACGACATTCTACAAAGTATGATCTTGATCTATGATGTATTTGTGTCGAGTGGCTCTAATTTAATAGTAAATGTTATATTCAGATAAAATAAATGAATAACTGAGAGGCCTTACAGGCTAATTTTTAATCCTTACACCAAAATCTCTTAATATTCAAGTCTATGGAACAACTGATTCAAAGTTCAAACTGAAGTAGATTTTAAATGGAAAGCCTAAAACCAGCTAAGTAGTTTCCAAGTTAACATTTTGGATATAACTTCTGTTCAATTTATATGACAAGTTATGCCATAACCTTGAAACTAGTTTCTTAGCTAAAATACTTTCTTAAGTCAACAATGACAAAGAAAGATAGTCATGGCAAGCAAAATTCTCTTGTTTTTTCTAATGAGGGTGCATGTAACTTGATAAAGGTTGTATGAGAGTATCAAACCATAAATAGTTTCACTAAAACATGAAAATGACAAAGTCTTGTTCAACAACAAAATTTTAGTTGAATATATTAAAAGCATCGAGCTAAATGATATAATTAAACTAAAAGTAACTGTAAAAAAATGAAATTGCCATCATATACCATTTGGTTTGGTTAGTTCTTCGGAAAGAGAAAGTGCAATTGCATGATCTAGCTCCTCATCTTGATTATGTAATGGACCATCCTGAACAAAAATGTCCACATACAATAATCAATGTTATTGTATTGGTAAGACTTTTGATATAATCTATCAAAGCATGTACTATGTAGGAGAATCACTGGTAGTTGAATTACTTCTCTACTCGCATGTACTACCTTTGGTAGTTGAATTACTTGGAAATAGAAATCCTTATTAAAAGGTAACGCAAAGAAAAGTAGAAGCCTTTGAATATGGATGGCCATCTTGATTTTATAGAGTTATAATTGAATACTAAAGGACTAGGAATGCTGCAACGAAATAGATGGATGGAGTATAATAAAAAGAATTTGGATAATTTAGGTTGCACATATCTTTAAATGGAACCACTTTTTCCTTTTGGATTCCCAGTCTTTAATATGCAAATAAAATTTTTGATTCAACCAAAGAGAAAAATATTTTGAAGTCTTAGTTGCTTGAAACAGGGTAAGGACAACATTTGGAAATGGGGATGACTTTTGAAATGACCACTTTCAAAACCTTTGGAAATAGAGCAACGAGCACTTCCACACACAGGTCCAAAAGTCATGACTTAGGAGCATGAGCACACATAATTCAAGGATGATTAAATATGAAATGATTTGGGCTGAAATTATACTCAATTAAACATAAAGAAATGATTAAAATATATTAAAATGACTTAGAATTCAAACATGACAACTTTGGAATATGGTAGAATGTTGGCATAAAAAATTTGTTCATTATACATTCTCTTTCGTTCAGTTTTGATGCTTTACTTCCAAATTAGGTGTTTTCTTTGTTGGATATAGAAATTCGTACATCTAGGTCGAACCATTAATGATGCCCACAATGAAGGGGTATGTAGCTCAGTAGTACAGCAGCACACTGGCCAAGGGAAAATCTGGGGTAAATCTTAGTATGTATAATTTTCAAGATGGGGATAGAGCTATTTTTGCTTGAGGTTAGCCAGGGGACCTTAGCCAAAGTGTGGCCTGATGAGGGTGTTGGAAATAGGAATACACACATCTATGTTGAACCCTTAAGGGCGTCCCTCATGAAGGGGCAAGTGGCTCAGTGTTAGAGCAATCCAACCAGGCAAGGAATTAAAAGTTTCGGAAATGTTTTAAGTAACAGACATTGTTAATTAGCCTATTGTGCTAGAACAAACGATGGATGACCTACATTGGAAAGTGTTTGCATGGCGAAAGTGGCTCAGTGTTTGAGTAATCTAACCAACCAAGGACTTAAAAGTTTCGGAAATGTTTCAAGTAACAGACAATTGTTAATTAGCCTATAGTGCTAGGCCAAACGGTGGATGACCTACATTGTAAAGTGTTTGCTGACCAATATTGAGGCCCCACCCAGTTTCGAAACTCAGTTAACCCACCTCATGAAAGGGAAAGCGGCTCAGTGTTAGAGCAATCCAATCAGCCAGGGACTTTAATGTTTTAGAAATGTTTCAAGTAATAGAGAATAGTTAATTATACAATGATATGTGGTTCAAATCCCATTGAGAATATGGCCTCACTAGGTGAAACTAACGAGACCGCGGTTCAAATCCCATTGAGTATATGGCCTGTTTTGATCTCGCCTCAAGGAATAGACTCCCCATTTCCTAGTCTCCGCTCTTGCTAAATCATAAGATCTGGTATATCTGGCTTATATCTGGCTTACAGGTTGCTAGATATACTCTTGGTGTTATAAGGCTCTTTCTAAAGCATAAGATCTGGTATATCTGGCTTATATCTGGCTTAGAGGTTGTTGGATATACTCTTGGTGTTATAAGGCAGCCACAAAGGTTGATCCAGGACCTCCCCCATATTAGTCCAAGGAAGAAAGTTTTTGTTGAGCAATATGGAGGCCCCACCCAGGTTTGAAACTCAGTTAACACACCTAGCATGTATGTGGGCAGTTGAATAATGCATTAGGTTCAGGAGTATAGGGTCAGTCCCTCAAACATGACCATGTGCCTCCTAAGAGACAGGCAATAAGTTTAGGAATTCTCCTAATACCCAAAAAATAAAAAATAAAGGAAAAAGAAAGAAATTCTCCTAATACTGAAAAAAATAAAGGAAAAAGAAAGAAATTCTCCTAATACTTATAAAAAAAAAAAAATTAAAAATTAAAGAAAAAACAGTAGTAATTATCGATTCTCGTGATAAAAAAAGAAACGAAAAGAAAACAGACAATAGTTAATTAGTAGTTTACAACTTTTCACTAGCACGTCCTAACATTTTTTGATGTATATGCAGAAAGACTTTGACTTCAGGATGACTCAGGAGTTGCTTTGTCAAAGTTTACTTGCATGCCAAAAAATATTCTGATGTCAACCGACATGGATAAAACGTGATCAATAAAGAGATAAAATATGATAAAACTTCAACAAAAAGCATGGATGAAGTTCACACTCGACAACAAGACTAACGTGGGAAGAAACATCTAAAGCAAACTTTGTAAGGTTCCATCTTTCCACTCCTTAATGATAGGTTTAATAAAATAATCAGTTATGAAGGTGCTACCTCCCCGTTAAGTTATAACCTTCTGTTCCCACATTTTAATAGTAAAAGATAGCATCTCAAGGCACTGGGGCTGTTATAAGTGAAATTGTAAGTAGATAGATTGTGATGTTCGGAATTTGTAAGTGACTGGTGTGGAATTCTTAAGCCATGGGTGGTTATTAAGCATGGAGTTAAGCTTGAACCCTGGGGTTTGCCAGTTCATAATTAAGATAAAATCTATTCAATGGTCAAGAATTGAAAATTCAAAAGTTGCGTGAAGAGAAACACAAAAGAAGCACCTAGGAAATAGTCTTGGAGAAGAAAGTGTACTGGCAACAGAATGAGCATCGACTCATTCTTAATTTCCAAAGGCCAAAATTATAACCAGTATGTATGGTAGAAGATGGGAGAAAAATAGTGAATTTTTCCAATAAATACAGTTTCAAATTAATCACTGGCATGGTGCTAACTTTGTTAGAGGTAAAAGATAGAAGATTGAAGTTTAAAAGATAATACACTCTGATGAATTAGGGATTACCGTGGCATTAGAGGGCACATGCCAAATTACATTGTCATCTCCAAATGCACCCCTACATATTGTCCATCTGACATTTTGTGACTTGAACCTTTAAAATGCTTGCTCAGCCACTTCATCATTCAAGATTTATTGTGAGAGTATGATGGTACAATGTGACCTGCATGTCCCAAATAACATGAGCCAACAATGAAAACCATAATTAAATTATTAATGCCTTACTAATTTAATCCTTGAAAAGACGAAAAACATGAATCCAAGAAAGAAAATGATAAGGTCCTCATTAACCAGCTATTATATTTATAGATATGGCAGAATTGTTGATTGGTTGTTTCAGAATTTAAAGCATTTTACTTATTCTCTCAAACATATGAAAAGACACTAAAATTACCAAGGTCATATTTCAACAAAAATCTTGCAGAAAATCAGATTGCAACTATGAAGATATTGTTCTAAATTTTAAAAATTATAGTAATAAAATCCATCTTCAACATGACTTAACATTTTATATCATATTAGAAAAATTTTGAGTCAAGGAACAAGTACAAGGTTCAGAGTTAAAATATTAATGAGATATCATATACAACTTTCTGAGTTGAGGTTATCACTAGAGAACATAGTCTTGAGTCTTAAACCAATACTTAATTAGGGATTTATGGAAATAAATGGGTACAAAATGTGAACTCATCCCTCATGAGTCATGGCACACACACAAATCCTAAGGATTTATAACAACCGCAGCTGCACCCATCACACTACCTTTTTAGGTTGAATTGTCCACACTTGAGGATTTGCAAGTTGCAACCACTGCAGATGCACCCATCACATCACCTTTTTAGGTTGAATTGTCCACATGTCCTAACCCACAAAAGATGTAGTTGAATATTCTGTTGTGCTGAATTCCACATCTTTTGCCCACAACTGACCATAATTCCTTGCATGTGATGAGTGCACCAGACATGTATCATGGGAGCCACAAAACCTGCAAACAAAATTATCCATAAGTCCAAAATGGGGAGGATGTAACTGGAAATAACAAAGCTCAGAAAAATTCTCCCTTGCAATGAAATTCCAGATGTGACTCCTCATGAACAGAGAGCCATTCTTATCAAAATATTCTAAGAGAAACATGTTTTAAAGCTAAATGTATACAATTCATTAACCGCCCTGCCATCCTACCATGTCATATCCCTTGAGCACCCCCCAACACAGTGACTCCCTTGGTAGAAAAGGCCAAATAACTAAATAAGTTTGCTCAAAAATGTAAAAACAACATCCAGATATGGGAAGAATACACCAATGCCCAACATGCTTGGGACTACCAGTTAGTAGCAAGGAGTTTCACACCTTTGGTCAAGATTCCATTCTCATAGGCTTCACCCATGGGAGATAGGAAGGGATTGAACTTATGGCATTGGGAGGTGATGAACCATGTGCATATATTGCAAACCCAAGCCTACCCTCATTCTCCTTGAGGCAAACACTACCGACCAAGTTCCATTCACATAGCTTTTACCCAGCACGTGGAGGTAGTCATTGAACTTACACCATCAGGAAGTGATTAAAGTCGTGTACATGTTATGGACCCAGGGCCACCCCGTGTTCTCCTTGAGGCCTGCCAAAATATGTTTTTCAAGCGGGTTGTGATCAAGTTGTAAATCAAATGTGTTATCATCATGGAGACTCAAGTGTAATCTCCCCTCAAGAACACGATGTCGTGATTTAATGTTGTCAATTTGTGTTATCGCCCGATATCTCATCAATAACTAAGCCTAGGCAGTTGGTCCTAGGCAATGTCCTGCATAATTTTGATGAAATAGATACAGCTTGGTCATGGCATTTAGGCCAAAAGTAGGCCCACTTCATTAACAAAGGCTTATTTACTAACCAGAATAAAAGGGGATGAATATGTCAAGGAATAAATGAATAGGAGCAGGGATAATAACATATGAAGAAGGTTCAAATTTGACACATATTGCAAAGTATATTTGTTAGGCCTAAAATCATTCAATCCATGCATAGAATGGTATACCAAATAAAGCATTGGAATAGAATGCACATCATACCATGTTTAAACCTAGGCAAGTGCAAAATCCTTCTTGTTCTTCTCTAATCAAGAGAGTCCACATCTTAAAGAGCTCCCCATTGATTTGTCAGATAATTTTATTCTAATGGGAGTGGATGTGAAGAAACTGCCTTGAAAAGCATTCCAATGAGAAGACATACACATGGCACAAAAAACCCTAGCATTTCGTCAAATGAGCACATTTCATGGGAACATTTTGGCTAGGAGGATGACAAAAGGCATCACGCAGAAGCTCTCTCCATTGTAAAGGCATTGATGGATTAATGGGAAATTCCTATGAGCCTAGTTGAAGATTTACTGGAGAAAGAAAGTTCAAGGATTTCTTTTGTAATATCCAGTTCATCATTGCATCCATATTGTTGTTTGTATATTGCTGGAAATTCATTAAAATTTTCCCACAAAATTAGGCTTCATATTAGGGAAAATTCTGTCATTTGAAGAAGGGCTTTGGTTGAGGTGCTCCTATCAATTTCCCTTGCTGATTACTATTAATTTAGACAAATTACTGATGTCATTTCAGTTCATGGTAGGACACATTTGCAGTTTCTAGTACAATCACCCCTTTTGTTGCCATGAATGTGTATTAAGGAGCACCTTTGTAAGGGCCCTCTATGTAATTTATGCAATCTGGAAAAAAAATTCATGGGTTGAGTTTTTGGCATGTTGTAACAGCACTATCGTGCCATCCACATTCAAAATTTCAAACCCTCTGAAGGTTGCCACTTGACTCCATTTTCCCTAATTGGATAGGCACTAATCCTAGTGGGGATTACAAAAGGCATCACACAGAAGCTCTCTCCATTGTAAAGGCATGGATGGATTAATGGGAAATTCCCCTATGAGCCTAGTTGAAGATCTACTGGAGAAAGAAATTTCAAGGATTTCTTTTGTAATATCAGGTTCATCATTGCATCCATATTGTTGTTTGTCTATTACTGGAAATTCATTAAAATTTTCCCACAAAATTAGGCTTCATATTAGGAAATAGTATATCATTTGAAGAAGGGCTTTGGTTGAGGTGTTCCTATCAATTTCCCTTGCTGATTACTATTAAGTTAGACAAATTACTACTGTCATTTCAATTCATGGTAGGACACATTTGCAGTTTCTAGTACAATCACCCCTTTTGTTGCCATGAGTGTGTATTAAGGAGCACCTTTGTAAGGGTTCTCTATGTAATTTCTACAATTTGGAAAAAAAAATTCATAGGTTGAGTTTTTGGCATGTTGTAATAGCACTATCATGCCATCCACATTCACAATTTCAAGCCCTTTGAAGGTTGTCGATTGACTCCATTTTCCCTAAATGGATAAGTACTAATCCCCACTAATCCCAGTCTTACATCACAATCTATGTCTAAATCTATCTCATATTTTCATTAAGGAAACCCCCCTTGTTCCAGGCAATAGACAGCCGAACGCAAGAGAGGAAAATATTGTGGTGGCAACAAACAAACCCTCTTAGTTTCCCTAAAGGTTGTACATGTGTTTTAAGGCTTTACCACTTAAAGTGCAGGTTTGTGAGGTAACAAGAATCATCAATGTATCTTAGCATTTTTATAAATTTCAATGCTGGGCATTGACTTAGTTAGAAACAAGAAAGTTGAAACAAGCAGTCTTTATGTTAGAGAGAAAAACAACTTAGGATAGTAACTGTGGATTCACCCCTTCAATATTTTAAAATATTAGAGTTTGTGCTTTGTTTTTGGTTTACAGTTTCATCATTACTATAGATCCATTTTAACAATCTGTGATACCAGTGCTTTAATGGTGTAAATTCAAAGAAAAAAGATGACCACACTGCATGGATGTGATCTTTCAAATCATATGACATCATCTTGAAAAGCAGAGGCAAAATAAGGATGGGTATGAGAAATTTCTTCTTTGTAATAGAATGGGTGAGACAGAATGATGGCCCGCAAAAGTAAAAAACTTAAAAGAGTTGCAAGATGCTCTGCTTACACTCAAGGAGATACACATTTTCCTTGAGAGGGATCACTACAATGTGGTCTTTCAAGGGGAAATGACAGTTTGTAAGGAAATGGACTGCATTACAAGGGATGCCAGGGTGCATTCTCAACTATAGTGGATTTTTTGAAGGGGATGAAGGATCCAAATTCCAAACTCTACTTTGACTACTTGAAAGGAAAAGTGACAGTTACAAGATTCTCCGTTTGCATCAGCAGGATGAATCTCTTGCAGAGGATCAAACAAAGGTCAAAGGCATGTTCTGATTGCATTTTCAAAATATTTTCTCTTAATTCTTTTACGGATCATGTGGTGGATGTCAGGAACGCTCATTGTAGAGCCATTCCATGCAATATTTCTATCTATTGGTGTAGTGATTGAGTCGAATTGGATAGTGACTTCTCGAAAGAGAGGGGTTTTTTTATCTCTTAGTTCTATGAAGAATATCAAGTCATCAGAAATGGATGACCTTCGTTGTGATTTTTTCATCAGGAATGGATGGCCTTCATTCTGATTTCCACAAGGCCATGTTGAACACAATAGAAGATTATTTCTATTGTTTGACAGCTAAAAATTTCTCTTCTAAAAGGCTATCTAAATCTCTCAACCAAGGCCTTAGTAAACACATTACCAAGAATGTAGCTAGGGGTACTATTGGAGGTTGGAGCCTCACTACTTTCCTCGGTGTCTCATACAAGATCATGGCTAAAGCAATGGCTCTCAATCACATGGAAGGTAGTTAAGCAAGAGCAGACAGGTTTTGTACAGGGTCCAATTATTCTAGACACGTAATCTAGACTCGAGAGGCCTTGGAATGGGCTTGAGATAGTGGCTACCAGCCTTGTTTTCTGCAGATTGAAGCTTCATCACAAACATGTTAGTTTTGCTTGTACTATTGTCTGACCCCGCACTATTCGTTCCAAACCTTATTTCCCTTTGGCCTTGTTGTTACTTGCTTTATCTACAATGTCCAGTCCTTTAGACCTTACATGAATGACATTAATTCCACCAAATAGGTTGTGAGCACTTCCCAATATTTCCTGCACAGATTTTAAATTGGCCATTTAAACATTAAACCTGACATATGGTTCGTCATGGAGAAGATGATTAAAGGTTTGGAGGATACATAATAAACACCTACAAGGAAAAATCCCATGTAGTACGGTTATCCTTCACACAAATGGTGCACAAAGAGCACACTTTCAACCTTCCCACTAAGTCCAATAAAGTGTTATGTTTTTCCATCACTGTCACATGTCAAATCAGCCAAGGTTGCCTGTGTATTTGGCTTTTCATGCAACTGATGCAAAGGAATTATAGGGAAAACTTGATTTATGGCCCATGAATCAGGGATGGAACAGAAAATAGATAAGTTGATATGATATGTCGCTGCTAAGTATTTCTTAAGCTTATCTACTTCATCTGGTAACTCAGAGTCTACAAAATTTTAAGACACTAAATGAAATAGAATCATAGACATCTTCAACTTGTTCCCTATGCTCAAGACTTAGGAAACCAAGCTTAAATAAGCCACGGGCTTATTTTTTTAACAAATTTGCATCATTGTAAGCTTCCTGTACATTTTGTTGGCAGATAATTTTTTTGATATCATATAAAGTTAATTCACTGGGATTGCAATATTTCCAAAGCTTTGTGTTTGTATGATATGGAAAAAATGAACCTGCATGCAATTCACTTGAATGCAGATCCTCTTGAACAACTGTACTTGAAGTTTGGACCACGATGTGTGGCCATGGTGAACACACTACTCTCTAATGCATCAACATTTCTCCTTGTTAGTAACTCATTATCCCCTGAAATTTTGTGAAATCAATCTATTTGTCAAGGGTGCCCCTTTGCCCCAGATTTTTATATTTGACAATGGATGCCTTGGCTCACCTATTTGAAGTTTCTGGCATTCAAGGGCAAGTGAAGGACATCTTACATCCTTATGGGTTAGACATGGTCAACAATAATTTTGCTAATGGATCCTTTATTTCTATGAGTGTTAAGCAGAGCTTGGTTGATGGTGCTCATACTTGTTTACAAATATTTGGATCTACATTAGATGTTGTGGTTAGTGACCATGAGACAATTTTTTAGTTGTTAGAGTTAGACTCTCAGCCTACTAGATTCCCACAGCTCGGACTTATGTTCGACCGAGGGTAATTGTGAGGTATCTAGGCATTGCATTTGAAATTTTGAAGTGGGGCTTTCATCAGTGGCTATCCAAGATTGGTGTACCATGTATTCAACAATTTTAGAGTAAGCATTGATTTTGGCATCATAAGGACCTCTCATTAGATGGGAAGTTGACAAGGGGGTTGGACAGATCCTCTATGCCTCACACGTTTGTTATGTATCTTTTTGGTTGCCTAGTAAGACTCAATTTCAGCATTTAGAGCATATCATGCAATCATACCTGTGGTAAAAGTATGGTGGGAAGGAAAATATTCCACAAGGATGGGGGGGCTCATCCTTTGCCCAATGTGTTGAAAAATAACATTGTGACATCGAGGCCATTTTGCAGGGATGCGGGGTGGATCTTTGGTCAGTCCTTGCAGTAGTATCAACCACAAAGGCTTTAACCTTTGTTGCTTTAGCAGAATCTATTAACTCCAACTCTCAATGCAAGATGGGGTGTCGGTTGATCTAGAAGACAGGTGAGCACACAAATTACATCGTTTCTAATCTATTTGGAAAGATAATCAGGACCAGTATTTAGTTCTCCTTCAATGTCGCGCTCACTAGTGTGCTGCCTTGTTTGGAAATTGTAGTTATCTGGTCCACTCTTCCTTCATTGGGATTTGGCAGTGATTGAGAGTCTCTGCTCTATTTTCCCTAGGAAGATTAAGTGTAAGTTAGCAAAAATTTAGTTATCTGTCTACTTTTTGTTCCATTTATCTGTTTACTTTTTGTTCCATGTGGTGTAATGAGGTACATGACCAACTATTAACTGTGGATGAATTATTGATAAGAGATGCTCAATATTTATATTCGGTAACCTATACAGACTTCATTTCTGCTTTGCTAGTCATCATCAAAATGGAACCCCCAAAGGGAGGACAATTTAAGTCAAATTTTGATAAGGCTACAAAAAGAGATCCCAGAAGAGTAGTTAGTGGAAGGGTAATAACGGGAAGGAATGGGGAGATGATTGCAGTATATATGGAATAAATAGGAATCAACATCAACAATCAAGCAGGAATGAGGGATCTTATAGTGGAGTTAAATTTTTCCTAGGCCTAGCCTGGAAAGAGTGGCAATGGAATGGAGTGGAATTCTCATATTATAATCAATTTTGTGATGACAGAATGCATTTCTTCTCGAATTTGGAAGTTTGAACCCCCAATGTCAATGGATTAAAAAGAGGTTTCAGTAGAAAGGTTAGAAATAGATCTCATTATGCTACAAGAGCAGCCAACAAGGTTTTTGATTGGCTTTCTAACATGCCATTGAGTGGCAAGTATATGACATCAAGATTTTCAAAACCTGAGGTTCAAAGGAAGAATAATGAATTATTGAAATTAATAGTAAGTCAAAATGTTGAGACTTAGAAAAAAACACTAGGCCTTGGGGAGCTGACATAGATGTCCATGTTTTTTCAATTAGAAATATTAAGGTAGGATACCTTAAGTTGCAGGACATCAAATTTATGGACTGATTGCAAATCCCTCCATAATTTGCGACAATGGTGGTAGCCATTAGTGAGTAGTATAAATCATAGTTTAATTCTTATGAAGTTTCTGTTTGTTTTCACACCTAGAGAAGAAATGGGCTTGTTAATTCACTTTCTCTCTGCATTATCTCAGTCTCTATTAGCCATTAGCAATCAGAAGAAGGCTAGAAAGGAGAGGATAAAATCCCAAACACTCCCTCAAGGAACTGTGAGGAAAGAGGGTCCTGCCTATCAATTGCATAATTAAAAACAATGGAAATCCTCTAAGGAGACAGTCCACATTGACAAGCAATATGTTCATAGGCAGGAAGAGTCCTCCACGTGGAATGATACTAAGCAACCCTTTGGGAAGTGAAAATTTTCCTTGAACATGTGCTCCTCAAATAATAAATTCATGAGTCACTTGTCAGTGCGGGTGAGAGATTTCAATGACTGGAGGATAATACTCTGTTTTTTAAGTTGGAGGTGAGAGAAATCATCAGGGAGGCAATGGAAAAAGCTATGGCATATTTTTCTAATTGAGTGTGGAAGCATGAGGAAGACAAGAGGGCTGCTGATATTGAGTTAAGGATAGATCATTGCTACAAGCTTGACCGCATTTTCCAGCTTTCCCAGTTCAATGCAAAACTAAGTTCAAAGTCAAGGAGATTAGATTGTACACTGATGGTTCAAAGAGAACAAGCGACTAGGTGGATGCCAACAAGGTGATACTTAGCCACTAGGAGAGGTGCTTGGAGCATCTGCCTCACTTAATCATTCTGCCAATGATAATCTCAAACAACAATGATGAAAACCCAAGCCAAAAAACAAGGCAATCCATAAAATGTACAATAAATCCCCATTATGCTTATTAGTTGTTAAAGGAGGGACAAACAGTCTTTGTATTGTTACTGCTCTTAATAATGCTGAAAAAAATTGATGCAATTATCAGAAATACTCTGAAATCCTCTTGTACATGTAGCTGATAACAATGTTTCCAGAAGCAAGAATGCGGATGGAAAAAAATTAGGAACTGGGAAGCATGAATCCCAAAAAATAGAAATTTAAAAAATAAAAAAAAAAGAGAACATGAAAGATAAAGAAGATATAAAAAAGTATAAATGCAAATATATTTCAATATTTTACTTCTTAAACGATAAAGCATGAGAAATTACATCATGATTCATGGTTCATATGAAAAGGATGAATAATTTTTTTTTCAAAGAAAACCTCCCAAGATCCCGCCACCCCCCCCTTCCCCCAAATATCCAGATGGAGAGCAGGACAATCACCAACCACAACAGCAGCTGAAAACCCTGACAGACTCGACTAGCTTTGAACCTGTGACCTATGCCATCCCCATCAACAACATGCCTTTGGCAGATGGTTCAACTAATTGAGCCAACCCTTGGGCCTACATAACTATTATTTATTAGCCAAATTTTGGAATTTAAAATGACTACACACCAAATTGCGGAAGCTGCAAAAATTGAGTTATGAAGATCAACTCAAAGCATTAGTGCAACTGCTCCACAATCTCATCATCCTTGTAAACAACCAAAGACCACTATGGAGAGCAGGACAACCACCAGCCACAACAGCAACTAGAAACCCTGACAAACTTGATTGGCTTTGAACCTGTGACCTATGCCATCCCCATCAACAACATGCTTTTGGCATATGGTTCAACTAATTGAGCCAACCCTGGGGCCTACATAACTATTATTTATTAGCCAAATTTTTGAATTTACAATATGACTACACACCAAATTGTGGAAGCTACAAAAATTGAGTTATGAAGATCAGCTCAAAGCATTAGTGCAACTGCTCCACAATCTCAACACCCTTGTAAACATCCAAAGACCACCTTGTGTTCATCATCCAATTTCTTGTTTACTATGCAAGCCAGAGCCTACATCATAGTGGACAACAGAGTGCCTGAAGAATGGATGGATGAATTAGCTAAAAGGGTTTTTATTCCATTATTTGGCATTCGTATGCACATCCTAATTTATACATTTGTTCAATGAAATTTCAACTTATGTACTCTTTTATTTATTACCTAATTTTACTCTGACATAGGGAAATGCATTTTTAACTTCGATATGTTCACTACAATAATTCTTGGTAGGGTCCATTATTTGCTGATATAAAAAAAAATTGTAAACAATTCTCGGATGATGTTTTTAAAAGATATCCCAGACAAATTCCACTAGGCCAGGGAAATGCGACTTCTTTTATCTTTTTTTCCATCCCTAATACCCTCCCTTCATACCTGACTGTTGGCATCTTCAACTTTATCTCAGTTACCAAGATAACAGACATTACTTTGACAATTCAATTGGTTATATTTCCTTCTCCATAGAAAGCTCTACTAGTGATGTTCCCAATACATCATTCTGAGTGAGACAGAAATGGAGATGGATAGATTAAAGAAAAATGAACCTCGGTCCTTGAAATAAAAATTATGGTCATTAAACAATATATACTTAACAGGGAAGACAAATTAATAGATAAAGATAAGATAATTTTATTAACGTCCAATGAATGACCACAAAAAGTTCAACGGGACTGCTGGTTACAATGATTACAGCATACTAGCTGGTGGACCAAACGGTTCCCTTTCTTTATAAGAGCAGGAAAAGAAAAACTACAAAGAATACGAAAGTAAAAGTCTAGATGACTGAAACATCTTGACAATGAGTTGTGGTGAAGAAGTCCTGGAGGAGAAGGATGAGCCCCCTGAGTGGAGGGAGACTCCTTCTCCTAGCATCTGAGGCCGTTAGAAGAGGACTAAAGGAAACTTGTCAATGTCTGTTTCCCTGAAGAGGAGCTGGACTATTGCCGCTGTCATCGGGAGGATTTGGGGTGCCCCCTAGAGGTGGGGGGGTGCCTAGTTCTGGATCGCTGATGGGGTCTAGTGGGACGAGATTCCCAGATCCGCACTGACCTGGAGTCATGGTCTAAGGATTGATCGCTAGCTCTCTTGGTGCCCTGCGATGCTGGGAGTGCTTTGAAGAATTCGTTGATCCTCTAGGTGGTGGCCAAGGCGAACAAAAGCTGGAGTAGATTCAAACGGTGTCTGAAGGTCTCCTGGAGGTAAAGTGCCAAGCATCTCTAGTTGATGTATCTAAGGAAGTTGGCTGATAAGCAATAAAAGTGCCTACGGATCCCATAGTAGACGGGGCATCTGAAGATGAAGTGTGACTCAGTTTCCACTTCTTGTAAGTGACAAATTTGACAGATCCTCTCTATCCTGTCAATCTGGTGGTTTGTTTCCACCCGAAGCTTGTGCTATCCAACTCTGAGCTGCCCAAGGGGGATCCTGATGGCATGCATCCAATGTTGGAGGGTATAAGGGGGTTGAGTGATGAGTCCATCTCTGATCTCCAAGAAGTGCTCAGCGTAAAAGGCCATCTTTGGGCGCAAACTGCCCGGAGGATTGACGCATTTAGTCCCTTAGTTAAATAAGGGACTAAGCCTGGAATAATAAAAACCTATTTAAGACCAAGAGTGAAGGATAGTAGATATGAAAAAGAGACCCCTACCTATGAAGTACACAGCTCACCAAAGAGATAAGGTTGATAAGGAAGCCTAGCAAACTGGAAAAAACTGAAATCTAGATAATTAATAATGTACAAACACAATAATTGACCAAACAACACAGAATTCCACTTGAAATCCAAAAAATGGGCACTCCACGTAACATGCTTCTATATGTCACATAATAATATCTACTTTGAGATTTGCTAATAAAAACCACATCACAATATCTTTCAAGATTCGTTAGTAGATGTTGTATAACAATATCCTTCTAGATGTGTTAGTCATTCAAGTCTCCATTAAGAAAAACTTAGGAAAGGAAATATTGTAGGGAAGCACTCCCTTTACTCAACTTTCAAGCAAGTATCTACAATAGTGCACTCCCAAAATACTCCTGATCGAGTGTTTTCAAGCAAGGTTACTTGGGAGTGGGAGCGAAAACGGGGAGCGGGAGCAAGAGCGCCATTTTCAAAAGCTCCCGGTCCGGGAGTGTTTTGAGTAGTGTTTTTTTAATATATATATATTTTTTATATTTTTTATATTTTGATGCATATATGTCAACAAAAGCATGTAGAATGATGAATTAGACATAAAAAACCATAGATTGAACCAAAGGTATCTTTATCATTACCTCTAGATTAGTATAGGGATCTTTTTCATTAATATCACCCTCTAAGCATTACCTCTGGGAGCGTGCTCCGGGAGCGGGTTCGAGGGAGCACGCTCAAGGAGCGGGTTTGATAGGGGGGAGGCACTCCCCCGCAACCTTGTTTTCAAGAGCACGCTCACAATATGCATATTCATGTTGTCTAGAGAATGTTGAGCTCTCCCCAAAGAGTAGGGCTAGTCCCAAGAAAATTGGAAAAGATATTTTTACTTTTTTTAAAACAAGTTGGGGCCTACGAGAAGGCCCCAATAGGCCTCATATGCTCAATGAAGGGGGTTTAGAGCTTTATAAATGCCTAATTCCTCTTCATTTCTCCTTACATTTTTCTTTCCAGAAAATAAAGGTTTGATTGTTAATGGTCATCAATTTTGGTAGAATATCTACCATTCAAACCATAGAACTAAGCCAACGGAAGTCCCTCATGGGAAAATTTCTTGCAGTAATTCCTATAATTAAACAATTAAAAAAATGCAGTTAGCTACCTCTTGAGTGGGTTTAGTAGCCTCTAGAAGCTTCTCCTTTAGCATAGAGGCTTAATCCTGCTTGTCTGAGTCCACGTCATTTCTTCGAGATCCAATTTCTTTGCTTTGGGACCCTTGGGAGCATGGGTCCAAGCAAATCTGAGGCCATTCTGCATTATGATTTGGTATGTGTGGTTCGATGCTACCACAGCAAGAGCTTGCAGTACACCATGGAGTCTCATAAATCTCAACAAAGGTCTCAGGTACCATGTTAATAAGAATAATACTCTATGCTACGGTGTTGATCTATTCCAAGTGCTATATCATAATGTATAACCTTGGCACTTCTAGGTACTATGCTCACTGATGTTATCATGCTAAGATGCTCGAAGCTACTTGGTGTTGAAAACTGTAACTAGGATCGGTCTTCATATTGACTATGTAATTATGTATTTATGTAAAGAAGAAGACAAAGATAATAAAATGTATTTTTGTTATACTTGCTTCATGGGTTTCATGAGCAATATTTTATTATAGGTCAATAGACTTCTTCTTGATGTCTATTAGGATTCGTCTTCTAGTTATAAATGTAATTAAGGGTCATAAATATGAAGAGTAGTCATCAAAATGCTCCAAGACCTTGTCATGTTCACCCTCATTAAACAATGGAATAATTGCACTATATGTCGGTCTATATACACAGTGATCTAGTCAGCCTCCAATCAGCTTGAAGGGTTGGCCTAACAACAGTGACATGATGCCTATATATACAGTCAACTCTGTGGTCATTTGAACAAAGGAATTGCGGATCTCTAGACAGGAAACAGTGCAGATTTCAGGAAGCATAAAAGTGCGGATTTCAGGAAGGAGAAAAGTGTGGGCTAAAGGACAGAATTGCGGACATTCCTGTGATAGTTACCTCATAATAAAGTCTGGGTTAAAATACAAATTGAAGTAGTAAGTGCGGTTCTGTTCTGTGTAGCATTCTGGAGCAGTGAACGTGGATTAGTATGAAGAAGCTACGGTCAAGTGAAGTGCGGTCAAACTTGTAATGAATTCACTAATAGTATAAGGTAAGTTTTCTATGTATTGTAATGACTGTAAGCATTCAAATGTTATTCTATGCGAAGGGCTAAGCTCAACGATCATGATGTGATGATAAGTCTAAGGGCTAGTATAAGTATGGGAAAAGGAGGAAGGTAAATCTATGATTTACCTTCCTACTCTCAGAAAGGTTACACATCTCCAAATGCATGACAAGTGAACGATGAGACTTAAAATGATCTGGTCTCTTATATTTGAATAAGCAATAAGAAGTGTCTGAAGACGAACTTAGAAACCGAGTTCTCTAAGGTTGATGCAGATCAGTGCAAGTTGTTGAAGAAAAGAAGGATCAGTATTGAAGGAAGACTTAGAAGCAGTGGCAATGTATTGGAAGCATTAATAGGTCAAGGGTCTATGTCTTGGTCATGGTACTTGTCATCTTGAAATTATATAAGAAGAATTTCTTGTGGGGTTTCCTCTCCAAGAGGGAGAGGTTTTTCCCTAGCTCGAAGAGCCTAACTTTGTGTCTTTTGTAATTTGGTAATTGACTTGATGAAAGACTAAATAAGCTAAATAAGAGAAGACATAAGCAAATCAAATAAGCTCACAAGTAATTATCAAGAAGAGAAATTGAATTAATTACCAGCCCCCTAAATTCTCAACACTTAGTGCTACTCGATGTTGTAGTGATAACATGAAGTTCAGTGATGAATCACTATGTTTGGATGTTGCTATAGGGATTATGATTTGAAGATCAAAGGATCAAGGAAGACGACTATGTCTTGGTCTTGGAGTGGCGAAATAGGTCAAGGGCCTTGGTCTTGGTATTTGTCAATTGGAATCTCTATAAGAAGAATTTGTGCGGCTTTTCCTCTCAAAGAGTGGGAGGTTTTGGCCTTGGCTCATAGCCTACATGTTGTGTCTCCTTTCTATTTATGTTTATGCATTGGTTACTGTTTGATGAAGAAAGAACACTAATAATCTAACAAGAAAAAGATCTTAATCTAAAGAAGTTAAAAGGCATTCACAAATAGTCACTAATGAAGAGAAATCTCTTAACACTAAATCCCCTAGATTTCTCAACATTGTAGTGGTCAAGGGCCTTCTTTTAAAAGGCTTGGTGCAGGGCCACCCTTTCTCCAGTCAGAATGAGCGGCATATAGTTTTGGAGAGTTGTATGAAGCTGAATCCACCTTCCCCCCCAGTTGTAATCAGGGATTCATTTCTTCTTTTTTTTCTGAGTTCTTGTGAGACCCCTCTCAGGGGGATACTATGTCTGCAAGTGCGAGCTACGAATATGGTCTCCTCCCTTGCAGCCAAGATTCAAGAATGGACCGGGATCCCCTCTGCCTTATGCATATCCTTTATGAGGGCCAACAACTTTAGGATACAAATAAACTAAGTGAGCATGACATAGTAAACAACACAGTAATAAATCTATTTTCTAGATTGTGAGGCAAAGCTCAAGGAAGGGGTGGGCCCTCTTCTTCTCAGCCCAAATCTTTTAAAAGAAGCATTAAAGCTAGGGATTGTGAACCAGCCTCCTAAGGAGCTCTCAGTGCCAGCCTTTCTTGTGGATCAAATAGAGAAAATCCCATCCACTGGTGTGCCAAAAATTTAATCCGACTCTCTCAGTGTTGACTACATGGAGCATGCTCTAATTTGCCGATTTAATAGATTTTGGCCTTCAGCATATGTACTTCGAGATTGGGTGGCTAAGACTTGGTCTAAGCATATTTATCAATTCTTATCCTCAGAGGGATAATTTAAAGTATGTTTCAAGAACCAGAGGGATCGACAGGGGGTCCTTGAGCTTGCAACATGGTTTTGGGCTGATTAGGGCTCTCCATTCAACCATGGTTTGTATATTTTAACCCCTAATAATGCCAGATTTGGCCATTATTATTTGGGTTCAACTCCCTAATTTACCTCTTAACTTAATGCACCCTGATATTTTAGCCGATATTGGTAATTCCCTAGGCCAATTCATTAATATCAACACGCACAAGCTAGCAAAGGGTATTGTGACCTTTGCACGGATATGCGTGGAAGTTGATTTCAACAAGGGATTACTTGATAAAATCCTCCTGAATTGGAGGGGAGCTATTTACTCACAAGCACTAGATTATGAGAACATAGTATCCAAGGTTGCACTAATAGTTGTGAGAATTCTCATAGTGCTTCAATTATAGCATACAACACTATGATCCCTAAAAGGCTAAAGGAAGTGGTAGCAACAAAAGTTTAAGGGTTGCAAAGAATACTAGACATTTAAAAAGGCAAGAAGGACATACCAACATTGAAGATCATTTTCCAAAACATACAATAGGTGAAACGACAAAGCTTCTTGGACAATACAATTTCAAAAATTTAGATGTGTTAATTGGTAGGAGCTAGCATGCATTACAGGTCCCCTTATTTGTTGTGACTAGTCAATCAATAACTACAGTCACGGCCTTAGTACATGTCAAGGGGTTCTGTATTATAAATTTGTTATCCTTGTTACTTGGTAGTATGGCTTTCATTCACATTGTAGGTGGGAGCCTTATGAAGGAAAGGGAGATTCAAAGTTTAATGTGGTTTCTGTTTTTTCAAACACAAAAGTTTTGCAGAATTATAACATAGATTGTGAAATGTGTGGTATATGAATTAAATATATAGTGCTTCTTAATAGGGAAAATTTCTAAGATAGTGTAGTGTGGTATTTGAAGATGCCTCATACAGTTTGTCGAAGGAGGTTGTCAACGACTATGGTCTTTTACTGGCTGATTGACTACTCTTGTGCATCCAAAAGTTTGCAAAATCACTCTAGGTTTGATTTTCTCTTTTACTCACTGAGTGATTACCCCTTTACGTCCCAAAGGCTTGTGAAATTGCTTCAGGTTTGTGGAATTAGGCCTCACAGTTTGTGAGAAAGAGTAAAATGATTGCGGAGTATTGGCTTATTTCACTCTTTGCAGAATATCTAAAAAAAAATTAAGTAATTTCTAATATGAATCATACTTTTTAAAAATAAATTCTACTTATTTTCATAATTTAAGAGGTTTCACTGATCTAAAATAGAGAATAAATAAATGAAACATAAGCTTACTGATGGTGACATTGTCATTGGGGTCTCTGAAGCATCTTTTCTATTCCCTTGAGGCTGAGTGAGGTGCAAAGGATTCTCACAACAACTCTGTTGGCTGCAATGCTGGCCTTCATCTAAACCTTTCATTTCGGTCTTCTATTCTTACTCCTTTATTATGAAAAATGGCCTCCCCAACTCATCAGAAGCCGACGTCATCCCTGCAAATAGTAACAAAATGCAGCACAAAGATTAAGACGAAACATACAAGCATGGATGCGAAAAAAATAGTAGAACCAGATACTTGTGTGTACTCCTCTCTATGGAACAATAAAAATTGTGGAAAAGAAGTGAAAAAATGTAGCGCCATCAACCGTCAATGGACTGAAGATCCGATGGCGGGGTTCGAGATCGGATATCCGGTCTGCCCCTGGTAAAGCCCCAAATGCCAACTCTCTTCAATCTGGTTTTTGCTCCCGCCCCTGTGCAAAGGGAAAAGATTCTATTTAGATAATTTGAGAGTAAATTCTTTCGTTCCCGCCCTGTAAAAGCCGAAAAGAAATACTACTTCAAAACATTTGGGTTGCCACGGGTTTTGTAAATCATCCAAAAAAAACAAAAACAAAAATCCCAAAGTTTTTTTAATACTAGTTGAAAGCATTTATTGTATATTTTTGGTTGTGATGAAAGCATTTTTTTGTTATATTTTGGCATATTTATTATTATAATAATAATATATTTTTAAGATTATTTATTTTATGTAATGATTTTATTATTAAAATTTGTTAGGATAGGAATGTTGTATTTTTGGAATTTCAATGTGAAAGTATTTTTAACTTAGTTGTATTGAAAATTTATTTATTTATTTATTTATTATTATTATTATTTTTTTAAATATTGGGTGGGTGTTAACAAAAGAGGGTTTATGGTAAGTGGGTTTAATAGTTAAAAAGTGTTAGTCTCTTAAATTTCATATGAAAAATTTGGAAGGAGTAGGGTGTATATTATTCTTTAGGTTAAATATATTCAAATGGTTGTGTGAATGGGGTTGTAAGAGCCTATGTTTTCATCTTGAGAAAATAGAGTCATCTCGAAGTCACTCTCATAGTTTAGGTTGTCATAAGTAAAATATGTGTTTTGTCTTAAGATGTGAACATTTCATTTTAGGGAGTGTGATAATGTGGTTTTAGCGAGGCATTAAAAGATGGAATGAGCATGTACATTTGGTATGCTAGTGTTGTGTTCTTCTTGAGGCATGAGTGCACGTCTAAGAAGACTCTAACAAGGGTTGAAGAGGTGGAATACTTAGAGAAGTTTTGGGGGTTGTAGTCTCACTTAGAGGTGTAGAAAAGCAAGTTAAGCACCATGAGAAGTTTTGAAGCAAACTTAAGATATTTGACAAGTTGCACGAAGAAAACTTAGCAGTGGTATTAATTGAACATTCTTTGATCGAATTTGATACCCTCTCCTTGGCACTAACACTTTACAAGACAAAGAAGAAATGTGAAATATATGTGGAACCCACTAAAGAAGTTGGCAAGGTTGTTGCAACATATATAGGTGGTTTTTTCGTGTTGCAAAAGGAGTTATTGGAACTTAGAAGGTGACCATTGGAGTAGATTTTTCATGGAGTGTCGGGGAGGTGCAAGGGTGTAGGCCACATCTTATAGGTATCTTGTACTTTTGGAGTGCGTTAGCGATGTTAGTGCATTTTTTTTATGAGAAATAGCTATATAATGTTTCATGAAGGAAAAAACCCACAAGTTTGAGATGTCTTAGCCATTTAGCATTGTAAGATGTGTTATGCCCTAGTTTTGAGGAGATAATTAGAACCCTCTCAGAGTATGATGGGTTGTACCATGGACTTAGGTCCACTTGCATGGGTTGAGGTGTAAAGGTGCCTCGTGAGTTGAGGAAAATGATTGCAATGCTTACCTATATAAAGTGTTTATGATACAATATTAATGATTTTTTTTGGAGAATGGAAGAGGAAGATAAGAAAGGAGAGGCACTAAGGTTTATTGTAAATCAATCAAAAGGAAGGAAAAATGTCTTCTATTAGAGATATTTTCAAGTTGCCTCTTCAATAGTATTAAATTTCGTTGGAGCTATGGAGTTAGCCTCAAAAACATTGATTGGGTACTCGAGAAATCCAAGACTTGACATATCCAAGCTAGTCCATTAGATAGATTCGTCTTGGGTAAAGGTTGCAAATTCTAAGGTGAAAATCTCCAATTTTTAATGTGGGTTTTAAACCTTTGATTCAAAAATGATAAAAGCAAGGTCATGATCTTGAAAGGAGGTCTTTAATTTTACCAAAACTCAATGCCAATGTTTAATCCATGGTGTGATTCTTTCTATTTGGGTTTTTCCTTAAACATTGAGATCTATCTTTGGGTCTAGCTATTAGTCTATCATTTCATTTATGTCTTGAGAAGTTCTTAAGGGTTGTAGGGGATGTGATATTTATTTTCCAATACCGCTCCCTTAAAACCTTATAAAGAGATAGTGTGCCCCATTTTGTTGTCGTAATATTTCAACCATGAGCTCTTCTTATGAGTAAGCCCTTGAAGGGAGGGTATGTAAAGGAAGTAGAAAAAAACAAAATTTCATGTTGAGTCAAAGGAGGGGTATAGATTGTAGGTGTCTCTAGAGGTCTTGACAAAGGTGAAGGATAAAGGAGTTTACCTCTTATTGAAACGCCTTCCATTCCACCATTTGAGTTGCTAAAGGGCACTGACTTTAAGGGTCATAGGTGAGTTCTCACGAAGATCTTAAAAATAAGAAGGTAGGTGTGATTTAGCATGGGATTTATTCTTCAATGGTTGACTTTTAGGGTGAGATTTCCTAGTAAATGGAAAAAATTGAAGCCCTACCACCCATAGATTAAGTAGAGTATGAGAAAATTTTTCCTAAGTTTCAAAAATTCTCACCGTATATTGTCCATGATATCCATGACAATTATGTTCAATTGTCGATAACTCATGTTATGATATCATATTTGATTCAGGGCGCATATACTTCTACAACTAGTGGTGGAGAGTCCAACCAATGAGTAGGTAAGGTTGTTCATTTACAAGGTTGACATCAATGAAGTATTCTCCCTCTCTGCCCAACTCTAAGAGGAGAAGTATGCATAATGGACTTATTATTGTAAACAATTGTAAATATTGGGTTATCTTGAAGTTCAAGGGCTTGAAGTTTTGCATCAGTGACTTCTAGGTGTGTTAGGTGTTACCAAAGCATGCCAAGGAATGCAGGGGATTCTAACAGGTGTCACATAGTGCCAAGGGATTGTTAGACGTGCTAGGTGTTATGGCATGTCAAGATGTAAAATATGCTGCTTAATTGTTTTATGACCACGAATGGATGTGAGCCTTGTCTTCGTAACTTATTAAGTTGTTTGATTTGAGATTCGGCATGAGTATCCTAAGATGAGTTATAGGAAGTTCCTAAGTGAACAAGGAATAGTATAGTTGTAGTAATTGTAACTTGGTCAAGCTATTGTAGTCGAAGCAGGATTTGGTTGGGTTCCCAAGTTGCAAAAAAATAAGGGTAGTTGCGAGGGCATGATAAATAAGGAATGATAGGGCATGCCATGGAATGAAAAGGTGTGCTAACAAATTCTAGATAGTTTCAAAGCATGTCGAGGAGTGTTGGGGAGTGTGAGGGCATCGTAAGGAAGAAATAGGTCAAAATGCATGGAAATGAATGAATAAGAGTGTGTTCCAAGGAGTATCAATGACTTCTAGGTGTCTCAAGGATGAAGTGTGTTAGGATAATTTTAAAATAGGACTTGTAGGAGGAAAGCTTACGATTGTAGTAATGGGCTAGACAAAGAAGTCGAGACTTTGGGTTAGGCACAACACTATTGTTTCAATAACTTGGTTGGGTACCAAAGTCGCAAAAAAGTAAGGCTATCTATAAGGGCATGACAATTAGGGAGTGCCAAGGTGTGCCAAGGAATTTCAATAAGTGATAACACATGTTAGACGGTTCCATTAAGGCATGTTAGGCACACCAAGACATGGAAAGTGATAAGGAGGGATTGACAAGATATGCTAGATAGTTCCAAGGTATGCTAGAGTGCTAGGGAAGCATACCAAGATGTGTCAAGTGCTAATGTGTGTTTAGTGTTAGTGAGTGCTAGGAAACACAAGGGAGCACTATGTCAAAATGCCTGGAAATGAATGAATAAGAGTGTGTGACAGGGGGTGTCAGCAAGTCTTAGGTGTGTTAAGGAGGGAGTGACATGGTATGCTAGGTAGCGTTAAGTCATTCTAATGTGCCAGAGTGGCATGCGGCCAAGATGTGCCAAGTGCCAGGGTGTGCCAACACATGCTAGGAAGTGCTAGGGACCCACAAGTGAGCACTAGGTGAAAATAATGCATGCAAATGAACGTTAAGAGATTGTGACAAGAAGTGTCAATAAGTTCCAAGTGTGCTAAGGAGGGACTGAAAAAGTATGCTGGGCAATGCTAAGGCATGGTAGAGGCCATGGAAACATGCCAAGATGTCCTAGGTGCTAGGGTGTGCCAATGCATGTCAAGGAGTGTTATGGAGTGCCAAGGAAAAACAAGGGAGCACTAGTTTCAAATGCATGGAAATGAATGAATAAGAGTGCGTGACAAGGAGTGTCAATGAGTTATAAGTGTGTTAAGGAGGGAGTGACAAGGTTATATGCTAGGCAGTGCCAAGGTATGCTAAACTACCAAGGCATGTCAGGAAGTGCTAGGGTGTGTTAGGGTGTGTAAAAGCATGCCAAGGAATGTAGGGGATGCTAACACATGCCACATAGTGCCAAGTCATTTAAGAGATGCTAGGTGCTATGGTATGTCAATATATAAACTATGTTGCTTAGTTTTTTTACAGCCACAGTTGGATGTGATAAGCCTTGTCTTGGTAACTTGTTAAGTGGGATGAGTTGAGATTGGACATGACTAGCCTAAGATGAGTTACATGTAGTTTTTAGGTGAATAAAGTATACATTGAATTTCAATGACATATGAGAATTTGTTTTTGGTCTTAGAATATTTGATGCAAACACACTCAAGTTCCACAACACATATACTTTGCACAACGAAATCTACACACATTAGGGAATCAACTAGTGCACATGACGATTTTTAACTTTTTCAAACCGTTCTTCGTTAAATACAAACTATAATAGAATAGGCTAGACCTCTTGTACCATGGATCATGACCCTTCACAATCACACTGATATAAGGAATACAACTAGGGCTTGTTGTTAGTCTTTTGATAACCAATCTACCTCGAACAAGACAACACTTTAACCACTTTTTGATGGTGGCCACACATAGCCCTTTCAATCCACATGTCCTGAACATCACATCTGGTAGGTCCTCTTGCCTCCCATTCTGCAACTCCTCAATTTTCCTCTATCAGTAATCAACTCCTAATGAGTGTATAGATAGGATTTAGTTGGATTCATTTGTATCATCACTTGACTTGGGGTCTCTCTATCTTTAGATAACTTCACATTTTTCCTTGGAGGACTATTTTGGACGATGGATGCATTTTGATGTATGGATTTGGGCTATTTTTATGTTGGAGATTTGTTTTTTCAAATGTGAAGCTAGTTGGATATACTCTCTAACATTGTGAGTGATAATTTAACTCTATTCTTCTTGTTGTTGCATGCTATTGAATTCACTATAACTAGGGCTAATTGTTGCATGATGGAAATGTGGAATTATGTGTCTATTTAGCTTATTTAATGCATGGGCCATTGTTAGATGAATGAAATGTCTTTGAGACCATTGTATCTCAATTATATTGCACCATTTGTATGAAGTATAAATTCTTGAAGGTCACTTTTCATATTCCTCTAACTTTGGACGAAGTTGACTTTCTGGGCCTCCTTGATCAAGAAACCAAATTCTTGCTTATTATCATCCCTGAATCCATATCCCCATGTGAATTAGGCACTAGTACCTCAAAAAGGGTGATGATTTCCCCCCATTTTTTCACTATTTTCCATTTTTCCCTAGCTCTAGCCCCATTATGTCACCTAGGGCATCAATTTCCCATAAATCCAGCCAGACGAAAACTTCGATCTCCTAGAGGCAACTGCGTTGGTGGGTCCCCTCACTCTCCTCAGAATTTGGGCCAATTATGACGGTGGAATCTCCAGATATCTCAAGCCCTATCTCTAGGATCAAGTTTTGCCTAGGTGTTCCCAAGGCTAGAACCTAGTAGGATCAATTTGACCCATCGAAGTAAAAACTCTTGCTTGATCCTTTCCCCTCACATTGTCCAGGATAGGAACATCATTGGTTGCTAAATTCCATCCCTGAACCTTGGTTGGGTCCACTTGGCCCCGTGTGGTCCCATTTGGTGTCAAAGGCCTTTCGTCAAGGACCATTTGGGAATCCAAGTTCCCAAAGAATTTTATGGATTGAGAACTTCCTTCATAAGTCATATTATTCTCCCTCAACCCTTCAATCCCCCTCCTCTCTCCCTATAAGATCAAGTCCCTTGCTTAAAAGGCAAGGAAGTCCCACTCTTTATTATATCTTAGGGAAATGGTTTCTAGGGCTAGGGCTAGTTGGCTAGCCCACTTGACTGCTACTTTAGTCCTTCAAAGTCTGCACATCCTTAGGCCCTATACACCTGCCCTTCTACCAATCATGTTGTCCTTCACAAGTACAAGAGTTAGGCCTCTTCTTTGACAGTAACCTAACAACCCTCCAACTATACTTGGACTACCATAAATCTGCCCAACCACAGTCAATTATTTTTACTGATCTAGGGCCCACAACATTATCTTCATCTACGGATCTTCAAATCTTCCACTTAACAATGGTTTGAGTCCTCTCAAAATCATTGTTCTTGTGTATCGACAATTTGATCTTTGTTGTCCAATCTATGAAAAAATATAAACTACTCCTCTTATCACCCTTCTAACAATCTGTAGATGACTGAACTAGGGTCATAAATTAGCCACTAATATTCCATTGAATAATTTTGTATAGGTTGCTTTAGATCTTTGTCTAAAACTCTCTGGATAGTCCACCAAAATCAACTCCTCTGGATGTCAATCCATTCTTCATATGGCACATTTATTCTGCATGCTCAATCTTATGCTCAGGTTCCACCCTCCTTTGGATCTACTATCTCCACACATATTGAATCTGCAAACCATCTTCCATATTTGCGATCTATATTTCAAAAATAAACCTTGCTCTAAGGGTCACAACCGTTCTTCTTCTACACAAATTTGTCACAGTCTTAAGGGCATACCTTATGAACTAAACATGCTAGGAAATTGTCCTAACTAGGGTTAAAGAAAAAATTGTGGTGATGTTTGGATGGGTGCTAATTTGTAGGGTTTTCCATTTTTATAATTTTCTTTTTTGTGCTTTGTACCATGCTACCTAGTTGCTTTCCTGTTGCCCTAGCATTTTAACTTTTTCGATGTCTATCTCTCTATTGTTTCTTGCCCCATTTGAAACGTCATCCTTATTTGGTAGGTGTTTTCTTCAATATAGTGTGAATATTTTTCCATCACACAGCTTCTATGGCGTTTGTCTACTGAAATAGCTTATAAGGCCCATTCATCAGGGTATTTGATGAAATGAAATGATTATCAATGATCACCAACTAATGGTACCTGCAAAGATTTACTCTAACACTTCTACAGTTTTCCTGTGCCAACAATTATACAACATTTTAACCTCATGAACTAGTCTCCTCTATTCTCTTAGCTGATGCTATAAGCACTTATTGTTGTTTTCAAAGCTTTTACTCTCTAGTCCCATTGAGCTATTTCAGTTATTTGTGGACATTGATCCATTTTCATTTCATTTCTTCAATTTTTTTGATTGTTATGTGTTACCTTTGGCCAGTGAATTATTTCTTACCTATGCTTTTTCTGCATAAGCATTCCAGCCAGCCAGAGCAGCAGGGGCAGCAGGAGCCACTCAGTCCAGCCAAAGCCCAGCAAGGGTAGCGCAGAGGCAGCAGGAGCCACGCAGGGCTGATGCAGGCCCAGTCAGGGCAGCGCAGGGGTAGTGTAAGCCCTTCAGCTATGACGTAGACCCTTACTAAGTAGCGCAGAGGTTGACATAGGCCATTCAGGCTGACGTAGAGGGATTCAGAGTAGTGTATTACTACCATTTTTATTTCTCTGTTGGGTGAATCAGTTTTGGTGCCCAAGATTGTTGTACTTAGATTCTACATAATAATGAAAACCCTCTAGAGCTAGCTGCACCGATTTTCCTGCATTGGGTTTTTTCTGGGGACAGTTGTCCAGAAAATCCATCTGCCACTTTGTCTATGAGCATGTTATTCAATATTTGATCTGTATGCATAGTTTGCTAGTTGTATTTACTATTTACTTCGCTAATTTATTAAATATTTCATAAATTAACTTGTAACTTAGTTCAAGTAGGAGATGTAAATCAAGGTACTGCAGTAGGGTTTCTTAGATTAAGAAATTTTCACATTCCCTAGGTCTAGCCCCATTAGGTCACCTAGGGCAACAATTTCCTAGGAATCTAGCTAGAGGAAAACTTCTATCTCCTAAAGGCAGCTACGTTGTTGGGTGCCCTCACTCTCCTTAGAACTTGGGCCACTTCCGACAGTGGAATCTTTGGATTCCTCAAGCCCTAGCTCTAGGGTCAATTTTTTCCTAGATGGTCCCAAGGATAGAACCTAGTAGGATCAATTTTACCTATTGAAGTAAAAAATCTTGTTTGATTCTTTCCCCTCACCTTGTCCAAGATAGGAACATCATTGGTTGCTAAATTCTATCCCTGAACCTGGGCTGGGTCCACTTGGCCTCGTGTGGTCCCATTCGGTGTCAAAGGCCTTTCATCAAGGACCATTTGGGAATCCAAGTTTCCAAAGGATTTTAGGGATTAAGAACTTCCTTCATAAGTCTTTTTCTTCTCCCTCAACCCTTCAATCCCCCTCCTCTCTCCCTAGAAGATAAACTCACTTGCTTAAAAGGAAAGAAAGTCCCACTCTTTATTTTATCTTAGTGACAGGGTTTCGAGGGTCACTTCCCACCTATTCATTGACCTATATGCTACAAGTGACTTCCTAAACTACTGGGACTCCACCCATCGGTGAAATTTCGTGAAGAGAAAGGAGCCTTAGCTGTGGTGACAATGGGCTAAGCCTCCATCGTTTCCCTTGTCCTAGCAGTTGCCCTCTTAGGAACCCCTTTTAGGTCCACTACTAGTTTGAGTGGTAACAAGTTCTTCACAATTCCATTTGTGAACAACTCTTTGGTAAGCCCACTTTTTCCATATTATAGCTCCAAGATGAGAATTCCAGGGCTATGGAGGCTGCCCTTCTTCTCTCTGAATCAATCCTCTACAATATAGTGAACTAGGGCTAGTTGGTTGGCCCACTTGACTGTTATTTTAGTCCTTCAAAGTCTGCACATCCTTAGGCCCTATACACCTACCCTTCTACCAATTTTGTTGTCCTTCACTAGAACAAGAGTCAGGGCTCTTCTTTGACAGTAACCTAACAACCCTCCAACTGTACTTGGACTACCATCAATCTGCCCAACCACAGTCAATTCTTTTTACTGATCTAGGGCCCACAATATTGTCTTCATCTAGGGCTCTTCAAATCTGCCACCTAACAAAAATAGTAAATTTCGCTATAAGTAAGGAAACTAGAAAACTGAAAGAGACAATGGCGAGGGCCCAAGTGGAATAGGCATGTGGCCACCAATATCCACCTCGATCACCTTAAATTGAATTTACTGAGCTAACTCAATCATCATGACTTAGTTAACTGACACAAGTTGTTATGAGATGAAATTACAATTTATTGTCCAATTTATTTAAGTGAAAAATAAATTAGACGCCTCACATTCCTCACTCCTGGTACATCAAAATTCCTCACTAGTGTTGGTGCATTTTTTTTGTCCTTTCTAGTTGCCAATTTCACTGTTTCTTGTTGCAAATTTCAACACTCCCTCTTAGCAAGAAAGGAATTCAATATATCCCCATCCGATACCTTTGGAATGTTCTGCATGCTACACTTCTCTAGTGTTGTTTGCACCTGCAAATCCTGAAACTAAATAGCCTCCGAAAAACTTACTCAGTATAATGCATCTGTCATCAGAGTCTTTTGACTACTGCTAGCTACTACACCTGTCTAGTACTGGATTCTCTGCGTTGCTGCTGACATCTGCATCTGTGCCCTTTGAACTATTTATAACTCTGATTTGTAATCCAGTATTTTACATCTGTCACTCTAATTTCTGTCTTGCTGACATCTGACTACATCAATCTAACTGATCCTTCCTACTACTATTGTACTGTGGGCTCCTCGTAGCTAGGTTCGATCCATGAGACATGCCATCTCAATGGACCTTGACCAAATTTCTTATCTTGGGATTATGTCTACACATCACCCCACCTTACACCTCGACGTATGGATGCTCCCTCTTCCCATTTGGCTCGAAATTTCCCCCTCATGAAGGTCTCTTCTTGAGTGGATGCTTCCACTTAGTCTCCTCTCTACTTCTCCAATTGTGGCAGTGACTCCACAACCTTCTGAGACTGCTTCTCATGAGGATGCATGTTGAGAGGTAATTTATGCTCCCTCTAAACCACCAAGTCTCTAAATTCTGCATTTCTCCTCAAAGCTTTGCATGCATCTGGTACCTCAATTACATATAGGTTCTTGACTCACGCGTAGTGTAATTGTCCCGATGTTACAAAAAGTTTCTAAAAAGGAGTTGATTTTAAATAGATGATATCTCCCTCATCCGAGCTCCTATTCAACCGATTTTTTTTTCCCATTTGGATAGATTTTCGCGAGGAATCCAAATATTATTTTTTTTGAAAATTTTACACCAAAATATTCAAATATTCTCTGCAAATTCTCCACCCAAAAAAATCCTGCTCTGATACCATGTAGAAAATATAACCAACGAGATTCAATATAATCTTGTAATCTACTAAAACAAGATATTGAATCCTTCCTAAAATTTGTAGAAACAAAACACGATCGCACAATCACATATAAGTAAGAGAAATAAATTATCAATTGCACAACATCATGATGTATTTGGGGAAAGAAACTGCTCAAAACCCCTCTATCTCTATTGTGTATTAAGTCAAGGAATCATGAAACAATACATTAATGCTTAATCTCTCATGATATTCTCCAGCACTATGTCAATTGTCTCCCATTGGTCTAGGCAAACTCGGTCTAGTACTTAGCCAATTCTCATCCTTACTTCAGCCTACCTTGCTCATGAAATTCCTAGGGAATTAACTCCTTATTAATTAGGAAAATCAGTCTTCCTTGATTGCGCAATCCATCATGGCATCCCAATGACTTTATAATTGCACATGGGAAATTTTCTCAGAATAAAACTAATAGTTATGTTCCCTTTAACCTCTGTCTCAAATGGGTATTCCTCAAAACTGATATGCATGCAACTATTAATAGCAAATTATCAGTTATATGATTGATCACTCATTGTGAATTAAATCTAATTTAATTCATTGGACCTCTCACTAGCTCATCACTCAGTTAGAACTAGTTAAACTGATTTTAACTCATTTAATCGAGTTAATTACACTTGCACCCCACTAATGCATCAACTTCAACTGGACCTCAAAAATATTAGAATCCCTCTAGATGCCTCATATTAGACCCTCAAGAACTTGAATTTCTTGAGCTAACTCGGTCATCATGACTTAATTAACTGACACAAGTTGTTATGAGATGAAATTACAATTTATTGTCCAATTTATTTAAGGGAAAAATAAATTAGACGCCCCACATTCCTCACTCCTGGTGCATCAAAATTCCTCACCAGTGTGGGTGCATTTTTTTTTCTCCTTTTTGGTTTCCAATCTCACTGTTTCTTGTTGCAAATTAAAAATTTCAGAATTTGATGTAGCCTTCACACAAAGACACCACTGAAATCACATGCCCAGATTCTCATGAGAAACCTCTCTTAAGCTCGATCTTCCAGAAGAGAACCAACAATATTCCATCCTACTTCCTAGTGCAAACCGACCATTAAGGTATGCAACATTCTTCTGAACCGTCACATGATGATCTTGCTCTTGGAGGATGATCATGACCTCCCTTTAGCAACCCTTACTTAGCCCTCGTACTCGACCTAATTTAGGACTACATCTCTCTTCACCCCCTTGATGTGCCAGATAGTGGGAATACATGTCAAACATGATAAGATGTGCCAAGTGATAAGGAATGCCAAGATGTGCAAGGGTGTGTCAATGCGTGTCAGGTATTGTCAAGAAAACAAAAGGGAGAAAAAAGTTAAACTACAAGGAAATGAACACAAAAGAGGGTTAATAAGTCATCAATTTACCTTTTCCAAGAGGGGCATGCTAGGCACACCAACACTAGGTGCCAAGTGCAAAGTATTAGTGCATTCTAAGTGCCAAGTATTCTTTTGTTGCTTCTCATCTACTTTCCAACAATTGATAATCACAAATAAAATTAATATTAAACCATGCCAAATCATACCAAGGCATCTCAACGTATTCCATACATGCTAAGACTTTCCAAGCACCAATATGTGTTAGGGACTAGTGTTATGCATGTTACGAAGTGGAAGGGAATGTTGAAGAGTGCTAAGGTGTGCTAGAGAGTGATAATGCATGTTGATGAGTGTTAAGGATTACTAGGAAAAAACATTAAGGTAGCACTAGGAAAAAATTCATGGAAGTTAATGAATATGAGGAACGTGTGCCAGAGACTAGTGTTAATGAGTGTTAGTTGTCATTCCAAGGAGGGACTGACAAGGTATGCTAAGCATTGGTAAGGCATGCTAGGGAATATCAAGGCATGTCAAGAATTCCCAAACTGTGATTGGGAGTTCCAGGGTGTGCTAATTATATCACGTGCCAATTAATAGTGCCAAGATATGCCAATACATGGTAGGTGCTAAGGATGTGGTGTAGGGTGCCAGGGTATGTCAATATGTGTCAAAGCAACAAAAGGAAGAACCAATAAGAGGGTTAATAAGTCAAGACTTTATCTTTTTGAAAAGGGGCATGCTAGGCACACTAATAATAGGTCCCAATACATGCCAAGTGGCATTGTGTGCCAAGTGCTAATGTATGTCAATGCATTCAAAGAAGGTGTTCTAGGGCATGCTAGGGACTATATGCAGCATGCCAACACATGCTAGGAGAGTTCCATGTTGTGCTAGCGCATGCCGCCATGTGCATGGGCGTCAGTTTCATCACGAGATGTTCTAGGTATAAATATGTTCCAATACATGTGGGGTGCTAAGAAATGTTAGTGTGTGCCAAAGCATTAATTTAAGGCGTGCCCAGATTGGTGAGGATCGTTAGGTCTTTCTCATTAATAGAAATGTCAAAGCTTGATTATGTATTAAATAATATATTTCCTACACACAATATTGGAACTTTATCTAAAGGGAATTTTCTATATAATAAACTTAATATATATGAATCATGTGTTGACTCATAGGAAATCTCTATTCGAATTGTCATTACTTGAGGGAAATGATAAACATTAATTACTTCTAAAAAAATTGACTGACCCGAACCACTATGGCCTTGGACATATTATGAAAAAATACTCCACAATAATGGTATTAAATCGTTAAATTTTGACAAAAAATATATTAACATGCACATAGCATCATCAAAAACTCTTTGGAATGATCAATGATGACAGGCATTTTTTGACCGTCACCAAAAGTAACAAAAAGTACATTGGTGAGGGTCATTAAAAGTTCGTCACTAGAAGTGTCACCAAAGAGAGAATTAGTGATGGGCCTTTAACGATGCTCACCAAAAGTCTCACTAAAAATGTCTTTGGTGACGGACCATAAAGGACCATCACTATATACACTTATAGTGACGGTTTTTTAATTATCAATGATGATGGACATTTTTTGACCGTCACCAAAAGTAACAAAAGGAGCATTGGTGAGGGTCATTAAAAGTTCGTCACTAGAAGTGTCACCAAAGAGAGAATCAGTGATGGGCCTTTAACAACCCTCACCAAAAGTGTCATTGAAAATGTCTTTGGTGACGGACCATAAAGGACCATCACTATATACTACGAGTGACATTTTTTAGGCTAGTCACCATATGTGACATTGGTGACGGACATAAAGGTAAATCTGACATGACCCTCCTGTAATGTGCTTTTTCTTGTAGTGTGGGGCCATAAATATGATCTAGCCGACCTAACAATAATAATTTAGGGGCACAATAATAACAAAATGGGGGTTACAAGGGTACAATAATAACAATAAGGGGGTTACACTAATAAAATAAGGGACTATACTAGTAATATAGGGACCTAACATGCCCCTCTCCTTCAAAAAAGTGTTGTCCTCAACGCTTGAGTAGCTCTGGGTGCTTTTGTATAAAATTCTCATCCTCCCATGTAGAATCTTCAGTGGGTAAGTTCTTCCACATGATGAGATACTCTAAATTATTCGATTATGCTTATTTTCTCGAGTTCTTGTTTCCATGACCGCTTCAGGTTCCAATATGATTTTTTCTTCCTCATCAAGTTTTGGCAATATTGTTTGAACTGGAATATTTTCACCTATAACCTTCTTTAAGCATGAAACATGGAAAATTGGATGCACTCGTGAAGAAGCAGGAAGCTCTAATTTGTATACCATAGTACCAATCTTTTGCAACACCTTGTAAGGACCATAGTACTTTGGCGATAATTTATTATCATTCTTAGCTTGCTTGAGAGAAATTTATTTGTATGGTTATAGCCGTAAAAATACCCAGTCTCCTACATCAAAATTTCTCTCGCTGCAATGTTGATTTCCTGTTGTTTCATTCGATTTTGTGCCAAATTCAGGTTATCCTTTAAGAGTTGGAGAACTTCTTGTTGATGCTCGATGTGATCTTCCATTTCTTGAACATTCGAATTTTCTCTTAAAGATGATGTGATGGATGGTGAATGATATACAAAAAGTGCCGTAAATGGGGTCATTTTTGCTGCAGTATGGAAGGAAGTGTTATACCACCATTCAGAGAGAGGTAACCACTTGACCCATTGTTTTTTTTTATCAGATACAAAAAAATGAAGATATCCTTCCAAACATTTATTTACTATCTCAGTTTGACCATCAGATTGAGGATGATAAGATGAGCTATGAGCTAATTGAGTACCCAAACAAGAAAATAGCTCCGTCTAAAAATTTCCAGTAAAAATGGGATCTCTGTCGCTCACAATAACCCTTGGGTTTCTATGTAGCTTTTGAATTGTGTCCATAAATGTAGTAGCAACTGTACTTGCTTTAAATGGATGAGATAATGAACAAAAGTGTGCATACTTTGTAAGTTTATCAACTACCACCATGATGACACTCTTTCCTTTGGACTTAGGTAAACCTGTGATAAAATCCATTGAAATATCTTCCCAACATTGAATTGGAATGGATAAAGGTTGTAGAAGTCTCGAGGTCTTAATTGTCTCAACTTTATTCTGCTGGCAAACCAAACATTCTGCCACAAAATTTTTAATATCAGATTTAAGGCCATCCCAAAAAAAATATTTCTTCACCCTGTGGTAAGTTTTAAAAAATCCTGAGTGTCCTCCTAAAGGAGAAGTGTGAAATTCCAAAAGAATCTTTTGTTTTAGTTGGGAATTCTTACAAAGATATAAGCAATATTTGTACCATAAAGAATTATTTTTCCAACTAAATGTATCAGATGTACTAGGATCTTGTTGCAACTTTTGAATGAATGTCCATACTTCTTTGTCCTTCTTCCATTCATCTCTTGCTTTAGTTATCCAATCTGGTTGGATAATAGAAATGGCACAAAGCAATGCTTCCACCTCTTCATTCTTTCTTGAGAGTGCATCTGCAACAACATCAAAATTCCCTTTTTCGTAGATTATTTCAAAGTAATAACCTAACATATTTGTGACCCATTTTTGTTTCTCTTCTGAAGATAATCTTTGTTCCAAAAAGTTTTTAAAACTATCATGATCAATTTTTACCTTGAAGTATCTTACCATTAGGTAAGTTTGCCATTTATTTAGTGCATGCAATATTGCTAACGTTTCCTTCTCATAAATAGGTTTACGTAAATACTTTCCATTGATTGGATGACTTTCAAAAGCAATAGGTCTTCCTTCATGCATTAAAACAACACCAATTCCATTTCCTAAGGCATCACATTCCACAATAAAGGTTTTTGTGAAGTCTGGCATAGCTAAGACTAGTGCTAGGCACATTTCCCCTTTAAGATGTTCAAAGGCATTAGTTTATTCAAGAGTCCATGAAAATGCATCTTTCTTCAATAATGTTGTTAGAGGTGCTACTATTCTCCCATAATTCTTAACAAAATTGCGATAATACCCTGTTAACCCTAGAAATCCTCGCAATTTCTTTATGATTGTGGGGAATTTCCATTCCTTAATGGCTTTAGTTTTGTTAGGGTCTATCTTAACACCCTCGTGAGATACTATATGACCCAGATATTCTGCCTCTTGTACTCCAAAGAAACATTTGGATGTTCTTGCATATAATTTTTTCTCCTTCAATAGTTTGAGCACCCTATCAACATGTTCAACATGATCCTTCCAAGACCTGCTGTAGATTAGTATATCATCAAAAAATACTAGCACAAATTTTCTAAGGAAGGGTTTGAAAATGGAATTCATCAACCCTTGAAATGTAGAAGGTGCATTGGTAAGGCCAAAAGGCATAAAAAAAAATTCATAATGACCCTCATGAGTTTGAAATGTTATTTTTGGAATATCTTTAGTCTTCATTCTAATTTTATGATATCCTGAATGAAGATCCAAATAGCTAAAATAAATTGCTCCATGTAATTCATCCAATAATTCATCAATCACAGGAATGGGAAATTTATCTTTAATGGTGAGCTTATTGAGCTCCCTATAATCCAGATACATGTTCCATGATCCATCCTTCTTGTGTACCAATACTACAGTAGCAGAGAAAGAACTTTGACTAGGTTGAATTATACCCGCCCCTAACATTTATGCAATCATACGTTCAATTTCGCTCTTTTGGACGTAAGGATATGTATAAGGCTAGATGTTTGGAGGAACACTTCCCGGAATCAAATGAATAGCATGATCATTTTCACGAATAGGTGGGAGTCCTTTGGGAGTTTCAAACACCTTGGAATGATTGTCCAAGACTTGTTGGAGATCTGCAGAAATAGATGATTTTGATGTTGGAACTTCTAGTGATCATAATTGTGAAATTAAGCCTCGTTGTTATTTATTTAGAAGTTTTTTCATGACATTAGAGCTTTTTATCTTTCCTAGCTTCCCTGCAATACCCCATAATTCAACTTCCTTTCTTTTTTGAAAAAAAATTCAAGAAAAGTTCTTGAAAATTAAAGGCTACTGTCCCCAAAGATTGTAACCATTGTACTCCTAGTACAACATCAACACCTCCCATAGGAATGGAAAGCATTGGACTATTCAATACATATTCCCCCATGGTTAGCTTGATATTATGTCATTTTCCAGAGAAATTTATAGTTCCTCCATTTGCAAACATCACTTGACATTCTGGTGCTGGGTATAGGAAACAATTCAATTCCTTGGCTACCTTACAATGAATAAAATTATGGGTGCTAACTGAATCAATCAACACTATTACCTTTTTCTTCTTGATATGTCCTTCTATCTTGAGATTTTTAGGAGTGGTAATTCTTCCAATGCATTACACGATATGGTCGAACTCATTTCTTCCTCGTCTAGGGCTGGTTCCTGGTGTATATCCTCTTATTGTTAATTTTCTTCTTCCTCTTCACAATCTAAGTAAAATAATTTCTTCTCAGCACACTTATGACCTTTAGTGTATTTGATATCACAACTGTAGAAAAGCCCTTTTGCTCTTTTTTCTTTCAATTTTTGTGGTGTCAACCTTGTCGGTTGTAGAAATCTAGGCGGAGCAACACTTCCTTCTTTATAGAAGTGAGTGGTAGGCTTCCTTGTCGCCATAATTTTACATTCAATTTTTCTTACCAACCTTAATGCCTTCTCCAATGAATCGGGTTCCAAAACACAAACTTCATGTTGGATGTTATCCTTTAAAGTAATTATGAAGAGATCAATCCTGAGTTCCTCTAGAATATCAGTTACCCTTATATTCAATTTTGGGAAGTCCTCAATGTGCTTCCCCACTAAACCCTTTTGTTTGAGATTTATCAATTGACTAAATAAGGTTTTTCTCTTTTTATCATCATAATGAGCTATCATTTCCTCCGTAAAAATTGACGATGTGACAATTTTTTTATGGGAAAAAAGCCATCGATACCATACAAATTTATTTTGTTCTAAATATAAAGTTGCAATGCATGCATTTTGTGTGTTTTTCACATTATGGAGATCAAAATATTCCTCCATCTATAGTATCCATGTTACAAGATCCTTTCCATCAAACTTCCTCATATCCATTTTTGGAATATGGTGGTTCTTCTCACCAACATTAGAGTTTATGAAGTCACAATTAACATTTATTTTGTTCTCATCATGAGTTTCCTATACTATATTGTATCAACTTTGTCAAACCTTCTATGTCTTCTTTTAGAGAATTCTTCATGTTTTCCATGTTGTCTTTCATTTTTTCATCGATTTTAGCTTCCATGTCATCCATCTTAGATTCCATGCCATCTATCTTAGATTCCACGAATTTCTTCAAACCATCCATATTATTATTCAAACCATCCATATTATTCTTCAAACCATCCATCTTCGCTTCCATGCCTTTCTTCAAAACTTCCATTTCATTTTTTGTTTCTCTTTGCGAGAGTGAAATTTGGTGCACTTGCTCTTGTAATTTTGATAGATCATGTTGCAATTCTTCATCTTCATGAGTCATAGTAGAGCCTTCTGAAGGCTTAATGGGTGTTGAATTATTTTTACAGGGCATTTTTTAGAACCAAATACTGATATCTATTCTACAATATGCCCTTGGAATCAATTCAAATTGATTCTTCAAACAATACTTACGTAATTCGGAAAAAAAATACACACCTTTTTCTTGTTTTTGAGGAGCTCGATACTGAAATTGGATTATCTCTATGATTGCGGCTCTTCAATATCTAAATTTTGGCACTGGGTTAGCCTTCTGAATTATATTTCAAATGCCATAAGTCTGACTTGATTTGGATTCTCCAAGGAAAAGTTATGTCCAATCTCCCACAATGACCTAATTATGGACTGGTTCAGTAGAGCGAACTTGTATGACTTGCCACGTGTCACTGTTTCGTGTTTTAGCTCTGAAATTGATAGAAAAGAAACTATAGTCCATGTAATTGTGACCACTTTTATGGCGCTCCAATATGATGCTCAGAGAGAGAGTTATGAATATTTTCCCATGATCACCTCTTTGAGATGAAATTCAGGAGCCTGCAAACGCACTACCTTCCACAGATCATATCTCCAAAAATATTGTGAACAAAGTGCTGAAAGTTTGCGAATATTTTCCTCAAGCTTTCAGATTCATGCCATAAAAATTTTAGATTCTACAACTTCGTAGAAACAAATTTATAGCGTAAATTCCACGATGAACTGTTTAGATTAAATTGAGGAGCGTGCAAAAAGACCTAACTTCCATAGATCATATCTCCGAAAATATTGTGAACCAAGCTCTAAAATTGTGCGAAAATGTTCCTCAAGATTTCATCTTCGTACCCTAGAAATTTCAGCTTCTGAAACTTCTTAGAAAAAAATTTATAGCTAAAATGCCACGATGACCTGTTTGGAACAACGAAACCCTAGAATCCAAAGTTCTGATACCAAATGTTGTGAAGCTAGCTCCAAAAATAGAAGAAAAGAGATATAAACGCCTTAGAAATAAGCCACTTTGAGGGGGAAACCTCCAATAAATTACATGAATGAAAAATTCTTGGATGATACAAATTACAAAACCTCCTTTCTATATATAGGAGTCCATGGGGCCACAATGTAATCCTAGCCGACCTAACAATAATAATTTAAGGGCATAATACTAACAATATGGGGGTTACAGGGGTACAATAATAACAATAAGGGGGTTACACTAACAAAAATAAGGGACTATACTA
The DNA here is from genome assembly GCA_034641835.2 of Pinus albicaulis. NCBI lineage: Eukaryota > Viridiplantae > Streptophyta > Pinopsida > Pinales > Pinaceae > Pinus > Pinus albicaulis. The sequence goes on along the minus strand of CM076584.1, from coordinate 758,169,335 downwards.
GTAATATGGGGACCTAACATATAACATGTTCAACCTCTTGTAGTCAAGCGAGGTCTTGGTTGGGTTCCCAAGTTGCAAATTAAGTAAGGGTAAATGTGAGGGCATGGTATCTAGGGAGGGTTAGGGCATGCAAAGGAATGAAAAGGCATGCTAACACATTTCAGAAAATGTCAATTCATGCTGAACTAGAGTGTTAGGGTGTGTCGGGGCATATCAAGGGATAACTAGGTCAAAATTCATGGAAAGGAACAAATAAGAGTGTGTTCCAGGGAGTGTGAGTGAATTCAAGTGTCCTAAGGCTGAAGTGTGTTAAGAGATGTTTAGAATATGATTTATAGGAGGCAAGCCTATGGTTGTTATATGGGGCTCGACATAGCAGTTTTAGACAAAGGGAGATCACTTTGTGTTTGGCACAACATTTTTTTTCCTTTATATATATATTTTTTATATGGGACGTGGCACACTTTGGCTACATGCTCATGTTTTATACTATTCTAGATAATTAAATATTGTACATTGTTGTGTATAATTTTTAGGGAACTCAGATTGTGTCAGCTTATATCTTGTGTGCCTTGTGCATCTTGTGGTTCTTTTAAACTCTCAGTTAATGTTCTACTATTTATATGAAATGAACATACATGTGAAATATTTCCTGTGTTAGATATGTTTCTTAGTTTTTTTATGGCCATGGCCAGATAATGTGATCCTTCTCTTGGTAAATATTTAATTCGGACAATTTTATCTTGGACATGAGTGGCATAATATGAGTTATAGGTAGTTCTTAGGTGAAAAAGGCACAATCTACTTGTAATAGGTGCAATTGGTCAAGTTATTGCTGTTGAAGCAGGCCAATGTTGTCACGTGAACTGCAGTAGCCAAGGACTTGATTTGGTTCCCAAGTCGTGAAAAAATTTAAGGGCTAGATGTGAGGACATAGTTCCAAGGCGTGCTAGGGAATGATAATATGTGCCAAATAGTGCGAAGGCATGTCAAACATGCTAAGATGTGCCAAGTGATAAGGCGTGCCAAGATGTGCAAGGGTGTGTCAATATGTGTGAGGGACTGTCAAGGAATAAAAATGGAGAAACAAGTTAAAATACAAGGAAATTAACACATAAGAGGGTTAATAAGTCATCAATTTACCTTTTCCAAGAGGGTCATGCTAGGCACACCAACACTACGCACCAATAGGTGCCAAGTGCAAAGTATTAGTGCATTCAAAGTGCTGAGTCTTACTTTGTTTCTTCTCTTCTACTTTCCAACAATTGGTCTCAAATAAATCTAATATTAAACCATGCCAAATCATACCAAGGCATCTCCATGTATTTGATACATGCTAAGACTTTCCAAGCACCAAAATGTGCCAAGCGCCAATATGTGTCAGGGAGTGTTATGCATGTGATGAAGTGGAAGGGAATGTTGAAGAGTGCTAAGGTGTGCTAGAGAGTGCTAATGCATGTTCAGGAGTGTTAAGGAGATCTAGGAAAAAACATTAATGGAGCACTAGGTCAAAATATATGGAAGTTAATGAATATGAGGAACGTGTACCAGGGAATAGTGTTAATGAGTGCTAGCTGTCATGCCAAGGAGGGAGTGACAAGGTATGCTAAGCATTGGTAAGGCATGTTAGGGGATATCAATGCATGTAAATAAGTTCCAAAGTGTGCTAGGGAGTTCCAGGCTGTGCTAATTATATGTGCCAAATAATGCCAAGATATTCCAATACATGTTAGGTGCTAAGGATGTGTAGGGTGCCAAAGTATGTCAATATGTGTCAAGAAATGTCAAGGCAAAAAAATAAGGACCAAGCTAAAATGCAAGGAAATGAACACATAAGAGGGTTAATAAGTAAGGACTTTATCTTTTTCAAAAGGGGCATGCTAGGCACAGTAATAATAGGTCCCAATTAATTCCAAGTAGCATTGTATGCCAAGTGCTAATGTATGTCAATGCATGCAACCAAGGTGTTATAGGGCATGCTAGGGACTACATGCATGCCAACACATGTTAGGAGAGTTCTATGTTGTGCTAGCACATGCCACCCTGTTCTTGGGCATTAATGTCATGACAATATGTTCTAGGTACAAATATTTTCTAAGATATGCGAGGTGCTAAGAAATGTTAGTGTGTGCCAAAGCATTAATTTAAGGTGTGCCCAAATTATTGAGGAGTGTTAGGTATTTCTCAGTAATAGAATTGACAGAGTTTGATTAAGTATTAAATAGTATATTTCCTACACACACAAGTGGAATTTTATCTAAAGGGAATTTGCTAGATAATAAACTTAATAGATATGAATCATGTGTTGACTCATAGGAAAACTATATTCGACTACTCATTACTTGAGGGAAATGATACAAACTTATTACTTATTAACAAATTGATTGAATGTAACCACTAAGGCATTGGACATATTATAAAAAATTAATCCACAATAATGGTCTTAAATCATTATCTTTTGACAAAAAAAAATTAACAGGCACATAATGTCATCAAAAAATCATTAGAATGATCAATGATGACGAACATTTTTTTACTATCACCAAAAGTAACAAAAAGAGCATTGGTGAGGGTCATTAAAGGTTCATTACTAGAAGTGTCACAAAATACAGAATTAGTGATAGGCCTTTAACGACCCTCACCAAAAGTGTCCTTAAAAATGGCTTTGGTGACGAACCTTAAAGGACCATCACTATATAAAATTATAGTGATGTTTTTTTAAGGACTGTCATATGTGACATTGGTGACAGACCTTAAAGTTCCATCACAATCATGACCCTCACCAATGTCATTTTTTCTTGTAGTGTTTGTAAATATTCAAAGAGTTTATTTATTTTTTAAAATTGCAAGTGAGTATCTGTTTTAGCAAAGACTCCATATCTCTAGGAGAAGGCTTTTGGATCTACTTGTTCTCTGCATCCCACAGAGAGAAGCACTCTCCAGATGGAGCCGATGTTGTAAGATTATATAGTTTTGATAATTTAGTATAATTAGTCAAAATAATTTTGAAAATTTTAAGGTAGGATCTGGATGCAAAAGAATGAAAATAATAAAAAAATTTAAGAAAATTTTATCTTTTATAGGCATCCATATCAATAAAATTATAGATGTTAGCTGCCCTAAATAAAGAAGGAAAATTTAAATAAAATGTTAGGGAAGAAAAAATAAATGGAAAGCTTCATTTTATGTTTTAACAATTTCACTAGTTTCTAGTCTAAATGTGCCATAAAAGAAGAATAATTTATATGGTTTATCCTAACCATTTTTTTACCCATATCCTAAGTTTTAAAACCATATTAAAAATCACCATTCCATTCATCCCTTTTCATTTTCATTTCCCTAAGTCACTACCTTTTATTTTATTATCGCACACCCATATCACTTTTCGCATTGACATATCTCAAAGTCCTTCAACTTATGTCTCCTACAAACCTTCCAAAATGCAATATGCGAAGATGGTGGGACCCATTCACTTGCCGCTCATCCCTTTTAAATTTCATTTCCCTAAGTCGTTCCCTTTTATTTCATTACCTCACTTCGTATATTTTACCATTTCGCATCTCACAAGCCCTTTGTGTACCTTAAGAGACAATCTCTTAGCTGTGATAAGGAATAAGTGCTTAAGACATTTATATGATTATGTCACGAAAATATCTGTCTCTACTTTAATCACCTTCAAGTATTTATAATTAAACCTTTAGATATAAAACACAATGAATGTCTCACAATGCTATTATTTTCTGATGTTGAATGAAATGACCAGAATAAAATGAAAGAAGAAAGTCCAAACTGATATGATATCACACATAATATATCATCTCAAACTTCTGAGGAATTTATGAAAAAAGTAGTCAAAACAAAGGAGCACCAATTAAGAATTTTAACTCTTGATTACATAGGTAAAAAGATACCTGCTGCTCATTACTTTGTCTTATTCAAGGAAAGAAAACACAAAATGTGAACTAAGATACATATCAACATAAACAGATGCTAGAAACTTGCTTACTCATTCATTAATCATTGAAATATCTGAACACAAAATAGTAATCTGAAGGTCCAAAACTCGAAACTTTTCTTCCTCTTGAAAATTACATTAAATACAGTAAAACAGTTTGGAACCATTGTAACCAATTCTAACTACCACAACTACTTAGGACTTTGGAGGTTGTCTATTACATGCCTTGAAATTTTTTTATTACAATTACATTTTCTTTGAAAAAGTAATATAATTAAAAATATACATCCTAATCTATAGGAATTGCTGATGATGCTGATGCATTTGCTTGGTCATCTGATTTGTCTTTCTTTGATGCTGAAACCCCTTTTGGCAAGTCTATTGTCCAAGGTCTGCACTTTTTCCATATCTCTATCTTAGTCCTGGGCGAATGTGTTAGATTGTGGTACTCCAATTTGAATGCAGTAATTCGATTATAATATGGCCCTTCTGTGAAAAGAGTTTTTACCAACCATAGTAGCTGGAAATGTTTCTGCAGAAAGTTGACCATTGTTTCCCCTTTAAGCACCTGAGTTTTTTCATGCCTATTATCAACTTTACTTTTTTCCATAACTAGAAAATTCTCATAAGAATCCCATGGAAAAATATTTCCTTCATCTCCCCAACATGATGGCAGACCTATTCTTGTTAATTTGTCAAATAACTTATCAAATTGACTTACTGCTTCTTTAATTTCCATCAGTTTCTTTTTAGTAGCTTTTTTGTGATCATTTCTGACAATCATCTTATTGATATCCACTGCATATAAGGTCCTATCTTTAATTTCATTCTCTTCTAATTCCTGATCTGTTTTATAATTAATAAAATCAATGAACCTTCTAGCCCAGATAGCTTTGTTAATTGCCTTCTGTTTATCTGTCATGACTGGTTCTTCACATTCCCTGATAAGACTTTTTTCCTCTGCAACTATCTTCAAACAGATCCAAATTGATTTCATTTCTGAAATGATATGATTCCAAATGATATCTTTGTATTGTATTAGTGAAATGTTTCCTTTCAGTCTTTCTTTGAGATTTTTAATCTCAGCATTAGCATTATGAATATCCATTTTATACTTGTCAGCTTCATTCTCTATGATATGAATAAGCTTTGTTGAAGTCTCTAGATCTACTTGAGCCTTTTTTCGATCTCTTTCAACCATCTACAACTCAGTATTCAATTGAAAAATCTATTCTTGTGGATCTTCGTTACCTGTAGGAAAAACAAAAGTACAACTCTGGTTATCAATATGATTTTGCAGTGATATTGCAGTTTGCTTTATTTTGGCAATTTCTTCATCTTTTTGCATTGGTTGTTGTAAAAGATTTTCCTTTCCATCATCCACCTCTGCAACTTCTGCAGCTATAGAATATTCTCCTGTAGGCAATTTTAGCTTCTTTCTCAATCTGGATATTTCTACTTCAGCACTCTGCATAAATTTATGTACAACAGTCTTGTCACTAGGGTCCACTCCAATCTTTACAATGATTTTCTTTAACTCATTATTCTGAACTGTTAAAGCTCTTGCATTAGCTTTCTCTAACTTCAATTGTTTAAGTACCTTTCCCAACATATTTTCTACCTTCATTTCCATTGCATTGGTCTTGGTCAAGTCATTCACAATTAACTGACTAGTTTGCATATGCAAATTCATCTTATCCATCAAGGGAATCTTCTTCACATCTACAGTCACATTTACAGTATTGAAATTCTTAGAAAAACCTATTGACATGTCTATGGGATGAGACAGGGAAATTTTGAATTGATATTTTTCAAGATCCATGACAGTCAAAAGTCTTGTTTGATCCGGAGAAACCTGATACTCAGCTTGGGCTTCCATTCTGGCCTTCATCTTTTGATTCCTTTCTTTAATCTGTCTAAACATCTGTTTTATTAGAGGTACTTTATCATGAGAGATTTCATGACTCTGGGTGGTAAGACACACTGTATTCTCTGGATATACAAGAAAAACAGATTAGAGTTCAATGTAAATTCTGTATTAAAAATTTGTCTCTTCTTGGCTCCTGCATATCATCATCTAGGTCAATCATTATTGTTTGTTGTTTGTTTGTTTTTTTTTTTTTTTTTTTTTGATGTAGAGACGGGGTATTTTTTTTGAGACCTAAACTTATCACACCTTGCGCTATATTCCAAATCGCAGTGTAACTGTGGACAGAGAGTTTGGTCACCCATTCTCAATTATTCTATTTGAAATTACTACTGATTAAGCCCAACTTTCCTATGCTGTCTGCATCTCATCTAAAATTTTAGTAACCTGCTCAAATGCCTATCTCATATTGACTTTGAAAGGGCCTAAAGTCATGGGTAATTTGTACATATTCCCCTTTTTCATTGGCACAAAGTGAACCTGATCAACGTTTAGTCTTTGTCGAATAAATTTCAAGGCAAATAGCCTCATAGGTACAAACGTTGGAAGTCTGTAAGGCTCAAAACTTGCTTCATATAACCTAATTTCAGAGTAATCCTCAAAAACAAACCAATCTCCAAATATGCAAGTTACTCCTTGATGTAAATATTCCTGAGCTTTAGGTAAAAAACAAGGAGGAGGAACTCCATTCAAGATTTTGTATGCAACTACCATGAAATAACTGGCGAAATCAAATAATCTAGCTTCATTTTTCTCTCTTCTTACTACATCTGTCTAGAACACTACTGATTGCCTTTTATTGTTTACATCCATAATATTCAGACCTAAATGCATGAACTCTTCCACATTTTGATATAAGAACAAATAGACAATCAATGAAGGAAATTTAAAAGAACTTGTTAATGAAAGGCTCATTAGCTATGAATTAACTGCTTCCTGCCAATATGATGGAATATCCAGCACTGTTCCTGGCTTCATCATCATATAAAACATCCCCAAGACTGATATATCCACTGTATTGTCATTATCGTTGACCAGAATTTTCACAATGCTGCTTAATACTGGTCGAATTTATACATCAAAAATCTCCATAGAAAATTCTTTGTTGTCTAGTTGAAATTGCTTCATGTTTGGCTTCAAAAAGTATATGAATTGATTAAACTCTTAACTTGCAAGATTATTTTAATAGGTTACCAGGGAATCGTCGGAGAACTGAACAGACGACTCTGACTCAAGATAGAAAAGGGCTTGATGAATTAACTGGGCAGACACTTGCAAAACATTCTATCCCTGACAATTCATAACAAAGCATTTCCCAGGGTACATGACTCACACCAACCAATAGATAAATTCAGGAAAAAGGTGATTTTTTGGGATACATGTAGAAAGTACTCTAGACTTGACCATGGCAATAAAAACAAGGGAGGTTTTGTCATTCAGGATGACTTGCTAATAGAATGGAAGATGAATTATAGAACAAATATTATCTTGAATATCCCCCGCAGTGTCCATGAGAGGGATATGACTAGCTGAACTCGACAAAAATGAACGCTTAGCCATGGTTGAAAATTAACATAAAGGACAACTCGGAGGGTGGTAAATTCTACTAGGTTGACAGGAAACTGAAACAGGATGCAGTGCAAACTAATCAGGAAAGATTTGAAAAAACAATGCTAATTTTGTTTAAATATGTGGTCCGGCTTCAAAATTTAATGCTGACATGACGTGCCAACAAGCCATTGATCCAACATGGAAGACAGCTATGAAAAACTCAGTGCCCTACATCACTGTGGGGGCTCTCGAGGTACGGGGGAAAAATTTGGTTGGTGCTCCCATAATGAATCTCCACCGTTCATCTCTGTTGTCCTCGCAGTCAACCGAGTCAACTGCGGAGGCACTCATTTAATTATCTTGTGCGCTGATTGTGCTTGTGCGTTGGGCCTTTTGTTTAAAATTCAAACCATCAATGCTTTATGCCCAAAAATATAATCGATGTTTAAACATAAATGCAGAACCCAATTTCATAAAGTTTAAGCTGTTTAAAGTATAAGAATTTTAATACTTTAACATTTTTTCAACAATTTTTTTTTTTTTTTTTTTTAAATTTATATTTTCACGAATTGAAAATAAAAAGGATATGCAAATAATCCACAACATATCGCTCCACCTCAGGATAATGTTTTTACCATGAAACACTAAGAACCAACAAATCAGTGCCTTCACCTTGGGTATGGAGTCAAAAATTGCTTGATGAGAAATATACAATGAGGTAAAAGTGAATATATACAATGATGAACTAGCTCCTTCAGTGTTGGAAATAGTGTTTCAAATATTTCCCATTCACAGGAAGCTCTACTGCTTCTCCATCAATATTTTCCAACCTAAAAGTGTTATTTGATCTAGCTTTGGTGATTTTGTAAGGTCCATACCATAAAGGATCAAACTTGCCATGTTTCCCTTTCTCCTCTCTTCTGGTATCCCATCTTAATACCAGATCTCCAGTTTGAAACATGATCTCCTTTGCCTTCCTGTCAAAAATAGACTTCATTTTTTCCTGATATGTGACCAAATTGTCTCTGACTTTATTTCTACTTTCACTCAATTCTATTACCTTATGTAGTCTTCTTATCAATGCATTAGGCTCCTCTTGGGCTTCTTGAAGAAATGACTGGTCTTGCTAGCTGATTGGGAAACAAAGCTTGAGTGCCATATATTAATTCATATGGTGAATTACCAGTGGATATTATAGTAGTCATTCTCATTTCCCAGAGAGAAAAAATCATTTTTGAGTCCCAATTTTTCTGGTTTACATTGATTGCTTTCTTCAAGATCTTCACCAATGTCTTGTTACATGATTTTGCTAATCCATTTCCTTGTGGGTGATATGATATGGAATGAGACAATATAATATTATAATTTTGACAAAAATTTATGAATCTGACTGATTTGAATACTTGAGCATTGTCTGTTACAATATTCATTGGACATCCAAACCTGCTGAAAATATTCTCTTCTAAAAACTTCATTACTACCGAATCATTTGCTTTTCTGGTAGGAATTGCCTCTACCCATTTTGTAAAATAATACATAGCAGTTAGAATCCACTTAAACTACCCACTTGATGGTGGATTAATTTCCCCAATGAAATCCAATCCCCATTGTCTGAATGTTTCTTCAATGAAAACATGAAGAAGAGGTAAAGGTGATAACCTTTTCTTTTCTGCAAACAATTGGCATTTCTGACAACTTCTAACAATTTTGTATACATCAGCAAATAAAGAAGGCAAATAGAAGCCTGATTTAAGATTCTTATGAGCAGTTACTTTCCAGCTATAATGACCTCCACACAATCATTCATGGTATTCTGTGATAACTTCCATTATTTCTTCTTTTGTCAAACATAACAGCAAGACACCAGCAAGATCTTTCCAATACAGTTTTGCATCAATTATAACATAAGGCTGAGCTTTAAGTTTTAGAGCTCAGTACTTAGCTCTATTGACTGAGGGAGGAAAAGAAAAGAAGCAAAAATAGTGGATAATGTCTTTATACCAATCTGAGAAAAGAAATTTTTATATGATTGTTGACTTTGACTTAACCTAATAATTTTCCTCAGCTACTTCATCTAGAGGTGCAAGCAAGTTAATTCCCAAAGCTTGGAAATTAGATTATGTCATCAATTAAGCTAGTCCCTATCCTTTGACTAACTTAGTAGGCTTGATTTCCAAATCATATTCTTGGATTTTGGCAATCCATTTTCCTCCTTTTCCCTCCACATCACTCTATACTAGTACATCTTTTACTGCAAAATTGGGCACATATGCCACTTTTTGAGAATGAAGTACATAAGTCCTGAAAGATTTTAATGATTTAACTAAAGAATATACCTTCTTCTCCAGAATATTATAATTGAGCTCTGCATCTTTGAGGAATTTACTGAAAAGGGCTACAGGGTGCTCACTTCCTTCTTCATTTTTCTGTAAAAACAAAACAACAATAGTAGAGGATGATGCAAATGAGAATATTTGGAAAGGCTTCAAGTAATCTAGACTGATAAAAACTGGAGCTTCTTGGAGAGCTTCTTTAATTCTGTCAAAGGATTCTCTTGCATCCTTGTCCCATTTCACTTTAGCATTCTTTTTCAACATATTTTTTATTTTCCTGACAATCTCCGCATAATTTGGAACAAATCTTCTCATAAAATTAATTTTCCCTAGAAACCTTTGGATATCATTTTTACTTCTTGGCAGTGGAATTGTTTGTATAGCCTCAACCCTTGCTGAATATATTTTCACACCTTTATTTGAAACTATATGACCCAGAAATTTTCCTTCTTCTAGAGAAAACAAGGATTTCTTAGGATTCAATGATAACCCAAATTTTTTTCACTTCAAGAAAGCTTTCTGCAGGTGCTCTAAGTGCTCATCATCAAAACCTGAAAAAATAGTAACATCATCAAGATAAATGACTACAAATTTGTCACCCACAAAAGAAATATCCATTTCCCTTTGGAAAGTAGCTCCTGCATTCATGAGACCGAATGGCATCCTGGCATACATAAAATTTCCCCAAGGTGTAGTGAAAGCAGTTTTCTTCTAATCTTCCTTTTCCACAGCTACCTGATTATATCCAGAAAAACCATAAACCATGGACAACCTGTAAGCTCCAGTCACTTTCTGCATAACAAAATCCATCTTCGGCAAAGGATAATTACCTTTCAGGGAAGCTTTGTTCAAATTTCTGAAATCCACACATAATATTTTCTCTCCATTTTTCTTCCTGACGAGTACCAGATTGGAAACCCAATCTGAATATCTGAGTGGAACTATGATTTTTGCTTGCAAACATTTCTTTAATTATTTTTTCAATTGGAGAAAGTAATAGTGGGTTAATTTGTTCGAGCTTTTGTATGTGTGGCTTAACTCCATCTTTCAGTGGTATTTTGTGTTGAATAACATCTACATCATAAGTCTTTAAATCTTCATTTGACCATGCAAAGACATCCATGAATTGTTTGAAAATATCTACATACATTTTTTTATATTCCTTAGGAACTCCTTTAAACAACTTGACAATTTTATGCTCATGCTGAGTTCCTAAATTACAGTCCTCCATTTCTCCATCTTGAGATAACTTTTCTAATTCTTTGCCACATCATTAGCATCAAAAAATCTCTCAAGAGGTACCAAACCTCTGGGAAAAATATTATCTTTCAATTGAATTATCTTCTGATCACCAATTTTTTGCTTTAGGTTTCTAAACATATCACTTTGATCACTTTGATCAACTTCTAAATCAATTTGATTATCTTCAAAAATTCAAATCATTGTTAAAAATTGATTAATCTGGTCATCATCCTCAAAATCCTACCAATGCTTTATATTATCAGGAATTGAAGGACTGTGTCTTTGTAATATTCCAAATTTTTAGCCTTCAAGATAAATGGAATATTAGAGTTGTTTCATCACTAGGTGGTTGAATAAATTGGTAGGGAGGCCCATTAACCTCTTTAGAAGGATCAATAACACTCCTATTGTGAAAGGAGCAAGAATAAGCAACTTAATTGAGCACCCTTGGGTGTGAACAAAGATGAGGACATGTTGATTCAGTCAACTTTGACCAAGTCAACAAAGCTGTCTAGATACATTGAAACACCTTGTTGGACAACGCAGCTTTGGTGGAGGACAACTTGCATGAGCTTGATGGCACATGTGGATGGGACCCAATGTGGAGAGGTTCACTTGGTATATATGAATAGGATGGAGGCCTTTGTTATTCATGCTTTTGTATTTCGATTTATTGATCTTGTCTGTCTAGACTTGGCTTCCCCTTGTTGTTTAGCAAGGTAGCACTGGGTGTTCCCGAGTGTGAATCCCACCTCTTCCCTTGAGAGGCCTCTTGGGAGAGCTTGTCTTGTATTGCTCCACATCCAGGCTCAAGGCCAAGCATCATTCTTTAGTCCCAGCATTATTTATGCGATAGAATATTACTGAGTTGTAGGGTTTTGTAGTGGAGGATTTTTACACCACTTCTGGGTCTGTTTCTCAGTAGAGGGTGCCTTCCTCCTCTTGAGAAATCATCTAGGAATATTCCCGATCACATTTCAGATATTGGTAGCAGGCCAAAGTGGTTCTCATCTCCTACAGCGTAGTCCCTTGTAGGAACTGTGTCATTTTATGTAGAGTTGTTGCAGTAGGGTTAAGACCCTTGTTTTTGAGCCAGTTTCATAGTGAAAGGGCCAACCCACCTCCCGGAAAGATAGAGGAAGGGATTCTCATCCCTATTTTGTATTATTCAGCTATATTTATGTAATGCTATAGTAAGACTACATTTTCTAAGTTGAATATTCAAATCTGATCTCTCTTGTACATGTGTTTCATCAAACCCTTGCCGGGTTAGCTTTATAATGTCATAAGGAGGCCAGATCTCTGTTTTCTTGGCATATTGTTCCATAAAGTTCTAGATCCATGCTGTTTTATTATTTTACTATAGAAAACCTCATAAAATAATGTTTTACATGCTTCATCCTTTTTCTACATAACTCAAGTCATGGGATTTGGTTATTTTCAAGTTGTTAGGTAGCCGGGAGGTCCGTTTAACTTATCAAAAGGGATTTATTTATGATCCCCTTTTGTATGTGAAGGCCTAACATCATATGCTAAGGTAACCCAATGTTATTTCACCCAGTAAAAATGTAGATCCTTAGAAATAAATTTTCCAAGGGTCTAATTCTTGAATTTTCCCCACTTGGTAAGGTGTAGGCATTTTTCTTTTGCTGTTGTTTCACTCATTTGAGGACTATGTGTTTTTGAACACATCATATGAGTTTATTTTATGGATCTCCAACTTTGGAATATCTTAAGATATTCCATTTGTTGTAGAAAATCCCAATTTTGGGATATTACAATGGTATCAGAGCAACAATCTTGTCTTAGCCTGTGAGCTTCAAGCATCATGGAGTATTCTCATATTTGTAGAAGAAATTAGAGAAAACCCTTGTTTTCTGGAGAAAAGAGGTTCTCAAAAATTCTCTTTCCAAATCTGGAGGGTGGAAGCAAGGGCATCAAAGAAATGAGGAGGGAGAAACCTGAAAATCCCTCAACTAGATCTATACAAGAGGAATATTCTAATTCCTCATCTTATGGATATGAGCACTCAGCCATATCATATATACCACGTTCTATTAGCAATTTCTTCATGAAGAGAAAGAAAGGAGATGTGCCAAAGAAAGATACTCTTGGTGATTATTTGCAGGAATATGAAGCTCAATCTGAGGATTTAAAAGATCACTTGAATTTCCAAGGGTTTTTCCAAACGAAGGAGGAAAAGAGCACAAGGAGCAAGGAAAGGGTTTCCTAACCATATGAACAGTCTTCTCTTGCCATGGATGTCTCACTACATGGAGGCATTCCACCAGGGAGGCCACCAGACTTGGAGTTGGTAAGAGAAATCTTTCCATTTGATTCACCACTCTTGGATTCCGGAGAGGTGAAAACTTTGTAGGAGTCTAGTGCAGTGCAGAGAGTTTGGGAAAAACTCAAGGAGGAGGGGGACATCCTTCCATTTTCAGCACCACCCACTCTCACTATCTGTATTGCGCTGACAGAGATTGTTGCAGTCATGGAGGATGGAACCTTCATGGTGCAAGGGAGCTGCTCCATGGATTTGGAGAAACAGAGGGTACTCCCTTTGAGGAAGGGATCCTCCATACATTGGAGTAGATGGAGGCCACTCATGCTTGCTTTGTCCAATATTAGGAGATTCTTTTTGGAGGAGAGCTTCTCATGGGAGGCCAAATTCCAAAGGTTACTACTTCCTTTTGAGCATGAGGAGCTACATAATGGGCATGGCAGCAATCTGGAGGATGGATTTGACATGAGGGATGTCAAAGTAGTAGGCAAAAACATGAAGAGAGTTTCACATGCCAGATCACCAAAGCTGTCTCTTGGGGGGATCGATCCTGCATATTGGAGGTCTCAACTCTTGGTAGATTACTCCAAGGAACTTGGTGCTTGCATGATTCTTGATGATCTTGATGGAGATGATAGATTTATGGTGGATGATATGGTCATCTATTCTTATGGCAGAGTCTTCTTGACTAGAGCTTCTGAGCTCAAGGAGAAGCTGCTACCTATAGCACATGAGGACTTCTTTTCCATGCACTTTGATGCATATCTTTCCTTAGCAGAGGAGTTCATTTTGGAGGGCATTCAATAGGACATACTTTAGCATATGGAGAGATGCACAGCCCAGATGGTGATAGAGAGGATGTCACAACCACATTCCTACTAATTGGGAGTAAGGGAGCATTTTCAGTTGAGTCATTTCAGCTCAAGTCCTCAAGTACATAATGGAGAATGTACAATTTCACCTTATGTTTTGTAATTCTTGTCTTTTTATGAGTAGCATATTGTACCAAGGAGGATTATTCCTTCTTGCATATTGTATAATGATGTACTTGAAGCCATTTGTAGTATTGATATTGGCTATCTCATTGGTGGTTTTTGGGGGAAGCCACATTATTTTTGGTGTGCACCATTTACACCCTTTTGTACTTTCATGTTTATAACTTGTAAAATGATTATGGAAGAAAACAAGTGGCTAGATAAGCACTTTTTTTTGTTTGATTTGATGCAGGCAAGGAATGCATTTCGCTGGTTCCTTGTATGGGACCTTGATCCACTTTATGGTTGTCATGTGACAACTTGTTTCTATTGGTTTTTGCTTCCATGTATTGCTGATATCTCTATGTTCATGAGAAACTTTGATTGGAGAGTGGGATATGAGTTGAAGATTCCCATTGGGAGGATGATTCTCCCTACTTTGCATGATGCATGTTTCCAGAGGAGTAATGGGAAGCCCATGATTTCCAAATTACATCTCTCTTCTTCATGTGGGAGAAGCCATTTGGGGAACTTGAGTTTCTAGACGAGGCAATTCATGGTTTATTTGTTTGACGGGGTAGCTTGGGCCACACTTGGAGGTCATGAAATTTCAGCCCAAGATCAGCAGCAACCCCATACTGATCATAAATGGGGAGAGGAACCACTTGGTTAGGAGGATCCAATCTCTCCATGCAGCCCCAATACGTTGCATGAACCGGGGGTTGAGGACCTTTTTGAGCTAACTATATTGTCTCATTTCATTTGGATGATAGCTGGGTGTGGGAGTCACTCATTAGGAGTAATATTCCCCATGTTCATCATCACTCATACCTTAAGGAGGCCATTGGACAGCAAGGATGTTTTTACTTACATCTTCCACCTTTCTATGATGTGAGCCATATGGTTTTTCATGCTTGGGAGGAGACATTAGAGGACAGGTTTGTAGCAGATCATGTTGAGAAGTGGTGGAGACTTTACAATGAGGAGGCCACAAGAAAAGGAGGGGAGGATTATTCTATCCTTATACATTTTCTTGAGGACAAGCAACATTTTGGAGGGGAGGACTGTAATATTCCAAATTTTTAGCCTTCAAGCTAAATGAAATATTAGAGTTGTTTCATCACTAAGTGGGTGAATAAATGGGTAGGGAGGCCCATTAACCTTTTTAGAAGGATCAATAACACTCCTAATGTGAAAGGAGAAATAATAAGAAGCTTAATTGAGCACCCTTGGGTGTGAATAGAGATGGGGACTTGTTGATTCAATCAACTTTGACCAAGTCAACAAAGTTGTCTAGATACATTGAACCACCTTGTTGGAAAGCGCAGTTTTGGTGGAGGAAAAATTGCATGATCTTGATGGCACATGTGGATGGGACCCAATGTGGAGAGGTTCACTTGCTATATATGAAGAGGATGGAGGCATTTTTTATTCTTTCTTTTGTATTTCGATCTATTGATCTTGTCTGTTTAGACTTGGCTTCCCCTTGTTCTTTATCAAGGGAGCACTGGTTGTTCCCAAGCGGGAATCCCATGTAATGTTCTTGTTGTAGCCTCTACAACACCCTCCAAAAGCACACTTTAAAATTTTTTTGGAGCCCCTTGAGCATAAATAAAAGTTAAGTTAAAATTTGGGAGGGTTAAGTCGTTGAGTCGCAGATTTCTGATTTTTTGGAAAATCGCGACCCCGCGACCTTGCAACCCCACGACCCCGTGACCCCGAAGTCACAAGGTCACAAGTTCATGAGGTCGCACCTCGCTTAGACCACCGCACAATGTGACCCTGCGACCTCATTAATGGCCCGTACGTGTGAATTTTTTATAAATAGAAGGTCGCTAGGTTGCATTATGCACATTTAGTGGATAGAAAAAAAATGCCTCTGACAGGTCGACTGGAGCGCGATTTTACCGGGTAAGTTGCCGTTTTCCTCCTACTATTTCCTTTTATGGTTTTTCTTCCCTAATTTTCCTTCCTTAGCCTTTAAATTTCCCCTGTCTTGGCCATTTTTTTCATTTGAGACTTAGAGCTTCCCCATTTTGGCTCTAACATCTACCCTGCTTGCATAACCTTATCACAGTTTCCACCCAGAGTCTCATGGCCTGTGTCCTAATCCAAAATCTCTCCCCTTGCTCTGTCTTGGCCCATTTAGCCTTGTAATTTTCAAGTTAGAGGGAAAAATACTTCACGCGGCACATGCCAAAACCCTGGCAAGCCCTAGCATGACTTGCGACCCGTGCGACCCTGCGACCCAATCGCTGAGTTTCCAGGTCGCAAATTTCTTTTCAGTCTGTTTTCTCGCGACTTCACGACTTAGAGACCTTGCGACCGATCGCTGGTCGCAGAGTCACTATCCCGTTGATTTTCTATCATTTTCGACCCAGCGACGCGTGACCTAGTTGCAAGGTCACAAGGTCGCACTTCCGTCGATTTTCCCACAACTAGTGACCCAGCGACCTGGCGACCTGGTCACAAGGTTGTAAAGTTGCAAAGTCTTCAAGAATATCAACATCGTGACCTTTGCAACCCTGCGACCCAGTCACTGGTCACTATTTCAACTCTGCCTGTATCCCCAGTTGAAATAATTAGTAGTTGTACCTAGGTTTGTATTATCATGGCATCTTTCTTATCCTGGGACTATTTCATGAAAATGACAAGTGAATTCGAAGCAGATTTAGAGTGTGTCCCTATCCCCTCGAATTCAAGCGACATGGGACCTCCAATGTCTTGTAAAAATGGCAAGAGCCTAGAAGCAGAGGACATAGAGATGGACATACCAATGTCCCCACCCCCGATCTACAGAGATACCCTGTGCACATTTTCCAAAGGGGACAACATGCGTTGGTACTAGGTGTACCAGGATTTCGCTCGACAGGAATTCACAGAGGACCTCCCTGATCAAGAATTATACATACAAGTCAAAAGGTCAAAGCTCCATCTTGCAGGTGCCCATCCGGCTATATTCCCATGCGCGGAGGTTATAGAATGGATTATACAGAACATCGACCCCAAAAATTTCGTAATCAGGGACAGCGAAGGCAAGGCTTTCGCGAATCTCAAGGGCTTAAATGCTCACGTTTACTATTCATTCCCTGAACAAGAGGAGGACTTCACAGAAGATTGGGCCATCGCCCATGCAGTCCCCATAGTAGACACTCTAAAAAAGTGGTGGGAGGAGCCTGAGAAATTCAAGGCCAAGAAGGATCAAGAATATCCAGTGGCAGGCCTTAGGAAAGTGTACAAATTGGTGGTTGCTATGCTTTGTAGATTGTACAAGCGCCCCGATTCTACCACCTTCACCGGCACACGGGCAACCCTCATGGAGTATGTCACAGTGCACGACGTCCATTTCAACTGGGCCAACATGCTGGTGGCCTTTCTTCATACAAACATATCCTAAACGTTGGTACCAGATGATGGATTTCCTTCCGAATTCTACATGACCTCTTACTTGTTGGATGTTGTTTGTTCGAGGTGCCAATTTGAGGGGTGGGTGCACAACTGGGATCCAAAACAGACCCGTCCAATCCACTTACAAACCAAAGTATTTTTGGATTCCAGATATAAGTAGGACGTAGAGCCAATCTCTCAAGTTTTCATCTCAGCTCTCTACAGAAAATTGTTCATCCAAGACACTCCTTGCATGTCTTCGCGAGTCCAGGAGATGCTAGGCAAGGTGGCACATTGGTTCCCACTTACTGAGTACACATTCATTCGAGTTTTTGGCTCGTACAAGGCTCCCCATGCTATGCCCCGATAATTGACAGATAAAATTCTCATTCAGGAGGTCTGTTTCCAGATGTCTTTTGTTTTCTCTAGGATCCTGACTAAGGGTAAGAAGAAGCCATGGCCTACGCTACCCCTCACTATCGGTGCCTACACAGTCAAATATTTTAGGGAGGTAGAGGCAGAAGCGGAAGAGATGAAAATTTACCGCCTTGGATCATTAGACCACTGGACATATGATCCCGAAAGGATAGTGCCTGATCACTACAAACGGGCTAAGTTCAAATGGAACTACCAGCACACGGAATGCTCAGGCGAGGATGAAAGAAGAAATTGGTATAATGAAGATAGGAAAATTGCTCCGGGGGCATGTTCTGATCAAGAATACCCAGATGACCAAACATTGGAGGACAGAAGCCATGAATTAGGAGGCGCTTCTTCTTCTCAAGATAAAAGGCCTCGCACTAGTACAGGGCACAACACTTCTACCCAATAGAAAGAACTAGAAGCTAGAGCCCAGCAAGAAATGGAGAAGAATATGAAAGAAGATGAAGATAAGTGCAAAAAGAGTCTGAGGTCAGAGAAAAAGAAGAAGCAGATAGAAGAGGCCAAGAGAAAAAAGGAGGAACAGGAGGCGGAGGCTGAGGCAGAATGGAAAATTAAGGAGGAATTAGATCAAGTGGAAGTTGAACGCCAGAATAAATTAGATCAGGAAGTAGCAGCAGTAGCCAAACGTAAAAGGAAAGTCAAACAAGAAGCAATGATAGAAGGAGAGCACAGACAGAAAAGAGAACATGAGAAGGCAGAAGCCGAATGCCTTCGGGAGGAGGAAGAAGAAAAGAAAAGAAAAGAAGAGGAGGATAAAATTATAGAGAACATCGAGGCATCTCCCTAGGGCGCAAGATCACAAACTGAGCTACCTCCCCTCAAGGTACCTTTAGTCAGTACACGCGCTACACTCTTCGATCTGAATTCCTACAAAGGGTGAGAGGAGGAGGTATTCAATCTTACCAGGCTCACATACGATGAGTTCTCCTTCAAGATCCAATAGGAGAAAGGAAGATGCCTAGCACGAAATCCTTCTGCCTCATCCACGGTTGCAACAGAGAAAGACACAGTCTTAGACACTTGGACTAACCCAGTGATGATAGCATCGGCCGACACAGCTTTCACCACGGCCATAGAGGAGAATGCAAATAGAATGAGCACAGATATCCTCTCTCTACAAAATAAGTTACAAGAAGCGGAGCAGAGGGAGGCAAGGGCAGAGAAGGAAAAGATAGCATTAATAGAAGAGATTCAGCAACTCCAAAACAAAACTTCCCCTATCAACGAAGTACCACTCACCATCTAAAGGGATTTAGATATATTAGAGGCCACCATGAGACAGGTCTATGGAGAAATGTTTACTATAAAACAAACAGTTGCCCCTTTGGTGAGAGCCCAAACAGAAACCAAGAGGAGGAATGAGTAGCTAAAGGAAGCCTTAGCCACCTTGGACAGAATGATATATTGGACAGTCCAGTACCCCCAGGCTCCCGAAAACCTACCAAAGAAAGACTGGATCCACACACAAGATGCCAAGGTCCAGATCCAGATTAAAATGTAATCTAAAGATAAGCTATCCAAGGACCTAGATAAGGTGATGTCCACATACGAGTATGTAATCAGCGGCATCGATTCAATGCACATCGTACCTCACATTCCATCGTTGGGCGCATTGGACGAAGAAAAGACATGGGAACAGGTGGATCAGGAAATCCAGGCATTTTTGCAGCCCATTAAGCAAGCCACTGCCACTTCCAATATTGCAGCATCACAGGAGAACTTGGGAAAGTTTTGTGTCACACCAAGCTCACCTCCCTGTCCAACCTAGTCACACAGAAAAGAGAGACTCTAATCCAAAATGCCTTGGAGTTTCTCCATCGGTTAAGAGAAGAAGTTACTGTGATTTCTCCCATAACGGTAGATTATCACGCTTGGAAGAAATTCCTCAAAGAACAACAAGTTGATGCTCCTGACCTCATGATCACATGCACATCCTCATGATCAGGTGGCAGCAGGTCGCAGGTCACATTTCCCAGCTTGGTCATAGGTCGCATTTCCCAGCTGGGTCGTAGGTCGCACTTCGCAGGTTGCAGCTCTCAATTCAGGTCGCAGGGTAGCTCAACAGTTGGGCAAGCGAAAAGTCAAGAAGCCCAAAGGGAAAATTTTGGTCTATAAAAATCCCTCCAGGAATATTGTAAAGGATCTTTTTTTTTGGGACTCAAGAGTTAGAGAGTATTGTATAGAAGGATAACACTCTTTTGCACATGAATATAGATACTTGTCAAAACTCCTTTTGGATCTGATGTGTTTTGCTGTGAACACTATGAGTATTTTTGATACAGTTTCAGACATCTTTTGATTAATGAATCTGCGCTTTTAATGGCATCATTTATGCATTATAGTTCTTTGTAGTTGTGTTAATGATGTTTAGTTCATTTCCCTTTCTTAATGAATGTTAATGACTTTTTTTATTATCATTTGTATTATCATTTAATCTTTCAGGAAGTGAAGGGTTTTTTTCGCCATAAATAATTGTTTCTTCTGTGGTCATAAAAGCCTACAAGCATGAATCCAATGGGGTGTTGTTAACGACATTTCCTTCAGCATTTGTGCTTTATTATTTTTCCTCGCTACACATAGTGTTACATATGTGTCTAAGTCATCAATCATGTATCTTGTATGATTTGAATAAGTTTGTGTCTACAGGTTCATTGAGTTATTTTGAGACCAAAGGAAAGGAGACCTAAGTGGTAGCTGGACCCACACCCCGGACGGGATCCCTATTCCAAACGACTTAGAGTCTAATTGGGACTTTTAACCGTGGAGATCCCCTACTGTTGGACGGACAAAATTTCCCGTCAACTGAATTGGCTCTAGAAGGAGGGACTGAATGGAATCCTACCAACCCACAAGCAACATTTCATCACAAACTCCCCATGGGGAGGTCATAAACGATGATACTATCCCTCCTCCTTTGGAAGATGTTCAAGGGGAGGAGGCTCCATATTATGAAATCACCAGAGAGTAGTTGAGAGCCCTGCACCCAGTTTCCCGCAATCTCATTAGGGATTTGCGATTTTCCCCAATCATGAATTTCTTGACCCATACTAGGACCGCTACTGATAACCTCACTCACAATGGTGCTCTGGTGAGTTCCATACCTTAGTTGGTAAATTTGATGGTTGAAGACCTTGCCATCACTATCCAGAATAATGAACCGATTCCTGAGCTCCAAGGGGGCGAAGAAGAGGAACCTGGCATGGGTGAACCCCATCCTGACCCTCAGCCTAACCAAACCCAACATAACAACAACCAATTCCGCTCCCCACCTGGGGGAGGCGAGGGAAATAGAGGCCAAGGAAATGAAGGTAAGGGAAATAGAGCCCACATAAATGAAGGCGAGGGAAATAGAGCCTACAGAAATGAAGGTGAGGGGAACAGAGGCCGAGGGAATGGAGGTAGGGGAGATAGAGGCCGTGGCCAAGGACACCGTGCCACCCACCTCTGTCAAAACCAAAATAGGCCACCTGTCTACAATTGGGGATATCTCAGAAATATGGCCAACCATGAGGGATATCAAGATGAACACTCTCACCATGGGGGAGAAGCATCTGCATCAGGCATGGGGAGTGAATCTAAATCTAAGATCAGGCACCACGAGCATGCCAGGAGGGTGCAACCACTTGCCTGTATGGCCCAGTCCCCATTATATCTTTTGGTCCCCCTCCATGACATGCCTAGGCACCTAGAGAAGCATCTCCCCAAGTTTGACCCTGAGAAAGGCACGTTGGCCAAGGATCATATAAGCAGCTTCTATATTTCTCTGCAAATTATGAGAGTTCAAATAGATGACGTTTCTTGTCACCTTTTTCAGCACACTCTTGAAAACAAAGCAGCCACCTAGTACTGATCCCTCCCAAGTGCCTCCATAACATCATGGGACCAATTTCGTCACGTGTTCTTGCAGACATTTTCGGAGGACAAAACCCCTTCCATGCTCCTCACGGAGTTAAGCACCATTAAATTCCATAAGAAAGAAAACTTCAGGGATTTTAATCAGTGTTTTGCTACCATTCTGCAAAATTTTCCCCCCAATTTGGCATTATATGACTCCATTACCATAGACTACTATACAAAATCTCTCCCCAGGGATATTTCTGTCTTCGTAAAATGCGAAGCTAGGGCCACCCTTGAGGCAAATTACACGGCCACCCTTGCTGTAGAAAATGACATGCTTTTTGTAGGATCCATCGATCACGAAGGGAGAGATGACCACAAACCAATCGCGAAGAAAAGTTAGTCCTCCACACCCAAGACCGCGGATAAGGATAAGGATGCGTTTGACTTCGAGAGTATAGCAAAGACCCTTAAGCTATTGAAAAATGAAGTCTCTGACCTGAAGAGAAAGGGCATAGAATCTATGACTAGCACTAAGGCCCTAAAGCCCTTTTTCAGAAAGAGTAACCCCAACACCAGCCGACCTCCGTCTAACCCAAACACTGTTCTCAATGTGGAAGAAATAGGAAAAGATAACTTTTTTTCTTTCCACCAGGCTGCCCACTCTAAAAAAAATGCCCACAATGGATTGGTAGCATGATTGCAGTAGTAAATCAGCTTCTGGACAATCAAACCCCAGGGGATGCAGGGGAAGATGATGTTTCTGACCATGAAGAAGATTTGGCCCCTGATGAAGAACCGGGGTCCTCTGTTCTTGCATTTGACATAATCCATAGGGAAAACAATCTTACCGTCACTAATATCAATATGGCAGACGATCCTAAGGTCAAACCTGTATGAAATTATAGCCTTAGAAGCAAAGGACCGGTCCCTGAACAGTCATTTGAAGAGAAGAAAAGGGTTTTCTTAAGGAAAATTCTTCCCCCTGGGAATGAACAACAAGCTGTTCCTGAGAAGCCCACGAATAACAAAACCCAAGTAAATCAAAAGAGCAAGCTCCCAGTGGGGTCCTCCAAAGCCACTACCTAGCCTAGTCCTCAGACTGATTCCGATTATAACATTGTTGAGGACATGAAAAAAAATAGAGCCAACATCTCCCTCTACAAGCTTGCTCGCAACACCAATCAATGAGAACTCATTCTCAAAGCCTTCGCCAATACCTCAACTACTAAGCTTGTGAGCAATACATCCACGCAAGCTAGTCCGAGTGTTCAGTCTATTGTAAACACCATAAATGAAAATTCCATGGGAACCACTCCTCCCTTCCTCTTACCATTTGAGATTTTAAACTTCAACATCCATAACTGTCTAGTTGACTCTGCACGTCTACAAACGTCATGCCCCTGTCTGTTTGTAAGAAGTTGAACATCCGTCCAGAGAAAACTGACACAAGAATCATCCAACTTGATAGATCGCAAGTGTCGGCTATAGGAGAGCTGAATAATGTCATCATCCACCTTTCGTCCAACTCCAGAATCCACCAATGTATAGACATTGTAGTTGTAGACATCCCTTAAGCCTACGGCCTATTGCTTAGCAGAGACTGGTCCAACAAACTGCAAGGGTATTTTTCCACTGACTGGTCCCACTTGTGGCTTCCTTACAAGGGCCGGATCAACCAAATCAGGGTCGAAAGCGAAACTTATATGAAATATACTCTAAATGATTTGGATGCTACTAACAAACCTGTCAGTTTTTCTCGAGAGGAGCTTGGCATGTGTTTCTTGGAGGCCATTTTTGGATGTTACCATCCTCCTTAGTCCCTAGTAGGCCCAGAAATCCAGTCCGAGCTAACAGTCGTCACAGAGCACCAGGACACTCCCGTCTCACACCAAGCCGAAATCCCTCCCAAACCTACAGCTCCAGAGGAGCCAGAAAATGACGTGTGGACCCTGTATTATGACGGTTCCAAGAGCCATGATGGAGCTCGTGTCGACTAGAGTTCCAGTGCACCAACAATACTGCTGAATATGAAGCTTTAGTCCTCGAACTCAAGAAGGCACTGGACTTAAAGGTAAGATGCTTACAAGTCATCGGAGACTCTGAAATCATCACTCGGCAGGTACACAATACCATTCATTATTTGTATCCACACTTAAAAGCTTATCAATAAGAGGTATGGCATCTTATTTATGCTTTTGATGCGTTTGGAATCAAATCTGTCCTTAGAATGCATAATGCAGTAGCTGATACTCTGGCTAATGCTGCTGCTAGATTTACCCCGCTGAGGGATGGCTTTTCTATTGAAGTTATGTATAAACCCTCCGTGCCAGATAATATTACTAATTTATGCATCTTTGATGATGACCAACAGATATTTGAATTCATGCTCAGCACTGAAGTATTCAAAGACACGGTAATAGATGAGGCAGATCATGATCAAGCTTTGCAGGAAGAGCATGATAAACACAAAGAAAACCCCATGCCCAAGGGGATAGTGTCACTTGAAAAGATCTTTGATTTGCAAAGCTGTTTCCATGGGCCCCCAAATACCAAAGTACAAAGTTCCACCTTAGCACATTGGCAGGTGAACTTAGGATCATATGACGACTCGAAGTTCATCAACCTTGGGAAAGACTGTTCCGACCAGGAGATGCAGGCTTTCACCCAGCTTTTCCAAAAGTATTGAGAAGTATTTTCTTGGACGTACGATGATTTATGTACGTACGATACTCAGATTATTCAGCACGTGATACCCATGAAGGAAGGAGTGAAGCCTTTCCAACAAAAGCTCAAAAAAGTGCATCCGACACTGGAATCGATGATTCAGAAAGAACTTAAGAAGCTTTTGGATGCACACATCATATTCAAAGTTTGCCACTCCACTTGGGTGTCAAATTTGGTCCCGGTATGGAAGAAGTCTGGCGAGATCCGTTTGTGCGTAGATTTTCAGAATTTAAATTGGGCCTTAGACAAAGACAATTACCCGGTGCCTCCTATGGAACAAAGATTGCAAGTTGTGTCTGGATCCAAGATTTTCTCCTTATTGGATGGGTTCTCTGGTTACAACCAAGTGCTGGTAGCTGAGCCAGACAGATTGAAAACTACTTTTTGGATCAAATGGGGAACGTTCACTTTCAGATGCATGCCCTTCGGATTAATAAACACAGGGGCAACTTTCAAACGGGCCATGGATATAGCTTTCCGTGGTTTGATAGGATGGAGCGTGGTAGTCTATTTGGACGACGTCACCATGTTTTCAAAACACCGGGGCAATCATTTATGCCACCTCAAGCAAATTTTCAAAAGGTGCAGGAAGTACGGGATCTCAATCAACCCAAAGAAGAGTGTTTTCGCCATGGTAGAAGGAAATTTGTTGGGCCACATTATAACTAAGTAGGGTATTGTTGTAGATCCATAGTGGGCAAGAGCCATTTCCCAGATTCCACCCCCTAGCAGTAAAAAGGCTATGCAATCTTTCCTTAGGAAAATCAATTTTGTACGTAAATTCATATCAAATTTCGCCCAAATAGTCAGGCCACTGCAGGGGATGATCAAGAAGAATGCAATTTTCAAATGGAATCTGCCAGAGAAGGAGGCTTTCAACAAAAT
Source organism: Pinus albicaulis (assembly GCA_034641835.2). Lineage (NCBI taxonomy): Eukaryota > Viridiplantae > Streptophyta > Pinopsida > Pinales > Pinaceae > Pinus > Pinus albicaulis. The sequence continues at coordinate 758,143,789 of CM076584.1, read as the reverse complement.
CAAGCAAGCTATAGCTGAAGCACTATCCCTCCAAAGTCCAGATTTTAGCAGAAGCTTTATCCTATATACTTTCACTTCGGATTCATCACTTGCAGTTATCCTCATGCAGAAAGACAACAACAATGATGAACGACATATATCCTTCATGAGTATTGGTTTACAGGGAGCAGAATTGAATATCCTAAAATTGAGAAGTAGGCTTATGTAGTCTACAAAGCAATCAAGCACTTTAGGCCATACATCTTGAAAAACCATGTCATAGTTTTCGTTCCCCACCCAGTTGTCTGCTCACTGTTCATACAGCAGGAGCTAGATGAGAGACGAGGCAACTGGGTGGCATGTCTTCAAGAGTATGACCTAGATTTTAAACCAGCACACACTTTCAAAGGACAAGGACTCTTCCAAATGGCTGTGGAGGCTACAAGCTCACATGGAGTTGAAGAAGAGTGTTGGGAATAGGAAATAGACATGTATTAGAGTGACCACGACCTCAGCAGAGAAACCCTTCTTGGTACTCTGACATTTTGGGATATTTAGCCCATGGCATCTTGGACCCTGCTTTGACTTCCCGGTAGAATGTGCAATAAGGCTTAAGGCTTCATCTTACCAGTTAATCCAGAGTAAGCTTTTCAAGAAACATCATGATGGAGTTTTGTTACGCTGCTTGGAACATGATGAAGCACAGATATCCTGACTAAAGGGCATTTTGCAGGTGATACCACCACCCACAAGATAATGTGCGCAAGATACTATTGGCCAACCCTTTTCAGAGATGTGCATGCGTATTTCTGGAAGTGCACTCAATGCTAGAAGTTTGAAAATCGGGAAGCGCGACCAGCCACTCCCCTACATTCAGTGGCAGTGGAGGAACCCTTTTAATAGTGGGGTTTGGACGTGATTGGTGAAATCCTACCTCACTCCAACAAGAAACACCAGTATATTCTCACTGCTACTGATTATTTCACCAGGTGGGTCGAAGTAGTACCTTTACGCCAAATCATTGATCAAGAGGTAATAGAATTTTTCACCCATTCTATCATCACCAGGTTTGGCATTCCAACTTCCTTGGTTTTTGATAATGCAACTTACTTTTCATCTTTTAAAGTGTATGATTTTGCTCTAGAAAATGGTATTGTGCTTAAACATTCTGCAAATTATTATCCCCAAGGAAACGGGTTATCCAAATCAACTAATAAAAATCTTATCCACATCATTAAGAATACTCTGTTGTGCCACCAGCGAAACTAGCACAACGCCCTTCACAACGCTCTTTGGGCCGACCGTATCACACCCAAATCCTCACTCGACACCTCCCCGTATTTTCTTGTCTATAGAAAAGAAGCATTTCTTCCTCCCCACTTATCTCGCCCTTCCATTCATGTGTCCCAAGAAAGCCATGGTACCCCATGCCCCACCTTGCAGACCCGGATCGACACACTACTGAAGTTAGAGGAAGAAAGGCAAAAGACCCGGGGAAAGTTCGCCATCCACCAAAGTCGGATTAAGAGATGGTTTGATAAAAAATCCGTAGGGAGTAAAAATTTTGAAGTAGGAGACCTAGTCCTTAAGTGGGATGAAGCTCATGTGGAAAAGGGAAAAAATTCCAGATTCCAAACACTGTGGACAGGTCCATTCGAGGTCAAGGAGAAATTGGGTTCCCACACGTTTAGACTGCAAACTCTTGAGGGAAGAGTCAAGGTCCTCCTGGTGAACGACCATGACCTCAAACACTACTTCACTTAGTAGTGTAGAAATTTGCTGAATAATGAATATTTATCCACCGAGATTATCCTGATCACATACTAATTCGAATTCATGTGCAACACATAATCTCTTCTACAATCAATCATCAATTTGCGGAAATAAAAATAGTCGCATGCGCACATAAACACAATATGTAATGGGGAAAGATTATAGCTGAAAACCCCTCAGCTATTCTGTATATTATATGGAGAGAAAATGTAACATTACATAGCACAATACTCCTCACAAGTACTCAGTATTATCTCGTTAAGTTACACACAAAATAGCTTGGTTTTGAACAAGTCACAGGTTCAAAACTCATCCACTAATTGCCTGCCTCTATTGCACAATCAAGGCTGGTCTAATGAGAGATCCAAGGTTCGAATATCCTTGGCTTGACAGCTCAATCCTCATGGGAAATTCCTCCAAGTGTGGGCAAATCTCATGCACAACTAATGTCACAACTGATAGCTATCTCAACCCTTTCATCTACCTCTTTCACTGGTCTCCACTGAACTGTCCATGCACTGTAGTGAAATGATGTGTTCTTGAGTTGAATAATGAGTTAATAATTAGTGAATTAAATAATATTTAATTCACTCCACTCATTACTAGTTGATTAGCTAGTTAAAACTAATCACAACTAGTTCAACTAAGTTAAACCGAACACAACTCCACCAACTGTCTCATCAACTCCACCAAACTCTGCCACTGAAGTCCGAACTAAAGTAAACCATGCATGAGCTCACCAAACCCCAAGGAATAGCATAATTCCTTCTGTCAGATGCATGGGCCACATCCGTAGCTCCAACTGAAGTGTTGTAAGATAATAAACTGAAGTTTAGAGTCCAAATATTAGTAAGGGCTAATAATATTTGACTGACCTATTTTTAGACAGGCAGTCTAAAAATAGACTTCAACCTGTATGTCTAAAAACAGAGGTCCATATATTTTTACTAACTTGACCAATCATCCAAGAATAGCATACTGCAACTCCTAGACCATGCTCCATATGTCTAAAAATAGACATAGTCTAAAAATAAACTTTGCGCCAAAAATAGCCCGTTGCCCACTTAGTGAAGGCGACTTCATTTCACTAGCTCCATCATATTGTTGCATTTTCAACACTTTCTCTCAACGATTTATGGATTATCTCGTAACCCTACCCCTATCCTACCTTTTGGAATTCGAACTTGCTCCTGGTGAGCGCCTTTGTCAGGATGTCGGCATCCTGATCCTCCATGGGAACATATGAAAGCATCATGATTCTCCGCTGAACACAATCTCTGATATGATGGTACCTGATGTGGATGTGTTTGGATCTATCATGAAATACTGGATTAGCCGAGAGTTTAATGCAACTCTGGTTATCACAGTAGATCACTGTAGGCTCCAAATGCAACCCGAACAATCCAACGAGGATCTTCCTCATCCAAATAGCCTCGCATGCAGCCAAGCTAGCCGCCATGTACTCGGCCTCTACTGAACTGAGTGCCACGGATCTCTGCTTCCTGCTGTACCAGGAAACTGCTGTCGACCCAACGCTGAAAACTCCTCCAGATGTGCTCTTCCGGTCCGTTGGGCTCCCTGCCCAATCTGCATCAAGAAGCTTAAATCTTCGCCCATCCTCTTGTCCGACCATAGACCATATCCCGATGTGTGCCTCGAAGATAACACAATACATGCTTGCCCGACTTCCAAAAGAGCTTGGTAGGCTTAACCATAGCTTGCGAAAGCCGGTTAACAACATAGCATATATCGGGTGTGTATTGACCCGGATACATAAGCGACCCTGGTATCGATGAACGGTGGCATCCCTGCCTCGGCCCCGAGTAGCATCCTCCTTCCTCCAACCACCGGGAAGAGGAGTGTCAACAGGCTTGCAGCCTTGCATGTTGAACCTCTCCAGAATCTCCCGGGCATACTTGCCCTGAGAAACAAACAGTCCTCCGCTGCGCTGCCAAATCTCCAATCCCAGGAAATAATGAAGGAGGCCCAGGTCCTTCATCTCAAACTCTCGTGCAAGATCCTCCTTGCATGAAAGTATCAACTGCTCGTCGCCAGTCAAAATCAGATCATCTACATACAGTACGATGATCAACCGCTTCCCCTCCACCACAATCTGGTACAGGTTTGGATCCGCCTCACTCTTGGAGAATCCAAGCCCGGTGAAGTAGCTGTCTATCCGAGTGTACCAAGCACGAGGTGCTTGCTTCAGCCCATACAGTGCTCTCTTGAGTCGGCACACATGCGACTCACTTCTGAAGATCTCAAAACCTTCAGGCTGCTCTATGTACACCTCTTCCTCAATAACTCCATTGAGGAACGCAGTCTTCACATCCATCTGATGAATGTGCCACCCCATCTGCGCTGAGAGAGCAAGGATCGTCCGTATGGAATAGTACCTTGCGACAGGTGCAAAAGTCTCCTCATAGTCAATCCCCTCGATCTGTGAGAAGCCACGGGCGACAAATCTCGCCTTGTACTTCTCCACACTCCCGTCAGCCGCCTGCTTCACTTTGTAGATCCATCGCGAACCCACCACTGATTTCCCCTCCGGTCTTGGGACAATCTCCCATGCACTGTTCCCGACGATCGAATCATATTCTTCGATCATGGCATCAACCCATGCGGGTTCCTCCACAGCTTCCTCAAAAGAGGATGGCTCCGTCACAACACATTGACTCACAAGAGCCATGTATCCAGTGTACCGATCCGGTGACTGTCTCTGTCTGCGCTGTGCTGTGGGTGGTCCTACAACCTTCTCTGCATCCCGAGCCAGTCGCTCAGCTTCTGTAGTGCGCATGCGCCCTCTGATGGTTGGCGCTGCCTGGGTGGTTTCTTCCACCTCCTGAAATTCCTCTTGTGGCTGATCCACATCCGGAAGCTCCTCCTTAGGAACTAACAGCTCCTCATCTGCATGCAAGTGTAGCTCCCTCTCAAGCGAACACTGCATGGCTTTCTCCTCCTGAAATTTTATATCCCGTCGCACAACAGTCTTGCGACTGTCTGGCACATACACCCGATAGTTGTGAGGTGTATCGGTGTACCCCACAAATATTCCAACTTCAGCAGTTGGATCCAGCTTCCTTCTCGCATCCTTCGTCACATGCATGTAGACAGGAGATCCGAAAATCCGCAAATGGGAAATATCGGGCCTCTTGCCAGAATAAGCCTCCTCTGGTGTACTCATGCCAAGAACCTTGTGAGGACAACGGTTCTGCACATACACTGCTGTATTGCATGCCTCAGCCCACAAGTGAAGGGGTAGGCCCTGATCATGCAACATCGCCGTGCAGCACCCACGATCGTTCTGTTCTTCCGCTCAGCCACCCCGTTCTGCTGTGGGTTATGGGGTGCGATGAGCTCTCTCCGAATCCCTTCTGCGCTGCAGAACTCCTTGAATTCGGCCGAGATGAATTCACCACCGTTATCACTCCTTAGAGCAATCACCTTCTTCCCCGACTCCTTCTCGACCAGTGCTTTAAACTCACAGAACTTCGCGAATGTATCGCTCTTCTTCTGCATGAAGAAGATCCGGCACTTTCGAGAGAAATCATCAACAAAGATCACATAATACTTGTGCTTTGCTGTCGAAGCAACTGAGAAAGGACCACACACGTCTGCGTGAACTCTCTCAAGGATCGTCGTGGCGCGACTATCCTTCTCGTGAAAGGTGGCTTTCACATACTTCCCTAAAGTACACCCCTTGCACTGATCTGACTGCGCAAGAGTGCCCTTAGGAAGCCCAGTAGAAATCTGCTGCAGGATCTTCAAAGCTCCACGGTGAAGGTGGCCCAATCTCCTGTGCCATAGTTCACCCTCATCATCCCGGCTCACCACTTCTCCCGACTTGCATGCGATTTCTGCGCAGCCATCTACTTGCAACTGATAAAGGTTCTTGACTCAAACCCCTATCTTCCTGGTCTCACCAGTAGTCTTACTGTGTAGGAAGGCTTTTCCTTCGCTGAAGACCACATCATACCCCTTGTCTTCCAACATCGCCACAGAGATCAGGTTCTTCATCAATCCTAGAACATGAAAAACTTCCTTCAATATGAAAGGTTTACCAGACTCCCTCTCAAAGGAAATGGTACCGATACCATTCGCACTGTATCTACCATCATCGCCCATCTCAATGTGCACTCTAAGATTTTTTTCCTCCAGATCTGAAAACAGATCTCAATCTCCGGTCATGTGAAATGACGCACCACTGTCCAAGAACCATACTGATCCAGCCACACTTGAAACCAAGCATGTGATCAGTGAAAAATCTAGTTCAAATTGAGAAGCCAATGCCTCTCCCGTTGCAGATCTAGCAGCCTTCTTATTTTTCTTCTTCTGCGGACAATTTGTGGCATCGTGTCCATGCTGGTGACAGTGAAAACACTTCACCTTGGAAATTTCTTGCTTCTTGCCTTTCGCACCAGACTGAGAAGCCTTCTTGTTCTTCCCCTTCTTTTCTTTGGCATCCAAAGCACAATTTTCTTTATCAGATACCTTTGATGAAGATCCGTCCCTGGTAGTCCTCCTTATCTCCTCCTGCATGAGATCCACCCAAAGGCGCTCCCATCCCGGAAACTTCTCCTGACCATTGACACTATCTTGATATGAATGCCAAGCCTTCAGAAGACCAAGGAGAGCCAGGTCTACCATGTCCTCATCTTCGACAGTCACCCCCACACTTCCCAGCTCATCTCTGCATTGAGTGAACTTCGTGAGGTATTTGGCGATACTGTCGCCTTTCTCCATCTTAATGTTTCTGAGCTTATCCTTGAGTGCCAGCTTCCTTTGGTCGCTCTTGCTCTGGAATAGATCTTTCAATGCTTTCCACATCAAATATGGAGAAGCTTTTCCATGCAGGCTGGATACAATGTGATCCTTTACGCCCTCCAACAGAATCCTTCGACATTTTTCCATCTTCTTTTGCCAAGCCTCGACTTCAGCAAGACCAGTGGGCTTTTGGACATCCGTATCTACGAACTCCTTCAGTCCATTATCTTCTAATATTGCCTCCATGTGATCCTTCCATGCAACATAATTCGAACTTCCTTCAAGAGAATATTCGAGTCGCAAATCGTTGAAAGACATTTTCAACTCCGGCACCAAGAAAACAAACTGCTGCAAAATTAGAATTCCAAGCTCAAAAACTCAACTGCTTCTGGATCTGTGAGAAAAAATTATTTCTAGCACAGAGGTTGACTGTAAGGGCATTTACTGGATATATCACCTTTCAGAGAAAGGATGGATCCAGAGGCTACCTGGCCCATTACAGACTCTTTCTACCGAAATAATATTGTAATCACTGCAATAGATCCTGATGATTGATTCGCTTTGATACCATGTAGAAATTTGTTGAATAATGAAGATTTATCCACCAAGATTATCCTGATCACATACTAATTCGATATCATATGCAACACATAATCTCTTCTACAATCAATCATCAATTTGCGGAAATAAAAACAGTCGCATGCGCACATAAACACAATATGTAATGGGGAAAGCTTATAGATGAAAACCCCTCAGCTATTCTATATATTATATGGAGAGAACATGTAACATTACATATCACAATACTCCTCACAAGTACTCAGTACTATCTCGTTAAGTTACATACAAACTAGCTTGGTTTTGAACAAGTCACAGGCTCAAAACTCATCCACTAATTGCATGCCTCTATTACGCAATCAAGGCTGGTCTAATGAGAGATCCAAGGTTCGAATCTCCTTGGCTTGACAGCGCAATCCTCATGGGAAATTCCTCCAATTGTGGTGCAAATCTCATGCAAAACTAATGTCACAACTGATAGCTATCTCAACCCTTTCATCTACCTCTTTCACTGGTCTCCACTGAACTGTCCATGCACTGTAGTGAACTGATGTGTTCTTGAGTTGAATAATGAGTTAATAATTATTGAATTAAATAATATTTAATTCACTCCACTCATTACTAGTTGATTATCTAGTTAAACTAATCTCAACTAGTTCAACTAAGTTAAACCGAACACAACTCCACCAACTGTCTCATCAACTCCACCAAACTTCTGCCACTGAAGTCCTAACTGAAGTCAACCATGCATGAGCTCACCAAACCCCTAAGAATAGTGTAATTCCTCTGTCAGATGCATGAGCCACTTCTGTAGCTCGAACTGAAGTGCTCCAAGAGAGTAAACTGAAGTTTAGAGTCCAAATATTATTAAGGGTAAATAATATTTGACTTTTCTATTTTTAGGATAGGCAGTCTAAAAATAGACTTCAACCTATATGTCTAAAAATAGAGGTCCATCTATTTTTACCAACTCGACCAATCATCCAAGAATAGCATACTGCAACTCCTAGACCATGCTCCATATGTCTAAAAATAGACATAGTCTAAAAATAGACTTTGCGCCAAAAATAGCCTGCGGGCCCACTTAGTGAAGGCGACTTCATTTCACTAAGGTCCATCATCTTGTTGCATTTTCAAAAAGTAGCCCTCAGAGGGCTGTCCTACCCCTATACCATAATTTTCTGCTCTAGTTTCGTTGATATAAAAAATAAAAAATAAAATAAATAAATAAAATAAAATAAATTGTTCAAAAGACGGAAGGCCTTGTCGTAGCCCCGCAATTGGCACATTGCACTAGGTTCTATGCTGATGGGAAGCCTTTCCTGAAAGACAAAAAGGTGGCAAAATCTTGCCTGTAATTGGCACCCAAAGGTAATACATGACCTAGCTCAAACTACCAAGTGTGGGTAGCTCACCTAACGAGTTTGAAAGGGTGTGTGTGAAAAGAAAGTTCGATACAGCGGCGACTATGTCGAAAGGGAATAGAGTTAACTTCAAGTGACATCAGGACATCCGGGAAAAACCAAAGTCCTCATATCAGACCAGAAGCAACCTCTATACAATTAAAATAAGTCGGGATCCCTCATCCGCCCAGGCAAAAATTTCCCCTCTCAAATAAGTGCCATGAGCACATCTAAATAAATGCCTTAGGAATGTTCAAAATAAGTGCAATAGCACACCAATAAAGGGTAAATGATTTAGAAAGTCTTCCTGCACAGAGAGGTGATGTGATGACTCTGCCAAGGTACTGACCAAGCTCGCTGGCAGTGGAGCAACGTTCATGACTCCCAGGCAGTGACTCCGCCGGGACCGCGAGTTTCACAAGGAGCGGAGCAACACGATAAGGACAAAATAATCGTACTGGATCCTGTGGCCACCTGAAGTTCTCCAACCCTTTCAGTCTAGAAACCTGAAGCAATGAAACTCGGTTAACCAACACCTAAAAAGACTGGCTGGCCAAGCGACCTCGCAAGGTGCCAAAGGCAAGGTGGTGGAGACCTTAAGGTGAAAAGAATAGCTAGTGAAGGCCGCTCCCTCCCCCACTAAGGAAATCTATCAACAGAGACTCTGAGTCTGACCAGTGAATCCCCATTTTTTGCAGCCTCTACAACACCCTCCAAAAAATTCACAGTTTAAATTTTTTTTGGAGCCCCTTGAAAATAAAGAAAAGTTAAGTTAAGATCCGGGAGGGTTGAGTTGCCGAGTTGCAGATTTCTGAATTTATGAAAAATCGTGACCCTGCGACCCCGAGGTCACAAGGTCGCAAGGTCGTGAGGTCGCACCTCGCTTAGACCACCGCACAATGTGACCCTGCAACCTCATTAATGGCCCGCACATGCGGAGTTTTTATAAATAGAAGGTCGCTAGGTCGCATTATGCACATTTAGCGGATAGAAAAAAAGCACCTCTGACAGGTCGACTGGAGCGCAATTTTCCTGGGTAAGTTTCCGTTTTCCTCGTGCTATTTCCTTTTATGGTTTTTCTTGCCTAATTTTCCTTCCTCAGCCTTTAAATTTCCCCTGTCTTGGCCATTTTTTTCGTTTGAGACTTAGAGCTTCCCCCTTTTGGCTCTAACATTTACCCTGCTTGCATAACCTTATCACAATTTCCACCTAGACTCTCATGGCCTGTGTCCTGCTCCAAAATATCTCCCCTTGCTCTGTCTTGGCCCATTTAGCCTTGTAATTTTCAAGTTAGAGGGAAAAATACTTCACGCGGCGTGCGCCAAAACCTCGGCAAGCCCTAGCATGACTTGCGACCCATGTGACCCTGCGACCCAGTCGCTAAGTCACCATGTCGCAAATCACTTTTCAGTCTGTTTTCTCGTGAATTCATGACTTAGCGACCTTGTGACCCAGTCGCAGGTCGCAGAGTCGCTCTCCCATCAGTTTTCTAGCATTTACGACCCAACGACACGCAACCTAATCGCAAGGTCGCAAGGTCGCACTTCCGTTGATTTTCCCACAACTAGCGACCCAGTGACCTCGCGACCTGGTCGCAAGGTTGCAAAATCACAGTCTTCAAGAATATCAACATCGCGACCTTTACGACCCTGCGACCCAGTGGTACATCGCTAGTTCAGCTCTGCCTGTGTCCCGAGTTGAAATATTTAGTCGCTGTACCTAGGTTTGTATTATCATGGCATATTTCTTGTCTTGAGACTCTTTCATGAACATGATAGGTGAATTCGAAGCATATTTAGAGTGTATCCCTGTCCCCTCAGATTCAAGCGACATGGGACCTCTAGTGTCTCGGAAAAATGGCAAGAGCCTGGAAGCAGAGGACATAGAGATGGAAATACCAATTTCCCCACCCCCGATCTACAGAGATACCCTGTGCACATTTGACAAAGGGGACAACATGCGTTGGTACCAGGTGTACCAGGAGTTTGCTCGACAGGTATTCCTAGAGGACCTCCTTGATCGAGAAGTATACATACAAGTAAAAAGGTCAAAGTTCCATCTTGCAGGTTCCCATCTGACTATATTCCCATGTGCGGAGGTTATAGAATGGATTAATAGAACACTGACCCCAAAAATTTTGTAATCAGGGACAGCGAAGGCAAGGCTTTTGCGACTCTCAAGGGCTCAGATGCTCATGTTTACTATTCATTCCCTGAACGAGAGGAGGACTTCACAGAATATTGGGACATCGCCCATGCAGTCCCCATAGTAGACACTCTAAAAAAGTGGTGGGAGGAGCTTCAGAAATTCAAGGCCAAGAAGGATCAAGAATATCCAGTGGCAGGCCTTAGGAAAGTGTACAAATTGGTGGTTGCTATGCTTTGTAGATTGTACGGGTGCCCCGATGCTACCACCTTCAGTGGCACATGGGCAACCCTCATGGAGTATGTCACGGTGCACGACGTTTGTTTCAATTGGGCCAACATACTGGTGGCCTCTCTTCATACAAACATATCCTTGGCGTTGGTACTATATGATGGATTTCCTTATGAATTCTACATGGCCTCTTAATTTTTGGATGTTGTTTTTTCGAGGTGCCACTTTGAGGGGTGGGTGCACAACTAGGATCCAAAACAAACCCATCCAATCCACTTACAGACCAAAGTATTTTGGGATTCCAAATATAAGCACGGCATAGAGCCGATCTCTCAAGTTTTCATCTCAGCTCTCTACAGAAAATTGTTCGGCCAAGACACTCCTTGCATGTTTTGGCGATCCCAGGAGATGCTAGGCAAGGTGGTGCATTGGTTCTCACTTGCTGAGTACACATTTATTCAAGTTTTTGGCTCATACAAGGTTCTCCATGCTATGCCCCGGTATATGACAGATAAAATTCTCATTCAAGAGGTCTGTTTCCAGATGTCTTGTGGTTTCTCTAGGGTCCTGACTAAGGGTAAGAAGAAGTCGTGGCCTATGATACCCCTCACTATCGGTGCCTACACGGTCAAAGATTTCAAGGAGGTAGAGGCAGAAGCGGAAGAGATGAAAATTTATCACCTTGGGTCATTAGACCATCGGACATATTATCCCAAATGGATAGTCCCTGATCACTGCAAGCGGGCTAAGTTCAAATGGAACTACCAGCACACGGAATGCCCGAGCGAGGATGAAAGAAGAAATTGGTATAATGCAAATAGGCAGCTTGCTCTAGGGTAGTGTTCTAATCAAGAAGACCTAGATGACCAAACATTGGAGGACATAAGTCGTGAATTAGGAGGCGCTTCTTCTTCTTAGGCTAAAAGGCCTCGCACTGGTACAGGGCACAACACTTCTACCCAACATAAATAACTAGAAGCCAGAGCTCAGGAAGAAATGGAGAAGAAGATGAAATAAGATGAAGATAAGTGCAAAAGGATTCTAAGGTCAGAGCAGAAGAAGAATCAGGCAGAAGAGGCCAAGAGAAAAAAGGAGGAACGAGAGGTGGAGGTTGCGGCAGAACGAAAACATAAGGAGGAATTAGATCAAGTGGAATTCGAACGCCAGAAGAAAGTAGAACAAGCAGCAGTAGCAGCAGCCGAATGTAAAATTAAAGCCAAACAAGAAGCAACAATAGAAGTAGAGCGTAGACAGGAAAGAGAACATGAGAAGGCAGAAGCCGAATGCCTTTGGAATGAGGAAGAAGAAAAGAAAAGAAAAGAAGAGGTGGATAAAATGCTAGAGAACATCGAGGCATCTCCCCAGGGTGCAAGATCACAAACTGAGCTACCTCCCCTCGAGGTACCTATATTCAGTACATGTGCTACACTCTTCGATCTAAGTTCCTATGAAGGGCAAGAGGAGGAGGTATTCAATCTTACCAGGCTCACATACGATCAGTTCTCCTTCAAGATCGGACAGGAGAAAAGAATATGCCTAACACGAAATCCTTCTGCCTCATCCATGTTCGCAACGGAGAAAGACATAGTCTTAGACACTAGGACTAACCTGGTGATGATAGCATTGGCCGGCACAGCTTTCGCCATGGCAACAGAGGAGAATGTAAACAGAATGAGCAGAGAGATCCTCTCTCTACAATATAAGTTACAATAAGCGGAGTAGAGGGAAGCAAGGGCAGAGCAGGAAAAAGATAGCATTAAGATAAGAGATTCAGCAACTCCAAAACAAAACTGCCCCTATCAATGAAGTACCGCTCGTCATCCAAAGGGAGTTAGATATATTAGAGGCCACCATGAGACAAGTCTATGGAGTATTGTTTACTATAAAATAAACAGTTGCCCCTTTGGTGAGAGCCCAAACAAAAACCAAGCGGAGGAACAAGTAGCTAAAGGAAGCCTTAGCCGCCTTGGAAAGAATGATAGATTGGACAGTCTGGTACCCCCAGGCTCCCAAAAACCTGCCAAAGAAAGAGTGGATCCACACACAAGATGCCAAGGTCCAAATTCAAATTAAAATGCGGTCTAAAGATAAGCTATCCAAGAACCTAGATAAGGTGATGTCCGCATACGAGCATCTGATCAGTGGCATCGATTCAATGCACATCCTACATCACATTCCACAGTTGGGTGCATTGAATGAAGAGAAGACATGGGAACAGGTGGATCAGGAAATCCAGGCTTTTTTGCAGCCCATTAAGCAAGCCGCTGCCACTTCTGATCTTGCAGCATCACAGGAGAACCTGGGCAAGTTTCTTGTCACACCAGTATGGATCTACACCAAGCTCGCCTCCCTGTCCAACCTAGTCACGCAGAAAGGAGAGACTCTAATCCCAAATGCCTTGGAGTGTCTCCATCGGTTAAGAGAAGAAGATCCTTTGATTTCCCCCATAACGACATATTATCACGCTTGGCAGAACTTCCTCAAGAACAACAAGTTGATGCTCCTGACCTCACGATCACACACACATCCTCATGATCAGGTGGCAGTAGGTTGCAAGTCGCATTTCCCAGCTTGGTCATAGGTCGCATTTCCCAGCTGGGTCGCAGGTCACACTTCACAGCTTGGTCGCAAGTCGCAGCTCTCAATTCAAGTCACAGGGCAGCTCAACAGTTGGGCAGGCGAAAAGTCAGGAAGCCCAAAGGGAAAATTTTGTTCTATAAAACTCCCTCCAGGAAGATTTTAAAGGATCTTTTTTTTGGAACTCAAGAGTTAGATAGCATTGTATAGAAGGATAACACTCTTTTGCACATGAATACAAATACTTATCAAAACTCCTTTTGGATTTGATGTGTTTTGCTGTGCGAACACTATGAGTATTTCTTATACAGTTTTAGACATCTTTTGATTAATGAAGCTGCGCTTTTAATGGCATAATTTATGCATTATAGTTCTCTGTACTTTTGTTAATGATGTTTAGTTCATTTCCCTTTCTTAATGAATGTTAATGACTTTGTTTATTAGCATTTTTATTATCATTTAATCTTTCAGGACGTGAAGGGTGTTTTTCGCCATAAAGAATTTTTTCTTCTATGGTCATAACAGCCTACAAGCATGACTCCAATGGGGTGTTGTTAACGAAATTTCCTTCGGCGTTTGTTTGTACGAAGTTGAACATCCGCCCGGAGAAAAATGACGCAAGAATCATCCAACTTGATAGATCGCAAGTGTCGGTTGTAGGAGATCTGAATAATGTCATCATCTGCCTTTCGTCCAACTCCAGAGTCCACCAATGTATAGACATTGTAGTTGTAGACATCCCTGAAGCCTATGGCCTATTGCTTAGTAGAGACTGGTCCAACAAACTGCAAGGGTATTTTTCCACCGACTGGTCCCACTTGTGGCTTCCTTACAAGGGCCGGATCAACCAAATCAGGGTCGAAAGCGAACCTTATATGAAATATACTATGGCTGATTTGGATGCTACTAAAAAACCTGTCAGTTTTTCTCAGGAGGAGCTTGGCATGTGTTTCTTGGAGGCCATTTTCAGATGTTACCATCCTCCTTAGTCCCTAGTAGGCCCAGAAATCTAGTCTAAGCTAACACTCGTCACAGAGGACCAAGACACTCCCGTCTCGCACCAAGCCGAAATCCCTCCCAAACCTACAGCTCCAGAGGAGCCAGAAAATGACGTGTGGACCTTGTATTATGACGGTTCCAAGACCCATGACAGAGCTGGTGCAGACTGCATCCTGCTGGATCCTCAGAAGAATAAGTTCTTGATTTCATGTTGGCTAGAGTTCTTGGAGACTCTGAAATCATCACTCGGGAGGTATGCAATACCATTCATTGTTTGTCTCCACACTTAAAAGCTTATCAACAAGAGGTATAGCATCTTATTTATGTTTTTTATGCGTTTCGAATCAAATCTGTCCTTAGAATGCATAATGCAGTAGCTGATACTCTGGCTAATGCTGCTGCTAGATTTACCCCGCTGAGGGATGGATTTTCTATTGAAGTTATGTATAAACCCCCCATGCCAGATAATATTACTAATTTACGCATATTTGATGATGACCAATAGATATTGGAATTCATGCTCAGCACCGAAGTATTCAAAGACGCGGTAATAGATGAGGTGGATCACGATCAAGCTTTGTAGGAAGAGCATGATAAACACAAAGAAAACCCCATGCCCAAGGGGATAGTGCCACTTGAAAATCTCTTTGATTTGCAAAGCCGTTTCCACGGGCCCCCAAATACAAAAGTACAAAGTTCCACCTTGGCACATTGGCAGGTGAAATTAGGATCATATGATGACTCAAAGTTCATCAACCTTGGGAAAGACCGTTCCGACCAGGAGATGCAGGCTTTCACCCAACTTTTCCAGAAGTATCAAGACGTATTTTCTTGGACGTACGATGATTTACGTACGTACAATACTCAGATTATTCAGCACGTGATACCCATGAAGGAAGGAGTGAAGCCTTTCCAACAAAAGCTCAGAAAAGTGCATCCTACACTGGAACCGATGATTCAGAAAGAACTTAAGAAGCTTTGTCAAATTTGGTCCCGGTATGGAAGAAGTCTGGCGAGATCCGTTTGTGCGTAGATTTTCGGAACTTAAATTGGGCCTCAGACAAAGACAATTACCCGGTGCCTCCTATGGAACAAATATTTCAAGTTGTGTCTGGATCCGAGATGTTCTCCTTATTGGATGGGTTCTTCGGTTACAACCAAGTGCTGGTAGCTGAGCCGGACAGATTAAAAACTACTTTTTGGACCAAATGGGGAACGTTCACTTTCAGACGCATGCCCTTCAGATTAATAAACGTGGGGGAAACTTTCCAATGGGCCATGTATATAGCTTTCCGTGGTTTGATAGGACGGAGCATGGTAGTCTATTTGGACGACGTCACCGTGTTTTAAAAACACCGGGGCGATCATTTATGCCACCTCAAGAAAATTTTCGAAAGGTGCAGGAAGTACGGGATCTCACTCAACCCGAAGAAGAGTGTTTTCGCCATGGTAGAAGGAAATTTGTTGGGCCACATTATAACTAAGCAGGGCATTGTTGTAGATCCATAGCGGGCAAGAGCCATTTCCCAGATTCCACCCCCTAGCAGTAAAAAGGCAATGCAATCTTTGCTTGGGAAAATCAATTTTGTACGTAAATTCATATCAAATTTTGCCCAAATAGTCAGGCCACTGCAGGGGATGATCAAGAAGAATGCAATTTTCAAATGGAATCTGCCAGCGAAGGAGGATTTCAACAATATCAAGAAATCTATAGCTGAAGCACCATCCCTCCAAAGTCCAAATTTTAGTAGAATATTTATCCTATATACTTTCGCTTCGGATTCATCACTTGCAGTTATCCTCACTCAGAAAGACAACAACAATAATGAACGACCTATATCCTTCATGAGTACTGGTTTACAGGGAGCCGAATTGAATTATCCTAAAATTGAGAAGTAGGCTTATGCAGTCTACAAAGTAGTCAAGCACTTCAAGCCATACATCTTGAAAAACCATGTCATAGTTTTTGTTCCCCACCCAGCTGTCTACTCACTATTCGTACAACAAGAGCTATATGAGAGACGAGGCAACTGGGTGGCATGTCTTCAAGAGTATGACCTATATTTTAAACCAGCACACACTGTCAAAGGAAAAGGACTCTGCCAAATGGCTGCGGAGGCTGCAAGCTCACATGGAGTTGAAGAAGAGTGTTGGAAACAAGAAATAGACATGTATCAGAGTGACCACACACCTCAGTAGAGAAACCCTTCTTGGTACTTTGACATTTTGGGATATTTAGCCCATGGCATCTTGGACCCTGCTTTGACTGCCCGGTAGAACGCGCAATAAGGCTTAAGGTTACATCTTACCAGTTAATCCAGGGTAAGCTTTTCAAGAAACATCACGATGGAGTTCTGTTACGCTGCTTGGAACATGATGAAGCACAGAACATCCTGACCGAACTGCACGACGAACCAGCTGGAGGGAATTTTGCAGGCGATACCACCGCCCACAAGATAATGCGCGCAGGATACTATTGGCCAACCCTTTTCAGAGATGTGCATGCATATTTCTGGAAGTGCACTCAATGCCAGAAGTTCAAAAATTGGGAAGCGCGACCAGCCACTCTCCTACATTTAGTGGCAGTGGAGGAACCCTTTCAACAGTGGGGTTTGGATGTGATTGGTGAAATCCTACCTCACTCCTCCAAGAAACACTGGTATATTCTCACTATTACTGATTATTTCACCAGGTGGGTCGAAGCAGTACCTTTACGCCAAATCAATGATCAAGAGGTAATATAATTTTTCACCCATTCTATCATCACCAGGTTTGGCATTCCAACTTCCTTGGTTTTTGATAATGAAACTTACTTTTCATCTTTTAAATTGTATGATTTTTCTCTAGAAAATGGTATTGTGCTTAAAAATTTTGCAAATTATTATCTCCAAGGAAATGGGTTAGCCGACTCAACTAATAAAAATCTTATCCACATCATTAAGAATACTCTGTTGTGCCACCAGCGAAACTGGCACAACGCCCTTCACAACGCTCTTTGGGCTGACCGTGTCACACCCAAATCCTCACTCGTAACCTCCCCGTATTTTCTTGTCTATAGAAAAGAAGCAATTCTTCCTCCCCACTTATCTCTCCCTGCCCTTCATGTGTCCCAAGAAAGCCATGGTACCCCATGCCCCACCTTGCAGACCTAGATCGACACAGTACTGAAGTTAGAGGAAGAAAGGCAAAAGACCCGGGAAAAGTTCACCATCCACCAAAGTCGGATCAAGAGATGGTTTGATAAAAAATCCGCAGGGAGTAAAATTTTTGAAGTAGTAGACCTAGTCCTTAAGTGGGATGAAGCTCATGTGGAAAAGGGAAAACATTCCAAATTCCAAGCACTGTGGACAGGTCCATTCCAGGTCAAGGAGAAATTGGGTTCCCACACGTTTAGACTGCAAACTCTTGAGGGAAGAGTCGAGGTCCTCTTGGTGAACAGGCATGACCTCAAACACTACTTCACTTAGTAGCCCTCAGAGGGCTGTCCTACCCCTATACCATAATTTTCTGCTCTAGTTTTGTTGATATAAAGAATAAAAAAATAAAATAAATAAATAAATAAAATAAAATAAAATTGTTCAGAAGATGGAAGGCCTTGTCAGAGCCCCACAATTGGCACACTGCACTAGGTTCTATGCTGATGGGAAGCCTTTCCTGAAAGACACAAAGGTGGCGAAAGCTTGCCTGTAATTGGCACCCAAAGGTAATACATGACCTAGCTCAAACCACCAAGTGTGGGCAACTCACCTAACGAGTTTGAAAGGGTGTCTGTGAAAAGAAAGTTCGATACAGCGGCGACTAGGTCGAAAGGGAATAGAGTTAACTTCGGGTGACATCAAGACATTTGGGAAAAACCAAAGTCCTCATATCAGACCAGGAGCAACCTCTATACAAGTAAAATGATTCGGGATCCCTCATCCGCCCAGGAAAAAATTTCCCCTCTCAAATAAGTGCCATGAGCACATCTAAATAAGTGCCTTAGGAACATTCAAAATAAGTGCAATAGCACACTAATAAAGGGTAAAGGATTGAGAAAGGCTTCCTGCATAGAGAGGTGATGTGATGACTCAGTCGAGGTACTGACCAGGCTCGCTGGCAGTGGAGCAACGTTCATGACTCCTAGGCAGTGACTCCACCGGGACCGCTAGGTTCGCAGGGAGCGGAGCAACACGATAAGGAAAAAATAATCATACCGGACCCTGTGGCCACTTGAAGTTCTCCAACCCTTTCAGTATAGAAACCTGAAGCAATGAAACTCAGTTAACCAATACCTAAACAGACTAGCTGGCCAAGCGACCTTGCAAGGTGCCAAAGGCAAGGTGGTGGAGACCTTAAGGTGAAAAGAACAGCTAGTGAAGGCCCCTCCCTCCCCCACTAAGGCAATCCATCGACAGAGACTCTGAGTCTGACCAGTGAATCGCCATTTGTTATAGCCTCTACAACACCCTCCAAAAAATTCACACTTTAAAATTTTTTTGGAGCCCCTTGACAATAAAGAAAAGTTAAGTTAAGATCCAGAAGGGTTGAGTCGCTGAGTTGCAGATTTCTGAATTTATGGAAAATCGTGACCCCGCAACCCCGAGGTCACAAGGTCGCAAGGTCGCAAGGTTGCACCTCGCTTACACCACCGAACAATGTGACCCTGCGACCTCATTAATGGCCCGCACGTGCGACATTTTTATAAATAGAAGGTCGCTAGGTCGCATTATGCACATTCAGTGGATAAAAAAAAACCCCCTCTAACAGGTCGACTAGAGTGCGATTTTCCTGGGTAAGTTTCTGTTTTCCTCCTGCTATTTCCTTTTATGGTTTTTCTTGCCTAATTTTCCTTCCTCAGCCTTTAAATAGCCCCTGTCTTGGCCATTGTTTTCGTTTGAGACATAGAGCTTCCCCCTTTTGGCTCTAACATTTACCCTGCTTGCATAACCTTATCACAATTTCCACCTAGACTCTCATGGCCTGTGTCCTGCTCCAAAAGCTCTCCCCTTGCTCTATCTTGGCCCATTTAACCTTTTAATTTTCAAGATAGAGGGAAAAAGACTTCACACGGCGTGCGCCAAAACTGCGGCAAGCCCTAGCATGACATGCGACCCATGCGACCCTGCGACCCAGTCACTAAGTCGCGAGGTCACAAATCGCTTTTTAGTCTCTTTTCTCATGACTTCGCGACTTAGCGACCTTGCAACCCAGTCGCAGGTCACAGAGTTGCTCTCCCGTCAATTTTCTAGCATTTGCGACCCAGTGACAAGCGACCTAGTCTCAAGGTCGAAAGGTTGCACTTCTGTTGATTTTCCCACAACTAGCGACCCAGTGACCTCACGACCTGGTCGCAAGGTTGCAAAATCACAAAGTCTTCAAGAATATCAACATCACGACCTTTACGACCCTGTGACCTAGTCACACGTCGCTAGTTCAGCTCTACCTGTGTCCCCAGTTGAAATAATTAGAATTTGTACCTAGGTTTGTATTATCATGGCATCTTTCTTATCCTGCGACTCTTTCATGAACATGATAGGTGAATTCGAAGAATATTTAGAGTGTATCCTTGTCCCCTCAGATTCAAGCAACATGGGACCTCCAGTGTCTTGGAAATAGGGCAAGAGCCTGGAAGCAGAGGACATAGAGATGGAAATACCAATGTCCCCACCCCCGATCTACAGATATACCCTGTGCACATTTGACAAAGGGGACAACATGCGTTGGTACCAGGTGTACCAGGAGTTTGCTCGACAGGAATTCCCAGAGGACCTCCCTGATCGAGAAGTATACATACAAGTAAAAAGGTTAAATTTCCATCTTGCAAGTTCCCATCCGGCTATATTGCCATGCGCGAAGGTTATAGAATGGATTATATAGAACACTGACCCCAAAAAGTTCGTAATCAGGGACAGGGAAGGCAAGGCTTTCGCGACTCTCAAGGGATCAGATGCTCACATTTATTATTCATTCCCTGAATGAGAGGAGGACTTCACAGAATATTGGGCCATCGCCCATGCAGTCCCCATAGTAGACACTCTTAAAAAATGGTGGGAGGAGCTTGAGAAATTCAAGGCCAAGAAGGATCAAGAATATCCTGTGGCAGGCCTTAGGAAAGTGTACAAATTGGTGGCTGCTATGCTTTGCAGATTGTACGGGCGCCCCGATGCTACCACCTTCAGTGGCACTTGGGCAACCCTCATGGAGTATGTCATGGTGCACGACATCCATTTCAACTGGGCCAACATACTGGTGGCCTCTCTTCATACAAACATATCCTCGGCATTGGTACTATATGATGGATTTCCTTCTGAATTATACATGGCCTCTTACTCGTTGGATGTTTTTTGTTCAAGGTGCCACTTTGAGGGGTGGGTGCACAACTGGGATCCAAAACAAACCCATCCAATCCACTTACAGACCAAATTATTTTTGGATTCCAGATATAAGCAGGGAATAGAGCCGATCTCTCAATTTTTCATCTCAGCTCTCTACAGAAAATTGTTCGTCCAAGACACTCCTTGCATGTCTTGGCGAGCCCAGGAGATGCTAGGCAAGGTGGTGCATTGGTTCCCACTTGCTGAGTATACATTCATTTGAGTTTTTGGCTCATACAAGGCTCCCCATGCTATGCCCCGGTATGTGACAGATAAAATGCTCATTCAAGAGGTCTGTTTCCATATGTCTTCTGGTTTCTCGAGGGTCCTGAATAAGGGTAAGAATAAGTCGTGGCCTATGATACCCCTCACTATCGGTGCCTACACGGTCAAATATTTCAGGGAGGTAGAGGCAGAAACAGAAGAGATGAAAATTTATCGCCTTGGGTCATTAGACCACCGGACATATGATCCCGAAAGGATAGTCCCTGATCACTGCAAGCGGGCTAAGTTCAAATGGAACTACCAGCACACGGAATGCCAAAGAGAGGATGAAAGAAGAAATTGGTATAATGCAGATAGGCAGCTTTCTCTAGGGTGTGTTCTGATGAAGAAGACCCAGATGACCAAACATTGGAGGACAGAAGTCGTGAATTAGGAGGTGCTTCTTCTTCTCAGGCTAAAAGGCCTCGCACTGGTATAGGGCACAACACTTCTACCCAACAGAAAGAGCTAGAATCCAGAGCCCAGCAAGAAATGGAGAAGAAGATGAAATAAGATGAAGATAAGCGCAAAAGGAGTCTAAGGTTAGAGCAGAAGAAGAAGCAGGCAGAAGAGGCCAAGAGAGAAAAGGAGGAACGAGAGGTGGAGGTTGAGGCAAAATGGAAACATAAGGAGGAATTAGATAAAGTGGAAGTCGAACGCTAGAAGAAAGCAGAACAGGCAGCAGTAGCAACAGCTGAATGTAAAAGGAAAGCCAAACAAGAAGCAACGATAGAAGCAGAGCGCAGACATAAAAGAGAACATGAGAAGGCAGAAGCCGAACGCCTTTGGAAGGAGGAAGAAGAAAATAAAATAAAAGAAGAGGAGCATAAAATTCTAGAGAACATCGAGGCATCTCCCCAGGGTGCAAGATCACAAACCGAGCTACCTCCCCTCGAGGTACCTGTAGTCAGTACACACGCTACACTCTCCGATCTAAGTTCCTATGAAGGGTAAGAGGAGGAGGTATTAAATCTTACCAAGCTCACATATGATCAGTTATCCTTCAAGATCCGACAGGAGAAAAGAATATGCCTAGCACGAAATCCTTCTGCCTCATCCATGGTTGCAACTAAGAAAGACATAGTCTTAGACACTAGGACTAACCCGGTGATGATAGCATCGGCCGGCACAGCTTTCGCCATGGAAACAGAGGAGAATGTAAATAGAATGAGCAGAGAGATCCTCTCTCTACAAAATAAGTTACAATAAGAGGAGTAGAGGGAAGCAAGGGCAGAGCAGGAAAAATATAGCATTAAGATAAGAGATTCAGCAACTCCAAAACAAAACTGCCCCTATCAACGAAGTACCGCTCGTCATCCAAAGGGAGTTAGATATATTAGAGGCCACCATGAGACAGGTCTATGGAGTAATGTTTACTATAAAACAAACAGTTGCCCCTTTGGTGAGAGCCCAAACAAAAACCAAGCGGAGGAACAAGTAGCTGAAGGAAGCCTTAGCTGCCTTGGAAATAATGATAGATTGGACAGTCCGGTACCCCCAGGCTCCCAAAAACCTGCCAAAGAAAGACTGGATCCACACATAATATGCCAAGGTCCAAATTCGGATTAAAATGCGGTCTAAAGATAAGCTATCCAAGAACCTAGATAAGGTGATGTCCGCATACGAGCATCTGATTAGCGGCATCGATTCAATGCACATCCTACATCACATTCCATCACTGGGCGCATTGGATGAAGAGAAGACATGGGAACAGGTGGATCAGGAAATCCAGGCTTTTTTGCAGCCCATTAAGCAAGCCGCTGCCACTTCCGATCTTGCAGCATCACAGGAGAACCTGGGCAAGTTTCTTGTCACACTAGTCTGGATCTACACCAAGCTCGCCTCCCTATCCAACCTGGTCATGCAGAAAATAGAGAATCTAATCCCAAATTCCTTGGAGTGTCTCCATCGGTTAAGAGAAGAAGCTCCTTTGATTTCCCCCATAACGACAGATTATCACGCTTGGCAAAACTTCCTCAAAGAACAAAAAGTTGATGCTCCTGACCTCACGATCACACACACATCCTCATGATTAGGTGGCAGCAGGTCGCAGTTCACATTTCCCAGCTTGGTCACAGGTCGCAGGTCGCACTTCACAGCTTGGTCGTAGGTCGCAGCTCTCAATTCAAGTCACAGGGCAGCTCATCAGTTGGGCAGGCGAAAAGTCAGGAAGCCCAAAGGGAAAATTTTGGTCTATAAAACTCCCTCCAGGAAGATTGTAAAGGATCTTTTTTTTGGGACTCAAGAGTTAGAGAGCATTGTATAGAAGGAAAACACTCTTTTGCACATGAATACAGATACTTGTCAAAATTCCTTTTGGATCTGATGTGTTTTGCTCTGCGAACACTATGAGTATTTCTTATACAGTTTCAGACATCTTTTGATTAATGAAGCAGTGCTTTTAATGGCATCATTTATGCATTATAGTTCTCTGTACTTGTGTTAATGATGTTTATTTCATTTCCCTTTCTTAATGAATGTTAATGAATTTGTTTATTAGCATTTGTATTATCATTTAATCTTTCAGGAAGTGAAGGGTGTTTTTCGCCATAAAGAATTGTTTCTTCTATGGTCATAACAGCCTACAAGCATAACTCCAGTGGGGTGTTGTTAACGAAATTTCCTTCAGCATTTGTGCTTTATTATTTTTGCTCACTACGCATAGTGTTACATACGTGTCTAACTCATCAATCATTTATCTTGTATCATTTGAATAAGTGTGTGTCTGCAGGTTCATTGAGTTCTTTTGAGACCAAAGGAAAGGAGACCTAAGCGGTAGCTGGACCCACACCCCAGACGGGATCCCTATTCCAAACGGTTTAGAGTCTAATTGGGACTTTTAACCAGGGAGATCCCCTGCTGTTGGCCGGACAAAATTTCACGTCAACAGCTTGATGTAGTATTTACAATGAATAACCTGCTAAAAAGGAAACACCATCGTGACAAGATGATAATATAACAACTATATTGCTTATTGGAGCTTTATAGCTCAACTCATGGCAATATTTATGATATAAACCATACATAAATATGTATAGATACCAAAAATAATTTACCCCAAATGAAAAACAATGAAGGATACATATCCCGCATATGATTCTCCATCTTCCATGTTGCTTCTTTGAGCCCAAAGTTCTTCCACTACACTTTAACTTGCTTTATGGCTCTTTTCCTGAGCATGAGTTGTTTCTGCTGCAATATGCACTAATGTTTTGGATAGAATTCTCCTTCTTGATCCATCTGCAATAAAAAATAATAAATATTATGATCAACATCCTTTATATACTTTTTAATTAATGAAACATGAAAAGCATTGTGGAATTTCACTGTTGGAGGAAGTACAAGTTGATAGGCCATTGTTCCAATCCTCTCAAGGATCTTGAAAGGCTTGCAATACCATGCTGCCAACTTGGCACATGATGTAATCCTCAAGGGGCTCTTCTTGGGCTTAATGCAAAAATACACATGCTCCCCAACCTAAAACTCCTTAAATATCCTGTGCTGGTATGCATAACTCTTTTTCCTATCCTCTGTTGTCTATAGATTATTATTTATAATATGCATTTCATGTTCCATATCTACCAACATTTCTAGTCCAATAAGTACCATGTTCACTGGATCACTCCAGTCGATGGGATTATTACAACTTCGCTCATAAAGTGCTTAGAAAGGACTCCTCCTCAATGAATCTTGATAACCATTGTTGTTTGCAAACTCAACCAATGGAATGTAATCCTCTCATTTCCTCTATTTTTTCATAGCATACATCCTCAGCATGTCCTACAAGATACTGTTGGCCCTCTCTATCTGTCCATAAATCTGTGGATGATAGGCAGTAATGAAGGCCAACTCTATCCCCAATCTTACAAACAACTCCTTCCAAAACTTGGAACTGAACATGGCATCCTTGTCCGGCACAATATTCTTTGGAACACCATGTAATATCACAATCTCCTTGATGAATAGTTGTGCCACCTTAGTAGACAATTATGTAGTCTTCACTAGAATGAAATGAGCCACCTTTCTTAACTTGTTGACCACAACCATGATAGAGTCATGTTGCCTCGCTATCCTAGGAAGACCTGTAATAAAATACATGGAAATGAACTCCCATTTCCATTACTGAATCAAGATAGGTTGTATTAGATAACCTGGATGTTTATATTATTCCTTCACCTGCTGAAAATTCAAACATCTACCCACAAACTCTGCCACATTGTTATTGAAATTAGACCAATAGTAGAAATTCTTCACTGTAGTCAATGTCTTTTAATAACTTAGGTGACTTGAATATGGTTTTTCATGAGACTCCCTCAAGATCACCTTCTTGATTTCATTATTTTCCAGAACATATATTGTTTCTCTAAACCTCACTAAACCATCTATTGTGAGACAATAGTATGCATCTTGATCACCTGTGCCTACACTTGTACCTATACTTGTACTTTTTTGTAACCTGTGTCTGAGCTCCATATACATGTCATCCTGCTATCCTTTTTGTAAGATCTAATCATGTAATTTTGTCCCATAAGAACTCACAGTTTCTATATGATTCACCTGCACTTTCTTGTTAAGAGCATCTGCAACAATGTTCTCCTTTCCCTTGATGTATATGATCTCAAAATAAAACTCACTAAGGGTGACCAACCTGTTAGAAAATTATATATTATGGAGCAATGCAACACATAAAATATGCGAAAAATACAAGAACACAAAAACACATAAAACTAGAGAGACACAGATATACGTGGTTCACCTAGTTTGGGCTACGTCCACCCCAAACAGCCAGTCCTTATTTTTTATTATCCAGCAAAAATGAAGAGACAAAACCTACAGCAGATCCGATGTAATATCCTCTGTTCTCTCTCATAGTCTCCCTCTCTGTTTCTCGCTCCAAGAATAAACATAAAATACACAGCCACAATACAATGCATAAAAGAGAGGGGTTGCCTTCCAGGGAAAAAAACCCTAATCTAAACATAAATTCTACCATAAGATCATTTGCCTAATGAACGACCCAGATTGACTAGAAATTACTATACTTTTACAAGGCAATTTTACATTTGTTTTTAGCTTCGGGGGCGCTGCCCTCGAAAACCCCCGCAAGACGGGGGGGGGTGGGGCGGCAGCAATTAATTATGAGAAGCGTTGCCGCCCCTTTTAAGGTACAGGGGTCCAATGCTATGATACAAAGTAAACAAGATAATCAGGCTCCAC
Source organism: Pinus albicaulis (assembly GCA_034641835.2). Classification (NCBI taxonomy): domain Eukaryota; kingdom Viridiplantae; phylum Streptophyta; class Pinopsida; order Pinales; family Pinaceae; genus Pinus; species Pinus albicaulis. The sequence goes on along the minus strand of CM076584.1, from coordinate 758,117,526 downwards.
ACCCAACAATCTCCCACTTGGAGACTAATTGTAGCAACTCCATCGCTGCTTCATTTGCTGGACAATGACTCCTCTTTGGACCTGGTTGTTTCTCATCTTCATCGTCATCCTTGAAGACCAATTGAAACTGAGCATGTTCTCAGTTTCTCCCCGGTTACAACTTTTGTTAGCATATCTGCAGGATTCTGGCTAGTGTGTATCTTTTCCAGCTTCAACTCTCCATCTTCCAATACTGACCGTATGAAATGGTACTTGAAATGTATGTGTTTAGTCCTGGAATGAAATGCTGAGTTCTTTGCAAGATGAATAGCACTTTGGCTATCACTGTATAGTGTGCCCATATCATGCTTCTTACCCAATTCATCCATAAACCTTTGTAACCAAATCATTTCTTTACTAGCCTCTATAGCAGCAACATACTCTGCTTCTGTTGTTGAAAGTGCAACAACACTTTGAATTTTTGAAACCCAACTGACAGCTGTTCCACCTACAGTAAATACATATCCTGTAGTGCTCCTCCTGTTATCTCTGTCACCTGCCATATCTGCATCAACATATCCCTGTAGAGCAATGTTTGAACCACCAAAGCATAATGATTGATTTGTGGTACCTCTCAAATATCTGAGAATCCATTTTACTGCCATCCAATGTTCTTTTCCTGGATTATTCATGTACCTACTTACAACTCCCACTGCATGTGCAATATCAGGCCTTGTGAAAACCATTGCATACATTAAGCTTCCAACTGCTGATGCATATGGAAATTTAGACATATAATCCATGTCTTCTTGGGTCTTTGGGCACATCTCCTTACTAAGTTTGAAATGGCTAGCTAAAGGTGTACTAACTGGTTTTTCATTCTGCATATTAAATCTTTTCAACACCTTCTCTATGTACTCACTCTGAGACAGTGTTAATTTGTGATTTTTCCTGTCTCTAGTTATCCTCATACCAAGGATTTGTTTTGCAGCTCCCAAATCCTTCATTGCAAATGAATTTGCCAATTTTATTTTGAACACATTTATTTCCTGCATGTTAGACCCTGCAACAAGCATGTCATCTACATACAATAACAATATAATATAGCTGCCATCATTTTGCCTTTTTAGATAAACACAATGATCAGAGTGACATCTAGTATAACCTTGTTTAGAAATAAACTTGTCAAATTTTAGATACCATTTCCTTGGAGCCTGTTTTAAACCATACAAGCTCTTCTTTAACCTGCACACCAATTTTTCTTTCCCTTTTACCTCATATCCTTCTGGTTGCTGCATGTATATCTCTTCCTCCAAATCTCCATGGAGAAATGTTGTCTTTACATCTAACTGTTCAAGATGTAAATCTTCCACTACTACAATACTTAAAATAGTTCTGATTGAATTCATCTTAACAACAGGAGAAAATATTTCATCAAAATCAATACCTTTCTTTTTTGCAAACCCCTTCACCACAAGTCTAGCTTTGTACCTATTTTTTCCTCCATCTTCTTCCTTCAACGTGTAAACCCATTTATTCTGCAATGTAGTTTTACCTGCAGGCAACTTGACTAAGTCCCAAGTCTGGTTATGCATTAAGGAGTCCATCTCTCCTTCCATGGCTAGCTCCCACTTCTTCCTACTTTCAACCTGCATTGCTTCTTCATAACATTCAGTTTCACCAGAATTAGTCAACAATAAATAATATAATGAAGGAGAGTATCGTTCAGGGGGTTTACTTATCCTGGTAGATCTTCTAACACCACTTTTAGGTCTTTGAGGTGCCTGCTGCTATTCTGGTGGTTGCTGCTGCTATGGTTGTTGATTATTATTATTTTCAGGCACCTTTACTTTTTCAGTTATCTCATCAAGAACTGTGTATTCCTTTCTTTATTTTTCCTGTTTCTTTTCCTGCAGCTGGTTCTTATACAAGACCTTTTCATTGAATATTACATCTCTGATCCTAATTATTTTGTGATTTTCATAATCATATAAGCGATAACCTAAATCATTAGCACCATATCCAATAAAGGTACATTTCTTAGATTTTTCCTCAAGCTTTGTTCTATTTTCTTTATTAATATGGACAAAGGCCTCACAACCAAAAGGCTTTAAAAAAAAGTAGTTTACCTTTTTACCTGTCCATGCTTCCTCTGGAATAACAACATCCAAGGAACTTGAAGGCCCTCTATTTATTAGATAAACAATAGTATCTACAGCATCTGCCCAAAATTGTAAAGGCAATCCTGCATGCAATCTCATGCACCTTGCATGCTGCATGATTGTTCTGTTCATCCTTTCTAACACACAATTTTCTTGTGGTGTTCTTGGAACTGTCTTCTCTCTACGAATTCCATGCTCTAAACAGTACCTATCAAACTCTTTGTTGTAATATTCACCTCCATTTTCTGATCTGAGACGCTTCAACTTCTTTCCTGTCTCAATATCAACCAAAGCTTTCCATTTCTTGAAAGTATCAAATACATCAGATTTATTCTGAATACAATAAATCCATGTTTTTCTAGTTGCATCATCAATAAAAGTAAAATAATAACGAGAGCCACCGAGAGATGATACTTGAGCAGGTCCCCATACATCTGTATGCACAAGCTCCAATTTTTCGCTCTTCTTTTCTTTCCCAACTCTGAGAAATCTGACTCTCTTTTGTTTTCCATAAATGCAATTCTCACAGAAATCCAAATCAACATTCTTCAAACTTGGCAACAAATTTCTTGAGTGAAGAATCTTCATTCCCTTCTCACTCATGTGTCCGAGCCTATGATGCCATAATGTTGCATCTTCTCCTTTGGAAGTTAAAGCATTAACAGAGTTAGAAATACCATTGCATAAATACAATGTACCAACCTTTTCACCTTTTGCTATTACCAGGGCTCCTTTGGTGACCTTCCAAGTTTTATCTGTGAAAGTTGTCACACAACCTTCATCGCCTAACTGCCCTATTGAAATCAGATTTTTCTTCAGATCTGGAACATGCCTTACCTCCTTTAGTAGCCATTGGTTTCCATTCTGTTGTTTTACAAGAACTTTACCCATTCCAACAATTTTACAGGTTTTATCATCACCCAAACGAACTTGTCCAAAATCTCCTTGAACATAGTCATGAAAATATTTATTATCAGGTGTGGCATGGAATGAAGCCCCTGAATCTACAACCCAAGAATCAGTAACATTTTCGAAAGAAAGAATCAAAGCATCTTGTAACACATCAACTGTCACATTTTCTTCATGATTGTTTTCTTGCTGTGTGTCTCCTTCTTTTCCCTTCCAAGATCTACAGTCTTTCTTTAGGTGTCCTTTCTTTCCGCAATTCCAGCACACTATCCCCGATCTGGACTTGGATCTGCCTTTCCTTGATTTACTGCGATATCCTAAGCTCTTTCCTCTTTCCATTCTTCTTCCCCTAGACTCTGCACTTAAAGCATTACCTGATGTCTCACCGGAGCTTTTCCGTCACATTTCCTCACTAAGGATAGCACCAACAACATCATCAAACTTTAAAGTACTAGATCCAGAGATAGAGTTACTAATGGCCATAACTAAACCATTCCAGCTTTCTGGTAATGGGCACAAGAATAACAGAGCTCTAACTTCATCATCAAATTTTACCCCTACAGAACTTAACTGACTGGTAACTGTATTAAATTCATTTAAATGGTCTGCAACAAATTCACCTTCCGACATCTTCATATTAAATAGTTGTTTCATAAGAAATACCCTTTTTGAGGCTGAGGGTTTTTCATATAGTTTCGCCAACGTCTGCATCAAACCCTCTGTTGTTGTTTCCTTAGAAATATTGAAGCCGACTGATGCTGCAAGGCATAACCGTACTATTCCGAGTGCCTTTCTATCAATAATGTTCCATTCCACGTCTTTCATGGCCACCGACTTCTTTGTTTTTCCGCTCAATGGTAGGTACAGATCTTTCTAATACATATAATCTTCCATCTGCATCTTCCACAGTAGAAATTTTTGGCCGTTAAATTTCTCGACCCTAAACTTACCATCGTCCGCCATTGCTCCCACTCGAACCAGAAACCCTTCTTTCCTGCGATTTTATCAGCCAAATTTACCTTCGGCTCCGATACCAATTGTTAGAAAATTATATATTATGGAGCAATGCAACACATAAAATATGTGAAAAATACAAGCACACAAAAACACATAAAACTAGAGAGACACAGATATACATGGTTCACCCAGTTTGGGCTACGTCCACCCCGAACAGCCAGTCCTTCCCTTTTATTATCCAGCAAAAATGAAGAGACAAAACCTACAGCAGATCCACTGTAATATCCTCTATTCTCTCTCACAGTCTCCCTCTTTGTTTCTCACTTCGAGAATACACATAAAATACACAGCCGCAATACAATGCCCTCATAAAAGTGAGGGGTTTCCTTCTAGGGAAAAAAACCCTAATCTAAACATAACTTCTACCATCAGATCATTTTCCTAATGAACGGCCCAGATTGACTAGAAATTACTATACTTTTACAAGACAATTTTACATCTGTTTTTAGCTTCGGGGGCGCTTCCCCCGAAAACCCCCGCCAGGGGGGGGGCTCCGAAACTGGACCCCCCACGGCAGCGATTAATTACGGGAGGCGTTGCCGCCACTTTTAAGGTATAGGGGTCCAATGATGTGATACAAAGTAAACAATATAATCAGGCTCCACACCCAACACAACCATCTAGATTGCTTGGCATTCATATTCGGTCGGTCAAAGAAATATATCAGCCCACTGTGATCACTCATAGCATACTACTTGTTCCTCATTCTTAAGGAATCCACCAAGTCCTCTTTTACAAGCATCTGTACACACCACAAATTATTCATCCAGATCTTCAATCTTAAGAACTGGAGCACTGGTCAACAACCGCATTAGTTGCTCAAAATTGGTTGCAAATTCTTTTGTCCATTAAAACTTCTTACCTTTCCTCTAAAAATATGTAATATGATATGAAATGCCTGAGAAGTCCCTGATGAACCTCTTGTAATAACTTGATAATCTTATAAATGGCCTAACTTCCTCCCCATTCTTAGGATATGTGCACTCCATGATGGCTCTTATCTTTTCTGGATCTACTTCTATGCTCTCCATGGAAACAACATGTACCAAATAATGTAACTTTGTCTAGAAGAAACTACACTTGCTAATATTAGAATATAACTGATGCTCTATAATTAATATTAACACTCATGCTAAATGATAAACATTCTCTTCCTTATTCTTAGAATATACCAAGATGTCATCAACAAATACAATAAAAAAAATTTCCACATAAGGACACAACACACTATTCATCAAATACATAAATGTAGATGGGGAATTAGTCAAACCAAATGGAACTACAACAAAATCATAATGCCCGTACCTAATCTTGAAAGAAGTCTTGTAGATGTCCTCTTCTTCAATGTTTACTTGATGATATTTTGATCTCAAGTTGATATTATAGAACATTGTTGCTTCCTTCAACTGATCAAACAAGTCATCAATCCTCGAAAACAAATACTTGTTCTTGATCGTCACTTTGTTCAACTGTATGTAATCAATGCACAACCTAAGAGTACCATTTTTCTTCTTCACGAACAAAAATGGTGCACCCCAAGGTGATACACTCAGCCTAATGTATCCATTGTCAAGAATTTAATTCATTTGTGACTTCAAATCCACTAAATATGGTGTTCTCATCCTGTAAGGTGCCTTTGATGTGGGTGCTGCCCATGGTAAAAAATCAATAGAAGAATTTACTTCCCTATGAGGAGGTAACTATGAAATATCTGCTAGAAACACATCCTTAAACTTCTGCAATACATGATACCTTTGGAATATTTATACATCCTAAAAATCCTTAGCCTTGTTAGTGGAAATGTGTACTACAAACATCACACAACCTTTTCTGCAACTGCGCTTAGCCTGCATAGCGGTGACCATCCTTACTGATGTAGAATTATTCTTTCCCTGCAAAATTATCTTTTCTCCATTATCATCCAATAACTCAATGGCCTTGTCATAATAGTCTACTTTGGCCTTGTGAAGGCAAAACCAATCCATACCCAAAAGAATTCTATACGATCCCAATGGAAATACATTCAAATGTGGTAAAATAGGCATACCAGTTAACTCAAATGCACATGCTCTTACCCAATGATGAACTATCTTCTTTGTACCTATAGCCAACTGAATAACCAAGATTTTGCATGCAATTATTTTATCAAGCCACACTTATCCACCAGGTTAGGATTAACATAACTATAATTAGATCCAAGATAAATCAAAATATAAATAATTTGATCACAAAGCTTACTGTTCATCTGAATGATAGATTCTTGGTGATCTGTCTTCCTATTGTCCACAACTACGTAAATCCTAGGAATGCTATGACCAACATCCCCAACTTTTTGCACCTCCTATTTGCTATGGATATGGGGTCTACCACCCTGATATTGTGGAAAATCCCTCTTGTGAAGATACTTGCCACATATCCAACACTACACCGGTGCTCTACCAACAAATCTGGGCTCGTGCTCTCCAGGTTGCGATCCATGTCCCTTATCAACTATATTGAACTTCTTGTAAGGAACCATATTTTCTTTCTCATGCGCATATTGATTTCTTCCTCGATTTGGTGGCCATCTTCATTGAGATTTATTATTTCCCTTCAAGTCGCGCTTAGGCTCAACTTTATGTTTTTATTGTTCATAACAATGCTTCAAATTTCGAATGCCTTCTTATAGCGATCTAGGATTGAACTCAATCCGGTCTCTGTATGATACTGGAAGTCCACTTATGAATCTATGAACCTTGGCCTTCTTCTCCTTGATGTAAGGCACATATCTCAATATCTCCAGGAACCTGCTAGTGTACTCATCATCTGACCTGAATTTGTTATCAGTCAATTTTGGCATCATCCCTAAGACCAGTATGAATAGGGTCTATCATCTCCTAATTCAATACAAAGAGGTTCTATCATCCCCTAATTCAGTTGCTACATGACCTAGAGAAGTCATTCCATTGATGGCTTTAATTCATGAGAGTTTCAATGTTTGAAGTATAGTTAAAATGACCCATTGAAACATCAATGCTCCTATGAATGGGCCTAAGTGCATTGCAAAGCACTCACGCCCATGCAAAGGTGCTCTTCAAAGCACTTCCCGACACTTAAGGGTGTGTTGGTCTCCTAGGAGTGAAATCATCATTCTTCTGGGAATATCCACATTTCCAGTGACTTCCAGAAGATCTCATAGGTGTCATAATTTGAATACATATGTTCATCCATCACCATTGAACCTGGAAACATGTATCATCTATTATTAGAAATCCATTCAATATCATTTATTGAGAAACTACCTACAGTTTCCCTATAAATTGAGCACTCATCTAAGTGCAAGAGAGGAAGAAATTTGTGTAGTTTTATGTTGTTGGATTCTCAATTCCTGAGAGCTAAAGTGTTGTTATGCTGCTGGATTCATGCTTAGTGTGATGAGGAGGGAATAAAGTTGGAGCAGGTTGACGATGAACTCATCCAATGGTTGTAATCTACTCCTCCTATTATTTCAATAAAGATATTTTCTCTTTCTCTCATATATGCATTTATATCTTGTGAATGTATTCTAAAATGTGTACATATTCTCAAATTTAATTGGTTCAATTTGGTTAAGGTAGATATAATGTATATTTGTATGTCGTTTTTTTTCTTGTGTCTTTGATTACAGGTATTGATCAAGTATGTTTAGCTAGATCAAGAGTGATGAGAATGACAATAGAATAGGAATGAGAGCGAAGGATCACAAGTAGGTATTTATTCCTTCTATATTTCTTTCTATTTTAGAGAAAAGAAAATTTACCTTTCTTCTGTTGTTCTGAGTGAAGGAACACCACACTCAGGGAAGACTAGTTTATCCATAGATTATAATTCCACATAACATAACCCATCTGCAACTCATTAAACTCCTTAACTATGGCATCATAGTACCTATCCAACAGGTATTTCTTCTTAAATATCATCTAAAACTCATCCCAAGTCAAGTCATCCTCCCAAATATCTTTAAAATTCTTCACGTCCTCCCACCAGATATCTACATTCCCTTTCATACTGAAAGTGGCTATATTTGCTTTCATGTTCTCTGTATAGCTATGAAATCTGAAGAATTAATTCATCCCAAGAAACCATGGATTTTCATATTCTGATTTATTCATCTCTCGATCAAATGTAGGACGGTTGAATTTCTTAAAATCCTATGAAAAGTGCTCACCCCTCCTATAAGGATGATGACAGTGACGACTATGATCATTGATGATTTCTCTTGGAAGAGAAACTAGAATTATTCCCAGACGTACCAGTTCTCATGTTAGGTGTCACCAATGATCTTCCATCTCTATCTATGTCTCCTCTATCCAATGTGTGTCTGGACTAGGACCTTCTACCATAGTCTCCATTAGTATTTTCTTCCTGCTCTTGATTGATCCTCATCTGTCCCTATTTTTGTAGCTCTGACAAGCTATGAAGGATCATTGCATTAACCTCTATCTGTGTTTCCTGATCCCTTACAAGTATTTCCTGAGCCTCAACCAACCTGTCATTGTCTTCCTTACAACTTCTGATCTCTGCCCTCAAGCTCCTAAATGTATCTGCTACACTAGGAGAATAATAATATCCTTGCTACCCAACTGATTTGTAGGGATATTCATGGAACTATAGTATACCATTTTTCTCGTCATCCTTGATTCTCTTCTTCCTGCAAGTATATCATGTCAGAAAAATAAATAGATACCAAAATAAAATCTAGATCTTATTTTTATTCAGGGGTGACTTATCTCATCTACAAGATCAGTCCACATTAGAATGTACACGTATAATAATAAACATATCCAGATAATCAACGTGCCAACATATACCATCATGCATGACCGTACCAATAGTATACACTGATCCCATGCATGACGACAACAACCTTGACTATATCAAAATTTTCCCAAAGAGAGCGCAACCACACCCTAATATCATATATGAACCTAAAGATAGTGAAACCCACTCTGAAACCATGTGTGATACACACCTCCTATCACATCTACCCACTTTCACCAACTTTCCTAGAGTAAACATGAGATGAGGGGTAGTTATGACCGGAATCAACCTCCTAGGTGACCTTAAGGAAATGGAATTGACAAAAAAAACTTACTGACTTCCCTCATGTGCCATAAAAACCTCCAAGAGTAACCCAACCCCTCCAAGTGTCCATATCCTGAGCCAACCTAACGTTTCCATCAGTTTTACCCCTAATGTCTCCCTTTCCAAGACATCAGTGTGACTGGAAACTCCCAGTTTCTCCCAGAGGCCCACATTAGTGAAATTGTGGACAATTTCACTTTGTGTTGTGCCAGCGACTGTGTATTTTAAGGATATATTCCAGGGTTGGGTCTATACCTCTCCCCATAATTCCCTATAACTTTTATAATTGATAAATCACACAAGGAAAATCCTAGAATACCAAACTTGACACCAATACTAGGCTTGACCATCCCCAATCAGGACTGACATTCTGTCAAACACTTGGAAAAAATGAAATATAAAGGTCATGAATACAAGAATACGCATAAAGGAATGGCAAATCATATGATATTTATCAATAAGGATCACCACGCTCTCTCTTTAGTTGTCTTAACATTAATAAGTATTACATCCAATATTCTTTCAATTACAAGTAAAACATGAAATGAACCTTGACTAGAACTAGTCACATAACCATGCTTATAACCGACATATAACCACCGAAATAAAAATAAGATCACAACCATTAAATCCACATAAATACAAGTACGAAATTAAGATAACTTAGCTTTCATTAAACATAGGCAACATCCAACTAGGTTCGGGACTTCCACGTACAACCCCACTATAGACATGGTTGAACCTAATATTTCTTTCAGTCAGTCACCCCCATGCCATATTCTAAGAATGAATGTGGGATCTCATGGATAAACCAATCCAAAAATAACAAAGGGAATTTATAGGTTAAACCACCTCCACCCTCACCATATCGTGATCTCACCTAAACTGACACCGAGATCACAAAATTGAGCCGAGCTTGGAATTTCTCCAGTTCTCATCACTATCCTTGAGGAATTTTCCATCTCCGTGTCTCTAGGATTTACCACAATCCACACCAGATCACTAGGCCCTTACTGAGACACCACCCTCAGGATTTACCATGTATTTTGCTAAAACCGGTCAAGGGATTCCTAAGCCTTTGGGAATATTCTTAAGACCACATCTACCTCGAATTCCAAAACCATGTGACAATTCCAAAGCTAAAAACATAGAAAATTCCCATCACACCATGGCTATCCATAAAAAGGTAATTCAAGGTTGAAAACCACTGTCAAAATGTGGAGAAACCATGTCATTGACAATAAAAGAACAAAATACTGACACGCACATAACATGCATGCCCAAATCAACTAGGAAATCATACATGAAATCTATTACCTACAAGTATTCCTGTTGAAGTTTCATGATCTTTTCTTTCCTTTCCTTTCCTTCTCCTTCCTTTGCTTGCTTTTCCTTTCTTTTCTTTCTTGCTCTCTTTCTCCCCTTGGTGCTCTTCTCCTCTCCGAGAGTAATTTTGAAATGAACTGAAAAAAGGCTCCCAAATGATGCTCTGAGGTTTTTTATCATTCGTGCCTCTAATTTCTTCAATGTTCCATTATTTTCCTTCAATTTCTTCCTCACATGCAACCTATGACCTTTCACCTTTCTTTTCTTCTAATTTCCTTTGTTTTCATAAATAAATTTTCCAAAAATACCTTTTTTCCTTTTTAATGCCTTAGCCATTGCCTTTTCCAATTTCCCCTTATCCATAAACACATCTAGTGATTCCCACTAGGATATCGTTTCCCATAATTCAGCTTGAAATAACTGTCGCTTAACCATGGTCTTATTTTTGCCTTTATTAAATTTCATTACATGAATTTTTAACTCGAGTATGTTACATAAACATTCTTCATTACATCAAATACCATAGATGAATATCATGGGCTACCCAATACTATGGAAAAATATGATATGAAAGGATTCATCACATCAAATAATATAATACAATATTTCTCTTGCCTAGTTAAAAATAAATGAATATGATTCATTTTTTCTCTTGTTTGCTTGAAAATAGGTGAATAATCCCTTATGATATACATGGTGTAGCTATTTTTAGTCAAAAATAATAATAGGGTTTTAAAATAAGGAAAATATGAAATATCTAAATAATATAAAATAATCAACAACCCTAAAAAGTATCCTAAAAGTCCACCTTTTGGCTATTTTTCGCTCCTAAAAATACCCTAAGTGGTAGTATAATGTTGGAAATGTGTTTTACTCTTTGTAGCTATATATACACTTGTCCTAGTGCAAGGAGGGCCTTGTGGTGGTTGAGGCCCTGGTGGTAACATGCCTTCAACAAGGAAATTTTGGGTCTATTTTTCATATATTTTTTTTCTTTTTTGGCCAATGCTTTTTCATCCCATTGTAATCTAATTAAAGGGATTATCATTTTAATATAATGTGCAATAACAAATTAAGGTTTTAGATGATGGAAAATGCCTAAAACATTTTATTATGAATGGTGGAGTTAATACATTGAGTTAGAGATAGGTGTGGCCTAGTTAGGTTGGTTTTAACTTTAAAGTTTTCCAAAGTAAATCTTTTTATACTTTATGAGTGTGTTTCATTATTATATTTTAAATTGTGTGAATATTATTTTTCCTGCATATAATTATCAAAATATTTATCTCTCACATAGATTTATTTCAACCTAAGGCACCTATCAAAAGATATTTTCTCCACAATTCCTAGAATAAAGATATGGTTGCCAAAAAAACAAAATAAAAAACTTTCATGGTTGATTTTAAAACAACGATATTTTGACTTTTGGTACTCCAAAATTATGGATTTTTTCTAGAGGAACTTAGATATGAAATTTGTTTCTTTATAATATACACAAATAAATGTATCTAGGCACCATTGTTCTTTCTTTTTCCTTGAACAATTAGAAAGAAAAATATAATCCTTCCACTTTCTTTCCTAAGAAAGATAAGATATATAGTAACACTTGTAGCTAACCTTGGTAGATAAAATATAAAATATAATCCTCAACCTTATAATAGTAAAATTTTTCCAACCAATAGAAAAAACAATAATATATAGATAACCCTTGGTCTAATATCATAAAATTATTTTTATGGAAGGAATCACTTCATAAAGCATTATTGCAATGATATCATTACATCTCCTGGATGCGGGTGAATATTCAGGCGTTTAAATTGATGGGACAGGGGTGCGGCGAGGTGGGACGGCACCTGCCTACCCAGGACATGGAGGATATACGGCCACTGTTCGACGGATCCTCGCATTTAAGTTTCGTAGAGTTCAAATGAATAGTTTCAAGGGGTTTAGGATTTCATATCATGCCCACCGCTCTGGTTTCTGCCTTCACATGCTCCTACATGCTGGAGACCTCGGCGCTTTTCAATGTTTCAGTTATGATGGGGGTTTTTCGATGCGTGAGAGGGGAGGATAAATTTCAGCGTGGCAATGGGATTTCTGTGGAGTTGTTTCAGTCGCATCGCACCCATTTCTATCTGGCCTCCGGCCTCAATTCTAGTTTCAAACTGTATGGTGTCAGTTCTACCATTCCTGTTGCCTCTTGCTACCTGGAGGGGGAAGATATTTTGGAGCCTCGCTCTGGTCCTTTAGCAGAGCTACCTCTGTTGGACCTTTAGCACTTCACTCGGGCCTCTAGCTTCCTTTCCAATTGTTTTTACCCTGCCATCATTCTTTCTCGGCCACAATTTGTCTCCCCTATGCCTCGTCTGTGCCACAGAATGCGAAGCCGCAGAGGCGGCACCAGGGGTCGCCCTTTGAACGTGCCTTCCAGCCCTTCTTCTTACTCGCCTTCACTCTCCAGCGGTTTGTTGGTTGGCCACTACCCTCGTACCCGCAGTGGGAGAGGGCATTTTCTTGACTCCCACCATTGTTTGGGCTCCCCTTCTCCCCGACCTCCAGCCACTTCGCCTCCTCCCACAACTGGTTCCGCGCGCTTCACCTTCAATAGTGCTCTGAATTGCCCAAGGATTACTGCTCTCTTTACAGTGGTCTTCCATGAGGAAGCCCAAATGGGGGAGTCTAGCGCCCATATGGAAGGCCTTGGTTCAGACTTTGCCTAGACTTCGAACCTCTAGATGGGGATTGGCAGTGTGTTGATGCAGGTTCTGGATGCTCAAGCTCGCAGCATCCCTGATGTTCTGATGGCACCGGTTGATCCAGGTCCCTCAGAATCCAAATATGCTCTTGATAGGGATCTGCTTGCTTCAGGTTGGTGTCGTATTGTTGAAGAACTTCCAGATGACTAGTCTGCTTACTGTGGTGCTATTATCTTACCTTGCGGCCCATACAATTGGGCATGTTTCTGTTCAAACTGTTATGTGGAATTTTGGCTTATTTTTTTTCATTTTTGGATCCATGCAAACTCTGCAACATCAGGAAGAACATCACTTGCTCCCTTGCGTGGTTTTTGGCAACTTTTCCAGATTGGTTTCCCTGACATTGGGCAGTCTTCATATGTGTTTTTTCATGATAATTCTGCCTTTATCCAAGGAAGTTGTTTTGACTACGGTCACAATGTAATTTTAATCCTTTGTTAATAGATTAATCTCATTTAGAAAAAAAAATGATATCATTACATCATTTATTCTAATTTAGTACCTATCTAGTTACGTAATATATCCTTCCTAGGTGCACTACACCTCAATTATTAAAAAGGAAACCTTGAATGGTATTTTAAACTATGAATAAAGGAACAATTAAATAAATTTTCAACATTATAAAGGGAAATATGAAGAAATAAACCAATATTTTAAATAAATATGTTGTTGACCTTTTTTTCCTATCAAGGAGAAGAGTCGACATCCTAGGGAATTATTGATATTCCCTCTTCTTTTTTATAGAGGTATTACTCCTCTTTGAGTTTGTGGAAGATTCTTATTATGGTGGTAGATGAAAGCAATGGGTAAGTTATAAACAAAGGTATCCAACAAATACTCCAACAAATTTCTCATACAATATATTTTTTTGTTAAGCACACAATAAATGAATATTTTTATGTATTAGGGTTTTTCTTCAACAATTATTTTTCCTTTCTCTTAAAATAATGTGAATCCAAAAATCACTATGAATTTGCAATATGAAATAATAAAATATAATATAATGGCCATGTCTTTGAATAATTTTAGAGGACAACATACATTATAATTTAACAAGCTTGTAAGCTTCAATTTCCCAAGAATCAAATGATACATCATGATATAGACCCATACCTGCAACCTGAAACTTAAATAACTCTTTGTGGTAGAAATTAGCAATAATATTTAAATGTGACAAGTTTAACATTGGTTAAAAATGGAAAAAATCTCCTAAATGAAAAATATATAAATTATAATTAAACTTTGTTTTCTCTATTACAAGCAAGGATATTTCTCCCTTGCTTCTGGAATGCAATATGAAGTGCTTGGAAGAGATGAGAAGACATAAATAATACCTATATATTCCTGTAATTGAGCACATATGAAAGGAATAATGGACAGAAAAATTTAGAATAATAAATCAGAGGGAAAATTGAGTAGACATATTCACAAGATCTTCTGGAAAGGAAAACGTGTCTTCAACAAACCCCCCACAAAACAACTACTTTTATAAATGTGATTTTTTCCTTTTATAATCTCATCTTCATCTTTGAAGCTACTTGATAATTAGGTTTTTATTATTTTTCTTAACTAAAAGAATATCCATTTTGAAAATTTTAAGTTAGGAGTTCGTCCTCCAAATTGGATTGCATTTTCAATATTCTCAATTTCTCTTTTCTCTTTATAAATCATTTAAAAAATTAATTTAGTGATAGTACCAAAATGTTCATCACCATTTTTTTAATTTTCTAAACTTATATATATAATTTTAACAATGGAAACCACTCCCAACATGTTCTTCATGCTTATATATTTCCAATAAGATATGGCTTTCCCAAATCAGACATCGAGAACTCAAGTTATGGCCTCTGGAAATTCATGACTTAAGAACCATTGATTTTCTCAATGTGAATCTTAGCCTTTGATTTGTAAATATATCTTTCAATCCCACATTAATAGTGGTAATATGATTCAATGTATTTGTAAAGAAAAATTCCCGTAGATTGTTCATATATTAAGCATAGTGAGTCATAACACTTTGCACAATTTGTGGGGAATGTAAAATTTTGTCACTTATTCTTCCAACTCATCGTCCATTCATCATTCTCCAATCGATACCCTCTAAATTTCATTTGTGCAAAGGAATTCTTTATATAAAAAATAAACCAAGTGTTATAACAATATGGGGGTGGATAAAAATAATGGAAAATGGATAATAGTTGATGGTAAATGGAAAAGGTAAAATAGTAAATGGTAATATAAAAGGTGAATGGTAAAAGGATAAAATTATAGAAATTATACAATGGTTACATTTAGAAAGGTAGACAATAAAATCTTTGGTGAATGACCTATGATTTAAATTCTATAATGTGCTAGGTGCTTCTAATACATAGTGTTATGTAATGAAAGGATGAACACACCCAATTTATTTCTTTTTAGAAAGGCTTTAATTTTTTGAAGGGGAAATGATATTAATTACCCTTTTGTAAGGAAACACTAAATCTTAAACTAATTTTAAACGCTTAAATTTTTTTGGGTCTTCCTGAAGATCATCTAGCACATTCAAAACAAGGAAAAAAAAGAAAAAATGACCTTTAATTTGATCATGTAATTTTTATCAACATCTGAATCCAATTAAAGGGTAGTGACCCCTTGCTAGTTGTTGAAAACCATATAATTAGTTTATATTTCTTCTCGATTGGGCTATGGATTCATCCCAAACCATTATCTTGATTCCAACAAATGTTTATTAGAAAAAATTGACCAAAGTAACAAAATTATATGCAATATCTACCTAAAACTTGGAGAGAATGGTAGTTATCAAGTATAAGTAGACTTCCAATAGAGACATGTACATAACCAACTTATATGTTAGCTCCTAGCCATGTTTGAGAGCCTTGACTTATTAGAAATATTCCGAAGATACTCCTCCTTCAAGAAATAATTTTTTTTCCATGGTGAAGCTACAAAAATAAATTGATGATGAAATTCCATGGAGAATTCGAGGGTTGATTCTTGTTGCTTACCAAAAACCTTTTTGTCTTTGAAATAAAACAATCCATCCATCCATTTGTTGTTAATAGTAAAAATACTTCTTATATTATACTCTATTTGAGATGAGAAATAAACAATTTGAAGGTGTGATGTAAAGTGATAACCCTTTCCCATATCATGCTAAAATTCCTCTTTCAGATCTATATAAACCAACTATGACCTTTTAGAAATCACTGCGTCATCTTCATCATGACAATATCAAATAAGTATTTAGGTACATCTAGTGGAATTTTATCAAATCCATCTTTAAAATTATTGTCAACATTACTCTCAAATTGAACATATGAAAAGTTTGAATTTTCCACCCATGGAGCATGTGGTACATGGTCTTCTTCTTTAATTGAGACATTAGGGTTCCACTCTCAGCTTTAGTGACATACTATGTTGTAGATAAATTTTCATATATTTCATAGGGTTTATCTTCGACATCCTTTTCTAGAATTTTTTTGGAACGCCATTGGAAATTCTAATAGATTAGCACCATTTCCATGAATATCTTCTTCAATTACTTGAGCTTGTTGCATTAAATCTTTCTAATTGTACATTTTATCTCATAAAAAAAACTCAAATATACAACGAATCATTTCTAGCAGATAGAAATGATGAAATCATGTAGAAACGTATTTTGAAGAATCTCATGAAGGTCTTTCATAATTCTAAGAGAGAAATATTTAATTGTATATTTCTCATTAATAGATATTTCGAACAACTTGAATGAAAGAGAAAATGGGTCTTTCCCTGATAAATATTTCTTAACAAATGATTTTTTTAATATATCCAAACTAGTAATGGTTCTAGGAAACATGAATAAGGCCATTCACAATGATTTCCTTGTAGAGTCAAGATGGAAAATATGCAAACAATATCATCTTTAGACACATTATAAGTATCATAGGAACTATCAAAATTAACCAAATGATTTTATATATTATCTGAATTATATCCAAAATACATGGGAGACTTTCATGGAAATATTTGGCAAGAGATGAATCTTTTCTTGCGGATTGAAGGCCTTCTTAAACAAGCTTCTTTATTTTGGAACGACCTCCTTTTATCATAGATTGAAAAAAAATCTTGATGGATTTGGTGGGGAAGGAATAATATCATCATAACATAGAAAAAAATATTCACTAGAGTTTTCGTATAGATCTTCGTGCAATTATTTAATCTTTTCAATGGAATAGTGAGAGCATCTTTCTTCAAAATCAAAAGATTCAATAATGCAGTATCGATTCAATAATGGAGTATCTATGGAGCTCGTTCTCCAAAATCATAGATGGTTCTTGATCTACAAAAAATGAACATATCATATCTATATTTAAATTTCCATTATCCCGAATACCATCTAATGGCATTTGAACAAGATTGTAGGAACCAAGTTAATATTTGATTATGTGGCTAAAAATATTCCAATTAATTTAATTGATTTTATTTGATTTTATTTTACTTTTATTTTTTATTTTTTATTTTTTTTAGGAGAGAAAAACTTGATCAAAAGTGTTTCTAGTTTCTCAATAATGTATGATTCTTAAATAAAATATCATATTTTTTGAAAATGAATCACTTGCCTAGTGATATCACCAAAAATATAGATCTCTTTTCCTATCAAGGCCAAGAGTGAACCTATTAGGCAATTATAAGGATTTCCTCAACTTTTTTGTATAGGTGGTACTCCTCTTTCAATACATGGAAGATTATAGTTATGGTATTAGATGAAACCAATGGGTTAGTGATAAACAAAAAACTCCAACAAATCTTGTGACAAATTTCTTACACAACAAATTTTGCCATTAAGAATGCAAAAAATGAATATGAAAAAAAATATTTGTAATGTACCAAGGCTTGCTTTCAAAAAATATTTTTCCTTCCTCTTTAAAATAATATGAATCCAAAATTAGCTATGATTTTGCAATATTAAAAAATAAAATAAAATAAAATGGACACGCTCTCAAATAATTTTAGAATATTGTGTACGTTAGAATCAAATGAGTTTGTAAAAAATTAATTACACAAGAATATAATGATACATCATGATATAGACTCATGCTTGTGTCCTAAAACTTCATGCTTGCGTCCTAAAACTTGAATAACTCTTTTTGGGATAAATTAAAAATAATATCCCAAGGTGACAAGCATAACATTGTCTAAAAACTAAAACAACCTCTAGAAAGTGACAATTTTTTTTTTTTGATTAAAATACATTTTCTTTACTAATAAAAAGTTCTTGGAAGATATGAGAAGACATACATCAGACCAAGATCTTCCTGTATTTGAGAAAAATCTAATGGAAGAATGTAGAATAATATATGTGAGGGAAATTTTAGTAGGATGATTCAAAAGTTCTTCTAGAAAGGAAACTTGTCTTTAACAAAACCCCTAAAAACAACTTCTTTTCTAAATTTTATCTTCTTCCTTTATAATCTTCTCTTCATATTTGTAACTACTTGAAAGTTTGTTTTTTTTTCGTTATATTAACTAAATAAATATCTATTTTTAAAATATCAAGTTCTGAATTCATTCTCTACACTAGGTCCCATTTTAGATATTCTCGATTTTCCTTCTTTTTATTAATCATAAAAAATAATAATTTAGTGATAGACTCAAAATGGTTATGAAAATTCTTTTAATTTTATGAAATGATATTTATAATTTTATTCATGGAAACTGCTATGGATGTGTTCTTCACATTTACAACTTCCCATTGAGTTTTCATTATCCCAAATTGGACATCAGTAACTCAAGTTATGGCCTTTAAATGTTCAAGACTCAAACGATCTGGACAATGTGAATCTTGGCCTTTGATTTATAAATATTCCTTTTAATCCCACATCCATTGCAATAATATACTTCAATACATTTATAAAGAAAACATCCCTTAAAATGTTCATGTATGAAGCATAATGAGTCATGAAACTTTCTAGAGCATGTAAAAAATTGTTCTTTATTTGCCAACTCAATGCCTAATTATCATTGTCATCTATGGATATGTCTTGGCTACCACTTATCATGGGGATATAAGGATAAAAATGATATGAGACAAATAACTTTAATTTCCATCTAGGAATATGGTAAAGGAACATAGGGTAAAAATTATGCGAGAAGTATAATAAAATATTCAAAAGTAAGATGTGACAATGTATCATGGGGAGAAAAATAATAAACTATTTGGAAGTGAGATGTGACAATTTGGAGAAGTGTGAGGTGTCCCACGGAAAGGGTGACAATGTATCATGGGGAGAAAAATAATAAAATATTTGGAAGTGAAATTTGACAATTTGGAGAAGTGTAAGGTGCCCCAAGGAAAGGGTGACAATGTATCATGGGGAGAAAAATAATAAAATATTTGGAAGTGAAATTTGACAATTTGGAGAAGTGTGAGGTGCCCCAAGGAAAGGGTGTCTCAGATGTGACAATGTATCATGGGGAGAAAAAAAATAAAATATTTGGAAGTGAGATGTGACAATTTGGAGAAGTGTGAGGTGCCCCAAGGAAAGGGCGATAATGTATCATGGGGAGAAAAAAAATAAAATATTTGTAAGTGAGATGTGACAATTTGGAGAAGTGTGAGGTGCCCCAAGGAAAGGGTGTGCGACGGTGTGCACCAAAACTTCTACACAAAGAAATTCTTAAGCTAAAAAATAAACTAAGTGTTATAATAATATGGGGTAGATTAAAATAATGGAAAATAGATAATGGTTTATGGTAAATGGAAAAGGTGAAATAGTAAATTGTGAATGTAAAATGTGAATGGTAAAATGATAAAAATTGAGAAACTATATAATAGATAAATTTAGGAAGGTAAAATTAAAATTAGAAATATCTTAAGCAAATGACCTTAGTTTTAAATTTAGTAAAGTTATAAATGCAGCTAAGACATAAAGTTATCAAAGAAATGATGAACACATCAAGTTTCTTTCCCTTTAGCAAGCCTTTAATTTTTTGAAGGAGAAAAAATATTACATATCCTTTTGTAAGGAAGCATCACATCTCGAATTGATTTTAAACTCAATTTTTTTTCTTCTTCTTGAAGATCATTTGGTACATTCAAAAGAAAAAAGAAAAAAAGAAAAATTAACCTTCACTTTGATCAAGGAATTTTGATTAACAGATGCAAGCAAGTCTTTGGCTTATTTTGATAAGGGTCAAGGAGTAGGCTCCCCCACCCTTTTGGAGCCTAAATGCTTTCTAAGTCATAAATTCCTAGTATACCGGCTCTTGGATATACTCTTGGTGCTATAGTGGTAGCCGCTAGGTTTGATCTTGGGCCTCACCCAAATTACCCCAATGAGTTACCAATTCACCATGGTTGAAAGAAAAAAGAAATAGATTCAAGAAATTCAAATACTTCTTAAATAATATCTTCAATTTTTATATGCTCTAAAAAGTTATTTGTAATTTCTTAAATAAAGCATTTATATAGCTTTTCAATAACAAGTGTCGCGTAACAACTTAGTCCATACACAAAAGTTAGAAAAAATATAATGAATAGTCAAACTTAATATGACTAAATACACTTTGTCAAAATACAATTATTTACAAATAATTAAAGCCAAAGGAGATTTAAATTTTATGAAAAGAAAGTTCATATGAATAATTATCAATTGTAAACTAGGTACTGAAACCATTGTAATAAGTATATTTATTCATATAATGTTGTCTAACTATTATAAGTTTTGGATTTTTTGGCCGAAATCACACTAAACAATTTTTAGTCAAATCAAGATCTTTTGTTGTTTAAAATGCATTTTTTACTACATATATGGATTTATCACCCTGAAAAATCTTGAAGCTCTTAGATTGTAGAGGGTTCACAACTCAATCTTGTTATTCAAACAAATCCCTACTAGCTTTTGGAATAATTCGATCAAACAAATATGCCCAAGAAAATTCCAAAATGTATAACAAGTAATCTACTACCTATTCATACTATCTCATATATATTAGTTATTGATATTATGCAACTAGAAAATGTTAATATATATACATACACACATTAATGTATATAATGTTGTTAAAAAATATTCACATAATTTTATTTTGTCCATCAATATGGACCTATGTTATTATAATATTTGATTAATTTAATATTAAACTAATATTATATATTAATGCTATATTATAATATATATAGTTAATATTAAATAATTAACTATATAATATAATATACATATCTATTAATAATTAATATATAATAATTATTAGTGTACATTTTAATATATATTTGTGTATTGTTATAATTATATTATATATAGTTATAATTATATTATAATTAATATATATATTTTTATTAGTTAAGTAACATATAATTATAATTAATATTATAATATCACTTTTTATATCATAGTGTTATCATATATATAAGTAAAGGGTATATTTTTTTTTTTTATAAACCATATGTATTTGAGAGAATTTATAATATAGAGTCATATTAATTATAAATAAATATCATCATATGTTTATTTAATTAGAAATTAGTTAATTAGAAATATATTATAGAGGTGGTAGGAGGGGGAGGGGTACTCTATGGTTGCAAGAATGAAAAACTATCTAGATATTCAGAGATTCTTGGTAATATGATAAATAATCAACGAGAGATACATGGTCTCTATTAGGGACTTTTGTTAGTAAAAAATCATAAGGTGGACATACTTATGGTTATGGGAGATTATGGTGAAATGTTCCCTCCCAAAAGATAAATCTAGGTAAAATTGCAGAAGATATCCCATCCAAAGCATATTTCTATGTTCTAAGAGACTTCAACTGAGAAGCAAACAAGTATGCTAACTAGTGGTGTATATTGAAGATATGTGAACTAAGTATGCTAACTATGAGTGTATATTCAAGATATTTGAATTAAAGATTAATGGCCAAATTTATAATTCCCTAATGGTGGATGAAGTATTAAAAAAATTCCCTAGCAATGAATTATGTGTTGTAAATTTTATGTTTTATTGAGATATTTTTGTAAATTTTTCACCGAGAAAACACCTCTTTTTGTTGCTCAAATATATTCTTCTCTAGAAAATCATATATACTTATTGGAAAAAATAAAATAATTGATAAAATTTGATGAATTAGCTCTCGAAGATATTTGTTGCAAAATAAAAATATAATCATATAATACAATTATCTTTTTAGGTTATATATATATATATATATATATTAATAGTTAATATATAGTTATATATTATGATTTATTATAAATATAATTATCAATATAAGTTAATTACTACTAACTATATTAAATGTCATAATAGGTTAAATATTTTTATGTTTTTAAAAATTAGTTAATAAAAATTCAATAAAAATTAAGCTAATACACTTTTATAGTTATAAAGTTAAAAAAGTTAGAACACTAAGAAAAAATTTAAAAAAATCGAAATTTATTATCTTATTGGATATTTTGGTCAAAAAGGGTTTGAATATTTTTTTTTAATTTATTATTTTTTTACAATAATTTAATTTATTTATCTTCAATAAGTTGGAGTCATTTTTCGTAATGATAGCACCAATAATATTTCTATATTTTATTTTTTAATGTTATTGTGATAGTAGTTATATAGTTGGTTTAATTTTATTTTAGTTGTATGATGTCGATCCTGCTTTGAGACAGGCCATCTAGCCAAAAACTGCCCAAAAGTCTCCCAGAAAAAATATTCTAGAAAGAATCACCATAGATCTACATGGTGGGAAGGAGCACAAAAGGAGCATTACACTGTCATCAAGGAAGAATACTCTCCAGAAAACTCTTCATCGCAAGAAATTAGGCAAGAAAGAAACAACCCTCAAGACAAGCAAGGGGAAAACCCCGCTCAACAAATAAAAAATGAACTCGTCAGCACCTCAAGCATCAACAATTATGAGGATTCGAATACCGCACAAAATAAATCTTCATTTAACAGCAAAGCAGATCTCCCAGATCTCGAAGATAAGACACCAGGGTCCCAAGAATCAGAAGAGATGAAGGAGGTACAAGATAAAGGAAGTTGGAAGACCGTAGAGAAGAAAAATAAAGATACAACACCAAGCTCACCAAGAAAGAAGAGAAACCAAACAATTAAGAACTTAGAAAATTATAGGTCCAATAGACCAAAGTTTGGTCTCAGTGGATGTTAATCATCATCATCATCATCGTCATGAAAAACATAGTATAATAACAATACTAGTTTGGAAAAAAAAAAATCCAACAGTACATAATGCATATCTAATCTTGCTTTTTATCACCATTTATGTTGATATTCTAAAAAATAAGTTTCCAAACCTACAAATATTTTTTATATGGAGAAAAATATTAAATTAAATTCTAATATCAACTATATAAATGACCTGTTCTCTCTTTATAATTAAACTTAAGTTTTAATATTAGTATATACAATAAATACAAAGTTTTAAAGTGTAACACAAATCTTTTCTTTATAACTCAAATATCATATATTCTCATTATCATTTTCTATATTTTATCATGTCAATATAACCAAATTCCACCATGAATGACGTATATATAATGTTTTACTCTATTATTACATTATAACATATTAAGTATTATACCTACCACAAGGATTGTATTACACAATCAATTTTTCCTTTGTATGACCAATCTTTTTTAGAGCTTATTCATACTTTAACATTGTGAATTCAATTTTTGTTATTTATTATTATTATTATTATTATATAAATTTATTTATTTGTAAAGTGATTGATGTTGTTTATTAACTTCTATTTTTCTAATAATTACATTTTTTGTTTTTTTGTTTTATTTCTTTTTATTTAATTTATTAATTTTAATTTTTTTTTTTTATATTATTTCCATTTTCATAATTTATATTTTTTAGGAATATATATATATATATATATATATATATATATATATATATATATTTTTTTTTTTTTTTTTCTATCTTTTTTAATCATAATTTTTTTTTAAAATTTTACTTTAATTTTTTCCCTTCACCTTTCTCTAATTTTCTTTCCCTGGAAGCAATAAATATTTCTCTTTCCTATTTTAGATTCCACTTGAAATGCTACCATACATCCTTCGCTTCTTTGCAACAATGTCAGCTAGTGTTTCCTTTTCCCTTTTCCTTCTAGTTTCCATTTTCTCCTATGCTTTTTTGTTGTTTCCAATATAAAGAAAGCACACTAAAAAATTCCATTCAAAACAAGCAATGGATAGGATCGACAACTTGAAGAGTTTCAACTAAATACTCTAAATGCATTCACACGCCATTGGATAATCCATTGCATATTTTTGTAATACACAATTGACACATTAATAAATGGAACTTCTATTGGATTCGCCACTTTCTTTCCCAAAATTGAAAGCCAATTTAATAATAAATAGAAGGGAGTTTTCAATTTCTAGTTCTTGAAAGCTAAAGAACAATCTATAAGAATAAAAAGAATGAATTTTGCTACAAGAAGCCTGGATCTACATGTGGTTTCTGCAACTGTAGCTCTTCCCACCATTCTTTGCTCTTCTTTTGTTGAGGAATTTGATGAAGGGCGTGAAGAAGAGGAGGAGAATTGGAAATTTATATGGAGAGGTCATTGGTATCCTATTTATTTAATTGAAGACCCGGTCCCTAATATTCCCATGCTTTTCCAGCTCTTGGGTAGGGAGATTATTCTTTGGCAGGATGTCGAGGGAATTTGGAAAGCCTTAGAGGACAAGTGCCCCCAAATACCTGATCATCTCTCTGTAAATTACTATTATTTATGCTATACACAAAGATGTTATGAGTTTGGATGTTAGGGGTTTGGAGTAATTTAAATGATAATTATTACTGTTGATTTTAGGAAGGGAGATTGGATGACAATGGATGGCTTCAATGCCCCTCTCATGTCTAGTCTTTCAAATCATATGGCTCATGTGCTCGAATCCCACAGAGTATATTCGAAGGACCTGGAGGTCGAGCTGTGAGGTCACCTCAAGCTTGTGTAGTGAGCTTCCCAACAATTTTCTCTCAGGGTTTATTGTTACTGTGGACATACTAGAATGGAGACTCCAAGTTCAAGCCCCACTGTAAAAAATATATCTATCACCGATAGTCTTATTTAAAAGTATTTTTGAAGAGGAATCATGTAAATTGTGTATACGCTTTTGTTTATATTAAAATTTGAGCATATTGCTATTTGATTTTCTAATCCATTTCACTCAATAAAAGTTTATATGATCTACTCCATTATTGTATATAATGTTTCTCATTTAATATTATAGTATAAGATAATTATTTGTTGCAAAAATTATGGTTTTCTTTATAGTTAAATTTAGTATATTAGAATTTAATAATTTAATGAAAATTTTAATTTGAGAGATACAAATAAAGTTTTGTTCCATATCCCCTCTCTTTACTTCTAGAGATACAATTACATTCATTTCTATATCGATTATGTAAATGCCCATGAATATTGTAGGAGACAAATGTTCTTGCAAAACAAGCTTCTTAGAATTCACATCTCATTCAATTGAAACCAAGTTTCTCCATATCAATTTGAAAGAAACAATGCCAAAGAAATAAAGCTATAGAACTTCATTACAACCAATAGGTGTTCATAAAAAAACACTTATTTAGCACAACATTTTCACTTTCATATATATATATATATATATATTATCAAGGATTTAATTGATCAAATGATACCCTCCCAACAATCCAGACTCAATATAACTATATTTTCTACTACTTAGTACTTGTTTATAAAAACAATAAATTTAAATAAATGTATATGTATAGTTTTATTTTATATGATAATATATTTATTAATAAAAGATAAATTTAACTAATGCATTTTCGATATGCCTACAAATTAAGGTTTATTCCTTTTGTTCATAAATATAAAATGGAAGGAGTTAATATTAAAAGGAAGAGATATTTTTAATTTTTTTCCTCCCTTTAAAACTAAAGGAAAAAAGAATATGTTAGAGTGACTTTTCCATTATTATATGAACTAAATACAAATTATAAATTTTACTTCACATGCTTCTTTATATGCTCTATTACAAATTAACTTTTTTTCTAACACTTAGATATTCTTCTTTTCAACATAGATTTTTTTCAACATGAATTCCTTTCGAAAAAAAAAAAATACTAAACTAAAAAATAAAAATACATATAAATTTATTTTATAATATATATATATATATATATATATATATATATATATATATATATATATATATATATATATATATATATATAATAAATACACATATTTATAATAAAAAATTAAATATTACAAAATAATTATTATAATCCTAACTTTTTTAACCAAAATTATTAAACTTACTAATAAAAAAATAATTAGACACGAATCACCAAAATTATTGGTAACCACATCCCCTTTTGAAATCGAAATACCAATTTCCAAATACCAAATTTGGTATTACTATGCCGATGAGATAATAGATACTTAATTAATTATAATTATTGATTTCAAAATAAACTATCATAATCAAACAATTTTCTAATCACTTTAGTTTCATTCATGATTATACTTAATTATAATAAATTAAATTTTTTTGCATCAACTCGAAGTTTGATGTGATATTCCCTTTTGGGAATAGCACATGACTTGACTATGCTTAAAAGCATTCAAATTACGCTTCAGTTTAAATTTTTTTATTCAACTGTAATTAAGGAAGAGGGATGCAGATAGAACAAAGTATTAATATAATATATATTATAATAAAAATAACTTGAGAATATACTTGTTAATGGTATAAATATCTCCAGAATGTACTTTTGGAATGGATATAATTATTCAGATGCATAAAAAAGTCTTATTTTATTATAATAAATGGAAAAATAATTTTATTAATTTAATGTTATCAATTTTATTATTAAAAAAATTAATTAAAATTTCATGAAATGTTATTAATTTTATTATTAAAAAAATTAATCCAAATCTTATGAAAATTCATTTGGAGAAAAATAGAGTAAAAGGCAAAGGAAAATTGTTTCAAAGAGAGGTGGAGAAAAGTAACTAAAGTGTTTTAATTATTCACTTGTCTTCATTTATAGTTAATCAGTTTTATATTTCAATTTAAAATATAAAATGTGAAAAATATTAATAAAGATATTTTTAAAGAAAAAATATAATTAATAATTAATTTTATTTAAAATAAGTATTATAATAATGTTATATCATTTTATTTGTTATATATATAATTTCGGAGGAAAAATCAATTTTGTAAATGGGATGATATAAAAAGAATATTTTTATTTATTTATTTGTATGGATAGTAAAAATATTTTTATTTATTTATTTGTAATGAGTTTAAAAAAATGTTAAATTATATTTGCTACTATTTTTTGTGTTATTTAATTAAAATAATATTAAATATTATATATTAAATGAAGAAAATAAGTAAATGATTTTGAAATAATAATAATAATATCATAAATAATTAGCTCAAGAAAAAAAATTATTAAATACAATATTTTATTTAATAGTAAAATTAAATTAAAAAAAAATTATGATTATAAGTGGAATATATATATATATATATATATATATATATATATATATATATATATATATATATATATATATATATATTTTGCATGAAAAAATGACGATTGCTATTTTCTTTTAATTATAATATGTTAAATTATTTAGAAAAGAGTTGGATGAAGAGCATTTTGGGACACTTTCATTTGTGGTTTGGGAAACCCTAGCCACTATCGAACTCTATTTTGCATTGCAGAACCAAGTAAATTCATGTCCTTGCTGTCAATTTGGTTGAAGTGTTGCATTTATATCTGAGGTCTGTGGAGTTCACCGAAGTGAGGCTACCCATGTGTGGATGTTGTATTGATTGTAGGGAAGTTTGGATCCCTTGCACAAAACTGTGGTGTCAAATGCAAACTTTACAAAATCTAAGTTTTTTGTTGCTTGAAGTTGCTTGCTGATAAGTGATTGTTGCGAGGGTTTCTAGGTTTCTTTTTGGTTGTTTGTTTCGTGTAGAAAAAATGAGCGCCCCTAGTAAATTTGTGAAGAAATAATAATCAAACCCTTCCTTGGATCAGGGGTTTCTATCCTCAACAAAATAGAATGTGGTACTCTTGAAGGAAAACAAGTTACTAAGAAACTTTGTTGGTATGTGGCCAAGTTTTGAAGATGTTAAAGATTGGGCTTTTGAAAACTAGGAAAATCATGAACCCAAGGACATTCTCTATTGTGGAAGTTGTTGAAAAATGCAGCAATAAATTCTCAATTTGATTTTTCCTTGATTAAATTGAGAAAATATGAATTTCCACATCAACAGGCAACTTGGATGTAGCTAACTTCTGTGACATGGCTTGTGTCACCCAGTTTTCATAGTAGATTCGAGTTGGAGGAGTTAGAGTTCAGTTAAGCATGTGTGATTGTTATTTTTTAGAAATCAAGGTCAATTATCTAAGGTTGTTTTCAGTTAAACTAGTTCTAACTTTTCAAGGAACAAGTGGAAGGTCATTTAAGCAATGGAAATTCAGTCAAATTTAGTGATCATCTAGTTAATTGATTAATTGACCCAAAATATCTAGTGAATGCAAATAATTTGAGTTCCCCAAGTGTAATGGAATAAAAATTGCCTATAAAAGTAAGATCCCTAGATTCAATGGTTGAATCTAGTAACAAACAAACGAAAAATCATAATAAAATATGTTAGGATATGAAATCCATACCTTTTAAATGAAATTCCTGATGACGATCCTCACTATGGTTTGGTGCAACTCCTCAATGCTCAGAATCCATACATGAAAATGTAATAAAAACAAAATATCAGAGGCATATGATATATAAATGACTCATTAAAAACCATACTAGTGATCAAGGAAACTAGTATCTAATATCATTATCAATGGAAAAAATGGAAGTAAACACACAATACATCACCTCCGTTGAACAACAAAGTAGGAAAGAAATAATTTTTTGTATTAATCCCAAATATGAAGGAGTAATAAAACCTAGCCTTGATGATGTATGACTCCTTCCAATGGTCTCCAATCTTCTCCTTAGTTAACAAGATTTCTAGCCCTTTTTCAACAACATAAGTTTACATTCATAAGGTCCCCCCAATCCTTCTAGTCTATGTTAGTCTTAGGCAAAAAGGAGGAGGTTTCAGATCCTCTTCTCAAGGGATGAGATCCTTAAAAGGAGGTATTAGGGTTCCAAAAATAGAGGGAGGTTGCTCCGTGAACAGAGGGATAAGGCCCAAGTAAGCATAATTTCGAAGCTTTCGGTTGTGAAATATTCCTCCAAAAAATCTTCTAGAAATAAATTTTTATTTTTACTTACGTTAAATGATTCGTGCAATTCATAGTGGAAGACAGAGCACAAATTTATGTTGGATATAATGGTAAGATATGCATATGTGTAAAATCTATCCAAGGAACCACATAGATGATCAAAAGTGGGGTTTTGGACCATGTAATCCAAAATTTTCATTCTCTTTGGGATTTTTTTGCTTCTAACATTGCAGGGTAATGTTTGGGACCCTTTCATCAAATATCGAGAGATCCAGATTAGTGGTAATTTTCCTAATGGTGAAAAAATAATGTGTAGTAGATTTCCCCTACAGTGCAAAGTAAGAAAATATGTTTGAGGGCATAAGCACCTTATCATGCCAAATTTTGGATTAGAGACCATGGTTGGAGACCCAAAAAAAACAATCAAGGGTTACAATACAATATATAATCATCAATGAGGTAGGCATTCCTATACTCAGAGTAAAAACATCTCAATGAATCAATATGGACATACACAAAGATCCATGTCAACAGTAGACACAATATGGACGCAGTCATCAAATATGGATCTAGCTTTACAATCATGAATATTTAAAACTCTACATAGCCTGGATGGATGAAACTAGATCTAGGGTCTTGGTCTTCATCTATATCGATCCATAGTTTGAATCTGATCATGTGAGTGAATGTCTTGTAGTCGAACATGGTAGAAACCACAAGATTATTGGTCAATGATGTGAATCGTTAATAGGCACGAGAGAAACCACCAATAATGGCAATGGTTCTCAAGGTACCCTAGTACAATATATGAAGTGTGAAAATATGTCTTGAATTCGAACACTCATATAATCATTTGATCAAAGGTAAATGATGAGAACTTGTCGTCGAAGGTGAGAAACCTACCATTAATGCATGCAAGCTCCAAGGTACTGAAAATGGTTTCTATATCAACTTCCTAGATAATGAGCCAAAGTCAATAGGAAGTGACCCATCACCAAAGGGCCTATGACATGAAACTCATGTCAAGTTTTGAAGAACAATTTTTTATGTAATTCAGGACTGACTCAGGGATGGCTGATGCAATTGAGGGTTAGCAATTGCAAGGTAATTTTGACTGAGGTTGGAATTCTCTTGAACATATAAAAAATATGAAATTTTGACTTGGCATCATTTGACTAACAAATTAGACCCAAAAACGATTGAAGACTTTCAATGAGGTATGATAAAACCAGAGACAAATGGATTTCCAAACCCGAACACAAAAGTTACAGAGTTTCATGTTCAAGAGCGATATACTACCTTTCATAATACAAAATAAATGTTTCTTCCTAATTTCCCCCCACCAATACTGAAAATTACCTCTTTATTTTTTACAAGCTTGAGGAGGATAACATATGTTGGTCCTTTAATCTCATCCTTTGAATAAGTCCTTTGAAGTATTTTTAACAAACCCTAGGAAGGAGTAGTTTGGTATCATCATGATTGATGAATCCTGTGTTTTTTATGTTTTACGAGTCCAACAGAGGAGTAACTCGATGAAATTTTCATATTTAAAAAGCAGGGAAAATTTTAAGGATGGAAATTTATTTTAAAGTTTAGAAACCTTGGCGAATATTACTAGTGCCTAATGTGCTAAGTGTAAAATGTTTGGAGATATTTTTTTAAAATAATCAAATTTATAATGATTTAATATTAGTGTCTATACAATTGACGAATTTTAAGGTAAAATAATTTTATACTATAAAATTTGGGTGAATCATTCTTAGACAAAATGGAAATTTCGCGAATATTTTTTTTGGAAAAAACATGGAAAATTAGCCCACTTGCGAATATTAGCCCCTAAAATTTTCCATGTTAAAGAGTTTGAAAATACAGAAAAATAAAACTCATTTAGTTCTTTCAACATAAAATATTTATGAGCCCATAGAAAGTAAAGCTCAATGTTTTTTATTTTTAGGGAGTTAGGAGAAAAACATAAGTAAACTCTGAAGTGTCATTTTTCATGAATTTAGTCTCTCAAGCCCCGAAAAGGGTAAAATAATGCAGGCGAGAAATATTTTGACCACGATTAGGCAAAGTATACATTTTTTGAAAATAGTCTACATGATTCGTAAAAGTAGCAAACTTATATCAAGAAATTTTTTTTCATTTACTTGAGTTTGAAATAAAAAAGCACACTCAGAAATATTTTCATGTTTCGAGAGTCAAAAAAGGGCTTAAAGATAACTCCAAATAGAGGAACAAGTGGTATAAAGGGTAGCAATTTGTTTCGGTCATGATGGAACTGCTAAAAAAACGTAATGGTCAAGAGGTTGGCCAATAATACCACTGACCACAATAGTTCATCAGGAAAGGGTAAAAAAACCAAGAGAAAGCATATGATCAGCCATGAAAATAGTGACAATGGAATGAGAAAACCAAGGCTCATCTGGAAGAAAAATGCTAATGAAAATGGAAAACACGAAGGATAAAATATTTTTTTTTTCATTTTTACACAAGCTTGAAACAAAAGAAAACTATGCTTGAGAGTGGTTTCATTTTTACACTAGCTTGAAATGGAAAAAACTATGCTTGAAACTGGTTTGAATGCCCCCTAAGAATAACCTGCAAGGGAACATGCCCCCCAAGATTTGTTTCATTCACATAAGTAGACTATTGGTTACTAATAGGTGGATGGAATGCAAGTTTGTTTACGAGATCATATGGAAGACTCGACTCAATTCACTAGTATAAAATGGTTAATTATACTAAAAATATGACTAAAATTTGAATATAAACGACCATATTTTAGTCGGTGACCAATAGTGTCTAATTTACAGTATCTTATAACATGACCAACTTTCAGTCATATTTAGCTTAAGGACCAATTAGTTATCTCCATTTTATCCTCTAGTAGTATATTTAGCCATTAATTTGGTCATTAATTTAGTCATTGATTTAGTCAATCATAGTCATAATTAATGGCCAAATACGCAACAAAATACACTACTACATGACTACCCAATAAAATCAATTAATGACCAAAGACATATGGCCAAAATTTTGGTCATGTTATAAGATACTATAAATTAGCTACTAATAGTCATATATATATGCAATTTTTTTTTCATTCTTTGAAACAAATTACTGACCAAAGAAATATGAATAAATTTTAGTCGTGTTATAAGATACTGTAAATTAGCTAGTAATAGTCGTATATATGCAAAATTGAGTTTTCATTTGTAAGTACAAATTTATGATTTATAATTGTCATTTATATTTTTTTGATAGTTTTATATTCATTATATAAATGACTTATTTAGTAGTTTATATTCATTTCATTTAATTTCATTAGTAATGATTATAAAAAACTAATTTAGTTGTATATTCATTTTATTTTTGCTCATCATTAATCAATATAAACTACTAATTTAGTGGTTTTGGATTTATTTTATGTCTTCATTATTAATCAACATAAATTAATTAGTATGATTTTACGAATAAATTAAGAAAATGTCATATAATATGCATGTTCATCTAGTATAATTTAAACAAAAAGTTACAAATGTTAATTACAACACTGAATAATATCAAGTACAACTATAAATGATTTTAACCATATAAATGATATTATATGATATTTTAAGTATTACAATATGAGTTTCCAACTTAATATTGGTTGTGGACTACAATTTACACATATTTATTTTTTCATCACTTCAAAACATTATCATTGTGTTTCCAAGGCATGCAAATGAATTCATCAACTCTAAATACTTGACCATAAATATGTATGTGTGTCTCATGCGAGATATTGTCTTTAAGGGTACCACTAGACTGGTTCTCTTCTCTCTCTCTTTATGCATTTGTCACTCCAGTGTTATTGTTTTCTTTCTTTAATTATTGCTTATTGAGTTCCTCTTCTGAAAAAGAGCATAGTATAAGACATGAAAGACGATGAAAAATGGAATATAAAATAAAGCATAATATAAAGTATTTATATGACATATACCTCAACATCAACAATGTCAATGTCATTTTTCCTTGGAAAAGCAAGATACTCAAATAAGTTTTCTTCAATTTGACGATAGTGGCCACTATGTGGCGAGATGACTTGTATAAACAAATAAAATAAAACTTCACCATAAAAAAGAACACGTAAGGAACTTAGTTTTCAACCTTTAAGAAAATCTTGGGCACAATCATGTCAACTAACTTACATGCTAAAACACTCAAGTTCTAGATAACTTGTGAAAACAAATGGAAAGAAAAAGACAAATTGGAATAAATTACCTTGTTTTTAAATTTTAAATATATGATATGAAATTGGTTTAGAAATATGGATCTTTATCTTGTCATAAAAATAGAGTCCAATAATTAATAAGCATGTTAACCAAATTTTCAAGCAGTTGGGCAATGCGATATTTGCATATTTTTTCCACTGCTCTATTCATCGTTTAAAAATTCAAAACGAGTAAACATATTATAAACTATTATTTAATAAAAAAGGGTGAAAAAAAATGAATGAATGTTGCATATGAAACACCAAAAAAATAGACTAGCTACTTAATTTACATGCTCAACATGATATGGGAATATTGTCTTGGTTTAAAATCATAACTGATTAATATATTCAAAATCTATGTCTCTCTAATTGTACATAAACTAGTTTTTTACATTCCATCTTTGTTTTTATGAAATAAGTACAAGGAATTTAGATAAACCTCATTGTGTATGACATTTCCCCTGAGTGGGTTCCATTACCACGCAATACAAGAGGCATATTTATTCCCCTCTTCTTAAAAACATATAATAAGTCATTAGCCACATGAGATCAATATATCAAAAAGTGTATCAAATATTTCAAAACAAATTATTAATGATTGTACTGCAATTTACAACTTTAACTATGGAAGCAATATACAAAGGAAACAAAACTATAGCATACCGGGATACTATCCATTATTTCAGACACATTTCCACCTCCATGAAAAGCCCCAAGTAGACTACCACTAGATAGATTGATATTTTGAACAAAATTTCTTGATATATACAGATGAACATATAGAAATCAATCAAATTTCCAACTAAAATAATACATAGATTACAGTATGTGGAAAAATGGACCTTTTAGGTCTAAAAAACTAGGCAAAGTGTGTTTTTCAATTTCCCTCACTTGGAAAGTGTGGCATGTTAGTGCTTTTCTTATCCATTAATACTCGTTGGTATTTCAAGAAGGTTTACATCAAAGAGCCCACGATATCCATAGGATATACCAATGATATTTTTCATACCGTATGTCTCTAGTCTAATAACTATCTGGATCAATCATTAAGAAAATATGAATCTTCTTCATAATTCATCAGTTTATTATTTTGGTGGTGTGAATACTATTTGAAAAAGTATGTATTTAATTCTCGGCATGGCAAAAAAATTCCAAAAGAAGAAAATGACAGAAGTACCAGAGAAGCAAACTTAAGAATAATTATTCAACAAAAACATTTTGGCAACCCGTAAAAAGAGCCACATTACATGTAAAAAAAAAAAAATTGAATAGAAACATTTGGGTTTAGCAACCACAAACATGGCCACATTATATTTCATCACTTCACACCCTCCACACTTATCGACTAGTCATATTTTATTGTTTTGACTATAACTTGCCTACAAAAATATGAACCCAAGTCATCATTTAAATGGTCACTCCAAATTTCTACACAATCTTAGATCAAAAGACACGATTAAGAATAAAATTGATCCAATTATTACTTTATATAAAATTTTACCAGGCAAGGTAAGTCCAAGGGTTTTCGATATTCTTATGTTAGAAACATAAAAAAAAAGATGTGGATTTTCACACTAGATTCTACATTCTTATTTCTACAGTAGTAGGAATAAATTTTCAGAGAAGGTTCTTATAAGTAAAAATTACTGTTATGTTCTATCTCTCAGTGTAGTAATACCAAATTTTAAGCTAAAATCTGAACAATTCCCATAAAAAAAAAAAAACCTTGGATATGAAAAGAACCATCTTGTCGAATCGCATCATTCTAACCAGGGTAGAGTCCTCCACAGGTGACGACCACTGCTTTCACTTCGCTAGGGTTGGAATAAATCTCCAGTCAGGGAAGAAAACCATGTACCCTAGACTATGAAAGCATTCATCATAAACATAGAAGTAGTAGTGCAACAAATAAGAAATAGAATGACACATTTCTTCAAGGATAGAACTATAAAAGAGGTAATCCGATGAATGTATAATATTGGTTAAAAATTCAAATATATTAGAAACATAAAGATATCCTTTCAAATACAATATGAAACTAGATATACAATAAAATCCAGATATGAAGCATCATTTCCTCATCAACGAAACCATAAAAGAAACAAATACATCAATTTATTTCCAGGGCCCAAATTTTTTTTTTATGTGAAATATATATCATGCATTTCCTTAAAAATGATTAAAATCACGCACGCATGTGTGCATAGAAATATATATTAGGTAAACTACATTTCCAACAATATCATTAAACTCAAGGATTGTATTCTCTCAAAATGCCATGTTATATAGAAAACTCTATTTTACAATTAAAAAAATGGAGGATATCAAGAATCTATATTCCAAGCCTTAAACATAGCCAAAAAACACATTAACTTTCCTCTGTGAACATGAAAAAGAAAAAAATTGAAGCGAAAGAGCAATACCATTGATGCACAAAATTATAATCAGGATCAACACATTCTGCACCGACAGTTGTTGGTGTAGAAAATTTGATGACCTGAAAATGAATAGTGGTCTCTCAAATTTCTAATGTTGTTATTTAAAACATACAAGTAATGCACCTCCACAAGAACATGCAAAGGAAATTGGTAAAATTCTTCCACCTAAATACAATATATGTGAAAGAAACTTACCTTGAGTAGGACTCGGTCATCATTATGAACAAACATTTTTAAAGGATCTTCTGGTGGATGTTTGTACAAAATCTTCTGGGAGAGGATAGCTACAAACATACACAGATGAGAAATTGTTAGCTCTTGTGGATATAAACTTAGAAATTTAGTATATTGAAGAGATAAGACAGAGCTTTCAACAAGTGTTTATGACATACAGATTAATATCTTGATAAAGTATGCTCATATTTCAATTTTTTTACCATTTTTGACAAGTTCCAAAAGTCACAAGTGAGTATGAAAAATATAACAGATTGTGACTATTAATTATTTCACAAGAACTTTTTTAGGTGTCTATGAGGGAACATATTTTGTTTAAGATGCATTTTCCATTGCTTGACCAAAAAGTACTCTTAAAAAATTATAGTTGCTAACTGTTATGTGAACAAAAACTATTCTAATCAGATCATACATAAATAATAATTCACTATTGTGAACTCAAGGATAAAAGGCCACATTTACATGCATTAAGTTACATTTAAAGTTTCAACCCTCATTTATAATATGGATATACCATTAGAGCATTGATATTATAATATTTATACTGGCTCCAAAAGGAACCAAAAGGCACAAGATGGTTTCAACACAGTATTACATATTAAGAATTTCAATAATGTCATAAGAACTTTATCAGGGATATACCAGGAAAAATTCTATTTTTGAACTACATTTATGTTTCTTGTGCCAAAATCAGTCTTCAAAAAAGTGTAATTACTAATGGTAGACTGACCATTCTAATCATATGATATATAGATGAAAATTCAACATTGTACAGTTAATGATAACAAACCCATGATCAGAATGTGAATTCCTAATAAGTACAAGTTATTTTTGGGCCGTGAGTTACAACATGAACTTGACATATTAGATTGAGGTTGTGAAACTGAGAAGTTCAAATAAGTGCCTATGAAAATGATAACTCCTATTTTTCTAAAGAGATTTTTTGTTGCCATTCTGCTCTAGCAAGACCTGAAAGATACATGATAGCATGAACACAATATGGAAAACTTTGAAACTTGTTTTTCCCATACTTCCTATACTACATTTTCTAATCCTCCCCTGAAACTATTGTTTTTAAAAGTTTAATTACTAATACTATCATGAAAAATCAATGCAATTAGATGATAGTTAATTGCTAATCTGTGCTACTCAAATAAAAAAGCATGAAACACCCAAAGTTCAATTGTAAATAAAGGGTTATTTGGAGAGTGCCATGGGTCACCTCGACTATTACAAACAATATTTGGGACAATTTTACCATTTTCTGATATTTCTAAATGGTCAATGTGAAACCCCAAGCCATGGTGGCAACAAGATTACCTAATAAGCGTACAGAGTATGGGATTCACCAACTAAAGATAAAAAAATATGACAAGGTATTGATTTCAATCAGTCTTGTCAACTGTCATTAAGAATCCATTGCCGTAGTGATATTAGATTTTCTCATTCTCATAATGGTAAGAAAAAAGACTAGTAATATCTCAATATTTTGCAACTATCAAACATAAAATTTCCCAAAAATTATCAAAACAACTCTTCCAAAAATGTAGTAAAACAAAGGGGAAACCATGTTTCTAGTCATTATCATTAAAAAATGCACAAATATGTGATTAATGGCTTGTTTGGATCCAACCATGGACTTTGAATTATCAATTTCATGTATCTCTTCACATATTTATAGAAATTAAGAAAAAAAAATGATGGTATGTAGAGTTTTTTCCTTACAGGTATTGATAAAGAGACTAAGATGGGCCCAGGGAATCATTCCCTTAAAGTATGAAAAATCATGCAAGAGATTACTTGGCTATTATATCCCATATGTGGTTCCTTAATTGAGCACCTACTTAGGTTGGAGTACCATGGAGGGATGACAATGCAACAAAAAATGGAGTGTTGCATTTACCATTTACTTGTAGGATTATTATGCATTCATTTGATGCAAACAAGGTCAAGTGGAAGATAGTAACACCCTGTCAAGATCATGCATGGAAAATTGAACATATTATCATTAGAAATACATATGGAATAAATTTGAATTATTGTGGTTTAGTGCCTAAAAATAAATAAATTGCATAAATTTTGGCTATCATTGAACTATATTTGAAGTCTTCAGTAGGTATGCAAGTTTCACAACAAAATCATAACTGTATGACATGATATTATAATATGTGCAACTCACTCAAGCTAGTCATAAAATAGTTAGCAAAGAAATTGTAGAAATGAAAAAAATTGAACTGTGTAACATAAACTCTTGATGATTTTATTCTCTTATACGGGTAAAAGATAAATATTACTAACAACTATTAATTGATCACCTTCACTATCTGAAATGTAACACATTCAAAGAATATAGGTTTCATAAAAATGCATGTACATAATTTGACATACATTCTTTTGATATGCAAGAGATTTCTCTCTTACATGGATGTCTACCAAAGTGATTATATAGAAATGATTCAAACAATATGCCCATTCATGATGCAAACTTTGCAGATAGATTTCCATGGGTCCGAATTACTAGAGAAACAAGCTAGTGTAACCTATGATTAATTTTGATTAAAGAAAACATGAATAATTAATTAAATAATAAATATCAGGTACCACCAAGCCAAACTTCCTTAATGGCACCCATATATCTAGTCAAAGGAAGGGAAGGGCTTAATGAAAGTTAGTTCACTGATGAAGATGAAATGTCAAGGTCAATTCATGGTCACATTAGGTCATTTTAAACAAACCAAAATATTCATAATTTCTAGTGAATGAGCTGGGATGATATTACTCTAAAAATGAGCCTTCTGGAAAGTGCAAAGATAAAAAATAAATAAATTAATTAAAAAACAAAAAAAACAAAAGCTAACCAAGATATTTCAAAAGTGAAGTAAATTTTTTCCTTAGAAGATTACTATGCAAATGAAGCTTGGATATGTAGTAAAAATACTTTTGA
The DNA here is from genome assembly GCA_034641835.2 of Pinus albicaulis. Classification (NCBI taxonomy): domain Eukaryota; kingdom Viridiplantae; phylum Streptophyta; class Pinopsida; order Pinales; family Pinaceae; genus Pinus; species Pinus albicaulis. The sequence goes on along the minus strand of CM076584.1, from coordinate 758,078,129 downwards.
ACCAAAAAATTGCAAGATTATGTGGGAGCCAGTGAAAATTTTGATTTTAATTTAAAATAGTGAAAATTTTAAAAAATTTGCGAAGGTTTTTGTACACAATGTTTCGGTGTTCGGTGCATGCTTAGTTGGTAGAGGGCAGAAATATTTCCACAAAAAAATTTTGAGACAAAGGAGACGTTGGTTTGATGCTAGACTAGTACAATGAAATTTTATTAGAGAAACTTGTTCCTAGAGTTAACTCCAAGCATTTAAGGTTTCCTAATTTTTTGTTGGTGCTTGGAATTTCCCTATTGAAAGAAATAGAACTCGTTTCGAACATGTTTTCAAAATATAATAAAAAAATTATAGGTAAAAAATTCAATATCTCAAAGCAATGTATGATTTCCATATCATAGTACAAGTGATATCATGGGTGGTCAATGAGAATGATTAGGGAGATCCTAATGATGGATATTATAAAAAATTCCCTTGGGAATATAAGAGAAGTGATGTTGATAGAGTTTTTCATGATTTACTATATGATCCCGCAAGTGCACAATGTGGAAAATGCCTTCACAATTTCGTCAATGTTGAGAGATTCATAATATTTGAACAATTGAGTAGGCAGATATTGCAAAAGGACTTGATAGAAAAATATTAAAAAGAATAATGAAGCATACTACAATATTGTTGAAGAAAATATTAAGGAAAAAAATTGAATCATAAGCAAGAAGGAACTAATAGCAACTACCACAAGACTCTTGCCTCATGACAAGTAGTATGACCATTAACAATTGAAAAATAAGTAGATTAATGCCGCTAAACATTAATAATAATTTCATGCTTCCATTGCATCCTAAGCAAGAGATAATTCAAGATAGTGTAGTGATTCTTTGATTCTGGAGCTACTAAGCATATTCCTAACCACAATAATTGGTATATTTCATTTGTAAATGACAAAAACATTGTGGTGGTTATGGGTGAAAAAAAGAAGCACCCTATAGAATGAAATTGTAATGTGTAGGTCAAGATGATAGGTCTATAACTCCATGTTTATGATTATTCTTTGTTATCTTGGGCAAAGTAAAATTTTCTTTTAGTTAGTGAAATTAGGAATCCTTCTCTATTTTCCATTGTTTTTGAAGTAAATATGCTTTGTAATTGATAAGTAAAAATAGGTACAAGGGAACAATGGTTGTAAGATATTATGGACAATAAATATTTGTTTATATACTTGTTATCCACGAGAAGGAAGAATAATAAGAAAGCAACACAAACTACCTTTTGAAAGAGGAAATGATTTAAAATCCAAAGGTGTTTTGAATCTTGCCCATGATTATATTCTAAATGCATGTGAAAAACATTACTGGTCGGTGCAAGGTATGTCCTATTATCTATTTCATTTATAAGGCCCAAAAAATAAAACAATTACCACAATTCTTCTAAGGAGCAAGGTTTGGTTCTAAATGTTGTTTCCAACGCTATTGGTTGAAAGTGAAGAGGGATTAAGAAATGAATTTGGTCATGAAAAGGACAAGTTTTATGAGACATAGAGAAAGAGAAAAAGCTGAAAGGGGCTCCCTGGAGGTACATTATCCTTTAAGGAAAATTCATAGTACAAAAGAATGGAAAACTGGGAGTACAAAATAATATACCATGTTGAGGAGCATTGGAAACAAAGGATCCATGTTCCTAGGATTTTGTAGTATAATCATATTGTTGTTATAAGGAATAAAATGGATGACATGTTCTTTAAGAATTTATTGGGGGATCCATCAGAGAGGGAAATATCCTATAGTTTGTAGATATACTCTTGATGGTTTTTTGGAGTTTTGTAGCAAGCTTGAGGAAGATAATTTCAATATGGTTCCATAGAGTAAGATTTATATATAAGACATGTATTCTTAGCACTTAGATAGTAGATAATGCACATTCCTGGAAATTATGTCTTATTGATGATATTTTTTCTCAGTAATAGTAGTTTCATTTGTTGTGAGGGTTTCTAGATGGGGGATGTTTTCACCATCACTAGTAGTTTTATCTCTTGGTTCCTCTTGTGTTTTTCTTTGAGTAGATTAATGAACTATTTTATGTATTTTTTAATTAATAGTAGGTACATATAACACACATCATGAAGTACACAATCCTTTGTTGCAAACAAATTTGGAATTCATCTTATGATTAATGTTAACAATTTGATGTATCTTTGCAAGTCGTTATCTAGAGTCATGGTATACCTATAGTCGATACAGTTTTCTTGTGGACCTTATTAGTCTTGAGTAGTGCCCCATACATTATTTATATTGTAGGATAGTTAGATACTAATCTACTAGCACACATTGTTAACAGAATATGAAAAATTTCAAAAACAATAGTTTTTAACATTTTTCTAGCCCTCCATATGTGTTGGAGACATGGATATTAGACATGCTACTTGCTGATGATCAGAAAGTAGGAAATGTTGTCCATAGATACAATTAAGAGCTAATAAATCCAATGGTTGAAAAAAAGACATGCCAAATGAGGAAAAACGAGCTAGAGTTTGATTATGATGATCCAAGGCCTTTTATACTCTTCACATCCCTTCAGTTTGCAATATGATTCTACAAACTGACAATTTAAAATATATATAAAATGAAAATTTGGTCATTTTTTATGTCAAATAATTTATGATGAAATTTTTTAGGCTACAAAGATATGAAAACTGTTAGAGGGATGTTCAAGCAACAAAATTCATATATTCCCATATCGGTTATTTGTGTTAATCTATGTATACAAGGGAAAATGACTTACCATATATGCAAGTATTACCAACAAGAAGGTGAAAGACCATAATACAACCAACACAATGAAACCTTGGATAAAGTTAAGGTCATATTTCCTAATCTCTTTGGGATCCACAACATTGACGAGATAGAATTTGAACAGTTCAGAAAAGAAAACATTTATCTTGACTTTGTAGATTATGAACCTGTTATATTTTAACATGAACAAAATACATTGGAAAAGGAGCCATTGCGTCTTCCAACCACTATATTTCCAACAAATGAACATGACAGGGTAAAGTATGATGATCAATATGTAAATATTAATATGAAGACTTTCAAGATAAAAGAGATTGGTGGCTGTTTTTCTAATGAGAAGAAAGAAGGCAAGGCATAGTTGCAATGTATACCTAAAAACACATAACTCATTGGAACACAATTATTCTTAGATTTTAGAGTGAAAATCAGGTGGGGAATTTTTTTCCATTGTGGTGATTATGGTGATGTTCATTCTTAAAAAACTAAGTGCATAACAAGTTCCCAATATCTAAAGTGTTTTTTATGATTGTGGACACTGCAAGTAGTATTTATGTGGAAAATGACTTTATTATCTTATGGTTTCATTAACCTTGGAAGTTATTGAACCGAATAGAACTAAGGAATATCTCTTCTTCAAGTTAATCTTTTTTATAATTAACAGTGAAAATGCAAGATGGATAATGGAAATAGTTCAAATTATTAACCTTGTTTGACTTTAAGCATTTAAAGAAGTTTTAAATATTTTAATTTTAATTTCAAATATTCCTAAAATTTTATAGGAACTATTACTTGCATGTCCTAATCTTGTCATTTCATTGTTTTATACATAATATGGTGATTATATTGTAATATTTTTAGTTTGTATTTTCAGTAAAAATGAAGCATCATGAATGCTTCCAAGTCCCACCATTGTGCATCATGGACGAGGAAATCAAGGTGCTCAAGGATAACTAAAATTGAGTTAAGCCCTAAAAATTCCTCTAACTATGGAAAATTAAAGTAAGGGAACCCAAAACAGGAGCCCAACACTATTTCCACTATGCAGGAAAAGGTTGTTAATGATTAATGTGAAGCTATGAGAGAAAAAGGGAGTCAGGTTTATTAGATTTTACCTTAGAAAATAGTAAATGATTTTTTTTTGTACAAACAACCTATATGACAAGAATTTACAATATTATATATATCTATATTGGTCAGGTTTGGAAAGAAAACTACAAAATAGTATCTATATGTGGAATAATCCAAAAACATAGAGATAAGGTTAGCAAGCCATTGGTAATTGGAAAAGAAGAAAAATCCAAACCGACTTGCAATCTGCATGTAGTCCTTGATCATAATAGTAATGACCCTATGGGAACATTTGAGTAGAGATCATGAAAAGAGTCTACAATAACCCTGGCCTATAGACTTTATGCTTTATATAGTTCATATATATAATGTCTATGCAGGTATGAAAATTTTGAATAAATATTGAAGATTAATATACATTGAAGTACTAGCATAATCAAATTATTTTCCATGTAAGGGATAAATTTAGAACATAAATACACACAATGTGTATAAAATGACCTAGAAGATACAATATTCAAATAAAACTCAAGTAAAATAAAAATCTAGTAATGGAAAACCCTCATTTGTTCAAGGCATTTTTTACCACAAACCCTCTCTAAAAGGAGAATGTGCTCGGCTCAACAAACCTCGAGTGCTCCAGATTACCAATTTTGAGACCTATGTGAACCATGGAAAAATAAAGAATGAGTACCTAGTGGATGTTAGATAGGCATCAAGTAAAATCATTGATAACATAGAAAATTCGACCATGCTCTTCCACTGAAGTTCTAGAGGAGTACCAAGACACTAAATTTTTAAAAAAAATCACCATAATTAGACATTGGAACTCGAACAAATGTGATGAAAAATAAATTACCAAACTTATAAAACTCCAAAAGAGAGAGTAAGTACCTTGAAAGAAGAATGTAACTCCTCATATGCCAAAGCAAACAAAGAGTCAGCACTCAACAATCATTTGATGAAGGAAAAACCCTTTGCAACATCCAACTAGGGTCTATTTTAAAAATAATATTCTATTGTTAGAAAAAATTATATTACCTAAAACAATCATGATATGGGAGAGTGAGGCTAGAGTGCTATGGAAGAATCTAGCATCTAGGCTGGGACCCCGGAAAAGAAACCTATTTTCCTCTGCAAGGAGATAAAATTAAAAAATTGGGGTAAAATATAATATCTTCAATGAAAGCATACATATAATTGATAAACTTTAAAAAAAAAGACATAAATAAAATGGAGTCTGAAAAGGCTAATAGAAACTTGGCATAAATTTTTTTACTTTGTTAACAATTACAGTCACAATCACCTTCATAAAACTTAAAAGCATAACAATCCTCTGCATGGATTTACGGACAACGGGGGAGATACTTTCACAAACCAGGTTTTACCCATAATTTTAGAGTGCCACTCTCTAATTCAGAAGCATGCAAATGATGGAAATGATAGGAAGCACATGGGTAGATAGTTATCCTAACTACGCCAGATCGAATCTCCACCATCAAATATTTAAAGATTGATCGCTACTATCCAAGAGAAGGGCTAACAGGATTAGGGTGTCGTTGGGCTCAATGCTTATACCATGTAGCTATATCATGTGGCCATATAACTCTATGCATACAACCAAGGTGCCTTGGAGAGCTTTCAAACATATAAAATATATTAACATGTAAACATATAACTGTGTTAGGTTAAGGTACAAGACAATTTGCAATGTGGATGCTATCCATAGAATGACAGAGCCATATAAGCCATGGTGTATAGTCATGACTTAAAATTTGTCATAATATATTAATTTTTCAATGTGTTATGTTGGGATTTATGTTATGTTGTCAACTTAGATTGGTGGTGGCCTATCAATTAGCAAATATAATGGTTTTTTTTCAACATAAATTTTGATAGAGAATTAGCAACCTCCATAGATATATGCAAAAACCTGCAAGCCAAACATATCAGGAAATCATATTTCAGGCTAGGACCGAGACGTTTAGAGACCACTAAAGGGATCCACGACTCCAATGGGATTCCTATATTTCCAACCTTACTATGATGGGCCATCTATTCGGGGGCTTGAACCTGTGTAGATGAGATGGAAAACCACCATCCCTATCACTCAAGGTAAGCATCTTTTATTCTATTAAGAACATGAGTGATAAGGTGTGGGTTATACAGCCAAAATAACCTTTGGAAATAAGAAAATGAAATTCATTCTTCATGTTACATAGGTAAATATGACACATTAAATGATAGGTTTTTCTTCAAACGATATAATCAGTTAGCCAAATAATAGTGGTGAAACGATGTAAATAGTTCTAATTTTTCCTGGAAAAGAAATAATTATTGTGTAGATATTTATTATTGTTATGGGTGAATTTTGGCACGTTACACAAGTATTTTCCATAATGTATTTGAACCATCTATAATCCCGCTCTCACTTTGGGTAATTCGACAATCTTTGAATTTAATTGTCTATGAATGTGATCAAAGGATATAAGCCTAAATATTTTAATTAGCTCTATAACTCTAACTATCCATTGATCTATTAAATAAGTGTTTAAGGAAGTATAACCTTTCATTCAATTGATAACAACCTTTGAATCCCCTATCATTTATAAGTTTATATTGCTGAAGTGACACATTTAAAATGATTAACATTAACGAAAAATTCATATTATTTTAGTACTTGTTATGTTTTTGTTCCTAGAATAAATTAGTCATTCACATTAGTCATTTTTAGTTGTATTATTTATTAGCTAGTCATATATTTTAACCCAACACTAAATTAGTCATTTATGTTAGTCATTATTAGTTGGGTCACTTACAATTGCTCATTTTTGGTAGTATTTCAGTTGCAAAAGTTGTGGTCACTAAATTTTTTAGTCACCTAGTCACTAATTTATCATTTTATACTAGTGATTAGGAGAGGATTTGTTTCATTTTTTAATGAGCTTGACACAGGAAAAGAACTATGCTCATGCAAGTTGTTTCATTTTTTAACAAGCTTGACACAAGAAAAGTAACTATGATCAATAGAGTTGTTTCATATTTTAATGAGGTTAACACACTAAAAGAACCATCCTCATAAGGACCTGTTTTATTTTATTTTTAATGAGGTTTACCCAGTAAAAGAACCATCCTCATAAGGACTTGTTTCATTTTTAACGAGGTTGACATAGTAAAATCAATATCCTCATAGTAACATGTCAAGGGAAATACCTTGATCATGGCTTCCAATAGGTCTTCATTAGATGGAAGAAACATTCTCTTGAAGGAACACATGTCAAGGGGATTAATAGGGATAAGAAAATAGGGTTAAGATGTCCCAATTGAAATTTTCAACATATCAATTACCATATCTAAGTCAAAATAAGTCGATAAAATAATCATAGGCTTGCTTACATCGATAACTGAATGCATCGGACAAGATGCCACATAATTAACCCATGGTGGGGAAGATACCACTTCCATATAAGGAACATTCATGTATTTCATATGGTTGGTATTCGAATCGATACCAATAAATGAAATCTAGTCAATAGTCACAATGCTTACCTTGTGAGGGAAATACATCATGTGAAAGAGTGTGGACATGAAAAATTTCATTACATAGACATAGTCTCTCCCAAGGATAAAATTAAAATCCAAGGGACCTTCGATGGCCATAAGATCAATATAGGCAATTTTTCCTTCCAAAGTAATATTTAACTTAGGAATGATCCCTAAATGTTCACTAATGGTTCTATTAAAAGCTAGCATATTCTATGTAACATGCACATGCTAAGGGGAACCCAAAACTTACCAAGCATTTGAGGATAAAATATTAACAGAAGCACATTCATCTATATTTGTATAGCACACATTCTTATAATAATCCTTCACAATGCTTTGGAAAGGTGTGGAAGAAGAAATACGAGGTTCAATCAGTCTACTCCAATCAGAAGAAATTACCTCAGTACTTGGAGGGGGTTCTATGGAAATAGGTGAAATGCCACCTTCTGTAGAATAATTTGAAGTAACAAGAAGAACCTAAGTGATATTAACTTCAATCTCTAAAGGAAGAGTGGGATCAATCGAAGATGGAATCAATTCGACCACTTGATCGATATATGTTTCACTCTCTAATTGAAGAGTGGATTTGAATGTAATTGGAATTAGATCAATCACTTCATCAACTGGCGATAGGTTGGGAGAAAGCATATGATAATGAGTTTGAAATTGTTGTTGATAAACAATAAGGTTTTCCAACAATATTTAGGCTTCATCCATGTGAGGGTGAAGATGAGTTTGATGACTCCCTTCACATAAATTACAAGGAAACCTAACTTTACCCTTTTCCTTTGAAACTTGAAATCATTTCTTCATGCATCAACAATAAGTTGATAATAATTTTCAGACCATACTTCCAATACCTTAGAAATACTAGGAAGATTTAATAGAAAGTGGTCTCCCTTACAAATATTTCAAGGATAGTTGGCCTTGCGATGCATGTTGGAGTTTTCCTTAACGTTACTAGTACTTGAAAACATGGGTGGTTGGTTGCCTTATTTCTTATCTTGCTTCTTCCTCTTCTTCCCTTTCTTTTTCTTCTTATCCACCTGATTACTAGCATTAAGTCTTTTACCAAGCGAAGAAGAATAAATATAGGACGAAATGTTGGGTGAATAAGGTAAAGGGTCAACATGAATTTGGTGATGTTGAGATGGGAAAATTATTTGAGGTGAAGAATCTGGATGAGGTGGAACAATTTGAGTATTTGAGGCCAACTAGGTTGAAAACAACCATACCAGTAAACCTATCGTGAATTCAAGAAGTGACAATGTAGCCATATAATAAGGACCAACATTTCCAAAATAATAAAAGGGACTAGGATTCTCGTTAAGATGGATTCCTTGGTTAGTAAATTCCAAAAATATTGCCATTGGATTCAACTTTAGTGAATTTGATAAGAATTTAAAACAATATTAAGAATTAAAATTCACAATCCACACCTAAATTTTGCAAAAATAAAAAACAAGAAAATAACATATGCTAATAAATCTAAGGAATCAAAACCACACAAACAACCTTTTCACAATGAAATCACTAGTTGTTGATGAAACCCAACTTCGTGAATATCAACATGAAAAGTGAATAGAGATAGAATAGATGGAATCAGTTATGATGACAACCTACTTAACGGGAACGATTTGGTGCAAGTAACTCCAGTTTTGTCATCTCAAGTGAAGAATACCCTCCAAAAAGGTCTAAGTGAGTCTAATAAATGTATGTTCTAGGTACAACAAGGAATTCCCCCTTGTTGTCACCTTAGGTAAAATCCATAAGATAATTGTCTCTAAGGTTAACACATATAACAACTTGAACTGGGGGAACAATTGCATATCATATGTACACACAAGGGTGGAGTAACAAAGCTCAATCCCCTTGAAGGTTCCTCAACAAGGTCAATCTGAGGTTTATCCTTCAAGTGACTCCTAAGTACCTTTCGGTACCATTTGTAATGCGTGAAAATCACCAACCATAACCAATGAAGTGGGGTCAATCACTTCATCGGGTATGACATGATGTCGTGCTTAACTCTCGTGTAAGAGGAGCTTCCCAGATTCAAACTGTAATGGATGGATTTAGTGCCTACTGCAAGATCTATTGTTTGTTTACAACTTTGGAAAGTTAACTCACTTCCCTATTCAAAAGCCCTACAATATGATCTAATGTAGGTGTAATGAGCCCTAGAAATATAAAAATTCTAATTTATTTTATTAGCATTGTTTTTAAAGTTGTTTACTTAGTAGGTTGATGGATGTGAAGCCGATGGTGTTATAACCTGGCTCAAAAATAAATGCAATCAAATATGATAATGTAATATTTTTACTTCAATGAATCCTAAATAAACTAAGGGGAGAGGCTTCATTCACTTCCAACAATGCAAGAATTGATAAATAAGAGAAAACACACAAAATTCTCTAATGCACTAATTTTCAGTAAGAAAATACTAATGCAAATCAATTCCAAGAAAATTATCAATTTTTGTGTTTAAAAGAGGCATAAAAACATGGAAATTTACATCAGGACTATCTTTAAATGAGTGACACTATCTTTTCAATCAATGAATAACTATTTACAAGAGGCATGAATGAATATATGATGATATTCACTCAAAGAAAAGAGATTGACACAACCAATTACAGAAGTGAAAGACTCTTTTTTGATAGATCAATAAACAAACAAAAAAAACCTCAAAACCTTAAACTATAAATTTAAGTGTTTTTTCTCAAAAATACAATCAAAGACATTGATATAAATATATGGTTGACTTTTCTAGAATGTAAACTATGCAAAAAAACTCTTCAAAACAAACACAAGATGATTTTGGATCAACCAAAGAACAATATAACAAGACTACTTATGCACAATAGTATCCTCTTTCACTAATACTATGAAAGAACCAATAAAGTGTAAGTAAAGGAAGTTTCACAAAAATTATAAAACCCAAATGAAATCAAATGTAATCTGAGATTTCATTAATAGAGAAATGAAACTAAAATTTTGTGAAAATTCCAAAGATCAAAAAAGATGAATCTCAAAGGCAATTATCACTCATACAAAATTTAGGGGGATTTTTTTTTGCAAAAATTAAAGCAAGAACACCCAAAAGTCGTTCAAAAATTAGAAAAACCTATTAGTAGTGATCAAAATATAGAGGAGTTGAAAAATCCCTAAATTTTCAAATTTTCAGAAATTTGTGCATGTAACTAGTTAGATTTAGTGTGCAAACGCACTGTTTCTAAGGGAAAAGTGTGCACTTTTTCACTCTGTTGCTAAAGTAAAAGTGCGCAAACCATGAAATCTTATGAAAAATAAAAATAAAAGCCCAAAAATCCAAAAACTTAAACTTTCAATGTTCAAAACATAGTAAAAAAATGCTACATATATCAATTTAAAGATCACAAGAGGACACAAGAAAGAACAAATCATTCCCTAGTATGTTTGCCAATTTGTTATGGCGGAAAATTTTATTATGCAGAAAAAATCAATCTCCTTAGATTCAATGGTTGAATCTAGTAACAAATAAACAAAGTAGGAAATCTTTCCTTGAGTTCATTTCTATTGAATCATAAGCCAAGATGTTGAATCCATACCTTTCAAACGAAATTCCTGATGAAGATCCTCACTATGGTTTCATGAATCTCCTCAATGATTAAAATGCAAAGTTGTAAACATAATAACAACAAAATATCAAAGGGAAATGAAAGATAAATGACTCAATGAAACCCATACTAGTGATAAAAAAAACTAGTACCTAATATCATTTTCAATGGGAAAAATGGAAGTAAACAAACAATACATCAACTCCATTGAATAATACAGTAGGAAAGAAACCCTCTTTTGTATTAATCTCAAATATGAAGGAGCAATACAACCTAGCCTTGATGATGTATGCCTCCTCCCAATGGTCTCCTGATATTAATGGAATGTATTAGTTGTGTTGTGCTAAGTATCCAAAAATTAATTAAAATGTGTGCATAAGGTTCTCTGAATTTTACAGGTGAAAAAAATGGTTTTAACTTAGTTAAACATATTTATGTGTGAGGTTAAAGAATGTAAATTGTTTATAAAATAGTGTACAATAGTAAATAACAGAGAAATAAACATCACATGTAACAGTTCTTAGCAAATTTGATGAAGCAGTTCACCCCTCCTAGGCTACACCTACTGGTCCAGCTCCCAATGGCATATCTCTCATATCTTATTGCTCAAAAATGGTAAGTACATATGAAATAAAGCCTCAAATGGTTGTTCTCTCTGTCAAAACAGCTTCACAATGCTTGAATTAGTCAGGAATGACTATGCATTTGCAGAAAACAGAGAATGGATTCTCAATACACTGAAAACACCCTAGTGGCCCTAATGGATCCTTCACATTTCCCGAAGATAAACCTGCACAAGATGACCTATGATGGCTCTGAAACCTATGCTAATGTGTTAAAAATGTATATAGTACTAAAAATTGACTATCCATGCATCAAAATTGGTCGAAAATCCAAGGAGTTATGGCCAAAACAAGAAACTGCCCAATGTCCCCTAAAAAACTCCACTAAATGTGGAAATACTCCACTTAACCCCGACAGAATTGGCACTGACCACCAATTTTGGTGCCCCACCCAAATATAGTGACGGTTTAGGGGCTAGCATTAAATTTAAGGTTGGAGTGGTCACATGGACCTTGTACAAAGCCGCCAGAGTAACTACCGTCAATCGTTGTAAAAGATGTTGCATGGAAGTCGTGGTCACATGACCTGTGAAGACCATGGATGGAGAAGGTTTGTTAACTTCTATAGTAGCCAGTGTTTGGTTGCGATGGAGGTCACATCAAGCGGGGGCTGGCCCCCTTGCCACCGACACAGAATTTCTGTTGTTTTAAATTTAAAGTACTGCCCATTGTAAAAAAGGACTGTTGCATAGCCCAAGTGGTCGGGCACTCCTGCACATGTTTGGTGGGTCTCAGGTTCGAACCCTGTAGACTCCAAAGAAATTTTTCATACGCCTCCAACCTCTGGCCCGGGCCACATGTCAGCCTCCGGGCAAGCCACGTGGCACCCACTAATAGGCCGAAAAACCCTTAATACAAAATATTTTGCAAAAACATATTTTTTTACAAAATTTCTATGTAAAGTCAAAAAATTCAAAGGTCAAGCCACATGGCACCCACTGATAGGCTGAAAAAACATTAATAAAAAATATTTTGCAAAAACATATTTTTTTACAAAATTTCTATGTAAAGTCAAACTGAGTCAAAGGTCTAGTTTTTCGAGTTTACTGGCATTTTCAAAGCTTCATAAATTCTTCATACAACCTATATTTTTCAAACTATTCATAGTGCCAAAATCACAACAACGAGACCTTTTTGGTCTCTTAGTTTGCAACCACTTTTGAGCACTTTCATTTTTGAGCATTTTTTAGCAATGGACATGATCTCCTAATCACACCTCCCCACTAGGAATACTTTGGACCCCAAAATCTCTCTGTACTACTAAACATGGAGATGAGGAGACTGTGTCCCCACTCTTCCAATCTTAATCCACTGAAATTTCCCTGATTTAATTAATTGGAGCTTTTCATGAAACGACAATTTTATCCTTGATTTCCTTGACCAACCATTGCTGACTTTGACCTTGTCATGCTGCACATTTTCGAAACTTGCAGAACAATAACTTAACTTTGCAGTAAACATATTGTTTCTACATTGGTCTATAATCAAATGAAATTGAAAATTTCTTTCACCTTGCATCCTGTCCTTATGGAAATTTTTTGTTGAAATAGCCTTGTACTTGTGTTGATTCCTGACCAAGTTTTCTCGCCATTTTACCATGCCTTTCTAAAACCAGCAATGATCAATGATCATTACTGAACTTTGTTCCTTCTTTGCTAAGTTGGTTTTCCCTCTCTTGGATCTTTGCACCTTCTTGCATTGACACTTTATTTTCCACACCGATCGACACTAAAGATGATTGTTGCAACTTCTTCTCATCTTCTTTCAAAGACAATCTACTTTCAAACTGAAACAACTCATTATTTACATCAGAATTTACATGAAAAGGATTATATACAACTTCCTTTTGTTTAATCATCATCAATGTCAAGTTTTGACTTGAATTGACGAGCTTCTTCATCTACCATGCATTCACTAAAGAAGAGTCTAGTTTTTTGCGATGTGCTCTCACAATGTACTCCTTGACATCCTTGAATAAATGATACTTGTTCTCATGGCAATGTAAGATAGCTTTCTATTATAAAAGTAAGGACTACCCAACACCATACCTGTAATATCAAGTGAAACAACATCTAATTCAACTATGTCAATAAAATGTGTTGTTATTGCAAAGCACAACATGCACTTCTTTGAAATCTATAAATTTGCATCCTTACAAATCCAACCAAGAGGATATGATCATGGATGTGGAATGGTCTTAAGATTTAGTTTCTTGACTAAGTCTTCATAAATAAGGTTCACTTGTGACCCACTGTCAAACAATGTGTCAACCTTGGTATGTTTGGAAATGAACCTCACATGAAATAGTTCAACTCTCTTTTCTTCACTTGGAGCTTCTATGTGACAGTTAGAAATACTAGAAATGGGTTCATTTACATTCTCTTTCCCCTTCAAATTCTTTAGTGCCATAGCTATGATTTTTCTTTCATCTCTTGATTCTGACCCTAGGTCTTGTTCAGCTATTGCAACTGTCTTGCCTTTCTCCTTGGTTTTATCTTTGGCTTTAAAACTTTCTGGTTTCAACTCTGGATGAAGTTTCCAACAATGGTCCTCATCATGGCTTGTTTTAAAATAGTGTTTGCAGAAAAAAAATTCCCTTCTCTTTTCTATAATTTTTCATTTCTCTTTTTCTTCAATTTGCCTTTAAACTCACTTTCCTCATTCCCATCTAAGTTTTGTTTTCCCCTTGGCTCTAAATGTGTGGCTTGAACACAAACCTCATATAGGCTTGTAGGGTTGAACATGAGAATGGCATGTCTTAGGTAAGTATGTAAACCTCCTATATACTTGAGTAAAGTGTCTTGGTTATGAAAATCTACTCCTAGTAAAAGAGTTCTTCTTCTAAATTCTTGGGTATAAAATTGAACATTATGTCCTTTCAATTGTTTAAAATTTTTCCAGTCCATTATGGCTTGTTTCATGTGAGCTAATTAATAAAACTGTTGTTTTATTGCAGATATGAAATCAGACCATGATAAGATAATGTTACCATATTTTTTGATCTCCTCCTTTTTCTTGGCTTCCCACCAAATAAGAGTTGCACCTTCCATTCTCAATGAAGCTAATTGAATTTTGGTTTCGTCATCATGAAAATTTTTAATTCTCAAATAGACCTCTAATTGCCTAATCCAATTATCTAGCTTTTATGCATTAACTTCACCATCAAACATTGGCAATTTAAACTTAACATCAAGTTTAAGAAAAGGACTTTTACCCATGTTCTTGCGTTTGTGAGAATGTTTTACTGAAGATGATGTAGAGGTTGATGAATATGAGGATGAGGGTGATGATGGCGACTTTCCACTATCTCCATTTCCTCCATTACCCTTCTTGGATTTATCCTCATCATTATGGCCTCTTGACGATCCTTCTCCTTCCTTGTGAATTTTGGATCCTTCTCCTTCAATTCTTTCATTTCTTTCTTGATAAATGAATCTCACCATTTCAGTCAAGTCAAGGAATGCTTTCCTGAACACTCTTTCTTCTTCCTTGGGATCAACTTCTTCATGGATTTATCCTTCTCTTGAAGTCATGCTTATGGCTTCTTTTGCTTCTCTTTGGGTTGAAATTGAATTTGGAGATAATGGCACTCTTGCCCTCCTTGGCTGAGGATTACTTAAAGTCTTCTCTAATTGACCTTCTCCTCTCTTAAGCTTCAACCTAGTAAGCATGAAAACCTTGCAAACTGTTAAACAAAATTTGCTCAATAAAAATACAAAGAGTAAAAATTGGCTCTATCTAATCCTCAACCTGAGCTCTGATATCAACTTGATCTAAATGGAATGTATTAGTTTTTTTGTGCTAAGTATCCAAATAGTAATTAAAATGTGTGCATAAGGTTCTCTAAAGTTTGCAAGTGAAACAAATGGTTTTAACTAGTTAAACATATTTCTGTGTGAGGTTAAAGCATGTAAATTTCTTATAAAACACTGTAAAATAGTACATAATAGAGAAATAAAAATCACATGTAACAATACTAAGAAAATTAGATGAACCAGTTCACCCCTCTTGGGCTACATCTGCTAGTCCAGCTCCCAATGACATGTCCCTCATATATTATTGCTCAAAAATGGTAATTACATGTGAAATAAAGCCTCAAATGGTTGTTCTCTCTGCAAAAAAAGCTTTAGAATGCTTGAATTAGTTAGGAATGACTATTCATTTGTAGAAAACAGAGAATGGATGCTCAATACATTGAAAACACCCTAGTGGCCCTGGTGGCTCATTGACCTTTCCCGAAGCTAAAACTACACAATATGACCTCTGATGGCTCTGCAACCTATGCCAATGTGTTCAAAATGTCGATATTATCAAAAATTGACTATCCATGCATCAAAATTGGTCGAAAATCCAAAGAGTTATGGCCAAAACAAGAAACTACCCAATGTCCCTTAAAAAACTCCACTAAATGTGGAAATACTCGAGTTAACCTCGACAGAATTGTCACTGACCACCAATTTTGGTGGCACACCCATTATAGCGGCGGTTTAGGGGCTAGAATTAAATTTAAGGTCAGAGTGGTCACATAGACATCGTTTGAAGTCGCCGGAGTAACTATCGTCCACCATCGTAAAAAAAGTTACATGGAAGTCATGGTCACATGACCCGTGAAGACCGCAGATGGATAAGGTTTTTTAACCACTGGAGTAGCCAAAATTTGGTCGCGGCAGAGGTCACATCATGCGGGGGCTGGTCCCCTTTCCATTGGTGCAGAATTTTTGTTGTTTTAAATTTAAACTACCGCCCATTATAAACAAGGACCATTGCATAGCCCGAGTGGTCGGGCACTCCTGCACGCATTTGGTGGGTCTCGGGTCTGAACCCCGTAGACTCTGAAGAAATTTTGCATATGCCTTTAACCTCTAGCCTGGGGCCACATGGTAGCCTCCGGGCAGGCCATGTGGTGCCCACTGATAGGCCGAGAAAACCTTAATACAAAATATTTTTCAAAAACATATTTTTTAAAAAAATTTCTATGTAAATTCAAACTAAGTCAAAGGTCAAATTTTTGGAGTTTACTAAGCTTTTAATGCCTTCATAATGTCTTCATATGGCCTCTATTTTGTGAACCATTCATGACGCTAGAATCACAGCGACGAGACCTTTCCGGTCACTCAGGTTGCAACCACTTTTGAGCACTTTCATTTTTTAGCATTTTTTAGCAATGGACATGATCTCCTGATCATCTCCAATCCTCTCCTTAGATGACAAGATATCTAGAATTATTCCAACAACATAAATTTACTTTCAGAAATCCACCACAACCCTTCTAATATATGTTGAACTTATAGGCCAAGAGGAGGAGGTTTCAGATCCTCTTCTCAAGGGATGAGATCCTCAAAAGAAGGATTAGGGTTCCATAAAGAGAGGGAGGTTGCTCCATGAAAAAGGGATAAGGCCTAGGTAAGCATAAGATCAAAGCTTCTAGTTGGGAAATATTCCTCCAACAAAGCTTCTAGAAATCACTTTTTATTTTTACTTATGTTAAATTATTTGCATAGTTCATAGTGGAAGACAGAGCGCAAACTTGTGCTAGCTATAATGGTAAGATCTGCTCATGTGAAAAATTAGCTAGGTAACTGTGAAGATGGTCAAAAGTGGGTTTTTGGACCATGTAATTTATGAATTTTCATTCTCTTTGGGATTTTATTATTCCTACATTTCACGGGAATGTTTGAGACATTTCATCAGATAGCGAGAGATCCATATTGGCAACCATTTTCTTAATGGTGACAAAATGACATGTAACACCAGGAATGATGGAGATTATAAGGCATCGTAACATTAGTTTTTGACTAGTCTTGAGTGTACAGGTTTTGCATGCAGTCATATGATCAACCTAAGGAATTTCACAATCCATTTTGAAGAAATTCCTAAATAATAGGGGGATAATTTCTCAAGGAACAACGTAAGAAAATAGGAGATCAAACAGAGGAAGAAAATGCCTAAGTATGGGTTAGAGCTTCTCAGTGAGTAGAGAGATAAGTTATTCACTTGCAAGTTGTGCTCAACTGAGAAAAGAAATTGTAATACATCTCTATTCATCATATTAATGCAAGCAAACATTAGGTTTTTTAGCAGATTTCTTTCCCAGGAAAAAATACTATGTGAATGTGTGTTATTCCTTATTTCATTTATGAAATCATTATTCTATATTGTGAATTAATTTCCACGGAGTAGTAGAGTATACTTGTACCTTGTGATTTTGATTAAAATTTCATGAGAAATTGCAAATCTACATCATAATTTCTACATGGTATTAGAGCCAGGTTCACGTTGGAGTATAAATTTCGATGTTGTTTCTCGGGAGGTTCGAATTTGGAGTTTAGTGAAGTAGGATCTCTTCAGATCTGAGAAGATGGCATTAAATGGATAATGGGTAGAGTATTACTTGGGAGGAACCTCTAATTTTATTCATGGAAGGTTCACGTGGAGGCGATAGTGGATGACAATGTATTGCTAGAATACATCAAGACAAATGTTAAAAAACCACTGAAATATAAATCCCAAAACCTTTCTCTATGGAAGAAATATGTTGCCAAGGTTAGGAGAATAATATTGGAAGGAGTACATGATCAAATGGTCTCAAATATCCATGTAAAAGAAACTTTGTTTGCAATGTGGAAAGCACTGAAAAAATTGTTTGAGAATAATAGTGACCATAGGAAGTTGACACTCAAGGATAAACTTCGAAGTATCAATATGTAGAAGAATGACACTATTTAGCACAAAAGAATTTCCATTTACATGATGGATTCCTGAATATTATGCATTATATAACCACAGGCCTCCCCAAAGGATCACTTGAGAAACAAGATGTATGCAAAGAATGTAATTTGGGGAAGAACACAAAATCCACATTCCATGATCAGGACATAAAAGCATATGCAGTACTAGGAAGGATCCACTGTAATGTCTGTGGAACTTTCTCAACATACTTCACTGCCAGAGACAAGTATTTTATCATTTTTATTGATGAATTCTCACAGAAGTGTTGGATCTTCTTCATGCGGAAGGAATATGAGACATTCTCCAAGTTCGTAGAATTCAAGGCACTGGTGGAGAGAGAAACCAATAAGAAGGTGAAGGATATTAGGATCAATAATGGAGGTGACTACATGTTGAAAGAATTTAATTTTCTTTTTGTGAAAGAACGCATTAAATGAGAATGGGGTGGCTGAGAGGAAGAACCGTAACATTATGGGAGAAGTGAGGGTGATGTTGGATGACCACTGCATTTGTGGGCTGAGGCATGCAACACAACAATATATTTTTAGAACTAGAGTCCTCATTAGATTATGGAAATTATTACATCAAAGGATGTTTTCTCAGGGAGAAAGTTGGATGTGTCACACTTCAATATTTTTGGAGCCTTTGGTTATTACCATGTCTCCAAAGGATCAAGGAAGAATCTAGAGTTGACTGCAAAATTGGGGTTATTTGTGGGTTACAAAAAAAATCCTCACAACTACTGTGTGTACTTTCCATCCCTCATAATGATAGTTGTTCGAAGGGATATAAAATTTGATGAGGAGAAAATGATGGGGTGATCTCTTGAGAGGGAGCTTTAGATCCCACCAGAAGAGGAGCTTTTAGCTCAAAAGGAGGAACCTCAAGAAGTTGTGGAGAAACCAAAAATTGAGAAGCGGAGAGTGGAGAGCACCACTCAAGCATAACCATCCAGAGAAGGCAGGAAAATTACCAGGGATGCTGATATACTTTTGTATCATGTGAGCGAGAATGTGGGTGCTCCTTCAAATTTGCACAGATAGAGAAGCTCATTATACACTTGCTACATGGATCGAATGACTGAGCTTGTAGAGATTGAGCCATCCTATTTTGAAGAAGAAGTAGAGAAAATTTTATGGTTTGATGCAATGGTGGAGGAATGCAAATCCATTATAAAGAAAAATGTTTGGGAAGTGTTCCCAAGACCAACAAATAAATCAATTGTGGGTTCAAGATGCATCTTCAAGGTTAAGCAAGTGAAAAATGGAAGCATAGATAGGTACAAGGCCAACTTTATGGCCAAGGGGTTCTCTCAAGTTGAAGGAAATGACTATGAGGAGAACTTTTCTCTTGTAGCAAGGTACTCATCCATTAGATCAATTCATGCTCTGGATGTGTAGATGGGGTGGAAGATCCACCAGATGGATGTAAAAACAACATTCCACAATGGAGTTATTGAGGATGAGGCGTACATTGAGTAATCAGAAGGATTTGAGACTTTTAATAAGGAGTCTCATGTGTGCAAACTCAAGCAAGCATTGTATGGTCTCAAACAAGCACCTCATGCTTGGTACACTAGGATCGATAACTATCTCACCAGTTTTGGTTTCACGAATAGTGAGGCAGATGTAAACCTATATCATATCTTGGTAGAAGGTAAATTTCTTATTATTGTCTTATATGTTGTTGACTTGATTTTAACTAGTGATGAAAAACTGATCAGATCTTGCAAGGAGGACCTTGCAAGATAATTTGAAATGAAGGACATGGGTCTCATGCACTAATTCCTTAGATTGGAAGTATGGAAAGGTGATGGGTAACTTCTTGTCTCTCAAGGAAAGTATGAAAATGAGATACTGCAAAGATTCCATGTGGAGAGTTTCAAACCCATGGAGACACCGCTAACGAGCAACTAGAGGAAGGAGGATGCCACTTCAGGTGAAGAAGTGGATGCTACCATTTATCAACAACTAGTGGGTTCACTTATGTATGTTTTGAACACACATCCAGATATGTGTTATGCATTCAATCAACTGATTCAAGCTATGGTTAGGCCAACCAAATTATATTGGAATGAAACTAAGCATGTTTTATGGTACCTAGGAGGTACTACCCTATTTAAACCATGGTACAAAAGGAAAAAGGGAGTGAATTTGTGTGGCTTCACAGATGTAGATTGGGCGGGGAGTCCATCAAAATGAAATAGTACACAAGTGGACTTCTCAATGTTGGGTCTGCAATGGTTTTGTGGTGCTCAGCTTGACATAAGAGAAACACATGATTGCAAGTCAAGAAACATGTGAGACGATTTGGATGAGAAAGATACTTGTTGGATTGTTTGGTCAGATGATGGATCCAATTTTGATCTACTGTGATAATTTGAGTTTCATCAAGCTATTTTAAAATCATGTTTTTCACGATCAATCCAAGAATATATTTATCTTGTATCACCATTTTTTTTATTGTGTGAAAAGATAGATAACATTGGTGCAGTGCATCTCGACAGAGAAAAAATATGTTGACAATTTGACAAAGGCCTTGTCAAGAGGGGTTTTGAGTTCCACAGGTGTAGGACAGGGGTGGTTGATAATCCCTTTCTGACTAAGAGGGAGTGTTGAAAAATTCAGCAAGAAATTATTAGTTTGATTTTGCTTTGATTAAATTCAGAAAATTGAAATTTCCACGTCAGGAGACAACTTGGATGCACTTAACTTGCGTGGCATGTCTTGTGTCACCCATTTTACATAGTAAATTTTATTTGGAGGAGTTATATTTTATTTAAGCATATGTGATTGCTAATTTGTAGCAATCAAGGTCAATTATGTAAGGTTGTTTTTACTTAAAATAGTTCTATTTGTTGAAGGAACTAGTGGAAGGTCAGTTAAGCAGTGGGACTTCAATCAAACCCAATGATCATTTATTTAACTAATCAATAAGCCCAAATTATCTAGTGCATGTAGATAAAATTATTTCCCCAGGCTTGGTGGATATTCCAAGGAAGTGTAACATTAGTTTTAGACTAGTATTGAGTGTACAGGTGTTGCATGCAATCAGATGATCAACCTAAGGAATTTCACAATCCATTTTGGAGAAATTCCTAAATAATAGGGGCCTAATTTCTCAAGGAATAGTGCAAGGAAATAGGAGGTCAAGTGGAGAAAAAAATTCACTAAGTTTGGGTCATAGATTCTCAGTGAGAAGAGAGATAGGTTATTCACTTCCAAGTTGTGCTTAGTTGTGAAAATAAATTGTAATGCATCTTTATTCATGAGATGCAAGCAAGCATTGGGGTTTTTAGTAGATTTATTTCCTTGAAAAAAATAATGTGTGGATGTGTGTTATTTCTTATTGCATGTCTAAAATTATTGTTCTATATTGTGAATTACGTTCCACAGAGCAGTAAAGTAGGCTTGTGCTTGTGATTTTGATTAAAATTTCATGAGAATTTTAAAATATACATAATAATTTCTACAAAAGTGGATATTATTTATTTCTCTTTTCAAACTAGGAAGATAGAGACTAGATCTACAAATTGGGTACCTATTACATGGAAACCAGAGGTTTGTTTCTCACTCATTGGTCTCTTGAATTTAATATAATACCTGTGACATGGGACATGAGAATTATTATCCGTGCCCATAAATTTGTGTTAAAACAAATTTCTCCAAATGCTTCCCTAAGGCGATTCAGCTCAATTTGGATGGGTGATCTCATCTCCAAGATCTGGATTATGAATAGGTTCCTTTCAAATGCAATATGTGTCGTGAGTATGTACTCTCTACAAAATTTTGTCCAAAAACTTCATCCTCTCAAATCTATCCAACTCCATCTCCTCCTCTAGAGCAAGGAAAAACATGCAAGGATTCGGTCTCGTTTAAAGGAAACATAAAAAGCATGGAAACAAAAAATAATAGACTTGTATGGCTAAATATAAGTATAAACCCCTGTCAAAAAATAGCTTTGAAGTCCTGAATGCTTATAAAGAAGAAAGTGTGAATCTTGAGGCCCAAGAAGATCGATCAAATACCCTTGCTCCAAAGGTCCCTTCTAATTTGAATGACAAAGAAGATCCAAATAAGGCTCCTCCAAAAGGTGGGAAAGATTTCCATAGAGGTCTTTGCATTAAAATATGAATAAGATATTAAGGTGGGAGTGAAGAATTCCTCCTTTTCTCCCCCCTCCTATTCAAATGTGTTTAAAAAGAAACATTCCTTCCCATTGGTAATAATAAGCAAGAAAGTTCATAGTAGAAGGAACTCTTGTCCTGAATTTTGCAGGCCAAGCAGTGGGAAATCCTCTGGAAATTTATAGAAATGTGTTATTTCTACACTTTTGTATATAAGAAATTTTTTAGAATTTATTATTGGTTTCTTGTAATAATACAAATAAAAACCAGAAGACTTAGTACATGAACTTTTCCCTCCCCACTCTTATCGGGAGGAAGTTTGTGTCTTAGTTTTTTTTTTAAGTGTCCTTAGTCGAAGAAGAATATACTATAATTTACTTCATGAGTAAATCTTTCGCCTCATGCATATTTAAATACAAATATTATTTTTTTGTTAAAAAAATATAATTGGTCTTACATTATATTTTTATTTGTTATATTTCTTTTTAATAAATTAGTTAAAAATATATATATTAAATTATATGTTATAAAATTTATTATGTAATATTTCATAATAATAACATATTAAATGAGAAAAATAAATAAATTATTTTAAATAATAATAATAAGTAATAAATAATTTATTTATCATGAAAGTAGAAAATACGAAAAGAAGATAAATTACTAAATATTTTTTTCTACTTGATTACAAAGCTACATAATGAAGAAAAAAAAAGTTTTATGATAACAAGTGGAACATATGTATGAAGTATTCTGTATGTCTATTGTTATTTAATGAATGTCGAGGATGGAGTGGGATATTGTTTGCGTGGACAACCTTGATATTAAAGGATTATAATCGATTAAAGGTTTTATGGTTTGTTGGCTCTCATATGGTTGTGCATTTATTGTTATGGAATTGAGGACCAGTAAGGTGGAAACCAGACAAGAAACCAAAGCCCCAACTAACCAAACCAAAGAGAATTATATCCAACCAAGTCAAAAAAAAAACTACAAACTAGATGCTACATGTACAACGGTGCCACCCAAGCCAACAAGAGTAGTTATAAAAATGCACCCTCGACAAATAAAACCACCACCATGCATAAATCTCAGCAAGCAAGTAAACCATAGAACATAGAGTGCATAAAATTTTTGTTTCCATGAATAGGAAATTGTCAAATTTAAGCCATACCAACTTAGATTATGTGCGGAAAATTAAAACAAATAAAGGGTGAATAGGAGCCCCCAAAATCTAGGAGGTCTTAAGGCACAAAGCGTAGAGAATCTTCGAGGATATTATAAGAGAGCAACCAAAATTGAGCCCACAGACACAGAAAAGATAATATAAACCAGAGAACAATAAAGGAACTAATACCCTGAAAACATTTCCCCAATTTGTTGGAGACGAAAAACCACTGAAAGGTGACATTGATGATCTCCTTTTATGGTATCGATAGTCTCCAGTAAATCCCATTACATGAAAACAAAAAAGCTCTATGTCCTAGCACTAAACCACCACCCATAAACATAAGAAAATAGATGAAACAACTAGGCCTAGAAGGAAAATTAACTTGCATGCAACCTTGCAAGGGATTAAAAGCTTTATGGTTTATATGTCATCATGATTGAGAGGTTGGTTGGGAGGATATTCATCTGCAATTATTAATTATGGCTCATTCGGAATCAATAGTAAGAGCTCAATAACTCTTAATCCACCGAGACTCTAAGGATTGATCTCTTAACTTTCGGGTACAACTTTATAATTCGCTGGTCATGGTTATTAAACTTTATAATATAGAAATGGTAATAATGCCACTAAGTTCTATGCTTGTTAGTTCTGAATATTTAAAGTATCACACGAGTTTGGACACACAACTTTTCGACCATCATTAAAAACAATGATGTAAGATTTGATTTAATAATGGTTGATGATACCATGTTTCTTTATTTTTTTTCATATTGTATTTTGAAATTTCAACACTATACCACAAAAGTGCTCACAATTATGATTTAAATTCATGACAATTACATATGGCACTTATTATGTAGGATTAAATATATATGTACTTATAGAATATATTCCCACGTCAATTTGGAAGAGATTTCAGTTGATACCCTACTCAATTTCCCATTCGATGGTGAGGAATGAGTTGAATTCTTAATGAGGGATACACTTTAGGTCAACCTTCTGATCCCATTTGACAATTTTGGATGCTACTAGGTGTTAAATTTTGTGGAGGGAATATTATAGAATTTGTAAAGGTTTGGCGGAGGGATTTGCGACAAGAATTGCAAATGGAGGTGTAAGTATATAATGTAATCTCTATAATTTTAACAAAAAAACTAGAATGAGCAAGTCTTATCTATGAGATTATTTATTTTTCATCACTTGAATACATTCATAAGCCATTGAAAAAATCGGCTCATTTTTTTTTAAATATACAAATATCTTCAACATTTCAGTTAGAAATCACAATGCGGATTAGCAGCAATGGATTTTTCCCAAGGAAATTTTTTGGAGGAGACAAAATCTCATTGATTTACCTCTTATGTGGTAAAATAGTTTTTTTTTTTAACTTTAACGGATATGATTTTGTATTTATGTGAAAAAGAGAGTGTGGGGCTTTGCCAGAGCAGCCCTAATTACATCATACATAGTCAGCTATAGCTGTTTTCAATCTTGACATTAGCAAGGGATTTCTACGAATCTGTCTTCATTTATGTATAGCAGCCCTTTGTCCGTAGCGCTCCCTTTGTTGGCCATCGAATCCGCTTCACTATTTGAGCTTCTAAGGATATGAAAAAATTTGATGGATGCAAAGGCGGAGAGGACTCTTTTCAGTCTTTCCAATGTTCTGTTGAGGCCTGCGTTTCTGAATTGCTCTTCCATGTTCAGCTTATTTATGAGGATCTCCGAGTCTCCAAATACCTGTATTTCTTTGATCCCTTTTTCTCGGGCGATTTGACATGCTTTCAGGAGACTGAGAAGCTCCGCCTGATTATTGGTCTTCAGACCAAGACCCCAGTAGAAAGAGTCTCGGGTTGCACCATCTGGGGAATAAATGCTCCCACCGGCACCTGAGGGACCGGGGTTTCCTTTAGACGCCCCATCGAAGAAGATTGTATGAGTTTTTTGAGCTCTCCACCATTGTTGAAATGTTTCATCGGAGTCTCTCTTTTTCCAGATTGGATGTTCTGTTTGAGGAGCTAGGAGGTTCTTTCTGCTTTGAGGTTCAAAGGTTCCGAGCCACCTCTTCTCAACCGGCAGAAGCGATGCATCCACTTTGTAATACTGTTGCTGGGCTGCTTCAAGGAGGAAAGATCTGGCTTTTGCTGCAACTTGTAAGGGAGTGTAGTTATGGTCATTGAATATCTTCTGGTTGCGGGCCAACCAAATTTGCCAGCAAACGAACTTGGGCAGAGCATTCCATACTCTGCGCCAAAAAGATTTGTGAGGTATTCGAGAAGGGTAAAGGTGACTCCATTCTGCAAAAAGATCTGCAACTGAGGACTGAGTGGGAGAGTTTATGTGGAAATCTTGCAGCATAAGATCCCAGACTTCCTTGGCGAACAGGCAATCAATGAAAAGATGGTGAGCAGTCTCAGTATTGCACCTGCAAAGAGCGCACCTGTGAGGGCCAGCAATCTTTCTTTTTGC
Source organism: Pinus albicaulis (assembly GCA_034641835.2). Taxonomy (NCBI): domain Eukaryota; kingdom Viridiplantae; phylum Streptophyta; class Pinopsida; order Pinales; family Pinaceae; genus Pinus; species Pinus albicaulis. Next base: position 758,052,018 of record CM076584.1, on the reverse strand, counting down.
CAGATTGTCGCCGGTAAGAATCTTGTTATGAATCACCATCCAGAAGAAAAAGTTGACTTTTGGGAGTGCTAGAGGCTCCCATACGTTTTTCCAAAACGCTGCACTGTGCTTACTGTTTCCTGTTGTCTGAAATGCTTTGAAGCCGTCTGCTGTAGTGTATTCCCCAGATCGACCCCATCCCCATCGATCTTGCATGGCACGATGTATCGGAGCTGCGCCTTCCAATAGGTGTAGCAGATTGTTTAATTGATTTTGCAGATGGGCAGGGGTGTCGTGAAGTGCCCAACCGACCCATTCATCTCTGTGATCCCAAGCCGATATGTCATAAACGCTCAACTTGCCAGTTGATATGAGCCAGTCTCTTAAGTCTGAGATCTCAGCGTTTTCTATTAATGGATTCCGCCCCATTATGCTATCGTGCCAGAGGCGAGTGTGTTTCCCATTCCCTGGGATCCTGTAAGCATTTCGACTGAAGAATTTACTGCTCTTATAACAGAGCTTCCATAGCAGCGTACTGTTGACAATGTTTCCCAGCTGTAGGTTTCTGAAATCGACTTTGTTGGTATATTTTGATCTCAAAATGACACTGACATGATGCTTTGGATCTTTAATCATCTTCCACAAGATTTTGCTACCAAGGGCGAGATTGACCAGGGAGGGGTCACGTATTTGCAGTCCTCCTTCATCGATGGGCTTTTTGACAATGTCCCAGTTTGCCAAGTGCTGTTTCTTATCGTTGCCCCTGCCTCCTTGCCAGAGGAAATCTCTGAGAAGAGAGGAGATTTGATCCATAACATTTCTGGGGGCGAGCAAGAAAGCTGCTTGGTAAATTATTAAGGCAGACAGCTGAGATTTTATCAAAATGACCTTGCCTCCTTTCGTTAACCAGAATCCTCCCCATTTCGAAATTTTGGTTTTGAATTTTCTTATTATGTCGCTCCACAGTGACCTCTTGTTCACTCCTGAGATTATGGGGAGCCCGAGATATCTGATCCTGTCCCATTGGGAGTGCCCTTTGAATCCGAGAATATTAGCTATATTATTAAGCTCCTGTTGATCAGTGTTCCAGCTGAAGACTTCACTTTTTCTTTCATTTACCAGAGCTCCTGAGACTTTGCAGTAGTTTCTTATGACAGTGTCAAAGGCCTTCGCTATTCTGGTTGAGGCACCTCCCAAAAGAATCGAGTCATCTGCAAAGAGGGCATGATTCAAAGGGTTAACTCCGCTGGTGGGTTTGAGGCCCGGAAGGGAGCCTATCATTCTTTCTGCTTCAAGTTTTCGACTTAGAGATTCAGCCAATAAGATGTAAAGAAAGGGAGAGAGCGGGCATCCCTGCCTGATGCCTCTCTTAGCTTGGAAAAAGTTCGCTGGCCTGCCATTAATGAGGGGGGCTATCCATGGGTTATCCGTGCAGGCTTTTATGAGATTTACAAACTGAGGAGAAAAGCCAAAGGAGAGCAAGACTTTGCTGAGAAATGTTCTGTTGACTCTGTCAAACGCATTCGCCATGTCTAGCTTTATGAGCATACCTTTCTCTTTTCTCTGCTTACTTGAGTGTATGGTCTCCTGCACTTGAATGACGTTGTCCAGAATGTGCCTGCCTTCCACGAATCCTCCTTGGGGACTAGAGATAATCCAGGGAAGCAAGGGTTTTAATCTGGTTGCCAACAGTTTTGCCAAAATCTTGTAGGAGGCGTTGCATAACGATATTGGCCTGAATCTGGCAAAAGTTTCCGGGTTAGAGTCTTTGGGGATCAAAGCTAAATAGGTTGAGTTGGTGCTGCCACCTACTTTAGCTTTTTTCAAGAATCCCCGAACCATCTTTTGTAGGTCATATTTTATGATGTCCCAGCATACTTTGTAGAAATGAATGGTGAATCCGTCAGGTTCGGGGGCCTTGTCAGATTCCATGGACCAAATGACTTTGATAATCTCTTCCTCCGAAACCGGTTTACAAAGATCAGAGTTGTCCTCTGGTGAGATGAGGGAAGGGATGTGAGTGAGAAAATCAGCTTCATCCACATCATCTCCATGGGCGCCCGAGCTGAAAAGATTTTGGAAGTGTATTTCAGCTGCTTCTTTGACTTGTTGGAATCCCTTGCATGTTTGGCCCTCCGATGTCTTTATTTCTGCTATGTAGTTCCTTGACAATCTGGCTCGGTACTGCCGATGAAAGAAAGAGGTATTGCGGTCCCCGGCTTTTAGCCACAAGCTTCTAGACTTTAATCTCCAGTACTCTTCCTCTTTTCTGAAGGATTGGAAGGCTGCTCTCTGTGCTTTTGTTTCCCTGTCCAATAGATCTGCACTGATGTTTTTGCTCTCCATATCGTTTTGAAGGGAATGCAGTGCCTGGACTGCATCGGCTCTTTGGGAGGTGGGATTGGGGGCTGGTTTCTTAATCCAGTCCTTCAAAGCTTTTTTGGTAAGTTTCAACTTTTGCTCCCAAACGAAGCTTGGAGAACCTGAAATGGATGTGGCCCAAGCTGCTTTCACCGTCTCAGAGAAGCCCTCCCTTTCAATCCATTGAGGAGAGAAGCGAAATGGAATGGGACCCAAGTCCTCTTCATATTCTATACAGAGTTGTATGGGCTTGTGATCAGAGGATAGTTTGGGCAGAATTTTCGTTGTTATGATATTCTTATTCATGAGGAGAGAGGTTTGCACTAGAAAGCGATCCAGGCGGGCAGAAATGTGTTATGTTCCAGTTCGATTGTTAGACCAGGTGAAGAGTCCTTGGATTGGGTTGAAATCCTGCAGATCCCATTTCTGAGCGAGCTCTTCCACTACAGCAACCATGGGATCCTTAGAATTGATGCCTCCTCTTTTCTCTTTGGCTTTCAACACGATGTTGAGATCCCCAGCAAGGATGATATTGTTGGGGGTTTCCTGCTCTAGAAATGCTGCCAGGGAGTTCTAGCAGTCTCTTTTTTCAGAATAATTGACAGGCACATAAAGATTTACAAGAGAGATAGTCAACTTACTTGCAAGATGGATTATTTCTGTGAATATCCAATGTTGGGTCTCGTGAGTTTTGATTAGCTGATATTTATCTTTGGTCCAGAGAGTTGCCAGTCCTCCCGAAGAGCCCCGTGCACTGATCGCTATGCCTGAGCTTTTCCTCCATTTTGTCTTGCTGATTTCTAGCAGAGCTTGTCCTGCTATCTTTGTCTCTTGGAGCAAGAGGATTTCTGCAGGTTCCGACTTTAATAGGTCCTTTACTGCTTCTATTTTTGCGTGGTTCCCCAATCCTCTGCAATTCCAAGAGACTAGCTTCATTATTTACCTGTGAGCGGGGTGGAGCCACCCTTGGCTGACCTGGGCCTGCTATTTCTTCCGATCGTCATTTCTATTGTGGACTGGCTTCCTTGCGTTTTGAGCCTTTCTGCTTCTTCCTCTCTTTTTTCCTTGCGGGATTTCCTTCCGGCTCTTTTTAATGGGCGCTCAAAGAATTCTTCCTCTGAGGACTCTGAGCTTTCGACTGCATTTTTCTTTGTGACTTCTGCATAGGTGGGGTTGGAGGGGCTGCCTTGGGATGCTTCAATCTGGATGGCGACCCCTCCCTCTTTGCTAGGAGGAGGGCCTTCTGCATGTTCCTGGTTCTCCTGTGCTTTATTCAGTGGTTCAGTTTGTTCCTTTTGAGATTTCTTCCGCTTCCTGAGTGGGAATGGGGGTGTTCCTAGCTCCTGCTACTGCGCTTTTTCCTGCATCTTTTTTTGCATGGGCTGATCTCTGGACTAGGGTCCAATGGTCCCCGGTATGTTTTTCAGATTGCTCCTCTGCTCTCTTCTTGAAGTGTTTTGCGAAGTGTCCGTGGCCGTGGCAGTGTCTGCATTTAAAGGGGAGTTGTTTGTAGTCGAGCTCTTGGACATGCGTCCAACCTGCCACCGAGAGCTTGATCGCTTTAGGCAATCCTTCCTCGAGGTCCACTTCAACACAGATTCGGGCGCATGCATATTGGTCTTTTCTTACAGCCTGATCTATGTATTTGCCTAGTGCGTTCCCAATGATCTGGAGCGATTTTTGATTCCAGCAGTGAAGAGGCAGATGAGGGAGTCTCACCCACACCGGCACGGCAGATGGGACGTCTTGGGAAGGGTCGAAATCTGGAGTCCATTTGTTTAAGTACAGGCCCTGTGGCCCCATGAAGTAGGGGCCATTTCTGAATATTAAGCTTCTGTCTTCCATGTTTTCAAACACAAATACAAAATACCCTTTGCCCACAAAGTAGCTCTTTACTTTGTCTTTTATCAGGGGTTTCCAATTTCTTTGCGTCCAGTCCTCCACGGATTTGGGAGAAGGCCATAAGCCTGTAAATTGGCCTATGAGGCCTCTGTCTGCCAGGTTCAGTGCCGCTTTGCAGGTGTCTTCCTCTGGCAGGGCAACTGTAGGAATCGTGTCCAATCTTTTGATAAATTTCTGCTGAAATGCTGTGGGCGGGCGTTTTGTCCCGGATGCAATCAAAGTTCTGAATGCAGTGACTTCGGGGGGCGGATCTGCAGGGGGGGCAGAGCCCTCAGGAATCTCCATCAATCAACAGCAAGGGAGGGCGGGGCTGTGCGCAGGGGCGCAGCAGCCAGGGCGGCGCTGTATGGCTCCCAGAACCCTAGCTTCAGAGCGCAGGGGAGGGCAGCGCGCAGTCATGTGGTAAAATAGTTTTTAAAAATGGAAATAAATTCCCAATTTTTGCATTTTGTTGCTACAGAGCTTTTTCTAAATCCACCGAAAATATTCCAAATTTGCATAATAATTGGCTAATTAACACTCAAATTTGAGTGAGGTTGGAGCATTAGGTAAGTGACATTCACATAAAATAAGGTATAAATACTAAGGTGAGATAGGCTTCAACTCTTAACCTTATATACCTCGATACTAAAAATGAGATCTTTGCGGTTTCTACAAAAAAAAAAAAAAAAAAAAATTGATGGGCTAGCCATATGAATTCTTCATTTATTTTATTTGTTTATTTATTTATTATTTTAACACAAATTTTCCTTCTTCATGGCACTATAAGGAGAGATCTGGTTGAATTTACACTTGCATTAAAAAATTCATCAAGTTTATAGATGTATTTGTATGAAGATAAATTGTCTAAATGAAAAAGAAAAAGATATGTGACACTAGAAATTTACCAAGGAAAAGAAATAGAACCTCCCTAGTGACCTATAAGGAAAGGGCGAGTAATTTTCTCCATTTAGTAAATAGTAAAGTGTAACTTTATAGAATTGAAATTAAGAGTGCCAATTGAAGACTTGTTAGAGAATGCTCCTAGATGAAAATTGTGTGATATTTTTGGACGTTAGAAGAATATCAGAGTTTCATCCAGAAATATTCTCCAACATGATATTCAACTAATATTCATTCTAAAATTGAAGACTAGTTTAGGTGTTAACATTTTCTACCAACTTGCATATTCAAAATACAACATTTTTTCACTAATTTACACATTCAAAACACAATTTACATTTTCATGACCCTTTTCAATTGAGTTTATATAATTTTTTTTTTTCATATTGTTGTTAAGATGGAATTACTATAATGGTGGCTTGAGAATACTAAAGCTTGTTAGCTATATTTTTTGATATTTTTGTTGAGATAATATTTCCATAATTTTCGTTTGAGAATACTAAAGCTTATTAGATATTTATTGATTTTGACTTATCAAATTTTATTTGGTTGTCTATGTAATTTTTATGTTTTAGAGTGTTTTCTAGAAATAAAAAATAGTTATCTACTCTAAGATGCTCCAAAATAACTCTTCTCTCATTGGAACTCAACTAAAAATTATTTTTATTTATTAATTCCATCAAATGCAATGTAAATAAAAATTCATAACTAAGTAACTCTTACTTAAATTTGTTAGAAATAGATCTTGAATGCTCGAAACAATCCAACCCATTATTTCTGAGTGGGCTCCATGAACCTACGAACGTCAAATTTTTTTTCTTTTAGGTAGAGAATTTCATTAACCTAATGTTATCTTTTTTCTCGTGTCATTATCTCAAAACTAGATTTTCTTGCATTTGAGTAGTTTAACAAACCCTATCATAGAAATTCTACATCGTTTTTCTCAAAAATTTAGTTAAATAGGTGGTCTGAAAAATCCATATATAAATCATAGGCTGTATTAATAAACCATATACAATGGAACATTTAGTGTCGACCCTTGATATTAGTTTACAAATTTTGAGCTTAGCTCCTTAATAATGGCCATCATTGAGCCTTAAATATGCACTTTAAGACAAAATAAAATACGAGAATAGTCTCTATACCTGCACATAATGTATAGAGCAATTACAAATCCACACAACTTTATTTTCACCTAAATCTGGAAAAATTTTGGAGAAATTTTGTTTCGTTGAGAATATCAACTTGAGATTTTTTTTGGGAGGGGGATTGAGAAACACTTTTTTTGGGTTGAAATGAGCCTATTGATTCTTTTAAGAAAGCAAATTTTCTATTTTTTTGGGGGTAATCTTATGTTTTTGTTCTTTTATTTTTAATTCAAGAGGAAAAGGGATTTTTTCATCTTCTTGACAAGGGATATTTTCACCTTTTTGACAATTTTCTTTTGGATGGAAAAGTAATTGGTTGGGTAGTTAGTATAATATGTAGGAATTTACAAGGTAAGTTCCTTAGATCAAACACCAAAGGCCACCTCTTACAAATAGATAATAGATCAATACACCAGTTATGTGGTTAAAACCCTCTAAGAGGGAATAGTCCACAACTTGAGCCAACGTGGCCATTTCAGGAAATTTATTAATATAAAGAAAGAAAATTTAAATAATGTTTCTCATAAACGATAACCAAAGAAATGACCCTCCATGCTCTTTAAATAGAGATCATGGACCAATCAGGAGTTAAGCCATGGATCAAGTGTCAGTAATACCGATGACAGAATGAACTGTCGAATCACTACAATCATGACCATTTGATTATAAGTTACAAAAGTACATACTAAAGAAAGACACTTTACCTAACTCTATGCTAAACCAAGTTATACTTAATTATTTCCTATGTGTCGAAATATCCTAACATGCCCCCTTAAGAAAAATTTGGGATAGGATTGAAGGATTTACAAAGGTGACACAATAGGATAAGGAAGGAGGCATTAGAGAATATCCCCCTTAATGATAACTTTCCTAAACTCGAAGAATAGATCGAAAATTGGTAAACTCTGCTTCTATGATAGCCTTTGTAAATATATTAGCAACTTGATCATTGTTTGAATAATAGTGCACTTCAAGAAAATGATCATGAATGAGATTTCTGATGAAGTTTATGTGTAGCTCAATGTGTTTCATGTGTTTATGCTAAACTAGATCTTTGCATAGTTTAATGACACTCTGATTATCACACCAAATTGTAGTTGGGTGTTGCTGATGAATACCAAATTAGGATAGGATCTAATGAAGCCATAGGGATTCCTTGTTGGCTTCAACATCACCACAATACTCTTCTTCTTCCAAAAAAAGAGAGATGACACTTTTTTTCTTACAAGACCATGTAATAGGTCTTGAACCAAGAGTAAATACATAACTTGTAGTAGAATTTCGATCATCAGGGTCACCAGCCTAATCAAAATCAGTGAAACCAATCAACAATGGAGATGCTCCTGCATTGTAATGAATCCAAAATTGAACTGTACCTTGAATATATCGAAGTATTCTTTTAGCTTCTTTCCAGTGAATTTCATGAGGTTTCTGCACCAACCAATCAACAAGAACAACGAAAAAGGAAAGTTCTGAACTGGTATTTGTTAGATATAGAAGTTTACCAACAAGTTGACAGTATAAAGTAGCATCAAATTCATGGGAAGTACAAGAGACTGAAATCTTGACTCCAGACTAAAATGGATAATGGGCTGGCTTATAGTATTCCATGTGAAAATGGCTTAGAAGATCACATGAATACTTGAACTGAGAAAGGGTAATACCTTATTTGGATTGCAAGACTTGAAGACCAGGGAAATAATGCAAGTGTCCTAAGTTGTCATTTAAAACTTCTTGTTGGGGCTAGAATTCACATGGTTTATATGGTTGGTATCATTACCAGTAATGATAATATCATCCACATAAAGAACAAGGATGAGTAAGGACTTAACCACTTTCTTGGTGTAGACAATGTTGTTATAATTCCATCTAGAAAAGACATTATCTAAGAGAAAGCTATCCATTTTTGCATACCAAGCTAAAGGGGCTTGTTTGAGACCATAAAGGGACTTCTTAAGGTGAAAACATTGCTAGAGTCTTTTTGGATAAAGCCACGGGGTTGTTCCATGTAGATTATTCATGTAATTCCCCATGTAATAAGGCTTATTTAACATCCATATGATGGACTTCCCATTTAAAGGAGGCAGCAAGGGAAAGAACAAGATAGATATAATTCATTTTGGCAACAGGGGAGAAGGTCTCAGTATAGTCAATGCCTTCAACTTGTGAAAATTCTTTAGCAACAAGATGGGTTTTATGTTTATTAACTTTTCCATCTGCTCCAATCTTTATTCTGTAAACCCATTTTCATATGACAATTTTTCTTCCCTTTAGAAGACGAACATGATCCCAAGTATCATTTTCCAATAACGAAAGATATTTTTCATTCATAGCTGCATCCCAATCTGGATGACCTGAAGCTTCTTCAAAGGATCTGGATCATGATTTTCTGGAACTTGAGCCAATAAGGAAGAGGATTTGTCGAATTGAGAATGTGTACAATGTTGATCTGCAGGGTCACCTGCAAGAGAACCTATTGCATCCCGAGTAGAGAAGACCCATTTTGGAAGCTATGGAGCTGAGGAATATCCTGAGGAGGTGGAGCAGGATTTTCATCCTCATTTTCATCATCCAAAGTATAAGGAATGCTATCATAAGTAGAAGAGATAGATATAGGTAGCACATATGTTGAATCAAGCTCGCAGGCCAAAGGTGGCACACCCGCCCAAGTAAGCTTGCAGGACAGTATATTTTCATCAAATTTTATATATATTCTAATGATTATATTTTTGGATTTGGGTTGAAGAGGTATATATCCTTTGACATCTTCAGAATATCCAAAAAAAATGCATTTTTCACTCTTAGTTTCTGAGGCTTTATGTTTCTCATCTAGAATATGGGCCCAAGCTTCACTTCCAAAAACAAAAAAGTGACTTACATCTGGTTTGATTGAGCTCCAGGCTTCTTCTAGAGTGATATTCCTTAAAACCTTAGTAGGAGTGCGATTTATTATGTAATTTGTAAACTTAATTTCTTCTGCCAAAAAATAAGACTAATTCCTTTAGATTGAATCATACAATTAACCATTTCTTTTAGAGTGTGATTCTTCCTTTGAGGTACACCATTTTGTTGAGGAGTATACAGAACAATATGTTGCAATTGAATGCCATGCTCAGTGCAAAAGTTGATAGATTTGTTGTTAACATATTCTCCTCCATTGTCATATCTTAAATTAATAATTTTATGTCCATATTGTTTCTCAACAAAGGCCTTAAAGGCCAATAACATGTTAAAAATGACACTCTTGAGTTTTAAGAAGTATAGCCAAGTGTGTTTGGAAAAATCATCAATGAAATTTAAGATGTATTTGTAGCCAAAGAAAGAAACAACTGGAAGTGGACCACATAGATCACTGTGCACAAGCTGCAAAGGGGATGAAGCGTGCCAAGAGGCACATTTGTCAAAAATATCCTGATGATGTTTTCCGAGTACACAACCAGAACAAACACCATCTTGAAAAGATACCATAGGAAGACCTGTCACCATATTTTATTTACATATAGTTTGAAGAGAGTGATAGTTTAAGTGACCAATCTCTCATGCCAAATTTTTCTCACTTCATCATTATGAGCAACAAAAATGGAGGGAAGACATGATGACCCAAAATTTTCAAACTTATACAACCTTGTGGAATCATTGACAATGCCAATAGCTAAAATATGTCTAGGATCTCTTAGGTCCTTAATTACAACATCATGAGGTGAGAATCCATTTTCCCTTCACCTGAATGAGTTATCTGATAAACAGATAGAAGGTTGTAGGACAAGGTAGGAACACATTATACATCATTAAACTAATAATTATCTAGATCAATGGTTCCAGACCCTACAATACTAAGATATCTATCATCGCCAACATAAATATTTTTGGTATAACAATCATTTAAATAAGAAAACATGGCTTTATTTTTGGCCATGTGGTAGGAGGCTCTAGAATCAATGAGCCACTCATGAGAATGAGAAGAAGAAAATACATTCAATGCATAACTAGATCTTGATGCTTGACAACCACATGCAGAAAGTTCCATTCCCAAAGATGAAGTTGAAGAGTTCTCCAAATGGATGTTGTGCTTCTTCATTGCTACTTCCAAGGCTTCCATATTCTTAACAAATTTTGAATCTACAAGGCGATCATGATTACAAAAGTTGCAATGTCTATCTGTCTTCTTCCCTTTGCTTTTATTTTCCTTATCAGTTTGTTGAATTTCTTTTTCAGTTTGTGGCCGAGATTTCTTAAGACCCTTATTTGGTTTAGGACCATTCTTTTTAGGATGTTACTTCTTAGGATTCTTTGGATTTTGTTGATGTTGGGTTGCTAAGGCTTTCTTAGAATATTTTCTAGTATTAATAAGACCAAGGTGTAAGAGTATTTTTTTTTCTCTTATCAAAGGATCAAAAAATGCATCAAAAGACGGGGACTTGTATGGTGTTCCTTGAGAAATGATGGTTTCTCTAGCGGAATGGAAATTGGAAACAAATACAAAGTATGCAGGGCCTAGCTTAGCAAGAATGGAATAGATAAGACTACCATGTTCCTTTTTTACCTTAAAACCTTCTAAGAGAAGTCTAAGGGTCTTGAATTCAGACAAAAATCTTCAATAGAGGAGAAAATATTTGGGTCCAAAGTAAGCAACTCATTTTAAATTTGGTGGTCTCTGATTTCATTTTGAATGCTAAAAAATTATTTCGATTTTCTATAGTTTCATCAAGGGAGTCAATTTCTTGGATATGAAATCTAAGATCTTGAGCAATGGACATTCCTATCAACCCTCGTGCTTGATCGTGCTTATTTTCCCATTTAGCATGTTCATCTTCATCAGTAGGTTTAGATTCTATTCATGAGGATATTCTATAAAGCCCTTTACTTCTAAGTAAGTCTACCATGTAGGATTGCCATTGGAAATAATTGGTGTTTTTAAGAAAAAATGGGCATGTACTTTCCAATTTTAAAAACTGATGTTGTAAAGGTTGAAACTAACTACTCCAATGGAAATATCTTGAAACATTAGGTTGGTTGAAAAAAAACGGCTTTGAAAACGGCTTCTAGGTGAAGAAGTTATGTCATTTTGAAGAAAAGTTGTAGTAGATGCCGAGTAGTCACATGATAGGCTGAAGGTTGATGATGAAGCTGTACTTTTTTTTAAACCCCCCCTTTCCAAACATCATATAATAAGCTCGCTTTTTTTCTTTTAACTACTTTATGTGACCCACTTTTATAATGTTAATTTATGAACTAATGACCTAGTAGACTGTAACTTAAATAAAAGATAAAGTGACTCACTTTTTATAATGGGTGAGAAACACTACTACATAAAGTGACTTTAAAACATAAGTTACATGTGTTTTTTTCCTTTAAATAACTTGACAAAAAACCCATTTTTCAAAAAAATTTAACTTGACAAAAATATTTTTAGAAAAAGTAACTTGACAAGAAGACTTGAGCCCAAGACCTCTATTCTCATAAAGTAACGTTAGAGCAAGTGAGATGGTAAAAATATTTAGTAATTGTTGGAAAGGAGGAAGGGATTGTTTTTTTTTTTTTTCTCTTTGGGGTGCATGCTTTTTTCTGCAAAACCTTATGGAAAAATTTTAGATTTTTGGTTAGTCGAACAAAAAACTAAATATTTTTCTCATTATTTCTGATTTCTGGAGATCACACAAAGTCACGGGGAAATAACATACGTAGGAGAAAAATATTGTCTTCCTGTTTCTGGTTTGCCATTGTTGAGATTCAACAAGATGATGATCCTAGTGAAAATTAAGCACCTTCACTAGGTGGGGCCCGCAGGCTATTTTTAGAATGATGAGCACATTCTAAAATTAGCAGGATGTTGATTCTAGATGGTTGAGTAAATTCTGTCTTTGGAAGAATTTCTATTTTTAGAAGATGGGCAAATTCTATTCATAGATCACTAATTTAAAAATAGAATGCATGTCGATTATTATTAGCCCTTAATAATAATCAGACAATAAATAGTAAGTTATTCTCTTGGAGCACTTGATTTCAGTGAAAAGATATGGCACATCAGTGGGCTGAAGGAATCATGCAATTTCTAGGGTGGTTGGTGACTCATGCATGGAGGACTTCATTATAACTGATTGTGGCAGAGTTGTAACAGAGTTGGAAGAGTAGTTATGGGAGCTGTTATTTAGTTTAACTCAGTTAAGTGAGTTAAACTCAGTTGTGCTAGTTGTAACTAAAGATATACTAATGAAAGATGAGTGAATTAATTATTTAATTAATTCACAAGTAGTGTCTTACTTGCAATTGAAGAAATACAATAGTTAACTACTTACATGTCAGATCTAGTGGAGACCTAGTGGAGAGACAGGTGAAAGGGTGTGTTTGACTATCAGTTGTGACTATAGTGATGCATTAAATGCATCTACATAGAAATTGGAGATGCCAATGAGGATTGCATAGTGCAAGCAAGGAAAAATTATTCATTCAGAGATTCTTCTTCAGTAGGGATTGCACAGTGGAGGCAGACTGTCTGGAGGCAATAAATTACGAAAGGGATTTACAAATTTTTTTATGACAGTGTGAGACGACTTTATATTGTACTGAGAGCTCTATGAGCTGATATTTTTATGATATTGTTTCATTATTCCATGATATACATAATATATGATAGTTCGTGTTTTTAGCTTTAAGCTTTCCTGGTGAAATATCTTGTTATATGCGATTGATTTTTCTTCATATGTTTTGCAATTGGCGATTTAATTTCCGCAAAGAATTGAGTAGAAGGATTTTGTATTTAACAGTGGATTTAATTGTTAGATTAGGGGAGTCCAATAATATGCATGCATATTGTATAATTTCTACATGGTATCAGAGCAGTGATAATCACTGGAGATTGCAATATTGAAGCAGTGCTGAGTTTTGTGCTGGTGGACAATTTGAATTTGCTGCAATAATTTCTTGGTGTGACAATTGAGTATACAGTGAAATGGATTTCAATGGGTTGTGGTTGGAGTGTGCACTCAAGGGTAGCTGAAACTACATAGCTTGGAATGAAAGGATGGAGGTGGTGCTTGAAGATAATGGCTTGAAGGAGTTCATCGATAACAATGTTCCTAAACCCACTTCAATGAATGTTGCATTACTTGATGCTTGGCAAAAGAAAGTAGAGAAGACAAGAAGAATTCTGTTGGAAGGTGTGAAAGACCATATTATGTCAAGCCTTCACGGGAAAGCCACTCCATTTGAAATGTGGAAGGCTTTGACAAATATTTTCCAAATCAGCAACAACCATAGGAAGTTGGCACTGAAAGATAAACTCAGAAAAATCAAAATGGAGAAGGACGATAATATTCCAAAGTATCTCACGAAGTTTGTCCAATGTAGGGATGAGCTGGGGAGTGTGGGAATTATAGTTTCTTATGATGACTTGGTGAGATTGGTTGTCCTTGGACTTCCAAAGAGTTGGAGCAACTATCAAGACTCTTTCAATGGGTGGGAGAAACTATCGAATTGGGAGCGACTTTGGTCTAATCTAGTGCAGGAGCAGATAAGGCGGAGTATCAGGGATGGCTCTTTATCAAAAAATGATCATGAAGAGGATTCTTCTTTGGCTACCAAATCAAGGAAAGGGAAGGGGAAGAAATCCCATCCAAAATCCAAGGCTAAAGGCAAGAAGTTGGATTTGTCCAAGGTGAAGTGTTTTCACTGTCGTGAACATGGGCATCTCGCCACTAACTGCACACAGAAAAAGAAGAACAAGAAGGTTGTTGGAGCTATAGCTGGTGAGGCCCTTGCATCGCAATTTGAACTTGATTTCTCTTTGATCGCATGCTTGGTTTCAAGTGCAATGGGATCGGTGTGGTATCTTGATAGTGGTGCTTCCTTCAGCATGACGGGAGATAAGGAGATTTTCAATGACTTGGAGGAGAAATATCTCCAAATGCACATAGAGATGGGTGACGATGGATGATACAGTTCAACTAGAATTGATACCTTTACCTTTGAGAGGGAGTCAGGTAAACCATTTATGTTGAAATATGTTATGCATGTTCCAGGGATAAAGAAGAATTTGGTTTCAGTCACGATGTTAGAGAAAAAAGGTTATGAAGTTGTTTTCAGCAATGGAAAATCCTTCCCGTGACATAAAACAACAGGTCAAAGCAAGAGGTTAGGGATTCGAGTCAAGAATCTCTACAAGCTGGAGGTAGATGGTTGTGTTGCAATGGTGGGAAAATAAGAAGAAGTGGTGAGCCAGGATGAGGGCGAATTATGACACAGGAGATTGGGCCATCTTCATCATGGTGCCCTGAAGATTTTGTAGCAGATTTCTACTAGACTTCCCAAGGTTACAGTTGCGCAGATAGATCAGTGCAAGGGATTTACTATGGGTAAGTTTTGAATACCACCTTTCATGAAAAGGAGAACTATGCTTCAGTGATCCTCGAGAGAATTCACACAGATGTGTGTGGACCATTCTCGGTTGCTTCAATAGAAAAACACAGGTATTATGTTATTTTTGTTGATGAATATTGTCATAGATTATAGATCTTCTTCATGTAGAAGAAGGATCAAACATTCTCAAAGTTATGTGAGTTTAAAGCATTGGTGGAGAATCAGTTGGAGAAGTAAGTGAAGGATCTATGGAGTGATAATGGTGGTGAATATATCTCAAATGGATTCAAAGACTTTTGTATCAAAGAAGGAATTTAGAGAGAAATAATAGTGCTTCATAACCCACAACAAAATGGGGTTGTGGAGAGGAAGAATAGAACGATCATAGGTGTTGCACGAGTTATTCTTGAGAGGGAGCTCCACTTGCATGCAGAGGAGGAACTACTTGTTCCCAAAGATGAGCCTCCAGATGTGGATCAACCACGGGAGTCGATTCATGGAGTGGAGGAGTCCACTCATGCAGAACCAAACATCAGACCTGGCAGAAAGCATACCATAGA
Source organism: Pinus albicaulis (assembly GCA_034641835.2). Lineage (NCBI taxonomy): Eukaryota > Viridiplantae > Streptophyta > Pinopsida > Pinales > Pinaceae > Pinus > Pinus albicaulis. The sequence goes on along the minus strand of CM076584.1, from coordinate 758,036,831 downwards.
AGCTAAGAGGTTGAAGCTTGATGTGGCACATAATTTACAAGCCCCTACTTCACAGTACAAACAAAGAGAGTTTCCTGACCGATATACTAGATACATGGCTCTCATGAGAAAGTGTATCATGACAGAGCCATCTTCCTTTGAGGAAGCAGTGCAGGAGCCCACATGGGTAGATGCCATGGTGGAGGAGTATGACTCCATTTTCAGAAACAGTGCTTGGGAGATTGTTCCAAGGGAGGTTGGTAAATCATTGGTATGTTCAAGATGGATCTACAAGGTAAAGCAAGCTGCTGATGGGAGCATTGAGAAGTATAAGGCAAGATTTGTTTCCTAGGGCTTCTCACAAATCAAGGGGATTGATTATGAAGAAACCTTTGCACCTGTAACACAGTATTCTTCCATAAGGACCATCCTTGCACTCTCAGCGCAGATGGGTTGACACATTCATCAGATGAATGTGAAGACTGCATTCCTTAATGGGATCATTGAGGAAGAAGTGCACATTGAGTAGCCTAAAGGATTTGAGATCTTCAGTTGCGAGTCGCATGTGTGCAGACTCAAAAGAGAATTGTATGGGCTTAATCAAGCACCCTATGCTTGGTACACTCATATCGATAGCTATTTCACTAAACTTGGCTTCACGAAGTGTGAGGCAGATGAAAACCTATACTCGATTATGGTGGAGGGTAAGCTTTTATTAATTTTTCTTTATGTTGATGATTTAATATTGACTGGTGATGAGCAGTTGATACACTCATGCAAGGAAGACCTTGCAAAGGAGTTTGAGATGAAGGATATCGGTCTCCTTCATTATTTCTTGGATTGGAAATATGGCAGTGAGAAGGTGAAATGTTTGTGTCTCAAGGCAAGTGTGCTCGGGAGATACTCAGTAAGTTTCACATGGAGGACTGCAAACCTATGGATACTCCTCTTCCAAGAAATTGGAGGAAAGAGGATGCTACATCAACATAAGTAGTGGATGCTACTTTCTATCGATAGTTGGTGGGCTCGCTCATGTATTTACTTAATACAAGATCGAACATATGTTATGCGGTGAACCAGCTTAGTCAAGTGATGGTTAAGCCTACCAAGATCATTTGGAAGGCGGGAAAGCATGTCCTAAGATATCTCAGGGGCACATATGAGTATGGCTTATGGTACAGACAGACGGATGAGGTGAATTTTCATGGCTTCACGGATGCATATTGGGCAACCAGCTCAATAGACAAAAAGAGCACATCGGGAGGGATTTTCAGTATCGGATCTACAGCTTCTCCTTGGTACAGTAGGAAACAGAGATCTGTGGCACTCAGTTTAGCGGAAGCAGAATACATGGCAGCAATTCAAGCTGCATATGAGACTATCTGGATGAGGAAGATCCTGGTCAGTTTGTTCGTTCTCATTTAGATCCTGCAGTGCTTCATTGTGATAATCAGAGTTGCATTAAACTCTCAATTAATCCTATGTTTCATGATAGATCTAAGCATATAGATATATGGTATCATCATGTCAGATATTGTGTGTAGCGGAAGATCATGTTGCTTCAGTACATTCCTATGGAAGATCAGGATGCAGATATTCTGATGAAGGTGCTCACCAGGAGCAAATTTGAATACCACAGAGACATGATCGGGGTGAAGGATAATCCCTTTCTTGTTGATAGGGAGTGTTGAGATTCAACAAGATGATGATCCTAGTAAAAATTAAGCACCTTCACTAGGTGGGGCCCACAAGCTATTTTTAGGTGTATGTCTATTTTTAGAATGGTTAGCATATTATGAAATTAGCAGTATGATGATTCTAGATGGTTGAGAAAATTCTATCTTTGGATGAATTTCTATTTTTAGAAGATGGGCGAAGTCTATTTATAGATTGCTAATCTAAAAATAGAATGCATGTTGATTATTATTAGCCCTTAATAATAATAATACAATAAATAGTAACTTATTCTCTTGGAGCACTTGATTTCAGTGAACAGATGTGGCACATCAGTGGGTTAAAGGAATTACACAATTCCTAGGGTGGTTGGTGACTCATGCATGGAGGACTTCATTATAACTGATTTTGGCGGAGTTGTAATAGAGTTGGAAGAGTAGTTATGGGAGTTGTTATTTAGTTTAACTCAGTTAAGTGAGTTAAACTAAGTGGTGCTAGTTGTATCTAAAGATACACTAGTGAAAGATGAGTGAATTAATTATTTAATTAATTCACAAGTAGTATCTTACTTGCAACTGAAGAAATACATTAGTTAACTACTTACATGTTAGATCCAGTGGAGACCCAATGGAGAGATAGGTGAAAGGGTGTGTTTGACTATCAGTTGTGACTATAGTGATGCATTCAATGCATCTACACATACATTGGATATGCCAATGAGGATTGTGCAATGCAAGCAAGGAAAAATCATTCATTCAGAGGTTCTTCTTCAGTAGGGATTACGCAGTGGAGACAGGCTATCTTGAGGTCAGTAAATTATGCAAGGGATTTGAAAATTTCTGTATGACAGTGTGAGATGATTGTATATTGTACTGAGAGCTCTATGAGCTGAGCTTTGTATGAGATTGTTTCATGATTCCATGATATACATAATATATGATAGTTGGGGTTTTTAGCTTTAATCTTTCCTAGTAAAACATATTGTTATGTGCGATTAATTTTTCTTCATATGTTTTGCAATTGGTGATTTGATTTTTGCAAAGAATTGGGTAGAAGGTGTTGGCTCGAGGGGTCCTAACCCAGTTTTGGTGTGCAAGGTTTTCCAACAAACCCATATACTACTGGCCCTTTTGACAGTGACCTGCTTGCACAGGTCAAAGTCTCACTTGAAGTAGTATGGGTGGGTGTTGGAACCAGGTTTTTGCACCATGAGAAAGGATGGGTAAGGCAAGTAGAGCTGCGCTAGGTCCTGTAATTCCCAGATTACTTTGTTCTGTGCAGGGTTAATTAGGTCTCTGTTTGCATCCACGTGTGCTAGATCTATAATTATATGCTTTTTATGATAGTAACACAGCAATACATAAACAAAACAGAATAGATCCAGATCTAGAAACACACTTACACAAATATTCACAGCTTAAAGACAGAAAATGCACAATACAACAATTATCAACAATTCGCACAAGAGTACTCACAGATTCAATTCTCTATCAATATTTCTTATTCATTCATTCATCAATTATTCCTTATAATTCCCTTCCCAACCTGTGCACATAGTAGCAGGGCCTACACACAGCTAGACTTGGATCTCCGCGCACACAGCCAGTAGGAGTCCTTTCCCCAAAAACCCAAACAGATAGCTTAAACCACAAATCGCATCAATAGCTCATCATTCTTGTCTTTTACAATACAAAATTCTCCTCTATTTATAACAATCTAGCCTAGACTTTCCTATGGTCTACAAATAATGGTTTTAGGACCCCTGGTTTACCCTTTTACCCATTACAATGTGTTTGGGGCTTTGACCCACCCCAAAACCCGTGCACTAGACTAAATCTAATCAAAATTATTCAAAATGGACTAGTTTCGCAACTTGTTAGGAGACCCTGTTCCAACAATCCCCCAACACAATCTTATGACTCATCCCGAGTCACTCCGGTGGTGTGGCTTCTTTTTTTGCATGCAAGGTATCAAGAGCCTAGACGAGAGGAGGGAGCACTTACTGACTCTGGGCCACAGCTTGTTGTGCAATTTTGACAAGTGTCAGGGATGCAAGGCCGTCTGGAGCCGCGATAACCCATTCTAACAGTCAATGGAGGCACGCAATGGTAGACTGAGCATCTTGGGCGAGCTGGAGTGTAGTGTTGGCCCATGGTTTCAACCGTTTTTAGATGACATGATTGGTGTGGTGAAGGTTCTCAATCTTGTCCATTATGGTTAGATGCTGCACGGAGACGTTGGAGGGTGATGAAGCTCTAACTTTACCAGAGCAACTTCTGCGTGCCGTAATTCCTTCTGGATATGCTGAAGCATAGAATGGTGTTAGATTGTTGTTCATAGTTGTGTATCTATTTTGACCAACTGTGCACCCTGCATAAGCTGATCCTGAATAATATGTGCTGCATCTGTGACCAATGCAATCCGCTGGGCTCGTACTTCTAGGGGTATGCCATACATCTGTCGTGTAGTCTGGCCACGGTGGCGAACCTCTTGCAACACTCTGGTGTATAGTCCTTGTAGCACTATGCAAGATAGTTGTGCCAAATATATTTGGATGTCCCCAGCGGTGGGATCATGATTGTTAGCTAGGGAAATGCGAGGGAGTGAACAAACATTTCTTCTACTACGCAGTACTCTAGAGTTGCGGAGAAGTCACAACATGTCCCTATATCTCGGCACACGGTCTTGGTGCAGAACTAGTCATGTCCTAACTGTGATACTGTGGGCAGGGAACCATGGTACTAACGTACCCTCCTCTGCTATATCATATGAGGTCATTTGGCTGGGTCCCACGATCATCCTCTGGGTGCGAAGGTCGGTTATTCCTATTGTGCATCAATGGTGCCTCTCTGTGCATGGGTCATAGACAATTCTTTCTGCAGGAGGCCAACGCTCAATCATTTGATTACACTCGGCATCCCTAGGCCCTCTCAAGATGATTTATGTGGGTGCTAAGCAGCCTGGGAATGAATCATTCGATGATTTAGGGTCTGTCATAGCAACAAGAGAACATGCGTCCTAGAGAATATCAATGATCTCAAAAAACTAGTAGGTAGATAATAGGAGCATGTTGTGGAGCCAATAAATAGCCTGGTGTGAAGTTATCCTACCAACCACACACCGTTTGGATCTATTTAATGGTGGAGTAGCCAGTACGTGAAAATTACCATCGACAATTCAGATCAAACTTACCATAAATGGCTGCATTGATGGTTCGCTGTCTATTTTGCGTAATTGTAAGGTGCCTTTCTTATCAAAGCGGGGTGTACTGATGGTCGTTATTCATATCTAAGGACTCTCCCACAGAACATCAAACCTCGGATGATGCCTACGTGTCATTCACGTGCCCTGAATTAAGGTCGATGCTAGGTGTCTCATGACATGATTCAGGTACCAGATCTGCAAGTTTTCCACCAATCTTCTCGAGCCATGTGCTTTTCCCTTGGTCGGGACTTCCCTGTACGATAGGGCTGCATCACGTGTCCTCGTGCCATCTATTACTTGAAGTGTTCGCCAATTCTCCCAATTGAACGTGGGTTCAGGCGAGTCCGTAATCGAATGCATGCCTATGTCAGCAGTAACCAGGTGAGCCTGTCTGGGTAGGGTTCGATCACACCTTTGAGTGTTGTATGTAAGCAAGTATATTCATAGGTCGACTGACCTCAGAGCCAATATAGAAACTGGGGTCCCTAACCGTAGGATTACCCTACTCTAATACTTCTCCTGAGTGAAGAATACCGGACCTCACACTGGTGCTCCTAGCCTGTGTTCCTTGGGGAATTTAGGTTCAACAATATTCTTACTATCACCTGTGTCATCATGGCAAGGCAGGTCTCTTTCCTTGGCAGAGATGCGACAGAAATTCCTGGTGGTCCGAAGACATCGTTGCACCGAAACCTTGTGCAACCGACCTTGCCAATTTTCCAGCTCCGCATCAGAGTCAGAAAAACATTGACTATCCTTCTCCCAGCAGAGAACTCCTTCATCCATGGGGTTAACCCAATCTTCATCCCGCACAGTCAATTTATAAATTTGATCTATCTCCTCCTCCTCGTAGGATGGCTCTGTATACCGTGCGCCTTTTGCCGGATCTAGTGGCACTATGACGCGTGTACCTTTGTTTTCAAATACCATGCTATGCTTCTTGAGATTGATGACACCCCCCATGTCTATAGCCTAATCCAGTCCGAGGAGCATAGGGTAGGGATCTGCATATTCCATAATTTCTATTACTTCAAAGTCAGCTAGGACCCTTACCCCTGCGATGTCAACCATGACTTTTGGTAGCCTTCCTAGAGGAATGATTTTTTGTTGATTTTCCATTCATAGTTGGATGATGGAACACTATAATTTAGGCTTTCCCATTCATTTCCATATATTCTTTGGTAATACATTCACATTCCATCCAAGATCTAAGATGACCTGATCCATTTCGTAGTCACCAATTTGCGCAGTCAACCGCATTTCTCTTCCGGTGCGTTTCTTATAGTTGTATAGTTTGTGTACATCCTTAGTCCCAGGGATAAAATTGGGCCAAGATGTTCAGGTATTCAGTAGTGCTTGGATATTTCCTACGGCCTGTGGGTTTCATAGCAACTTTAGACATGCCTTCAAAAATGGCTGAACTCCTTCTTCTATCTGGAGGAGCGTCAGCTGCTGCGCGGGGCCTGCCAATGGTGCTTGTTCTTTGAGATCCATTCCTTCCCGAGGGGAAAGCTCCTCCTTTGCTCCTTGGATGACCATCCCACTGCGTGCCATGATTTTTACACTTGGTTTCATATTCCTTAGCTCGGTTTTAACTCTTTGTACGTTCTGCGTAGGGGTGGGTTGTTTTTCCTACATCTTGGCTATTAAAATTGGGCAATCCTCCACCACATGGTCCAGCTGCCTATAATACTTGCATGATGGTCTGGTTGGATTTGGGCATTCTCTAGCGAAGTGTCATATTTCCCCGCAGTTATAGCATATTAGCTGCCCACATCCTTGTCCTCTGCTTCCTCCTCGACCTCCTCTGCCTCTAGCCAGTGATCCTCCAAAGTGCGTAGAAATTCTTGGAGACACAAAGTTTGATTGTACCCTATATAAGTTCCCACGATCCATAATTAAGTCATAAGTATGACAATTTTTCTCATCGTGCCCCACTTATCAACATAATCTGCACCATTTTTGCTTCAGTTATGGGACATATGCACATATCCAAGGGCAATGGTTCATATCATGCAGTCCTGCTACCCGATAGTCGTCACACCATAACGTAGGTCTACCTGACCCTAGTCATGATAGAATGGGTTCCCTACTTGCTCTTGGGCGTACCAGACTAGGTCCTCCCACTTGCATGTAATCTGTTAATAGAGGGCACTAATCCTTTGTATGGCCAGACACCCGACATCATATGCACCAAAGATCTACGCAATCATCCTTTCCTTGCTCCTTTCGCAGGTTATGTATTTCCATATGCATAGCCCCAAGTTTTTCCTGGATTTGTTGTACCCCTGCCGACATATCCTCTCAGGGTACAGCTTCTAGTTTCATAGTGACTTCCACATATTTCTCCTGCAACTCAAAGGTCTGATGACTCATTGTGTGCACAGGTGAGGTAACAGCATAGTGATGAACCATTCCGTATGTTGTCTATCATCATACTCAAATCCTCCTTCCCTGATTGCCTTCTTCAATCGCTGATCAGCCTCCCATACTAACTCATACGCACCTTTTTTGAAGTCCTTTACTTCCGCTACAAGCTGGGAATAAGATTTTGGCTTTTATAACTATTGCTTCAGAGCGTCTTTGATATCTTGAATGGATGCGCTCCCGTTCTAGGCAATGTATCGCATATACCAGTCCAGGGCCCTGTCCTCAAATGCTAACGACAGCTATGCCCTTTTTATTGTATCACTCACCACATTCTGTGTAGTCTAGACAGAGTCTGTAACGAACCAAAACTGGTCCATATCCTCATCTCCTACCCCCTTGAAAGTAGGTAGTTTCAGGTGCACATCCATATCACTGTTTAGGGGGGTGGTGGTATGGGTGAATTCTTACCTTTGTGTGGCTTAGGTGGTGGTGTAGCTGGGGGATCGTGTGTAGCTTGTTCTTGCAACAGATTATAGGCATATCTCCCTCTGTCAAGGTTGGTCCAATAATATTTACCACTACGTGTCGCACTCCTGTCTAGATCTGAGGTCATTCAGTTAGTATGACTACATAGAATGCTCTTTTCACACAGTAATATCTTAATCAGAAATGGTAATGTCCTCAGAAATTTTTCCTAGAACCCTTTAAAGAATCGTCGTTTAGCCTCAGAGTATGAGACTAACTGGTCAATGGAAAATTCCATCACAAATCCTCCTAGCACACTATCCACCCAGTGATTTGCTATGCGCATGATAATGTTATCAGTCTTTTCTAGCTGCTGGATCAGCTCTGGGGTCCACCGAGTGACTCGTTCGTCCTTCCAGCACTTCTGTAATTCTACAAGTCTGGCCAGCCACTCCTGGAGCTCAATTTCAAATGTCACAAATAATATTTCGTAGCTCTTTATAAGGATGTACTTATTTTTCCACCTTTTCACTGTGATTTTATTTTACTACGAATTCCTAGATCTACCTTTCAAACCAGTCTTCGATCTCCTTTATTTCAGGCTTCCAATATTATCTTTCCATTACCCGATCCCTCTCTCGGACTTCTTCTGGTCCCGGTAACAAAACCATTTGTTGGCTGGAGGGGTCCTGACCCAGGTTCGATGTGCAAGGTTTGCCAACAAACCCCTATACTACTGGCCCTTTTGGCAGTGACCTTCTTGCGCAGGTCAAAGTCTCACACGAAGTAGTATGGGTGGGTGCTGGAAATAGGTTTCTGCACCCACAGAAAGGATGGGTAAGGAAAGAAAAGTTGTGCTAGGTCCTGTAATTCCTAGATTACCTTATTCTGCGCAAGGTTAATTAGGTCTCTGTTCGCATCCACGTGCACTAGATCTATAATTATATTCTTTTTATGACAGTAACACAACAATACATAAACAAAAAAGAATAGATCCATATCCAGAAAAACACTTACAGATATCTTCGTAGCTTAAAGACATAAAATGCACAATACAAAAATTATCAACAATTCACGCAAGAGTACTCATAGATTCAGTTCTCTATCAATCTTTCTTATTCATTCATTCATCAATTCTTCCTTACAATTCGCTTCCCAAACTACGCACACAGCAATAGGGTCCGCACATAGTTGGACTTGGATCTCCGTGCACACATCCAGCAGGAGTCCTTTCCCCAAAAACCCAAACAGATAGCTTAAAACACAAATCACATCAATAGCTCATAATTCTTGTCTTTTACAACACAAAATGCTCCTCTATTTATAACAATCTAGCCTAGACTTTCCTATGGTCTGAAAACCATGGTTTTTGGACCCCTGGTTTACCCTTTTGCCCATTACAATGCGTTAAGGGCTTTGACCCACTCCAAAACCCCTGCGTTAGACTAAATCTAATCAAAATTATTCAAAATGGACCAGTTTCGTAGCTTGGTTGGAAACAGAAGGATTATGTATTTAATAGTGGATTTAATTGTTAGATCAGGGGAGTCTGGTAATATATATGCATATTATATAATTTATATATCCATATCGCACAAAGCCCAAAGTAAAGAGCATACACAGAGAACAGGGTATAGATCCGGTAATAGAAAAAAATGACTATAAACTGAAATAAATCAAAGAGATAAATAAATATAACTGCAAAAAAACTTTATACCTATAAATCCAAAATGACATAGCTTGGGCAACCGAAACCTTTTTGCATGAAACGAAAGGGGTTCCTCACTGGAATAGAGGCTCTAGACACAACAAAGCAATTCTCCTGGCCTGAAAGTGGTCAAAAATAATAGATCTGAAAAATGACAGTCGCATGCAGTGAAACTAGCTTCAGATTTGGATTAACAACAGATGTGGCCCTAACACAACTCTGATATATTGTACAAATTTACAGGGTAATTTCCTTAGATCAAACACCAAAGGTCACTGCTCACAAGCAGATCACGGTTCAATACACCAGTATTTGACGTGGTTAAAACCTTTGAAGAGGGAAACATTCCATGACCTGAGCCAACATGTCCACTTTAGGAAATTTATTAATATAAATAAATAAAATTTAGATAATATCCTCTCATAAACGGTCGTCAGATAAATGACCATCCATGTTATTTAAATAGAGATCATGGACCAATCAGGTGCTAAGCTACAGATCAAGTGTCGGTAATTCTAAGGAGAGAATGAACCATCAGATAACTACATATCGTGATCGTTGGATTATAAGTTACAAAAGTACATACTAAAGAAACATACTTTATCTAACTCTACGCTAGACCAAGTTATACTTAACTATTTCCTATGTGTGAGAATATCCTAACATAATACCGTGCATGAATTTTATTTGTAGATGGTAGTTTCTCACAAGTGATGTCTCAAGGCCTCTATTTTTTGTGATCTTGATGATATAGTGCTTAATAATCCACCATGCCAGTGCATGGTTGTTGTACTCAACTAGATAGGGATGAATACATAGAACACACTAGACTTACATAACTTGCATGCTTACTTAACCATATTGATTTATCACTCCCAATTGATTTTAATGGAAAAGAGGATTGTTGCTTAGATGTTGATATAGTAAGTTTCTTTTGGAAAACACTAATGATAGTAATTTTTTAAGAAATTTTCAATTTTTGGCAAAACTAAGATAAATTTATTAATTAGAATATAACTAAAAGTCTATCAATTAAAGGGATAAATTTATTAGAAAAAAATTCGTAACTATACTCAAGATAATCTCTTAATTATGGGTAGAAAATTCTACTCAATTTTGATTAGAAATTATTTCTTTTCTTTACTAAATCAAAAAATTTATTGTACTATAATTTGGTCATTTTTATTCAAGATTTATGTTCATTCTATGGGACTAAGTCTGTAGCTTTATTATGATTAGTGTGTAGCTTTATTATGATTATTTTAAAATAAATATTTTTATATTCCATATGAGGAATATAAATGTTTCAATCCTCAAGGGACTCTCAGACAACAAGGCTCGAAGCCATTACAAGAATATAGTCAATATGAGCTCAATATGTCACATGTGGAAATTGAACCCGGGTAGGGAGGGTAATAATATTTCCCCTACAGGTGTGACTTAAGCAGGAAATTTAGAGACGGATGCTTCCCTAGAGCTGAAGCCTCCCCCATGGATTCCTAGGGATTCTGCAACCCTGCAACAGGAGCCATCAGGGCTTTCCCCTACCCTCATAGTGGCACCTCACGAATCTCGAGGCTCTATGTCTCTGCTTGACTCTAAAAACCATTAATGGCTTCCCCAATGTGGGGGGAGGAGTAAGCACCCCTCCCCCTCCTAAAAATCCTCCATTTGACACATCAAATACGACCCTGAATGATCAAAACCCGCTCTCTGACTCCGCAGGCCCACAGGCGGATCTAAACGTTGAACAGAATGACAAACAGGAGACCCTGAATGTCAATACGGAATATAAGAAAGCCTCCTCCTCCATGTGCATACCAATAGTAGCCGACCACCCAAAAATTGACCTACCTGTACATCACATCAATGCAAAATTTTAGTATATGAAGGACCATGCTCTCATTGGTAAATTCATAGGCTTCTAGCCTATTGAGAAAGATCTTTAGGGTGGGATCACTTCGAAATGGAAACCAAAGGTGCATTTTACCCTACAACTTGGACCAAAGGGCTTCTTCATTGCCATTTTCAACTGCATCGAGGACAAAAATCACATCTTGGATGGTGGTCAATACTTCTTCAACTCCGTAGGCCTTTATCTGAGAGATTGGGTTGAAAGGTTCAACCTAGACAAGGAGGATTTCAAATGGGCTCCAGTGTGGATCCGAATTTATTCATTGCCACTGGAATACTGGGATGAGGAATCCTTAAAAGATATTGGAAATGGATTGGGAAAGTTCATCAAGATTTCCGAAGAAACCAAACATAGGTGCTACACTTCGTATGCCAGGATCCGCGTCTACATGAACCTGGCTAAAGCCCTAATAGATTCGATAAGTCCATTTCATGATGATTTTGAATGGGCTCAATCCATATATTATGAGAATGTGCTTTTTCGATGTTGAAAATGCCATGAGAATGGACATCTATTCAGATATTTCTCCTTAAATCAACCTCCTAAACCTACCCATGTCCTAGAAAATACTGATGCTGAAGGATTCAAAAAATTTCCCAACCATAAAAAGAACTCCAAGAAACCTAATTCCATCCCCAAAGTCTCCCATACCCCCCCTCCCAGAAATAGTTTTGATATCCTTGCAAATAATCCTATCTTGGAAGGGGAATCCTCTTTTCCTTGATCTAAAACCCCCAAAGAATCCTCTCCCGATCCCTCCATTACTCCTCTGCACATCCCCATCCCCCCTCTCCCTCACATTTTCACTCATAATTTCATCCCTCGGTCTATCCAGGCTAGCAAAGACAAAGCCATCTGTTGGAAATATGATGCAGAGTGTTGTCCTTGATGGCAACCCACTGAATGAAGATGAAGACATGCGACTGTTGACATGTGTTGTCCTTAATGGCAATCCACCTGATGAAGTTATTCTTGACTTAATGGGCTTGGTAAATGATGTAAATTTGATGTGTTATGATGCTTGTTGAGTGTTGTCCCTGAAAGGCAACCCACTTGATAAAGATGATGGCAACTTACTTGATGAAGTTGTGCTTGCTAGAATATGTTCTTGATGAAGAAAATACGATGCATCTACAGTGTGTATAGAAGGCAATGAAGAAAGGAATTCAGAATGTGCTCAAAGTATGATGAAAAGAGTATGTCTCTATGCATACGCGGATATGTCTAGGGGAAGTCGCGTATGCACGCGGAAAAGAACGTGCCAAGTCGTGTATGGGCTAAAGCGCTCTAAAAGTGCAAAACCAAGGGAAATCACCATGGTATTGACCCATTGTATTGGGTAATGATCCGCCTAATTGACCCCGTCTAATGTAGTTTTGGGCTCATGGTATTGGTTTGGCTCATGGTATTGAAAAAGGGGCTCATGGTATTGAAAAAGGGAAAACCTATATAAGGAGAAGAATTTCATTGTGCAAATCATGAGTGTGAGAGCAAGATGTCTGAGCTTGAATGAATACTTCTCTCTCAAGTATATCTGAATGGAAAGGGTTACACTTGAATGATAAATCTGAATGTATGATGCACCAATGATGAAGAAGGAGATCTAGATCTGAATTGCACTTGTATCTACTAGATCTGCTGATGGAAGACTTAGATCTGAATTGAGGTGAAAATTTGTCTGAAGTAAAAGGGTAAATCTGAACTGAACATCTGATCTGAAGAAGTATGCTGCTCTATAATGATTGAATATTTATACGCTACTTCATCGCAGAGGAAGCGCGTATATACGCAGCTTCGCTGAAGAGAAAGCGTGTATGCGCAATCAAATACATACAGAGGTATACGCTGGTTTGTGTGGACGGAAGCGCGTATATACGCGACATCAGTAAAGTGAAAGCGCGTATGCAAACTAGGGTTTGCTGAAGAATGGGGTATGAAACATCTGATTTGTTCTGTTGTATTACTGCTATCTGATCTGGGTTATCTGAATTGTTATGTATGTTACACCATTTTTTGGTCATCTAACCTGTCATCATTAGATGGACCCAAGTACACCATGTAAGACCAGTTTTACCCCAAGTAAAATTGCTTTCACTATGTTAATTAGGAAACCCAAAAAGGAATAATTAATTAAACCATAATTTAATTATTATTCCCAGTCATGTTTAACCCAAAAACAAAGAAATTAATGAGATAAACCCATAGTTATCTTATTATTTTCTAGGAATAATTATTTAAATAATATTCCTTGTTAAATATGACCAAATCAACCACCATTAATTAAATAAATCATTATTTATTTGATTATATCCCAACCACTTCCTTAAAAAGATTAATAAATCATTTATTTATTTATTCTTCACTAATCAAGGGATTTGACCCAAGTCAAACACCCTTTCCCTCCAACAAATAATAATAAAATATTCCATAGAGGTGGATCTGGATTTGATTAACATTATTTTAATCATGCACCAAGATCTAGAATGACCCAATATTTTGTTATAAATAGGAGGGTTTTCCCCATCATTCTTCACCTTTTGTTGCCTATTAGATCACTCCGGATCTATATGGATCTATACACTTGGTCTCATTTTTCTACCATTTGCTCCCATTGAGCTCTACTTTCTGCATTGGGTTTTCTACATCTACAAGAGAGAGAAAGCTTAGATCTGAAGTGCTAAGGACTACAAAGAACCCATCCCATTGAGGAGATCTGGATACACCTTCTTGTTTCCTCCCAGGTGCCCTGTAATATAAAAATTCATTCAAAAATCGTGTTCTTGTCTTGTTTGTTGGATGCATGGAGCAAACTCTTTACTTCACTGCTTAATATCTTTCCATTTATAGATCTGTTTGTTGCAGCACTTTAACTACTAATTGCAGATCTGAAGATGTTTTGCAGCCATTATTGTTGTTAGGGCTATTAGTTATGCGTAGCTAAAGTGGTTCTTTTTCGTACGCTTCGACAAGGAATTCATACTAACAAATGGCGACTCCACACGGGTTTTAAATTACGACCGCTGTCGTTTTTCATATTCCTGCATATCCAGCTACTTCAGGCCCTAGGGCTTCTTTTTTAGCTGCTTAGTTTTTCTCTTTTCATGTCATTTTTTTCACATAAAACCCTAAAAACCTAAAATTTCTAACTTCCGTGTGTTTCTGGCCCTATTGCGCAGATAAGCGACACCAGCCGCACCTGAGACGGCAATTTTTCAGAAAATCTGCCGCCGAAACAGCCGGAACGGGGGGGTCGCACCTTTTGGCCCAAAACCTGCAACCTGGACGCACCTTTTGGCCTGTTTCCTGCGACCTCAACTCAGATCAGGTCAGAACCTGCGACCTGCCTTTTTTCCGGCATTTTTTCTGTAATTTTTCTGGGTTCTGCTGCAGCCTCTGCCAGGGTTTTCCAGCCTCTGTCTCAGCCCGCCTTGACCAAGATCTGATCTGTTTTTACTCATCTAAGTGGGAACCCAGCCCCTTAGGGCTTTAGTACCCTCCACTTTTTGTGGAAGATTTTTAGCTGTTTCAGCCGTCGGTTTCAGAGCTTCAGCCCCCTCTTTTCCAGATCTGTTACCTCCCTTTCAGATCCATTGAAATCAGCCCTTTTTCCTTTCAAATCACCTCTTGTCATTTTGTTTGGACCTCCTTTGAAGGCCTCCGCCTCCCCCCTCCGGTTATTTGCTGATTTCCCTCCTTTTTCCAGCCACCTTGCCTTTGTCTCTTGGCTGTGATCTGCACCTCTTGCCTGCAGCTTTATCCTCCAGATCTCTGTCCCTTTTGACCCTAGATCTGTTGAGCTCCCTTTATGTGTGTTTTACATAGTTTTTCCCTTTCTTTTCAGCATAGTTGTGAGAGACCCACCTTCTTGGGTTAAATAGATGCATACGTAGCTGTTATGTTTCTGTCATTTCAGTGTTTTATTATGTTCTCTGTAGGTTTATTTTCAGCTACGCAGCACACTTTTTTCTTGCTCTCAACAACGGAAAGGGTTTAAAAATTAAAATCAACACACGCCACACACTGACCCTAAGTGAAGAAGCGCCTGGTTAACACTGCCTGGAAAAGACTCTAAAATCAATTGTCACTGCACCTTATCTACCCTTGACCTTTCTTGATTTTTGTCCCTTTCTGCCCTTGTCGGTTTCCTTCTTCCCGTCATCATTGCGCCCCCAAGGCGCCTTTCCCGGAGACTTCTTGGCCTTCACCCTCAGTTTCCGGTTGATCGACCTGCTCCGCACCGCCGTCGTCGAGCCAGTCCACCTTCGAGTCCGCACTCCGACTCCTCTCCTGATTCATCGGGTCCCACTTCTCCTTCCGGTTCTCCCCCTTTTACCTTCACCATGTCTGGACCAGGGCCTAACGCTAGCGGTTCTCCCGGCCCCAATGCCGGCCCTACTTCTAGCGGAACCGTCACAACCACTACTCCGGCCACCCCTGTGCTTCCGTACATTGCAGGCCTCAGCCTCCCCGATTTCCATCAGTTGATTAATGACCCCATACACCACAATACTACCTGGCCCGCTATGCCCACCAAGCTGCCCTCTGATATCCCTAAGTTCGAGGGCCTTAATGGAGAAGATCCAACCAATCACGTCCGGTCTTTCCACATGTGGTGTTCCTCAAATTCCATTACCGATGACTCCATCCGTCTTTGTTTGTTCCAACGCACGCTTACCGGCGAAGCTTCTAAATGGTATGTCGAACAGGCCACTTCCTCCCATACCACGTTCGAGACTCTTGCCCAAGCCTTCTTGTCGTACTTCCAGCTCCCTCTCCGATACGACACTGGTACGGAGCTCCTGACTTCATTTAAGCAATCCTCTTCCACACGCCTTTCTGCCCATGTTCAGGAATGGCGACGAAGACAGAGCTTATGTCGAGCCCCTCCCTTTGAAGATCGGGTTTACATGGACTGGTTCCTTCGCACCCTCCCATCTCCCATCGGCAAAGATGTCGCCTCTCACTTTCCTCAATCTGAAGAAGCCGCCCTCCAAATAGCTTTAAAATATGACATGATCTACGCTCAATCTGGTTATGTTTATACCGTTCTTCCTGACATCCCCAGGCCCGGTGGCGCTAACGCCCCGGGGGCATCTCATTCCGCCGACGGTATTGTTGGATCTCTTTCACACCCATCTGCTCACCCTCCTATGGGCTATGGTATCCCTCAGGGAGGGGCCAGCACCTCAAGCACTTTTCCCCCTCCCGGCAACATGTATCCAGGATACGGCATGCCTCCTCCTTTTGCCCAACCTCCTGCTTACCTCAATGTCGCCCAACCCAACCCTTACTTTTATCCACAGCCTGGTGCGCCAGCTCCTCCAGCATATGCGCTTCCGCCTCCCTTGCCTCCTCACAACCCGCAATAGCACTTACAACCCCCTCCAGGGCAAGTATTTGCACAGCAGGGTGCGATTAATCCCCCTTCTTCTCAAAGAAGGCGGAGAGGCAACCAAAACCCATCTGCCCCCGGTAACCGAGGACCCAATTCTGGTATGGACCCTAACACTAGCAACCAGCCTCAGGGCATTCCGCCCAGGCCGGACAGGCCGCTTCGCACAAACAAGCCCTGTTCGTGTTGCGGTGTTCACGGTCACTACACTCACGATTGCCCTCTCTTACCCCAGATGCGACAGATGTGGGAGTCTCAAGCCACATTGCGCGGACAACACGCCTCCCCTCACGCTCCTCCTAATGTGGCCACTACCCCGCCAGCTGTGTTCACTGATCCTTTCCCTCAACAGGGATTCGTGGCTACCCAACCCCCCGACAGCCATGCAGCCACACCCTCATCCATTTCTGGTTCCTCTGACTACCAGATCCTTATGATGCGCTCTGATCCGTCCCCTTCCGTCGACCTTCACCTTCAAACTCGGTCTCGCCAGTACCCCAAGCCTCCTGCTCAGTCTGCTCCCGAGCCTCCATCTTCAGGTTCTACAGAGCCTCTTTCGACATCCAGTGGCCCCTTACACATCCATCAACCCAAAGTTGAGGTTCATCCAAAGATTCCAAAGGGCCCATTACGCCGAAATGCTGCTTCCGGTCGAGCCGCTCAGTCGTATAGTATAGTAGATGATTTGGCGCAATCCCCTGCTGCCATTTCCACACTGGAACTCCTCCAGTCGTGCCCTTCTCAAAAGAAGGCTCTACTATCTTCCGTGGGCGCTGTCGATCCTGCTGATGACCAAATGATTGTTTTTGACGCCACTCAATCGGACCATCCTCCTCTTCCTCCTTCCGTTGCTTTCCAAATCCCAGTCAAAATCCGGAACGCCACTGTATCCCGGTGTATAATTGATGAAGGGGCATCCACCTGTGTGATGTCCGCTTCGGTTTGGAAGCAACTCGGATCCCCTGAGCTGGCCCCTTCCACGATCACCCTTCGAGCGTGGGACGGTCATACCTCCCAGCCTATTGGCCTGTTTCGTAACTGTCCCATCACCCTCGCCGGTAAGACTGTTTGCGTTGACGTCGAAGTCATTGACGCCCCTCTAGACTACAACATTCTATTGGGGCGAAGCTACACCTATGCCATGTCTGCTGTCCCATCCGCGGTTTTCCGCAAGATGTATTTTCCACATAACGGGAAGATCATCACCATTGACCAGTTGACATATCATGAGCCTCCCTCTCAGACCTCCTCTGAGACCACCATCTCTTCTGTAGCCAACAAGCAAACCGTCGATTCCCTGACCAGTGTCTCCCCCGGCGTTTACAAGGACTCCTCCCTACTTGGAACTTTTCCTTGTCTTCCCCCTCCTCCTATCCATGATCCCATCTTGTCAAATGTTTGCATGATGCAATCGTCTCAGGCCGCCCTCAAAAGGCCTGCTTCGGCTAGTCCGCAACCGCCCCTTCGCCCTCCGCAACCCGCTCCTAGCCATACTTCTCTGCCAACCGGACCTCCTCCTTCTGGCCTTCCTCCTACAGCTGGTATCCCTGAACCCCTTTACCCCCCTGGCTCGGTTCCCCCTGGCCTTAACCATCTTGGAGCCGTCCCTCCCGGCCATTACCCTGCTGGACAGATCCCCTTCTTGGCTCCCCCTCCCGGAGTATATTCTGTCCCCGTCATGGCCACCCTCTCCCTTCCTAACATGACCTTGGGCATTCCGGTCTGGTACCTTGATCCCCCAGCCGCCACCCCTCCTGGTCACCCCAAACCCTACATGGCTTTGACACCGGTCCAACCGGTCCCCCTCGCTTCTTCCGTTGCTACTGTGCCTCCAGCACCTCCGCAGGATCCCTCTCCTGTCGTGGCGGCTCCTGAGAAAAAACGCAAAGCCCGTAAGGGGGCACCAAAAGATAAGACCACCACGACTGACCCGACCCCTCCCCAACCTGCCAAGCCCTGTGCCTTGTGCGATGTCGCCGGTCATGCCACCCATGCTTGTCCCGAGTTGCCCCGTATCCAACCCATGGTTAAAGTCGCGTTCCCCGAATCTACGGCCCATGAAGCCTCCTCTTCGTCCGTAACCAAGAACCCCAAGACTCTCCGCACCAACAAACCATGCGCATTGTGCGGTGTCCATGGCCACTACTCCCACCGCTGTCCTCACCTGACGCATTATCGCGCCTCTTTAGAGGTCATTCGAGAGTACGAGGTTGAACAGAATCAATCTGCCTCTCCCATCCTCGCGCAGTATGCTTCAGGCCAACCCGAGGATCCTCCCGCTTCCATTGTCATCCCTCCCCCCGATGTTCCGATGACGGAGTCCACGGTAACCATCCTTTACCTAGCCTCCTCTGCACGACACTCGGAGCCTAGCCCGTCCGCAGCCTCCCCCGTTGTGTCCCTTGATACTCGAGATCACTCCACTTGTGTCTCTGTTGACCTCCGCAGCCCGAGTCCTCACCATGTTTCCGATAGCTCTCATACACCACCTTGTTTGAGTCTTGATCATCCTGCCCCTTCCTCATGCCATTACCGCTCGATGACTTCTGTACCCCCACGCTGCCGTCATTTCCTTTCATCCCCTCATTTATTGTCTTGTCACACCATTTTGCAGGACCCCCCGTCCACACCCTTTATCGGTTACGCCGATGGTGCAAGTCGCTACTCCAGGAATCTTGCCTCGGCAGGGTGGGCCATATTCACCCCCTTGCATCACCTCGTTCTGTCTAACGGGGTATGCATTGGTTCTGCCACCAACAATCAGGCCGAATATGATGTAGTGCGTGGCCTATTAGTTGATGCCCTCTTGCATCGCATCCGCCATCTGCACGTTCGTTTGGATTCCCTGCTTCTTGTAATGCAACTCAATGGTGTTTATCGTGTGCATAACCCTGTGCTGTTTAGACGCTATTTACAAGTGAAAGTCTTAATACGTGCGTTTGAAACCATAACTTTCAACCATGTACCCAGAGACCAGAATCACTACGTGGATAGTATTGCAAACCATGTTCTAGATTGGCATTTATCACACACAATTCATACAAGACAATAACATTAAATCAACCATCAAAAGCCGATACATATCCATAATATGTGTCGCAAACCATATATTGATGATTCCATCTACTCTGATACATACGACATGCCCATGGCATGTTCCAAAAACTGGGGGCACCATATGCCCCTCCATACATATACATACGACATGCCCATAGCATGTTACAAACAAAATCCAAAAAACTGGGGGCACCATATGCCCCTCCATACACTATAGGGGGCACCACCTGCCCCTACATACATCAGAAGGGGCACCATATGCCCCTAATCACTATCTGGAGGCTCCCGGGCCAATGGCTCTGCCCCTGCAGCATGTAGATCCCGCATAGTTTGATCGGCCATCGCCATGCGCCGCATGATACCTCGCCACTCCGAGGGGAGACCAACACATGGCTCTATGTACTGGTCGTCTAAATCCTGCCACCCGCGCTCCGATACTCCGGTCAAAAGCTGCTCACATCTACGGTGGATGTCCTCCAGTAGGGCGGCTGCATCCTCATTCTGCGCTGCTCTCGACCCACTCGGACCTGTAGCTCCAGACGCTGCCGGTCGTCCCATATATCCGGTCGGTTTTACCGGTGCTATATCTGCATACCAAAAGTCCCTGAATCAACATCATCATTTACTATTCAAAAACTTTAACATGCCCATATAAGAATAGCAATTTGTCACTTACCATCGGGCCCCCAGACTCGACCAGACGGAAGTGGCAGATCCGGATCCCCACAGTAGCTCATCCCACTATACGGGTAGTCGTCTATGTACAACGACATCTGATCCCAATGGGCAAAGAACTCCGGTCGAAACACTCGCCCGACCGCCCCTCCTCCTCCTCTGCAGAGTAGTCGTCCCTAACGACGCATCCTGGGCTCTCTCGGGCCCCCATCTGGAAGCTGCACACGAGGCCTCAAGGTCGGGATCTTCTCAAAGAAGAAGGCGCACAATAAAGTCCCATATGAGCAATCATGATTCACCTGCCGCCTGCATAGCGACAACTGTCGCTTTAGCGCCACCAGCATCATTTGGGCCGACCCAAAGTAGGTCCCACCCAACACACTCTCCACTATCATCATCTGCCCACCGGTGATGTGATGGAACGCCTAGCTGCCGAGGATTCGCAGCACAGCTGCGGCCATTGCACGGGTTTCTAGCCTCTCTAGATCCCCGACCGATATTCGAGTCCCCTTGACTTGAAGACCCGGTCGACAATGGCGTTCCACGAACTCCATGATATGCCACCCCCGCGGCAGCACTGGCTGCGTGTCTCCCACGATCCCCAGTGGTGGGAGGCCGGTCAGAAAGTACACATCCTGGACCGTCAGTTCGATCCTGTGCCCTTGCACTACAAATATCTCCTGATCTGGATCCCAATAACTGATAATCCGGGCCAGTAATGGTTCCCCTGCTCTCATCAACGGGTTCTCCACAAACTTGAGAACCCCAAATCTGGCCAATACACGACGAACGCCCTGATCCGCCTGGATCTCTGTCCGAAGTGTTCCCAGATCCCTCTCTCTCCAATTGACCCGCAACTCTGCCATACCTGCACAAACACATTATTTTTGTCAGGGTATAGATCGGGAAAACCATAACCACACACCAAAACCCAACTCCCAGCCATAAAACAGCACCAAACCCCCCTCATCTCCCAGGTCGCAGTTTTCTGCCATTTTCTGGACCAGGTCGCACTTTTTGCCCTAGAACCTGCGTCCTGGGTCGCACTTTTTTCCCCAAAAATTGCGACCCGGCCGTAGAGATGAGGGAGGGGCTGTTTCTGGGGTGTTGGGCCCTAAACTGCAAATCTAATCCACCAAAATGCAAGAGCAAGGTTAGGCCTCTTACCTCCAACTGACAGATCTCAAATCCAATGGTCGGTTTGTCCGCTACGTTCGCCGCAAGATTTAGGGCCTTCTCTCCTCTCCACATTCACCACAACAACAATAGCAAATGAATGATTTTGGAGGGAAAACTGCCTCATTAAAAGAGAACCCCTGTTTCTTCTTTCGACTGCTGCGACCACACCGTAGCCCCGTTCGACGAACCGTCAGCACCGCTGGTTAGATCTCACCGAGCTCTCAAATGGGTTTCAATTAGTTTTTGGTGATTTGACACTTCACCTGGACACATCTTTTCCACGAAAGGTCACCTCACCGCTCCTTAAAATCGAATTTCCTCACTTACGACACTTGTACTTGGAGCACCATATCGCTCCCTTACTTGTCCATGTTCGTGTCGATTTTCGTCATGAGTGCCCACCTTGTACTCATGCTTCCATGGCCCCCCATTGGGGCCTTCACTGTGTGGCAGCACTATCAAGTCGCCCTTGTTTAGAGCATTCAAGTTGAGTCATCATTGCATTCATGGAGTCTATCCTGCGTCCTTTTACACCCCATTATAGCCCTCCATTCTTCTTTGCTTGGTTCCTCTCTTGTGTCGCATATCATGACCTTCAGCCCCACTGTCCCCTGTCCCTGTCGATATTGTGTCAGTCGCTGCCATGTCATTCATGCCCTTTATGCTCTAACAAGGGAAGTCATCCATTCGCCACTCCATCCTTCCCATTTCCACCATCATCATTAGTGTCAGTCTGTCCGTCGCTCTATTGTTCTTCTCTCGTGCCTTAGTTGAGGTTCTCTCATTGCCTCACCTACGGCGGACCTCCTTCTGTCGACCTCAGCACATTTATTCCAGAAGCAAGGTCTAGAGGGCGGTGTACCTTGGTTCCAGCTTCCACTTTTGTTCGGTGCCTCGGATCAGGCAGGGGGATCTCTCACCTCCCTTTGACTTGATTGCTTCTCCAGCTCCCTTCAGCATGATCGAGATTCGTATACTGGACAGTCCAGTGACCCAGCAGCAGCTCTTGATGATTCCCGGGCGTGTGTGAGATGTCTCAGCCCTCATGAGGGGGTGGCCCTGCAGGTAGCCCCCCACATGCCCGGATGACCTCTTCATTGCAGCCTTTGATGCCGCTCCAGATTTTGATGATGTTGGCCTTAGCCACTTACAGCACCTCTATGATTGGCATGTATCAGTCAGATTTTGTGAGCCCTTCCCCATTTACGGGGGGCATTTGGGTTGTATTTATCTCATGTACTCCGATATCATTATACTAGTCCTGGCTGTTATCCCAGGCACAGCATGTATGTGAGACTCTTCATTGTATTTTTATCTGGCCCTTGATTATGCCAGTTGTACTCTATAGTTCGGTCCCTTGTTTACTGGACACACTATTCTTTTGTACTTTGTCACGGCGGGCATAGGTATACCTCCCCCGCCGCCTTCAGCACAGGTACCCTCTCATAAAAGAGACTTGTTGCACCTGCGAGTCTCGTCTCCTCAGGGTCTAGTCCTTCAGCACACTATCTACCTCACATTTCTCTCTCTGACACCCCTTTTGTTGTCTAGTGATTGTGTTCTTACAACGTACTTCGGTCATACGATTTGCTCCTGACACTCGCACGCTGGGGGGCAATCTGTTACACCATTTTTTGGTCATCTAACCTTTCATCATTAGATGGACCCAAGTACACCATGTAAGACCGGTTTTACCCCAAGTAAAACTGCTTTCACTATGTTAATTAGGAAACCCCAAAAGGAATAATTAATTAAACCATAATTTAATTATTATTCCCAGTCATGTTTAACCCAAAAACAAAAGAAATTAATGAGATAAACCCATAGTTATCTTATTATTTTCTAGGAATAATTATTTAAATAATATTCCTTGTTAAATATGACCAAATCAACCACCATTAATTAAATAAATCATTATTTATTTGATTATACCCCAACCACTTCCTTAAAAAGATAAATAAATCATTTATTTATTTATTCTTCACTAATCAAGGGATTTGACCCAAGTCAAACACCCTTTCCCTCCAACAAATAATAATAAAATATTCCATAGAGGTGGATCTAGATGTGATTAACATTATTTTAATCATGCACCAAGATCTAGAAGGACCCAATATTTTGTTATAAATAGGAGGGTTTTCCCCATCATTCTTCACCTTTTGTTGCATACTAGATCACTCTGGATCTATACACTTGGTCTCATTTTTCTGCCATTCTGCTCCCATTGAGCTCTATTTTCTGCATTGGGTTTTCTACATCTACAAGAGAGAGAAAGCTTAGATCTGAAGTGCTGAGGACTACAAAGAACCCATCCCATTGAGGAGATCTGGATACACCTTCTTGTTTTCCTCCCAGGTGCCCTGTAATATAAAAATTCATTCAAAAAATCGTGTTCTTGTCTTGTCTGTTGGATGCATGGAGCAAACTCTTTACTTTACTGCTTAATGTCTTTCCATTTATAGATCTGTTTGTTGTAGCATTTTAACTACTAATCGCAGATCTGAAGATGTTTGGAAGCCTCTATTGTTGTTAGGGCTATTAGTTATGCGTAGCTAAAGTGGTTCTTTTTCGTACACTTCGACGAAGAATTCATACTAACAATGTACCTGTTGGTTATGTATGTTTGAGCTTAAAAGTATGGAATGGGTCCAGTCTGAAAATATGATGAAATGTGGCCTGAAAGTGGTGTTATATTGAAGTTGTTGGATCCAGTGTGAAAATTGATGAAACGTGGTCCAAGGTGGTGCTGAGGGTTGTAGCCTTCAGTCAGGGGGTTGTAGCTCCCTTCCGGGTGAGGCTGGTGAATGAGATCGGGGGGTCGTAGCTCCCTTCCAGGAGAGGCTGGTAAACGAGTCAGGGGGTTGGAGCTCCCTTCCAGGAGAGGCTGGTAAACGAGCGCAGGTGGGTGCCTGCGTGCTGGTCAAGTCTGCGCCAGCACATATGTTGTAAGATGTTTTCTCTATAATAAAATATTGAAGGGTGAGCAACTGCAGCGGTGGTTTTCTCCCGACTTGGGTTTCCACCTAAAAATCCTGGTGTTCATGTGTGATGCTTTGTGTGATGGCTTATTTTGTTCTTACTGCACATGTTTACTGTTTATTGAACATCTGATGAATGAATGATGGAATGATTTAAGCAAAGAACTAATGACATAACTAGATATCTGTGTACACGCTAGTTTCATGAAAGATATCCGCGTGTATACGCTAGTTTAATAAAGGAAAGTAGCGTATGGGTTTTAAGGAATGAAAAAGTGAAAAGTTTTGAGTATGCAGTAAATACTGATTCACCCCCCCTCTCAGTATTTTTCCCAACAATTGGTATCAGAGCAGGTTCTTCTGTAAAAGCTTGATCGCTTGAAGGAGATCCGTCGCAATGGGAAGGAAGCAAAAGAAGAAGGCTACTGAAAAGGAGATATCTCAGAAAACATGTGCAGCAGAAAATGAAGAAGATAAAACAGGTATTGATTGTTGTTCTTGTGATGCACTTTCTTGTACATGCAATGGTGAAGATAGTCAAAGTAAAGTTTTGGATCTAAAGGAAGCTATCAAGAAAATTGAAGAACAACAAAGATCATTTAATAAAAGCGAAGCTATGTACAAAGAGATGATCTCTCAAATGGAAGAACAAATGGAAATACTAAATGGACAGACAGACAAGTACCAAAGGTTTCATGCTTATGCATCTGCTCGAATTAAAAGACTAGAAGTAGAAGTCAACGATCTAAATGCAGATCTCGAAGAATCAAACAAGAAGAATGCAAGACTTGAAGCAGAAATTGTCTCTCTCAAAGAATATCTGGAAGACTCGAACAAGAAGAATGAAGAACTTGAGGATGAAATCATTTCTCTCAAAAGGGATCCAGAAATATCAAATAAGAAGAATGAAGGACTTGAAGCAGAAATCATCTCTCTGAAAGAAAATATCGAAGCATCAAAGAAGAAGAATGAAGAGCTGGAACAAAAATGTGAAGAAAACGAAAATTGGTTGAAAGAAGAGATTCTAAATCTAAAGGACCAAGTAGAAGATGGAAGAAGGAATGAAGAAAGCATGACAAAGCAATGTCAAGCCTTGGAGGTTGAGGTAAACATTCTCAAAGGTAAATTAGAAGAAAAGGTTAAACTTTTGAGATTTCAAGATAGTACTAATATTTTGGACAATATTCTGAGTAATCAAAGGTCTCCTGCTATCAAACTTGGTCTTGGTTTCCATGAAACTGTTAAAGGAGAATCTAGATCACAAGGAAGTGCCAAAAATTTAGAGAATGTCAATACAAAACCTGAAGTGTTGAAAGAGACAAAAGATCAACCAACAATCATGAATTCTCAAAGGAATTCATTCAAGAACGTTGAATGTTTTAAATGTCATAATTATGGGCATGTTGCAGCAAATTGCAGGAGCAGATCATTTCAGCGACAAACAAACAGGTTCTACTCAGAAAAGTACTCTAATTTCTTCAGGGGATATTGTTTCTCATGTAACATGTATGGACATAAAGCAGTTGATTGCAAAAGGAGTAAGATTAGAAATACTCATTATGATTCTTATGCTTATTTCTCTGGACACATGAGATGTTATTCTTGTAACAAGTATGGACATGTAGAAAAATAATGCAGGATGAACAGATCTGGGAAAGTGGACAATTTTCAGCACACAGTTGGAAAGCTCAAGCAAATTTGGAAAAAGAAGGAGGACCGATCAGAAACGTAAGGAATTCTGACCCTACTGCAGTCATCCGCTTCTGAAGCTGACCTTTCTTATTGACTGCAGGAATGATGTGAGATACATTATGAGATCTAGTAATGTATTGTCACAGGGGGAGCAATGTATGATGTCTCTCATGGTTGATTTGATTATTCTGGTTATATGTATTTCTGACAGTGCATCTGGTGTGAAGAAAGGACAGGTACAGGAGGTACAAACTCAGGAGGAAATGAAGGAAGATGATAATTTTCTATGCTTCACTTTCCATACGCGGGTTCTATGAACAAAAATCGCGTATACACGTGAGTTCCAGTAGACACAGTCGCGTATGCATTTGATGATGAGAAATTTTATCTGATAGTTGAAGATCTGGAGTAAAGGTCCAGGGGGAGCATCAGTCTGACTGCTGATGATTGCACTGTTAGCATTATTCTGGTTATACTCATGATGATGATATGATACTTGATGTCTTATGTTGAAGATTGTGGATGAGTCATGTTTGCTTGTTGATGAAAAGTATTCATTGTTGAGATGAAAGTCCTATAATTCAGAGATAAGGACAGATCATGCAGAGATGGTTGCTGATGTCTTGCTGATAAATATCATGCAGAGTATGTTACTATGGTTGAGATCATTTGTCTACATATGTTACTTCATGTTAAATCTTGAAGATCTTGATGATATTGGACCACATGGATGATTGCTTGACACCTATGTGAAGATGTTGTTCTGATATGAGAATTTCTCTTGGAAAGATTGTATTGATGCTGCAAAGAATCTGAAGGCTTGGTTACTATTGTGCTGATGCTACAACCGTTGGATGACGCTTGAAGACACAACTACATTGTTCTATCTATTTGTAGTCCAGGGAAGCATTCAAATATCTCAGAAAGAAGCTGAACAATGTCTTTGCCTCACAGAGAATCAAATCTGGTTGAAATATAGAAGATGGTAGTGGATACGCGGGTTTCCTGAAACACAGTCGCGTATATACGCGAGTTACTGCACAGAAAACCACATATGTCTGATTGCTGACAATTTTTGCTTGGAGTCAGCTCTTTTCAGCACAGCTGCAGTGCAGTTTGGTATATCTGATACTGTTTGGTATCTCTGGTGGTGTTCCAGTTCTCATAATTCTGTTTCTAATGTTGTTGATAAAAGATGCCTTGATGATTTGTTGGTGAAAGTGTTCAGGATGCACAAACTAAGGGGGAGCCTTAGTCATATGAAAAGGATGCATGGATGCACAAATTCAGGGGGAGCATTAGCGTTGCTGAGTATAATGCATTGTTGGCATTATGATGGTTCTGAAATTTGTTCTCATGCTTGAGGACTTTTCTGGTGTTGGTCTTAAGTCATATAGATATTTTTGGTGAAAAGGTCTTGTTGAGACCCATGATGTAATTTGTAATATTCAGTCATACAAAGGACTTTTCAAATTTGTAAACCCACTTGGTTGGGTAGCTGAGTCAAATTTTGTAAACCCACTTGGTTGGGTAGCCGAATTGAAATGTGTAAACCCACTTGGTTGGGTATTTGAGTCTCATATGTAAATCCACTTGGATGGATCTTTGATGTAAGTATGAGTCATTGGTGATAGGAAAGTCATAGAGTCATGTACTTCATTTAAAATATGTTTGAAGATTCAGCATGAACTCAGGGGGAGCTTGGTCACTTCAGTATATATCAGATCTGCAGAACGCTTCTTCCACATGAGGAGAAAAGGGGGAGAGTATGTTGGCTTTTGGTCCGCCCTTTGCCCTTGATGACAAAAGGGGAGAGTGACATGGTGTTTGAATGCAGATAATGGTGTCAAAGAATTGGGAGAGTGACATGGTGTCAATGTACTTATCTGTTGTGGTAACCAAACACCATCGTGGTTGCCATCAAGTCCAAAGGGGGAGATTGTTGGAAATATGATGCAGAGTGTTGTCCTTGATGGCAACCCACTGAATGAAGATGAAGACATACGACTGTTGACATGTGTTGTCCTTGATGGCAATCCACCTGATGAAGTTATGCTTGACTTGATGGACTTGGTAAACGATGTAAATCTGATGTGATATGATGTTTGTTGATATTATGATGTTGAGTGTTGTCCCTGAAAGGAAACCCACTTGATAAAGATGATGGAAACTTACTTGATGAAGTTGTGCTTGCTAGAATATGTTCTTGATGAAGAAAATATGATGTATCTACAGTGTGTACAGAAGGCAATGAAGAAAGGAATTCAGAATGTGCTCAAAGTATGATGAAAAGAGTATGTCTCTATGCATACGCGGATATGTCTATGGGAAGTCGCGTATGCACGCGGAAAAGAACGTGCCAAGTCGCGTATGGGATAAAGCGCTCTAAAAGTGCAAAACCAGGGGTAATCACCATGGTATTGACCCATTGTATTGGGTAATGATCCGCCTAATTGACCCCGTCTAATGTAGTTTTGGGCTCATGGTATTGGTTTGGCTCATGGTATTGAAAAAGGGAAAACCTATATAAGGAGAAGAATTTCATTGTGCAAATCATGAGTGTGAGAGCAAGATGTCTGAGCTTGAATGAATACTTCTCTCTCAAGTATATCTGAATGGAAAGGGTTACACTTGAATGATAAATCTGAATGTATGATGCACCAATGATGAAGAAGGAGATCTAGATCTGAATTGCACTTGTATCTACTAGATCTACTGATGGAAGACTTAGATCTGAATTGAGGCGAACATCTGTCTGAAGTAAAAGGGTAAATCTGAACTGAACATCTGATCTGAAGAAGTATGCTGCTCTATAATGATTGAAGATTTATACGCTACTTCACTGCAAAGGAAGCGCGTATATACACAGCTTCGCTGAAGAGAAAGCACGTATGCGCAATCAAATACATACAGAGGTATACGCTGGTTTGTGTGGACGGAAGCGCGTATATACGCGACATCAGTGGAGTGAAAGCGCGTATGCAAACTAGGGTTTTCTGAAGCATGGGGTATGAAACATCTGATCTGTTCTGCTGTATTACTGCTATCTGATTTGGGTTATCTGAATTGGTATGTACCTGTTGGTTATGTATGTTTGAGCTTAAAAGTATGGAATGGGTCCAGTCTGAAAATATGATGAAATGTGGCCTGCAAGTGGTGTTCTATTGAAGTTGTTGGATCCAGTGTGAAAATTGATGAAACGTGGTCCAAGGTGGTGCTGAGGGTTGTAGCCTTCAGTCAGGGGGTTGTAGCTCCCTTCCAGGTGAGGCTGGTAAATGAGATCGGGGGGTCGTAGCTCCCTTCCAGGAGAGGCTGGTAAACGAGTCAGGGGGTTGGAGCTCCCTTCCAGGAGAGGTTGGTAAACAAGCGCAGGTGGGTGCCTGCGTGCTGGTCAAGTCTGCGCCAGCACATATGTTGTAAGATGTTTTCTCTATAATAAAATATTGAAGGTTGAGCAACTACAACGGTGGTTTTCTCCCGACTTAGGTTTCCACCTAAAAATCCTGGTGTTCATGTGTGATGCTTTGTGTGATGGCTTATTCTGTTCTTACTGCACATGTTTACTGTTTATTGAACATCTGATGAATGAATGATGGAATGATTTAAGCAAAGAACTAATGACATAACTAGATATCTGTGTATACGCTAGTTTCATGAAAGATATCCGCGTGTATACGCTAGTTTAATAAAGGAAAGTAGTGTATGGGTTTTAAGGAATGAAAAAGTGAAAAGTTTTGAGTATGCAGTAAATACTGATTCACGCCCCCCTCTCAGGCACATCCCCATCCCCCCTCTCCCTCACTTTTTCACTCATAATTCCATCCCTCGGTCTATCCAGGCTAGCAAAGACAAAGCCATCGTCCTTTGGAATCCCACTCTAATGGAAATCGATGACAAAGTTCAACAAGCACATCAGAAAGAAGGATCTAAGGAATAAATGAATCAACCTGTTAGTGTCTCATGATTTGGCAGATTGGTAGACCAAATGATAGGGTAACATGGAACCAGTCTTTGGAGTCCTAGGACCTATCCTTCTTGGACTCAGAGAGAGATCTCTCTATTTGGTGCAAAGGATGTGTTCTTTTGCTATAGGGTTTGGATTTTAGGCTAGTTGTTAAGTGTAGGGTTTGTTGATTTTTTTTGGTTGGGTAAGATGGTCAAGAGAAATAGGTGGAGTTTCTGTCAAAGCCATTGGGCTATGGAGTCAATGAAATGCAAGGGTGTCTAAATGATGAAACAGAGTGTGTTGCAGGGCCAATTTAGTAAGGTTAATGGATCCTTAAGGTGATTTATGAGGTGGAGTGAACATCAAATTTGGGAAAAACTAAGAGGGCTTAAACATATATAGTTAAAGGTTACAACTCATGAGGTAGGTCAAACCAATAAGCTCAATGAACAATACTTAAACTGATAAATATCCAAGGTAAACATTCCACTGAAACATAGAAAGCATAAGAATTTCTAACTTTAGTAAATTCACTTTATAGAGTCTGGGAAAACATATAAGATAACACAAATAACTCAATTTATGAAGAGGGAACTCCTAAAAATCATATATCAAGCTATTGAAAACTCTAAAACAAGTTGGTAGGCATGGAAAAAGGGCGAGATCAAATGAGACCTCTTTGACTTAACCTAGTAAACAATATTCCAAAGAAAGGTTTCAAGATAGAGTTTTGAAAGCTTCAAATAAGTAGGGAATATCATGAATCATAATTGTAAACTAGCATAATAACCATTCAGGAAAAAAAAGAAAGTTTTGGTGGACCTAAGGAGCAATTAAGAATTCCTTGATATGACCAAGCAGAGGAAAACATCAAAGCTATAACAAACAGGAGGATTGAGGTGCCTCAAAGAACATGTCTCAACCTATACTTTTATGATTTAAAGCAACAAATAAGAATGAAACATAATGAGAACAAGAAAACATTAAAAATTTAAGAAGACATCACCATTTACCAAGCTAAGGAATCCTGCAAACAAGCCTCTCCATCATCAAGCCAAACAAGCCATTCATCAACTTCACAAAACCAATTTCTTCTCCAAGCTCATAAAACCATGTATATTGCTCTTCAAGCTCATCAAATGCCAAAAAAATACATAGGGGCCTCATGCTCTATTTATGGAGCAAAGGAGGACTAAAACCCTAAATATGGTAGTAAAATGTCAAATTCAACCATAAATGTCATTTATGGCCAAGAGACCATGCAAGGCCCAAGGCACATAATATCCTAAGAAATAAATGCCAAAATAAATATTTGCACCTAATCCTAGAGTAATCTGACTTAAAAAACTGAAAAATATCTATTTTCAATAAATGAGTGTGTTTTGTTGACTTTTGGTCCAAAACACACTAGACAGTGTCTATGTGCAGTGCCATTTCAACAGAAAATAGGGTCTTTTGTGGCTGCATTTTGGACCCTTTCCCAATGCCGTATTTGGCTCCGTGATGGCTCGTTGGAAATCCTGATGAGTCTAATTTCCAGAAATTCTTTATTTGTCCTAATTGAATGCCATTTACCTATTCAAAAACCAATTCTCCCAACAATTCTCTGTGCACAACACCTGGTCTGAAAATGAGGCAGAAAGGTCACAATTTTGATGTTTTTTGACCTTTTGGGGGGTCAAAACTAGTCCAAATGATCTGAAATTTTGTGAGAAGACTACTGGTGATCTGAGGATTCCAAAAATTTTAATTTCGCAAGCTGAATATGCACCAAATTTGTGTGTAGCACCTAGGATGTTGTTCACAGAGGCCTCAAAATTTCAAAAAGACAAAATTTTGTCCACTTTGGCTCAAAATTGCTGGAGAGGTCCCTCAAGAGGTATTGGACACCTGTTGAGAAGCCTCAGCCAAAATTACAAGGCTATCATGGCTTTTTCCCCTTTTTATGATTTTCATTTTCAAGCAATGCCTTCTTGAGCTTTTCCCTAGCAGTTTGATTTTTGAGGGCATAGTGTTTAGTCATTTTCCTTTGGAGCTCAAGGGCATTGTTTGCCTTCTCCAATTTGTCTTCTAAATGCATATTTTCCCTCTCAAGCCAAGGCTCCCTATCAAACTCTATATCTCTGTCAAGTAGCTCACTGATAGGAATTTGCTCAGCTAGGGAAAATTCTTCTTCCCTCTCTTTGGCCAAGGCTTTTCTCAGCCCAAAGGTCCTTGGCCTCCTTCTAGGTTATTCCTCTTCTTCTTCTTCACTCTTTGGATGGGTTTTCTTGTATTCTTATAATTGCAACTCTGCATTTATGGCTTGTCTCTGAGCCCTGAGTGCCCTTACCTCATAAATTTCCATGTGTGCACTCCTTTTCTGGTTCTCCCAATCTAAGACATCATATTTGTACTTGGCTCTATCCAACTCTGCTCAAAAATCTCTTATTTGGGCATTCTTAATTTGGAGGAGTGACCTAGAGATTTTCTCTTCTTCCTCACTATTGATATGTATAAGTTAAACTTCTCTCTCTTCATTATGTTGATCCTCAACATTTTCATCCATTTTTTCTTTAAATTTTTCCAATGGTTTGATAGTTGGGGAAGAGATGGCCTATTTCCTTTTTGAGGCAACAAACACATCCCTCTTCCCCCTTTGATATGAAAAATCATAATTTCTAATGATTTCTGCTCTAGGGTCCTTGTCATAAATGTTATTATCTACTCGAAAGCCTTCTTTTTCACCTTTTGGATTGTTGTGTGTAGCTTCTTCTTCCATATTCCCATCATTAGTAGATGTCCCATCACTGTGTATATCATCATATTTCTCATTGAGAGAGCTATGAGCCTCACTACTGCCTTCAACACCTTCATCATTTTCAATGCCTTTGCTGTCTTCAGTGTTGTTACCTTGGTCTTGGATTATATCATTCATCTCTGTATCAACTTCACTTTGGCTATGTTCATCATTAGAAGACACATTTGTGTCATGACTGTCATGACTGCTGTCATGGCTTTCATGACTGCTGTCATGACTGTCATGACTTTCCTCTTTGTTATTTTTTTGATCACTACCTGTCTTAGCAGTGTCATTTTCTCGGTCACTACTTTCCTCTTGAAACACTGTTTCAGCCTCATTTTCTTCTTGTTCTTGGTATTTTTTTTCCTCATCATTACCTTCTGTTTCATCATATTCATCATCTTCGTTCATTTTATCATTGTTTTCACTATTATTGTGCTCAATGTCATGCTCATGCACATTTTTCTCTTGGTTGTCCTGTGCGCTTTCTTACTGACTGTCATATTCATATTTTTCTTCATTATCCTCTTGGTCTTCATCTTTATCATCAGGAGTACCATTTTATATCCTTGGGAGTGATTCATTTGTACCATCACTATCATTGTCTCCCTCATAGCACTCATTTTTTTCCTCTTCTTGGCTGCCATGCTCATCTCCCTCTTCATTTTCATCATCATCATCCTGCTCTTCCTCATTAGACTTTATATCTGCCCCACTATTTTACTCACTTCCATCATCATCTTCTTGTTCCTCATTGCCACTATTATCATCTTCATTTGATGCATTAGGAGAATAAGTAGCAGGTAAGTTTCCTTGTGGAGAAGGCATAGGTGGAGGAGTGGAGGTAAGGGGGAGTGAAGTGGAAGGAAAATTTTGATGTATGAAGGCTTGGGGATTTCAAAATACATCATGTGAGATAAAAAAAACTTCCCAAGGAATTCCTTGCTGCTCTAACTGGTGTAAAACAATCATCTTAATCAAGGAGTGGTGAAAAAGGCTTTGCATTTGGTGGGCATAACTCCTTTTCTTGACCACTGAAGCCATCTTATCGATGCTCCGATAGTGATAGTATGGTAGGTTTAACAATTTAACCCTGGTGAAGTGCATTAGTAGCCTTATGTGTTATGAATAAATCCTGGAGTACCTCCCCTCACAAGTGAAGTACTTGATGATTTGCTTCATCAGTAGGGGATATCTCTCTAGCTGGTGAGAGAAGGGGAAAACAACCTTCCATCCATGTTGATGAGTAGGTTTGAGGAAGGGCTTATAGTAGCTTAAGTCCAATTTCTTCTGCTTGAACCATCTCTCACTAATATTTGGTATTCTTGTGGCTTTAGTAATGGATTCAGATGAGAGTTCAAAATTTACTCTTGCTAGGTTGACCTGGTGGTTTTGTAGGTTGAGAATGAACAACCTAGTCAAATCTAAGTGGCTTTGGACCTGTTTAACCCTCTAACAGAACTGATAGCATCCAACATCTTGAAAACATGCAAGGATCATGGGAGAAGAGGTGATTTGAATGGTGTCTAAAGGCTCAAACCTGTTAACCCTTCCTCCCTTGTGTTTTGGCTTGATAGGCCTTTGGCCTTCATCACTATTGGTACCGATCTCTTCTTCAGACATGGTGACTGATTTTGCTCCTGAAAAAAATGGTTTTAGCTTGGCAAGAGTTTTTAGGTCTAGGGAGGACAAATGAGTGATGTGAGGGCGAATTTTTAGCAAATGAGGGCAAAATTAAGTAATCAAGGAATGTTTTCAGAGTTAGGAGGAGGCTTGTCTAGCATTGGGTGTATTTAAGCTAATGACAACTTTCCAATTGGTAAAACCTTGCCCTAGAGGGTTAAATGCTTAGCTACCATGAAGATTAGGGTTTGGCCAAATTCAGGTTTTTTGATATTCTTCTTCGATTATGGGTGAAAAAGAAAAACTTGGAGGGCAAAGAAGAGGGGTCATCAACCTTGTCTCACCCTTTTACAAAGCCTGGAGGAAAAAAAGATTTTTTTTTGGCCACTTTTGAGAAAATTTGACCAAGTCTGCTATGTGTGTAGTGCCACCCGATAGGCTATTCCTATTGGGTCTTCTCTGTGCATAGCGCCAGGTCAGGTCGGGCAGTTGGAAGACCTGTGTGCAGTGCCAGGTCAGTAGTGAGCGCCTCAGGCAAATGAATGGGCCTGTTGGGTCTTCTCAGTGCGCAACTCCTTAGCCAGTGTGTAGCGTCGGCTCTTTGGTGCGTAGCACAGTGTATTTTAACACTGAGGTTGCCTCCTTTGTGCGCAGCAC
Organism: Pinus albicaulis; assembly: GCA_034641835.2. Taxonomy (NCBI): domain Eukaryota; kingdom Viridiplantae; phylum Streptophyta; class Pinopsida; order Pinales; family Pinaceae; genus Pinus; species Pinus albicaulis. The sequence continues at coordinate 758,001,535 of CM076584.1, read as the reverse complement.
CTTGGTTGGTGCGTAACACCTCCATCGGTGCATAGCACCTGGAAATTCACCTATTTTTTGCATAAAACCTTTAAAAAATTCTTCGACAGCTCTCCTTCTCCTTTTCAAAGACACAAATGAGTTGGGGGAGAGGTAAAAGAGACCTTTATACTCCCCTTTTGAAACATATTTCATGATTTAAAACCCACTTTCTAATGTCTATTTCTCTTCTTACTTTCATCACTGTCTTTTTGGTTTATTTGCCCTGTAGGTGGCAAAGTTCTAAAAATATGGTTTTTTGCCTTGCTGGAGCATTTTGATGTCACCCCTTAGACTGACAAACTCCTAAAGAAGCTTAAACTGTGCATCTTATCCATATTTTGGAAATATGAACCCTTTTCATGATTTTTAACAGTTGTAAACAAAAAACTTGTGATTATTTTGACATGTTTTCCTTTAACTGACATTCTGTCATGTTTTCTCTGTGAAGAAGTGAGAAAACCTCTTAGTGCGAAAACCATAGCAGCAAGCATCAACGACCCCTTTAGTCTTCATGTGTGCCAACATTATGAAAAACATTTAGGCTTGTTTGACCTTATCAATTTTCCTGTAGGTAATCATTTTGACAGTCCTACAGAAGTGTTATTCATGTTTAGCTACCTTTTGTAGAATATACTTTTGATAAGGAAACCCTTGTTGGAGGTTTTACTACTCTTAGACCAATTATATTTTGTTCCTTTGATCAGTTTGCGAGTGCTATATCTTTGGTGGGAAAAGTTACCAGTTTTTGAAACCATTTTATGTTTCCCCTCACCACTTCTATTTTTACACGTGCCTAAACAACCTTTACCTTTGATCACTTTCCTTTTAGAGTTTGACACCTCTTTTCTTCAATAGTGAGCCTATTCTTATCATAATTACCTTATATGGAAATTTTACCTAATGATTGCCTCCTTTGATCTTTTGTAAGACCTCTGATTGTACCTTTTGAATGCCATCTGCTATTATGAAGGAGGCTTTATCATCATCACTTGACTTGTTTGGCATTCTTCCCAAACTCCTAGGTTTTAGGGTTGTTAGACAAAATTAAATAGTGTTGTATTCTAAGTTCTCTAAAAACATTTCAAACATCATTTATTATTTATAAAGACCTTTAATTGTTCATTGATGTAGTGGAGGTGACCCTATGTCCTTGTAGCCCTAGTGTTGATTCCTTATTTGGCCAAAGCATTCACAAACCATGATTATCTTCAAACATAAGCATTGTTTCCTTCTTTTGCTGTGGATGGTATTCTTGTGATGATTTCACCCTATTACCTTACCTCTTGCTAGGCTGATGACCATTTGATTCTTTTGCAGAAATGTGAGCAAGGGGCAGCTGTCCCCCTGCAAGATTTTTGCTTTAAGCCAAAAAGGCTTTCCTTGAATGACCTCTTTTATGAGTATTGGACAAAATCACTTGTCCCTTTCTTCTTTGAATGAAGTTTCTTCATACAGGAAAAACTAGAGCTTTTAGGATACCAATTCCACCCTATGACTTGTGAAACCCTAGGTGACCTAGTGGAAAGTTCCTTGGACTTGGCTTTTGGACTAAAATTTAGAATTTGGGGTCATCAAGTGTAAGATAGAGTTTATGATAAATTGATGTATTGAAGATCCAAAATTCAATGTACTTGATTTATCTAAAGAGCCTACAGAGATAGTTTGAGACCATTGATGCTTGGAGTATTTTGGGGAGACATAACAGGGTTGTTTGATTGGTGACCTTAGGTAGCAGTGGGGGTTTTTAGGTAAAACAAAAATAGAGGATTTGGGTCAAAGGTGACAAGAGACAGAAAAAATGAGTGGTATGAGCCCCTAATGGGTTTTTTGGGACTGGTAGGCAGAGATTAACCTGATGAAATGATGAAATAGTGAAAAATTATCTTAAGGATGATGAAGGTAGTGAGATTTATAGAACTCACAATGTTTATGAACTTTGTTTCTAGAAATATAGGGAAATCACTTAGCCATCTATGAAGGCAAAAATTACTGATGAATAACACAACCTACCCACATGGAAGAAGAACCAAAGAGTATTGACCTAGGTGATCTGGATATATTAGCCATGGAGATGGCTTGTAAATATAAATAATATGACAAGATACCCCCTAGGAAGATTGAAAGCCTAGAAGTTGTACTCTTTCAGGCTCAACAACGCAACTCTCTGGGAATTCAAGAAGGAAGCCCTTCGGATGGAAAAAATCTCATAAAGGAGTCAAATAAAAGAGGGTAGAGAACAGATCTACAAAGAACCATCATTGTGGGAGAAATACTAGTTGAATCCGGGTGATACCCCAGCTTGACCAAGTTCTTCCGGCCGGTCTCCCACAGTTCTTAATGAAGCTCACCTCATGGAATATTCAAGGGCTCAACAACCCCTCCAAGCACCGGATGATCAAGAACATGATAAATCAAGATAGACCAACTGCTTTCTTCTTGCAAGAAACAAAATGTACTAGTAATACCCTTAACACCATCATCACCAAGTTATGGCATGGATGAAATACAACAATGGTTGATGCCTCAGGCACCTTAGGCGGTTTGGCCATTTCCTAGGATCCCTTGGTCATATCTCTTTCTGACTTTCACACTTCTCACAATTTCATTCAGGCTTCTTTTTACTTGATTGGAACCAATATCCATGGCCACCTCACCAATGTTTACTTCCCTTAAGTCCCTCTTTATAAAATAGCCATTCTCAACTCCCTTGACACCCTAAACTCTACCAAGCATCATCCTCTCTGGATCATTGGAGGTGATTTCAATATGATCATTAAGTTTGAGGAAAAAAAGGAGGATGCCCTAGGCTTGAGATGGACAACATTAGCTTCAAAGATTTCATTCAAAGAAATTGGCTGATTTATCTTCCTTTTTCTAATGGCATGCATACTTGGAACAACAGAAGAACTGGATCACAGCAGATAGCCTCGATATTAGACCGTTTCGTCATCTCAGACAATGCGATCCATCTGCGAGGTGACATCTACTCCTCCATTCTTTTGTCTTCTGGTTCTGATCACTGGCCAATCCTCTTGCAATGGTTGCATCCCAGAGCTACCAGCAATTGACTGTTCCATTTTGAGAATTTATGGCTTGCTCATCTGGACTTCAAAGACTTGTTCACCACTTGGTGGAGTGGTTTCACTCCACCTGTTGGCTCCAAAATGTATCAATTCCAACGAAAACTTAAACATCTCAAATACTTTCTCAAGAAATGGAACCATTTCACTTTTGGGAACATCTTCCAGCATCGAAAGGATCTGGAACAACAAATTTCCAATCTACAATTGCGTATCATTCAAGAGGGTAGATCAGACTCTGTGGCTCTACATGAAAAGATCCTCCTCACCAAACTGGATGAGCAACAACTGCAAGAGGAAACATTATGGAAACAAAATTCAAGAATACAATGGCTCAAAAAAGGGGAGAAGAACACCAAATTATTTCATTGATCCACCATTTGGAGATGTATGCATAACCGTATTTCCATTCTCAACAATAGTCAAGGGGATCAGCTAGAAGACCATGATGATATAGAAAAATAATGACTCAGTCAGTTCAAGCATATCCTTCAGGAACCTACAGGAAATTAGCTTCAAGAAATCAACAAGATCACTCACCACACCCCCAAGCTTGTCACTGAGCAGCACAATCAAATGTTACTCAAACCTTTTTCCCTTCAAGAAGTTGAACAAGATCTGGCTCAGCTTAAAGACGATAAAGCTCTGGTCCTGGCGGCTTCACTTCAAACTTTTTCCAATTCTTCTGGTAAAGCATCAAGATGGAAGTTTTGGATTTGGTGGAGGAATCTAGAAGTATGCATTGGATCCCCCTGTCACTCAATGCAACCTTTCTAGCCCTCATCCCCAAAGAAGAGCACTCTGTCACCCCAGAAAAGTACAAACTGGTCGCCTTGTGCAATGTCATCTACAAGCTAATCTCCAAGGTAATCGCCAATAGGCTTAAACCTCTCCTCCCTCTACTCATTTCTCCAGAACAGAAAGGATATGTGGAAGGATTTCAAATCCTGGACGAGATAATTCTCACCCATGAAGTCATCCATTCTCTAAAGCATATGAAGAAAGTAGGTATGATCTTAAAAATTGACCTCTCTAAATATTTTGACAAACTGAGCTCGAATTACATCAACCAAATGCTCTTGGCTTTTGGCTTCAGCCCCACCTGGAATCGCTGGATCATGAGCCTCGTCTCTTCACCTTTTTATTACATTCTTGTCAATGGGGCTCCTTCTCCCCCTTTCACCCCCTCTTGAGGTATTCATCAGGGGGATCCTCTCTCACCCTTCCTCTTCGTCCTCATGGCAGAAGGTCTAGGAAGTCTAATCCAGCATGCAACCTCTTCCCACTCTCTTCAGGGTATCTCTATTCATGACAATCATCCCATCACTCATCAAAAATTTCTTGATGATAATATGTTTTTCGGCCACCCCTCTGTTCAAGAATCCAACACCTTCAAGTCATTTTTGGACATTTTCTCTGAAGCCTCAGGAACCACCATCAATGCAGCCAATTCTCAAATCTTCGTTTTTAATACCCCAGCCATCATTCAATTCAACATTTCTAGAATTTTAGGCTTCTCCATAGCCACTCTACCTTCTAAATACCTTGGTGCTCCTCCCATTGAATTAGCTATTAAGCATCCCTCCTAGAAATAAATATTGGACAAATTGGACGCTCGCTTGTCACCATGGACACACAGAATGCTAAATATAGAAATTTGATTGGTCCTGATCAAAGAGGTCCTCCAATCCATTTCCATTTACCTCTTATCAGTGTTAGAAGCTCCTAAATGGGTTCTTAAAAGTATCAGAAATCTGCAATGAAATTTCCTTTGGGGAAATTTTGGTTTAAATCGAAAATGGGCTCTAGTTAAATGGTCGGAGGTGTGCACTCCAAAACTAGTTGGGGGTATGGGGTTGAGGGATCCAAACCACAAAAACACAGTCATGGGCACTCACATTTGTTAGAATTGACTGTCCAAACCTCACACCCCCTGGGCACGATTATGGATAGCCAAATATGCCAACAATAGGCTGCCATAAGATCTTATTCATCTTATTTTTTAGGACTCCAGATCTCTTATCTGGAACACGGGCAAGCAACATAGGGCTATCATCCAAGATAATAGTTTATAGGAAATCAAATCAGGAGCCTCTTCTCACTTCTGGGAGGACTCGTGGTAGCAGCTACCCAAATTTGCGGACCTATTCCACAGACCCAAATGGAAAGCTGCACTACAAGCTCAAGTGAACAATCAAGTAAATTTCTTCTGGAAACCCCCTTCTATCTCTAGTTATCGTCAATGGCTCCCAATCGCTCAATGGCAGGAGAACTGGCTGGAGGTACTATATGATGAGATTGATAATGAACTAAGCAAAAGGAAAATCAGATGCATAAAATATTTAGATATTCTTCGTTGGGGCCACACTACTCAAGTACTTTCTCCACCCATGAAGCTTACCATTTTATCTTTCTTGCTATTCAAGACCCCAAGGATATGTTATTGACCCAAATTTGGAGACCAGACATCTATCCTAAAATCTCCACATTTCTTTGGCTACTCAGCCAGAAAAGGATTCTCACTTGGAACAATCTCCTCAAGAGAGGCTTCATAGGCCCTTCAAGATGTCCCAATTTTTTGTAGCATGCTAAAACCATCTCTCGTCTAATGGACACATGCTCGTTGGCTAACAACTTATGGGATAATATGGCCATCCAGTGCATAAGAACTAGCAGAATCAAAGCAGACATTTCTAATACAATCAAACATTGGCCTACTGACCCCTTCAATAGGAAGTTGCTCAACACTCTCTAGACCCTCCTTCCTTGGTTCCTTCTCTGGTTGGTCTGGAAGGAAAGGAATATGTGCATCTTCAAAAAAAAATCACTCCTTTGGATTCTATCTGGACCAATCTATACATCAACCTTCAAGAGACTCTGGCCCTACACCATTGGCAAGACTCGAACATTCCAAAGCCACCTCTAGAAAGAATTATCTAGGCGAATTGGTACCTTTCCATCCCCAATCACCACATGGATATCAGGTATCCCTCAAGCCATCCAGATTCGCCGAACACCTGGAATCCACCAACTCATGGTCTGATAAAGATGAATTTTGATGGGGCCTCTAAAGGAAATCCTAGTGTAGCTGGTTTTGGTGGTATCTTCAAAGACTTAGCAGGGACCCCCCTAGTCATCTTCTTTGGCTCAATAGGGTGGGATTCAAACAACTTTGTGGAATTGTAAGGCCTTTTGCAGGGGTTCTACCTTGCCTAGGAGCATAACTTCTCCCCCCTGGAAGTGGAAGGAGACTCTAACATTATCATCAATATTGCCACTCATCTCCTCTCGAGAGCTTCTTCTTACAAGTTGTTTAAGAGTTGGTGTCTTGCAGCAAGGTTTGATCAAATTGAGAAATGGCTTCAGAATCAGTGAGCCATCTCCTTCAAGTATGTTAGACGGTTAGATAACAAGGTAGTAAATCTTCTAGCCAACAAAGGATTTGAGAAATATCTATCTCTTTTTTCTGGCCCTCTCTCAAGTATCAATGATGCTTCTCTCATTCAGGAATGCACTCAACTGGTGCAAAATGAAGCTATGTCCCCAGATGTGGGTGCTTAAAACAAAAAGAGAGGTGGCAGCTCCGTAGCATGGCACACGGCCTAGCAACATGGCCACACATGGGACTCATCCTGCAGCTAATAAATCCTCCAGCTACTTGCCTCATGCAAACACTGTTGTCTCTCCATATTGCTTTAATTCCTATCTGGTCCGCAAGCTTGAGAGCTACTCCATGACGTCTCTCTCCTCTCCACTATCATTCGCCTCCTATAGCCTTAGTATCTTGGCTCTCTCTACTCAGTTCTCCTCTGCAACCTTCAATATCCTCTATGAAATTCATTTTCAGCTGGCCTCGTCACCTCTTCACACTAGCCACCCCATTGCCTCACTGCCTTTGCACTCTAGACATCCCTTGGCCTCACCGCCTCTGCATGCTAGCCATCCCACAACCTCTCCCCTTGATCACACTCATTCCTTCTCAAGCATGCTACGGAGGCATCGGATGAGATGCCGTCGAGGCTATGGCAGGGGCCAGTACTCACGCCCGACCATTTAAATCCATGAAGACAGTCACTCCCATCCTCCTGAGGACAATTCATATTAGTTTCATTATGATTGCACCCTGGACTGCCCTCGAGTCACCGCCACCCTCATTGTGAGCTTTCAGGAGATGCCATCGCGCTCAGGTTCAAGAAAGAGTCTCAGGAAATCAAAAATTTCCCCTGCTCCCCCTCAGCATTCTCGAAAGTCTGAGGCGTTGCCAGTCAAACTGGGAGCACGCTCCTCTATTAGTGAAGGTAGCGACAGCGGCAGTCTAGGTTGTTCTGTGGATGAAAAGAGGGATGGAAGAGGCAGCCTTGTGCGTACCGCCACCACTCCTAAGCCCAATGTGCGGCATTCAAAGAAATATGAGGATTCATCGGATGAATACAGGTGTCTCATCACCGAAGAGCCTTCACCTCAGCCTCATGAAAAGTAGCATGCCATGCAACCCGAGTAATGAGAGGTTACCTCTCTCTGTGTTGTTTCATCTTTCAGATATCACATTTTTTTCTTAACTATGCGATAAAATCTGGGTATTTTTTTGTTAATGCTGGTTTCCCTACTCAGGGAAGCAATTTTTGGACCGATTTCCCCATCTGGGGTAGTCACTTTTTTGTTTTTCTGAACTGTGCTCCCTCTGGAATTGGCTAGCATAAAAAATATGGAGGCAAGCTTTGAATTGTATATTATGTGCAAATTAATAGAATAGTCTTACTTAGAATATATATATATATCTGTGTGTGTGTGTGTGTGTGTGTGTGTGTGTGTGTGTGTATTTCCCCTACACACTCGAGCTACATCCAATTGATGGGTAACATTACTATGATGTAAAGATTCATCAAATTTTTTGCATGGTTGTTTTTTTAATATTTTCTTAAAAAATTATCAAGATCTAATCCTTCACACAAGTAAGAGAAGATAAAGTTAATGAGATGGAAACCTAACAATAATTATGGGATTTAATGTGTGTGATACGAGTGATAATTCATTGTGATTGTTTAATTCCGTGTAATTTAAGTCACAATGAATAATTAGGGTGACCTTGATTGAAGCATGTTTCTTTTTAAGGGGAAGAAAGGTAACATAGTGAATTGATAACCTTGAAGAAAAGACTACAATATTAGTCTAGATTTATTCCACGGTTTATTTTTATGTTCATTGAAAGTTAAATAGTGCAAATAAATGTTTTTGTTGTTGTTGATGATTATTGCAACAAATAATGCACTTTTTTCTTGTATGGATTTCTATTTTTAGTTGCATCTAGCTTCATTTTATCATCTGCATCCATTATTATGCCAAGAGAAACAAAATTCCCATCGATATCCCATGATATTGTCTAGAGTGCAAGACCATGCACCCATAGCCTCCGAAATGATTTATTGATCCACCCTAGGGGAGATGATATATTTTGGGAATTTATTGGTGGTATGTATCTATACATTGGAGTTATAAGATATTCAAGCAATATTTGGACCATTTTTTTGTTTGGGTGCAACTTGGTGACTCTATCGTAGGTGTCAAAGACATTATTATGAATACTTCGGTTGTCATACACATGAAACAATATAGGCCAGATTCAACACATTAAGTATGAAAACAATAAGTGGAGAGAATTAGAATTAGCAACACAGGAGGAAGAAATATTTGGCACTTATCTCATTGGACATTTGTAGGATTCAACTTCTCTTCTTCTTCTCCCATCTTCTCTATTTCCATACTAGTGATATGAAATGAATTATATTAAACATGTGCATATAAAATATCACTTATTAATAAGCATAGATGATTATTAATATGTGTGGGTGATTGTAATATGCATGGTTAATACTTAAAGGATACACCAAAAGATTTAATATACAGACTAGGAATATGAAAAATCATAAATTAATTTTAATGGTTTTAAAACATTTGAGAGAAAGTATAAAATATAATAAACTGCACAATTTCATATGCACTTAGACGATAATCATGAATTTCCTCTCCACATGCTAAAATGAGGCTATTAATAAACACATTTACAATATAACCTTGGAAGGAATTGATAGGAAATTCCGTACATTAAGTAAGATCAACTTGTAGTTAGTTTAAGTGGGATGATTGTCCCCCTAATATGTTGGATATTCCATGTGAGAGCTCATAATCAAATTAATGAGATAATGAAATTATGTTGAACCAAACTTATGGGTGTAGGATAATAATCCATAGGTTTAATGTGTTTCCCTTGTGCTAGATATTATTGAGTTAGAGGACTAGATATTGAAATTAATAAGAGATCACCATGGATGAAGTACTATACCATCATTTAATATCTCAACCAAGCTTATATAACTTAACGAAGAAAACAAGAGAACCTATATTTAGGCAAGAACGTGAGGCAAATAAAATTGATCAATTTGATCTAAAATAGTAGTGCAATTCCCTATATAAAGATACAAGCCCAAATCTCATCTCACATTCATCTTTCACATTTTAGCTCTGCGCACTTTTGGAGCACAAGGAATATTCTCTCACAACTATCATTTTATGTCACTTTTGGTTTCACATGTGTCATTTTCTTGATCTTTATTTTGCAAGTGTCACATTTGATTGCTCTGATTATTGCATGTGTCACCTTTGGATTTCTTTTTTTTTTGCATGTGTCACTTATGCTCTTGCATGTGTCACTTTCACTTTCTTTCTCATATCTTGTTAAGAGAAATTTAGCACACTTTCTAGAGGTAAATCCAGTGCACTCTCTTGCACTAGTTGATGTTATATAGCACAAGAATATGCGTTGGAAACTCTCCCATGGAATAGCACACCTTTCTCATTACAATTGAAACTCGGGCCATAAAAACTTGCATCCTGACTATTGCACTTGGAGATAAGTGTCATTTTATCATCGCCTAGATCAATATATGTTGGTTTTGGGTATTGTACATATTATTGTTAGAAGAGTGATCGTACATGTGTGTGGGATCATGTTAAGGACCTACCATGCATTCTCTTTCCCTCTCTTTATTCCACTGATCTCACACTTAGTCAAATTTTGGATTATTCCTTGTCCTCACATCTTGTGAAAGATTTTACCATGCTTACCCTTGAGCTCAATTCATGACTGCATTGTGCACTCCAATGAAATATACGTACCTCTCTTGAATCTTACCAATACGTACTATGCCCATCGCAAGGCCTCTCTCCCCTAATTTCACATTGAGCGTCTCTATAGCACAGTTACCCAAATCTTGTTGCTTAAATTTTCCCACTATGAAAAGCCTTGAGAAACCCTACCTTATGTTGCACATTACGCACTCCTAGTGTTTCAGGGAAAATCACCCTAGAGGTTCGTTGGGTTACAACCTCCACAGAGCAGGGGCATGCTACTTAAGAAGGACTCACACAACCATACATGTTCATGAAAAACTAAATAGAGTAGATCGAGGAGGTTACCCGTAGGTCCTACGGTTGAAGTAGATCCCGCGGGGTCCAAACCCCCAGCAACCGTCCTTCCTTCTTAACCTGAAAGACAAGAAGAAACAAGCACAAAGAACTGGTTGTACAACATATATCTACTCTAAATGTTAGTGAAATCCGTATAAAACATCAGATAAACCATAATGAATGCTTAAATAACAATTTTCTCATATATGTAAGCAGACACTAACACGTATATTTCGGGAACAAGATGGTACTTCTGTATTATAAATAGCATGTACAAAAATAACAAGTGGAGAGATCACCTGAATCCTTCCACAATCTTCGAGCAGACCGTCCTCCGGATCCGTCCCGCCCTTGCCTCGCTAAGATTCCTTCCAAACTGGTGCATACGAGATGACATATAGGGAGATGAGCATCTCAAGGAAACAAGGGTTTCCTGTAATGAATTGGGAAAGTGCAGGAGGCACGGGGAATCAGACTTGGATAGGGAATACCAACAGAGTATAATATCAATAAATTCTCTCTCTCCCTTAGGCCATGCACATGAGGGGTTTTTATACTCCCTCCAAGTAGTTTCAACAGTTGGAAATAGTTGGCCACGTGCTGGGGTGGTTGAACTACCTAAGTAACCATCAACCCAGCCCGAAAATAGGGAATTTTTATATATTTTTTCATAATTTTAATGGCATACGCGGAAAAGTCTAGGCATAATCGCGTATGGGGATTTTTACACTGTTTTTAAGTGAATTTGTCCAAGTCTGTAGGAATGGGTGCCCAAAGCCATAAAAGCAATCATGAATCATATGAAGGTGAGAAATGATGCTATAACACCTAGTGGAAAATTAGCTCTCCTTTAATCAGTTGTAGTGGAGACCTGTGCAATACCTAGAGCCTCATCCTCAATCATTGGGCATTGCATAGTCATATTGCCCAAGCTTGTCACGCTTCTCTCCTGGACTTACCATCTGCACCCAAACCTTGCTACTCTCTATTTCCATTGTGTAGTGCACATTTCCAGTGCCCAACCCTCACCCCTTTCCTCCTGAATTTTCACTTTGCACCCAAGAAGGCATCTCCCTCAGACCTTGCACGTTGTCCCATCACAACCAGCATCTTGCATGAGAAAACAAGGCAGATACGGTGGTTTTGGGACTGATATTGTCTTTCCATGAGTGAAATTCACTTGCAGGTGCTACCATCTTAACATGGAAGATAGTTTTCAATGAATTCATCAAGGATAGGTTACAAGAAGACACTTGTGGAGGTGAGACACAAAGAGACCATCATACAATGCAAGGAACTCTGGACTATGTCATAGAGATGGCAACTCTGGTTGACTTAGAAGGTTCCAATAATGATCTGGACCCTTTGGAGGGTGAAGATGAGGTACATCTCAGATAAATCATGAAGATTTGAAGACATAAGAAAAAAGAGTAGAACTTGGCATCGATACATTACCAATAAGTCTCATGTCACAGTCACCAAATTGTAGCTTCTCAAAGTGTGAACACAAGAGTGTTATTTTGTTCTATGTGTTTTTTCCACATTAATAATGGAATGAAATTATGTAACTTTTAAAATTGGAAAATGTAAAATACGTAGAAGCCTAAGGGCTACACATGGAATATGAAGAGTCACTAGGTGTTAATTTTCTATTGTTCTATGTTGTTACAGTTACTTTAACCCAATTCTTATCTTTGATTAACAATATTTAAATACAATTCTAATATTCCAATGATCAATAGAAATTGTAGATATAATAGTGAATGCAATGAACAATAAGAGACAAATAAGAGACACTTGGTTTTGTCAAAGACCGGGGCAAAACCCTTTAAAATTATTCATCTTATTAGATTGTCATAAAATGTTTAGCAATAGAGATTACAATGTTCCAATGCACCATACACAATACTATCCAGCAAAACCGAAAAAAAAATATCCAAGAGAGAGCCCAATAGATGGATCTATTTCAAATCATATTTTCCAAGAATGTATTCAATGATTAAAATCTGCGGTTAACGGTCAATAGTACCGTAGGACATAACCAAATAGATCTAGAGATCATGCGTGTGGCTAAATCTCTATAGCCACAGGGAGCAACCTATATGTGTGCGTCTAGAACTGAAATTTCCCTCTTCAAACCCTATAGTTACAAATTAAAATCTCTTGATCAAACATGCAAGCTCGGACTATGAAAATTTGAACTTGTATGAAGCAAATTCCTGAACCAACCTTAAGCATATGCAAGCCAAGAAAATTAAGAGAAGAAGAAGATGCTTGTTGATGATGTCCAAATGAGGGTCACCTGAATTTTATTTATATGCTTCAAACAATGTCCAATTTCATTATAAATCTAGCCTGAACTTTTGTGCACATGTGGGTTTACATATTAAAAATACATTTTTCCTTAACCAAATTAAATTATTCCAAGGGCTAGGAGTGGTATTTATTAATGAGGAAGGCTATCTGAAGAAGGGATTTTTTCCATGAGCTATCAAATTAACACTCCCTCTCAACTAGGGATAAATTACCAACTGCAACATTCTCCCATCCCAAATATCAAATCAAATGTCATATTTTCTCATTTGTGCTCATATGTTGAACACTCTCGAATCTAAAAGAAGAAGAATTTAACATTGAAGGGGAGCTCAAGAAACCACCATTTATCCATCGAGGAGTATCTGCTACCACCCAAAAACCAATGAATCATCATAGGGGAGTTCCAACTCAACCCAGATCATAAGGGATCCCAACTCAACCCATTATCCAAAAACAATAGGCATGATACAAGTTACTGTGAGGTAAGGATCACAACTATCCTATCGTATGTTGATCTTCCCATCAAGACCCTCAAGAGTCAAGTGGTAGAATACCTGCATCTAGAACTTTGGGAGAATACACACACTTACCCTACAAGCTAAGGATTTGAAAAAACCTACGGCACTTGGGGGAGATACACACTTACCCTACAAGTTAAGTATCACACACGCCCAAGTCGTCATCTCAACCCATTGGCCATATGGGGAGTAACAATCCCAACAAGCCCAAATTGTGGGTAGGATGCATACTAGGGTATACTCGAAAAGGGGAGATACAAAATTAGCATTAGGTGAGGATTAGATATGCCCTAAGATGAAAATAAGGGAGATACACACTTATCGTGAGGTAAGGAAAGAGCACATATATTCTCTGTGAGTTCCCTCAACCCTGAGAGCTCTTTTTCTCAATTACTCACCATGGGAGATAAAATAGGGGGGAAAGCATAGCTTAGTGTCCTCAATCATTCGAGACCCTTACTCGATAGGGTCATATCCATCAGTCCAAACTTCCCTTTTGAAAAATCCTTGGTGAGTATGTTTTCAATACACTCATCGGTCGAAATGCGATGGGGTCTCACAACTCCTCTCTACACGATGTCACGTATGTAATGATATCTTATTTCAATGTGATTGGAATTTTCATGAAACACAATATTCTTTTCCAATCATATCCCACTCTTCTTATCAAAATATATCACTATTGTGTCCAATACCTTCTCAAACAACTCGCCAAAGATCTTCCTCAACTATACTTCCTCACAACTAGCCATGCCAACAAAAATATATTCTACCTTTTTCATACTCAAAGTCACATACTTATGTTTCCTTCTCATCCAAGATATCATTGTAGAACCCAAGCTAAAGCAACACTCATATGTGTGCTACCTATCAATAACATTTCCAGCATAGTCAACATCAATGTATCCATGTAGTATCACATCTTCGGAATTATATCTCAAACTAAGATTGATCATCCCATGAAAATATCTCAGAATGTGTTTGGTATAAAACTATTGTGCATGAAGGGGCTCAGTCATGAATTGAATCAAAGTGTTCACTACAAATAATATATTTCGAAATTTTTTCACTAGGAACATCAATTCCCCATTTAACTATCAATACTCAAAAGGATTCGCTAAATTAGGTCCAACAACATCTCCACATAAATTCTTGAAATTCATCTCCATAAATGTGGCTAGGGACTTGAATTCATTCATTTCAAATGTTTCCAATAGCTTCACAACGTAATTTCCTTGGGAAAGGGAAATCTCTCCATGTCTCTACCAAAATAATGCATCATAACAGGATCCTTCATTTCGAATTCAGATGCCAACTCCCTCTTATCCTCGAGCATCAAAGGCTCACTTAATGCCAAGAATAGATCATCGACATATAAAACCAAAATAAAAGGCATACCTTGGAAAATTTTGGGGTCAACATTACTTCTTTTCAATCCAAGCTTCACCAGATAACTGTCAATACAATCATACCAGGCTCGGGGAGCTTGCTTCAAACCATATATGCTTTCTTCAACCTGCAAACATGAGTCTTCTCGTACTTCACTTAAAATCCATGAGGCTACTCAAAATATACTTAGTCTTGTAGTATTGCATGAATAAACGATGTCTTTACATCCATCTGGTGAAGTGTCCATAATTTTCTAGTGGCAAGAGAAATAATTGATCTAATAGTAATGTAGTGGGCAACACGGGAAAATATATTGTCATAGTATTATCCCTCTTTCTCGGAGAAACCTCGGGTCACGAACGTTTCTTTTTAATTTTAAATGCTTCCATCAACTCCATGTTTGATCTTATATAACCATTTTTAAGTTATGACATACTTTCCCTGAGGTCTGAGCACAACATCTCATACATCATTCTTCATAATCGATTCATTTCTTCAACCAGGGAGTCCTTCCAAATCTATTCTTTCACAAATTATTCAAAAGTAGAAGTCTCATCCTGGATCATAGTGCTCATAGCTACAATATATACTATCAACATGACTTCTTACTTTCTCAAAAGGTCCTTTTGGTAGGAACATATCTCTCAACATCTTTTAAAGTATCATGAATCCAGATAGGTCTCTTGCTAGGTCCCTATAATACTAGTGTGTCCCCTTATTTTTATTGTTATTATAGTCCCCTTATTTTTATTATTGTACCCATGTAGTCCCCATATTGTTATTATTGTTCCCCATAGAAGCCCACTATTTTGATTGTTTTTCCCTTACATTTTTATTGTTATGTTGGCTAGGATTATATGGTGACCCATTAGAATCCTATATATAGAAAGGAGGATTTTTCTCTTGTATCGTCCAAGAATTTTCCATTTATGTAATGTAAATGAGGTTTCCCCATCAAAGAGTATTATTTCTAAGTTGTTGATCTATCGTTTCTTCTATTCTGTGTGTTGGTTTCATAAAATTTTGAATCAAATCTTTGGATTCTAGGGTTTTGCTGTTGCAAACATGTCATCTTTGAATTTTCGCTATAATTTTATTTTTATGTGAATTTTTAGAATATAAAACAAAAACACATTTGAGCATAAATCCTAAGGAACATCGGTTAAAATTTCAGACCTTGGTTCACAATATCTTCGGAGATATGATCTATGGAAGTTAGGATTTTTGTAGGCGCTAGAATTTCACCTCAAACAGGTGACCAAGGGAAAATCATCATAACTTTCATTTCAGGCATCAAATTGGAATTTTGTAAAAATTAACCTAAAGTGCACGTACTTTAGTTTTATTGTATATTTATTGCAGAGGTGAAGGTCAAAACAGTGACACGTGGCACGTCTTAAAATTCACTTTACTAAACCAACCCACAATTAGGTCATTGTGGGAGATCGGGAATAACTTTGTCTTGAAGAATCCAAATTAGGTTTGACCTGTGGCATTGGAAATAAGACGTAGAGGGATACGACAAGACCGAAGTTGTGATATTGAAGATATATATTACAGAGATACATCAATTTTAATATATAGCTCCTCAAAAGCAAGAAAAAGGTGTGTATTTTTAAAAAACAATTGCATAAGTCTTGTTTGAAAAATAAGTTTGAAGTGATTCAAAGGGCATATTGAAGCGTATACATCAATATTGGGTTCTAAAATTCCCCCCAAAAATAATTTCACACCCATTAAGCCCTCATAAGTTTCTACTATGACTCATGAAGAGGAAGAAGTGCAACATGATATATCAAAATTACGGGACCAACTACAACAAACTTCGCTCTCGAAAAGAGTAACAAAAATGAAATGGAAGCTAAGATGGATGGTTTGAAGAAAGACATGAAAGTCATGGAATCTAAAATGTATGGTTTGAATAATGGCATGGATTGTTTGAAGAATGACATGGAAGCTAAGATCGATGGTATAGAAGAAAAACTAAAAGAAGACATGGAAGGTTTGAAGGAAGGTTTGACAAAGTTGCTTCAAAAAATGATTCCTAATGACGAAAAGGTAGTACATGAAACTAATAATGAGAACAAATTAAAGGTTAATCACGATTTCATAAGCTCTAATGTTGGATTGAAGACCCATCATATTCCAAAGATCGTATGAGGAAGTTTGATGGAAAGGATCTCGTAACATGGATACTATATATGGAGCAATATTTTGACCTCCATAATGTGTAAAACACACAAAAGGTACGTATTGCAGCTTTATATTTAGAAAAAAATACATTTGTATGGTATTGATGGCTTTTCTCTAGTAAAAAAATTGTCACTTGGTCACTTTTAACGGAGGAAATGATAGCACATTATGAGGATACAAAGAGAAACACCTTCTTTATCCAATTGATAAATCTCAAAAAAAAGGGTTCAATGGTGGAGCACATTGACGACTTCCAAAAATTGAATGTAATGGTAAAGGATATTCCAAAGAGAAAAAGAATAATGTCTCCATAGGGAATATAAAGGATAACATTCAGCATGAGGTTCGCCTTTAGGAACCTGATTCATTGGATAAGGCATTCAGGTTGGCAAGAATAATTGAAAGAAAAATTATGGTGACAACGAAGCCTACCACTCACATCTATAAAGATGGAAGTGCTTCTACTCCTAGTATTCCACAAACTAAAAGGTTTACGCCACAATAATTGGAAGAAAAAAGAGAAAAAGGGATTTTCTATAGGTGTGATATAAAATACACAAAAGGGCATAAGTGTGTTGAGAATAAATTATTTTACATAGATTGTGAAGAGGAGGAGGAAAAGGAATAGGAAACTTCAAAAGAAGAGGATATACGCTAGGAAAAAAGCCTAGGAGGAAGAAGAAATTAATCTGACCATATCTGTAATGCATTGGCAGGAATTACCACTCCTCAAACTCTCAATATAGAAGGAAATATCAAGAAGAAAAATGTAATAGTGTTTATTCATTGTAAGGTAGCCAAGGAATTGAATTTCTTCCTATACCCAACACCAGAGTGTCAAGTGATGATTGCAAATGGAGAAACTATAAATTTCTCTAGAAAGTACCATAATATCAAGCTAACCATGGGGGAATATGTATTGAATAATCCAATGGGTGGTTCTGATGTTCTACTAGGAGTACAATGGTTACAATCTTTGGGGACTATAGCTTTTAATTTTCAAGAAATTTTCTTGAATTTTTTTTCATAAGGAAAGAAAGTTGAATTATGGGGTATTGTAGGGAATCCAAGAAAGATAATAATCTCTAATGTCATGAAAAAAATTATGAAAAAATAATAATGAGGTTTAATTGCACAATTATGCTCACTAGAGGTTCAAACATCAAAATCATCTATTTCTCCAGATCTCCAAAAAGTATTGGAAAATCGTTCCAAGGTGTTTGAGACTCCCAAAGGACTCACATCTATTAGTCATCATGATCATACTATTCATTTTATTCCAGGAAGTGTTCCTCCAAACATCAGGCCTTACAGGTATCCTTATGCTCAAAAGAGTGAGATTGAAGGTATGGTTTCAGAAATGCTAGAGATTGGTATAATTCAACCTAGTCAAAGTGCTTTATCTACTCCAGTAGTATTGGTGCACAAGAAGCATGGATCATGGATTATGTGTTCGGATCATATGTAGCTCAAAAATATCACTATTAAAGATAAATTTCCCATCCCCGTCATTGATGAATTATTGGATGAATTACATGAATAAATTTACTTCGCCAATCTCGATTTGTGTTCTGGATATCATCAAATTAGAATGAAGGCTGAAGAAATTTCAAAAACAACATTTGGGACTCATGAGGGTCATTATGAATTTTTGGTCTTGCCTTTTGGCCTTACTAATGCACCTTCCACATTTCAAGGTTTGATGAATCACATTTTCAAACCCTTCCTTAGAAAATTTTTGTTATCATTTTTTGATGATATACTAATCTACAGAAAGTCTTGGAAGGATCATGTTAAACATGTTGACAGGGTGCTCAAAATATTGGAGGAGAAACAATTATATGAAAAAACCTCCAAATTTTTCTTTGAAGTATAGGAGGTGGAATAATTGGATCATATTGTATCTCATGAGGGTGTTAAGGTAGACCCTAACAAATTTAAATCCATGAAGGAATGGAAAATCCCCACAACCATAAAGCATCTACGAGGATTTCTAGGGTTAACATGGTATTATTTCAAGTTTGTTAAGAAATATGGGAGAATATTGGCACCTCTAATGATCCAGGTGGCTCCGGACAACCTCAGCAGACTAAGAGGGCTCATAAATGGTCAAGATCGAAAGTGGTCGGATAGATCTCAAATCAGGTTCAGATTGAAGTGCTCGTCACCCTAATTCCAATGGTGTGAATGGATTTCCAATCCGAGCCTGTATGAATAAGTTAGAGAGAGTCAAATTTTTGGTTAGATTTTGGCAGTGGGCCAGGTTTAAGTGTTCCACAAATTTACCGTCAACCGGTAGGTAACTTAGCCCCCAAAAATTGGCGAAATTGTGGCTTCTTTAAAAATCCCAATAACCCTTATTTTCGTTAAATTCAAAAATTAAAATTTGTTATATATATATATATATATCTGGGGTGGCAAGCCACCAACCCCGCCACTCCCCCCACCCCCCCCCAAAAAAAATCATATTATATTACCAAGTTAGGGTGGCGGGCCATGACCCCCGCCACCCCCTCTACCCATGAAAATATGTGGTGTCAACATAGGCAATGGGTGGGCCACCTCTGATGGACCCGACCCACACCACTTATATAAAGGTCAAAGTCATATAATTTGGATGGAACAGGAATCACAGTGCCAACATGGGTCGAACCTATCCATCCCATGTTGCTGACCCCCAAGCAGGCAACTGTTATGAAGGTAAATCCTCTCTGCAGACAGAGATGATCCCTCTAGCCCTAGGGTGGGTCTAGTAACAAAAGGACATGCTAAAGTGTTGATTCCTAGTTAATTAATGAAAAAAAGACATGGTAGATTGACCTACCTTGAATCCAACAATGTCGATGTTGCAGAAAGAGTAGTGGCCTCTCGCTCCTGCCTTAGCAAATCACGATCTGTTCACTATCACGCTCAGATACTTGAATATAGGAAAAAAAACAAGAACAACATATGACAGAATAGTTTCAATCACAACTATTAGCCAGTAAAATAGGGCTAAACATATCGCATCAAATAAACATCATAACTCAATAGTGGAACCAAATAGTAGTCATGTATGATAATTCGTAGAAGGAAGAGTACAACCGAAGCTTTGATGTTGCAGTCTCCTCCAACAGGGTTCAGACGAAGCGCGTCTCAAATGTTGGTCAGGGAATTCAGACTCAAGCTCTTTTATAATTCATTGACTTGAGCTCTCTCAACACAATATTTATTACTCTATCTTCTCTAGAAGCTTAGCTATAGTATAATTCTCCTAGTTTATCTATTCAACCGTTCAACTAGTTTCTACTAAAAGAGATTGTTTCTTATATAGAGGAAAGGGAGAAGGTTTGGATCCCTACAAAGGTGGGAGGGAGTCCTATCCTTTAGGAGAGTTTCAAGGGAGGTGGAAACTACTAACTAAAGGAAGGAGTCTGTGGTTGTTTCAGTTCAACCACTCCCAATGACTCATCCCCGAGGTGGTTGGAATGGAACCTCCGCCTCTATTTTTAAAAAACATTCCATAAACAGCTTTGCACGAGTGTCTAACTGGCATAGAGCACCAAGTGGCGCGGGCTCAATGTTAAATTTCTTGGTCAGCGCGAGGGTGTAACGGGCTACTCGTGGCAAGGAAAAAGTAGGGATTTTCACAGCTCTGCTTAGGGAAATGTCAACGAGAATAATGTTGCTTTCATCAAAAGGGATGCAAGGATGGTATTTGGAAAGAATGACACTGCTTATTGGTCATAGAAATAACCCTCCAATGTGTGAGTTGGGGATTGCAGGGATAGTGACAAAATGTTGTGTAATAGATGCCCCCTAAAGCATGAAGTCCGAGAGAGAGGGAGGGGTGAAATGATTTATGAGAATGTGTTCGAACCAAATACCACTATTGGAAGACCTGCAATTACAAATAAAACTGATATCTGTGATACATGAATCATGTGGCATGGGCACAACCATCCATAATAGAGTATATAAAACTGAGATATGAGGTATGGACACAGCCATCTAGCAGGAAGGATCAATAAATAGACTCAGGTATGGTCGTAGCCATCCAATCAAGATATGTTAGGATATTCTGACACATAGGAAATAGTTAAGAATAACTTACCCTAGTGTAGAGTTAGGTAAAGTGTGTTTCTTTACCATGTACATTTGTAACTTATAATCCGATGGGCACGATTTGTAGTGATCCGATGGTTATCTCTCACCTTGGTATTAACGGCACTTAATGATCCATGGCTTACCACCTGATTGGTCCATGATCTCTATTTAAACAGCATGGAGGGTCATTTTTCCAGTAACCGTTTATGAGAGAAACACATGTAACTTTTCTTTTATATTAATAAATTCCCTGAAGTGGCCGTGTTGGCTCAGGGCGTGGACTGTTCCCCTCTTTGAGGGTTTTAACCACATGATTATACTGGTGTATTTATTTGTGATCTATTTTTGAGTGGTGACCTTTGGTTCTTTATCTACGGAACTTACCCTGTAAATTCCTACATGGTATCAGAGCTATTTTGAGGGCCGCGTCCGTTGTTGATCAATCCGAAGCCGGTTTGACTACATGCGAATGTTTTTTTGTAGATATAATATTTCTTAATATTTTTTTTCTTGAAAAAATACTCGGTTGTGTCTGGAGCGTCTGTTAAAGTGAGGAACGCCTTTCGTTTCATGCGAAAATGTTTTCGGCAGCTTAAGTTATGTCAGTTTAGATCTGGAGGTATAAAGCATCTATTTTGCAGTAATATTTGTTAATTTTTCTTCTTATTTCAGTTTATTTCTGTATTAAGGTTTTATTTATTTGCCGGATCTATACCCTCTTCTCTATGTATTCTCTTTTTTATGCGCTCTGTGTGATCTCGGCAAATCAGAAACAAGAAAAAGGGATTTTTTTGCTACGTATGCTCTTTCCCCACGTCTTTGTGTGATCTCGGGAAATCAGAAATTTTTGCAATGAAAATTGTCACTTTGACATTTTTTTGTTGTATGAGCTCATTATCACTCATACTTTCCTCCTTTTCAAGTCTAAAAACATCAGTTCCTCACGTCAAGCCTTAAAAATAAGAGAAAGCTCTCAAAAGTCTCTAAAACTCTGGTATTGCACTTTCTCTTTGTCTTATCTGCAGTCTCGCACCTAATGGTCATGTCTCTTGCATACCTGACCGCAATATCTCTGTGTTAAGGGTGTGGACCCCTGTAAAATATTAAAAATTCCCATGTAAACTCAAAAAGCTCACTTTTAGTCATTTTTAGAAGCTTCTGGAAGGAATCTTATGGTGGCAAGTCCACTCTTTTCAGGTTCATGTATCCCAAGCCTTACGGAGATAACCCCTTGATGTGAGGAACTTATCCCTTTGAAGGAGGATTATATCCCTTCATAGGTGGAAATATAACCTCCTCGTTTACACTATAAAAAGAGGCATTGGGTAGCCTCAAAAGGAGTTCAAGCTTTAGTGTTATTTGAGGTAAAGTGTTGTTGGAACTTAGACTCCTTTAGCTGAGATTTTATGAGGAAAGATTACATACCTGTATGTATCTCGGTTGGAACAATGCAAGGCTTGTTAGAGTAAAGGAAATTCCTGCTTCGGACCCTGAGAAGACCTGTTCAACATCAAGGCTGAAAAGGTTGTAAGGTTCTTCTACTATTTCAAAGTTAATACAAATAAGTTTGTTTTTTTCAATAAGCTCTCAACTGATTGTTTATTTTATGGATTCCTTCATCACCATAATCGATATGATTTATGAATATATGCTATGCAGGTGCTATTTGATTTTTGTTTGTTTGTGATTGCAGATCTTTGAAGATAACTCTTTCGGATGACTGAAGGACGACTACTACAAACAAGTGTTGGATCAAGGTAGGATCGTAACACCTTTGTAGCATTTACTTATACATCGTGATATATCTAGAGAAAAATAGATTTAATTGTCTGTTTGTTGTTATAATATCTTCTGATACTAGGGAGATTGGTCTTTTCTACAAGATTTATTTATTCGGCAAACAAAATGGCGACTCCGCTGGGAAGGTTTTTTGATTTTTGGTTTTCCTTTGTTTTGACTTGAGAAAATAATTTTTTCTGGTCTTTTATTGATGTATACTCGCCTAGGTAGCTTAGGTTTACTTTGATTTGAAAAATTTTGAAGTCTTTTATGTTTTTCTTGAACTTTTTTGGGGACCACACTTTGCTTCACACACAGTGCGGGCATCTTCGCACTTTCCTTAAGTAACCAGTGTGGGACCGCACCTGTTGCCTTTGGAGCCTGCGGACCCTGTTAAAATTTTTGAAAAACTTAAGATTTCTTCTTCCAGTTTACATTTATATTTGATTTAGGACTCTTAGTGTCTACCCAGATCTGTATTTTTCCTGTCAAAAATCTCTTGTGAGTGAGTTCCAATAGTATTTTTGTTTTGAGTGTTTTTCTAGAAGTTTTGCATACTTGGAGTGGTTTTCACTTTGTCTCTATAGTGACTCAAAGATTAGAAGCTTGAAATACCTTAGATCACACTGGTGTCTTTTTGTCTTCTTGATGACTCTGACTCGGTTGCGAAATCCATCCTTTTTGAGGAATAAATCTAGTCTTCTCTTTGCAAATCTTTGAACAAACTTTGTTATAAGTTCTGAATTTCATTTTTACAAAGGAAAACATATCTGGATGTTTTTTATTTGTTTTTTATTCTATGCAAATGAATCCTTAGTTTACTGAACAACTAAGAAAAAAATTCTCAAAATTTTTTGAAGCTTTTATTCAATTAGATTTTCGAAGTTTTTAGATCTCAAAATTAGTTTTTCGTAGTTTTGAGTGCTTTTCTAGAACTTTTTTAAAAGAAAATTTGGTTTTTGTAGTTTCGAGTTTTGAAAAGTGAAAGAGATTTATTGTGAGAATTGATTGTTTGTCTCATTTTGAGTTCTTATTGGAAAACAAAAATATTTTCTTTTCATTTATTCTTTATGTTGAAAGAAAGAATTGTCTCTTATGAAATTGCATTTCTCGAACTCTTTCTTTTAGCTAGACTTCATTGAAAGAAAAATGAATTGCTTATCATTTTAGGTGCATTTTTTAGTGTGTTTGGAGTCGAGTCTTCACACCATCAAAGTTTCATTTCCATAGCTATTGAATTAAAGAAACATCCCATAAAAACAACGCTTAATTAAAAATTGATCTAGTAATTTTTTCTATTTCTAGGGCTCTTATCACAAATATATCTTAGGCTAGTATCTTGGAGTAGGGAGTAATTAACTCTCCAAGATAGTAAAAAAAAACAAGTAGATAAATATTACAGTAGGAAATAATCAAATTGTAATTGGTACATTCTGGGAAGCTTCTCTTAAAGGAGTTAATCATGAGATCATGTCTGAACCTTTGAGACAATCAATTTTGTTTCATTGGGAAAGATAGAAGATCTGCGCGCATTACAAACGGTAAACCCTGGATTAACCACTGTCGAGGAGCCTGGGGTCACTTGTTGGTAAACCTTAGATTGACCATGTCGAGGAACCTTCGAGGGGATTGAGCTTTGTTACTCTGCCCTTGCGTGTAGAATCGGATCGTAGACTATTCCCCCAGTTGTATTTTTTGATGTTGGTATCCTTAGTGTCCATAAAATTAAGATTATTTCCTAAGGTGATGATGAAGGAAAGATCTCACTGTACCTGGAGTAGACGTCGACTACACTCACTTGGACTCTCTGGGGGGTTCTCTTCACTCGGGATGGTTTTGTGAAGAAACTTGTTCCAGTCTGTTTCTTTAAGCAGGTTGTTGGGGTAACTGTTCCAACCGCTCTTTCTGTATTAAACTTTTACTAAGTTGGATTTCATCACCAACTAGTGTTTTTAGTATGGGAAGTTATTGTTTTTGCGTGGTTTGAACTCTTAGTTTTTTTTTAGGCATGTGATTCAGCTGTTTGTTTCTTTAGAGACTTTAGGTGTTTTTATTGAAATTTTCTTTGTTTGCATGTGATTAATTAATATTCAATCGTGGCAGAATTACCGAGACAGTCCTATAGACTTTAGGGAAAGCCCCCTGAGTATACACCAAGCCAACTTGAAGGGATATGAGCTCTAGTATCACCTAGTGACAGTAGAATGAGATCAACAGAAGCCGAAGATTCATCTATAATTTTTCATCCTAATTATCATATACCAACAATAGAGCATATTCAAGAGCCAATTTCAGTTTCTGAAGTTACTGGTAGTATTTCTCCTTCCAGTGAATTAGCTAAAGAACCTGAAATTTCTGAGCCTGACACTGAACCTGTTGTTTTGGAACCATCTTTAGGATTTCTTACTCCAACTTCTAGTGATCCTGGTTCACCTAGGGTAAGAAATATCATTACTGAAAATCTTCCTTCTGACCTTATATATATTGAAGAACTTGTTGGTCTAGATGAAGACATAACTCTTCCCAAAAACTAACAGACTTTCAATCTTAGGGAGCGTGAATCAATATTCTACAGTCCTTTTAGAAGTGACGCTTGGTATTTATCATGGGTCTTAGTTTTTAAGATTTTTTAGAAAACATGGGTCTTAGTTTTTCACCACCTCTAATTCCTTTTCATCCTACACCAAGAGGTTATTATCCTTCATCGATCAGTTAGGAGAGTCATCTATGTTTTCCCAATCACCAGAAACATTTTTATACGGTGGTCCTTCTATTCCTTCGGGGTACCAGGCACTCTCTGGTACTTTCTCAGGAGCAACTCCTCGACCATTTGAACAAGTGTTATCATCTGATATTAATGGAGCTAAAACTGAAACGTTGAATGAAGATCAAATCTTTATGATGTCTGGTAATATCCCAAATCCTCAACCTCAAGGTAGTCAGTTACCACCTGGGGGGCAACCTCAAGGTAGTCAGTTACTGCCTGGGGGGCAACCTCATGGTAATTTTTTACCAAGACAAACTGTAGGACAATATTATGTACCTAGAGAACAACCTCAAGGATAGTACATACCTCAAGGTTATCAACCTTCAGGACAGTACATACCCCAAGGTCAACCCCAGACTCAGTATATTCCTCAGGTTCCTTATCAACCCCAGATTCAGTACGTGCCTCAGGGTTATCAACCTCAAGGTCAGTGCCCAACTCAAGGTTTCCAACCACCTTCTGGTCAATCATTTGTACAAGGAGCTGGAAATTTACCACTTAATTATCAACCCTATGTTCAACCAGGCTATGGTCCTACATATGCACAACCTTCTATGGGACAATACCTCGGAATGAACATGGTGTGAAATCCATCTCAAATTCAACAGACTACGCAACCTAATGTGCAGTTACCTAATCAACCTGGACAGCCTTTGGTTTCTGGTCCAACCAGCAACCTGTCCAACCTACTGTTCAAGTCTCTGCACCTAGTTCTGTTCAACAGCCTAGGCCTAGTACACCTCAGACTCCGCCTCAAACTGCTGCAACTACTACAACATCTATTCAACCTACAACACCTGTTTCTGGAGTATTTGTAGCTCTGGTTTCTTCTATCCCTGCATCTGTGAAAATTCCTCAAGTATCTGTGCCACAGTTAAGATCTACAGTTCAGACTTCGATTTAGATGCCTACAAGACAAGATGGTACAAGTACGATTGCCACAAGTCAACCACAATTCACATATCAACTGTACCAGGCACAGTATCAATTCAGTCCCATTGCAAAAAACCCAGTTAATCAGTATCAACCGTATCCTGGCTATACTTATCAACAGCTTCAACAACCCCAGTTTGGTCCGATTAATCCTGGTTTTCCGAGAGGTTATACCATTCCTAATGCAAATCTGATTTTGGGTTATCCTGGATATCCTCCTCCCAGAACTGGTCTCATTACTCAAGGTTTTTGCGACCCTAACAGTTAGTTACCATTTATTGTAACTTTGTATTTACTTGATTTGTCATTCCTCACGAACGATCTGATTTACTATCTTCTATATTGGCCGCCAATGCCTAATAGGTTGCCTAGTGATATAACGAAATTTTAGGGTAATTTAGGAGAGGATCCATCAAATCACTTTATGAATTATCACTGCTGGTATGCGTCTAATTTTATAATTGATGATTCAATCCGGTTACATATTTTTCAATGAACTCTTATTGGTCATGCTACCAAATGGTACATTGAGTTGCCATGAGGCTCTTTTAATAATTTCAATCAGTTAGCAACTGCTTTCTTAACTCATTTTCAGTTTCCTGTCAGATATGAAAATGGCTCAAAACTTTTGACTTCACTAAAACAATCCACGTCCACATATATTTCTAATCATATTCATGAATGGCGATGTAGAAGGCATTTAGTGAAAATTTTCATTATGGATCAATTTTTGGCGGAATGGTTCATTAAATCATTACTACCCAAAATCACTGAAGATGTAGCTAAGGTAGGAGTTGTTATTGAAGAGCAAGTCATTGATCGGGCTCAGTACCTTGACCTCATTTATATGCAGTCAGGTACTTTACATGAAAAATCCCTGATCTTCCAAAACACGGTCAAATAACTGCAGCTCCTTCAGGGTCTCATGCTGCTAATGGTATGATTGGTTCAGTTAGTACTAAAATAAAGAAGAAATCTTCAAATAATTCTTCTCCTATAATAACTTTACCTGGTTCCCCGAAAGGAGATTCTTCCACTGAAATTTCTAGCGACATTCATGTTGTAGAGTCATCTACTACCAAATCTAAATCTGGAAGTAAAAAGAAAGGGAAGAATAAAAACAAACAAAATTCAAAAAATAAAACAGATAAAAATGAATCTACTGACGAAAAACGCAAACCTCACTATCCTTGTTTCATTTGTGACGAGGATCATTTTACGAAAGAATGCCCACATCAAGCAGAGGTTTCAAAATTCATTAAAGGTTCTCAAATGCCTGCTGTCTTAAAGGATCCTTTTCCTACAAAAGATAGTAAGATGATTGGTTCTTCCTCGAATGCCTCAGAAGAACCCATTCTGATGATGTCTCATGTAAGGATTACGACGCGATCACGAGATTATGGTATTAAAAATTCTGTTGGTGGTAAAGAAGTAGAATCTTCTAATTCAAACACATCAACTACACCTCCTCCTGTTTCTGATCCGCTACAGATCGAGAAACTCAATTCAGACATAGTAATCAAACCGCCTGCTAAAGGTGTACTTCGTAAATCAGCTTTCAATCCACACGTGAGAGCTGCTTAGAATTACAACATTGTTGAGGACTTAGCTATTTCCCCTTCAGCAATGTCATCTTTGGAAGTGCTGCAATCGTGTCCAGCATAACGTAAATTACTATTGTCTGCCATAGGAGCTGTCAATATTCAGGATTCAAACCTAATAATCTTCGATTTAGAGAATATTACACCTCGCCTACCCCATCAAATGGCTTTCCAGATTCTAGTATTATTCAAAAACAGACCTAGCTTTCATAATGTAATTGATGAAGGGGCTTCTATGTGTATTATGTCGATCCATTGTTGGAAATCGCTTGGTTCTCCCACACTCAATCAATCTCCAACAATTCTAAAAGCTTTTGATGGTCGAGGGTTCCATCCTTTTGGAATTTTGCAAAATTTACCTATAGAGGTAAAAGGAAAAACCATAAATCTCAATGTGGAAGTGGTTGATGCCCCTCTAGATTACAACCTTCTCCTGGGTCGAAGTTGGTCTTATGCTATGGCTGCTGTTGTTTCATCGGTCTTTCGGCTTATCAAGTTTCCACATAAAGGAAATATCATTACAATATACCAACTGACTTATTTCTCATCCAATCCAGCCTCTCCAAATAGTATCCAACACATTATTAAAACAACTATCCCTTACAAAGATGTCGGCGTAGGTTTGATTAAAGATTCTAGTTTACTAGGAACTTTTTCCTTTCCTGCTTCTAAAGTATCACCTCCTATCGCAAATATTCATATGATTTCATCGAATACTATTAATTTTGATGATCCTTGGATCATATTTTCTGATTCCGAGGTGGATTCATTCGATGGCGCGATGCCTTGAAGTCCCTTTGAAATTGCATATCAGGCTATATAGTCATTTTCTGATATTTCTTCAACCGAAACTGATCCAATGAATGTGATCCATGAGGAAACACTTTCTATATCTAGCTCAGCTACAACGACATTTCCTGATCTTGTTCATACTGATGAGCAGATTCATGAACTCTTGTCTATTGATGATTTACCATGGGAATATTTACATCACCGATCTTCATTTTTACCTGAGCTTGATCATTTTGAAAATGATTTTTCTTCTATTTTTACTACTGATTATGTCAAAGAACCACAGAATCCATTGCAGCATTTTGATTCTGAGTTAAATTTGGAAAATATATCTTGAATGGCTCCTATTGGCCTTTCAGTTAAGCCAGGAATTATTGAATACATTCATATAGGTTCTTCCTATACGGACGATGAAATCCAAACTTATAAAACCCTATTTCAAGAATTTCGTGACGTATTTTCCTGGTCATATGAAGAAATGCCAGGAATCAATCTGTCAATTGTTGTCCATGAAATTAAGACTTACCCGGATGCTAAACCTGTTCGACAACGTTTACGTCAAATACATCCAAGAAAATTTGTTGCTATCAAAGCCAAAGTTGAGAAATTACTTCGTGTGGGATTCATTTATCCAATTCCTTTAACCGATTGGGTATCGAATATTTTTCCTGTCAAAAAAAAACAAGGAACGATAAGAGTATGTATCGACTATAGGGATATTAATCGAGCTTGTCCTAAAGAAAATTATCCAACCCCTTATATCGATCAAATTATTGATGATTGTGCCGGTAGTGAAAGTTTCTCCTTTATGGATGGTTTTTCCGGTTACAATCAAATCAACATACTCCCTGCTGATCATCCTAAAACATATTTCATTTGTTTGTGGGGAACATTTTATTATTGCAAACTACCCTTTGGATTGAAGAATGATGGGGAAAATTTTCAAAGGGCTATGTCTTATGCATTTCATGACATCAAGCACATTGTGCAACCTTATCTCGATGATTTACCTTCCCATTCATCGCGTAGAGCCGATCATCTCACTCATTTATGAGCTATCTTTATGAGATGTAGGCATTATTGAATTTGGCTGAATCAACACAAATTTGTTTTCTGTGTAGAATCGGGTCGCTTACTGAGATTTGTCGTTTCAAAAGTAGGCATTCATGTCGATCCATCAAAGGTTGAAGCTATCGTCAATCTACCTCCTCCTTCGACTCTTCTCCAACTCCAAAGTTTGCAAGGGAAAGCAAACTTTTTACGTCGTTTAATTCCTAACTACGCCGAGTTAAAAAAGGGTTTTACCAGGTTGTTAAAAAAGAATGTTTCATTATTTTAGGATGAGATTGCTGATCGATATTTTGATGCACTCAAACACGTGTTGACCCATGCACCGTTGTTGCATCCTCCCAATTACATCCAGGATTATTTTTTGTACCTCGCCACTTCTCATTCCATCGTTGGGATGGTTTTAGTTCAGGAATATGAATTCAACAATGAACATGTGATTTACTATCTTAGTCGAAATCTGCATCCGACTGAGATAAAAAATTTGCATGTGGTGAAATTGGCCTTGGCAGCTGTCCAAGCTTTCCAAAGATTTCGTCACTACATCTTATTACGCAAAGCCACAGTGATTTTTGACTGTAACCCTATGATTTATATCTTGACTAAACAATTGCTAGGGAGCAAGAATTCCAAATGGATAGTTATCCTGTGGGAATTTGACTTGGAATTTGAAAAATCCAAGGCAAAGAAGTCTTTGGTTTTTGTCGAACTGATGTGTGATTTCCCGTGTAATGATACTGAAACTCTGGTGGAGCAGCCCATTGCAGACGAATCCTTGTTTCTTATCAGTACTCTTGATCCTTGGTATGGGGATATTATTGTTCATATCCAAACCCAATATTTTCGGAAATATCACGATCTCAGCGATGGAAAATATGTTTCCAATCCCAACAATACAATATTATTGGTGATACACTCTATCGTCATGGAGTGGATTCTGTTTTCCGACGTTATCTTACTCATGAAGAAGCTGAGAAGGTTCTGAATGACTATCATTCTGGAGCATGTGGTGGTCATATGTTTGGGTATTCCACAACCCAAAATATATTGCGCGCTGGTTATTTTTGGTTTTCCTTATTCAAAGATTATATCTATGCAATCCGAAAATGCCACAATTGTTAGATATTTGATCATAAAATGCGTGCACCACCCACTCCTCTTCACCCTATAATTGTTGTCGGTCCTTTAGAAAAGCGGGGTATTGACTTTATTACATGTAACCCTCACTCGGTCGGGGGGGCATGCGTATATTATCTTAGCGGTACATTATTTTACTAAGTGGGTCGAGTCGATGCCTACATTTCCAGCAGATGGCAAGACTGCTACAACTTTCATGTTCAATCATATAATTGCTAGATTCGGTGTTCCCCAAGCTATCATTACGGATCATGGAAGTCATTTTCAAAATATCATGATGACTGAACTGACATATCAACTTAGCCTGCGCCACAATAGTTCTACTCCATATTACCCGCAGGCTAATGGTTTGGTTGAAGCTATCAATAAAGTTTTAGTTACTATGATCAAACGAATCATTGGTATTCATAAGTCGAATTGGCATACCATGCTATTTTCAGCACTTTGGGCATCTCAGACCTTGGTAAAAACATCAAATAGTTTCACTCCTTTTCAACTGGTTTATGGTTTGGAAGATGTGTTACCTATTGAATGGGAAATTTCGTCATTACAATTAGCCGTAGAATTACTCCCAGCTACTTCTGAAGAAGAGAAACGTTTTTTGTAGTTAGCTCAGCTAGATGAGAATCGATGCACTGCTGCATTAGAAAATGATTCTCATGCAAAATGAATGAAAGCTTAGTATGACAGAAATGTTACACCTCGCAATTTTTCAGAAGGAGAACTATTTTTAGTATACGATCAAACGAACGATAATCTAGGGGCTAGAAAATTTGTACCTATGTGGCATGGTCCTTACATTGTTAAGCGAAAGCTGGAAAAAGGAGCCTATGAAATGATATATTTTGATGCAGTCTCTTTAGATAAACCCAAAAATGGGCTTTATCTGAAGAGATATTATGCTTAAATTTTTTATGGAGATTTTGTTAGATTAGTTTCTTTACAGCTGGTGTGTCTTAGATAGAAAAGTCTGCCTAGTTTAGAGTGTGCTCTTATCACTATTCCTTCTTATATGGGTTTTACTCTTGATATTGCAGATATCAACGTCTCTTCAAACATACATTGGTTTTGCTGATGGTGCTTTTCGTAGTACACGGAACATTTCTTCCGCAGCTTGGGTTATCTATTCACCCTCTGATGAGTTAGTATCTATGCATGGGGTAAGCCTCGATCAAACAACGAATAACATTGCAGAGCATAGTGCAGTGATTGAGTTATTATCTGAATCCATATCATTTGGAATTCGGAGTTTGATTGTGTTATGTTTTAAGAAGTTTACTCAGAATCCCAGTGGAGTCGTTGTTAGCCACCTATAAAAATTTGTCATATCAAATGGTGGCTAGATCATTTTTTAAAACTTTAAGAAACAATTTTATGAGCAAATTTTGATTTCTTAAAGTCTTATGAAGATAACTAATCCTTTAGTTAATCTTCACTGTTGTTTCCCTCATAAATCCTGAAAAATCTGATGTTTGCAAGGAGAAAGACTACTGAAATTCCCATTTTTCCATCATTTTACCCCTCCTTTCCTCCATAAAAAATCCCTCCGTAAGCCTCATTTGACCTTATAGTTCACTCCAAGACCCTTTTAAAACCATTTGATCCCCTTCCATTTGGTTTAAAAACTCCTTTTCCATCTACCGGAGCCCTCAAATTGCCTAAAAAACTCTGTTTTTTAGGCCAAAAACACCCTTTCCTGCATATGAATTTCTTAAGCCCCCGAGGGCTTAAATCTGGTAAAATCCTTCCTCATAGGACCTTAAGCCCTACAACCGGGCGCTAAAGACCTTTTAAACCTTCCAAAAACCCGACTTTCCTTTTATTTTCTCATTTCCCTAACGAAAATGTTAAGTTGAACGTGGACCGTTGATCTTTGCAGATCAACGGCCACCATCGCACCCGATCCCCTCTATCACCCTTTCCTCTGTTCATTTGACTCCACCTCTTTACACAATCCTGATCGCCCATTGATAAAATCCAATGGTCAGGATTGAACTCGACTTTCCTCTGCTGATTTTTCATAAGCCCGACCAGTTTAATTCTTCGGTGAAGATCCACCATTGATATTTGCAGATCGACGATCCAAATTGTACCCAATATGACCCGATAACACCCCTGCCTCGTTAAACTCTTGACCACTCACAAACCGCAACGTGGATCCCACTGTCCCCCCAACCTGCATCTTCCTTCGTTGCGTGCGATCCACACCATCAGATCTCTGACCTCCCATCCGACGGCTCACAATCAGTTCCACGTTTTTTCTGCATCCAAAATTTAACACCAAAAAAGTTGTGCGATAAAAGCAGTTTTCTAAGGACGTGTGTCAGGCAGCGAAGCATATTGCATTTTTTTGGAGAAATTTTGAAACCGCCTCAGAACTACGCGAAACCAGCAGTTTTCTGCTAAAATTTCTCCTCCCCAATATAATTCTGCATTTAATCCTAGCCGTCCATCAATTTGATCCGACGGTCTTGACTTAACGCGACCCCTATGCCTTTTCCATTTCGTCTGTTCTCCCGATCGTTTCAACAATAAATCCCCACCGTCGATCTTTTAGATCGGACAGCTCTGACTATATCCTAGTCTCAAGTCCTTGCCCGTTTGTTTTCCAAAGGGTTCCATCGAAAGATCCTAACCATCCATTCTTTCGATCTAATGGCCTAGATTGCATCTAACCCCCAAGTCTTTGTCCCTTTGTTTTCTCTCCCGGACGTTTTATCAATTTTTCTCCACCGTCGATCTCTAAATATCGATGATCCCGATTAAAACATTTCCCCCATTACATTTCTCTCCACTATCTATTTTCCCAATCGATCTCAGCTATTGATCAATCTAGATCAACGGCCCGGACTTAATCTTCCATCCGTTTAACCAACTGCCTCCCAATTGACCCCATCGAATGATCTTAGTCGTTGGTTTTTCTCATCCAATGGCCACGACCTAATCTTTATCCCAAATCTTCCAAACAGTGCTAAACCTATCTTTTCACGGGTTTTTTCTTAATTTCTCTTGTTTTGTGCAGTTTTTTAAGGTTTTTCCATTTTTTTAAGAAGAAATGAATGACCAGGGATGACGATCCCTCAGGCCAATATCAATCAAGAAATAAAAATTGCAGGGTTCGACCTATGATTTATCCGTGCCTCATGAGCACTGATAACATTATAAAGCCCTCTGCATGCCTGCAAGAACAACAAAAACACAATAAACCTTAATTATACAGAGAGTATCAGTGTAAAAGGGTGGGATCGAAGTAGAGATGAAGAACTAAATGTTTTTAACACAGTTTTGAGGGATCAAGGAATAAATTGGACTATCAAAGGCCTAATCCACATAGTTAAAGACAGTATGAAGACCTAAAGACAAAATTAAGCCTAATCAGACCTAAAACACAGATCAAAAGAAAATTAACAGTGTTTTAGGGAAAAACAAGTAGATCTATCAATTCGAGAAGCCTCCACAGCCACATTAGAGGCTAATTGAATCCTCTGCAGTTACCAAAAGCCACCAACAGCCTCAAAGCAATCAAAGAAGGCATAGTTATTTATTATTTCAAAGATATTTTCCTAAACATAGCTGAACAATTAATACAACCAAAGAAACTTATTACAACTGTCAGCAGAGTTATTACAAAGATAAGAAACATACTCGAAGTCAATCTTCTCATCCATTAAGCCTTAAAACGTAGAAGCAGAGTTATGAAGCAGAGTTATGGATAGAATGCATTCCTGCCTTATGCCTTGCATGGTTTTCAGGGCTAGGAATTGCATTAAGTATAGAATTAATTATAATTGAACCCTAGAAACTCTTCCACCTCCTCATTTTATTATAAAATCTCCTTGAGGAGCACATTGTAAAGTGTTGGTTGCTGGACTTTGATGTAATACATGTTGCTCGAAACTTTCTACATGTAAATATTTTTCAGAGGCGCTTGAAGCTCTGTTTGGGATCAAAGAAGTTAGGCTGAGAAGAGAAGATGATTTATGTACTGAAACATTGGACTTGAAGTATGTAACTGGATTGAAATCAATATACAAGTTGATTTTTGGGATCCTGGTCTATATCATTGGTGAAGTACTTCTTACTGTGTTATTGTTTTCCTTCCATGTATGCCATTTTGTTCATTTTTCTCTGATAAAGAACAACAAATATAGAGCTAGGATTTATTGTTAAAAGTACCCTAATCTTACTGATAAGTTGTATCTTTATGTTTTCCTCCAATTATGTGTTTAAGAATGACTTAAGTTAAGTATAAAAATTATCAAGGAATGTTGGTTTGTCCATGTCTTGATGTGAAAAACTTGAAAGGAATTTCTTGAATGATATTTTCTTTACATGCTAAGTAGAGTTAGACTAGAAAAATTTATGGTTTTCCCTGTCTTTTATTTCTTTCTCCAAAGGTTGTTTTGAAGGTTTCCCTAAGAGTATGCTAAATCAGGCTTTGAATTTAATATATATTGCTTGATCTCAAGCTGCACTTTTTTTTCTTATCTGTTTTCATCCCTTCTGAAAGTAGCCATGTGGATTGTTGGATTGTTTGTATGATAAGTTAGCTTTAATACAAGCTTGTCCAAAGAAGTTTAAGGTTAGCCCTGTCTTTGGTTGGTTTCAAACAGTTTCTTAAAAAGGTTTTTCTTGTATGGAAATTTGATAAATCCTTGTTGAAATTATTGACTTCTTCCACTTTCTTAACACTTTTAATGTTCCACTCCATCATTTAATCTAAAAATATCTTTTGATATAGATGAATTTCCCCATGGACTACTCTTGAAACTGTTGTGCAATTAAAACCTTTTATGACTCCATAGCCCAATGGATTAAGTGTTGTTTCATATCTATCCTATCAGCTAAATCTTGTTCTGATTATTCACACCTTCACCACTTTGAAACTCTTTCATTTTTAGGACTTTCCACTCAATTAAAAATCATGCTCAACCATCCAAACAAACAAACAACTCTTGTTCTTAATAATTAGCCTAATATCATACCAAAAACCTTAAAAGATAAATCAATCTTTGCACTTATAGAGATATCCCTCTTTGGATTCAGGAGGGCTAGATCCTAGAATCCCAAAGTGGTTCAAATGTTGTCTCTGCAGCTTTAGTCTTGCCAATCTGCTAAAATTACAGAGGCCTAACATTTCTGGCGACTCCGCTGGAGAGTTTTGAGTAAAATCCTTAAAACAAAACACTCAGTGTTCAGTGCAGTATTAGTAGCTCTCTTCAAGCACTGCCAAACATGTTGGTAATCATGATAGGAATTATTTGAATCAGTGACAAACTAAGTAACTCTTATGATTCTCATAGAAACTTATCAAACCTTGAAGGAATCAGCTAGCTAGGCCATAAGAGTAAACTCTGTTTGTCTCATCACCCTAGCTAAGTGTTGAAACAGATTTAGGACACTCTTAGAACCCATAGGATTGAAAAAACTCAGAAAACCCAAAAATATTTCAGATTGGTTTCAAATAAACATGGTGGTGGACCATAAAACATTTTACCTCCAAAAAGAGCTTAAAATTTCCACCTGTTGACTCCACAATCATAAACAGACCTTAAGACTCCACTGGGAAACCCATTATCATCGTAACATCATTTGAACTCAGTAAAAAAGACTTTAAGGATTAAAGTTTTCTTGTTTAAAGATCAGTTAGCCTCCTAAAGATTGTCATATTTGGTTAAACTTTTCTTGTAAGTTGGGTCTGAAAAACATAGCATAGTGGCTTCTAGGAGAGTTCATACTAGAGCCTATCCCGACCCAAATCCTCCTGAGATAGTTGATAATCCTGAAAGAATTCTTAGGAAATATCCTAAGGCCCAAGCTTCAACTATTGTTAGATCACTCCATAAAGCTAATTTTGTCCCTGAAAACCTTGTAGCTCTACAAAAATCACAAGTTGACTTAAGAAATCCATTCAGAACTAAGTCACTTGATGATATAGATCAGATAGATTTAGAGCCTTCACTTTCATCCCAAGACAGAAGTGAACATCCTGGTAGCAGAGAAACTACTCCACCTAATTCACATTTCATTCATAATTTTGGTTTCTCTCATCCTAGATCTGCTCAACAATCTCTTACTGGTCCATCCACTTCTGTTATCCATACACCCTATGTTAAAACCATCCCATTCCATCAACCTCCTCTCATTTCACATCCTCCACTTGTAAACCCCCCACTTTTTCCATAACCTCCTATCATGGCAACATGGTATGCCCCCTTAGTCCTTCCTTTACCTCTAGTCAATTTTCCACAGGACTATTAGTCCAAGATACCATTGTATGATGCCAGTGGTGCTACTACTGCTTCACAACATGTGGATAATATGAATGACTACTTTGACAGAAACGAGATTGATGATGAACTATCAAACTTGGATTATTTTCTCAAATTTTAGGGGGAGAAGCAAGAAAATTGTTCAAAGGCTTTACCCCTAATAGTATCAATGACCTTCAAGCCCTCCATCAGTTATTCCTAAACAAGTGGGAAGTCAAGAAAAACCCTCTCCAAATACTTTCAGATTATAACAGCCTCAAAAGAAACACTGGGGAAAGTGTTCAAGCTTATTGCACTAGATTCAATAGTGTGTATAATGCTTTACCCCCAGAATTGAAACCTCCACAAGGCTTAGCCTTAAACAAGTTTTCCGAAGGATTTGATCCTGAAATGGCTTATCAACTTAGAGAAAGAGACCCTTTGACTTTAGAAGATATGCAGAAAGGAGCCTTAGCTGTGGAAGTAAATCTAATGGAGAAAAGAGCTAGAATGAGGAATGAGAAGAAAGTATCATTTAGGGAAGAGTCTGCACCTTCCACATCTAGCTCAAAAATGGAGAGAATGATGGAAGAAATGATAAAAAATATGAGCATACTTGAGAGAGCACAAGTTATTCAAAACCAATCAGCTCCTCAAAACAGAAATCAAAATCAAAATCAGAATTTTAGGAGAAACTAACCTCCAAACAGACCAAGGGAAGATGATCAACAGATTACACCTCCTTTTCATCAAAACTATGTAAGTGAGGTTGAAGAAACAATTGAACAAACAGAGGAAGATGACATAAACATGTTGGGAGTAGATAATGATACTTTTGATGTTCATTACAATAGAAAACAAGGTCTCTACACACCCTATGATGATAAAAGAGAAGAGGATGAATATTATTATCAAGAGTTGGAAAATGTCATCATAGAAACTCCAAAAGAGTATGACCTTAGGAGTAAAAAGAATCTGGAAACTCCCAAAAGTAAAACCTATGACAAATCTGCAAAAAACAACCCTTTGATTAAACCCAAAAACATTAAACAGAAAGACAAAATAGTGGTTGTAAATTCTGAAAATAACAAAGAGAAAGGCACTCAAATTAATGAAAAATAGAGTGCAGACCTTAGCAGCGTTAGCACCTCAACTAGTGCTCCTACTAAAACAATTTTGACCAATGTAAATAGAGAAAATCAGCAAGCTGATTTTGATGAGAAAATGGTGGTTAATAAGGCTGAAACAAGCATTGTAAAAAATCAGATCCCTTTTAGTTTAGAGCAGGAAATTTCCAAGATAAAAATCTCTGTTCCTCTTACTAAATTAGCCACCCAAGATGTATATAGATCACAAATTTTGAAGGCTTTTAACATAACAGAAAATAATGACACTGTCAATCTTAATGATGACCAACCAGAGCTTTTATTTGGTCCTAAGATTGAGGGAAGATACCAAGAAGGACCAGTTCCTCCTTTTTATGTTAGTTTGAAGATTCATGACAAAATTTTACACAATCCTATGCATGAATCAGGGGCCTCTCATAACTTAATGCCGGAATTAGTGATGGAGAGCCTAGGGCTTAAAATTACCAGACCATACAAAGATCTATACTCCTTTGACTGTAGTAGAGTGAAATTCCTAGGTTTGATCAAAGGCCTTTGTGTAAACTTAGCACAAATTCCAGCCAAGTGTTTAGTAATGGATATTGTAGTGGTTGATGTACCCCCAAAGTATGGTATGCTATTATCAATATCTTGGGGAGCTAAGTTACAAGGAACAATGCAAATGGATATGACATATGCTACCATCCCTGTTTTTAATCAAATACGAAGACTTTATAGGGAATATCATATGCAATACATGGTAAGTAGCCAAGAAAGACCAGAAAACTCTCCTATCTACTCTGTACATACATGCCTTGACTCATTTATTCTCTTCAATCATGAAATATTTAATGAGCAAGAAACCTTAACTGATTTAATGGCCACTCCTCACTGTAATGTAGTGGCAGACATAGAAAATGAAGAAGACATAACAGAAGGGTAAAAATAGTATATCAAAACAGAAAATCACTATAAACTAATCACGGGTCTTGGGCTACAAAACAGTCATCCGTTGCTTGTCAACATTGAGAAGAAAGAGAACAATCCTCAACTTAATGAAGAACATGAGGAACTAGAACACTTTCAACACAATACTGGCTGTCAAGAACAAGTTGAAAACACACAAGATAAAGAGGATAGTAGCCAAAATAGTAATTCTAAAGTTAGTCCTTTTTGGAGTATGAATTTTGATGGGTATTGCAATAAGACAATGCAGGTGCATGCATTTGGATACATAACACTAAAAATAATCACACTAAAGGACATTCCTACAGATTAAATTTTCAATGTTCAAATAACATACCTGAGTATGAATCCCTCCTTTTAGGCCTACACTTGTTGAAGAAATTAGGAGCCAAAAGGATAAAATTTCATGGGGATTCAGAGTTGATTGTTAGGCAAGTGAATGGGGAATATAGTGCCAAACACCTCAGACTTAGAGCCTATAGAAATGATGTCATGGACTTACTAAGAACATTTGAGGAATCCCAACTTATCTTTGTCCCAAGAGACCAAAATATCCTTGCCCATAGTTTAGCTTTTGCTGCGAGAACATGTTTAACACCTTATGAAACCAAACAATGCACCACCCAAATCAAATTTAGACCAGTTGTCCCTGATAATGAGAAATATTGGCAAGTGTTTGATGGAGACAAATAAATAGAAGACTTCCTACAGTCCAGAAATTAATTTGAACTACCAAGTTCAGATTCAGATTATGAAGATGACTATTCTATTGAAGAAAACCCACTTGATGAAGAAGTAAACTCTCCAAATATTGTTGATATAAATCTGTTAGCTAATAAAATTGAACATAACACAGAGATTAGTGTAGATTTACTAAAAGAAGACTTAGAAACACTGCAATCTAACACTCAAATTTTGCTAAAAGTTCTGGTCCCATTAGAGGAGTTGTTTGATTTCAATGATGTTGCCAAGAAACCAAAGCTGGAGCTTGTTGAAACTAAAGTAGAAGAGTGTAACATAGGCAGTGAAATAAAACAAAAAATGATCAAATTGTCTAAAACTTTGCCAGCTCACATCAAGCTGAAATACATTGAGATGTTTAAGGAATTTTCTGATGTATTTTCATAGAGTTATGAAGATATAAAGTCCTATGACACAGAAATAATTAAGCACAAGATACCCATCAAAGAAAACCAAAAGCCCTTTAAACAAAAATTAT
The DNA here is from genome assembly GCA_034641835.2 of Pinus albicaulis. Classification (NCBI taxonomy): domain Eukaryota; kingdom Viridiplantae; phylum Streptophyta; class Pinopsida; order Pinales; family Pinaceae; genus Pinus; species Pinus albicaulis. Next base: position 757,960,849 of record CM076584.1, on the reverse strand, counting down.
GCAGAATCAACCTTGTTCAATTACCTTTGGTTGAGAAAGAAATCAAGAAAATGTATGAAGCTGAAATTATTGTCCCTATTAGATATTCAGAGTGGGTGTCTAATCTAGTGTTAGTTAGGAAGAAAACATGAGAAATAAGGCTTTGTATTGACTTTAGGAACTTAAACAAAGCTTCATTAAAGGACAACTACCCTTTACCCAAGATGGATCATATTTTACAAAGGGTAGTTGGTTCTAAAATAATTTCTTTGCTAGATGGCTTCTCAGGATACAATCAGATATTAGTACATCCTGATGATCAATTCAAAATAGCCTTTACTACACCTTGGGGTACTTTCATGTATGTGAAAATGCCATTTGGTTTAATGAATGCTGGTGCTACATTTCGGAGAGCCATGGATATAATGGATATTGCTTTCTGGAAGGTATAGGCTGCTTCATCATTATTTATCTTGATGTTATCATTGTTTTTTCCAAAACAGATGAAGAACACCTAGAACACTTGAGAAAAGTCTTTGAGAAATGCAGAAAATATGGGTTATATTTAAATCCAAAGAAAACAATGTTTGGTCTCCAAGAAGGTAAACTTCTTGGACACATCATATCAGAAGAGGGAATAAAGATAGACCCAAAGAGGATTGATGGTATATTGCAAATCAACCATCCTAGAAACATCAAGGAACTTCAATACTTCCTTGGGAAGATTAATTTCTTGAGAAGGTTCATACCCAACTTAGTTGAACTCCTTAGAAACATAACAAACATGCTGAAAAAGGAAGAAGGAGTTAAATGGACCTTAGAAGCAAAGAAATCATTTGAACTAGTAAAACAAGCCTTAACCAAAACACCAATTCTTATTAGTCCTGATTTTACAAAGGATTTCTTCATTTTTTCATTTGCATCAGAACACACTATAGTTGCTATCCTATTATAGAAAAATTTGAAGGGACAAGAGCAGCCAATTGCATTATTTAGTAAGGCATTGAGAGATGCACCTATGAAGTACAATATTATGGAAAAAAAAGCCTTTGCATGATGAGAAGCGGCAAAAGACAGGTTTGCATTTACACTCCCACATAGTCCCATTTATAAACCGGGTGTAAAGACATTCTAACACGGGACCCGGATGGAGGAAAGTGGATAGCTGTGATACTTGAATATGATTTAGAAATCAAGCCCACTAAACTCATAAAAGGCCAAGGACTAGCAAGATTAATGACTGAATTTAATTTTGAAGCTCTTGATATAAACATGATAAATGCATTAGATGAATAGGAGGAATTTTCAACTCCCATTGTTGAAGATCATTTTATGAATTCCTCTTGGTATGATGATATTTTATATGTTTTGCTCAATTTGAATACACCTCCTAGTTTTTCTAAAACAAAGGCAATATTTTTAAAGTTAAAAGCTGTAAATTACTGCATTTTGGATAAATGTATTTATTGGAAAAATGCTAGTGGATTATTGCTTAAATGTTTGCCTGAGAATGCTGTAGATAATATCAAGCATGAGTTCTATGAAGGAGAATGTGGAGTTCACCTCTATTGGAAGACAACTGCCAAAAAAATCCTTAGAGCTGGTTACTATTGGCCCAACTTTTTGAGGCAAAAGAAAATTTCTTCCCTTACCTTTGCATCTAATCACTGTTGAAGCTCCTTTTCAATAGTGGGCTCTAGACTTCATTGGTGAAATCCATCCACCATCATCTGCCCAACGTAGATGGATTCTCACTGCAATGGACTACTTTAGCAAATGGATAGAAGCCATCCCTTCTAGGCAAGCCAATGAATTTGTCATCATAAAATTCCTTGAAAATCATATCCTCTCTAGATTTGGCTATTCTAAGAAGATTATCACTGAAAATGCTGCTGCATTTGGATCCAAAAAGATGGTTGAATTCTTTCATAAATATCAGATTAAATTAGGTCATTCTACTACTTATTACCATCAAGGTAATGGGCTGGAAGAATCCTCAAACAAAATTTTGGTGAACATAATCAAGAAGTTGCTAGAGGATAATAAGAAATATTGGCACACAAAGCTAGTACATGCATTATGGACTGACAGATTAACACTTAAAAAATCAATTGAAATGTCACCCTACCAGCTTGTTTATGGAGTAGATGAAATTTTTCCAACTAGCCTAGGAGGTCCAGTCATGAAGCTGATCCAAGAAGTAAAGTCTGAAGACAATGACATGATCAGAAGAATTAATCAGACCATGCATCTTCAGCAAACCAGAGAGGAAGTCTACAACAGAGCATTACAAAAGCAAGAAAGCATCAAGAAGCTGTTTGATAGAAGGAAAAAGGCCAGTGATTTCAGCATTGGTGACAAAGTCTTAAAGTGGGATTCAAGGAGAGAAGATAAGGGCAAGCATGGGAAATTTGATAACTTATGGCGTTTCCCTTATCTCATTCATTCTACTACTGGTAACAATGCTTATTTTCTACAATAATTGAGTGGAGTTGAACTTTTTGGAGGTCCTGTCAATGGCAGGATGCTCAAACATTATTTTTCTTAACCACATCAGTTTGAAAGTATTTTTATTTTTTCTCATTGTAAATATGATACCCATCATTGCATTCAAAGTTAGAATATGAAAAAATACAAAAACAATAGAAAGAGAAAAGAGGGTAGACTGTAAAAAACAAGAAAGGTACATCCCCATACCAAAAAAGAGAAATAAAGTCTAAAAGTGTGCAAGTTCAAATGCCACTCCTAAGAAACACAATCCTAGTTAGTCATATAGCCTAATCATGACTAATTAGTTTTAAATTGACTACTAATATTTTAGTGAAATAAATTTTCCAAATAGCTTAATCTTCGCTTATCAGTTAGGTAGATTAGGATAGAAAAAAAAAGGTTCAAACAAGCTCAAAATCTGAACCTATGAACTTCAAAATATGAATGGCTCAAATTAGATCAAATCCTGAACCAAGGATAGAAGAAAACTAGTTCTAATATGCCCAAAATTTGAACCAGAGAACAAAGAGAGAACAACTCAAAAAAATTCAAAAACATAGCTGAAGAAAAGAGAAGGATGTTCTTAAACTTTCAGATCTTAAGCCTTCACCATTTTGTTTTAGTTTTCTGCAAGTTTTAGTCTATGTGTAGCTTGTTTTTATGTCATAGATATGAATCAAGTCAAATTGCTTAATCTTGGCTTGAATGCTTTTAAATTTCTATTTTAGAATTTAGAGAATAAATTCTGTCAGACAGTTTAATCCTGACAGAGTGTAGTTAGGTAGAGAAGCTTATGAACTCAACTTCTTAATCTGAGTTCATGGAGGAATAAGGGTAGATTTAGAATAGTTTTATGTTTTCAAAAGAATAAAATGTTGATAAAAAGAGTTTGCCAGTCCAAATGCACTCTGAAAGAAGAAAAAATGTTAGATCATTAAGATTGGGTAAGTAGAAAGCTTGTTTTGATAGAATTCCATTGTTTTTAATGGCTGCTAACATTGTCAGAGCAAAAGAAGATCAACAAAGGTAAAGAAAGTTGTAGCCCAATGGATGAGGCATTGATCAGCTTCTAGAGAAGACAGGTCTGAAGTTCTTGACACCTTCAAGAAGGTGCCATCCCCATGTGGAGCCACTGTTAGCCACCTATAAAAATTTGTCATATCAAATGGTGGCTAGATCATTTTTTAAGCCTTTAAGAAACAATTTTATGGCAAAATTGTGAGTTCTTAAATTATTATGAAGATAACTAATCCATTAGTTAATATTCACTACTGTTTCCCACATAAATCCTGAAAAATCTACTGTTTGCAAGGAGAAACACTGCTGAAATTCCCATTTTTCCATCATTTTTACCCCTCCTTTCGTCCATAAAAAATCCCTCCATAAGCCTCATTTGACCTTCTAATTCACTCCAAGACCCTTTTAAAACCATTTGATCCCCTTCCATTTGGTTTAAAAACTCTTTTTCCTTCTACCGGAACCCTCAAATTGCCTAAAAAACTTTGTTTTTTAGGCCAAAAACACCCTTTCCTGCATATAAACTTCTTAAGCCCATGAGGGCTTAACTCTGGTAAACCCCTTCCTCATAGGACCTTAAGCCCCACAACCGGGCGCTAAAGACCTTTTAAACCTTCCAAAAACTTGACTTTCCTTTTATTTTCTCATTTCCCCGATGAAAATGTTAAGTTGAACATGGACCGTTGATCTTTGAAGATCAACGGACACCATCGCGCCCGATCCCCTCTATCACCCTTTCCTCTGTTCATTTGACTCCACCTCTTTACGCAATCTTGATCGTCCATTGATAAAATCCAATGGTCGGGATTGAACCCGACTTTCCTCTGTTGATTTTTCATAAGCCCGACTAGTTTAATTCTTCGGTGAAGATCCATCGTTGATCTTTGTAGATCGACGGTCCACATTGCACTCGATTTGAATCGATAACACCCCTGCCTCGTTAAAATCTTGACCACTCACAAATCGCCGCATGGATCCCACTATCCCCCCAACCCGCATCTTCCTTCGTCGCATGCGATCTACACCATCGGATCTCCAACCTCCCATCCGATGGCTCACAATCAGTTTCACGTTTTTTCTGCATCCAAAGTTTAACACCGAAAAGTTGCATGATAAAAGAGGTTTTCTGAGGATGCGTGTCAGGCAGCGAAGCATATCACATTTTTTTTTGAGAAATTTTGAAACCGCCTCAGAACTGCGCAAAACCAGCAGTTTTCCACTAAAACCACTCCTCCCCAATATAATTCTGCATTTAATCCTAGCCTTCCATCAATCTGATCTGACGGTCTTGAATTAACGCGACCCCTGTGCCTTTGCCATTTCGTCTGTTCTCCCGATCATTTCAACAATAAATCCCCACCGTCGATCTTTTAGATCGGACGGCTCCGATAATATCCTGGTCTCAAGTCCTTGCCCGTTTGTTCTCCAAAGGGTTCCATCGAAAGATCCTAACCATCCATTGTTTTGATCTAACGGCCCAGATTGCATCTAACCCCCAAGTCTTTGTCCCTTTGTTTTCTCTCCCAGGCATTTTATCAAGTTTTCTCCACTGTCGATCTCTGAATATTGACTGTCTCGATTAAAACATTACCCCCATTACATTTATCTCCACTATCTATTTTCCCAATCAATCTCAGCCATTTATCAATCTAGATCAACGGCCTGGACTTAATCTTCCATCCATTTACCCAACCACCTCCCAATTGACCCCATCGAATGATCTCGGCCATTGGTTTTTCTCATCCAACGGCCACGATCTAATCTTGATCCCAAATCATCCAAACAGTGCTAAACCTATCTTTTCATGGGTTTTTTCTTAATTTCGCTTGTTTTGTGCAGGTTTTTAAGGTTTTTCCATTGTTTTAAGAAGAAATGAATGGCCAGGGATGACGATCCCTCAGGCCAATATCAATCAAGAAAGCGAAATTGCAGGGTTCGACCTACGATTTATTCGTGCAATCAAGAAAGCGAAAACACAGTGAAATTTAATTATACAAAAAGTATCAGTGTCAAAGGGTGGGATCGAAGTAGAGATGAAGAACTAAATGTTTTTAACACAGTTTTGAGGGATCAAGGCATAAATTCGACTATGAAAGGCCTAATCCACATAGTTAAAGAAAGTATGAATACCTGAAGAAAAAATTAAGCCTAATCAGACCTAAAACACAGATCAAAAGAAAAATAACAGTGTTTTAGGGAAAAACAAGTAGATATATTAGTTCGAGAAGCCTCCACTGCCACATCAGAGGCTAATTGAATCCTCTGTAGTTACCAAAAGCCAACAATAGCCTCAAAGAAATCAGAGAAGGCATAGTTATTGCTTATTTCAAAGATATTTGACTAAAGACAACTAAACAATTAATGCAACCAAAGAAACTTATTACAACTATTAGCAGAGTTATTACAAAGATAAGAAAAAACCCTGAAGTCAATCTTATTGCCCATTAAGCCTTAAAAAGCAGAAGCAGAGTTATGAAACAGAGTTATGGATAGAATGCATTCTTGCCTTATGCCTTGCATGGTTTTCAAGGCTAGGAGTTGCATTAAGTGTAGAATTAATTATAATTGAACCCTAGAAACTCTTCCACCTCCTCATTTTATTATAAAATCTCCTTGAGGAGCACATTGTAAAGGGTTGGTTGCTAGACTTTGATGTAATACTTGTTGCTCAAAAATTTCTACACGTAAATAGTTTTCAGAGGCGCTTGAAGCTATGTTTGGGATCAAAGAAGTTAGGCTGAGAATAGAATATGATTGCTATACTGAAACATTGGACTTGAAGTATGTAACTGGATTGACATCAATATACAGGCTGATTTTTGGGATCCTGGTCTATATCATTGGTGAAGTACTTCTTACTGTGTTATTGTTTTCCTTTCATGTATGTCATTTTTTTCACTTTTCTCTGAAAAAGAACAACAAATATAGAGCTAGGATTTACTATTAAAAGTACCCTACTTTCACTGATAATATTTATATTTATGTTTTCCTCCAATTGTGTGTTTAAGAATGACTTAAGTTAAGTATAAAAATTATCAAGGAATGTTGGTTTGTCCATGTTTTGATGTGAAAAACTTGAAAGGAAGTTCTCGAATGATATTTTCTTTACATGCTAAGTAGAGTTAGACTAGAAAATTTTATGGTTAGCCATGTCTTCTAGTTATTTCTCCAAAGGTTGTCTTGAAGGTTTCCCTAAGAGTATGCTGAAGCAGGCTTAGATTTTAATGTATCTTGCTTGATCTTAAGCTGCACTTTGTTTTCTTATCTGTTTTCATCCCTTCTGAAAGTAGTCATGTGGATTGCTGGATTGTTTGTCTAATAAGTTAGCTTTAATACAAGCTTGTCCAAAGAATTTTAAGGTTAGCCTTGTCTTTGGTTGGTTTCAAACAGTTGCTTAAAAGGATTTTCTTGTTTGGAAAGTTGATAAATCCTTTTTGAAATTGTTGACTTTTTCCACCTTCTCAACACTTTTAATGTTCCATTCACCATTTAATCTAAAGGATATTTTGATATAGATGACTTTCCCCTTGGATCACTCTTGAAATTGTTGCACAATTAAACCCTTTTATGACTCCATAGCCCAATGGATTAAGTGCTATTTCATATCTATCCTATCAACTAAATCTTGTTCTGATTGTTCACAACTTCACCCCTTTGAAAATATTTCATTTTTTAGGACTTTCCATTCAATTAAAAATCATTCTCAACCATCCAAACAAACAAAAAACCCTTGTTCTTAATAACTAGCTTGATATCATTCTAAAAGCCTTAAAGATAAATCAATATTTGCACTTATAAGAGAGATCCCTCTCTGGATTCAGGAGGGCTAGATCCTAGAATCCCAAAGTGGTTCATAATGTTGTCTCTATAGCTGTAGTCTTACCAATCTTCTTTAGTCTTACCAAATTGCTAATCGTTTTGTGATGAAGAGCATATTTTTATCACTTCTCGGAATCTTTCAAAAATTTACGAAAAAGCGAAACATTGGAGTCCTCTTTTAAGCCCTTTTCAGACTCTTGAAAATTGAAAAGATTGCCGAGCACTTGATTATTCAAACTCGTTAAAATAAATGAATGATCGTCTCTTCAGTATAAGTTTACCCCTTTTACGGACTAAAATGGACTATTTACGAAAAATATATACATTGACTAATTACAGTCAATAGAGTTCTCTCCTGCATTATTTTATCATTTTTCGAGCTCGAGAGACTAAATTTATGAAAAAGTACACCCATGGAGTTTTCTTAAGTTTTTTCTTCTGACTCCCTAAAATTGAAAAACACCGAGTTGCTCCTATACTGGACTCGTTAAAATTTAACAGTAAAGGACCTGTTCAATTTTAAGCAGGAGCGAACCACTCCTTCTTAGGGTTCAAATTTTAAAATAAGTTGGACTCATCTGAAAGATGAGCTTATAAAAAAGAAAATTTTATCCTCCTCAAGCTTGTCAAAAATAAAGAGGTACTTGCCAAAAATGGTGGGGGAAAAGGGAGAAAAACAAACCTATTTGTTACATTTTGATTTTCGGAAAACCGTTAACCACTCTTGAGCACGACACTTTTGTTCACCTGTGTTGGGAAAATCCTTTTCCTAATAGTTAATCAAACCATATTGAAAGTCTTCAGTCAATTTCTGGGTATTAGCTTTTGGTCAATTGTCACCAAGCCATTTGCAGTGTCGTTATGTGTTCAAGAAGACAGTTCAAACAAACCATTCATCTGCAAAATATTTGTCTTCCATTTTGACCATCCCTAATTCAGTCCTTGCCAATATATTTCTTCAAAACTAGATCTATGATTTTGTGTTATGGCCTTGCCTATGACGGATCACTTTCTATCAACGACAACTCATTATTTAGGAAGTCGATCTAGAAATCTTCAGTCTCTTGAAATCTGCATGCCTCAATGGTAGGTTTCTCACCTTCGATGACATATTGCATCATTGACCTTCGATCGAATGATTCCGTGAAATGTTTGACTTCAGCTCATTCATTCACATTTCATGGATTGTACTGAGTACTTTGAGGGCCATTGACATTACTGGTGGTTACTCTCACTCTTGTTAACAGTTCACATTATTTATTGGTAATCAAGTGGTTTCTACCATGTTCGACTTTGAAACATTCATTCACATGGATAGAATCGTACTAGTTCGGGAAGCGGAAATCAAGACCCTGGATCTAGTTTCTACCATCCAAGCTGCGAGGAATTTTGTTATTCATTTATACAGTGGACTATTCATAAAAAAATGGCTGCGTCCATACTGTGTCTACACATGTCTATACTATTGATGTATTGAAAAATCATTCCTGTATCAGAACAATTTAAGTCAGTTTTCTAGTTAGTTTTGATCTGAGTATGGGAATGCCTATCTCAATGATGATATATATATATATATATATATATATATATTTTGCATTGAATGTTTTTACAGGTTCTGACTAGGGTGTCCATAGGATGATCCTTGAAATGATAAAGTACTTCACTCTTCATACATGACAGACTCTATCTTCATTTATTACAGACTTCACACTTTAGGGGGCAATCTGTTGCACTGAAAATTGTCACTTTGACATTTCGTTGTCTGTATGAGCTCATTATCGCTCATAATTTCCTCCTTTGCAAGTCTAAAAACATCAGTTCCTCATTTCAAGCCTTAAAAATAAGAGAAAAGCTCTCAAAAGTCTCTAAAACTCTAGTATTTCACTTTCTCTTTGTCTTACCTGTGGTTCCGCACCTAATGGTCATGTCTCTTGCATACCTAACTGCACTGTCTTTGTGTTAAGGGTGCAGACCCCTTTAAAAGATTAAAAAGGTGCAAGTAAACTCAAAAATCTCACTTTCAGTCATTTTTAGAAGCTTCTGGAAGGAATCTTGCAGTGGCAAGTCCGCTCTTTTCAGGTTCATGTATTCCATGCCTTAAGGAGCTAACCCCTTGATGTGAGGAGATTATCCCTTTGAAGGAGGAATCTATCCCTTCATAGGTGGAACTGTAACCTCCTCTTTTGCACTATAAAAAGGGGCATTGGGCAGCCTCAAAAGGAGTTCAATCTTTAGTGTTATTTGAGGTAAAGTGCTGTTGGAACTTAAACTCCTTTAGTTGAGATTTTATGAGGAAAGATTACATACCTATATGTATCTTGGTTGGAAGAGTGCAAGGCTTGTCAGAGTAAAGGAAATTCTTGCTTCGGACCCTGGGAAGACCTGTTCAACATCAAGGATGAAAAGGTTGTAAGGTTCTTCTACTATTTCAAAGTTAATACAAATACATTTGTTTTTCTCAAGAAGTTGTCAACTGATTGTTTATTTTATAGATTCCTTGATCACCATAATAGATATGATTTATGAATATATGCTATGCAGGTGGTATTTGATGTTTGTTTATTTTTATTGCATATCTTTGAAGATAACTCTTTCGGACGACTAAAGGACGACTACTACAAACAAGTGTTGTATCAAGGTAGGATCGTAACACCTTTGTAGCATTTACTTATAGATCGTGATATATCTAGAGAAAGATAGATTTAATTATATGTTTGTTGCTAGAAAATCTTCTAATACTAGGGAGATCGGTCTTTTCCGCAAGATCGATTTATCCAATCAACAGAAATAGTAAAAAAGTGGTAGTTTCCAGTACGGCTAACTGAGAATCTAACATTCTATCGTAAGGCTTTGCATTTAGTTTTTTTTTTTCTCGTTTTTTGTGTCTTTTGTGCAGGAAAAGGAACGCACACCGAATAATAATAATAATAATAATAATAATAATAATAATAATAATAATAATAATAATAATAATAATAATAATAATAATAATAATAATAATAATAATAATAATAATAATCCCCCCTTCCTCCTTTCTAAAATAACCTGATCCTTTTCCTATCTCACTTGGTGAGGGGTTAGATTATGAGAATAGAGGTCTTGGGTTCAAGTCTCCTTCTCAAGCTTCTTTTGTAAATTTTTTTTTTTCAAAGGGGCGGAATTGTTTTCTAAAATGCCGCACTTCATCCTGTTCTCGTAACTATTTGGCATCTACAACTCATATTTTTCAAATGACATAACTTCTTCATCCGAAAGCCGTTTTTGAGCCATTTTTTTTAAATGGCCTAATTTTTCGAGATCTTTAAATTGGAGTAGTTATTTTTAGCTATTCTCAGCTTCATTAAAAAAAATAAAAAATGGAAAGTGCATGCCCGATTATTCTTAATAACACCAATTATTTCCAATGGCTACCTCACATGGTAGATATACTTAGAAGTAAAGGGATTTATAGAATAGCAAAAGGTCAAGAAACTAAACCTTCCAATGATGATAAAGTTCCTAAATGGGAAAATAGACAAGATCAAACAAGAGGGTTGATAAGAATGTCCATTTCTCAAGATCTTCGATTTCACATCCTTGACATTGACACTGTTGATAAAGCCCTAGAAAAGCTAAATAATGTTTTTGGCATTGAAAATAAATCAGGGCCCACCAGCTTGAAAATGAGTTGCTTACTTTGGACCCTAATAATTTCTCCTCTATTGAAGACTTTTTGTCCAAATTCAAGAACCTTAGACTTCTTTTAGAAGGGTGTTAGGTCAAAAATGAAGATAGTAGCCTCATCTATTACATTCTTGTTAAGCTTGGCCCTGCATACTCTGTATTTGTTTCCACCTTCCATTCCACCAGAGAAGCCATCATTTCTTCAGGAACCACCTACAAGAATCCCTCTTTTGATGCCTTTTGTGATTCTTTGATAAGAGAACAAGAAAAACTTTTACACCTTGGTCTTATCATTGCTGGAAATGCTTCTAAGAAAGCCTTAGCAGCCCAAAAACAACCATATGAAAATAATCCTAAGAAGAAGTATCCTAAAAAATATGGTCCTAAACCAAACAAGGGTCCTAATAAATTTCAACCGCAAACTGAAAAATCAAATCACCAAAATAATAAGGAAAATCAAAACAAAGGGAAGAAGGTAGATAGACATTGCAAATTTTGCAATCAGAATGGCCATATAGAGTCCAAATGTTTTAAGAAGATGGAAGCCTTAGAAGCAGAAATGAAGAAGCACAACATCAATTTGGAGCACTCTTCACCTTCATCTTCAGGCACAACACTTTCTGATTGTGGTTGTCAAGCATCAAGATCTATTTATGCACTAAATGTATCTTCTTCTTCTCCTTCTCATGAGTGGCACATTGATTATGGAGCTTCTTACCGCATGGCTAAAAATAAATCCATGTTTTCTTATTTAAATGATTGTAACACCAAACATATTTATGTTGGTGATGATATATCTCTTAGTGTTGTAGGATCTGGAACCATTCATCTAGATAATGGCTTCTCTAGGTGTCATTGTAACAACACTGTCTACACCAAGAAGGTGGGTAATTCTTTCACCATCATTGTTATTTATGTTGATGATCTTATCCTTACTGGTAGTGATCCAAATCATATAAACCGTGTGAAGTCTAGCCTTTAAAAGAAGTTTGAAATGACAGACTTAGGAAACTTGCATTATTTCCTTGGTCTTCAAGTCTTTCAATCCAAGGAAGGCATTACCCTCTCTCAGTCCAAGTATGCATGTGATCTTCTACACCACTTTCACATGGAAGACTGTAAGCCTACCCCTTCTCCCTTTCAGTCCGAAGTCAAGCTTTCAGTCAACTATACTACCCCTGAATTTGATGCTACCTTATACCATCAACTTGTTGGTAAAATTTTTTATCTAACCCATACATGTCCTGACCTTTCCTTTGTCGTTGGTCTTGTCACTCGATTTATGCACCAACCTCATGAAAGTCACTAGAAAGAAGATAAAAGAATACTTTGATATATTTGAGGTACAGTTTAGTTCAAGATTCATTACAGTGCAGGAGCATCTCCCTTGTTGATTGGTTTCACTAATTTTGATTGGGCTAGTGACCCTGATGATCGGAAGTCCACTGCAGGATATGTATTCACTCTTGGTTCAGGACCTATTACTTGGTCTTGTAAGAAACAAATTTCCATCTCCCTTTCTTCAACGAAAGCAGAGTATCGTGGTGCAGTTGAAGCCAACAAGGAAGCCATGTGGCTTCGTCAGATCCTGTCTGAATTTGGTCTTCATCAACAACATCCAATTACACTTTGGTGTGATAATCAAAGTGTCATTCATCTATGTAAAGATCCAGTTTAGCATTAGCGTATGAAACAAATTGAACTCCACATACAATTCATCAAAAAGCTCATTCATGATCGTGTTCTTGAAGTGTATTATTGTTCGACCAATGATCAAGCAGCCGATATCTTTACGAAGGCTATCACAGAAGCGAAGTTTACCAAACTTCGATCCATTATTGGAGTTCAAGAAAGTTGTCATTAAGGGGGGATAGGATCTAATGCCTCCTTCCTTCTCCTATTGTGTCACTTTTGTAAAGCCTTCGATCCTATCCCAATTTTTTCTTAAAGGGGGATGTTAGGATATTTCAACAATAGGAAATAGGCTCCTTTTGTGTCACCTTTGTAATTCCTTCAATCCTATCCCAAGTTGTTCTTAAGGGGGGATGCTAGGATATTCCGACACATAGGAAATAGTTAAGAATAACTTAGTCTAGTATAGAGTTAGGTAATGGTGTTTCTTTACCATGTACATTTGTAACTTATAATTCGATGATCACGATTTGTAGGGATCCGACAATTATCTCTCACCTCGGTATTAACGACACTTTATTCGTGGCTTAACACCCAATTGGTCCATGATCTCTATTTAAAGAGCATGGAGGTTCATTTTTCCGGTAACCGTTTATGAGAGAAACATATGTAACTTTTATTTTATATTAATAAATTCCTTAAAGTGGCTGCGTTGGCTCAGGGTGTGGACTGTTTCCCTCTTTGAGGGTTTTAACCACATGATTATACTGTTGTACTAATTTGTGATCTATTTGTGAGCGGTGACCTTTTTTTCTTGATATACGGAACTTACCCTGTAAATTACTACAAGAGAGTCATGCAATAAGTCATAATAATCCACAAAAATCCATAGCCTGGGATTTATTAGACAAAACCCAGGGTCTTGCGCTCCATCTCGACTCGAACAAGTACAATTTTGAGCATGCGAATATATGAGCTGAAGTCGAACATGCAGGAAAATTTTCTGATTACCAGCTAATGATGAAAGCTGTTAACAGATGCGAGAGAAACCACCAATGATGATGATGGCCCTCAAAGTAAAAAATATACAATCTACGGAATGTGAATAATGATCTGACGTCGAACATCCATAGAATCACTCAATCGAAGGCTAATGATGTGAACCTTGCGTCGAATGCCAAAAACCTGCCATTGAGGCATGTAGGCTCCAAGGCACCAAAAGGGAGTCTCTAGATCTAATTCCTAGATAATGAGCCGAAGTCAATAGGAAGTGACCTGGTCGAAGGAGGGCCATAATTCTTCCCACATCATCGACATGAGATAGAGGAACATGATGAAAGTGGATCAGGACCAACAGGAGATCAGAGGAAGGTTGACAACTACAGAGGCAAACTTCTCTTGAACATATCAACAACACGACATTGGATTTGGCAGTATTTGACATCAAAGGATCTAAGGTCATGATGACGTGGAAAAGAGTAAATGAGAGGTCAAAAGATATTACCCAAACCCATGAAGGAAAAAATGACGAAATGAGATTCCCCCAACTCGACACAAATGCAGAAAAGTGCCATGTTCAAGAGTGACATACTGCCAACATAACTAAAACTTGGTTCCATTTCCCCCCACCATTTCTGGCGAGTACCCCAATTATTTTTTTAAAACAAGCTTGAAGGGGATAACATATGCTTTCACTGTAAGTTTGTCCTTCGGACAAATCCAACCTAGTACATTTTACGAGCCCTAGGAAGGAGGAACTAGAATAATGCCATGGTGACAAAATCTGATGTCATTAGGGTTTAACGAGTCTAACAAAGGAAGAACTCAACAACTTTTCATGTTTTAGAGAGTTTGAAAAGAAGGCAGAAAAGAAAACTCCAGCAGTCCCTTTTCGTAGGTAGTCTCACAAATCTGAAAAGGTAGAAAAATGTGTCTGAGAGAACCTCTTAGTTGCGATAGGCTAAGGTATTCCTTTTTCGTAAATAATCCATTCTAGCCCGAAAAAGCGTTAAATGTATACTAGGTAGATATCGTTTCGCAGCCATTTAACGAGTTCAAAACGATAAGAATCTCGGCAATCTTTTCAATTTTAGAGAGTAAGAAAAGAGCTAAAAGATGATTCCAGAAGTGACCTTTTCGTGTTTTTACTGAGTCCGAAAAAGTATATAAGAATAACTCGTTACTTCATCATTTTCGCATGAAAAAACTGTTGCTATACAAGAGACATGTGTAAAACCCATTTCTCAAAAATAATATAGTAAAATAATAAAAAAACATGCCTTAAAACCGAATTAGGGTTGTGAAAAAGTTATAAAATGCCAAAAATGGTAAAAATAATTACTTTTCACCTTTTACCTCTTGTGGAGCAATAGTTACCCATTTCACAGTGCAATCTTGCAGCGACGATAGTGGCCAATCCAGCAGATCAATTGCAAATTTTTCAACTCCAGGTAAGAGTCGAGATCCCTCTCATTATTTTAAATCATTTCTTGCTTCCTGCAATTGTCAATTTCAAATTTTGCGGGAGGAAATGTAAAAATTAGGGCTTTGCAGTTAGCGCGGGTTTCGAGCATGGAGTCGCACCAACCACCCGATTTTTTACACTAGGGCGCGCCCATTGTCGCGACTGTTTGGGAAAAAGTTGCACCAAAAGTACAAACCATTTCTAGGTAGAATGTGGATCAAATGCCCCAATTTTTTATAGATTTAAGGGTCAAAATTGACTAATACCACTCATGAATGTGTTTACAGGTAGAAAGAGGAAAAATGGTCATTGAATGGAAAGAACGAGAATATAGCGAAGAAGATGAGCTAGCCATGGAAAATGAGAGAGTCATGGAAACTCTCAGAAACCGTGGCCTGAAAAAATTCTTCCTAACGCCATGTCTTCGAGCCCAACCAGAGTTATTACAGTATCTGGTTAGCATTTGGGACAAAAATCAAGAGAAGTTCATCCTTCGGGATCAAGAACTTGAGATTGATGTCTCTGACGTGTATTTCATCATAATATTATCATGGAGGGGAGCAACACCAATCCTAATCGGCACCTAGCCCTGCATGGAAAACATGAGCATGGTGATACAAAGGGTATGTCTAGGAGCACAAAAGGGATCAGGTAGTGGGAAAGTTGATATACAAACTATCCTAGATTTGACATTACGTGTGGTGCTGCATACCATCACACGGGTTGCAGGATCACAAGCACCACACGAAGCAACAAATACATAGTTGCTTCTTGCTATAGACTGCATGGCACTGACCATATACAACTGGGCAGAGGCCGTGACCATAAACATGAGGCGCCAACTAACTAAATGCATGAAGACCAAACTGAAACAATTTGGTTATGGATCTATTCTAGTATCATTCTTCTTGGAACGACTACCCATTTTTCACCAGCAGGAGGTTATAGTCCCGACACCACCAGCGAGAGAACCACGGATGGCTCGATGGGCAGCTTTGATGCCAAGGGTAGGGGGCGGTCAACAGATGTCCTAGAGACTGGAATTCCTCGATTGGATTTGACGACAATTGATTTTTGTGGAGGATTTGACCTACTCTGGTACAGATTTTACTGATGATCCGAACCTCCCACTCTCGGAGGGAGAAGAGTGGGATGAAGATTTAGGTGAGACTCATCTTTTAAGTTTTATGAGTATTATGATTTTTTTATTTATGCATGTTCTGACATTTAATCCATGTAATTGCAGACGTTGGCCCAGAGAGATCTTCTAGCATGTCACCGATAGCGAGGTGAATCCCTCGCGATTTCGACCCTGAAGGCGAGGGCGGCGAGGAAGATGAGATAGTGCGCAACCTGGAGGGGATCACATGAGGAGTCCAGAATTATGCACGTTTTGATGATGTTACTTGTGCCTACCAGAGACATACATAGGGGTGCCCAGCCGAATTCACTGCTTGCTAAGGCAGCTAGTACGGGCCGTGACATGGTATCAAAAGCACCATTCTGATTAGACACATAGGTTTTATTTTATCTACATATTTTGAGAGAAATGATGTCTCGAGATGTAACAGAAAAACACATGTATTTTTTGAATTTATGATGCACACAGTTGCAAAAATATATATATACACATCTATTTCCCTACATGGATATTTTATATATGATTATGCTTTTACAAATTATGCAAATGTCTATCTAATACAATGTTAGCCATTGTATCAGTTAATGTTTTCATTCGTATAGGAATATTTTGATAGGTAATAAAATAAAAATTTATTTCAAACAAACGAATACGTAAATACAATCTCAGAATGTGCGGATTTCTAACTGAATAATGATTATTGAGTTGCACTCGGTTAATAGTTCAATGATAGCACTATATTCAGTGACATTATTTGTAGTTTTTCCTAGACAAATAAATTGCAGATCTATCAACTCACCAGCAGGATCTTAAATTACCCAGGCTGCCGAAGACAAATTCCTGGTACTGCGGGAAGCACCATCATCAAAACTGACATAAGGGATAATATACATTTGCATAATAAGAAAGACCCAATGAGTAGGAAAACGCTCACAAAGCACACCAAACCAGAAAACATATACAAAAATGAAAACAACACCTATGTACACCTATTACGCATGAATGACTCATGCATAATATTTTTTGAGATACAACCCATTTCTGGGTTGTTCAAGAGAATGACCTTTGTATTCAATTATCTCATAGGCCCCATTCTGCAAAAAATGTTTAACGATGTAGGGTCCATGCCACATAGGTTGAAATTTTCCTATCCCTAGCTTATCACAAGCTTGGTCATACAGGAGGACGAGATCTCCTTCAATGAAAGAACGAGGGGAAACTGACTGATCAAAATGAGCTTTGACCTTATTTTTCTGTGCTTCAATAATGAGAGCAAAAAAGCAGCGGGTTTCATCCAAAATTTCTAAATAAAGGAGACGATCTTCTTCTGGCGAAGTATTCGGCAGTAATTCAACATCCAACTTGAGTGAAGGTATTTCACATTCAATCGGAAGAGTAGCTTCCAGGCCATAAACCAACTAGAAAGGAGTGAACCTGGTTGCGTTCTTAACTGAGGTTCGGTATGCCTAAAGAGCCGAAAATAACATGAGATACCAATTTGATTTGTGGATCCCAATCGTACGTTGAAGCATCATGACAAGAACTTTGTTCACAGCTTCAACCTGGGCATTGGCTTGAAGGTAGTACGGCGTTGAGCTGTCGTGACATAGACCGAACTTAGAAGTCAACTTTTCCACCATATAATGCTGAAAATGGGAACCATGATCAGTAACGATGGCTTTAGGGACACCAAACCTAGAAATAATGTGATTGAACATGAACTGAGCAGTTGTCTTACCGTCAGTGACAAGTGTAGGCATTGCTTTGGCCCATTTGGTGAAGTAGTCTACGACTATGATAATATAAGCATGCCCCTCAGCTGAGTGAGGGTTACACATCATAAAATCGATGCCCCACTTCGCAAAGGGACCAACGGTAATGACAGGATAAAGAGGAACGGGTGGCGCATGCAACTTGCGTTGATAAATTTGGCAATAATGGCATTTACGAACTGCGACAATAAAGTCTTTGAAAATAGAAGGCCAAAAATAAACAAGACGAATAATCTTCTATGCAGTAGCATAACCAAACATGTGACCGCCACAGGTGCCACTGTGACAATCATCAGAGTTTTCTTGGCTTCCTCGAGAGTCAAACATCACCGGAGTATGGAATCAACTCCAATACGATATAGAGTATCTCCAACTATATGATAAGGTTGCGACTAATTTCGGATGCGTTGGCGGGCATCCTTTTTCAACTCAAATCTAAAATATGAAGTTTAGAGATAGACGATGATATCACCATACCATGGATTGAGGGTGCTAATCAAGAAAAGCGAATCATATAGAATGACGTCGTCAGAAAGAGAAGGAGCGAAGTCGGAAGGGAGAGAACAAATTAAATCAACAAATACTAATGATTTCTTAGATTTGGCAGAAGTAAATTCCAAATCAAACTCTTGGAGGATGACAATCCACTTTGAGTATTTTCCCCCCAGCAATTTTCAAGACAATATGTAGGTCATGGGGTTGCATTAAAAAATCACTGTCACTGTACGCAAAAGAATATAATGATGAAAACGTTGAACAAATTGAACAGTGGACAATGCTAACTTCTCGACATGGGAATAATGCATTTTGGGGTCAATAAGGTTACGAGACAAGTAATAAATAACATGCTCATGACCGTCATTATCGTCTCGTGCCAAAACCATGGAAATCATGTTGAAAGTGGTAGCCAAATAAAGGGAAAAATCACGATGATAATCTGGAGGGCAGAGGGGAGGAGCATTGACCAAAAATTTTTTAAATGCATCGAAATATTTTTGAGTGATCTCATCCCAGTAAAAAGGAATGCCCTACTTTAACAATCGTGTGAATCCTTTAGCTACTTCGACATAGTTAGGTATAAAATGGCGAAGAAAATTAGCTTTCCCTTGTAAAATCTGCAACTAATGCAATGAGGAAGGAGAGGGGAGATTGATAATAGCCTCAACCTTGAGAGGATCCAGGCGAATCCCATCTTTGGAAACGATAAGCCCCAAGAGTCTACCAGAATCGACGTAGATGACACACTTCTGCGGATTAAGCCGAATATTATAGTGCCTACAGTGAAGAAAAATTTGACGCAGATGGTCAGGATGATCCCTACACTTAGTTGAGTGAGCTGGAAGGTCATCCAGATAAGGTTGAATGATGTGATGAATATCATGAAAGGAATAAGACATCGCACGCTGAAATGTGGCCCTGACATTCTTCAAATCAATGGGAAGCTTCTTATATGCAAAGGTACCCCAAGGAGAGATGAA
The DNA here is from genome assembly GCA_034641835.2 of Pinus albicaulis. NCBI lineage: Eukaryota > Viridiplantae > Streptophyta > Pinopsida > Pinales > Pinaceae > Pinus > Pinus albicaulis. The sequence goes on along the minus strand of CM076584.1, from coordinate 757,941,394 downwards.
GGAAGTCTTGTGTTGATCATTCGGGAGAATGTTGATCTGATTATAACCCGAAAAACCATCCATAAGGGAAAATATCTCACTCCTGGCACAGTCGTCAATGATTTGATCGATGAAAGGAGTAGGATAATTATCCTTAGGACAAGCTCAATTGATATCATGATAGTCAACATAGAAATGAATAGTGCCATGTTTCTTGTCTACAAGAACAACATTATAAACACATTGTGTCAAGGGAATCTGATAAATGAAACCAACTTTGAGAATTTTTTCCACTTCGGCCTTAACGGCGGCAACTTTCCTAGGATGCACCGGACAAAGATGATGACGAACAGGTTTCGAACCAGGGTAAGTATGAATCTCATGTACCATGATGCTAGGATCAATGGCGGAAATTTCTTCATAGGACCATGCAAAGACATCACGGAATTCATGAAAAAGACTAGTATAAAATTGTACTTCATTCGAAGAACAAGTAATCCCAATATGGATGTTCTCGACGATTCCCGATTTAATGGAAATGTCGATAGGCATCGTCTGAGTGATGTTACTCAAGTTACCTTCCGAAAAAATTTTATGGACTTGAACAGGTGTTTGAAGCAGAGGAGAAGGCACCTAAGAGGAAAAATTCTCAAGACAGGTAGACATGGCTTCGGGGCTTGGTAGAAATGAGGAACGATGATGACCATCATCCCATGGTAGATCGTCGAGAGATAGGGTTTCCACGATAGCCTCATTGGAAGGAAACACTTATTTCAAAGGATCTAGTGAATCAAAATCACCAAGCCAAGGGGATTGAGAATAGATGTCAAGAGTCATGCTCAAAGGATTAGAATCAAAGGACATAGTTTTCGATGTAGCAATGAGTTCACAATAATCAATTTCCATCGAAATCAACAACATCGAATCCCCAAAGAAATCGATCTGTTCAGGTGAAGGGATAACCCAGGGGTCATCGGTTTGAGAAATCATGTTGACCTAAACATTATTCAGCGGTGGAAGAGGGAAAACACCCATGAGGGCAGGATCCTTGAAAAGGCCTGGTCCTATGCTCTCGTAGGGAGTAGGAATATTGTCTGCATATGGAACATTGTTCTTGGAAGAAGAAGTAAAAAAATACAATTGATCAACAGTAATAATCTTTCCTTCATGCAGGAAATTCAAAACATGAAAGAGATTGGACAGAATGCACAACATGGCGTGAGTCCAACTGCGACCGAGGAGAATGTTATAATTGATTTTTGCATCAATGAATTTTACCTCGACATTGACTGTCTTCCCTTATAACGTGATCGGTAAACTAGCAAGAACACTAAGAGGTTTAGATTCTCTTCCATCAAATGCTTCAAGGGCATTAGGTGATGAGGTAAGAGCTGGAGAACTAATGGCTTTCCAAAAATTATATGACATAACATAGGTAGATGCACCCTCTTCCATGATGGCCCGATGAATATTCAAACCATTTATACCAACTTGAATGATGAGCGCAATTTGGTGCGGTAGTCATGGGACAAAATTCTCTAAATCGAAAGCAAGCAAGCTAGTATCTATAGGATCAATACCACGCATATAGAAAATCCTTCTATTGCAAAGGAAAATTATGAAGTACTTCTAGCGTAGAAATTACGGACGGTGCCTGAGCCAAATCATCAAAAATATTATAATGTTGAGTGGCACAGGTGTTAGGATTTTACAAAGACTTGCGGAGCACATCTTTGGAAGGTGGTCGCACAACGGATTCAGTGCTAGGCCGTTCAATCCCAAGAGGGCCAGAAATAGAAGGAGGAGGAGGACCATCACTGATCTATTTACCCACTACCTAACGCAAACTAGAATAATCTTTCCATTGAGTAGCAATGGAAACGGGTGCAGAACCGTTCATCGTGAACACTTGTGAACTAGATGGAGTAGAGGACTGAGGGTGCTCTACAATCTAAGTCTGCTAAGGGAGAGGTTATTTAAGAATGGCCTAAGCTCCTTGGGTGCCTTTGACCAATCGAATCACTTCAGATCGTCGAGGATAGTCCTTGGTGAAGTGCTCATCATCAAAAATCAAATAAGGATACTTCGGTTTGCATTGAGAACTATCATCAGAATGAGGTTTCAGAGAATCCTGTTTTGAGGCATCGACTTTGGCCTTACCTTTACCCTTATTATTACCTTTGGAGGTGTTATTTGTAGGATTGGCCTAAACAAAATTCACTTCTGCAAGTGTGCCAGAATTTGAAGTTGGCTATGGAGCTACATTATTGGAAGAAGTAGACTTTTGCTTCCCAGAGTTAGATGAAGGAGACTTCTAAGAATTTTGCAATACGGAACCAATAATACCATCAACGGATGGAGTCGCTGGTGGTTTAGAAGTTCTAGGTCGAGGAGCATCAGGCAAGATATTATATAATGCGCCAGACTGAGAGTACACGAGATCAAGGTACTGGGCATAAGAAATGGCTTATTCCTCAGTTACACATGCCCCCATAGCAATGTCTTTGGAAATCTGATTGAAAAAGGAGGTAGTGAACCAATGAGTGAGAAGCTGATCAAGTATCTCAAATTTGATCATGCAACGACGATGCTGCCACTCAGGAATATGATCCGAGAAATGAGTAGCTTGGTCCTGTTTCAATGAAGTGAGGAGATGTGTCCCAGTCTCATAACGGATTGGTAACTGAAAATGTGTAAGGAATTCCATGACCAAAGAATTGAAATATGGGAAAACTCCACGAGACAGCTCAATGTACCACTTTGCAGCGGCACCAGTAAGAGTTTGTTGGAAAAGACAAAGAAAAATAGAATATTCAACCCAAGAGTTAGAAGAACACCACAAGTGGTAAGTCATCACATGCATTTGGGGGTCTTCACTAGGTTTACCCTCAACTTTAGGACAATCACTAGGAATCTTGGTCAGAACCGGAGGCCAATGTGGATTATGAAGAATAGGATCATTTGTCAACTTTGACACATTGGGTAATTCCAACGTAGCAAGAAATGGTAACTGAGTATTGAAAGTCATCAGAGGTCTTTGATAAGGACATGTATGCACATTCCACCCAGTCCGAGTGGGATTCTGTCCCGAAGGATTCAGATCATAGTGATTAAAAACAAGATAATTTGGTTGATACTGGGAATGAGGACCAGGATATTGAGTCGAAGCAGACCACTAAGGTCCTTATTAAGTAGCATAAGGATTCTGCTGTGGAATGTAAGTATGGCTTTGAGGTTGCTAATACACAGGTTGATTTTGAGGGTAAGGAATCTGAGGTGCACCATATACTAGTTGATTTTGAGGGTACAGAATTTTGGGTGCGCTATATACCAATTGATAGAAAACTTGAGGGTAATAGGCACCTTGTGGCTGCACAAGTTGAAATTGTGGAGCAAGTTGAGTAGGCTACTGAGCAGGGTAAACAGGTAAAACCGGTTGTGGAAACAAAGCAATCTGGTTGTGGACAAGTTGCAACGGTTGCTAAGCTGGTTGAACTGACTGTTGAATTTTTTGTTGAGGGAAACGAGGTTGACCTTGTTGGAAAGGTTGGCTTGATGGTTGCGATGGAACAGGTTGTCCCTGATGACCAGGTTGACTCAGAGAAGGACCAAAGGGTTGTCCTAGTTGCATAATATTTGGGCCATACTGAACATGCGGCTATGATTGAGGTGCAACAGGTTGTCCATGTGACAGATAAATTTCCCCCCCAGGACCAAAAGATGATCCGGGTTGATTTAGAGGTTCACCCAAGGGACCAGAGGGTTGTCCATGTTGGACCAAAGGCTATCCTTGTAAAGGTTGGCCTTGTGGATCATATGGTTGTCCTTGTGGACCGTAAGCAGGGCCCTACTAAGCTAAAGGTTGTTCCTGGGAGGGTTGTCTTTGTAAGCCAGAGGGTTGCATAGGTAAAGTAGGTCTAAAATGAGAAACGACTTGATGAGGATCAATAGAAGGAAAATAAATTGGAATACCACGCTCATCATAATAAAGAAGATATGAATAAACAGGATTACCAACCGCATCATAGTGATGGAACAGAGGTTTAATAGGAGCCTGAGACTACTGAGAACCCTGAGAATTTTTTTGTTGCACAGCCAACATATATTCTTCAAAATTCAAACCACCAAGAATCACAGGAGTAGTGGAAACTACACTAGAAGTAGATGAGGCTTCCATCAAAGGAGCATAACGTTAGTGAATATCCAACATCTGCTCATCAAATTCATAAGTATAAACCAAAGGCGTAGATGAAGCCACACAGATGGTAGGTAAAACTAGGACAGATGTAACAACAACTGACAGATCTGATGCTGAAGGCGGTAGTCCTAACGAAGGAAGGATTGAACTCCGAGGGGGAGTTACAGTGCTGGATTGTGCTATGGATGCAACACCAAACATAATCTGACTCAAATACTTATAGCCAACCAGAAGTGACACCAAAGGTAGAGAATATTGAATAGAGGCACGAGAGAGATCTTCAAGAAAGAGTTGATATTCTCCTATGGAAACAGGCATTCCTTCACTGCCAACAGGACTGGAGGAATCCATATTTGGGTCCAATGTAATATCTTCAAAAATACTACGGGGACTAGGAGGTAACGCAGTAGCAAAAAAAGGTGATCCAGACGTAAGAGGAGGAAATTCCCCTTCTTCCCCAAAACCAGACCAAGCACTTGAAGGAGGCCAATTGAATTCAGCTAGTTCATCAAGTGGAGATCGAGTAGCAAGGGGTTGGATAGATGGAAGAATAGGCTACAAGATCTCAACAGATCTAGTGGATTGAGGGGTTTCGAAAGAAGCGTCCGAAAAAGAACCACCACTAGAAAGTAGTGAGGATGACAAAACTGGATGTTCCGCCACTTTGAATGTAAATCAGAACAGGAAGGAAAAGAGATAACCAATCAAAGGTACCAAAATCAAGAACCAAGGAAATAAATCAGACCAAGTAAAAAAAATTTAATGGGTGTGTAATCATAGGTGATTATTTTATAACAGTGAAACCAAAATTGATTGTTTCATGTTTTAAGATTCGAGAAACAAGAAAAGGATTACTATAGTCACTTTCAATTTGAAACGAGTGTGAAAGGACAAGTGCTCGATGATCTCTTCTCTTGTTTAAAGAGTCACGAAAATATCGAAATGAATTCTCATGAATTCTAAGCAAGAGGGTGTACCAGGCTTCCGTGAACTGCCATATACACCTTGGTGACCAAATGAAACATAAATTACCAAGGACTTGATGTACGTGTAGGTATTCTCCTCGAATGTTTTGTTTGGTGTATCATGGTTACAAGGTGACAGACTCAGCTTCCTATGGATAAAATTATTACAACCTAGAGGGGTCTCCCTTTATATACGCGATAGTACAGGGAGCACAAGTCCATACTAGTGTTGTCTGAAGCCAAAAGGTGAGCGATAACTACTAGGTTTTAAGACGCTACAACATGTCTCTAGCCTAGACCACTAGAAATTTTTCGTTAGGTTCCAATGTTGCCTTAGGTTCATTGAGTAAATTTTAAAATTAATCTTGGATTATGTTTAAATTTCCAGGCCCTATTGGATGTGGAACTCAACTTCCTAGATGCAAACTATATGCAAATGAACATCATTTCAATTCGATGAATGCTATTTATAAGAATGATATAAATATTTCAAACAAGAAAGAAAAGAAAGCATGCAAAGAAACTTCCAATGCCCTTAATGCAATCAATCAAAAATGAAATTCCTTCCTAGATTGACAAATGCTAGTTATGTAAAGGAACGTTTGACTTTCGATGCAAGAAAAAAATTCAAAGATATTTTTTGATTTTTGAATTTTCAATGAAATAAAGCACACATTGTACTAATTCAATGGAAAACAAAATAAACACTAGTTTGAGTTTTGTGAATGTAAGGTTTTGAAATTGAATGACTCAAACAAAGCGAAACAGACAAAAAAACATGCAAGCTAATGGAACAAAATTTCAATCGAAAAAGAGAGTTTCCCAAAGCGACCCAAACAAGAAAAATAGTCGATGCTCAAAGTATTGAAGAAGAAGGACTAATTGAAAAACGAAGAGACCATTCAATCAACAAAACAAAAAGGATTAAGAAAAACTCAGTCTAATGACCCAAAACAAGACTGATAACAATAAAAGAGACTTGTTCTCGAACAGAAGGCTCGATGTGCAAGAAAACTCAAAAACCCTAAGGTCATAAATGACATCGACAGGAAAACAGACAAAAAACTGAGGGAAACAAGTCTACAATAGTCAGCACAGTCTGGAAAGGCTTAAACACACTAAAAAATAAGCCAGAAGCAAGAAAAAATGACAAAAATATGCATTAGGGAAGTCAAACCAAAACCTACAGGGGTTGGTACGACTATAAGGCTGTAATCCACACCATACAGAGGTTGGCGCAAGTGCTAAAAGAGAAACCTGCACCAATCGTCGTGACTGTCCAGACAAAAAATGCACCCAGCTGGATACCTATGGTAAAAAGAGGAAAAACCCTAACCTAATGAGTAGAGGTCAACCTTGACACTCTGGAGCTGAAAATAGGATGGAAACTCAGAAAACAAACCAGAAAAAGATAGATAAATAAACCAATAATTGAAACCGGCCCAACAGGATGACACGAAAAACTTGCATTGATTCCCAGCGGAGTCGTCGATTTGTTATGAAGGTAAATCCTCTCTGTCGATAGAGACGATCCCTCTAGCCCTAGGGTGGGTCTCGTAACAAAAGGACATGATAAAGTGTTACTTCCACTAGAAAATTTGGCGGAAATTCCGACGGCCAATTCGTCGCTATTCCGACACATAGTCGTCACAAGAGCGACAGTTAGAGGGAAGGAAAAACGTGGTTTACCATATCGTCACAGTTCTGACGCACTTAAAAAGTGTTGCACTATGGACACTATTTCCGTCACTTCCAAACAAGCATCGCTCTTCCGACATTTCCCAATCCGTCGCACTTTTGACCTTTGTAAACTGTCGCACTTCTGACGAAATGTGGTCTGACGTTTTGAACGTCGCTCTTCCGACGTTTCTAAACTGTCACAATTATGAAGAAATGTGGTTTGACGTTTTGAACGTCACTCTTCTCACGTTTGTAAACTGTCGCAATTCCGACGCAATGTGGTCCGACGTTTTGGACGTCGCTCTTTCGACGGTTGTAAACTGTCACAATTCCGACGAAATGTGGTCCGACGTTTTGAACATCGCTCGTCCAACGTTTTTATACTGTCGCTCTTCCGACATTTTTAAGCTGTTCCAATTCCGACACTTACAAGGTGTCGGTATAGCGACAACGGGTTCAATTTAAAAAAAAAAAATGAAACTTTAAAAGAGGAAAAACGTTGTTTTGAATATATTATATGAAGTAAAATAGTCCATGAAGTCATCACTTTTTCACATCTGAAGATTGGAACCCAAATATCCATCCAGAAAAGTGGAAGTCGCACCCCAAAAAATGATAGAAAAATACCCCATGTCACATACAGGGACATGATATAAAACCTAGTAACGGTCCACATGGAGATTATCGACAATCTGAGAAAGCATCCAAATATGCTCGAGGCATCTATAAGAAAGTGAAATAGCAGTATGTAGAATAGTAAAGCAATAGATAGAGTACCGACGTCCATTGTTCCAAATACAAATTAAAGTACCCAAAATCCTTGAACAGAGAAAAACGCTAATCATGTGAGGAGTGTGATATGTCCAAAATATAAAAAGACCATCAGACCATATCAATAAACCAACGACATAGACCAGCATCGCTAGTTTTGAAGGCAGAGTAATAAACATTAATCATTTTTTTTCCACAAGAGAAAAAACGTTGTTTTGAATATATTATATGAAGTAAAACAGTCCATGAAGTTATTACATTTTCACATCTGAAGATTGGAACCCAAATATCCATCCAGAAAAGTGGAAGTCCCACTCCAGACAATGATAGAAAAATACCCCATGTCACATACAGGGACTTGATATAAAACCCAGTAACGGTCCACATGGAGATTATCGACAAATCTGAGAAAGAATCCAAATATGCCCGAGGCATCTATAAGAAAGTGAAATAGCAGTATGTAGAATAGTAAAGAAACAGATAGAGTACCGACGTCCATTGTTCCAAATACAAATTAATGTACCCAAAATCCTTGAACAGAGAAAAACGCTAATCATGTGAGGAGTGTGATAACCATCTGCAGAAACCTAGGCTTGCTTGTAAGATCAGGCTCACTTGATTCCAAAATTGGTAACCATCTATTGCATCCAAGATGTAAGGTTCATGCTCGCTTGTTTCCATTAGTAGCCCACTACAGCATCCACCATGTTCATAGCAAAAAGGTTCCTGTACTAGATATAAAGAGAAAGAGTATAATACGTAGACCATATAAACATGGCTCTGTATTTCAAAAAACAGGTTTAAAATAGAAACAGGGCAACATTTTGTTTTCTAAGTAAAGTTAATATATTAATAGTGGGAATAAAATTACACCGAAGTCAAAATTATTGCCCAGACTCATGGCAAATTGGTCATCAAAAAATCAAAAAATTAAGAAGACTGCCCTCATACGGGGAAACCAGTCTTGAACGTTTAATTTACAGAATTCAAAAATATTACAAAGGTCCAGCACAGTAAAATAATCTAAAAGCAGCCCAATTAAGTGGGCCGCGAAGCAAGAAAAACAAATTAACCAAACTACTCCTCCGGCTCCTCGACGATTCGACACCATACTTTGGAAGGTCCACGATCACTAGGTGCTACCTCCACATTCATGCCACGGCTCCCCTCCTGAAGGCCCGAATGCTGGCCGGCTTTTTCCAAGCTCAGACCCGCCGGATAGGTGCATTCTTCCTCCATTTGGGCAGTTGAGAGAGAAATTAAAGGAAAATTGCGCAGTGTGCGTCATGGGAGAAGGTGAACTAGCGGTGAGGAAACGAGGAGTAGGGGAATCCATACGGTGGCCAGATCCTACAACCCGACCCTGCCCACTCCTAGTATTTGGATAGCGACCTGCGTAATAATCACTGGACTGGCCGGAGGACAACTCGGTTGAGGGGCTGGAGGGAGCGCGCAGGAGTTGACCTCTAGTGCTCCCCCTGCGGTAACGCATCCTTTGACGCATGCGAGGCATGGGTGCAGTCTCACTAGCAGTGGGCACAAGAGGAGACGGAGAAGCAGAATTCCAAGAAACAGAGGAAGACAGACAAGGAACAGACCGAGAGAAATGCAGATATGCAGCAAGGTCTATGCAGCAGTTCAGCTGGCCACTTCTCCTTCTCGTCACAGTGAGCAGGCACTGTAACCCAGCAACCGACTCGTCTGAAAAACCATAGCGAAATGCCATTTTATCGACCCGACTGCAATGAAATCGAAGTATGCCTGTCATAATTAATCTTTGATCATTAATGAGAGCTAAAGGCCGGATCATATTGGAGCATGCGGAATCGCTAACAGGAGTGGAGGTCCGATCTTGAACAGTGTTAAAACTTAATAAGATTAGATGTGAAAACCTTGGAACTTAATTGAACAGTGTTAAAACTTAATGCGATTGATATGAAATCGCCACATCCATGTCCCATCGCCTTAAACGCCATCAAATGCACCCGCAGCCGGGAGCAGGGAAAGTTCTGATTGAGGACACGTGGCATAAATTTATTGGAGCGGATCTTTGTTTGGGCCGCTCGCGTAGTGGAAATCCGGACCCGAAAAAGATTAGGGCGAATTTGATAAGAAATTCGCGTCAAAACTCTCCCTCTGTATGCCAGCCCAACTTCGGACCCGAAAAAGATTAGGGCGGAATTCATTTGGTTTTCGCGTCACAAAATTGGCCAACGTCAGCAGGCTATTTTGGAATGCAAATTTGGTTTGAATTATGATTTATCCTCATTTGAAGTCCACGGGCTCAACTTAAGAACAATTTTGTTTGATCCCATCTTATAAAATTTGGGTTGGTTTTCTTTGATAATACACATATTTATAATAAATCATGGGAATACCACACTAGTAAACATGTGGAAAAGTTATATAAATTATTGAGAACAATAATTTTTATGTAAAAATATCCAAATGTGCTTTTGGGAAATAAGAATTCGAGTATTTGGTTCATATTGTTTTAAAGGAAGGAGTGAAGTTGGAGCCTCAAAGGATGCAAGCTATTACAAAATGACCTATTCCTAAGAAAATCAAGGTTCTTAGAAGATTTTTTAGACTTACATGATCAGTATGATGATAATTATGATAATTTCACAAAACAATCACTAGCTATTTTGAGGGATGAGATATTAGAACTTCAGCTTGATGAGGATTTTTTAAGATCTTTATTTCTTCTTTTGAAATCAAGAAAATATTCTCCCAAACTGAAAAATATGTGTTCTTGAGATAATTTCTGAAAATTATGAAAATGAAATTAAACTTTTGCATTCTCAATTCAGTCATACAATTTCCAAAATCCTAAAGAATTGTTTGAAAATATTCCTTCTCCTAAGCAAGAGGAAATTTTACTATCTTTTGACTTGCATATTGAGGATGATTATTCTTTGAAACACAAGACAGAAGAAATAGTTTCAAGGCTTAATATTCAGAATACAGCTGAGCAACCAGTCATTGAAGGCCTAGAAGTAAATAACATACATCATACTTTTATTGATCCTATATCAGATTATATGGAGAATATTTTTAGCCCAAATTTGCAAACATGTTTTCTCTATAAGGATCAAATACATCAAAAGTGGCCTTTACACATCATATCATTTATTATAAAGGCACATGATCATAATATGCTTCCAATTTTGATCACAAGCAATCAAGTTATCCATTTATTGTTACAGCTACTTGATTGGCTTCATTGGCATTTTTGTATTACCTTATTCAATAATATTTTTAGTAGATTGAGTAGGTAAATGAGTGCCAATAAGCTCAGAATTTTGAGCATTTTTTTTTAGTTTTCAATTTTCAGATAGTTTTTCATTAAGTTGGTTTGAAAACTTTTGTGTGTTGTTTTAGTTTCAGATCAGATTTCAGTTTGCAGAAGACAGAAGACATTTACAGGCTCACCAAGGTTAATGGATGAGGACAAATGATCTGTTGTTCTTGACTTTTCACCAGGAAAAGACATCCCCAAGTGGATCCAGTGTTAGACTCCTATACCAATAGGTGTCATATTTCATGATTGAGTTGATGGGCTATGTAATATGTTCATACATTTTCTTGTTGCAAAGGTTTTCCATATTATCAAAAAATAAAAAAATGTAAAGAGGGTATACCCTAAAAGAAAAATCAAAGGGTAAAAAGAATAAAAATGGCCAAAAAATTAAAAGAAAATGAACCCCACCAAAATAAAGGCCAAGGAAAGTGTGCAAGTCTAAATGCCACTACTTTTTACTCTTATGTAATAAATAAAATTGTGTGCAACTTGTATCCTATGCCACAATTTATGAATAGTCAAACAATTTAAGCTTGGCTATTTCATCTTTCAATTTCATGTTTTAGAGATAGAGAATAAAATCTGACCAAACTGTTTAATCTTGGCAGATAAGTAGATAGGTAGAGTAAATAAAAGGAGCTCAATAACTTAATCTGAGCCCTTGGATGTAATAAGGTTAGACTTAGATAGATTTCTACATGTAAAAGAAAAGAAAGTGTGATAAGGGTTTGCCAGTCTAAGTGCACCCTAATAAAGAAGAAAAAATGGTAGAGTAAAGTAGGTAGGGTAGGTAGATGATGTTGAAGAATTGCATGTGATGGACAATGACTCTAAATGTGTTAATATTTACTTTCATCACAAAGTGCAAAGGCAGACACTATACTGGAAGAAATTCAAAGCAAAGCAAAGTCAAAGTTATTAACTTCCTTTCTCATGTTCCCCTAAAGATTTCACTAATTTCCCCTAAGTACTAAGGTATTTGAAAATTAGAGGGGCTCAAGGCATTTCCTTGAATTTTGGAGGGACCGGACCCTCGGCCCAATAATTGGAAAATCCTAAGTACTTGAAGTCATTATTCATAACATTCACTCATTTCTAAACATATTTTCCTAAGTAAAATCCCATTTTACTTAGGAAAATTATGCATTATTTCATAAAAAAACCCTCAAAATCACATTTTATTCCAAGTCTAAGTGATGAAGTGATTATAATGCAATTTTCTTTTAAATCTTCACTTTCTTAGTTATATTAATGTATTTTGAGTTTACATTGTTCCCTTGTCATATTAACATTGATTTTATGTATTAAATCCTTACAAAAATAACCTTCTCCTATTATATACAACTCCTTTTTATATAATATCCCCAAAAACCCATTAATAAATTTTAGCCAAAGTTATTTATTCCCACATGTTTAAATAAAAAACCCACTTTATGCCCCTTTGGCTAAATATATCGTAATATTAAATTCCGCCCCCTATGGTAATTAGATTAATCTGATTTAATTATCATATAATAAAAGTATATTGAAAAAATAATTAAAACATGTTTTATTACGTGTTTTAATACAAAAATAATTCTTCCCCTGTGTATTTTAATCCCCCGACTCCCTTTCCCAAGGTTAAAACTATAAACCCTTTGTAAAATCCCCGATACCTCCCTTAACCGCTAACCTTGGTTAAATCATTTCCCGATCACTTTCCTGCATTTTTATAAACAAATTGATTAATCCTCACGATTAATTAACTCCACCAATCAGATTCCCCCCGATGAGATTAATTAACATTTAATTGCGTTGGGCCCTCCATATTAAATCCAGAGTTGTCTACCCAGGCAACGAAATAGCCCGGACGACAGTTTCTTGCCAAAATCCGAGCAACTAAAATTCAAGAAATCAGGTAGTTGGAGTGTTTGGAATCCATTTTTGACAGTGGAAATGGATTCAGCACTACCAAAAACCCTTAGGGAACTAAAAATACTAAATTTTAACAACTGTAAACATGATTCTGATAAAATCTTTGCCGGATTTTTTAAAAATCCCTGCCGGACTCTGGGCCAAAACGTTGCCTGGGAAGACTATGGCTATTAAATCCCCGTCACTTCCACGTCCCCATCGTCGTTTGATCAACCCATATGAGATCAACGGTTATTAATTATATCGCTATCCATCAGCGTCCGAACAATAACGCGCGATGGCCATGTGGTTTTCAAACAGTGCCATGCCATGCGTCAATCATTCTATGGAATCGCTCACCCTCTGCCCAAAACCACTTTTCCCCAAAAGCGGTGTGATGGAAAACGCTTACCACGTGCCTCCCGTGACTCATCATCCGTACCTGCGGACGTCATCCATTAAATAAATAAATAAAACCCCGTCACCCTTTGGACTTTGTGAATAAAACAATTTTTCCCGCGTCATTTTCATTATTCTATGAATGACCAAAGTCTCATGCAGAAAATTTCAAAAACAAACTGTCAAGCGCCATCAACTGTATTTTTCTGAAGACAATTACATACTAGTAATCCAGATTTCATACGCCATAGCCTGTACCTGTTTAATCACTGTTCATCTCCCAAAAAATAGGTATTTACCCCAATTCCCGTTAAAACTATGTGAAATCCTAGCTCTTGTTTTAAATTTTGCACAAAAGACAGAAACATAGTTCAATTTGGTATTGTTCAATCCCCAGAATTGTAAATTTCATTCCCAAAACTTGTAATTGTGTTTGTTCTTCACAAAAACCCGAAATTCATTTCTGAATCCACAAGAACCAGAAATGGAGGTTCCAGTGGCTTTGAACGTCGCACCTTTGAATGCCCCTCTTAGAGATTTAGACTATCTGCCCCTAACAGATAGAGATTTTCAAATTAAATTCCTCGTTCTTAGTGATAATCCTCTTCGAACCTTTTGCCGCTGCAGAGATAACTTTATAAACGGTTCTGATATTATTGGATTATGGGAATCCAACATCCCCATGTATCTTCTCCCCTCAGTCCATATTTTTCCTGAGTTAATTCATTACTGCCATGCAAACTATGACCCCAATCAAAGAGCAATTTTGTCCCTGAGTCAGAACATCCTTTTCCCAATCACTACTCAGTCGATAAATGAAATGCTGCAATTTCAACCTGGTCAAGCCCTCACTCCCCTATCCATGGGAGAATTACTTGAAAAGTCTACCAATTTGTCCCATGAAGAGTTAAATCGCATTTGTCAAACCTTCATGTTACCAGAGCATCAACCCAAAGGCCCTCCCCCCTATGGTTATACTTTTTTCACTGATGTGGGCAGGCTTATTCTGAATATGATATCATTTATCATGGGTTTCAATACTAGTGAATATGTTGATCAATTAGCCCTAGTATTGTTGTCTATATTTACCCCTGGATAGTCCCCTGCTGTCAAGTATGATTTTGCATCCTACATTGCTGATAAAATCCATGATCAGTTCATGAGATTTGAGAATGAAAAAGTGTTCAAATATTCTTTTGTTATATATCATCTCATGATTTATTACCAATTGGAAAGTTTCCCTTTCCATGTTCAGAAACTTGATGCCAAAGGAAATCATAGGTCTGTGATATTTTGGTCTGCCATCACCCATAATTCCTCTAATTTTCCTTACTCCTATAATGAGTTTATTGACCTATTTGTACACCCTACAACCACTTTGTTAACGGGAGTTTCCCCTCCTAGATTCAATAATGAAATCAAGAAAATTCTACAGCTCTCAAAACAATATAGGGTAGGTGACTGGTACTTGTATCAAAATCACACTGAAATCAGAATATATGGATGTGAATTGTGTCCATTCAAGTTGCCCAAATATGTCCCCATGAGACTCTTTGCACTAGAGTACTTCAGGTAGATGATTAACTCAGATATAGTTCATTTCTGCAATGCAAAGAAAAAGGCTCAACTCAGGATCAAAAGTCAATTAGGTCCCCTTGTTTGTAACTATAGAGATGCTGGAGAGGAAGCAGAAAGAATCTTAGAAGAATATCTTAGATTACAAAAAAAAATTTACTGGGTGCCTTATGACCCAAATAGCTTTATCTGTGATAGAAGAATGAAAAATAAACTATCACCATACATTCATCACAAAATTCCAGAAATTGAAAAATATGCCAATATGGATGAATGGATGGAAGGAACATTGGTAGAACAGGATAGTGAGTAGGTCAATGTTGAAAATGTAATGAAATACCTTGAGAAAATACTTGACCTAGACTCTTTTGGATAGGTGCAAATACCAGGTATTGGTCCTTCTTCTGCAGGGACTTCTCAGCAAAATTTACAGGAGATCAGTGCATTGGCCACAGTACAATCTAAAGGAAAAGAAAAGGAGCCTGACATACAAGTATTTGAAGAATTCACAATGACAGAGCAACCTGAGACTTCTAAAGAACAGGGTCAAATACAAATTCCTCCTATTTAGATCAATGAGCCAGAAATTTCAATTTTACAAACTCCTATCAATATAGAAAAAGGAAAGAAGAGAGATGCTAAAGTTGCTACCCTTGTTGGTGGATCTTTAGAATAGCCTCATGCTAAAAGACAAAAATTAAATCCTCTTCCAGAAGTATATTTTGTTCAGGAAATTCCTGATAGCCAGAGAGAAGATTTGGATAGTCAAAAAACAGGTACAGTTAGCGGGGCATCCACTACTTTACAAAGAAAAGATCTACAAAAGCAACAGAGTGTTGAAATATCTTCTTTCAAACCACCAGTTAAAGATGCAGGAGATATAAAGAAAACCTTTATCAATATAAAAGCCAAGAATGATCCACTAAGACTCCAGGTTTACAATCAGTATTTGAAGATGGCTCCTAAGAATAAAGAAAGATTGATGTCAGCTTATGACATTTAGCAAGGAAAAATGATAATGAGTCACTTCAAACCAAAAGTGCAGCAGCCTCAAACAGCTGCAAATTATATTAGAACAAATTTTGAAGTCTTAGCAAAGGATATTCATCCTTTAGATCAGATTGAATTGCATAAGCATACTGGTGAAATGATCTATTCTACTCTGACCGATAAAGCAATGGCAACTCAGAAGTTGCAGGATTCTTTGGAGAACACTAATGCACAATTGCAGCTTGAACAAGCCTCTTCTCAGGCCAAAGACAATAGGATAAATACATTGGAGGAAATAATCATTGGATTGGGTCACAATCCTAAAAATTTCAAAGGTATAGATGCCCTAATCAAGAAAAAAGATGATGATATTGCAGCTTTGAGATAGCAGTTGAAATTGCCAGCTTCAAGACATCCACAAACTGAAGAGATGATAAAGAAAAATTATGAAGAAGAAATGATGGACTTGCTTTTGAAACTGAATGAGAAACTAAATGAAACAGAAAAAGAGCTTGAACAGGCATTAAAGAACAAGAAATCTACTATTCCAGCATCAACAACAGAGGCAATTACAGGTACAGGTACAACCACAACAGGTCAGCCAACAAAGCTATCACAGGTAAATACTTCCAATTTGAGTTCTGAAGAATTAATAAAGTCAATGAATGAATTGAAACTTCAAGTAACAGAACTCCAACACACAAAGTTACAGATTATTGATTTAGAACAAAGATATGATCTCTCAAAAATGAGTGTTGCTGATAAAACAAGAGAGGTCAAAAGATTAGAAAAATTGGTTAAAGCATTGGAAAAGGATCTCACATTGGAGAAACCTTTAAAGGAAATAAATGAAATTCTTAGGGACAAAATTATCCAATCAATAAAGGATGTCTGGTCTTCAATTCAGATTATGTATGAACAAAATGATTTAGTCAAATTGGCTATAGAAGAAGTTTAAAGTACAAGAGAAGAATTGGGAAATAGGCCTGAGGAAGCCAATCAACTCATACAGTTTCTAAACACTCAAACCAGACACCAACTTGCAGAACTTGGTATTCAGGACAGGACCAGAACAATTTTGGAAATAAAAAGAGTTTTTACTAAGAGAACCCTTATGCAGAATCTAGAACGAAGGTGCTCAGATATGCAAGAAGAAATCATTGCCTTCAGAGAAAGATTTGATATTTTGTTGAAAAAAGGATTGCTTAGTCCTATAGTTTCAGAGGATAAAATAATGGACCTTGAAAGCTATGTTGAAAAATTGGACAAGTATGCTGACAAATTCTTCAACCAGTACATCAGAAGCAGCATTTCCAATAGGAAAAAATCTTCATGACAGATTGGAAAATTTATTTTATCTTGAGCATGAAGTAAAGCATTTGTTTCCAATTCAGCCTACCTTTTTCAGATATACTGAGGCTGATGAAACATTGAGAAAACTTCAACGGACCATAATACCATAAGATAAATGGTGGGAAGAACTGTTGGAACTTCTGTAAAATTTATCCTTATATGAAATTTTGCCTATTTACTTTGATTTTATTACATCCTGCCACAAGCCTAAATGTTTTATGATTCTCCAAAGACTCTTGGAAAATAATGCTTTCCAAAAATGATGAATATTCTTTAGTATTCAATGAATCATGTGATTTTTGGCTTGGAAATCCATTTCCATTTTACTATAGGGATGCCTCCTTTGCTTTTCCTTTCCTTCTAGATAAAATGAAATAATTTTTTTCTAATATTTCCCAAGATACCAACAAGAATATAAGCTAGGGAATGCCAATATCCTCGTATGGACACTACTAAGGTTAATGTGCCACCCAAGGATAACCATATTGTGATTATTTTTCCCAATTTTTGATATGGAAAGAACCAATCTCCATTCCTATAGTCATTAAATCTTAACATAAATCCCAAGTATTTGAAATGGGTGCACTTGGTTGATTGTTTTTTCTAACATATCTTCCAAATCATTGAAAGTGATGGTAGAGTTGAGTAGGTTTACTTATATTCCAAATGAAACCCAAAATGATTTTAGAGCTCTAATGAGTCTTCACATACTAGTTCTATCTACTATATCCTGCAAGAAATAGGATAACATTGTCCACCAATAGAAGGTGTGTAGACAATAGCATATGTAAATGTGTGAGTGATCAAAATAGTAGCATTTCTTAATTTGTTTAGGCATGTATCTCTTGTTTTTCATCTTCCATATTCAAAAACTAATCACGGATTTGGGTGTTGATGCCATGTATATTCTAAATGGATTGGTATCCATACCTTTCCAGATGCGCCCACACCTGCGACCGGGTAAATTTTATTTTTTAACATACTAGTTAAATAAATATTGTTGTAATATATTTTCTAATCTCTCTCTCTCTCTCTCTCTCTCTCGCTATATATATATATATATATATATATATATATATTATTTTATATATAATTTGTTTTATTCTAAGTCATAGGCATAGCTACTGTAACTTTAACACCCAATTACTACAACTAGATACAAGCAATAGTTTTATGTAACCATTGTTGCAACCTTAAGTTACTATTGTTGTTCCATTACTCAAATAAAATAATTCTCGTATAAAGGTTGTTGTCGTGTCTCTATGCGTAAACTTCAATATTTACAAGGACTTGTTACGTATAATGATCTCTTAATATATATACTTTCTTTCATATATAATATTTTTTATTCTAAGTCGCGGATATCGTATCCCCAAGCCACAACTCCTACAACCTCAAGCCATAGTTGGCGCAACTTTAAAGCAGAGTTACTGCAAATAGATACAAGAAAATGTTCTATGGAACCATTGTTACAACCTTAAGTTACAGCTATTGTTCCCTTATTCAAATAAAATAATTCCTGTATAAATATTGCTACCTTGTATCGATGCCTCAACTTCAATATTGACAAGTATTTTTCAGGTATAATAATCTCTTAATATATTTATATATATATATATATATATATATATATATATATATATATATATAGATATATATATATAATGTGTTTTATTCTAAGTCGCAAATGTTGCATCCCCAATTCACAACTTTTGCAACCTCAAGCCACAGTTGTTGCAACTTTAATCCATAGTTACTGCAGTCGGATACAAGTAATTGTTTTATGGAACCATTGTTGCAACCTTAAGTTACAACTACTATTCCCTTACTCAAATAAAATAATTCTCGTATAAAGGTTTTTGTCATGTATTTGTGCCTCGGCTTCAATATTTATAAGGACTTGTTAGGTATAATGGTGTCTTAATTCCCCATTGTTTTCAAAGTGAATATGGTTGATTGTAAATCCCACCATTTTCCTCTCACCATACTTTCCACTATCTTATAAATTAGTTGCGGGGAAGGGATTATGTCACTCTTTGAACTTCCACATAATCCAGAAATTTAATTCAGCATTTAAAATTCCTGCAAGTTTTTTTTGTAGACGGCCGCAGCCATATTTCTGTACAAGATTGTATTTAAACACAACAACCAGCATTAACGCAATTCACCAACCATAAATTAAACAAACAGAAATTTACCTGACAGTTTTGTAAATTCAAAAGGAGGACACGTGGAGCATTAATATTGGATCACATGAAATTGAAGGGAATCTGAAAACCTGAAAACCGGACCCGAATTTTTTATAAGGCACATTGGATTGAGAATTCGCGTTACAAATTAGGCAGACGTCAACATCCCATTTTGGAACGCGAATTTGGTTTGAAATTCAATCTATTCAGACTTTTGAAGTCTGACGGAAAGGGTTCTTTAATGTTTTGATAATTTAATTTTATGTATGCTTTAATATATACATATGTTTTAAACATATGTTATATATATATATATATCATATGCGAAATGAAAGGTGGGCCATATAATTTAGTTTTAATTTTATTTTTTTTAAAAGAGGGTTTATTATAATATGTTTTATATGTTACGACATATAAAAATAAAAAGGACAAAAAATCTTGGTATTTTTTTTAATAGACAGTACGCAAATTTTTTATTACTCAGTAGTGTGTAAAAATTGAAAGACTGAGTGTAACTTTTTAAGTGTGTATCCACAGTAGTGCGAAAGTGAAAAACACAGCAGAGTGTTTTAGAGACAGAGTATGTTTTTTTTAACAGACAGTGAGTTGGTTTTATGCATTGTGTTTTGTAGCAGTCATAATTTTGTAATCCCTCTCAGTGAGGAAGAAGTGTAATAGTTTTTTTTTGAGTTATTGAAGGGAATAGAAGTTTGTTTTCAAAGTATCGAAACTCTGTCTCCTGTCAAAGAAATTTTTATTTTCTCTGTGTCAAAAGAAGGGAGATTTATTCTCCATTCATTGTTCTGGAATTTTTCAATATTCCAACATGTGAAAGAACAACAAATGTTGTGGTTCCATCCCCAGCTAAATCATTTGTCTTTTCCGCAGCTTGCCTTGTGAACTTGGCCCCAATATTTTCAACTGGGTCCTCTAATTCAACCAATAAAAAGGCCAAAACCATAGCATTGAGATACATTTCATTACACTGTCAATAACAATAAAATTTGACTCAGCCATAACCCTTTCCTTTTATTGTTGTGAAAAGCTTTATGCATTACTCTAGTGTGGCTACTCCATAGGCCAAGTAGACCACTGGGTAACAAGTATGTTTCATTTCACCTTTGAGTTTTCAAATTATGCCTACCAAATCTAAGACATTTAAGAGGGGGAACTAATACAACGTTAAAAAGAAAACCAGAGCACACATCTACAAATTACCTCCTTAGCTACTATCACACCATCATCAAATATTTTCAGAGAACCATGCTTGCTCTCCAAGACAACATTTTTCCCTTCCCCCCAAGGGTGACTCCAACAAGATCAACAAGTTTGCTCACACCGCCTGCAAGAAAAATTGACAATTATTTCGGTAAGTGTGAAATTGAATGCCAGACCATATGCCAAAACAAACCTCCATGAAAAATTAAAATTGAATATAAGTGGACAAGGAAAGATCCACCGTAGTGAATTTTCACGTGCAGGTGACCTTCCTTTAAACATAATTTTTTCTCTGACCTGCAATTTTTTTGTCACTGAGCCATCCTTGTTGAAGTACAACTCCTTTTCCATAGCTCTTGTTTAACTACCTTCTCTCTGTCACGTAATCTCAGAGTCCCTCTTCTGCTTGAGCGATTAAAGGAAATGGGTGAAAAAACTAAAAGAGAAGACAATTGTCTGCCATAATTATCAAACATTGCACCCAACTTCTTCCCCTTTCCATTGTTACCCAATGAGGTAGATGTGGCAATTTTTTTCATACTTCCCAAAGAAGAGGCCATCTTCTCTTATCCTGAATATATAATTACAAGATCTTCATATTAGTATGAACCTTAAAAAACATGACTCCCATTTCTAAAAACCACTTTTAAGTTGTAATAGGCAAACTAAACAACTATCGCAACTTTTGGCAACTTCTGGAGCATTAAGAGAGAAACAACCAAAGAGAAATACAACCACAATCCTAATTTTAATGAGACTGGACTATGTATTTGCATTAAGATAATAGAAATAAATCACGACTATATTAAGGCCAACACAAAACAATCTTTAACCAGTGTCTCTCGTGGCCTTCAGGTTGCCATGCTAGAGGTTGCATATTTTTAATTTAAATTATTGACCTATCGTGCCCATATATAAATGCATCCAATGGGATATCTACATCAAATTCTCCTTTATATCCCCAAAAAAAAATTCCCTACTACAAGAGCACCAGTATTGATGGATCACCCCACACCATCCCACCCACTAGAAATGGTGAAAAAGGAAACCCGAGAAAACTTCTGAAATATCTCAAGATGACTATATGGGTGGTTCTTATGAATCAACCAACCATTTAGAACATTCTCATCAATCCAAACCATGAGTATTATGTGACGATATTCAAGCAAGCACTATATCGGATTTCTGAAGCTATGTTAGAGAAACCCTAAACTCTCACTGAAAATAGGTGAAATGTGGCACCACTCAGAGATTGACATGTGCCAATTGGTAAAATTTGTAGATAATTGGCATGCTCAAACAACGAGGTGATTTAGGAATGACATGAGGGAGAAAATATGGGAAAATCCCCAAATCTGGAGAACTAAAGCTCATCACCAACCTGAGATTGACAACTTTACATGAAGTAACCTATGAAATCGTAAATGGAGAAATCATAGTAACAATAAAGTAACCTATGTAACAATAAAGTCGGATTCATCCTAGGAGTGGTAATGGGAGAAATCATAGTGAACAACAGGAAACATGCAGAGTTGCTTACAATCAGATAGATGAAAAACCACATACAAAAAACCTAGATAATAATCATGAACAAGCTTAATATTGAATTATGAACTTTAAAGGAAATTACAAAATGTGACATTACGAACCTGGTCAAGCGCACAAGAAAAAATATCCTGGACATGACCCTGGTTGACAAGTTGTATTGCTCATGATGCAAGAGGATTTGTACCTACACTGCCAAGTCAATCAAAATCCATCATTATCTATACAATAAATACAAGTAATTGACGTAGTATTTTTTACTCTAAGATGCATTCTTATGATAATGTTAGAACATATGTTGAAAATTTCAAAACATACCTGAATAAGCTCCTCTTCATTTCAAGAACAATTTATTGGAGTCGCATGAAATTGGAACAAGCCTCCCACGATCTGAAAGAGTAGCAACTAAGTCAACAGTGACTTTTTTGTTGCTACGCTGGATCGAGGGAGGTTTGCTCCAAGATTAAATCGCTCCAATAAATTATTCTCTACTAAACAAGGCCAACCACGTGAAGGTGGAAGCTCTTATGGCCCCTCCCCCCCCCCCTCACATCACTCTCAATTCCCCAATACCCAATCTATATTTCATTTTTTACTTTCATGAGCATAAAAAAAAATATTCAATAACTAATAAAAAAACAATTCAACAAAAAGTATGCAAGGAAACATTACAATTAATGCTTGACATAAAAATAGTATGATAAATGAGTTTTTTATATAACGCAAAAAACGTTCCAAGTATGGTAACGTTTGTCTTATAATAATACAATATTTTACATTATCAAATTTTCTTTTTCTTCTTCCTATTTCTAAATCTCCTAATTACATCATCAATATCATCGTGCTCTGCTCCTATTTCGTGCCTTTCGACCCGCACTACTAACCTAGTTACGTAGTCACGATGTCTGGTCTCATCCAGTGACGGGGCATCGCCTACAAAAATAGATAATATTAAATTTTAATTGTCAGTTTTTAAATATCATTGAACTAGTTCGGTAATATTAATAAAAAAAATCGCAATGAGATTATTTACCTGGTGCACCAGTTGTCGCCGCTGACCTAGTTGCGTAGTCACGATGTCTGGTCTCATCCAGTGACGGGGCATCGCCTACAAAAAAAAATAATATTAAATTTTAATTGTCAGTTTTTAAATATCATTGAACTAGTTCGGTAATATTAATAAAAAAAATTGCAATGAGATTATTTACCTGGTGCACCAGTTGTCGCCGCTGGCCTAGTTGCGTAGTCACGATGTCTGGTCTCATCCAGTGACGGGGCATCGCCTACAAAAACAGATAATATTAAATTTTAATTGTCAGTTTTTAAATATCATTGAACTAGTTCGGTAATATTAATAAAAAAAAATTCAATGAGATTATTTACCTGGTGCACCAGTTGTCGCCGTTGGGACTGTTGCCCTATCTTCCTCTCTGGTGGTAAGATCCTCAAGGGAAACATTCTCTGTCATTTAAACAAAAAACATTATAAGGAAAACCATCAAGGTATAATTAGAAAAAATTATAAGTGGAAATTAATTACCATCACGGCCCTCACTGATAGTAGCATTGTCGGCCTGGTCCCCACTACAATGATCAAGTTGCACGTGAGGATCATCTACATCTGGCTCTAAAACTGGGTTATTTGCCTCGTCGGTAGTGTTGCTCCCCTGATTTAAACAAAGTTGTTAGACATTAAATTTATGGACGAAAACAAAAATATTGAAAGGTTAATGTTTTACCTTATCAGGCATTCTGGATCTTGGGACCTGCCACAAGCTTCTGCGACGTTCAACTACAGCTTGATAGCCAAAATGGAAAGCGATATTTTTATATTCCTCTGTAGTTTTTGTATTACAAAAACATTGGAAGGCGATACAATTAATTATAAGATGTTTAGCTACTTAATTACAATTCTTGTAGCTAATTTCAAGTAGCCGCCCTAGCCTAGCTTGTGATGGCCCCTTTTTTCAATCCTAGCTTTGGTTGTCTTTGAGGTGTTAGGCAACCTAGCATCAAAATATTGAAGTCAGATATGACGTAGCACACTTTTCTTTTAGACATAGAGAAAATTAAAGCTATTGAATTAAAGTTGTAATTTACCTTGCGGGTCCAGTTGTCATTTTTCCTTCTTTCTTTGCCCTTTTCTCTTTTCCGTCATGGATGAGTGCTCTCCACTCGCTCTCTGGAACTGTGAGAGGACGCTCATATCTAGGGTTAAATTGCAATTGTGTCCTATAGGTGTCCCTGGTATATTTCAAATATTTTCCGGCTACCCGAGCCACCGCTGTTCTGTCAAATGTGCCGACCCCAAAAAGGGCTTCTAGATAATCTAGAAGTTCTTTTTTCAGGTTGGAATTCTGGGAATTCCACCCTGTACGTATGGTTGGGCCAAAAATTACCAACGCATGGCTCTCCGGAATCCTGTAGAACTCATTGTTTCCTACACAGAATAAAACCAAAAAAAGAAGAAGATATTATAATTAATTTAAAAATAAAAATCATGATAAATATGTTTTAGATAAAGTACATGAAATAGTTAAAATATTAAAATTTACCTGGGAGTTGTACATGCTTTATAGGGACACCTTCATCGTTCACCAACAACGTGCCATTAATGGTCCCTGTGGAGCTGACACGTGTAGCTCTAGGAAACGCAATAATGTAGTTGGCCATATCAGCCTCATCATTGCCAACACGTTCAGCGGTTGGCTGGGTGTCTGCTTGGGCAAGGTGTGTTTCTTGGCTGGCACCTAAAGGAGTAGAAGGTGTACGAGAGGGTTGTTGGGAAATATCTTGCCCTTGTGTCCCACTACCACCAACACCGGGTTCAGCAAGTGCCAGAAAACGCTACATACAAAAGAACTTTTTGTTAGTTTAGTAAATGTAAAAATTAAAAATCAAACTATCACAATTCATCTCATGCAGAACAAAAAAAATATCCTTTTGACTTTTTATTATTACCTGATATCTTTCTAGCTAGCTCATAATATGTTTTATCCTCTCTTTTGTTTTAGGTGTTTGAGGCGCGTCTATCAAAGTATTAAATTCTGATCTTGCATCTCGTGCCTTTTTTCACAACAAGAACACTGGAGATAGGGATGAAGAAAGCTCTTCCTGAAAGAGAGAATCATCAGGCGTACCATGGCTAGGTGTCTGCATGTTTTAACAAAATTAATATTATTTCAATTATGTAAATAACTAAAATACCTGAAGATAGAGAAATGTTGGCACTTTACATGTTCTTCCGCTGGCCTCTTTCCGCGATCATCTCGTCTCGGGGTTGTTCCTGTACTGCCCTGATCAGTCTGCCATATTGCAATAAAATTATAAATGTAAAAACTTGAAAACAATATCTAACTTGAAAAAACAAAATGAAAACTGAAATAATTTCTAATAAGACACCGGAAGACAGAGTTAGAGTTTCAAATATGCCTTGCATTGAATTCAGTCCTGGAAACATGTCATTGCACATTAAGGCACCCAAACAAGAGACGAGTTGACAATAAAGACCTTATTGAATATATTGTTGGAGCAACTTCTAGTAAACTTGTTGTGAAGACCTTGAGGATATTTTTGGAGCAACATTGTTGAAGCTGATGGTATAGCATTGTTGGAGACGATCTTGAAGGGCCTTGAAGTGAAGCTTTTGGAGCAACTATTGAAAAATCCTTAGAAACAAGAAATGACCTAAGAAACTATCGTGATGTAATATAAGAAACAACATGGTGCAATGGCCATTTTCAAAGCCAAATGATGTCCATTGAGGACATGGCCTCTATTTGGTTCCTGTTTCATAGGAGTTTCGGGTAGAAATGGAACTTTGTTATACCATTTCAAGTAGTAAAAAGGGAAAAACTTCTTTTTCCATGGGAAATAATTTACCTTTTCTTTTTCAAGATAATCTAAATCACAAAAAAAATGAACTATACTTCACACATTATTGGATAATGTGAAAGTGGAAAAGGAATACCCTACACAAGTGATGCACACATGTACATTTGAAAACTAATAGATTTTTGTAGTTGAAATGCAATTCTTGTTTTCATTTAAATGTAGGGTTTTTAAAGCAGGGAGAAATAATGGCTGCCAAATTAATAAGCGTTTCTTTGGGAAAAATTTAAATCTTGTATTGGGTGATGAAGATAATAGAGGGTATTTAATCTTGATTCTTGACATCTAGAGAGAACCCTACAGCCTAACACAATCCAATGGAATTGAACAAAAAAACCCAAATAGAGTCAACCCTACTATAGGAGGAAGGGCCTGCAGTAAGAAATTACCATTTTTCAAGAGCTGAGGGCCAATGATGTTTTGCAAGAGCTGAGGGCCAATTTTGTTCTGCAAGAGCTGAGGGCGAATGCAGGGCGAATGTTGTTCTGTAAGAGCTCAGGGCGAATGCTGAGGGCGAATGCTGAGGGTGAATGATTTTCTGCAAGAGTGGAGGGCGAATGCGCGCGTGATATCAGACGTTAATGTAGCACACATGTACATTTGAACACTAATATATTTTTGTAGTTGAAATGCAATGCTTGTTTTCATTTAAATGTAGGGTTTTTAAAGCAGGGAGAAATAATGGATGCCAAATTAATAAGATTTTCTTTGGGAAAAAATTAAATCTTGTATTTGGTGATGAAGATAATAGAGGGTATTGAATCTTGATTCTTGACATCTAGAGAGAACCCTACAGCCTAACACAATCCAATGGAATTGACCAAAAAAACCCAAATAGAGTCAAGCCTACTATAGGAGGAAGGGCTTGCAGTAAGAACTTACCATTTTGCAAGAGCTGAGGGCAAACGCTCAGGGCGAATGCTGAGGGAAAATTTTGTTCTGCAAGAGCTGAGGGTGAATGCATGTGTGATATCAGACGTTAATGTAGCTATTGCGACGGATATGAAGCAATAAAATCATTTTTATGTAGCGCACATATAAGTTTCGTATTTTTATGTAGAGCGCATATAAGTGTCGCTATATCGACGGTGGAAAAAGCATCACTATTGCAACAGGTGCCTCCAAACGTCGCAATTGCGACACTTAGACATTGTGTCACACTTGCGAAATTTGGAGGCAGTCGTCGCAATAGTGACGCTTTGGGCCATAGTGTCGCAATTGCGACGTCTTCCTCCAAACGTCGCAATTGCGACACTTTTTTAAGTGTCGGTATTGCGACAATTTTCTATAAACGTCGGTATAGCGATAGTTTTGGGTGGGATGGAAAAAATTTGGTTAAATTTCTGACATTTGGTCAAAAGCGTCGGAACCAAGTGTCGGAATTTTCGCCAAATGTTGTAGTGTTCCTAGTTAATGAATGAACAAAAGACATGGTATATTGGCCTACCTTGAATCCAACGCTGTCGATGTTGCAGAAAGAGTAGTGGCCTCTCGCTCCTTCCTTGGAAAATCATGATCCATTCGCTGTCATGCTCAAATACCTGCACATAGGACAAAAAACAAGAACAACATACAACAGAATAGTTTCACTCACAACTATTAGCCAGTCAAAGAGGGTTAAACATATCGCATCAAATAAAAATCATAACACAATAGTGGAACCAAATAGTAGTCATGTATATTAATGAGTAGAAGGAAGAGTACAACCGATGCTTTGATGCCGTAGTATCCTCCAGTAGGGTTCAGACAAAGCGTGCCTCAAATGTTGGTCAGGGAATTCCGACTCAAGCTCTCTTAGAATTCATCGACTCAAGCTCTCTCAACACAATCTTTCCTACTCTATATTCTCTAGCATCTTAGCTATAGTATAATTCTCCTAGTTTAGCTATTCAACCATTCAGCTAGCTTATACTAAAAGAGATAGTTTCTTATATAGAGTAAAGGGAGGACGTTCAGATCCCTACAAAGGTGGGAGGGAGTCTTATCCTTTAGGAGAGTTTCAAGGGAGGTGGAAACTACTAACTAAAGGAAGGAGTATGTGGTTGTTTCATTTCAACCACTCCAAATGACTCATCCCTGAGGTGGTTGGAATGGAACCTCCACCTCTATTTTTTTTTAAAATTCCATAAACATCTTGGCGCGGGTGTCTAACTAGCACAGAGTGCCAAGTGGCACGGGCTGAGTGTTAAATTTCCTAGTCAGCGCGAGGGTATAACAGGCTACTCGCGCCAAGGCAAAAATAGGGATTTTCACAGCTCTGCTTAGGGAAATGTCAACAAGAATAATGTTTCATTCATCAAAAGTGATGTAAGGATGGTATTTTCAAAGCATGACATTGCTTATTGGTCACAGAATAGACCCTCCAATGTGCGATTTGGGGATTGCAGGGATAGTGACAAAATGTTGTGTAACAGCGGCACCAAAACTAATGCCAAAAAAACCAATAGAACAAAAAAAATTTAAAACACGCCCCCAAAACAATACTACTATGGTGAAAGGTTGGGTCGAGGCCATGTGGTGCAGACCCTGCCCACCTATTATTATATCCAACAACCAAAACAACATAACATAAAAATTGCACGAGTTTTCCATACAAAACCATATGCGGAGTTTTGAAGGCAGGGAATTCGAACCTCGACCTTTGCTGGCCTAATCTCCTCCAACAACAATAGACCACGGGTAGAGCTTTGATAGCTCCTCCCACCCACCATTATAAAAAATCATTTTCACAATGCGCCCAAGCATATGGTGATGGCTACAGAGTTCAAAAATAATAATATTTTATTTGCAGGTGTGGAGGCACGAGCCATGGAGACATTGGAACCATGTTTAGGGAATATTGAGGGCATCAATAAGATTCCTTGAGGCCTAGAACTTTTCAGAGTCCATTTTTGACAAACTTATGTCAGTTTTACACCTCTCAGCGACATGAACTCAATGTCAATGTCTGTTTTGGAAGTAGAGCTTCCAGTTTTTTAGCCATTTTCTAGATTGGAGTGATGGTATCAGATTATCAAGTGTGGAAAGTCAATTTTATGCCTCTCAATGCCACAAATTTGATGGTGTAGACATATTTGGCAGTTGAGCATCCACTTCTTCAACCAACTTCAGGGGTTGAGGTATATGCAGTATTGATGTCATGTACTTCTTTTATCATTTGTTGTGAGATGTGATCTTATTGTTGAGATCCTTGCTTGATGTATGTTATGGAATATATGTTTCTACTTTATGTGAGATGTATTATCCATGGATTGTTATGTTCCCTATGTAGTCTTGTTGAAGGGATCCTCATCGTCACCTTGTGTGAGTGAGAGGAGGCCTATTGTGAGTGAGAGTTCTTGGAGCAGAACATCTCGTGGAGAGACAAGACAGTCATGTTGAGGGCATATATCCTTGTATGACAACAAGCATATTCCATGTACATCATCACCATTTCTAGCACTATATGAATTTTCCTACCCCATTTTGACACTTGGCCTGGAGATGTAGCCCACACTGGGTGAACTCCATTATTAACGACTCATGTTCTTATGTTGCTGATTTTTGTCTTGTTTCCTCTTACTTAAAGCATTCATATGTGTTATTTTAATGCTCTTTGAAGTACAATTCTAACCAAATCACAAAATTAAAATATCATGGGTAAATCTTGTAGCTTATGGACCTAGATCATCTAACATAATTATTGAATAAATATGCATTTCCTCAGACTCCAGAAGTAACTACAGCCTTTGAACATCTTAAAGAGGCAATTTTCCAATCGTGGTCTTAGTTACACCTGACTTCACAATTTTTTTATTGTGGAATGCAATGCCTCAGGAAATGGAATTGGTGTATTTTTAATGTGATAAGGAAGACCCATTACTTTTGAAAGTCTTCAAATCAAAGTAAAGTATTTAAAGAAACCCATTTACGAGAAGGAAACGTTTTCAATACTACATGCACTAAATAAATGATGACCTAACCTAATGGGAAGACACTTGAAGGTAAAAAAAATCATGATAGTCTTAAGTACTTTTTGGAACAAATATTATCTTTAGAAGAGCATCAAAAATGGGTCAGAAAGATGTTGGGTTATGAGTTTGAAATCATCTACAAAAAAGGGAAGAAAATTTTGTTGCAGATGCACTCTCAAGAAAGGATGAGGATGTGGAAGCAATGCTTACGATGCGATTTCTATTATCCAACTTGAGTGGATAACCAAAGAAAGTGATGAATGGAAGAATTATGAAGCAGTGTGGACACTCATTCAAAATTTGTAGAAAAATCCTAGTACATCTAAAACATTTAGCTGGAAAAATGATTCATTATGGTACAAATATTTCTTATATCTTTGTAAGAATTCCAAACGCAAACAAAATATTTTTTTTGTAATTGGACACCTCTCCCTTAGGAGGGCACTCAAGATTTTTAAATACTTACCACAGGGTTAAGAAGGATTTTTTTGGGATGGCCTTAAATCTTATATTCAAAATTTTGTCGTAGAATGTTTGGTTTTCCAACAAAATAACATTGAGACAATTAATACCCCAAGTATGTCACAACATTTATCCATCCCAATGCAACATTGGGAGGATGTTTCAATGGGTTTTATCATAGGTTTACCCAAGTCCGAAGGAAAGGCTGTCATAATGGTGGTAGTTGACAGACCTACCAAGTATGCACAATTTTGTGCATTATCTCATCCATTTAAAGTTAGTACAATTTCTACTACATTTATGGAAACAATTCAAAAGCTACATGGAAACCCAAAGATCATTATAAACAATAGATATCCCCTTTTTATAGGAAATTTTTGGAAGAAATTATTTTCTTGTTTGGGTACTCAATTAGCTCATAACTCATCATATCATCCTCAATCTGATGGAAAAACTGAGATAGTGAAAAAATGTTTGGAAGGGTATCTTTGTTTCTTTTTATATGATAAATAGACACAATGGGTGAAGTGGTTACCTCTAGCTGAATGGTGGGATAACACTTCCTTCCACACTACAGCAAAAATGACCCCATTTATGGCACTTTATGGATATCATCCAACATCCATCACATCATCTTTAAGAGAGAATTCTAAGGTTCAAGAAGTGTAAGATCACATCGAGCATCAACAACAAGTTCTCCAAATCTTAAAGGATAACCTCACTTTAGCGCAGAATCAAATGAAACAACATTCAGATCAACATCACAGTGAAAGAATTTTTGATATAGGAAACTGGGTATTTTTATGGCTACAACCATACAAAAAGATGTCGCTCAAGCAAGCTAAGGAGGATAATAAATTATCACCAAAGTATTATGGTCCTTACAAGGTGTTGCAAAGATTGGTATTATGGCATACAAATTGGAGCTTCCTGCATCTTCCCGAGTGCACCCAGTTTTCCATGTTTAATGCTTAAAGAGGGTTATAGGTGACAAGCTCCGAGTTCAAAAAATATTTCCAGAACTTGACAAAGAAGGAAAAATCATATTGGAATCTAAAGCAGTCATAGAAACAAGAACTCGACAAATACGAAATAAATCAATTTCATAGTATCTCATCAATTTGAAGAACTTAACTATTGAATATTCGAAATGGGAGGATGAGAATTTTATACAGAAGCATCCAAAACTACTCAAGCATTGAGGACAACACTTGTTGGAATGAGAAGGGCATGCTAGGTCCCTATAATACTAGTGTATCCCCTTATTTTTATTGTTGTTATACCCCCATTATTGTTATTTTTGTACCTATGTAGTCCCCATAATGTTATTATTATGCCCCATAGAAGCCCACTATTTTTATTGTTGTTCCCTTACATTTTTATAGTCATGTCAGTGTAATATTCCTAAAATTAGCATGCAGCTAATGGGAATATTAAATTTTGTTTCTTGAACTTAGTAGGTGAATAAATGGGGGAAAGAGACTCATACTTATCTTGTATTAGCATAAAATCCCACTTGGTGTGAAAAGGGGATATCTTAGTAGCTGGATTTTTCACTTTACATGTATGAACAGGAAAATAATCATGTTGATTCAGTCAATTTGACTAAGTCAACAGCGCAATATGGAGGAGCAGTCTTGATGGAGCTACAACGCAGTTTTGGATGGAAATTGATCACATGGTATTGGAAACCTTAATAGCTAGGACCCAAGGTGAGGAGGCTCACAAACCTTATAAGGAGGAAGATAGTAGAAATTTGGGGTTAGCTTATGGATAATTGATTTTGGTCTGCTTAGACTATTGAGCATTCTCTTGTTGTTTAGCAGAGTTGCAATGTTGTTTAGCACAAGGCATTCCTACTTATGGATTCCTTCTCCTACCTTGAGTTATCTCTTGGAGGAGCATTGTTCAAAAATTTTCCACATCTAGGCTTGAGGTCAAGCATCCTCCTTCATATACAATGTTATAATTGTAGCAGGAAAAGCTGTGTTGCAGTGGGAAGATCACAACACCCACTTTCTAATCTTATCTTTCAGAGGAGGGATCCTCCCTCTCTTTGAAAGATCTGTACAAGAGGATTCTGAGCATATTGGAAATCTTGGCATGTGGCCAAAGCATCTCCCATCACTTATAGTGCATTTCTCTAAAGAAACTGCGTCATTTTTTCCAGAGTTGCAGTAGCAGGGTTTGAACCCTTGCTTGTGAGCTTGTTCCTTGGAGGAAGGGCCAACCCTTCTCCAGGAAAGCTGTATTTCATTCTTATTCTATCATTTGTATATTTCAGCTATATTTATACAGTGATGTAGTATGACTGCAATTTTCAGATCCAGATCTACAGATCTACACTTTTATACATTGTACTCTCATGAAACCCTTGTCAGGTTAATCTTATTTTGTATAAAAAGGAAGGAATCTCCATTTTCTCAGCCGTTGGATGATTGTAGTATCTAGATCTATTATTTCTCACTATTTTATTCATAAAAACTCATTAAAATAATGCTTTTCTTTCTTCAGTCCTTTCTACATGAGTTAGGCTATGGGGTTTGGGCTTATTTGAGTCATATTGACTTGGGGAGATCTGTTTATGTTGGCTAAAGTGATTTGTTTCAACTCTAATTCTGGATGTAAGTTTTATATGGTATATTATAAGGGATAAACGTCCCATTTCTCCCATATATAGCATTATTTTCTAAATATAGGCGTTTTATGCCCTATATTGTTGCATTTCCCCACTTTGGGAGGAGTGTATAGGCCATAATCTTGTTGTTGTTCATTCATCTGCTGGTGATATGTTCTTTAACATATAATGAGATAATTTATATTTCCATGCTCATGATTTTCTGAAGCTCCAATTTTGGAATATCTTCAGATATTCTATTTGTTGTAGAAATTTCCCATTTTGGGATATTACAGTGGTATCAAAGCTGCCATCTTGGCTCAGCCTGTGGATTTCAGATCCTATCCAGAAGATAAGAAGAAGAGGAGATCAGAATGATGGAGAGGATGAGATTACTCTCATCAATTTTCAGATCTAAGAAGAGCCTCTCCAAGGAGGTTCACCTGATGAAAGAAGAAAAATGCAATGAAACTTCCAGAGGGTTTCAAGAAGGAGAAAGCTGCAGTGATACCTCTAGAAGGTTTCAATAAGAAGAAGAATATCCATGCATTTCCTATTCTCATAGAGGAAGTGAAGAGCAAGAAGACCACTCAGAACATGAGATCCTGAGTGGATATTTGTCAGAGTACAAGTTCCAACCTAGAGCTTCCAAAGAGACTCTAGATATTCCTCAGTTTATCCAAATGAAGGAAGAAAGGAGGCCATACAACAATAGAATGATGAAGGGCAATAGGTTTCTATTTTCCACTTTTGATGGATCACCCATATGTACAATAACGGTTTGGGTGATGAAGCTAGAAGCATTTTTCCTGCTACATCTAGTAGTGGAAAAAGAGGCTGTGGAGATCTCAGCATTGCACTTGGAGGGAAAGACAAGCACATGGTGGTTCAGCCATGTGAGTCATGAAAGAGTGTCCACTTTTGCAGATTTCACTCACCGGGTAATCAAAATATTTGACAGTAGAAGATCAAAGGAGGTGTCCTCTTCTCCACTTGGGGAGCCTTGTACCAGCAATGTCATAATCAGGGAGGGGAAGCCATCTGTATTAGTAGTTGGATCAGCTAACACCTTGGAGGAAGGAACTCTTGCAGCTACACAAGATGTTCCCAGGACTCACCAAGGTATGCATGGATTTCCATTTTTTATCCTTTCAAGAAATGTTATGGGAAATCTTGGGAAGCTGCCTCCACATGATCAAGGATCAAAACACATTGTTGATGTGGAGAAACAAGCTTTCACATCACTGTGCAACTTTGGTTTGATCCAAGGAAGGATAAGCATTCATTCCATTACAAATTTATTGAGTTGCATGCAGCATGAGGATTTAGGGTGTAAGATTTTGGAGGGCATAAGGAGTGTTGTGCCACTTTTTGGTGATGTTTTAATTTAAGCACACTTTGATCTTGTTGGATTCAAGAGGATTATTGATAGGAGGTATTTTATAGGATATCTCCAAGGGGTTACATCTCAACTTCCCATGAAGTGTAAGGAGGAAGATCTGCTTTGGGAGATTGGTAGTCTTCATTGGGAAGATACCAAGGGGGAGAATAATTGGAGGCATCCACATTTTGATGAATGGAGGTGGATGGAGAGCAAGAGGTTGGTGAGCCACTTTCAGATCTATGACACAGGGCAGCAAGAAGCAAAGTTGCACTAGCTACTCTTGAGAGAGTTTGGCTATCTTGGGTCATACTCTTTGTCAAGAAGTATGTGGTGGATGGAGGCATGGCATGGCACCCATATGATAAAACAATAGAAGAATTTTTTGTATGGGGAATTATACAAGACACCATCATGATCTTACTCTATGGCTTGTAGGGGAAGATATGAGGGAGCAACAAGAGTTGTTGTTTCTCTGGTTACACTTGGGAGAGTATGGGAAGAAATTTTCCCATACTTTTCATGATTTTTCCAGAGAGAAGGAAGGCACATTCAAAGTGCAAGGAGGCTACCCTTAAGCTTTGGAGGATTATGAGATGCTTCCATATAGGGAGGAGATATTCTCACATAGCAGCATGATAGTGGATGGCTTTGGCATATGGAATGTTAAAGGGAGGAATCATGGAGTAACAAGAGCCTTATCCCTAAGGCCTACATCACTGTCACTTGGGAGTATGTCCTTATTGATGGGGTGTTCTAAGGAGAGTATGTATCCCTTATTCTTATAGATTCTTATGAGGAGATTCTCATGGGAGGACTTATTCATGGACCTCACTTTCAGCCTACTCACCATGCATGGTAAGAAATACATTTTTTTTCTTGTTGATTACTCCATTGATTATTTGTATCTTCTCACCATATATGAACAATGCATTGCTCCACAAGAGAGCACATCAATTTGAGAAAGTGTATTTTTATTTTAATCATGTACAGCTGGTATCCATTGCTACATACTACCCCATGGTGGAGGAGCAAACATGCACAGATTGTAACTTATTGAAGCACCACTTGCCACATGATATTCTCAAACAACAGTTGGGGAGACTGCGCAGTATCCACTTGGAAAACCATTTGTACCATCCAAAATTGCACACAACCTTTAGCACTTTTCTGATTTGGATGCCATATGGTGATGAAGTGCCATTCATCTTGTATGGAATGGTTTGGGTTAACATGACTCATGACATTGGAGAGAGGATCCTTGGATATTCAATCTTCTTTTTACCACTTGAGGGAAACCATGTTGCAGCCCAAGATCAGCATGCCCTCTACAATTATCATAAGTGGAGAGGTGGACAGCATGGGATAGGCCTTCTTGCCTATCATGGTCATCTATTCAGCCCACCTACACTTCATGAGCCAAAGGTGGAGGAGATTCTACATGAGTTTCCATGTTGGAGGGTGACTCATTTTATATGGATGATAGCTTGGGGGTGGAGGTTTCACTTGGGAATGCTAGTTTCCCATGCATTTCAAACTCTATGCCTTGAGAGGACCTCTAGAAAACACATAGTTTTCTCCTTAAGTACTTTAATTTTGCATGATGATAGCCATTTTGGATGTATACCAAATGCTAACTTGTATGCTTGAGAGAGACACTATGGAGTTTCATTATTGAGAAAGCATCTTATTCTTTTGGAGAGCACATCACATGAGGATGCTACAGGAGGAGAGGAGGATACTTTCCAGTTCTATCCTTGTAGTTGCTTGAGGAAAAGAAAATTTTTGGAGGGGAGGACTATAATATTCCAAAAATTAGCATGCAGCTAATGGGAATATTAAAAAAAAATTCTTGCACTTAGTAGATGAATAAATGGGGGAAAGAGACTCATACTTATCTTGTATTAGCATAAAATCCCTCTTGGTGTGAAAAGGGGATATCTTAGTATCTATATTTTGAAATTTACATGTATGAACATGAAAAGAATCATGTTGATTCAGTCAAGTTGACTAAGTCAACAACGCAGTATGGAGGAGCAGTCTTGATGGAGCTACAATTCAATTTTGGAGGGAAAGTGATCACATGTTATTGGAAACCCTAATAGGTGGTACCCAAGGTGAGGAGGCTCACAAACCTTATAAGGAGGAAGATAGCAGAAATTTGGGGTTAGCTTATGGATTATTGATTTTGGTCTGCTCAGACTATTGAGCATTCTCTTGTTGTTTAGCAGAGTTGTAGTGTTGTTTAGCACAAGGCATTCCTTCTTAGGGATTCCTTCTCCTACCTTGAGTGATCTCTTGGAGGAGCATTTTTCAGAAATTTTCCACATCTAGGCTCGAGGCCAAGCATCCTCCTTCACCTACAACGTTATTATTGTAGCAAGAAATGTTGTGCTATAATGGGAAGATCACAACACCCACTTTCTGAGCTTATCTTTCAGAGGAGGGAGCCTCCCTCTCTTTGCAAGATCTGTACAAGAGGTTTCTGAGCATATTGGACATCTTGGCATGTGGCCAAAGTAGCTCCCATCACTTACAACACATTTCTCTGCAGAAACTGTGTCATTTTTCCCAGAGTTGCAGTAGCAAGGTTTGAACCCTTGCTTGTGAGCTTGTTTCTTGGAGGAAGGGCCAACCCTTCTCCCGGAAAGCTCTGTATTTCATTCTTATTTTTTCATTTGTATATTTCAAATATATTTATATATTTCTTCAGTATAACTACATTTTTCAGATCCATACCTGCAGATCTACACTTTTATACATTATAATCTCATGAAACCCTTGCCGGGTTAATCTTATTTTGTATAAAAAGGAAGGAATCTCCATTTTCTCAGCCATTGGATGATTGTAGTCTCTAGATATATTATTTCTCACTGTTTTCTACATAAAACCTCATTAAAATAATTTTTTACTTGATTCAGTCCTTTTTGCATGAGTTACGCTATGGGGTTTGGGCTTATTTGAGTCATATTGACTTGGGGAGATCTGTTTATGTTATCTAGAGTGATTTGTTTCAGCTCTAATTCTGGGTGTAAGTTTTATATGGTATATTATAAGGGATCCAAGTCCCATTTCTCCCATATATAACGTTATTTTCTGAAGACAACCGTTTTATGCCCTATATTGCTACATTTCCCCACTTTGGGAGGAGTGTATAGGCCATAATATTGATGTTGTTTATTCATATGATGGTGAGATGTTATTTAAAATCTAATTAGCTGATTTAAATTTCCATGCTTATGATTTTCTGAAGCTCCAACTTTGGAATATCTTCAGATATTCTATTTTTTGTAGAAATTTCCCATTTTGGGATATTACAGTCAACTAGGATTATATGGTGACCCATTGGACTCCTATATATATAAAGGAGGTTTTTTCATTTGTATCATCCAAAAATTGTTCATTTATGTAATGTAAAGATATTTTCCCCCTCAAAGAGGCTTATTTCTAAGTCATTGATCTATCTTTTCTTCGAGCTAGTTTCATAACATCTCTTCCTGGAATTAGAATCACTTGGAGGAGTATCCAAGAGGTCCATATGATCAATGAGATCATCAAATATGTCCTTCTCAAGTGACCAAAATCCCCACTATCTACAAACAAAATATCATACAAATATGGATGGGAAGAACTAGAAAGAGAAAAAATACGAATGTATTCATATTGACTAGTAGTTGCATTATTTTCATACCTATATTTTCTTGTTCTATTTTGAGAACAATGGCCTTCTTCATAGTCATCTAGAGCCTCTATTATCATTTTATCATCCCTTATTCTTATATCATCTCCTCTTCTTTGATCATCAATTCTTCTCCTATAAGTGTACCTATTGTTGTTGAATCCATGGTTGGATCTAGGAGCATCTCTCTTCCTTGGATAGTCTTGAGCATAGTGAACATGCTTGTGACAGTTGAAGCATTCAAATTGAGGTTTTTATTTTCTCAATATTCTCTTGGAGTCTTTCAAATAGGGATATAAATCTCTTGAATTGGATGTTTCCCCTCTAAATTTCCTCTTCTTATCTTGTGGAAAAAATGTGGAGGGTTCTCCTTCTTCGTGCTTTTGAGTCCTTCCTTGGGCAATCATCCTGGTTTATTCTTGAGTGCATTTTCCAAATAGCTTATAAAATTTAGGAAGTATATTGTTGTTTCTTATAGTAGTAATGAAGGTTTCCCAAATAGGAGGAAGACCTTGATGAGTGATCATCACCAAATCTCTATTAGATAGTTTCACCAACAGTTTGCAGTTGATCCCTTAGTTGAGATAACCTTCTTATCACTGGAAAATCTCATAGGAAAAATACATCATGAAATGTAAAGAAAAAATATTTTCAGGGAAGAAATAAATTATAGAATCTGAAAAATTTAACTTTTCCTAAGGTCAAATAGGAAAATTTATCAAGTAGCAGACATAAAGACCTAGCACTAAGTGCTCCGTGCGGCCTTTTCTTTGATAGTAGCAAGATCTCCGCAACTATCCCTCAAATAGCCGCACAATCCTGGGTATGGTAGAAGGTCACCATCTAAGACCACTTGGCACACTTAAGGAATACTATTATCCACTCAAGGCTGCCAAGGACAACCTCCTTGGAGTCACCTTGAGGCCTCAAGTGTAGCACACAATGGAATCAACCTCCACTCTTGGGTCACCATCCACAATTGTACCAAGAGAATGAAGGAAATTTGAATTTTTCCTATAAAATACCACCATGGGAAGAAAAATTGAGAGCACATTGTTATTATGGCCAAATATCCCAAGAGAAAAATATCAATGTGTTGTCCAAGCAACAAGGAGTGGAGGGATTCATTTGTTGGCCATCGAACATCTCAATCGAAGAGGAGAAGTCCATCATTTATCCGGTATCCTACCACTCATTTGAGGAGAGAGAGAGGCTTTTAAGAAGCTTAAGGGAAGAGCCCTCCTTCCTTTGAATATTATATATCCATAGCTCTAAGGATTCATTACGAGTGTTTTAGTGTTCTACCTATATTTTATCACTAGCAGCTAATAAAAGGGGATTCGTTCTCCATTAGTATTATTAGTTTTTTTAAACTCAATATTGGGCTTGTATTGTATTTGTATTTTTTGTTTCTTGTTTCCTCCTCTATTGTAGCATGCTATGTTTTATAACTAGCTTTCTACATGTTATGATGCTTCACTAACCATCTAACAACTCATTTTTCCCTGTGACATTCCTTTTAGGAAAGAAAACTCCCCTGCCAATCACAACGCATTTCGTACACCCACATGCCAAATGCACCACAACAAGATTGGAAAATCCACTGCTTTTTCTTCTTAATATAAGTGGTTGTTGTTTGGCAAGACCTCTCTCCTGCCCAAGCTTGTTTTAGGACCATTCCTTCTCTTCCTCAGCTTCTCTCATTCACCCTCTGTCAAGAGATTCAATTCAGAGAAGGCGAAATTTTCCTGCATAGCAAGTCTGCACACGTTCAACCCAGACATATGTGAAAATTGCACACCTGTGCGAAAATGACCCACGCAGAAACCAGTGAGCACTTTTTTCACTGATTTTATTCATTTTTAGCAATTTAAAGTGATTGGAAGCCCATATTAAATCTCCCATCATTGTGTTATGGTGTTTCTTGACTGTTAGGACAAGTTTTTGGCTGAACTTTAGCTTAGCTATTACATTGTTTTAGTTTTAGTTTATTATCACAAATTCACATAGTTTAATTAGGGGGAAAGTAAGTGGATTTTAAATCCACACATGATAGTTACTGATAATTTTCACCAAACACATAGGATTAATTAACAGAAAGTAAGTGGCCCATACATCCACAAATCTTTAGCTAGTTTTCATTTTTTCGAAATTTTTTCATTAGTTTATTTAAATTTTGGCAGTAGGAATCGAGAATAGGATCAAAGTATCAAAAACAGAAAGTAATCTCTACCACGCTTTCACCTCTTGGTGATCCTCGGTACGCATATGAAAGATTTATTTTGATAGTTTTCCATATTCCTATAGTGCAACATGTAGTCTAACTAGGAAAAATTGGAAGCAGCCCATTATCCGCACATTGTTTATTTTCTAAAAGGAATAAGCACACATAGTGTAATTAGGAAGGGAGTGTAAAGGATCATCGCATATCCACATCTTATAACATTGTGATTGTACACTTCATTACACACACACAACTTCAGTAAGTTAGGACTTTGGTCATATTCTTAACGTCGCTTCACCAAGGCACACTTTAAGAAAATCAAGACTCCTTAAAATTAACCATTAATTGAACTCATTAAATTTTTCCCACAGGGGCCACAAAATAAATTATATTTCAAGTTATGACCATCGGGGGTAGGCATCCAATAAGCCACCATGGTCATTCTACATTCTTGAAACATAGAATTTGACTGCTTAGGGAGCTTAAAATCCATCTATCTGCCCACGGAATAGAATTCCTGAGTCCTACAAAGATCTGATTCAGAGGGCGTTAATATTAGGCATAGTGCGTCTTGTACTATTTGGGGCTACCTGATCCATATAGTGCTCGATAATGGTAGTTGAATACAAAGAAGATCAAGACTTTAACACTCACGTGAGATGATGATACTTTAGTGGCCAAACCTAGGGCATCCTTCCTTATAGGTGGCGGTGTAGGAAGCATTAGATCCTCTACCTTTACCTTGGTCGATTCTTTAGCTGCTGGAAGGCATTGCCAGTTCTTTCAGGAATTTAGCCCCAATACCCATCAGAAGATATCTTCGCAAGCCCTAGCTACATCTAAGAGTGTGAGGAAAATTAGGTATTCTAGTATTTTTTAGTATCATACGTGAAAAAACCAAAACCTTATTTTTGTATTGCTTGATAAAAAATTAAAACCATATTTTTTGATTTCTTGATCACATAGTATTAATCTAAAGGAGAAACTTACCATTTAATTTTCTCTTTGTTTCATGTATGTGATCACATTTTTATTTGATAATAATCTCTCTCCTCTCAAGAAAAAAAAAAATAAATTCCAAAATCAAACTGATTGGACACCATAACGAACCCAATGGGAGCTCATCGATCTAGATGTTTTCTCGACCTCCCACCATTAGAGGGAGGAGTGCCAGGTATTTCATCATTCAGGCATCAAAGACAACATAAAACCACCTTTATTGGTTCATCCTTTATTAGGGAATATTTAGTTGGAAACCCCCAAGGGTCACCCTATGCCACACCTATGGAAACCCCCTTAGGGTCACCACGCACAATTCCTCCCACAACCCCCATAGGATAGAGGAGAGATACCCCGCCAAGGAGTCATTAAAACACATAGCAAGGTACGTCACAGGGTAATATCCCCTAGAAACCCCCCACACACAACCAAATTCTTGTGTTTCCATAGTTCATAATGGCACTAAACACTCAGTTACCTTTCCTAGCATCATTAAACCTCCCAGATCTATCAAACCTAACAAATGATCCCATTACGCACAACCCCAATTGGCCCCCCATGCCCACAAATCTCCCTTTGGACATTCCAAAATTTGAAGGGAAGCAAGTGGAAGACCCTGGAAATCATGTAATGAATTTCCACCTATGGTGCTCGTCCAATAGTATTATTGATGATACTATTCGACTAAGACTGTTTCAGCGCACCTTAACTAGACCAAACGCGAAATGGTATGTTGAGAAGCCTTCTTCTTCGCATGGAACCTTTAGCATCCTCACTAATACATTCCTCACATATTTCAAATTACCCACCCACCATGATTCGGGAATGGAGTTATTAAATCATTTTAGGAAAACACCAATTGTCCATATCTTAGACCATCTCCATGAATGGAGGCGACATCTAAGTTTGTGCAAAGCCAAACTCGATGATACAGTTTTACTGAACCTGTTTTTGAAGACTCTCACAATAGATATTTCAAAGGATGTGGCAACCCAAGGACCTACCTCTATGGAGGATGCCATTAGTAAATCCTAGAAACTCGAACTTATATACACCCAGTCTGGATACATTTACAACATCTTGCATAACACCCCATGCCTACAAAATTACAAATAATTTCCAAACACGTCGAATACTGCAGACGGATTGATCAGGTTATTGACCCAAGGTCACCTAGGTAGCAATATCCAGTACCCAGGTTACTCATATGATTCTAACCAGAACATAATGCAACCTAGCTACCACCAGATTCACTCTACACCTCTTTAGAATATGACCAATAGGGTGTCATCATACCACCATCAGTAGGTAGGATTGTACCCTCCCTCGCAAGGGACCCAGTACGCAGCTAGGAATGTTCGGTCCCCCCCAGCAACCATACAGCAACCAGCGACAGGGGACCCCAGTTTCCTCACTCTCTTGAGTTTTCAAACTTTCAACTCAGGGAGTTAGCAGGTGCACCAAATACTGTAGATGGTTTGATCGGGTCTTTGGCCCAAAGTCACCTAGGCAGTAGTAATCAGTACCCAGGAGACTCAAGGAGTTACTATGTGTTAGTCATCAGTATTTTTCACTATCTTTGGATGACTATAGAATGGTTATATTTTTTTGAAAAAAAATATTCCTTGAATATCTTGAGTTTCATAAATCTCACTGCCTTCATTATCTTCATAATATTTTTTTCCCTATTTATCAATTTTCCATCTCAAAGTCACCCTGTTGCTCTTAAAAGACTCCTTATGGGCTTATACTTCTCATTTTCATCCTTCTTTCCTACCTGAAACCTCATTTCCCCCATTTTCTCCTGTCAATAAACTCCATCCTCCCTCTAATATTTCTTGTTGCTAAGTCATTCACATGTCCCCTTAAGCATAACAGTAGTTTTGGAAATTATTTTTTCACTTGAAAGTTTTTAAGTCAAATTTCATTTAAAATCAGGTAAAAAATCGCTCCCATTAGGTCATTAGGGTTTTTCATTTTTCAATGTCATCCTTTCATTCTGATGAGGTTAGCACACATATGAGAAGGACTAATTATGACAAGCATTCTTTTGGCTCCCCAAAATCCTTAGATGTTTCAGGCACTGCTTTTCCTTTTCTATAATTTGGCTCAAATGTAATAAAATGTCAAGACATGGTTATTCAAGAAGGACCTAAAATTTCCAAAGAGGATTATCTTCTCAGTTCAGAACTTGCAAGTGAGAAAAATGGACAAAGTTTGGCACTTTTGTAGAGGTTTTGGAAGATTTATTAGTAGAAAGTATCCATGATGTATACTGTCTACTCCTGAATGAAAACAACTTACAACAAGGGAAAGGGGAAAAACTTGATCTTGTAGATGACTCAGGTTATAAACTTGATAGTCCATTTGAGTGCCAAAGTAGTAATTACTTGCAGGAAAATGACATGGAGGAAGCACATAAGGCTAAACATGAATAAAGTCAATCAGAAAATATTGATGGAATATGGAAAAAATATAAGGTGAACTGGACAGAAATGAATGAACTTGAAAGGGCTATAGAGAAATTAGAATACAACACCGATGATTGTTGTAAAGAACTACAGGTACTTAGGGCTTTGAAAAAGTTGGTCAGAGAAGGTGGAAAATATGAGATTGAATTTTATGGTGGAAAATACAAAAGATTTTCAAGATGCTACTATATGTAATAATTAAATCCCAAAGTTGTCAAAATGAACTTGTCATGCCTCAATGAGAAAAATAAAATCCAATTCCATGATTTGAGCGACCTCCAAAGCAAAAGGTGTCAAAGAGTATCAGTGACAAAGGAAAAATACTTAAAACATTAGAAAGTTGGTCTTTCAAGTTAAAATTAAAACCACAAGCCTATAAAGGTCATTTACCACTTCAAGAGAATCATTTTTTCCTATCAAAAGACCAAAATAATTTAGCAAAGGAAAAATTTCAGGGTTTCTGAGTGAATTTAGGCCAAATTTCTTGGCGTTGGTAGCCTGGAGATTAGTGTTGTGCCTTTGCCCGAAATTCCCAATGCAAATTGTGAAGGCGTTGTGCACCTGTAGACTAGCGTTGTGCCCTTGCCAGAAAGGACCCCGTGAAATTTGCATTGGCATTGTGCGCTCATATCCTGATGTTGTGTGCTTAGAGCTTGGCACTGCACACTTGGGTTGGCGCTGCGCCCTTAGCTAGTGGCGCTGCGCGTCTAGAAAGAGGAGTTTTCTAAGGGTTGGGGCCACTCAAATCACATCAAATCTTCTCCAAATTCTTGCCAAAGTCCTCCAAGCACTCTTTAGTGGTAAGTACATAACATGAACCTTGATTTGAAGCTCTCTGACCACTCTTAATTGAATGGAAATGA
This sequence comes from Pinus albicaulis, assembly GCA_034641835.2. Lineage (NCBI taxonomy): Eukaryota > Viridiplantae > Streptophyta > Pinopsida > Pinales > Pinaceae > Pinus > Pinus albicaulis. The sequence goes on along the minus strand of CM076584.1, from coordinate 757,896,796 downwards.
AACCCTAAAGGAAACCCTAAGTTTTAGCTTGAGATCACTACCTTATCCCTATTTCACCCTCCTTAAATAAAATTAGTCATAAATAGGGATAATTACATTGCTTGAGGGTTTTCATTCATCTAGTTTTTCACAACACCCATTCCCTTTCATTTATTCCCTTCATTCACACTCATTCCCTTCATTTTTTCAAAGATTTCATTTCATTCCCTTCTCTTCATCTCATTTCACTTGTACCGTAGGGTTTTACAAATCAGATTTTAAAAATGTCTGAGGGAGAAGATAGTGGTGTTGAGGCACAAATTCCAAGGAGACATAATCATAAGGGAGGCTTCAAGCTAACCTTTGTAGAGAAAAGAATGTGATTAACTTTCTTGAGCTATAGAATCAACAATTGGAGACAAAGAATACCATCAGTGAGGTCAGGGCAATCAGAGCTCAAAGAGAGGTAGGAAAGGCCAAGGCTTTGCTAGATGAGACCTTGGGTAGTTTTGATGACAGTGATGATGAGGAAGATCAAATTCCTAGGCAGAGGCCAAGGACCATTGGACTGAAGAGGGCTTTTGCCCGGGAAAGGCAGAAAGAGGCAGAATTGGCAGAGCAACTCACTCCAAGTGAGCTTCTTGCCATAGAAATTATCAAGGATAGAGAGTATTTTCTTGAGAGGGAAAATTTGCATCTGGAGTGTCAACTAGAGAAGGAAAATAGATACACGTACATTTAGAGGAAGATGGAAAGACATTATGCCATGAGGAACAGGATTGCAAGGACCAAGCTCAAACGATCCCATGCAAAGATTCAGGCTTTGGCCGAGGCAAAAGAGAAAGAGAAGCTCAATATTCTTTTTTAGGTGTCCCTCCAAGCCTTTAAACCTTGATCAACAAGCAAAATTCCAATTTTGGCACTTTTGCGCACATTTTGAATTTCTGACACTTTGACATGTAGGAAATTGGCCAAACGTGCAGCGCCACTGGCGATGCGCTCTTTTTGTGCCATAAAAATGAAAAAAGGTCAGCATATTCATGTTCCTAATGAAAATTACATCAACCTCAAAACGTTTTAGAGGATTTGGAGTGAAATTGGTCCCTCAAAAAGGCCAAAAACCACCAAAAAATCACCTTTCTACCCTCTTTTTGACCCCGGCGCTATGTTTTACTAGTCTTGGGAGAAGTGATTTTTGAAAAGAAATATTGGCACCATTTTGGAAACTTAAATTATATTTAGAAAATATACTTAGAGACCTTTCTAGTGTGCCATCTTGGAGCTCATTTTGACATCAGGAAGGCCTCCAAAAGTTGGCTGCAAGACAGGCCATTTTTTCTTCCTTGGCGCTGCGTGTTTGCACTAGCGTTGCGCCACTGTACCTTGGAGATACGCCCTTACTAGGAGTTATTGAAAAAGTTATTTAGAAGCCTTAAAGTCAAATATATTAAAAAATTAGCTCAGAAGTTATGTTAGTAGTTATTATTACAATGAATGACTCTCAGATATTTTGCCTTGGGCCTTGCATACTCTCAAAGGTCAAAATGCATTAACTTTGTAATAAATGAAATTTGAAACCCTAGTTGAGGATCACCTCCTCATTTTGCAGATAAATAATACATGGATGCTTCATGTTTTTTGTTGGTTAGTTGTTGAGCTAAATAGCTCATAGACTTTGAGTTGTAAATAGTTTGGATTTGGAGCATTGTAACTGTTTTGGACTGAATTTCAATGGAACAAGCACATTCACAGGTTTCATGGAATTTGTTAAATGGTGATTTTATTATAATTTTGTAATTGTTTCCTTCTGTTTTCCATTTTTTATATCAATTTCTCTTGTAACAGAGTAGAAAATTTAGGTTAATATATGATGTTAGAGGCACCTTAAGTCTGTCTACTTTCTGTTGTTTAAATGTTTTCCTCTGCTGGGTCTGATTGGAGAGTTTAGGAGTTCCCTATTCTCCAATTCCATCTAGTTTGTTTTCTTGAGATTAACTCAGTATATTCTAGCCAAAGAAGTTTATGTTTTTCCCTGTCCTTTGGTTATGCTTGAAATGTTGTTCTCAAGGCTTTCTTTGAAGTTTGCTTACTATGGTTTAGGCTAAATAAGTTTATGGTTTTCCCTGTCCTTTGGTCTATCTTGAAAAGTCATTTTAAAGATATTCAAAGTTTGATTAAAGAAATTAGGAGTTCTCTGCTCTTTAATAATTACTAAATTTTTACCTTAAATGTTTTCTTTGTCTGAAAGTGAATAGCTAGATAATTTAGGAGTTCCCTACTCTCTAGGGTTTGTTGGATTGTTGTCTTAAAGTTTACTTGGAAATTTTTTACTAAAGAAGTTTATGGTATGCCCTGTCCTTTGGTTATTTCATAAGAATAGCAATCTTAAAGACTCCTTTTTCTAGTTCATATTAAAGGATTCTTAATTTCCCTTTAAGGTACAGTTGTGGCTAGCAACAACCACCCTTCTTATTTAGTATTATCACTAATACTAAATAAGTGGGGGCCCTTAGTCAAAAAATTTAAAAATCGATTAGTGCTTGTATTTCCTTTTTTCAATAAAACTTAATATCATAGAATTAGGAGAATACCCCTTGAAAAATCTAAAAATCTTAATTTTTATGATAAGTTAAAATAAAATCATTCCTCAAAGGAATATTACATCGAAAAAAGGTAATGAATATCTCCTTACAAGAAGAATTCTAAAAATTGCGAGATCATGATGTGACACTATGCACTAAAAAATATTCATTGCATCGCATGCCTGAAATATCACTTACACTAAAAACCTCAGACCACCGATATGCGATGGCACATATCACAAAATCGTGTTTTTCAGAAAAACACATTAACAGATGTTTGTCATATGCTACGCTCCAGTGATTTTTCGATTTTGTGATATTGCAGTATTGAGATATTGCAATTCCACGAGATTGCGATCTGCAATACTGCGATCTGCGATATTGTGAAGAAAATCGTACATCGCCTTATCGCAGATCTTTAAGTCTCATTGTATGAAAAATACTTTCCATAAGCCAAGGCCTGATTATGCGCTTTAATGTTAATAAATGAATTGGTTGTCAATCATTAATGAAATATAGTTTTATTATGATCGAAGAGCCATTTCACGTAAGGTGGTATATTTTATATATCTTCAGCATTTAAAAGCTTTCCCATCAACTTTTTTTATCATTATTCTCATCTCACTTCTAAACTGCAGGAACGAAGAACAGAGAACTATACAAAGCAATGCTCAGGATATTATGGGAAGGAAAGACAAGGCTCCCAGTTCTGAAGACAAAGAAATGACGCCCTTGTATACAGACACCGCCTGTAACAAAGATGCTGGTATTACTACTTGGGAAGGCATGTACAATATACTTGAGGAAGATAAACCCAGAGTAATGGAGGTTACAGCTACTGCAGGCTCACATGGGTCTTCTGGGGCATCTATTACAGAGTTAGCTTTCTCATTCTTGCACCGGATAGCGGCGACGCCTAAAATTCTTCCATACACAGACATGGTTAAATGGGGATTGGACAACATTGCCATTACAAACAGACGGTTTAAGACTCAGGGTCAAGAACTAATTGGCTCATTCACTCCACAATATTTGAGACTCATGTATCATTTACCAGAGCCACAGGCGACTTATAACAAACAGTTCATGGAGAATTTTGCTAAAGAAAATGAAAATCTGGTAGAATGCGCCAAGGATTGGTCAAGGAGGGACAAACCACTTAAAAAGGATAAAAATGGTATGTATAGTACTGGTTCTCTCACCTCCCCATATTGCTTTGCTGCTGCTATGCTCTGTAGGCTTTTTGGGAAGCCAGACATTAATAAATTTTCATCTGAATGGCTACCATTATTGAATGTTGATGTTAATGCTACTGTTGTGGATTGGGCTAATATATTATATGATAAATTAGCCACAACCATTTTGAATTACCGGTCTAAAAGAAATGTTTCTCATAGAATTTATCCATATTTTTACTTATCTGCATATGTGATGGATTCAATCTGTTATACTTCCAAGTTTCCTTTAATGGGTTGGAAATGGACGACTCAATACCCCTTACCCATTCATATTTATCACAAATAATTGTGGGATTCTAAGTTCATTCCCTATTTTTACAAGATATATCATGGAATAATATTGCCCCTGTATAAAATGTTATATGATAAAGACGCTCCAATGTTTTCTCCTGAAGCAGAGGTAGATATACTTCTTGTCGTGAGATGGTTTGGAGAAGAACTATTTACATATGTTAGGGTATTTGGAAGTCTTGCTTCCCCTCATGTCTTACCTTTGTATGTTCCTGATAAACTCATGGCATGAGAAATTTCCTATCAAACCTACGGAGAAGGAGGTTTGACTAAATATTTCAAGGATAAAAAGAAGGCTATTTGGCCACAATTTCCTGTGGCCTGTGGAGCCTTTTCATTATTTGATGTAGGCCATTCATTCAAAGAAGTAAACAACATAACATGTTTACGTTTGTTAAAATTTCCAAGAAGACCATTCGACCCTTATGATATTGCTAAAAATTTCACTACTGTAGTCAAAATAAAGGTGTTTTCTAAAGAAGATGATATTTTGATGACATGTTCTGAGAGAAAGTTACACTTAAAGAAGTTCTACATTTGGCCCAAATGCGATTTCCTCCAGCAGAATTTCAAGAGTTCAAGATATACAGGGAAAGGAAGTTAGCTAGTATCCCTTTGGATAAATTATGCTTGGAACCCTTAGGGGAACCAACTCCCAGTATTAGTCTCAGTGGAAGTTCAGGCACAGGTAGATCTAAATATAAGTCTGGGAGAGAAATGTTAGAACACTCTAAGAGGTCTGAAAATGACCATGATGAAAGTGAAGGGTCAGTAAGGGATACTGCCCAGTCAAAGGAGCTCCCACAGGAACAGGTTTTGACCTCTCCATAGCTAAATCTTCCCCCTCTCATCGTACAACAACCATCAATCAAAACTGAGCTAGATAAATAATGGGAGACATTCAATGATTTAATCAATATTGAAGGACATAACACACATACACCTGTGAGTAATGTACATGCAACAAAAGATATAATCACAGGAAAAATTAGCAATGTCTCAGAAATGGAACATATTCCCATTACCCCATCCTCTGAACTTATGCTCAAGATAGAGTAAATTACTCCTCTTGACCTATTTTATAGTCCACAACACAAGGCAGTGGTAAGAAGACAAAGAAAGAAAAGGAAATTAGAAAATGTGCTCTCTCATGATGCAGAGCAATTAGACATCTTGTGGCAAGATCCTACCACTGATCCCACTGAAAATCTCACCAAATTATCTCAGATCACAGGAGCATATGCCTCTGCAGCTATTGATAAAGCATCTGAGGTACAACAATTACTAAATGAGAAAGAAGATCAAGTACAGGTTTTGCAACAACAACTGCAACAAGCCAATGCCAACAACGAAGCACAGAAACATCTTGAAAAATTATAGCAGGACTTCCAACAAATGCAGATAGGGTACTAGAATAGTTTGGTTGAAAAAGAAAAATAGTTACAGGTTATGAAAGAGATGCACAAGGATGATCCAAAAATTATAGAATTCATCACAGAATCCATTTTCTTAAATGATCAACTACTGCAGCAACAGGAAATATTGTGCCAAAGAATATCACAGTGGAACTCTTATTGTGAAGAAAGTGATAAAATCACTAATCAAGTCGTACACTTACGACATGATTATGATTTAATTGATAAAAGAGTTACCGAATATTTGGCTTGGCAAGAAACATAGGAGGGGAAAAGAACAGGTGCACCAATAATCGAAGACAATAAAAAATAAATGCTCTTTAATAATTGGGATGCACAAATAAGGAAAGCAGAGAAAGTGATAGAAGAAGCAGCCACAGCAGCAAACAATTTTATTGATTGCATAAATGAAAATTTGCAGAAGGAAAATCTGATATCAGAAAGCACTCCAGGGTATCTACCAAAAGCACAGCAACTGCAGACAGGCTAGAGACAGAAGGCTCAAGAAAAGATAGAATCAATTAAAATATTAACTAAGTTAAATTGGGATTATTACTGGGCGTGTTTGGTAAAACCACACAGCCAATGCATGACTCTCAAATGTATCATCAATTCTGCCGAGAAGATGGTGCCAGCTCTTGCGGATTCCATTTTCACAGGAAAATTAAAGTCTAAAGTCAGCCAACCTACTCTTCTCAAACAAATGTTGAACGCTTGAAATTTCATAGAACATATTCACAAATAGTTAGTTGATTTTAGATTTAGTATTAATTTTGCTTTATTTTCGCCTAAAATAAGGACGGCCATTTAAGCCGTATCCTACATTTTTGTAATAAAATATTTTTAGATTTATTTAGTAGTATTTAAACCCCTCTCATGCATTTAGAGAAGGGTCCTGAAATTTTCAAAAAATCGTCCTCAGAACATGCACTTTTTCACCCTCCGAGGAGGTTTTGATGAATGAATGGAACATGATTTATTAATATCTGCGTTTAATATCTACTACTGAGCAAAAAATTTGGCGTTTAGCCAACTGAGTTACCTCTACCTACAAGGAAGAGAGCAAGAAAATCACCTAAAGGGTCTGATAGCAAGACTCTTTCATCATCATCATCCATCTCAACCTCTTCATCACAAAGTTAACCATCCACCCCTCCACTTCAGATTATTGTCCGTCAATCCACTGGAACTTCCACATCTCCTTCTCAAACATCTAGAATCATAATATCCTCATGTTCCCAATTGCAGGGATCATCTTTTGTGCTTTCCTCTGTTGGTAGTTCAGCGATGGCCCAATTGCGATGGAATAACCTAGGGGCAGTCTTAATGCCTGCACCCTTAAGTCAATTACCGACCCATCCTGAAAAATGGCTGCCTAAGTTTAATCCTGAAGTAGGAATGCTAGCGGAATAACATATAAATAACTTTATTTTATCTATAAATCTCAATGGAGTTACTAATGAAGATGTTGTCATCCGACTTTTTCCCTATACTCTACAAGGAGAATCCGGATCATGGTATTTTTCATTACTGTCTGGATCTATTACTAGTTGGGATATCTTCCAAGATCAATTTTTGACTAAGTTCGGTGATGACAGGTCTACAACGACACTGATCAATGACATGTCTAACCTTAGGGCCGAGTCAAAAGAACCTATCAAGGATTTTAATTCACATTTCAATAAACTGTTAAATAAAATTCCTACTGCTTCCAAGCCTAGTGAGGAAGTGCGAAGTGAATGGTACATCTTTGCTTTACCATCAAACATATAAATATTTGTTGATAGGGCTAACAAAACAACTTTAGCTGACAATATGAAGGAAGCAATAGTAGTAGAGAAACGTATCATTTCTCTAGAAAATAAAAACGCGATAGAGGAATGAAAATCCAAGAAGGTTACTTTTAAGGAAAACCCTAAGAAAAAACAATCGAAAGATCCATTCGATTTAGAAGGATTGCAGAAAGTTTTGAAAACCATGTCCAACGAAATGGTTGACATTAAGAGACAAGTAGAAGAAACATCTTCTAAAAAGTCGTTCAAGCCTTATAGAAGAAACCATTCGACTGATTCAAAGTTGCCAAATGCTATCACAAGTGCTGAACCAGAAGAAGAAGAAGAGGAGATTACTACTGAAGAAACTACCGATGAAGAAGAAGTTATAGAGGTACAAGGTATGTGGGATTTCATCCTCCCAGATGAAGAAGATCAAGAGGCATCCCCGGTTAGCACTGGAAGCAGAAATCAACTTGATCCTCCTCAACCTACTCCTAAGCCAAAGCGCGCAAGCTCAATGACTAAGGATAAAGTCGCAGCCAAGAAAACGACATCTAAAGCAACTCAAACTAGCCCAGTCCAAACAGATTCATCAAATCCATCAAAAACGTTGATCGTTTCGGATGAAATGGAGTATAATATCATAGAAGACATGAAGAAGACTAGGGATAAAATCACTTTTTATGAATTGAGCAAGTTAAAACACCAGCAAAAGGTACTTTTGAAAGAATTACATGGTGTACCAGAAAAAACTTTTCCCGCACCTGTAATATCTCAAGCTTCCCATGAAATGGGAAAAACTCCAACTAATGTGATTAATAAAGTTGACCTAGAAAATATCGCTTTAATTGGAGGAAGGTCGAGATCTCATACTCCCCAATTTCATCTTACTTATGAAGTTTTCAATAAAAATTTTCATAATTGTTTAGTGGATTTTGGAGCTTCATCTAATGTTCTACCAAAATCAATATGTGCAAAGTTGAACATTCAATCGCAAAAATCTGTTGTGCGCATAGTTCAGCTAGATCAATCGTAAGTTGAAGTGATCGGCGAATTAAATAAGGTTACCATAAGGCTGTCATCTAATCCAAAGGTATGTCAAGTTATTGAAATTTTAGTTGCAGATATTCCAAAATTTTATGGCTTAATTCTTAGCAAAGATTGGTTAGAAAAAAATCACAGATACTTTGCAACTAATTGGTCACACATGTGGCTCCCTTACAATGGTAAACCAAATCAGATAAAGGTTGAGTGAAAAAAACATTAGAAATACATAGTAACAGAACTGGAAGGAGAAAATGAATTGGTAGCATACAACAATAATATCATTGGCAACTACTTAGTTGATTCTTTCTTAGGAAATTTTAATGCTCATACTTCACCTTACTTAGAACATTTTGTTTTATCTCAAATAGAAAATTTTTCTCAAACAGATAGTTCTAAATGTATTAATTTTATAGATGCTCCTGTAAATAAATCTTTATTTTGGAAGTTATATTTTGATGGTTCTAAGTCTAATGAAGGAGCGGGAGCAAGATGCGTGTTGATTAGTCCAGAGGGAAACAAAATTATGTTAACTTGCAGACTTGAGTTTGATTGCACCAATAATACCACAGAATACGAGGCTTTAGTCCAAGGATTATACAAAGCAATCGGATTAGACATCAAGTATCTACAAGTTTTCGGAGATTCTGAAATTGTAATCAGACAGGTATGCAATACTATACATTGTTTATCAGTTCATTTAAAGCATTATCAATATTTAGTTCAAGATCTGACTGAACACTTTATAGCATTTAATATTTCACCAATCCCCAGACTCCAGAATGCTAGTGCAGACCTCCTAGCTAATGTAGCTTCTAAACTCATTCCTTCATAAGACTATAGCCCTGATCAATTTTCAATTGAATTAATCTTTAGACCCTCGATTCCTGATAACATTACCAATTGGAGGATTTTCAACGATGATCCTGATATTATAAGCTTCCTCACATCTAAAGGATCTTACACCAATCAAATAATTGATGAGGACCAACATGACAAACAATTGCAACAAGATAGCACTAATAATGCTATTCCGAAGTCAGTAGTCAAGGTAGAAGACCTTTATGATTTGAAAGATCGATTCAAAAGATCTACCAATTCAAAACTACAAAGTTCAACTTTGAACTATGAATTAGTAAATCTAGGAACTGATACCAAACCACAGAATATCAACCTAGGCCTTTGCCTAGCTCCTGAAGAAAAATTAGCGTATGTTCACCTCTTGAAACAATACAAAAGTGTCTTTTCTTGGAACTACGATGAACTCAAAACTTATGACACTTCTATCATCCAACATACTATCCCAATGATAAAAGATGAAAAACCTGTCCAGCAAAAGCTGAGAAAGATCCATCCCAATCTAGAAAACTAGATCAAATCTGAACTCAATAAGTTATTGAAAGCCAAAATCATTTTTCCCATTCAACATTCTAAATTGGTTTCCAATATGGTTCCCGTTATAAAGAAGAACGAAGACATTAGAATTTGTATTGACTTTCGAAATCTTAACAAAGCCTACCAAAAAGATAATTTTCCTTTGCCTCCCATGGAGAAAATATTGCAAGCAGTCGTAGGATCAGAATTAATGTCTTTCTTAGATGGTTTCTTTGGTTACAACCAAGTGTTGGTCCATCCCTATGATCAATTGAAAACCACATTCAGAACCAAATGGGGCACTTATGCATATCAAAAGATGCCATTTGGTCTGATCAATGCTGGTGCCACATTTCAGAGAGCCATGGACATCACATTCAAGGGATTAGTTAACAAATCAGTGGTAATTTACTTGGATGATATAACTGTATATTCCAAGAAACGAAGCAATCATCTTAGAGATTTAAAATAGATCTTCCAACATTGTCAAAGGTATAGAATTTCACTTAACCCAAAAAATTTATTTTTTGCATTAAGTGAAGGAAAACTTCTTGGATTCATAGTGTCAAAATATGGAATTCATATTGATCCTAACAGAATCAAGGAGATTTCTGAAATATCCCTACCTCATAACAAGAAAGCTATGCAATATTTCCTTGGCCAGATTAATTTTGTAAAGAGATTTGTGCCAGATTTTTCAAGAATTGTATCTCCTTTACAAGAAATGATTAAAAGGAACTTAAACTTCAAATGGGGCCAAAACGAATATGAGGCATTCAATCTGATCAAACAAGAAATTGTTAACGCTCCATCTTTAGCAACCCCAAATTTTTCTGATCCTTTTATTTTATATACATTTTCCTCTGATAGATCATATGTTGTGATACTCACTCAAGAAAATCAAGAAAAGGCAGAAGCCCCAATTGCTTTCTTCATTTCAAATTTATAGGGGGCTGAGTTGAATTATTCAGATGTAGAGAAACAAGCTTATGTTGTTTTCAAACCAATTAAATATTTCAGACCCTTTCTACTTAAAACCCATACAAAAATCATAGTACCGTTCCCAGCGGTAAGAAATCTCTTAGTACAGAAATATGTGGGTGAGAAAAGAGCTAATTGGGTTACTGCCTTACAAGAATATGACGTAGAAATCAAACCAACGAGTATTGTAAGAGGTCAAGGCTTTTGAAAAATGCTAGCTGGAGCATCTCTTATTTCCGAAATACCATCTGCAGAGATACAAATGTATATGGATATGCTCCTCCAAATCTCGATTACACCAAGAAAAGAGCTCTAAGGTTGAAAGCTAAACAATATCATCTTATGAATGATGTTCTTTTTAGAATGAATTATGATTCTATTCTCCTTAGATGTCTTAAGAAATCTGAAGCTGAAAAGTCTTGCAGGAACTCCACGATGGGCCAGCAGGTGGAAATTATGCTGGAGATGGTACTGCACAAAAAATCCTCCGCGCAGGCTATTACTGGCCCACACTATTCAAAGACTCACATAGCTATGTAAGAAAATGTCAAGTTTGTCAAACCGCTACTGGGAGACAAAAGAAACCATCATTGCAGCTGTAACCAATCAACATTGAGCAGCCTTTTGATCAATGGGGACTGAACATAATAGGTGAGATCGTTCCTCACTCTTCTAAACAACATAGGTATATCCTTACGACAACTGATTATTTTACTAAATGGGTAGAGGAAGTTCCTCTCAAGATGGCTAATGCCGAGAATATCATTGAGTTCATAGATCAGTTCATAATCACTAGGTTTGGTTTACCTTCTGCTTTAATGTTTGATAATGCATCATATTTTTTTGGTAATGCTATGATTGAATTTGCACTGAAAATAGGTTTCAAACTTAAATACTCTGCCAATTATTACCCACAGGGGAATGGATTAGCTGAATCTACAAATAAAAACTTAATCAGAATCATTAAGCGAACCATTGATCAAAATCACAAAAAATTGGCATAAGTCTTTAATATATGCTTTATGGGAAGATCGAATAACGCAGAAAGCCTCCATTGGTACTTCTCCCTTTAATTTAGTTTATGGGAAAGAAGTGGTTCTTCCAACTCATCTAGCAATTCCCTCTTTGGCCTTAGTTCAATACATTGATGAAGCACCAACTTCTTCCTTACAACTAAGGCAACTAGAAATAATTAAGCTAGAAGAACAACGAGAACAGGTCAAAATAACTCATGCTCGTCACCAAGAATTAGTAAAAGCTTCTTTTGATTCAAACATGATATGCAGAAAGGACTTTCAGATGGGAGATCTAGTTTTAAAATGGGACAAGGCTCATGAGGAAAAAGGGAAACATACGAAATTTCAACGAATGTGGCTTGGCCCTTTCCAAATCGCAGAAGTCATAGGTCCATCTACTTTTATGTTATAGGATTTTACAGGAAAAAGAGAGTCTTTACCTGTTAATGGACAGATCCTCAAAAAATATTTTCCATAGGAGATCATTCTTCTATTTTGTATATTAGTTTTCTTTATGTTCATCATAAAACCAATTGTAAATGGTTACATTTCCAATTCACGAAAAATATACAAATTCTCTTTTAGATTTTATTTTTTCACTTGTATAAATAGAATTCTTTTAGAAAATTGATCATTATTATTGAAAGATACAGTTAAAGGCTTTAAACTTAGAAATGATTCTTGTTTAAACCTTATAAATTTTGATAAAAATGACCTTTAGTGGGAAATTGTTTTATATTAGTCCAATGAAAGGTATCAATAACAAAACGAAGATTCTCTGTAGAAAAGTTCTTTCAAAAAACTCTACCATTGTCGTCTAGAGCTATCTTAAGGAAACAATGACTTCCTCCCCACTTAGGAAATTACAATGTTCAGGGAATAATCCAATGATACACTTTAACTTAAAGAGTAAGAGGTCTCATCACGAGCCGACTTATCATGATCATAGATATTATAGCTTGCTGACTTTGCCACTACTGCATACCACAACAGGGAAATGACTCAAGATTGTTGCAATCAAAAGACAAGGGGTCTCATCACGAGCCAACTTGTTCAACAAATTTATAAATCAAGTGAATGGCACTGTCATAAATTGGCTACCAAACCAAGACATTGTTCTTTAAGGGTAAAAAGAAAATGAAAGAAATAAGTGTGAATATGGATTTCTCTTTGAAAATTGTATATTTCTCTAAGTAGGATACAGGATCATTGTTGGGTAACAGGTAACCTTGTCGAGGCTATAAACGCTTGCTGGCAACAAAGGAACTACCTACAACAAATGAGCATATTTAAAACTGATTTACAGAGAAGCCTTTGTTTTTATCTTTATAAACCAAGTAATGATAGATGTAGATATAAGGACTAGCTTGAGGAAGTAAAAAATCAAAGTTAAATATAGAAGAAACGAAATATCATTGATAGATAAAAGCGTGATGTACTTTGTCTTTTTATAATAAAGTTTGATTTTCTGAAAAAATTTCTGTTTTGGAAGTTTAGAAAATTCAAAATAAAAGCAGAGATAACTGGTTCTTCCAAGTGAATCACCAATTGTTGTGGCCAGCAACAACCCCACTTCTTATTTAGTATTATCAATAGTACTAAATAAGTGGGGCCCCTTAGTCAAAAAATTTAAAAATCGATTAGTGCTTTTATTTCCTTTTTTCAATAAAACTTAATATCATAGAGTTAGGAGAATACCCCTTGAAAAATCTAAAAATCTTAAGTTTTATGATAAGATAGAATAAAATCATTCCTCAAAGGAATATCTCATCGCAAAAAGGTAATGAATATCTCCTTACAAGCGGAATTCTAAAAATTGCGAGATCACGATGCGATACTATGCACTAAAAAATATTTATCGCATCACATGCCTCAAATATCACTTACGCTAAAAACCTCAGACCACCGATATGCGATGGCACATATCAAAAAATTGTGTTTCACAGAAAAACAAATTAATGGATGTTTTTCATATGCTACGCTCCAACGATTTTGTGATTTTGCGATATCGCAATATTGAGATATTGCAATTCCATGAGATTGCGATCTGTAATATTGCGATCTGCGATATTGCGAAGAAAATCGCAGATCGCCTTATCACAGATCTTTAAGGCTCATTGTACGAAAAATATTTTCCATAAACCAAGGCCTGGTTATGCGCTTTAATGTTAATAAATGAATTGGTTGTCAATCATTAATGAAATATGGTGTTGTTATGATCGAAGAGCCATTTCACATAAGGTGGTATATTTTATATATCTTCAGCATTTAAAAGCTTTCCCATCACCTTTTTTATCATTAGTCTCATCTCACTTGTAAACTACAGGAACGAAGAACAAAGAACTATACAAAGCAGTACTCAGGATATTATGGGAAGGAAAGACAAGGCTCCGAGTTCTGAAGACAAAGAAATGATGCCCTTGTATACAAACACCGCCTATAACAAAGATGCTGGTATTACTACTTGGGAAGGCATGTAAAATCTACTTGAGGAAGAGAACCCCAGAGTAATGGAGGTTACAGCTACTTAAGGCTCACATGGGTCTTCTGAGGCATCTATTATAGAGTTAGCTTGCTCATTCTTGCATCGGATAGCGGCGAGGCCTAAAATTATTCCATATACATACATGGTTAAATGGGTACTAGACAAAACTGACATTACAAATAGACAATTTAAGACTCAGGGTCAAGAACTCATTAGCTCATTCACTCCACAATATTTGAGACTCATGTATCATTTACCAGAGCCACAGGTGACTTATAACAAACATTTCATGGAGAATTTTGCTAAAGAAAATGAAAATCTGGCAGAATGCACCAAGGATTGGTAAAGGAAGGACGAACCACTTAAAAAGGACAAACATGGTATGTATAGTACTGGTTCTCTCACCTCCCCATATTTCTTTGCTGCTGTTATGCTCTGTAGGATTTTTGGGAAGCCAGACATTAATAAATTTTCATCTGAATGACTACCATTATTGAATGCTACTGTTGTGGATTGGGCTAAGATATTATCTGATAACTTAGCCACATCCATTTTGAATTACCAATCTAAAAGAACTGCTTCTCGAAGAATTTATCCCCCTTTTTACTTATCTGCATATGTGATGGATTCAATCTGTTATATTTCCAAGTTTCCTTTAATGGGTTGGAAATGGACGACTCAAGACCCCTTACCCATTCATATTTATCACAAATAATTGTGGGATTCTAAGTTCATTCCCTATTTTTACAAGATATTTCATGGAATCATGTTGCCCCTGTATAAAATGTTATATGATAAAGACGCTCCAAGGTTTTCTCCTGAAGTAGAGGTAGACATACTTCCTGTCGCGAGATGGGTTGGAGAAGAACTGTTTACATATGTCAGGGTATTTGGAGGTCTCGCTTCCCCTCATGTCTTACCTTTGTATGTTCCTGATAAACTCATGGCATGAGAAATTTCTTATCAAACCTGCGGAGAAGGAGGTTTGACTAAATATTTGAAGGAAAAAAATAAGGTTAGTTGGCCACAATTTCCTATGGCCTGTGGAGCCTTTTCATTTTTTGATGTAGGCCATGCCTTCAAAGAAGTAAACAACATAACATTTTTACGTTTGTTCAAATTTCCAAGAAGACCTTTTGACCCTTATGATATTGCTAAAAAATTCACTACTGCAGTCAAAATAAAGGTGTTTTCTAAAGAAGATGATCTTTTTGATGACATGTTCCAAGAGAAAGGTACACTTAAAGAAGTTCTACATTCGGCCCAAATGTGATTTCCTCCAGCAGAATTTCAAGAGTTTAAGATATATAGGGAAAGAAAGTTAGCTAGTATCCCTTTGGATAAATTACGCTTGGAACCCTTAAGGGAACCAACTCCCAGTATTAGTCTTAGTGGAAGTTTAGGCATAGACAGATCTAAATCTAATTCTAGGAGAGAAACGTCAGAACACTCTAAGAGGTCTAAAAATGACCATGATAAAAGTGAAGGGTCAGTAAGGGATACTGCCCAGTCAAAGGAGCTCCCACAGCAACAGGTTTTGACCTCTCCACAGCTAAATCTTCCCCCTCTCATCGTACAACAACCATCAGTGAGAAATGAGCTAGATAAATAATGGGAGACATTCAATGATTTAATCAATATTGAAGGACAGAACACACAGACACCTGTGAGTAATGTACATGCAACAGAGATATAATCACAGGAACAATTAGCAATGTCTCAGAAATGGAACATATTCCCATTACCCCATCCTCTGAACTTATGCTCAAGATAGAGGAAATTCCTCCTCTTGATGTATTTTATAGTCCACAACACAAGGCAGTGGTAAGAAGACAAAGAAAGAAAAGGAAATTAGAAAATTTTCTCTCTCATGATGCAGAGAAATTAGACATCCTATGGCAAGATCCTACCACTGATCCCACTGAAAATCTCACCAAATTATCTCAGATCACAGGAGCATATGCCTCTGCAGCCATTGATAAAGCATTTGAGGTACAAAAATTACTGAATGAGAAAGAAGATCAAGTACAGGTTTTGCAACAACAACTGCAACAAGCCAACGCCAACAACGAAGCACAGAAACAGCTTGAAAAATTACAGCCGGACTTCCAACAAATGCAGATAGGGTACCAGAACAGTTTGGCTGAAAAATAAAAACAGTTACAGGTTATGCAAGAGATGCATAAGGATGATCCCAAACTTACAGAATTCATCACAGAATCCATTTCCTTAAATGATCAACTACTGCAGCAACAGGAAATATTGTGCCAAATAATATCACAGTGGAACTCTTATTGTGAAGAAAGTGATAAAATCACTAATCAAGTCGTAGACTTACGACATGATTATGATTTAATTGATAAAAGAGTTACTGAATATTTGGCTTGGCAAGAAACGGAGGAGGGGAAAAGATAAGGTGCACCAATAATTGACGACAATCACAAAGAAATGCTTTTTAATAATTGGGATGCACAACTCAGAAAAGTTGAGCAAGTGGCAGAAGAAGCAGCCACAGCAGCAAAAAATGTTATTGATTGCATAAATGAAAATTTTCACAAGGAAAATATGATATCAGAAAGCACTCCAGGGTATCTACCTAAAGCACAACAACTGCAGACAAGCTGGAGACAAAAGGCTCAAGAAAAGGCAAAATCAATTAAAATATTAACTAAGTTAAATTGGGAATCTTACTGGGCGTGTTTGGTAAAACCACACAGCCAGTGCATGACTCTGAAATGTATCATCAATTCTGCTGAGAAGATGGTGCCAGCTCTTGCCAATTCCATTTTCACAAGACAATTAAAGTCTGAAGTCGGCCAACCTACTCTTCTCAAACAAATGTTGAATGCTTGCAATTTCAAAGAACATATTCATAAATATTTAGTTGATTTTAGATTTAGTATTAATTTTTCTTTATTTTCGCCTAGGATAAGGATGGTCATTTAAACCGTATCGTACATTTTTGTAATAAATTATTTTTAGATTTAGTTAGTAGTATTTAAACCCTTCTCATGCATTTAGAGAAGGGTCCTAAAATTTGTCAAAAACGTGTCCTCAGAACATGCACTTTTGCACCCTCCGAGGAGGTTTTGATGAATGAATGGAACAAGATTTATTGATATCTGCGTTTAATATCTACTACTGATATTGCACTTTTGTACTCTTAGTGGATGTTGGATTAAGAAGAGATAAGTCATTATTACTTGAAGCTCATGAGTAGAACTAGTTATAAATGGTACTTTTATCTCTTAAATATTTCTACCTTTGTGTTAAAGTGATATTCATGTTCATTTGTTCATATCTTGATGTTTGAATGCTTGAGTTATCATTTGGCACTTTTGTACGATGATAGCTATTTATTTACGCTTAATATATGAGCAACTTATTATGCGATATGTTTTTCACAACTATTTCGTCTAAATTTTTATACGAAGTAGTTTATCTTTATTGAATTATTTTATTATAGCAGTTGAATGATCTTTATTACCAATTGTTATTTGAAATCATGTTAGATCACATAACGAAAAGATTACATCTTGGGTTAGTATAGAATTAGATATTTCTGTTTATTAGAATACAAGTGCATGTTATTAGATTAGAGTTAGAATAAAAGCATCTTACTTAGGAAATTTTAGAAAGGAAATATCAATTCTCAACACACACACACACACATATTGGTAAACTGGTCCCATTATCCCCAGTCGGAACCACTATACCAAATGGAAAAGGAGCTTCCAACCAAGGTCCGAACCGGGTGGGTATCCCCCTTGTTGTAGACCCAATTTTCGAGGCTTCAATAGGTACTAAAATCACAAATTAATGTTCATTTCAAACCCACATAAGTTATTAAGATCCATTTGGCTTTATTAACTTTCCCTATGAAACACCCTTGATTTTTTGTTGTACTCTTCAAACCTTTCACAAACCCCATAGCCCAATGGTTTTAATTTATCTTACTCTATTTGTTCTTCTTAACAAGCAACCTAATCAAACAAAAAAAAACAAAAAATCCCTATCATTTTAACTAGCCTAAAATCAACATCCTAAATCAATCAAGTTATATCTTTTATACAAATATAGAGAGAGCCCTCTTTGAGTCCAAGAAGGATAGGTCCTAGGACTCCAAAGTTGGTTTGATGTTACCCTTGTTTATTTGGTCTTACCAATCTGACAAATTATAGGGACCGAACATAATGGTGAATACACTGGGAATGCTCATTTAAAATCTTAGTGTTATTTAAAAGAACTCAGAAAACACAAAAAAATATCTCAAGATTGGTATCCAATTGTTGATGGTGGACAACAAAAAAATCCTCAAAACAGTTAGCATCATCCACCTGGTGACTCCACTGGTTTTCATTAGGTCTGCTGACTTCACTAGTTCTCACAAACTCCCCCGGGGATGTATTAATCAATCCTAATAGTATAAAACCCAACCACATACTGTGTGAATTCAGTAATTTTTCAGATAGGTTTTTTTTTTCAAAAATCTTATAAACTTTCAGCCTCTTTGTGTTGTGGGTCTGAAATTTGGGTTCACAAATAATCAGCACCGGATCTCACCCTGACCCAAACCCTCCTGCTATAGTTGATGAACCAGAAATAATCTTAAGAAAAAATTCTAGGACTGAAGATTAAACTATTGTCATACTAGTTCACAAATAAATTTCATTTCCTAAAAACCTTACATCCTTGTGAGATACCCAATTTGACTTACACCATAGAAAAAACCTATTCAGAACTAAGTCTCAAAGTCGGATAGACCAGACAAACCTTGAGCCTACCTGCTTACAACAGATTCCTAGTAGAGAAACATATCCTTCCACTCCTCTTGATCATCAGCTTCTCCAGCACTTTGACTCCTTTCATTCCAAACTTGCTCAATATCATCTAGCTGGTCCAAGTACATCTGCTACCCCCACTCATACATCCACTATGAAAACAACTCCATTTCATCCTCCACCCCAACTCATAAATCCTCCTCTTATAAATCCTCCTTGGGTTCCATTACCTCCCATCATGGCATAATGGTATGCCCCTCTGGTACTACCACAACCTTTATTGCCTATTCTAGATGACTATCAATCTAGAATCCCTCATTTTAATGGAACTGATCCTACAATTTCCCAACAACATGTAGAAAAGATGAATGATGATTTTGGCTACCAAGAAATAGAAGATGATACCATACAAATGAGAATGTTTGCCCAAAGTTTAAGGGGAGAATCAAATAAATGGTTCAAGAACTTAACTCATAATAGCATTGATGATCTCCCTTCCCTTTATCAAACATTCATAAACAAGTGGGATAATAATAAAAATCCTCCTAAAATCTTATCAGAGTATGAGAACCTAAAAAAAAATGTTCGGAAGAGTGTTCAAGACTACTGCACTAGGTTCAATAGTGTATATAATGCACCTCCTCCCCGCATGAAACCCCCACAAGGCCTAGCCTTAGTAAAATTTCCATATGGATTTGATCCGGAAATGGCTTATCAATTAAGAGAAAGAGATCCCATTACCTTAGAAGATATGCAAAGGGTAGTAGTAAGTGTAGAAGCCAATATAATTGCTAAAAGGGATAGAATGAGAACAAAAAAGAGGGTTGCATACAAAGAGGAACTTGTGGCCTCCACATATGATGCTAGTTAGGACAATGGAAAGGATGATGGAGAGAATTAAATTAAATGAAAGAGCACCTCCAAGGAAAACCAAACAAATCCTCAAAAAAAAAAACAGAAACCAAAACATCGGAGATCCTCCTCAAATAAGACAAAGAGAAAATGACCAGAAAATCAAACCTCCTTTCCAAGAAAACTATGTAGATGAAGAGGAGACAGAGACTGAGGAGCTAGAAGAAAACCATGTGAATCTAATAGGCTCTGATAGTGATGACGCTATTTTCCTCACTGAAGAAGAACAAGGTATGTTTTCCTCAAACCAAGCTGAAAGAACATATGAGGATTTTGAAGAATATAAACTAGGATTTGAAAATGCTATCATGGAGGTTCATAGGCAGTATGACCTCAGAAGTAGGAAAACCCAAGATATCCCCAAGAGGAACAAACTATAAATCTCTTCTAAGAAGACCCCTGAAACACTCCTAGAAAGACAATATAAAATACAAGCACAATGGCTAAGAATTCCAATCAAAGAAAAAAAAAAATTAGCCAATAGGATGGTGACCAAAGCTGCCCTATTACATCAAGTGGTGGCCCTAAAAGAACTCTTTTAACTGAGATTCCAAGTAAAAATCAGCAAGCTAAAGTTGCTGAAAAAAAATGTCTGATAAAATTTATTTAAATCCACCAAGAACACAAACACCATTCAGTATTGAGACTGAAATTGCCAAGATAAAAATAGGCATACCCATTACTGAATTAGTGACTCAAGATGTATATAGATCTCAATTTTTTAAGGCCTTAAACATACGAAATGACATCGATACTCTAACTCTGACTGATGACAAGCCATAATTGTTTTTGGGGCTATAGATAGAGGGAAAATTTCAAGAGGGATTTGTGCCTCCATTCTATGTCAGTTTGAACATCCATGATAAAATCCTACACAATGCCATGCTAGATTCAGGTGCTTCACATAACCTCATGCCAAAGGTAGTGATGGAAAGATTAGGCCTCGAAATAACCAGACCATACAAAGACTTGTACTCTTTTGATTCAAGTAGAATTAAATGTCTGGGCCTAATCAAAGATCTATGTGTTAATCTGGCACAAATACCAGCCAAGAGCCTTGTCATGGATATTGTAGTGGCTGACACTCCCCCAAAATATGGCATGCTCTCATCTAGATCATGGGGGGCCAAACTCCAAGGAACCCTCCAAATGGACATGACATATGCTACCATTCCTGTCTAACCAAACGAGAAGACTGTATAGATAATCTCACATGAAATACATGGTAAGAAGCCAAGATAAGCCAAATAACACCCCTCTATATTTTTTCCATTCAGACCTTGATTCATTTATTTTTTACAATGAAGATGACATTAATGAACAAGTAGCTGAAAAATAGGAAGAGAAAGACCTGTCAGAACAGTCAAACCAAACACAAAATGAAGAACATAACAGTCAAAACCATTGGAGTTGTTGAGGCGGTAAATCCCCTCTACGGACAGAGGCAATCCCACTATCCCTAAGGTGGGTCTAGCAATAATCAAATCATGTAAAGATGTTGGTTCCTAGTTACAAGAAAGACAAAGATCGCGATAATTGACCTACCTCAAATCTCACGTTGTTGTTGTCGAAGAAGAAGTGATGCTCTTTGTCCCTTGCCCGACAGATCACAGTCCTTCTGTTTGCTTCATCCGGACACCTATACACATGTAGAGAAATGACGACATATAACGTAATACTTAAAGCATGTAACTATATATTAGTTAGAGAGGATATAATTCATTGCATTTCATAAAAGAGTAAACACATGAATGGAACCAAAATCAGAGTTGCTTATATTAATGATGACAAAAAGGGAGATTACAACCAAATGCTCTAATGCTATGATCTTCCTTCGGTGGGGCTTGCAGTGGAGCGCGTCTCAATGAAGCCTGTCGGGAATTTGGACAAAGCTCTCTCTTATGGGGTTCTTCTCGGCTCTTCTTCCACTAATTTCCCAGCTATAGTTCTCCTCCTACCAGTTTAGCTAGCTTGCTAATGGAGAGGGAAAGCTTTTATAGATGGAGGAAGGGAAGTTGGGATCCCTATAATCATGGGATAGGCCCTATCTCTTAGGATGGTTCCATGAGAGGTGGAAAACCACTTCCTATACATGGAGATCTGGAGCCAAACTACTCAACTTCCTTCGATGATTCATTCTCTAGTTTGTTAGAATCAAAATTCTGCCATTTATTTTTTAAAAACATTCCTTAAAGGGCTTGGCATGAGTGAGACACAGGGGCAATGCACCAATTGGTGCGCCCTCTAGTGTGTATTTCCCCCATTGGCGCAATGGATGAACTAACTAGTCGCGCCAAGGCTTAAACATCTGTTTTTAGGGTTTTCCAGAGGAAATGTTCCTCAGGATAATGTTTATCCTTAGGCAGGAGAATGTTATGAAGGTGTTTTCAAGACATTTTACTACTCACAGGTCATGGGAATAGTCCTCCAAAGTGCAGGATGAGTGATTTCAGGGACGGTGAAAAAATTTTGTGTAACAGATGCCCCCTAAAGCATGAGGTATGAAAGAGAGAGAGAGGGGTGAAGTGCTTTATGAGAACGCGCCCAACCAAAAACATTGACATCAGAAAACCTATGAAGACAAATACAATTGATATCTCAGATACATGATATGTGGTATGGGCACAACAATCCATAATAGAGTGTACAAAAACTGGGATCCAAGGTATGTATGCAACCACCTAGTAAATGAGGATCAACAAGTAGACTCAGGTATGGTCGCAACCATCCAATCGAATGATTCATGCAATAAATGATAATAATCCACAAATAATCCGCAAACTAGATGTTTATCAGACAAAATCCAGGGTCTTGCACTCCATCTCGACCCGAACAGAGTACAAGTTCAGGCATGTGAATATGTGAGTTGAAGTCGAACATGCAAGAACATCGTCTGATTACCAGCCAATAATGAAATCCATTAACAGATGCAAGAGAAACCACCAATAATGACGGTGGCCCTAAAGGTACATGAGGTACAATCCACGGAATGTGAACTGTGAGCTGGCATCAAACACCTGCAGAATCATCCGATAGAAGGTCAATAATGAAAACCTTGCGTCGAATGCGAAGAATCTACCATTGAGGCATGCATGCTCCATGGTACCTGAAGGGAGTGTCTAGACAAACTTCCTAGATAATGAGCTGAATTCGACAGGAAATGACCTTGATCAAAGGTGGGCCATAATGTTTCCCACATCATCAACAAAAAATAGAGGGACATAATGTTTGCGAATCAAGATCAATAGAGAATCAGAGTGAGGTTGAAAACTACAGAGGCCAACTTCTCTTGAACATATTGGCGGCACGACATTGGATTTGGTAGTATTTGACATCAAAGGATCTGAGGTCATGGTGACATGGCAAAGAGTAGATGAGCGGTCAAAAGATATTACCCAAACTCATGGAGGCAAGCAGATAATGAGATGAGATGTCCCCAACCCGACATGAATGCAGACAAGTGCATGTTCAAGAGCGACATACTGCCGACACTACTATAATACTGGTTCCATTTTTCCCCACCATTTCTGGCGAGTACCCCAATTATTTTTTAAAACAAGCTTGAAGGGGATTGCATGTGCTTGCGATATAAGTGTGTCCTTCGGACAAATCCATCCTAGTACATTTAACAAGCCCTAGGAAGGAAGAACTCGATGCCTTTTCATGTTTAGAGAGTTTGAAAAGACAACGGAAAAGAAAACTCCAGTAGTACCTTTTCTTAGATAGTCTCACAGATCCAAAAAGGTAGAAAAATATGTCTGAGAGAACCTCCTAGTCACGATAGGCTAGGGTATTCATTTTTCGTAAATAATCTATCCCAACCTGAAAAAGGGGTAAACGTATATTGGGTAGATATATTTTTGCATCCATTTAACGAATTCAAAATGAGAAGAGTCTCGACAATATTTTCAACTTTTAAGGGTCAGAAAAGAGCTGAAAGTTTACTCCTCCTAGAGGAATGAGTGGTATCAAGGGTAGCAACTAGTTCTGCTAATAGTGGAACTTCTCACAACATGATAAAAGTCAAGAGGTTGGCTAACAAGACCACTCATCGTAGTGGTTCCTCAGGAATGGGTAAAACAACCAAGTGAAGGCATATGATCGACTGAGCAGATAGGGGCGATGGAATGAGAGAACCAACGCTAATCTGGAAAAACAAGCTGATAAAATGTCAATCATGAGGGGTAAAATAAGAATGGTTTCATTTTTACACAAGATTGAAATCAGGAAACTCTACTTGAAGTTGGTTTCATTTTTACGCAAGCTTGAAACAAAGATAAACTATGCTTGAAACCGGTTTCATTTTTACACAAGCTTGAAATGGAAACAAACTATGCTTGAAAAATTAAGCATGCCCTCAGCATGGTGACTCAATTCGAGGTACATTCCCCCCAAGCTTCAGTCCATAGGAAAGGCAGATGGAGTGAAGGTTTAAATTACGAGATCAGAGAAAGACTCGACTGGGAACGAGATCTCGCAAAGATTCAAATTAAATGGGAAAGTGTTTCATTGTTTTAACGAGGTTGACACATTAAAAGAACTATCCTCAGGACACCTTGTTTAATTTTTTAAGGAGCTTGACACAAGACAAGGAAATCTGTTTCGAAGAGCTTGTTTCATTTTTTAAGGAGCTTGACACAAGAAAACAAAATGTGCTATGACAAACCTCATCATAATGAATAAGAAGTCATCGCTTCCAAGGGTTGCCTGTCCGATGGAAGAAAAACATCTCAGAAATCAGGACCCAATGCCCCCAGCACCTGATGCACAATGACACTATCACTGAATACGGGCATAGGACAGGTAGCCACATAATTTACATGCGGCAGGGATGACACAACTAGCGGATAAAGATCCGGTTGAGATTATGGTGGACCAAATGTCATGTTAGGACCAAATAATGCAAGATTATTGATGGTCACGATCCAACCTTGGTGCAGAAAACACATCACACGAAAGAGGGAGGAGACAAGTTCTCCCATGGCATAAGTATAATCGTAGCCCAAGAGTAAATTAAAGTCCAAGGGGCCAGGTACAACCATCACATCCATATGGACAGTTTTTCCTCCCAAAGTAACATGCAACTTTAGAAGGTTCCCTAATGGTTGACTAGTTCCTCTGTTAAACACCAATAGTTTCTGTGTAACAAGCACAAGCGGTGGAAAACCGAAAGCTTGCTAAGTATTTGAGGATAAAATACTAACAGATGTGCCTTCATCTATAATAGTGTTGGGTATGACCAGATGGGAAGTTGTACCGTGATCTCAAAGGGCACATAAGAAGGAAGGTGATAACCTGCGAATCGACCCCAATCGAAGGAAGCGACCAAACTACTTGGAGGGGCTACCATCGAACTGAGATGGTCTTCCACTAGTGTTACGAGAGAAGAAGAAGCATCCTCTGCCACCTCCATCATGGAGGCAGAAGGAGTATCCTCTGGTACCTCCATCATGGGAGGCAGAGGAGTAGCTTCCTGAGATATAGGGATAGGAGAATCTTTCTCCAAGTCCGAGGAATCTGAAGAAACAAGAAGAACTTGAGGGATGTGAGATCCACTCTCAATGGAAAAGACCTGGTGCACCACAGATGAGGCCAACTCAACCGATCCCACGACCAATGGTTTCTCAGGGACGGATTCATGATGGTGAATTTCTGGGGGAGTGAGATCAAGCAAGGATGACTCTTGACTGATCGTTGAATCAACTAGCGAGGGACTCAAGGAAAGCTTCTGGTAACCAGCCAGAAGTCAAGGTGCAGAAACAGTGGAGTTTTCCAACACTCTCTTGGCTTCATCCATATATGGAAAAAGGTGAATGGGATGATGCCCTTCACATAACTTACAGGTATTGGTAGGCTTACCCTGCTTCTTATGAGTCCTATCAGCACTAGCTGAAGACATGCCCCCAACCTGACTCCCAGAAGCCAAAGGCAACGGTGGATGACCGTCGAACCACACTTCAAGTACCTTGGGAATGCCAAGGCAGTCTCAAAGAAGGTGGTCACCTTTGCACAACATGCAAGGGAATTTGACTTTCCATGGAGGGTTGGAGGGTTTATCAAGAGTATATTTTTTAGAAGCAATAGTTGTAGCCTTAGCCTCTCTCTTATTAGACTTCTTCTTCTTCTTCTTAGCCACCTAGTTATTCAAATCCATATTTTCACCAGGCGAAGTAGAAGAGGATGACACAGAAACAGGTGAAGAAGGGGAGAGTTCCACCTTGGAAGCAACATGATGTTGTTCTGGTGGAGGAGATGGCTGTACGGTGGACTGAACACTCGAGACCACTGAGGTCAAAAATAACCATTCAGGAAATCCAACAGTTAAACTTGGCAGGGACAACATTGCCATGTAAGGAGCACCAACATTCCCAAAAGCAGGAAAAGGACCAGGATTCCCTTCAGAAGGGATTCCTGAGTTAGTGAAATCCAGAAATGTTGCCATCGGAAAAAACTCAAAGCAACACCCTAAGGAAACTAACTTTAACCAAGAATATTTTGTAGGTAGTTAATTTTTTAAGACATTGAAAAAAAACTCTATTGTTTCATATTTTAAGAGTCAAGAAATAGGAAAAAGGTGACTCTATCACTTTTAGGTTGGAAACGAGCATGAAAGGGAAAGTTCTCAATGATCTTTTCAAATTTATGGAGTCAGTAAAGATTGAAAAATGACTACTCGGGTAGTCTAGGAAAAAGGGCGTACCAGATATCCGTGAAATGCCATATACACCTTGGTAAAAATGAAAGAGAAATCAACCAAGGACTTGACATACGTGTAGGTAATCTCCCCGAATGTTGTGTCCGGTGTATCACGGGTAAAATGTAGTAGACTCGGCTTCCTACAAATAAAGGATTGCAACCTAATGGGGTCTCCCTTTATATACGCGACGGTACGGGGAGCACAAGTCCATACTAGTGCTATCTATAGCCAAAAGGATAGCAATAGATGCTAGGCTTAAATACGCCGGAACACATATCTACCTTAGACTACTAGATATTCCGTTAATGTTCCAATGTCGCCTTAGGTTAATTCAGTAAATTTTAAAGTTGATCTTCAATTTACATTTCAATTTCAGGCCCTATCAAATGTTAGATCTCATCAATCCTCTAAATGCAAACTACATGCCACAAAATATCACTTTGTTCAATGAAGAGCTATCTATGGGAGAGTTGAGATCTTTTCAAATGACAACAAAATGAGCACAAAAACATCCACTACTGTTTCTAATGAAAGCTAATGAAACTGGAAAAATTCTCTCTAGAGTTATATAACGCTAATAATGTGAAAGAGCTTTCAATTTTCACAATGCCAAACCAAATGCAAAAGATATTATTTTTGTATTTTTAAACATATAAGATAAAATGCACTAAATGAATGAAATGATTAATGAAAAAATCAATTCGAGGAATGATAAGGAGAGAGATAAAACAAATGAGTTCACTCAATCCAAATGAACACAAACAAGACTCAAAATGATGAAGAAATCCCTCAAAGTGAAGAAGAATCTCGAAAGAGACTCAAACAAACCGTGTAATCTAGGCTTGGAGTAACACAAAGTGAAACTAAATGAAGGAGAGAACAATCACTCAACTAACACAATGATATAATGGAATCCAGCAGAATGAATGCAAATAAGTGAAAATGAAGTCGACCGAGAAAGCAAGGACCCAAAACTCCCACGGGAGGCTCAGCACATTGAAGCACCTAGAAGCCCTAGGGCTAGAATTCAAAAATGATAGTGAAGGGCAAAAAACTGGAGGAAAAGGGCCAAACATAGTCAAAAATGAATCCAAGGCACTCAATCAACTAGAAAAATGACACTAGGACCAAAACTCAAGCTCAGAGAGCCCAAAAGCAAGAAAACCCTAACACCAAACAGAGTTGGCGCGGTTTTTTGGCTGTAATCTACGCCAAAAAAGCATTGGTGCGAGGGCCTAACTAGCAACGTGCGCCAGTTGGAGCGACTGTCAGGGGATAAGCCACGCCAATCAAGTTTACTATGGAAATAAAGATGAAAAAGGACAAAGAGAGACTGGATCTGGTCTTCTGGGGGCTGAACAGGGGTTTAACACCAAGGAGGGTGAACCAGAAGAGCAAACAAATCAATCAAAAGCCAAAAAAAACAACCCAAATGGAAGAAGGACTAACTCCCACTGATCCCCAGCGAAGTACAAAATTGTTGAGGCGTTAAATCCCCTCTACGGACAGAGGCAATCCCACTAGCCCTAGGGTGGGTTTAGCAACAATCAAATCACGCAAAGACGTTGGTTCCTAGTTACAAGAAAGACAAATATCGCGATAAGTAACCTACCTCAAATCCCAAGCTGTTGTTGTCGAAGAAGAAGCGATGCTCTTTATCCCTTTCCTAACAGATCACAATCCTTCTGTTTTCTTCGTCCGGATACCTGTACACATGCAGAGAAATGACGACATACAACGTAATACTTAAAGCATGTAACTATATATCAGTAAGAGAGGATATAATTCATTGCATTTCATAAAAGAGTAAACACATGAATGGAACCAAAATCAGAGTTTCTTATATTAATGATGACAAAAAGGGAGATTACAACCAAATTCTCTGAAGTTATGATCTTCCTTCGGTGGGGCTTGCAGTGGAGCGCGTCTTAATGAAACCTGTCGGGAATTTGGACAAAGCTCTCTCTTACGTGGTTCTTCTTGGCTTTTCTTCCACTAATTTCCCAGCTATAGTTCTCCTCCTACTAGTTTAGCTAGCTTTCTAATGGAGAGGGAAAGCTTTTATAGATGGAGGAAGGGAATTTGGGATTCATATAATCATGTGATAGGCCCTATCTCTTAGGAAGGTTCCATGAGAGGTGGAAAACCACTTCCTATACATGGAGATCCAGAGTCAAACCACTCAACTTCCTTTGATGATTCATTCTGGAGTTTGTTAGAATCAAACTTTCATAATTTATTTTTAAAAAACATTCCTTAATGGGCTTGGCGTGAGTGATACAAAGGGACAGTGCGCCAATTGGCACGCCTTCTAGTGTGGATTTCCCCCATTGGTGCGGGGGATGAAAAGAATAGTCGCGCCAAGGCTAAAACATCTGTTTTTAGGGTTTTCCATAGGAAATGTTCTTCAAGAGAATTTTTATCCTTAGGTAGGAGGATGTTATGAAGGTGTTTTCAGGACATTTTATTGCTCACAGGTCATGGGAATATTCCTCCAATGTGCAAGACGAGGGATTGCAGGGGCGATGACAAAATGCTATGTAACAGGAGGCATGAACAAAAACACAATGGTGAATCTAAACTTGAAACTCTTTGGAACATGAGCTTTTATGGTTGTTGTGGCAAAGCTAGTTCAGGCGCAGGTGTTTAGATACAAAAAACTAATGAAGGTCACTCTTACATGCTATATTTTCAATGTACAAACAATATAGCAATATATGAAGCTCTTCTCCTAGGTTTACAATTTTTAAAAAGTATAGGAGCTAAGAGGATTTTTGTTCAGGGAGATTTCGAGCTAATTATTAGGTAAATTAAAGGAGAATATTCAACCAAAAATCCCAGGTTAAGAGAATATAGAAATTATTCCTTAGACCTCCTAATTTTTTTTGAAAAATATGAACTTACCTCTATCCCAGGAACTCAAAATAGCCTTGCAAATTAACTAGCCTTTGTTGCCTTCACTTGTATACTACCTCATGCCAATTAATAATACACGGTAAGATCAAAAGAAAACTGACAGTCCCTGATAACATAGATTATTGGAAATTTTTTGAAGGTGACAAACATATTGAAGACTTCCTATAGTCAAAAAATGAGTTTGAAATGCCAAAACCAGATTCAAATCATGAAGAGGACTGCTCTGCTGAGGAAAAAAAAAAAAACAGAGCCACCTTATGCTGCTGATATAAATCTACTAGAAAACCCTCATGAGGTAGAATTGTGTGAAGATTCAGATAAAAAGGACTTTGAGGTATTTCAATGCAAAGACAATCTATTTCCAAGAGGACTTTTCCCATAAGAAGAATTGTTTTATTTCAATGATGTTGCTAGGAAGCCTAAAATAGAATCCACTGAAACAGATATAGAATAATACAACATAGGCGGTGAGGAAGAACCTAAAATGATAAAATTGTCTAAAACCCTGCCAGCTCTTATGAAACAGAAATACATTGAGCTATTAAAATAATTTAAGGATGTGTTTGCATGGGGCTATGAGGACTTGAATTCCTATGATACAAGCATCATTCAGCATAAGATTCCTCTCAAGGAAAACTAGAAACCATTTAAGCATAAATTGTGCAGAATAAACCTTGTCCTAATTCCTCTGGTTGAGAAAGAAATTTAAAAAATGTATGATGCTGGAATAATAGTTCCACTCAGGTACTCGGAATGGGTCTGAAATCTTGTATCAGTGAGGAAGAAAACGGGGGAAATTAGGCTATGCATAGACTTCATAAATTTAAACAAAGCCTCCCTGAAAGACAACTACCCTTTACCTAAGATGGATCATATATTGCAAAAGGTAGTAGGTTCCAAAATAATATATTTTCTTGATGGTTTTTCAGGGTATAATCAAGTGCTAGTACATCCAAATGATCAACACAAAACCGCCTTCACTACACCTTGGGGCACCTTCATGTATGTCAAAATGCCTTTTGGGTTAATGAATGTTGGGGCCACTTTTCAAAGAGCCATGGACATTGATTTATCAGAAGAGATAGGCTACTTCATTGGAATATATCTTTATGACATCATAGTCTACTAAAAAACTGATGAAGAACACTTAGCTCACTTCAGAAAAGTCTTTTAAAAGTGTAGAAAGCATGGTTTATCTTTTAATCCCAAGAAAACTTTGTTTGGCCTTAAACAAGGAAAAATTCTAGGCCACATCATATCTGAAGAAGGGATTACGATAGACCCAAAGAGGATTGAGGGGATATTGCAGATCAAACACCCTAGGAACATCGAAGAGCTGCAATCTTTCATTGGAAAGATCAACTTCTTAAGAAGGTTCATACCAAACCTTGCAAAAATCCTAAGAAAGATTACAAACATGTTGAAAAGAGAAATAGGACTCAAATGGACCATAGAATCAAAGAAATCCTTTGAACTGGTAAAACAGGCACTTACCCAAACACCAGTCCTCATCAGCCCTGACTTCACTAAGGACTTATTCATCTTCTCATTTTCATCAGAACACACAATTGCTGTAGTATTACTACAAAAGAGCATAATGGGACAAGAATAGCCCATAGATTTATTCAGCAATGCACTAAGAGATGCACCTCTCAAATATAGCATTATGGAAAA
The DNA here is from genome assembly GCA_034641835.2 of Pinus albicaulis. Taxonomy (NCBI): domain Eukaryota; kingdom Viridiplantae; phylum Streptophyta; class Pinopsida; order Pinales; family Pinaceae; genus Pinus; species Pinus albicaulis. Next base: position 757,865,636 of record CM076584.1, on the reverse strand, counting down.
ATAATCTTTTGACCTAATCAAAGCATTAAAAGATTTCATATTATACATCTTGCATTCACATGTCATTTCATTTGTTCCTCATGCAGTTGTTAAGGACATACTAACTCCGGATCCTGATGGTAAAAGAGGTGAGTGGATTGATGTCATCTTAGAGTATGATCTAGAAATCAAGCCCATCAATCTAATCAAAGGGCAAGGATTGGACAAACTGATGGCTGAAGCAAACTTTCAAGCACTGGACATAAACATGATACATTCCTTGGATGAACAAGAGGACCTAGCGACTCCACCTATTGAAGAAGCATTTCTGAACTCACTCTAGTATGCTGATATATTATATGTGATTTTTAATCTAAATTATTTTCTTGGTTTGTCCAAAAAAAAGGCCAATTCTTGAAACTAAAAGTTGTAAATTTTTGTATTCTAGATAAAGCTTTATATTGGAAAAATTTTGTTGGTATCGTGCTTAAATTTTTACTTGAAGAAGATGCAGATAGAATCATGCGTGATTTTCATGAAGGAGAATGTGGAGGTCATCTCTATTGGAAAACCACTGCCAACAAAATCCTTAGAGCTGGCTGCTATTAGCCCACTCTTTTCCCTGATATCCACAAGCTAGTAGTGACTTGCCATAAATGCAAAATCTTTGAGGGAAAGAGAAAATTATTGCCTTTGCCTTTACAACCTATCAATGTTGAAACTCCTTTTCAACAATGGCGTCTAGATTTCATTGGAGAAATCCACCCTGCCTCCTCTGCCCAACACAAATGGATCCTCACTGCAACTAACTATTTTACCAAATTGATAGAAGCCATCCCTTCAAGGACTTCCACTAACTAAATAATCATCAAATTCCTTGAAAATCACATCTTGTCTAGATTTGGCTATCCTAGAAAGATTATTATTGACAATGCTGTTGCTTTTGAATCCAAGATAATGATGGACTTGTGTCACAAGTATCAAATTACATTAGGGAATTCTATAACTTATTACCGTCAAGGTAATGGGTTGGTTGAGTCCTCTAACAAAATTTTGGTAAATATCATCAAGAAATTGCTGGAAGAGAATAAAAAGTCATGGCACAAAAAATTATTACATGCACTATGGGCAAACATATTAACAAAAAAAAATCAATTAACATGTCTCCCTATCAGCTAGTGTATGGCATGGATGCAGTTTTTCCAACATCCTTGGGAGTCCTAGCGATGAAGCGTATTCAAGAGGTAAAATTAGAGGAGAATGATATACAAAGGAGGTTGAACCAAACCATTCAATTGCAACAATCAAGGGAAGAAGTATACAAGATAACACAACAAGTGCAGGAAATCATCAAAAAGATTTTTGATAAGAGGACGAAGGAAAATTATTTCTAGATTGGAGAAAAAGTGTTGAAGTGGGATTCAAGAAGAGGGGACAAAGGCAAGCATGAGAAATTTGACAATCTGTGGAAAGGTCCATATGTCATCCATTCAGAAAGAGGTAACAATACATTCTTTCTAGAAGAAATGGATGGAACAGAATTATATGGAGGTCCTGTCAATGGCATTACTTTTGTTGAAGTTCTTATTTTAAAGATTTATTCATTGTAAATAACACTTCTTGAATAAAAGATCAAAAAATGAAACACAAAAACAAAGAAAAGAAGAAAATATGGTAGATAAAAAGAAGAGGCAAAGCCCCATACCAAAAAAAAAATGTTTCCGAAAGTGTGCAAGTCCAAATGCCACTACTTTTGATAAAGAAAAGTATTGTTCAATTATATAGCCTAATCATGATTGAACATGTTTTAAATTTATGCTGATAAGTTAGAAAATGAAGATTTGTGAAACTATTTAAACTTGTCTTATCAGTAGACTAGGTTAGGAAAAGATATTAGTTCCCAAATATCAAATCTGAACCAAAAAGAAAAGAGAGGTATGAATGAAAAATTCCAAATTATATCCCTCGCGTTCTTTTTTTACTTTGTGCAAAAATAAAATCTGTGTGCAGCTTGTCCAAAATTCCACAGCTCATGACAAATCAAACTGATTAACCTTAATGTGGTCATGTTTTAAATTTTATGTTGATATATTAGAGAATGAAAATCTGTCAAACTGTTTAACCTTGACAAATAAGTAGATTAGGTAGAGAATAAATGAGCTCATCGGTCTAATCTGAGCCTTTGGATGATATAAGGGTAGAAGTAGATAGTTTGTGCTTTCAAAAGAAAAAACGATGTCTAGGATTTTCCAGTCCAAATGCACCCAAATGAAGAAAAAATGTTAGGAAAAGTATGATGGGTAGGTAGAGTTGATGTTGAAGCAATCATGTTTTTTCAAATTTTAAAAATATCACAGCTCCCAAGAATAGCATCAAATCAGCAATTGAAGAAGGAGGAAAACTTCCAAGCACAATCAAGGCACTGATTTACAAATTCCAGAGATCTGAACTCTAAGGTTATTGACACCTCCTGAAGGAGCTGCCCTCCGCAAGTGGAACCACTGTTAGTCATCAGTATTTTTCACTATCTTTGGATGAATATAGAATGGTTATAGTTTTTTGAAAAATAATATTCCTTGAATATCTTGAGTTTCATAAATCTCACTACCTTCATTATCTTCATAGAACCTTTTTCCCTATTTATCAGTTTGCCATCTCAAAGTCACCCTGTTTCTCTTAAAAGACTCCTTATGGGCTTATACTTCACATTTTCATCCTTCTTTCCTACCTAAAACATCATTTCCACCATTTTCCCCTGTCAATAAACTCCATCCTCCCTCTAAGATTTCTTGTTGCTAACTCATTCCCATGTCCCCTTGATCATAACAACACTTTTGGAAATGGTCTTTTCACTTGAAATTTTTAAGTCAAATTTCATTCAAAATCAGGTCAAAAAGAACTCCCATTAGGTCATTAGGGTTTTGCATTTTTCAAGGTCATCCTTTCATTCTGATGAGGTTAGCAAACATATGAGAAGGATTGATTTTGACAAGCATTTTTCTAGCTCCCCAAAACCCTTATATGTTTCAGGCACTGCTTTTCCTTTGCTAGAATCTGTCTCAAATGTAATAGAATGTCAAGACATGGTTATTCAAGAAGGACCTAAAATTTCCAAAGAGGATTATCTTTTCAATTCATAACTTGTAAGTGAGAAAAATGGACAAAGTTTTTCACTTCTATAGAGGTGTTGGAAGATTTATCAGCAGAAAGTACTAATGATGTAGACTATCTACTCTTGAATGAAAAAAACTTACAACAAGGGAAAAGGGAAAAACTTAATCTTGTATATGACTCAGGTTATAAACTTGACAGTCCATTTGAGTGTCAAACTAGTGACTACTTGCAGGAAAATGACATGGAGGAAGCACACAAGGCTAAAAATGAAGAAATTAAATAAAAAAATATTTATGGAATATGGAAAAAAGGTAAGGTGAACTGGACGAAAATGAATAAACTTGAAAGGGGTATGGAGAAATTAGAAGACAACACTAATGATTGTTGTAAAGAACATAAGGCAATTAAGGCTTTGAAAAGGGTGGCCAGAGAAGGTGGAAAAGATGAGATTGACTTTTATGGTGGAAACTATAAAATATATTGAAGATGCTACTATATGTAATAATTAAATCCCAAAGTTGTCAAAATGAACTTTTCATGCCTCAATGAGAAAAATAAAATCCAATTTCATGATTTCAACAACCTACAAAGAAAAATGTGTCAAAGAGTATCAGTGGCAAAGGAAAAGACTTCAAACATTATAAAGTGGGGTTTTCAAGTTAAAATTAAAACTATAAGACTATAAAGGTCATTTAACACTTCAAGAGAATCATTGTTGCCTTTCAAAAGATCAGAAGCATTTTTTAAAGGAAACATTTTAGGGTTTCTGAGCGAATTCAGGCCAAATTTCTTGGTGCTGCGTGTTTTCACTGACACTGTGCCCCCGGAGATCAACGCTGCGCCTTTGCCCAAAATTCCCAACGTAAATTTTGAAGGCACCACGCCCTTGCCGAAGTGCTGCTCCCTTTTCACAAAGGACCCCGTGAAATTTGCATTGGTGCTAGGTTCTCAGAGCCCGACACTATGCACTTGGGTTGGCGCTACGCACCTAGACAGAGGAGTTTGCTAAGGGTTGGGGCCACTCAAATCACATCAAATATTCTCCTAATTCTTGCCAAAGTCCTCCAAGCACTCTTCAGTGGTAAGTACATACATGAACCTTGCTTTGAAGCTCTTTGACCACTCTTAATTTAATGGAAATGAAACCCTAAAGGAAACCCTAAGTTTTAGCTTGAGATCACTACCTTATCCCTATTTCATCCTCCTTAAATAAAATTAGTCATAAACAAGGGTAATTATATTGCTTGAGGGTTTTCATTCATCTAGTTTGTCACAATACCCATTCCCTTTCATTTATTCCCTTAATTCACACTCATTCCCTTCATTTGTTCAAAATATGCCATTTCATTCCCTTCTCTTCATCTCATTTCACTTGTACCCTAGGGTTTTACAAATCAGAGTTTAAAAATGTATGAGGGAGACGATAGTGGTGTTGAGGCACAAATGCCAAGGAGACATAATCATAAGGGAGGGAATATAAACAAGTTTGAACCCATCAATACAAGGGAACTCATGACCTCTCCTCTCACTGTTTCTTACTTTAAACATGTGGGTTGTCTTGAATTTTGTGAGAGAGTGCAGCAAGTCAAAAATCACTTGGAGTTAACAAGATTTTTCATCATCAATCTACATGACAAGCAGATCAATATTTCCGGGGTCACCTTTGAGATGTCTGCCAATGCCATTGCAACTGCTACAAGGATACCTAGTGTGTGAGAGAGGTGGTTTAAACAAGAAAACTTGGACATGAGCTACTATGAACCATACCTCAAACCTAGGTACAAATATCACAACAAGTCCATTTTCCCTTTTTCTCATCTCCTTGGTTGATATGTGCTCATGATGAGGATAATAATGAAGTATTTCACTTGTGAGGGCATGCTTTCCCGTCTCTAATCATAACATATCTATCTTCTTATGCATTTCACTAAATTTAGAATGCTACATTTGACTTATTACCTTTTCCGTAGCATTAACAAGATGGCCTATATTGTACAAAAGAGAGATTAAAATCAGAAAATGCAGATCCTATTTCATCATTCACTCATCAAGATGGTGGTCATGCATCAGCTCTAGCAAAAAAATATTCCACGGGATACCTTCATTGCTAATGAGGTTTTCACTACCCCACCTATTCATCATTAGAATAATTTACCTTCATCTTCTCATCCTCCCATATCCACTTCTCAATCACATCCCATTGTTCATACATCACCATCCACTCACATCTATTCACCTCAAGTTGATCCTTCCTCATCACCTTTCCACAACCCTTCACCCTCATATCATGATACTGGAGCATCAAGCAGGGAAAGAAACATTGAAACAATTGGAAATAAATGAATGATATTGAGCCATTTCCTTTGACCTACCAGAGAGGACACAGGCATGTGTTTCTTCGCTTGAGGTGAAAGGGGCCATGCCTTCTTCATTAGAAAAACAGGTTGATAAGGGAAAGGAAAAGGTTACAGCACATATCATTATTGAGGAGGAGGACAAACATGAACATGAGTAGGAGTTTCAGTTGATTGACCTTGAATATTAGGATGAGGAGAGAATTACCAATATGTTGATCAAAAAAAAGGATGCCAAGATTAGTGAGCTTCAAGCTAATCTTGGTAGAGCAAGGAATGTGATTAAATTTCTTGAGCTAGAGAATCAACAGTTGGAGACAAAGCAGACCATCAGTGAGGTCAGGGCAATCAGAGCTCAAAGAGAGGTAGGAAAGGCCAAGGCTTTGCTAGATGATACCTTGGGTAGTTTTGATGACAATTATGATGAGGAATATCAACTTCCTAGGTAGAGACCAAGGACCATTGGACTGAATAGGGCTTTAGCCTAGGAAAGGTGGAAAGAGGTAGAATTGGCAGAGTAGCTCACTCCAAGTGAGCTTCTTGCCATAGAAATTAGCAAGGATAGAGAGTCTTGGCTTGAGAGGTCAAATTTGCATCTGTAGGGTCAACGATAGAAGGCAAAGAGAGACACTGACATTCAGAGGAAAATGGAAAGACATTATGCCATGAGGAACAGAATTGCAAGGGCCAAGCTTAAACGAGCCCATGCAAAGATTCAAGATTTGACTAGGTCAAAAGAGAAATAGAAGCTCAATATTTTTTTTAGGTGTCCCTCCAATCCTCTAAACCCTGATCACCAAGCAAAATTCCAATTTTGGCACTTTTGTGCACATTTTGAATTTTCAACAGTTTGACATGCAAGAAATTGGCCAAACACGCAGCGCCACTGGCGCTACGCTCTTTTTTGGGCCATCCAAATGGAAACAGGTAAGCATATTCATGTTCCTAATGACAAGTACATCAGCCTCATATAGTTTTAGAGGATTTGGAGCAAAACTAGTCCCTCAAAAAGGCCAAAACATCACCTTTTTTCCCTCTTTTTGACCATGGCACTGCGTGTTTACCAGTCTTGGGAGAAGTGATTTTTGATACGGCAGATGGGCACCATTTTGGAAACTGAAAGTATATTTTTAAAATAGACTCAGAGACCTTTCAAATGAGCCATATTATAGCTCATTTTGACATTGGAAGTTCCTCCAATAGTTGGCTTCAAGACAGACCAATTTTTCTACCTTGGTGCTGTGTGTTTGGAGTTGTGCCCTTACTAGGAATTATTGCAAAGGTTATTTAGAAGCCTTCAAGTCAAACATATTCCAAAATTAGATCTGAAGTTATGTTAGGAGTTATTATTACAATGAATGAGTCTCAGATATTTTTCCTTGGGCCTTGCATGCTCTCAAAGGTAAAAATGCATTAACCTTGTAATAAATGACATTTGAAACCCTAGCTGAGGATCACCTCCTCATTTTGTAGATAAATATTGCATGGATGCTTCATGTTTTTTTTTGTTAGTTTTTGAGCTGAATACCTCATATAATTTGAGTTATAAATATTTTGGCTTTGGAGCATTGTAACTATTTTGGACTGAATATCAATGGAACAAGCACATTCACAGGATTCTTGGACTTTGTTAAATGGTGATGTTATTCTAATTTTGTAATTTTTCCCTTCTGTTTTCCATTTTTTATATCAATTTCTCTTGTAACAGAGTAGAAAATTTAGGTTAAGATATGTTGTTAGAGGCACCTTAAGTCTGTCTGCTTTCTGTTGTTTAATTTTTTTCCTCTGCTAGGTCTGATTGGAGAGTTTAGGAGTTCCCTGTTCTCCAATTCCATCTAGTTTTTTTTCTTGAGATTAACTCAGTATAGTCTATCCAAATAAGTTTATGGTTTTCCCCCTCCTTTGGTTCTGCTTGAAATGTTGTTCTCAAGTATTTCTTTGAATTTTTCTTACTAGGGTTTAGGCTAAACAAGTTTATGGTTTTCCCTGTCCTTCGGTCTATCTTGAAAAGTCATTTTAAAGGTATTCGAAGTCTGATTAAAGAAATTAGGAGTTCCTTGCTCTTTAATCATTACTAAATTGTTATCTTAAATGTTTTCTTTGTGTTAAAGTGAATAGATAGAGAATTTAGGAGTCCCCTACTCTCTAGGTTTTGTTGGATTGTTTTCTTAAAGTTTACTTGGAAAAGTTTGACTAAAGAAGTTTATGGCATGCCCTGTCCTTTGGTTATTTCTTAAGAATAGTAATATTAAAGACTCTTCTTGTTCTAGTACATGTTAAATGATTATTAATTTCCCTATAAGCTACTAAAATCACAACTTAATGTTCATTTCACACCCACATAAGCTATTAAGATCCATTTGGCTTTGTTAACTTGCCTAATGAAACACCCTTGATTTGTTGTTGTACTCTTCAAACCTTTCACAGACCCCATATCCCAATGGTTTGAATTTCTCTTACTCTATTTGTTCTTCTTAACAAGAAACCCAACCAAAAAAAACAAAACAAACAATCCCTATCATTTTAACTAGCCTAAAATAAGCATCCTAAATCAAACAAGTTATATCTTTTATACAAATATAGATAGAGCCCTCTCTTAGTCCAGGTAGGCTAGGTCCTAGGACTCCAAAGTTGGTTTGATGATACCCTTGTTTATTTTGTGTTAATAATATGACAAATTATAGGGACCTAACACTATGCACGTTGAATACTACAGACGGTTTCATTGGGTCTTTGGCCCAAGATAACCTAGGCAACAATAGTCCCCATGATACTCAGGGAGTTACCAGGTGCATAGAATGTTGCAGTAGGTTTGATTGGGTCTTTGTCTCAAGGTCACCTAAGCAGCAATAATCGACACCAGGATACTCAGGGAGTTACCAGGTAGGTCAAATAATGGAGATGGTTTGATCCAGTCTTTGGCCCAAGGTCACCTAGGCAGTAGTAATCAGTACCTAAGATACTCATATGATTCTACTCAGAATGTATCCCAACCTGGCTATCGTGAAAGTCACCCCGAAACTCATATACCAGCTAGGGACAAGGGAACCAATATCCCCCATTCCCCACAAATAATGGATCACCGCCACAATGTAATGTGTCGTTCAATCTAGTGCAACTTTCCTAGGCTCACCAGCAACCATACAACCAGGAGAATTATGAAAATCCTCCAAATGCTACAAAAAGAATCCAAGGAACAAACAAAAGGGAGACTCTGGACAAGGGGGAAGTAACTAGCAATGCCCCCTATGATATTATTTTGGGGGAAACCCCAACCAAAATCAAAACCAGGAGACAAGTAACAACTCCCAGGGGAAAAATGGAGCTCGGAGTATCTGACCATGAAACCGTCAGAAGAATAGTGATCAGCACTTCATCACGGTCGATCTAGACGTCATAAATCCATATTTTAGACAAAATAATTTTTGGGCCCCATGCCCGCCCCCTCCCCAAAATAGTTTGGGTATGCCCCCTCTTTTTTCTTTGAATTCAAGTTATTTAAAATATATTTGTATGAAAAATATGCTTTTACTTGGGTTATTCTACCCTTAGCATGATAGGCTGCCCAAAAATCTTTGCATATCTTGACATCATTTCTCCACAAGAATCAACCATAGGTTCCAGTCACCCAAACTTTTTTATCATCACCTCACCTCGCACGTGATAAAAATTCATGTAGGTCGTTAGAGCCTCACCCTCCATGGCCTCCATCACCCAAGTAGACCATACCAAAAAGATCTAGAGCCATGTCCATAACATCCAAGTCTAGGAAGAAATTCATGTTCGTTCATCCATCATACATCAAGTCAAGTTTTACCCATATCATGATAAAATCCCTTTCGAGGACTACCATTCTCATAAGCAGATCGAATATGCATCTATGTGTCTCGCACTTGGCCTACGATACCTCTATCAGCATAGCCCATCTGCGATACTTTCCATCCACTTCAGCACCCCCTCACCGAGACTAACCAATGGGGCCACCACCCTCAGAAAAAACACCTTCCTCACATCATCAGTGAGTAATCATTTTCATGTTTTTGGGGCACCCGTCTCCGTGTTTGTACATCCAAACCAATTTTATATTCTTTTGGCAAGTGTACAAATATTTTTTAAGAGAACCTCCCCACCCATCCATCGACTTTTCTCCCCTGGCAGCAGTCCCTAATCACCCTTGGTTAGAGCTTCACATCCTTCACCCAAATCCACCATGACATTAATAACAAACATATATCCACCCTTGACGTCCTACCGACTCCAGGGCTTTCCTCACCAGAAATTGTTATGACGGATGCCACTTGCATTTACAAGCTCCGATCTTAGGCCACTAAACTTCCATCATCAATTTCAACCATTTCTCGCCATCACGACTATGTTAACCTATCATACCCCACCTACTATATTAGAGACCCTGGTCCATTGCATCAATATTTCTCTCGGTTAGTTGAGGCTTCCCTCTTGTTGACTTCAACAACCATTTTCCAAGAAGGAAGCAATACGTTGGATGGCTCCTCACCTCAATAGGGGCATTCTCGAATGGAACTATGAGAATCATCATTACCCATTGATGTCATCGATCCTCTTGAAATTCAACTACAACACAAGTTTTCATGTCAATATGGTATCATACTTCACAACCATTTGAGTTTGTTGGAATTTTTCGAAGACCCGTGCCACCATAAGCCTATCCTTCAGAAATTCTTACACGGGAAGGTCCCAGTCACAAACCCATGCATACAATGATAATTTGTTATAAAAATATTCCATACCAAGATTATGCATGTGGGCAGTACATTCAACCTATTTTCAAAAAAAAAATTCCACCAAGGGCATCAACAATTGTCATCATCAAACAAATAAACAGATCACTACCATACTAGTGACATAGATAGAACCTCTATATGCCAGATAGGCTTTAACTAGCCAGAAAATCATGAGCATAGTACATGCCTGCCTCGTAGAAATATTGTATTTATGTTATCTCTTGCAGGTTTCTAACAAAACATGGTCCCTCTTTTACTCATGGCAAGGGGTCTCCAGCCTTAGGCTTCATGCAAGTTACACTCTCTCTCTCTCTCTCTTAACACAGGTTATACAAAACAAAAACTATAATGTATTTCAACTACACAGTTCTTCCTAAACCTCATATATTAGGGGGAAATTGCTATCACTATAAAATCAAACAGGCAAAAGACATCATGAAATGTCAAGCAGAAATATTTACAAGGAAGAAAGTGTTGGAAATACTGAGAGGGCGGGTGAATCAGTATTCCTTTCAATTATAGTATTATTTAATCTTCAATTATTATCAGTGTTTGTACAATGATAGCAGCAATCAAGAGGAACACAAAAGCACATAGTTTTTAAGGTGGAAACCAACTCCAGGACAAAAACCACCTAATGCTTTTCTAATAATTCTTTAATATTCAACTCCAATTGAAAATAAAGCTCCAAATTCCTAGAATCTAGAAAAGTATTCTTCTCCAGCTCCCACTGGATGGATGCTCCAATGCTCAATATTCTTCAGTAGTCAACTAAATGGATGCCCCACCACCCAATGAGCTACAACTCACCCTACCACCACCCTACCACCCTATAGAAGAATAAAAGAAGAATGGACTCCCGTACTAGGAAAATGGTCCACTTTACAATGATATAGAATGATGCAGAAGAAGAAGATATTCTAGAACATAACCCCAAGTTTGACACAACCACCTAATAATGATCCTAGACCTCCCAACACTGCCTCTTCAATCCTTGGTAGATAGACACTAGTACAATTTGTACAATAATGTATTTACAATGACTCAGTAAAATGATACCTTTACAATGATTGTATGCAATGATGCCCACTTGAAGACTTCCTATGATGAACTTCTTGATCTTGTTATGCACCTTGGTTGATGCTCTTGTCATGCTACCCTCTGCTACACCTTACTTTGCTTTGCTTCCGTAGAAAGTCTGGTCCTTTGCAACCCTTAATAACACATGATCTAGCTTTTTCTTGCCTTCTAGGAGCTCAATATTGAATATGGTGTATCTCTATTATTTTAGATCCTCAATATTTTATTTTCGGTTGTGTAGTAGTCCCCTAAGTTTTCTTTCAAATGCCACAGGTTTGACCCAATTTGGATTCTTCAAGAGAGAGTTCTACCCAATCTCTCACATTGCCCTAATTATATATTGTTTTAGCAGAGCACACTTGTACGACGTGACACGTGTCACTGTTTCTTCATTTGGCTCTGAAATTGATAGAGCGAAAAGTACAGACTGTGTACTATCCATCGCTCTTTATGGAATTAAAATCCCATAATCAGAGAGAGAGTTATGACAAATTTACCAAGGTCACTTTTTTTAGATGAATTTCAGGAGCCTGCAAAAACCCTGACTTCCACAGATCATATCTCCAAAAAATTTTCACACCTTGATCTGAAATTTTTACAGAAACTTCCTCAAGATTTCAGCTTCGCCTCATAAAAATTTCAACTTCTAAGCCTTCATAGAAAAAAATTAAGAGTGAAAATTCCATGATGACCTATTTCTAATGGCGAAATCCCATGCCTAAGGAGGAAATGAAGATCACAATTTATATAAATGCTTAAGTTGAGAGGGGCTTCAACAAGTGAACATGGAAGGGATTTTAGGAGATTAAAAAATATTAATTATGACTTTTCAATGACTCATGCCCCAACTCCATGGGTTTTTAGCCCACTAACTAGGGGTACAAACTTCAAACATGAATATCTCTCAAACCGTGAAGAATTACGTGGTGTGCCATATATCAACGGAAACATCTTGACAAGTAGAAACCATAAAAAGAATTATTGACCCAAAATATATTATTTTGGTGGGTAAAAATTCCCATGCAATATTGGGTTAGCCCTTGGTGCTGCTTGGGTTGACTTCAATGACAACCGTTGATCAACAATCTACCCCTTTTGCATTGATGGAAACACAAGTACTCCCCCTGCGATCATGACACCTCTTCCTACAACATTCTCTCCCCATTTGACATCATTGGCAAAGGGTAACTCCCCCTGAAACACAACCATCCTACAGACCTGTACACACTTCCACTCACAATCGTCCTGCAGGCTTGTACTCTACTTCCACTCCCCCTTTATATTCTGAAAAAAAATAAAATCTAATGAGAACTTGGGAGAATCCCAAGCTTCTGGCGAAGATATTCCAATGCTGAAGAATATTTAATATGTGATTCTTTTGGTGCTGCTTGGAATCTTTCTACTTGTCCAAATACTTGCATAACATCTGGTTGGGAGGCTGTTACATATAGAATAATACTAATCATAGATCTGTACAACCTTTGATCCACATCCTTAGATGAGTCGTCTATGCTCAATTTGAAACCTATTACCATTGGAGTAAGGATGGGTTTTCAATCTTCCATTTTAAATTTCTTGAGCATTTTCTTGATGTACTTGGCTTGACATATAAATATTCCTTTCTCTTGTTGAGATATTTGAAGCCCTAAGAAGTATGTTAGTTCACTGAGTAAAGACATCTCGAAATCACTTTTCACCTTTGTAGCAAACTTCTTACTTATTCGATCATCATTGCTACCAATTATTGTATCATCCTCTAGCTATTAGACATGCTTTAGTTGCTTCATCCAGAACATATATGTCATTTGGAGCTTGACTTGCTGTAGCCACAATTTCACCAAACACGCCTTTCCTGATTTCACATTTTGTGGAGTTAAATAGTATTGTGTGTCCTTGATCACACATTTGTCCAACACTGAGTAGATTATGATTCATGTTTTCAACCAATAGAACATTCTTGGCTAGAGCATCTTTGCTTCCAAGAGTGACAGTACCTGATCCTATAACATTTGAAGATCCATCATTTCCAAAGGAAACGGTTCCATCCTTCTTCTCTTTCAGAGATACAAATTATTTCTATCTCCAGTCATATGCGTTGAGAAACCACTATCAACATACCACACATATTTGTTCTTTTGAGCCTTGAAAGCGAGAGCACAATTATCATTCTTCTTCTTCTTCCATGTTCGTTTTTTCTATGGCTTTGAAGATTCTTTTGGAGGATTTTCAAGTCCGTAGTCTTTGACTATGTGTCCAAAGTTTCAACATTTGTAACATTCGATATTATTTCTTAAATGTTCAAATCTATTGATGTTTCACTTAGCCCTGGGAGGTCCATATTTGACAGATCTCCTAGAATTATATTCGTTCCTAGGGTACGTACGATATTCTACATCTTTATGACCAAATTTTCCACATGAATAATAGTAGCCATAAAAAATATGTTGGTACTTGGATGGAAATTTTCATCGAGGAATTGTCTTCCAAGGCTGTTCTTGTGAATCTTGTCCAATGCAGTCTACATACATGTCAGATCTCATAGGTTCATTGTATTTTGTTGTAGAAGGTCTTGCTTCTTCTTCTTTGTGACCGATGCTAGTTTTTTCGTTGTAATATCGTTGATTGTTGATGAGTTCTTCCAATGCCCTTGAGATGTTGGCATAGTTTTAGATAGTTTTTCCTTTCTTCACTTCCTCACGCAGTGAGACTAATTCGGCTTCCAATTCTTCCCTTTCTTGGTTGCTTTCTTCCAAATTATTTTGAAGTGACTCTTCAATGCATTTGTATTCTTCAACTTCAATTTTGAGACCTTGAACTTGTTCTTCAAGAGTATTGGAACGGATCTTCTTCGCCTTGAAATATTTTATAAGCTTGATTTCTTCCTCATAAAATTCTTCTATGGTCCATCCTTCTTCTTCGTTGTTTGATACCTCTTGTTTATTGTGCTTGGCCATAAATAATACGCTATCTTTGGCTTCTTCTTTGGTGTCACTTTCTTCATCGGATGATGAGCTATCTTCTTTAGAGAGAAAGTTCCTTTTGGATCCTTGCTTTTTGAATTTATTAAAGCCTTTCTTTCCTTTTGAGTTTCCATCACTTATGTTTGGAAATTTTGCTGCAAAATGCCCAACCTCATTATAGCTTAAACATATCAATGGAATTTTACCTTTGAATTTTCCCTTACCAATTTTTAGTTTTCTCGTGAAGTAAGCATATTCTTCATCTGAAAGACCTTCTTCATCATCTCCCTTTTCTTCACACTTGAAGGTGCATGTCTTTTCAATTAAAGGTTGTTTATCCTTATTGGTTTTCTTATATGCAACGAACACAGTTTCTAGATTTGAAGTACCCTCTTCTTCATCAAGTCTCATTTCATATGCTATGAGAACTCCATGTAATTCATCTTTGTTGAGTTTGTCCAGATTTGCACTGTATTCTAAGACCAATACCTTTGGGTTGAATCTCCCTGGTAACGTTCTAAGAATCTTCCGTATAATAGTATTCTCGTCAACTTGCTCTCCCAATCCTTCCAGAGTATTGGTTATTTCATTAACGTATTGGAAGTATGAAGCAATGTTACAATATTCTTTCATTCTCAGTTGCTCAAATTTTGCTCTATAGATTTGAAGCTTTGCTTCTTTGACATTTGAGTCACCTGCATATATATTCTCAAGCTTGTCCCATACATTTTTGTCAGTTTTACAACCCAAAACCTTATGATAAGCATATTCAATAAGTCTACTGATAATAATATTCTTTTCTTTTGCATTATTTACCAAATTCTTCTTATCTTGTTCATCCGTGGTTGATGTAAATACACTTTGAACAGTGTCCCATACTTCGTAACCTTGCGCCAAGAGATAGACCTCCATTATTCCTTTCCAGAGTGCATAATTATTTTAATTGAATAGAGGTACACCATTCTGGGTATGCTCCATGACCTCCTTCCAGTTGTTAAACTACTATTGAAGGAACCAAGCTCTGACACCAATTGTTGGAAATACTGAGAGGGGGGGGGGGGTGTGAATCAATATTTCTTTCAATTAGAGCATTAGTTAATCTTCAATTATTATCAGTGTTTGTACAATGATAGTTGTAAACAAGAGGAACACACATGCACATAGTTTTTAAGGTGGAAACCCACTCTGCGACAAAAACCACCTTATGATTTTCCAATAATTCTTTAATATTCAACTCTAATTGAAAATAAAGCTCCAACTTCCTAGAATCTAGAAAAGCATTCTTCTCCAACTACCACTGGATGGACGCTCCAATTCCCAAGATTCTTCAGTAGTCAACTGAACGGATGCCCCAAAACCCAATGAGCTACAACTCACCCTAGCACCACCCTACCACCCTATAGAAGAATAAAAGAAGAATGGACTCCCGTACCAGGGAAAATGGTCCACTTTACAATGATATAGAATGATGAAGAAGAAGAAGATATACTAGACCATAACCCCAACTTTGACACAACCACCTAATGATGATCCTAGACCTCCCAACACTGCCTCTTCAACCCTTGGCAGATAGACACTAGTACAATTTGTACAATAATGTATTTACAATGACTAAGTACAATGATACCTTTGCAATGATTGTATGTAGTGCTGCCCACTTGAAGACTTCATATGATGAACGTCTTGCTGCTATTATGCACCTTGGTTGCTTATCTTGTCATGCTACCCTCTTCTGCACCTTGCTTTGCTTTGTTGTCATAGAAATTCTATTCCTTTGCAACCCTTGACAACACATGATCTAGATTTTTATTGCCTTCTAGGAGCTAGATATTTAATCTGGTGTATCTCTGTTATTTCAGATCCTTAATATATGATTTTTGGTCCTATAGTATATCTATGAGTGTTCTTTCCAATGCCATAGGTTTGACCCAATTTGGATTCTTCAAGAGAGAGTTATACACAATCTCTCACAATTCCCTAATTATGGAATTTTATAGCAAAGCGCAATTGTATGGCATGCCACGTGTCACTATTTCTTCATTTGGCTCTAAAATTGATAGATAAAAAGGTATATAATGTGCACTATCCACCACTTTTTACAGAATTCCAATCCGATACTTAGAGAGAGAGTGATGACGAATTTACCAAGGTCACTTTGAGATGAATTTCAGGAGCCTGCAAAAACACTGACTTCCATAGATCATATCTCAAAAAATATTGCACACCTTGATCTGAAATTTTTATAGCAGCTTCCTGAGGATTTTTTCTTCTCCTCATAAAAATTTCAGCTTCTTAACCTTCATAGAAAAAAATTTAGAGCGCAAATTCCACGATGACCTGTTTCATATGGCGAAATCCCTTGCCTAAGGAGGAAATGAAGATCACAATTTATATAAATGCTTAAGTTGAGAGGGGCTTCAAAAAGTGAACGTGGGATGGATTTCAAGTGCTTAAAAAATATTAATTATGAATTTTCAATGACTCATGCTCTAACCCCATGGGGTTTTAGCCCACTAGCTGGGGGTACAAAATTCAAACATGAATATCTCTCAAACCGTGAAGAGCTACATGGCATGCTATATATCAACGGAAACATCTCGACAAGTAGAAACCATAAAAAGAATTATTGACCCATAATATATTAATTTGTTAGGTCAAAATTCCCATTCAATATTTGGTTAGCCCCTGGTGCTGCTTGGGTTGACATCAATGACAACCGCTGATCAATAGAAATACATTACAGAATATGGAAACTTTAAATTTTTCTAAGGTCAAATAGGAAAATTTATCAAGTAGCACATAGAAAGCACTGACACTAAGTTCTCTACGTGGAATTTTCTTCGATAGTAGTAGATATCTCCGCGGATATCCCTCAAATGGCCGCGGGATCCTGGGTATTGTGGAAGGTCACCATCTGGGACCACTTGGCACACTTAAGAAGAATATTCTCCACTCAAGGCTGCCAAGGATAGCCGCCTTGGAGCCACCCTTAGGCCTCAAGTGTAGCACACAATGGAATCAACCTCCACTCTTGGGTCACCATCCACAATTGTACCAAGAGAGGGAAGGAAATTTGAATTTTTCCTATAAAATTCCACCATGGGAAGAACAATTGAGAACACATTTTTATGTTGGCCAAATTTCCCAAGAGAAAAAAAATAGTGTGTTTTCCAAGTAGCAAGGAGTGGAGGGATTCATTTTTTGGCCATCCAATATCTCAATCAAAGAGAATAATTTCATCAGCTATCCGGTATCCTACCACTCATTCGAGGAGAGAGAGAGAGGCTTGCAAGCAACTTAAGGGAAGAGCCATCCTTGCTTTGAATATTAGAGCTCCATAGCTCTAAGGATTCATTGCAAGTGTTTTAATGTTTTACCTCCTTTCTACCATCTGGGCTATGCATCTCTCCATATGCTAAAATATATCATGCTGGATGCCCTCCCAAGTGAACTCCTCCATCAAAGAAAAAAATGCATAAAGGTGCATGGAAAGAAAATCCACATGTGCTGCATGTAGTAGCTTCTTCTTGAGCTCAGAAACTCTAGTCAAGAAGACTCTGCCACGAGAATAGATGACCTGATCGATCACCATGTATCTATCATCTCCATCCGAGTCATCAAGAATAGTGCAAGCACCAAGATCCTTGGAGTACTCTACCAAGAGTTGAGATCTCCAATATGGATCAATCCTCCTAAGAGACAGCGCTGAAGATCCAAAAAGTGAATCTCCCCACATGTTTTTTTCTGCTCCTTTGAAATCTCTCATGCTAAATTAATCCTCCAAAGTGCTTCCATGCCCATCATGCAGCTGCTCATGCTTAAATAGAAGTGGTGACCTTTGGAAGTTGGCCTCCCATGAGAAGCTATCCTCCAAAAAGAATCTCCTGATATTGGCCAATGCAAGCATGAGTGGCCTCCATCTACTCCAATGTGTGGAAGATTCTTTCCTCCAAGGAAGTACCTTATGTTTCTCCAAATCGATGGAGCAGATCCCTTGCACCATGAAGGTGCCATTCTCCATCACTGCAGAAAATTTTGTCAGCGTAGTATGTGTAGTGAGAGTGGGTAATGCTGAAAATGGGAGAGTGTCCCCATCCTCCTTGAGTCTACCTCAAATTATCTACACTGTAATAGACCCCTCCAAAGTATCCACCCCTCTAGGATCTAAGATTGGTTCTATCCAATGTGAAACATTCCTCATCATCTCCTGATCTGGTGGTCTCCTCGGTGGAATGCTTCCATGTAATAAGACATCAATGTCAAGAGTAGACTGCACATATGGATGGGCAAATTTTTCCCTGCCCTTACAGCACAAATCATTCTACCTCTTCTTTTCATTAACCCTCTAAAATAGATAGGGGTGTGTGTGCTCCTCATCATGTGATGTTGGCTTTCCTCCATACCTTCTCCTTCCATCTGCAATGCTTCACAATCATGATCTTCATTGATTGTGCCTTTATCACCACATATGAGATCCTGGGGAATTCCTTTCAAAGACACAAGAATCTCTCTTGTTGGAGCAAGTGCTCCATCTACCTCTGCATGAGGTGCTAGATGTACTCTATACATGACAACGTTGTTGCCTTCAATTGTTTCTTCCTCTCCAATATGAATGGGAAACCTCCCAAGAATTTTATCTTATTTTGAAAAAGGGATCTCCATGCCCTCTTGTTCAAGAATATGAGATAGAGGCCTTGCTTCTAGCAAGGTATGATGAAATATGTCAGCCTCATCAATGGTTTTTTGAACTGGAATTGAGCTCATAGGTTCCTCCAACACATGCAAGGTTTTTTTTTGTTTGGGTTTGTTTAGCTCTACCACATGTTTTTCAGAATGTTTCTTATAAAATATTTCCACTAATGCCTTAGTGAACCTTGCATGAGAAGAAGTATTTGAATTTTTCAAAGAAAAGGACTCAAATATCCACCATGCATAGGCCTTACCTCCAAAACGCAGTGTTGCATCTTTGATGGCTTCATCTTCAGAAATTTGGTGCTGCTGCAAGTAGGTGTCTAGCTCCTCCACCCAAGCTCTAGCTGAACATGTAGGTGAACCATAAAAAATATATGGGAAGAATCTACTCCCATTATTCTGCTTGTTTCTCTCCACCTTGACCTTGCAAAACTCTGGAAAAGTGATATGATCTCTAAACTTCTCAGTTTGAGATTCATATTCTTGCAGTAAATCACTAAGAGTTTCCCTCTTAGGCATTCCTTCTTCTTCTATATCCCTCATAGAAAATCTGGGCATATGAATGCATTATACATCATAGTGTGTGGCTGCATGCTCACAATCATCATATGAAAACTATAGTTTGCCTCAGATTCAAACTCTCTTGGATATTCTCTACACATCTCCCTTCTCATCTTTTTAAGATCTCTCTTAATACTCTGCATATTTTGAGAAAGAAGCTTTGAGAGATTCTCTTCCTTCCTTCCTCTAAATAAAGGAGTCTTCTTCTTTTTATTTCTATTGATCTTTTCTTCTTCTTGTCTTCTTGATAACATATTGGCTGAGATTCCACAGGCTGAGCCAAGATTATGCTCTGATACCACTGTAATATCCCAAAATGGGGATGTAGCAATATTAAAACACAAAACTACAATTAACAGTGTAAATCAACTCATAAACATTGGATACCAATATGGATACATAACATCATGTATTGTATTAAAAAATCCATACATAACAGTGAGGTATGAATCATATACAATGAAGGAACAAGCCTCCCATAAGAAATCACTCCACAAATGAACTATTGTCACAACACAAGAATGTTGGAGACTGCTACAGTGCAATTAAAAATGCACTGCTAAAACAAAAGAATGTACAAAATATGTAGGGTTGTTATATGTCTCAAAATATATGCCCATTAAAAATCTAGGCTCAATACAAACTCCTACAAAGAACCCGGGAAGGGTTTTCAGAAATACACCCTATACAAGATGGGATCTAAAGCCCAATGGATGAAGATTCATTGCAAAATGAAGAAAAAGAGTGTAGAAGGCTTAAATATAACATATCTGATATATATCCCTTCAAAGGTCTCCTCCCATGAAAGGATGAACCCCTTAATCACAAGAAAACATTGCGAAGGAACCACAAGATATTCCACTAAAGCTGTCCTCCAAAATAATGTAATTCCCAGCTGGAGAAACACTAGAAATGATGGGAAATATATGGCCTCGTGCCAAAGATATGAAATATTCTCAAGAACTCTCCAAACAGATCTCCCAAGAGAAGGAAACCTTCCTCCTATGAGAAACTAGCTCAGAAAGTGGGATTCTAAACCTCCACAGCTGCACCCTGCAACACAGCACAATAACCTGAAAAAGATGCACTGATGAAGAAAGTTGTAGCTTGGCCTGAAAAATTGAATGAGGAAATGAATAAAATACTCTTCCAAGAGGCCTCTCAAGGAAATAGGTGGGATTCCCTCTTGGGAACACCCGGTGATAAACAGCACTGCAACCCTGCTAAACAAAAAGAGGAAGAAAAAGTCTAAGTAGACCAATAAAAAAATAATAATCTAAGACTTGAGCTCAAAATGGTTTCCATCCTCTTCCTTAAATAGAATATGAGCTTGCTTTCCCTTGGCCCCACTCAATTAGGTCATTTCCTTCATGAGATCCATCTCCCTCCAAAACTGTGTTATTCCTCAATTAATCTCCACTCCTCCATAACAGCATTGTTGACTTGGTCAAAGTTAACTGAATCAACATGATCCAACCCTGTTCACACTTGGAGGTGCTTTATTTTGCTACTGAAAAAGGTCTCCTTTCACACTTGAAGTGTTTTTATTGCTACTAAGGAGACTTATGGGCCTCCCCGCCCACTTATTCACCTACCTAGTGACAAAACAAACTATAATATTCCATTTAGCTGAAGGATAAACTTTTGTAATATTACATACTTGGAAAAATCCATCGTTAATAACAAGTTCCAATCTTACTTGATGTTTTCCAAGAATGAAAATGAGGATGGATGTACTTGTGTGGGATTGTTTCATGGTTTTTATGTTCTTGGTCTTATCCAACAAGGTAAAACTATATATTGGTTAAATTAAGCATTTATGAAACATCTTTATGACTGTAGGAAGTACCTTTAGTTTCTTTGGCAAGTGATATAGGTAAACATGTTTATTTTTACACATTGTTTCATCTTAACATTAACTTCTTATGTTTTTATGCTTGTATGTTGGGAGAAACTCCTTCTAGCTACATTGGAAGTTTGATTTCACATGATCTTTACCTTCTAGTTAGTTAGATTAGGATTTAGGTTTATTCAAAATTATTTTATTAAAGTAGTTATACTTTCTTGCATTTTTTGCATAGTCTTTCCATACCTTATTTTTATTTTTCCTTTGTTTTTCACTGTGTAGTCATACCCTTCCATTTTAAATTTTCCTTCATTTTTGAGTTATGTTTTCGCATCTATTTTACAATTTTATGCTAAATGAAGATTTTATGTGAAATTCGTATCATTTAGCTTTGAAGAGATGTGGAAATTTTTTAAAAGGGCACTGTGATAACTAATAAATCTTAGATAATTTTTGGTCCCCTTCTTTTTCTGGGCCTAAATATATTTAAGAAGTCCATGATGCTTAGACTGAAAATATGACTCATTCTGAGTGAAAGCCTTAGCATACCTACAATGCTCATATCTATAATGGGATATTCTTTCCATGAATAATATTTTATATTAATTTGTTGTAACATGTCGACTTGGTCGAGTAGGGTAGGGAAAGGAGAAAACTTAAGAAAGAAAACTAATTTCAGAGGTAAATATAATACTATTTGAAAAATAAGGAACTACCTCTATTTCTCATAGAATAATTCAGCATCCCTCTTCCATCGATGGAATATAAACATCGATAAAATGGAAATTAGCATAAATTAATAAAACAAATAAAGGGTGAAAGAAGAGAAAGGGTTCCTATGCAGAGAGGTGAGCCAAGCAACTTCACCAGCGTACTGAACAAGCCTGCTAGAAATGAATCAATGCTTGTGATTCCATGAAGTGATTATGTTGGGGTATTGAATAGGCCTACTGGTAATGGAGAAACACCAAAGATGATACTAAAATTTTGAACATATTAAACTCTCAAATTGACATATTCCTACCCCCTGATCGAAACAATTGAAGTTTGACTATTTTTGTTAAATGTGCTAAGCCAAAAAGAGGAATAGGAGAGACTACATATATAACTAGGCTAAGGAAGCTAGGGTGATCTGTAGGATAAGACAATAATTCTTGAAATCCATACCCTATGCATAAACATAGACCTAACAAATAATATGGGGTTCTTCCGCTAAATCGCCAAGTGTTGTAGGTGTTACAACACCCTCCAAAAATTTTCCTCCATTCAAATTTTGGAGCCCCTTTACAATCATGTCATCCATCATTTTGATTCATTAATTTCATGCCCGGTCAACTTTTCTAAGTTGTCAAGTTTTTCCTTGGGAATCCTAAGTGTCAAAGCTACTTTCCCTCACATTCCCAACTCTTCATATTTTTAGTGTTGCACACCCTTTGTCAAAAGTGATTGCGTACTCCTAATTAATAGTCACTTCACAATCCTTGTAAACAATGATTGCATAGTTCTTAGTGACAATGATTGTGCATATTATAAAGACAATGTAAGAGCATCCTCTTCATACAGTGATTGCACACTACTTATGCTTAGTCAATGTTGATAGTAATATCACACTTCTTCAAGTCAGTACTGTCACACCTCTTAGTGACAATCAACTCACTCATAAATCCTATTTTCATGACATGCAGTAAGCACACTCAAAAAATATAACCCTAGTTGCATTCATGTTCTCCCTATATAAAGATACCAACCCAAAGCTCATCTCACATTCATCTTTTTCTTTTGAGCTCTACTCAGTTTTGTAGCACGTCGCATTCTCTCACAAATATTGTGTTTGTGTTGTTTTTGCATTCACATGTGTTGTTTTTTCATTCACATGTGTTGTTTGCTTTCTCTTTATTTTTCAATGTCTCTTTTTTTTATTTAATTCTTCCATGTGATTCCTTTGGCTTTCTTTTTCTTTTTCATGTATCTTGCGTTCTTGCATGTGTCACTTTTTCTTTCTTTCTCATATCTTCTTAAGAGCACCTTGACACACTTTTTGAAGGCAAATATAATGAACTCTCTTGCAGTATTTCATGTTATCATTAAAGAAATTTTGAGGTCTAAAACAATAGAATGATATTAGATTACCTCATCAAGTTTAGGTGGGAAAAAGGGAAAAAACTACATTTTCAACTCATATTTTCAAATCATCTCCCTACAAGTTTACTCAAATTTCAAGAGAGAGCACTTGTTAGATGAAAATTTTAATTTTACATCCAATGACTACCTGTGTTGCATAATTTTTATGGACCCTATTACGCGAACAATCTGAAATACATGAAAAAACATGATTGCAATCACATTTTTAATGTATTTCACATTTTTTGTGTAGTAGTTTCTATCACAAGTATGCAACATGGGTACTCCTAGGATGAAAAAATAATTTTGCATCCAACGAGTGCTCCTTCTTGAATTTTGAGTAAAAACATAGGGAGATGAGTTGAAAAAGTCTTTTTTTATTTATTTTTAATCTTTTTTACCTTTTCACTCCAAAAATGGTGAATCACCCCCCATGGTTGAAATCATCAATTGAATCCTATTAGTTCTTATAAAGTTGAATTTTGTTGTATATTTTTGTTTTGAGGCCCATTTTTCACCTCAAAATTTTTCTAATGCTACCATAGGAACATGCGTTGGACACTCTCCCATGGCATATCACACCTCTCTCATTGCAATCGACACTCGTGTCGTAAAGAATTGCATCCTAACTATTTCAATTGGAGATAAGTGTCATTTTATTGTCTCCTCAATGAATATATGTTAGTTTTGGTTAATGTGCATATCCTTGTCATAAGAGTGATTTTATATTGGTGTGGGATCCTATTAAGGACTTGTCATGAATTCTATTACCCTCCTCTTTGTTCCACTGATCTCACACTTAGTTAATTTTTGGATTCTTCCTTGTCCTCACATATTGTGCAAGCTTTGATTATTCTTACTCTTAATATCAAGTCATTAGTGCATTGCACACTCCCAATACCTATACATCACTCTCTTGTAACTTACCATTGTGAACTATGCCCATCACAAGGCCTCTCTCCCTTCATTGCACATTGAGCATCTCTAGAGCACAAACACCCAACTCCTGCTACTTACATTGTCCCTCTATGAAAAGCCTTGATCAACCATACCTTATGTTGCACAAAGCCTCTATTCATTCATTGTGCATTGAGCATCTCTAGAGCATAGTCACCCAACTCTTGTTGCATACACTTTCCCACTGAGAAAAGCCTTGATAAACCATGTCTTATGTTGTACATTGTGCACTACTAGTGGATAGTGAAGTCTCCTTTATCCCCTTCTAGTGGAAAATCGTGTAATACCTAGAGTCTCCTCCTCAATCATTGGGCATTATGTAGTCGCAATGCCCAACCTTGTTGGTGAGAGCTGGTATTTCACCAAGAGTGTTGCAACTCCCAAGGGCTACCCTACTTTAATTTATCAACCAAGAGTCTGTACAAACTTGGAGGTGACAGTGCTATATACACAACAGATGCATTCTGTTCATGTCATCCTCTTCCGCTTTATGAAAGGGTGTTATTTCTTAAACTATGATAAAAAATGAAAATTAAATTGCTAGAAGGAAATGACAGAAAGGAAACTAATTTAATCTGCAAAAGGAAATGACCGAAAATAAACTAAACTAAGTTGCACCTAGCTAGGCCAATCGGCTAAACACACCCTACTTATCCTCTGATCTATTTACCATGCTATCATGATTCTAACCATGCCACTATTCATGATAAACTAAACTTGACAAAGTGCGGCTTACATTTTGGAGAAAAATGGGCTAAATGTGCTAATGGAGGGCTCAACACATGAAACAAGGTGTAGAGGTGGAAAGAGAGGGTTTAAACCTTATTAAACCTTTATTATGGTGAAAAAATTCTTTGGAGTGGAATGATATAAAAAGTTCGATGATGGAGTTGCAATGGAGGATGATCGCAATTGGTGTTTGGAGAGGTAAGGTTAACAGGAAAAAAATAAAAACTGTGATTTGCAATGTGCGATGCGGCGGATGATGTGGTAGTGGGATAGGTGGCAGATTATGGAGTGATATCACAATTGGTAGACACGAGTGGTATGTGTTAACGGGAACAAAATAAAATGTGTGATCTACAATTTGTGATGAGTCAGATGATGTGGTGGTGGAGTACAGAGCGATATCGCAATCAGTGTTTGGAGTGACGAGCATTAAAGGAAAAGGGGAAAAGTTGTGAAATGAAAAATGTGATTGTGGTATGGCTGAAATTTTCAAAATGCACTAGGGACAAAAAATTCTAAGTGCAAAATGCAACAGAAAAAAAATGCAAAGTGAAAAATACGATATCGCAATCGCAATATTGCAAAGTTGGAGGGATAGCGGATGTGTTTCTCAGAAAAAGGTTGTGAAGTGCGAAATGCGATGGGTGATGTGGAGGTGGGACCAGTGATGGAAAGTGATGAAAATATCACAATCAGGGTCGGGAGAGGTAAATCTTAAAAGAAAAAGGAAAAGGTTGTGAAGTGCGAAATGCGATTTCAGATGTGGTAGGGTATGGAGAATTATCACAATCGGAAAAAAGGAGTAGTAAGTCTTAAAGGAAACCAATAGAAATTGTTATTTTCATTTGCGATTTTGAAATATCGCAAGGTTGAAAAAAATTGATAGTCCAGTCTAGAGGAGAGTGCGAAGTGCGCAATATGATAGCGGGAATTTCAAGGAGGAAAGGAAGAGGTCAAACTTTAAAGTGTTTGGAGGGTTTTCAAGTTAAAATGGTTGCAGTAGCTACGATAAGAGAAAAGGAAGGAATAGAAGAGTAATATCCGAGATGGAAGGGATATGGGAAATGAAGAGGGGAGGCACCACGAAGCTTCTCTAGGGCTTAACATTAACTCCGGAAAACAACTCTGTTGATATATGCATGAAAAAAAGAAAAATGTGTAAAATATTGTTACACTGAAATTTGTCACCATGACGTTTTAGTGTCTATATGGGTTCATCATTACTCATATATTACTCCCTTAGAAGTCTACGACATCAAAGTTCCTAAAATCAAGCCTTGAAATTGAGAGAAAAGCTCATAAAAGTCTTAAAAAACACTTGTACTGCACTTTCTCTTAACATTGCCTGCAGTGCCGCTTTTTTTTCTCTAAATCATGCGGAGCTAAATGCATTTTTTATTCATAAAAGGTATGGACCCCTGTAAAAGGTAAAACAAAGGCGGAAAGTAACATTTAGAAGCCCGACAGTAAAATCTGGAAGCTTCTAGAAGCAATTATCCGGTCGAAGGTTCGCTCCTATAATGTATGTTCATTCCTCCATTATGGGAGCCTACCCGTTGGTTTACGGAACTTAATCCCTTGATAAGGGGACTCTATCCCTCCATTTTGGAGTTGTAACCACTTACCTTTTCCTATAAATTGAAGTTTTGGTTCAGTTTCAAGGGATGGAGACTTTGAGAATTGGAATTAGTGAGTTAGACTTGGAGAATTTTTGAGGAGAAATTTTGTGAAAACTCAGACTCTAATAGCTGATCATTATATGGGAATGATTACACACCCATGTGCTTTTAGCTGAGAGAGTGAAAGGCTTGTCAGAGTAAAGGAAACGCCTGTTCCGGACCCCAGGAAGGCCTGTATGACATCAAGGCGGACACAGTTGTAAGGCTCTTCTTTATTTAAGTTAATACAAATGAATATTGTTTTCTCAATGGGTTATTTAATTAATTATCTCATTTCTTGAATTCCTTGATCATCTTGATAGATGTTTGATTCATGAATTGATTTATTATACAGGTGCTTTTGATCTTTTCTTGTGTTTGTGATTGCAGATCCTTGATGACGACTTTCTTCAAGCCACTGGAAAGAAGATCAGTGCTGGACTACAGGTAGGTTTCTAAAACCCTATTATAATTAATTCCATGTCAAACAATATCTAGAGAAAATAGTTTTTATTTGTCTATTTGTTGCTAGCTATCTGTAGCACACTTGGGAGGTCTATCTTGTCCACAAGAATGACTAATTTGACCAACAAATTGGCGACTCCAATGGGGAATGGATTTTGAACTTTGATTTCTTTTATCTTTGACCTATGAATTCATTTTTTTTATTCTAACTGGTTTATACTGGCTTGGGTAGTAGACTTGTAGAATCCCTAAAAAAAAATTTAGAGTTTTTTTTATTTTTTCTTCCAGTTTTCTAGTATCGGCACTTTTCTTTTAGACACAGTGCGGACATCTCCACTCTTTTCTAGTATAAACAGTGTGGGACCGCACCTGTTTACACTGAAACCTGCGGACCCTGTGAAAATTTTTAGAAAACCTTAAAATTCTCTTTTCTGGATTAGTTTGTTAGATTCTCAGTGTATACCCAGACTTTTATTTTCTGTCAGAAAGCCTTGTGTGAATTTCTTTCAGCAACTCTTACAATCTCATCAGTCTCTGTTAAGTTAATTGGGTGTTTTGAGTTTCTTTTTGAAGAAATTCTTATTTTGATTTCCTTTGGTCATTACTTTGAGGTTTGTCTTAGTCTCTTAATACTTTTGCATCTTTTTGCTTTTGTTTTTGCAAAAAAAAATTCCCCCTCATTTTCCGGGGGAGGGGGGGCTAAATTGTGTTTGAGTGTTAATCTCCTTTGAGTGTTTTTAATTTTTGATCTTTGGAACTCTCACCCAATTTTCTTTACTTACACTTGGTTGGTTCTTCGATTACATTAGAATCATCTTGTGTTTGATAATTCTCTTGCATATATCACATTTTCATAATTATAATTCTCATTTTCAGAATATGAATTAAAAATGTGCATAGATTACATTTGCATACTTTTCAAGTGAATTGTGTATAGATTACAACTGCATAGTTTACATTCTGGAAAAATCAATCATAGATTTAGTTTGTTTTCTTTGATTTGAATTTACATGTTTTTATGCTTGTTTTAAAAACACAAAAATAAAAATTTGGAATTTATTAGCATTATTTTAGTGCATTAGAGAATTTTTTATATTTTCTCTTATTGATTAATTTTTTGCATTGTTGGAAGTGAATGGAAACTCTCTCCTTACTTTAGTTAGGATTCATCGAATTGAAAATATTACATTATCATATTCGATTGCATTTAGTTTTGGGTCGGGTCATAACACCATTGGTTTCGTATCCATTTACCCTTTGAGTAATAATATCCTAAATAACACATCGCTTAATAAAATTCATCTAGTAATTTTTACATTTTTAGGGCTCTTTCCACCAACATATCTCAGGCTAGTGTCTTGGAATAGGTTTTAGTTAACTCTCTGAGATAGTAAAACAAAAAAGTAGTCGATCTTGTGGTAGGAAAAATTCCAATTTTTGCATGTATGCTTTGGGAAGCTCCTCCTAAAGGAGTAAAGCACGAGGTCATATCTGAACTAGTGAGGTAATCAATCCTTCCTCATTGGGAACGATAGAATATATACACATATTAACAATGGTAAACCTCGAATTGACCATTGTCGAGGAGCCTGGGGTCACTTGTAGGTAAACCTTGGATTATGTCAAGGAGCCTTCAAGGGGATTGAGCTTTGTTACTCTGCCCTTGCGTGTGTGTCGGATCATAGACTGTTCCCCTAGGTATACTTGTTTTTGTTGGTAACCTTAGTGGCCATAAACTTTAGGATTATTTCCTAAGGTGACGGTGGAGGGAAGTTCCCACTGTACATGGAACATACATCGGCTAGACTCACTTGGACTCTTTGGACGGCTATCTTCACTCGAGATGGCATAGTGGAGAAACTTGCACCAGTCTATTTCATTAAGCAGGTTGTCGGGGTAACTGTCCCAACCGCCATTTCTGCATTAAAATTCTACGATGTTGGATTTCATCACCAACTAGTGTTTTTAGTGCGGGAATCTACTGTTTGTGTGTGGTTTGACTCCTAGATTTGATAGCACGTGTTCATTTTTTTGTTTTTACTTTTCGAGACCATAGGTGTGAATTGTGAATTTTAATTTTTTAGGTGTGAATTATGAATTGTTAATTTTAGTTTTAAATTGTTAATAAAATTCACTAAAGTTGAATATAGTGGCAACTGTTCCGGAATTTACCAGCCAAGGAATCCCTCTTAATGATAATCCTCGTACTTTTACTTTCTTTGGAAATTTTGGTCCTCCTTATATGGCTACATTGTCATTACCTGGATTTACAATAGGTTTACCGATATAGTTATTTTCAACTTTGATGGCCCCGAATACTCAAATTGTTCCACCTGAACCGAATGCTTCACCTCAAAAAAGTTCACCATCTCAACATCACCAACATTATGTTGACCCTTTACCTTCTTCACCCAATATATCTTCCTCCCTTTCTTCCTCTTCACTTGGTAAAAGCCTTGACACTAGTAACCAAGTGGCTAAGAAGAAGAAGAAAGGGAAGAAGAAGAAGAAGAAGAAGAAGAAAAATAAGAAAGAATTCAACCAGTCAACCATGGCTGTAAATGTTAGTAGTTTTTAAGAAACCTCCAACATGCATCATAAACCCAAATACCCTTGCAAGCTTTGTAAGGGTGACCAATTCCTTATCAATTATCCTGGTATTCCAAAGGTCTTGGAAGTATGGTCAGAACAATCTCATCAACTTACTGTTGATACATCAACCAGTGATAATCAGGTTCCTGGGAAAAAGGGTAAAGTTAGGTTTCCTTGTAGGTTATGCAAAGGGAGTCATCAAAATCACATTTTCCCTCACATGGATGAAACCTAAAAATTGTTGGAAAACCTTACTGTTCCACAGCAAGAACTTCCAACTGGTTACCGTCAAATTTATCCCAACCTACGTCAACTGACGGAGTGATTGATCTAATTCCAGGTACATTCGATCCCACTCTTCCATTGAAGAGTGAAACTCATATCTCTCAGGTTGATGATCCATTAGTTGATCAAGTGGTTGATTCAATTTCACATTCGGTCGATCCCACTCTCCCTGAAGAGAGTGAACTTCATACCACTTTGGTTCTTCTTGTTTCATCATATTCTTCTATGCAAGGGGGCATTACACCTGTTCCTACAGATCCCCCTCGAAGTACCAAGGTCTTTTCCTTTGATTGGAATAGACTGACAGAACCCCGTCTTCCTTCCTCCATCTCTTTCCAAATAATTTTTCTGTCTTGTCGTAAGAATGTATGTTACACATGTAGATGAAGGTGCTTCTATTAGTATTTTATCCTCAACAGCTTGGAAAGCTTTGGGTTCCCCTCTGCTTGTGCCTTTTACGCAGAATCTAAAAGCTTTTAACAGAACCATTAGTGAACCTTTAGGGATCCTTCCTAAGTTTTCTATTACTTTGGAAGGAAAAACTATCTGTATTGATCTTATGGTAGTTCGAGGCCCCTTGTATTTCAATTTACTGCTTGGGCGAGACTATGTCTATGCAACGAAAGTTGTCGTATCGACACTCTTTCACGTGATGTCTTTCCCTCACAATGGAAACATCGTGACTGTAGACCATCTTTCGTTCCCTAGTCTTGATTTGACTACCAATAATCCGACACCCCTAAATGTTCCTTATACTAAAGTGGTATCTACCCCACCATGGATTAATTATGTGGCAACCAGTCCCATATTTTCAGTTACCGATGCAAGCGAGCCTCTCACTGTTTGCTCGACTTGCTATGACTTAGATCCGATAATTGACATGGAAAACCTTATGGGGGTATTTGAACACGATTTTATTATCCCTATTGATTCCCTTGGCATGGATTCCTTCCAAAGAATTGTTCTTCCATCTGATGAATACCTCTCGGAAGCCATGATCGAGATGCGTCCCTTGACATGTGTTTCTTCTATTTGGAAGCCATGATCAAGAAGTTTGGCAAGGATAGTTCCTTTTACTATGTTAACCTCCTTAAAAAATGAAACATGTAGATGAGGATAGTTCCTGTTACTATGTCAACCTCGTTAAAAATTGAAACAAAGATGTGAGGAGAGTTCCTGTTACTGTGTCAACCTCGTTAAAAAATAAAACACGTTGCAAGAGGAAATTTCCTTTTACTATGTCAACCTAATTAAAAAATGAATTAGTGGTCTATGAGGATAGTTCCTTTTACTATGTCAACCTCGATAGAAAATGAATCAATTGGTTAGAGGATAATTCTTGTTATTGAGTCAACCTCGTTAAAAAATGAATCAGATATGAGGACAGTTCTTTTCCTGTGTCAACCTCATTAAAAAATGAATCAATAGGTAGATTGTAGAGATTAGATTTATAAATTAGAAATAAGTAGTTTCTGATGATGGTTCTTGTTACTGAGTCAACCTCTTGCAAAAATTAATCAAGTATGAGGACAGTTATTTTACTATGTCAACCTCATTAAAAAATGAAATAGACGCATGAGGATAGTTCTTTTCCTGTGTCAACCTCATTAAAAAATGAATCATTAGGATATGTAGGTAGATTATAGAGAGTAGATATGAGGACAATTCTTTTCCTGTGTCAACCTCCTTAAAAAATGAAACAGACCCATGAGGACAGTTCTTTTCCTATGTCAACCTCACTAAAAAATGAGTCGATAGGTTATGTAGGTAGATTAGAAATAGTATTTTATGAGGATAGTTCCTTTTACTGTGTCAACCTCGTTAAAAAATGAAATAGGTCACCATGAGCATAGTTCTTTTCCTGTGTCACACTCATTAAAAAATGAAAAAAATCCTCTCCTAGTCAATTCGAGTCTTTCATCTGTTCTCGTAAATGAACCTTCATTCCATCTAGTTTTTAGTAACCAGTAGTCTACTTAGTTGAATGAAATGAAGCTTGGGGGGAATGCACTCTAGCAAGTTACGCTTGGGGGTAATTCAAACTTATATCAAGCATGATTTTTCCTTTGTTTCAAGCTTGTGTAAAAATGAAACAAAACCTATCTAAAGCATATTTTTTCTCTATTTCAAGCTTTTGTAAAAATGAAACCTATCTCGAGTCCATTTCGGTTATTATTTTCAAGACTCGTTAAACTCATGAAAATCCTGAGATTATTTTTCTATCTTTCATTCTCGTAAAACACATGAAAATGCCGAGTTCTTTCTGTCTTTTCCTGCTCATAAATTAAATTGAAAGTCGGCCATATGATACTATTTTTATCACTTTTTCGAACTCGTTAAAACTTACAAAAAAAGCGAAACTACTGAGTATACTTTTATCACTTTTTCGGACTCTTGAATTACAAAAAAGCGAAACCATTGAGTTCTCTTTTAATCTCTTTTTAGACTCTCTAAACATGAAAAGATTGCCGAGTACTTGACTATTCGAACTCGTTAAAGGAAATGAACAGTCATCCCTTCAGTATAAGTTTACCCCTTTTTCAGACTAAAATGGACTATTTAGGAAAAAGGTATACGTTGACTAATCATGGTCAATAGAGTTCTCTCCCGCATTATTTTATCCTTTTCAGGCCGGAGAGACTAAATTTACGAAAAAGTACACCCATGGATTTTTCTTAAGTTTTTTCTTCTGACTCCCTAAAAATGAAAAAAAATGAGTTTCTCCTATACTGGACTAGTTAAAATTTAACAGTAAAGGACCTGTCAATTTCAAACAGCAATGAACCACTTCTTCTTAGGGTTCGATTTTAAACTAATTTGGACTCATCCGAAGGATGAGCTTATAAACAAGAAAATGTTATCCTCCTCAAGCTTGTCAAAAAATAAAGAGGTACTTTCCAGAAATGGTGGGGGAAAAAAGAGAAAACAGATTCATTTGTTATACTTTGATTTATAGAAGCATTATACCACTATTGAACACGATATTTTTGCTACACTTCTACCTGGGTTGGGAAATCCTTTGCCTATTAGTTAATCAAACCAAATTGAAGGTCTTCAGACAGTTTCTGGGTATTAGCTTAGGGAAAATATCACCAAACCATCTGCAGTGTCGTTATGTGTTCAAGAGGACAGTCAAACAAACCATTCATCTGCAAACGTTTGTCTCCATTCGCGTTGACCATCCCTGAGTCAGTCCTTGCAAAAAAATTTCTTCAAAACTTGATCTATGGTTTCGTGTCATGAGCTTGCTTATGATGAATCACTTTCTATCAATGACAGCTCATCATCTAAGAAGTTGATCTAGAATCTGTCAGTACCTTGAAATATGCATGCCTTAATGCCAGGTTTCTCGCCTTCGATGACAGGTTGCATCATTGACCTTCGATCGAACGATTCCGTGAAATGTTTGACTTCAGATCACTTATTCACATTTCATGGATTGTACTGAGTACTTTGAGAGCCACTGCCATTATTGGTGGTTTCTCTCACACTTTTTAACAGTTCACATCATTGAATGGTAATCAAGTGGTTTCTACATTGTTCGACTTCAACACATTTAATTGCATGGATAGAATTGTACTGGTTCGGGAAGCAGAAATCAAGACCCTGGATCTAGTTTCCACCATCCGAGCTGCGAGGAGTTTTATTATTCATTATGCAGTAGACTATTCATTACATATGGCTGCGCTCATATTGTTTCTACACGATTGATGTAATATTAAAATCATTTCTATATCAGAACAAGTTTAGTTAGTTTTGATCTGAGTATGGGAATGCCTACCTCAGCGATGATATATATATATATATATATATATATATATATATATATATATATTGCATTGAATTTTTTTACAGGGTTCCAACTGGGGTGTCCACAGGCTAATCCTTGAAATGATAAAGCACATCACTCTTCGAATTATCTCAGGCTTCGCGCTTTAGGGGGAAATATGTTACAGTGAAATTTGTCACCATGACGTTTTAGTGTCTATATGGGTTCATCATTACTCATATATTACTCCCTTAGAATTTTATGACATCAAAGTTCCTAAAATCAAGCCTTGAAATTGAGAGAAAATCTCACAAAATTCTTAAAAAACACTTGTACCGCACTTTCTCTTAAAATTGCCTACGGTGCCGCTTTTTTTTTCTCTAAATCATGTGGAGCTAAACGTATTTTTTATTCATTAAAGGTGAGGACCCATGTAAAAGGTAAAACAAAGGCAAAAAGTAACATTTAAAAGCCCAACAGTCAAATCTATAAGCTTCTAGAAGCAATTATTTGGTCGAAGGTTCACTCCTATCATGTATGTTCATTCCTCCATTATGGGAGCCTACCCCTTGGTTTATGGAAATTAATCCCTTGATAAGGGGACTCTATCCCTTCCACTTTGGAGCTGTAACCACTTTCCTTTTCCTATAAATTGAAGTTTTCATTCAGTTTCAAGGGATGGAGACTTTGAGAACTGGAATTAGTGAGTTAGACT
Organism: Pinus albicaulis; assembly: GCA_034641835.2. Classification (NCBI taxonomy): domain Eukaryota; kingdom Viridiplantae; phylum Streptophyta; class Pinopsida; order Pinales; family Pinaceae; genus Pinus; species Pinus albicaulis. Next base: position 757,830,996 of record CM076584.1, on the reverse strand, counting down.
TGGAGAATTTTGGAGGAGAAATGTTGTGAAAACTCAGACTCTCATAGCTAATCATTATATGGGAATGATTACACACCCATGTGATTTTAGCTAAGAGAGTGCAAGGCTTGTCAGAGTAAAGGAAACACCTATTTTGGACCCCAGGAAGGCTTGTATGACATCAAGGCAGACATGGTTGTAAGGCTCTTCTTTATTTAAGTTAATACGAATGAATATTGTTTTCTCAATGGGTTATTTAATTAATTATCTCATTTCTTGAATTCCTTGATCATCTTGATAGATGTTTGATTCATGAATTACTTTATTATACAGGTGCTTTTGATATTTTATTGTGTTTGTGATTGTAGATCCTTGACAACGACTTTCTTGAAGCCACTGGAAAGAAGATCAGCACTGGACTACAAGTAGGTTTCTAAAACCCTGTTATAATTAATTCCATGTCAAACAATATCTAGAGAAAATAGTTTTTATTTTTCCATTTGTTGCTAGCTGTCCATAGGACACTTGGGAGGTTTGTCTTGTCCACAAGAACGAATTATCCATCCAACAAATCTACAGTGCAAAGGAAGACTGGAAAATGGTAATATAACTCTAATTTTAATCTTAGAAACAGTGAACCGAAATCAGTTTTTGGGTCTGTTTGAAGGTTTTCCCTCCTCGAGCTCTATTGACAGAGATGAGAAGGGGGTCTTGATCCACAAATTTTTGGTTTTTCTCCTCTATTCTAATACTCACAAGAAAATGAAACCTATAATAGCACACTGAAAGAAAAACTAAACAACAATTTGAAACATAAATGAAATTATTAGAAGCATAACTAATGAAATGAAAGAAAGAAGAGAAAAAATACAATAGAGAGGCTAAGGCATATGGATTCGGCCTTAACCCACGAGCCTAGCTCTCTAAAACTTAAATTAATAAAATGAAATCATTTTTCTTATTTCATAAAAGAATAGCTTCATAAATTTCTAAAAGTTTGATCACTGAGTAAAATAATAAAAATCTCAATGGCTTGCTACAAAGTTCCGACTGGAATCGAGTCCCTCTTATCTCTAGCTCTGCTCTATTTATTATACATGGCAGCTACCAACAACTCCCTTGAAAATGGTGATTGAGTCCACTTGACTCCAAGTAACCAAAGATTGGGTGCACTCCTCTTTGACATGCTTGACTGCCTCTGGAATTTGAATTGCAGGAGAGAATCCTTGGGGATCCTTTAGCTGCTTTTGGAATTAAAATTTTTGGAGAGAATATTTAGGATCCGTTGGCTTCCTTTGAGAGTTAAGGAGGGTGGAAAATCCTCCTATAATTTCTCTTTGTTGTCTCCTCCAATTTTTTATGATAAAATCCTTATAAAAATGATAATAATTCATGCTTTTCTGCACTCAACCTCATATTAGGAACTCAGAGTATGTTAGCCTTAATCACCACCCATACTAGCATCATAAAACAAAATAATAATAAAAATGCAAGAAAAAGAGATCTAAGAATGCAAAAAAGTCACCATTAACTCCTCCAAATATGTATAATGATGGAGCTCATAATTACCCCCCTACTGAATGGTTGCTCATCCTCTGAGAAACTAATCCTCCTCCTGCATTTCCTTCAAGGCTTTGACAACCCCCTGATTTCCTGAGGAAGAAGTGCGGGAGTTTCCCCAAGGGGGTAAAAACCATTATTATTTTATGCATTCTCCCATTCTCTATCTTGTGCATCTGTGTCATTTTCATCATTCAGCCCTAGAAGCAAAGGTGGGCTGAGCTTTAGTCCCAACCATTGGATATTTTTGGCTTGCATGGCCCTCTTGTATAATGGTTCCCTTTCCAATGCACCCCTCAGCCTTTCTAGAGTATGGTACTCCCTGTTCTTGAGGTTGTGAGGGAGGTTGTTCCATCTCCTCTGGTTGGCCATAATGAACTCATCTTTTATCTTACTGGAAACATCATCAAAGTGGCCTATTACCCGTGTTTGAGTCTGGAGGTAGTTTTCAACTAGTGCAGGGTCCTTTTCAATCTCTCGGCGGTTAAGAATGACTCCTCTTGGGCTAAACAATTCTGGTCTGATATATAGGGGTTCTCTAGTTCTTCTTCCCATGACCCTCCATATGTATTTTTCTCTAGTTTCCTCATTCATCATCCAAGATTCTAGAGCCATTAGATGCCTATCCCCCATTGTGGAATTGGGGTCCCAAGTATCTAGATTTGTCAGCACAAGGTTATGCACATGAAACTCTTCCAATTTTTCCTGATAATCCATGTTAGCTTGCTTGTAGAAATCCATGAATTTCCTACAATCTTGGCAAGGTAGTGATCCATGGGAGGCTAGAATTTTTATTTGAAATAGGATCCATTTCTCCTTGAGGTACACAACATATGAGTCAGAAGTGAATCTATGTTGAAGGGATTTTACGCATAAGTCTGCCATGGTGGCTACTTGCTGCCCTTTTTGCTGCAATTTCTCCTCGAGTGATACATTCTCTGCATGTGCCTTCTGCAGCTACTCCTTTAGAATTGTTTCTTCGATTCTTTCCTCCTCCCTTAGTTATTATTCAAAGATAATCGGTCTTGTGGGAGGATTTTCTGGCTCTCTCTGACTTATCCTCTCACTCTTGTTAGCTCTTAAATACATAGAGGTCTTCCTTTTTCTCTTTGCACTCAAAGGAGCTAAGGTGGCAACTACCTCTTTGTCTTGAGGGGATGTGGTGTTGTGTTGTGAGTCTATTTGTTTCTCACTTTCTACCACCTCTATGACTTCTATTTCCTTCTCTTCCGTTTTTCGTTGGCCCTTTGTCTCTCCCTCTCCTTCTGGTTCTTCTTCTTGTTCCTCTTCTGGTTCTTCTTCTAGTGATGTTGTTCTGCTGCTACTACTACACATTGTTCAAATATGCAACCCACTCTCAATACTATTGTGCTGCGATATCCCTTCGGTCACTTTCCCTAAAAAATTCTCAATTCACTGGTTTGGATGAGACGAGATCTCTTTTTATTAGACTCTGCAACTAATTTTTGGAGTGCTTATGTAACACGGGCTCAGCTCCAGTTTTAGTTAGAGACAATTGTTTCCTTCTCTTTGTTAATTCATGATGGACTACATGTTTCCTCCCCTTTTTTTCCTCTACTCCACTTGAAGATTTAAATTTTTTTCTTTTGCATGCCTAAGTGGCATGACTTTGCAGTTCTCCCTAGTCATAGTTCACGATCGTGGGCAAGCTAACTGGCCACCTTTCTGCCCCTTAAAATCTAAGTCTGAAAATTTAATTATTTATGGCTATTATGGATGCATAGTAAGGGGTGAGAAGCTATACCTGAGTTTACCCATTGTTGTCAAGGTGTTTGTAGGAGCTGGAATTTGGAAAAAAGCATCTTAGATGTTGTGTTCTTCCTTGTTTTCTTGATTTATGAGTGTATAGCTTGCTGAATGAGAAACTCTTTGAGTGAGCTGCTGATCTTTATTTTTGTTTATTCCTGTTGTAGATGTTGTGTGGGGGTGTTCTAGATGCCATGGGTGGCACTCCTATCTTTCCTAGGGTCTGCTTTATCAACTCCTCCTTGTTTTTCTTTGCAGTCTGTGAACAACTTTGTTTTTTAAGGAACTTCCTGATGTTTGTAGCAGTTTGTGGCTTGATTTCTTTTGCTACATTGTGCTTAGGAATGGAGGAATATGGTGTATGGAAGTGATGGAAGGATTTATGTAAATGAATGGAGTGAATTATGGGATGCATGGTAAAACAAAAGGGGAGAGAAGATGAATGCTACCATGTGCTTCTAGAAACCATTAATACCCTGCAATACAACAAACACAAAAAACATAGAGATGTAGATGTATTTTTTTTTTTTTTTTAAATTAAGTGGGCTGCCTCCATGGAGGTTTTCAACCCAAAATATTGCCTTGGGTGCCTCACAGAGTATTTCACCCATGGATATTTATCCCTCTTCTTATTTTTTCTCTATTTTTTGAGCAAGTGAGCTGCCTCCATCAAGGTTTTCAACACACAAGCTTGCCTTGGGTGCCTCAGAGAGGTTTTCACACATGGATCTTTATTCTTTTTTATTTTTATTTTTTTAGGAGGTGTGGGACACTGTGGAGTTTCCCATCACATACACCTCTCTTCTTATCGAATTTATGAACTCTACCCTTGATAAAGGCTTCTTGTAAATTTTAAGTCTGTAACCATTGACAAGCAAGGTGATTTCTTCCTCATCTATGGTTTTGATTTGAACTGCGTCATTATTAAAAAAAGGTTCCACTATGTAAGGTCCCAACCATCTTGTCATAAGCTTTCCTTTGAAATCTTTAAACCTTGAATCATACAACATTGCCTAGACCTTCCCTTGTAGCTGGACTACCTTCGTGTGAAGAAGTGCTTTCATTATGAACTCATCCAATCCATTTAGATGCAACAACCTCTCTTTTTGGGCATTTGATAGATCTAGATTTAATTTAGCTTCCATTATTAAAGCATTTAATTCAAAATCAACTGAAAGTAGAGTCTTCTTACCATAGACTAGTTTATAAGGAGTGAATCATGTTGTTGTCTTCCAAGTAGTGTTGTAGGCCCAAGTAGCTTCTACCAATATTTTTTCCCAATATTTTCTGTTGTTGCTCAAAACCTTGGTGAGGATTCTCTCTAAAGCTATTTTAGTTACTTCTACTTGATGATTCTCCTGAGGGTGATAGGCAGTAGAAGTTATATGCTTAATCTTGTTCTTCCTAAAAATATTCTTAATGAGGTGAGAGGTGAATTGTGCTCCCTGATCAGTGACTATTTCTCTGGGGTACCCAAACTTATAAAAGACATTCTCCCTCATATATTATTCTACTTAATCCTCGGTTTCTACCTTCACTGCTTTTGTTTCAGCCCACTTTGTTAGGTAATCAGTGCAGACTATGATATACTTTTTTTCCTAGATGGTAGATCGATAGGTCCAAAAAATTCCATTCCCCACTTTGCAAATGTCTCAAGAGCCATCTGAGGGTGCAAAGGCATCTCATCCCTTTGCATGGGTTTACCCATCCTTTGGCAATGGTCACACCTGCTAGTGTATCTTCTAGAATCTTGGTGAAGGGTTTGCCAATAGTAGCCCGCCTGCAAAAATTTGTAAGAAGTTATCTTTGCAGCAAAGTGGTATCCACATGGGTTTTCATGACATGCAGAGAGGATATAAAAAACTTCTTCCTCCCTCACACACATCCTTATGATTTTATTAGGTCCTATATTGAAAATGTTTCCCCCAATCCATGTGAAAGGGGTGCTTTTTCTGATCATTCTTCTCCCCTCCCTAAATGAAAGATTAGGAGGGAGTCTCCCAGCAACCATGTAGTTGGCTATATCAGAAAACCATGGTGAGAGTGCTGATATAGCAAAGAGATTCTCATCTAGTAGCTGGTCATCCACCATTCCTTCTTCACCTGCATGGAGAGCTAACCTGGACAAAAAAATTGAAACAACATTCTCCTTTCCAGGTTTATCAACAATAGTCAAATCAAATTGTTGCAAAAGTAACAACCATCTAATTATTATAGCACTAACATCCAGTTTGTTCATTAAATACTTGATGGATGCATGGTTAGTGTGAACAAAGGTCTGATATCTAGTTACATAATTCCTGAATTTGTTCAAGGCATGGACAATGGATAACATCTCCTTCTTGGTAACAATATAATTCAACTCGGCCTTGGACAAGTTCTTGCTGATGAAATAAATGGCATAAGGGATTTTATTCTCTAATTGTCCTAATGCTTCCCCTACAGCTTTTTCGAATGCATCAGTGTGGATGTGGAAAGGCAAAGTCCAATTTGGACCTCAGAGGATGGGGGCAGTAGTCAAATTTCCCTTAATGAGCTAGAAAGCCTCTTGACAAGGACCAGACCAAATAAAATCATAATCCTTGGCCAATAACATAAATAATGGCGAAGCCATCTTGCTGAAATATTTGATGAATATTCTATAGTAACTAGCTAAGCCTAAGAAACTCCTGAGATCTTTCTGCTTTTAAGGATCAGGTACCCTTTTGATGATAGTGATTTTGTTCGGGTCTACTTATACTCCTTCTTGGGATATGGAGTGTCCTAATACAACCCAAGCTTTCTTTAGGAATTCACACTTTTCTGGGCTCAAGGAGACATGAATCTCAATTCACCTTCATATTACTTTACCCAAATTGGTGAGAGCTTCCTGGAATTCATCCCCATATGGTGTGAAATTATCCATGTAGATTTCGACAGAGTCATTGACTAACTTAGAAAATATGCTCAGGACAAATCTTTGGAAGGTAGCTGGGGCATTGCACAACCCAAAGGGTAGGACTCTATAAGCAAAGGTACCCCAAGGGTAGGTGAAAGTAGTCTTATCCTGGTCTTCAGGGCCAATTTGAATTTGATTGTACCCAATGAACCCATCTAAAAATGAAAATAAATTCTTCCACACAAGGCCATTCGGGACTTGGTCTATAAAGGGAAAAGGGAAATGGTATCTCTTGGTGGCTTTGTTAATTTCTCGATAGTCAACACAAATTCTCCACTTCCCATTCTTCTTTGGGACTAGGAAGGGAGGGGATACCCACTCACTATCAGATATAGGATATATGAACCCTACATCCAATAGTTTCTACGACTCTTCTTTGACTATGTCCTTCAGAGCCGGGTTCATCCTTATTTGGGGTTATCTCACAGGCTTTCATCCTTATTTGATGTAAATGTGATGTCTTCATACTGAAGGATGCACCCCTTTCATGTCCTTGTAATCTCAAGAAAATGCTTGAAGGATTTCTTTCAAAATACAGCATAGATTCTTCTCTTATTCATTCGAGAGGTTTGGGTTGATTTTCAAGTATCAGGATGGGCCAAAATCAATAGCCTTGGTGGTTTCATAGGTTGACTCAACTGAGTGCACTTCCATCCTAGGTTAGATTTCAGACTCTTTGAATAAGGTTTCGAGAGGAATATTAGTGGAGGATTGGTTTTGAATGGCATGGTTGATGAGTTCATCTTCATCAATTTGCCCCCCTCTAAGAATAGAATCTACAATACACATAGGGGCAGTGTTATATAACTCATCTTCTTCATCCTCCAACCATATAGGGAGATCATGATCAATGGAAGGTTGGGCTGGAGGATATAACACTATTTGTTTAGACAAATTCCCATTTTTGATAGTCATGTTTCCGGCCCGACAACTAATATAAGCATATCAAGTGGCTAACCAAGGTCTCCTTAAGATGAGGGGATAACCATTAAACTTGGTTTTTGGTTGCAGGAACAAGAAATATATAGGATACTCCCAAGATTCAATGGTAACCATAACATCCTCAACAATTATTTCCAGAGTTACTGTGGATCGATCTGCAAGTTACAGAATTGTTGTGGTTTTCCTCAAAGTCCCTTGTAGATTAAGTTTCAACATAGTTTCCTTGGTCATGATATTGATGGCAGCCCCTAGATCAATTAGAGTGTTGGGTACTATGACACCATCTATATGCACATCAACAACTAGACTAATAGGGTCTAGGTACTTTGGAAATATCACCTTCCCCATCATTAGGTCAAACAGTTGTCCTACCACATTGATGGTGGGGGTATCTCTCTTCCTTCTCCTAGGTTTCTTGAAGAAATTTTCTTTGATGAGCCTATTGTATATAGGGACATCCTTAATGTCTTGGAGAAGTGGTATCTTTACACACAAATTTTCCAACTCTCTCAGGAGTTCAGTAGCCTCTGGGGTATGTTGATTATAGTGGATCAAACGCTCAGGAAAAGGAGGTTTTTGGATCAGAGTGTTACCTTCTTCCTTTTCCTCCTCAACATCTACAGGTGGAGATGGAGGATGGTTGTATTAGAGTACTCTTCCCAACTTGAGATTAACCTCATGTATCTCCATAGCATAATCTGGATGGGATGTTTCTCCACTGGGAGCCTATTGTTCTTGTCTATTGTTTGGGTTCAGATTGGGTTGTGTAGGTATAGGTAGCCTAGGTGGAGCCGCATGAGTAAGCGAAGGTTGAGGTTGGGGTGGAGGCATTAGAACATGTGGTTGACTTTGTTGAGGCCTCCACCCTTGGGATGGATTGTTCCACTGAGTTTTTTCTAGAACATACTGCTGAAATGGTTGGTTTACTGGCTGATGATGATATGAAGGGTTGTAAGGTCAAGTAGGAGGTGTAGACCAGGATGGAGGTGTGTGTTGAGGTATAAAAGTTATATTTTTAATACCTATTTATCCTACATTAATTATCAATCTGAGAATGACTTTTTGTTTCAAGAGTTTACTCTATTTGAGACTGCACTTTAGCTAAGAGTAATGCTATGAAAGATGTAGTATAGTGTTCTAGATACAAAAGTAAACAGATGCTTGTAAAGAAATATAATTATAACAACATGAATGCAAATACTCTGAAATATCAACTACTCACTTTGCAAAGCATCAATCATGGATACAATAGCAATAACTCATTCCCTTAGAAATCGATGCAACTGAAATGACACTGAGACAAGGCAATCAATCTAGGAACTTGGAGGCATTACCAATTTTCTCTACAGTTGACAGTCCTGCTCTTTAAGAAATCAAGGTGGAATTGAAATTGAACTACTTGCTGATGAAAATAACTAAGAAGAACTTATTCTGAAAGCAAGAATTGGAAAGGAAAAACAATTCGTAATTTTTATGTGTACGCTACAACTGTAAACAATCTCTCTGCAAATCTGAACCTAACAAATTAGAAATGAATAAAAAATAGTAATTGAACAACAAATAGCAATTGAACAACAAATATGAACTTAACAATATCAGATAACAAGTCTTCTTAAACTCCAACCCTGTTGACAGAAAACGCTATGAAATAGTCAATCGAAATGAACCATAATCCAATGGAACAACAAATAGAATTAAGTATGGAACAACAAAGCTTTATAAGAGACAACAAGATGAATAAGAAAGTAATCACGACCCTTGCTAAAATAGAAGAGCAATGCAGTTCACTAATGCACACAGCAATCTAGTACTTAATTCAACAATAATCAAATAACTCTATAATCGTAATGAACCTAAACGCAATTATCACACGACAGCAATTAGAGGATAGAAATACAAACAACAGAGCAATTACACCAGGGCTAGGCCCTTAGCACCAGTGAAACACTGATAGGTTACTTCAGAGCTTGAAATATGAAATAAAACACTCCTTTCTATTAATCGAAGATAAAAGTATTACAGTGATCGCTCTCTGAACACGAGAGTCAATAAAATGCAATATTACAAAAGGAATGTTTTGAATCAAATGATCTGACTCCCTACAGTCGCTAAAGGTGTTTCCTTATATAACAAACTCGACGGAAAAGACAAGGAATGAGATGAGGTTTGAACAACGATCCCTCAGGATCGAAGGATCCTGAGGGATTCACTTCTCTTCTTTCTTTAGCTGTTACTTGATTTCCTTTGACTGAAGCCGAGCTGTCCCCTGCCTTTTCTTAGCAATGCGTTCAGATTTCCTTGTCTTTGGCAAGATTTTTTCTAACGCTGGAGGAACAGTAGTTGCATTTACTTTAGCCTCACCTCTGATATAGCTGTTCACCTCGCCTAATTCCTATTTTTAGCATTAAAAGGCAATTTTTAGTCATATTTTACAGTAAACATAAATATTCACAATTCTACGACAATTCTTGTAATAAGTCATCTTTCTAAAGTAAAAGAATTATGTTTAAAGTAAAAGAATGGCAAAACACATAGTGAATTCATACCTTTTCCACTGCTCAACATACCCCCCTGCGTACCCTTTTTCATGTCCTCATGAAAACCATAGTTCACATGCAAAGTAGTTAAAGAATAAGTTGGAGAAGGTTTTTCATCAAAAGGCCTAAAACAATGCATTGCAGCTAATGCTTCGAAGACATGCCCTGTATGTTCTTCGGGTATTTCATAAATGGCTTTATAATCTGTAGCAGGATACCATGCAATGGGGCTTCGAAACCTACACCCTATCCAGAATGGGCCTTCCCTCAAAATGAGGTTGCTGTAGAGAACCAAGCGATTTGCAGCTAATCCAAAGTTTTTATAGTTAAATGGTTCTCTATTTTGAACATTCTGATTGGAAATTCCCCATCGGACCTTAGCTGCTATGTAAGCCTGGATTCTAATAGATAGTAAATATTCTATCCCATTCAAGACAATTACTTTATGGACAAGCCCCAATGCTTGGATAACACCTTCTCTTGTCATCAAATTCTTCTGCCTGGCCCATAGTTGTAACGGGTACTTAGGTTCACTCCTAACCCACAAATCTAACTCATTTTCCTGCCTTTGAAAAAAATTATAGGCTTTAAGCCATTTTAACTGATTAACAGCAAAGGAAATAAACACTTGGTATTGGATGTCACCCACAAAAGGGCTAGGATTTGTCTCACTATCATTTTCCAATATGAGGTTATGAAAATAGAACTCACACAGGAGACGTTGTACCTTTACCCCATAGAGTTTGCAGCATGTTACAAAATCATCTATAGTTTTTAACTCTATAGATTTTCCTACCCTAACTGCTTTATTCTTTAACTGTAAATATCTCTCCAATAAAAATAAAGCATAATTATTGGCAAGGCATCTACAAGCTAAAATATCTGTGTATAATGAGCAGAGAGTGTCCATTCGATTCTGGGATAATTTGAATTGATTCATTACCTTTTCAGCCTTCTCCTCTACCTTTCGATACTTATTATGGGCTTCAGCCTTTGCTTCATGGATGATCTTCATCTGCTATTGCGACTCCTGATATTTCCTTCTAGAAACAGTGTCTTCTTCCAGTTTTTCCCTTTCTAGTCGAACCTGTGCCAACTCCTCTTGGAGTCTGGCTAATGTAGGGTCACTAAAAGTGTTTTGACTACTGGCTTGCACATTTTCAATTGAAGTTGATCCATCTGGAATAGTTTCTCCTGGAATAGCTGCCTACTATTCCACATCTTCATGATTGGGCTCAACCATAGTTTCTGCAACTTGGGGCTTTATTTTAGTGGCCACTTTCCTCTTTTTCGAGGCTCGCTTGGTGACTATGATTCTTATCTTTGGGGTTTGTTTTGGCATTTGTTTCATTTTAAGAACCTTAATGGTCTGCCTGAGTTGTTCTACTAGTCTCTGAAGCTTTAGTCGCTCCCTCTAAAGTTTTTCAAGCTCAGTTAATTTCTTCCTTTTTCTTGATGGAATGACTGTTCCTTTTTCTAGACCTACTTTATCAATAGGGTTTTTCTCTTCATCAGTCGTGCCTTCAGTTGGGCTCGCTTCTCTGTTTTCTTATTGGGTTTCTTCTTCAATTTTTATATGCCCCCGGTTGAATTCTATAGGAGTTATACCCTCAATTGACTCTGCAATCCCCTGAGAATTTTCAAGTTGGGATACTACTTCAATGTTCTCCTTTTCTTGTCCATACTTCTCAGGGGAAGCAACCCCAACTAATTCTATTATTTTTTTAGGGTTTCCTTCTTCTGTTTCATTTGACATTTCCTTAGCTGTTTCTTCATTGACAACATAGTGCTCCTGCAATTGGTTGATATCAATATTAAGGTCCAGAGAGCTGTGAGGCTGCACATATTCATTCATATTGGCCAAAATTTGGGCCAATTGGTCTTCTTGCAAAGGGCTTCGTGGTGAACTTGCAGTAGTGTTTTCAGGAGGCTCTATTCCTTCTCTTTCACTGTTGTGATTATCTTCGTCCTCCTTGCAGGTATGGTAACTACCTTCTTCCTCATCAGAGTAGCGAATTTCTCCCTCTACACTAGTATGAGGGCTTCCTTCTTCTCCCTCAATTTCCTCTTCTTCATTATTTCCTTCTTATGTGCTGGTTTGTTTCTCACCACTAGTGTGGTGACTTATTTCTTCTTCATCCTTATCAGTACAGGTACTCCCTCCTTCCAATTGTGGAGGTTGTTCATCCTCCGAGCTGGGAAATTCCAAGGGATGGCTACTGCTACCCGAAAGGCCCTCTATCATTCCCCTACTTCTTTTTGAATGGGAGGATTATCTATGATTTGATGCCTCAGCTACGAAGCTAGCCATTCTCTTTCACTTTGGGGCAAGTAAGGCTAATCCTCCATCAATCGAAAATATCAATTCTTCCCAATTGGTCCATTGTTGGGCGAGACTATGAATTAATATTAATTTGATTAGGTAATGGTGGCTTACCACCATGTCTGTGTGTCGATATTTTCTTATACTACGGGCAACATCATGCAGTAAGGAATTAAAAAATGCAGGTAAATTTATAGTACATTTTTTCATTAATACTGCCAGTAACTTAAGGTGGTGAGGTCTTACCACGTCTTTCCTTCCATTGCATGTTACATAGGCCTGCACTACCTTTGTCAATTTCGTCCATGGTTCTCCCAATTATTCTGGCTGAACTCTTTTACCTTTGACGACCAATTTCTGTCCGTCATCCTGGAAAATATTCATGGCTTCTTGAAGCCTAACCTTCTTCTAAGCCCATATGGTTCCTTGCACTGGTAGACTAGACACCTCTACAATTATTTCATCTGTTACGACTATCTGTCTTCCTCTAACCATGGAGTATCCTTCTTGAAAATTCTGTAAAAACTCGGTAGCCATTGTTTCATGGGGTTGTTGCAACCTTGTGAAGTGTGTAATCCATCCCAATTTTTCCAGAATCTCTCGTGCAACATCAAAAACAACTAGCACTTGTGGCTCACTACGAATTGGTCGACCTCCCATCTTCTCTGCACACTGTTACTTCTTTCCAAACACACAGTGATGTAATGGAATAGCACAACATGGTGAATTGGAATAATATCGTTAAGTTTTTGTTATTCCCTAGAATGTAGGGATTTGATTCGCATACAGGTAAAAACAATATAGGGATTTGATATGCATGCAGTGATTAAGAGGCATCCACGCCACCCCTGGAGGATGATAGGTTGTCCTCGACCATCAAATAAGAGAGGAAAGTACTGCACAACAGTTGTATAGCATGAAAAATAATGCATACTTATGATACAATCAATCAAATTATTGCATTTACTGAAATCGATGCATGTGATTAAATTGTAAATAGATATAAAAATGTTTGTAATGATTTAAAGATAAGGAAAAAGGACAACTAAGGTGAACACAAGTACTGATGCACTTATTACCCACTCAAACTAATGTGATCGATTTATGATGATTTTCATGTATAATAGGTTCAAAATCAAGGGTTTAGGATTCATAGTTTCATTTGATATTTAGATAGAGATATAGGAAAAAGGGTTTAATATTACTATTGATTTGTAAAAATGTGACTCCAATACCATCAGTAGAGCTCTGTTGCCCACAGGTGTCCATAACCTTGACAAAGTTGCTTCTCACCCTTGGAACCATTGTCCTTTGTTTATGCCTAGGGAAATGTTTTTTAACATCATAAGAAGGCCATTGTGTTGGCTTGGGGACCAAATGAATCACAATGCCATTCACCGGGAAGAAGTGAAAAGTGGGCAGGTCGGCTCGTGATGAGACCTCCTGTTCCAAGGACTTCTTAGTTTTTCTTAATTTTCCATTGGACCATATCCCTGGTGTGGTGGCCATGATGGGAATGCCACTTCACTTGCTTCCTTATGATCATGGTAGGTTGGCTCTTGATGAGACCCCCTATCCTCCATCTGCCATATCATAAAATTGTTAGTAAAATATATATTTTTTTCTTCTTTTTCATATAGCAATTTCCTACTTATATATAAAGGATGGCTCAGCACTCCTTAAGAGTAGGGATGGTGGAAGAAGTCTAAACATCTTAATAGAAAAGAATATGCCCTTATTCTTATTCAATAAGTAAAAATCAAAGAAAGTTATAAATATTTGGGGAATAACCAACATGATAAAGATAATCGATCATATTAATTCTAGTGATAGTAAGACAACAAAGTCATGTTATCGATTATGTCCTTTTTCCTTTTTCTTATCATTACCAAACAATTTCTTAAAAAAATGACAATTTCTTTTGATTTGTTGATTCCAGTAAGCTTTAATTTGTGTGATTTTGTATAAATAGTGTGTTTGCCTTTAGAAGAGTCATCATAAATCCTCAAAATGCTGATCTAAAACAAAAAAATAATCCACTCAAAAGGTGTTGTTCCTTTGGAAAGGAACAACAGAAACAATCTACGAAAATGTTGTTCCTTTGGAAAGGAACAACAAGAAAACAATATGCAAAAAGTGTTGTTCCTTTTGAAAGGAACAACAAAAAGAATCTGCGAAATTGTTGTTCCTTTCGAAAGGAACAACAAAACAATCCGTGAAACAGTGAAAATGAACAGCACAACTACTGTTCCTTTCAAAAGGAACAGCAAAAAAACTCTCAGCAAAGCTGTTGTTCCTTTCGAAAGGAACAACAAAAATGATGTTCCTTTATAAAGGAACAGCAAAAACTCAGAGTAAGCGAAATAAATAGAACTTGGAGAAACAGAATTCCATAAAAACACATAATAAATGAACAATATTTATGTAAAAATTTCAAAGGAAATAAATGATTTAATGAATGGATGCCGAGGAGGATTTATCCTCTTCATCCAAAATTTGCATGGTAGAATCTTCCCATAATTGTTGGTAGAAGGATTCTCAAGTAAGCGGTTTATGATACAATCATTCTCGATGACCGTTTACTTTTAAGGAATGTCGAGATCCATCAATGGTGGTTAATGTAATGGTGCCATTATCATGCACCTTTTGTATCTCGTAAGGTCCAAGCCATCATGTCTGGAGTTTCCCTAGAAAATCCTGAAACCTGGAGTCATATAGGAGTGCCCAATCTCCTTTGTGGAAGATATTTCTTTGATAAGGGCGTCGTGCCATTTTGCTCTCTATTGTTGAATTAACGCATTGTGTTGAAGAGAATAAAGCCTAATTTCATCTAACTCATTAATTTGCTGCAATCTTTTGGCTTGGGCTTCATTTAAATCTAGACCCACCTTTTGGGTTGTTCTTAGTGTCTAAATTTCAAACTCTATTGGAAAGATGGGCTCTTTTCCAAATACCAATTGATATGGTGAATATCCCTTAGTAGCTCTCCATGTTGTTCAGTATGCCCACAAGGCTTCTGGAAATCTGTAGGCCCAGTCGCGTCTATGTGAGGCAACAGTTTTTGTCAATATATACTCGATCACTTTATTCATGCTTTCTACTTGGTTGTTTTCCTGTGGGTGGTATGGAGTTGTAATCTTGTGCTGAATGTGGTAATTCTGTAATGTTTCAGTGAGTTTATTACCTACAAACTGTAGTCCTCCATCTGTGATTATGTCCCTTGGGAGGCTGTATCACACAAAGATTTGGAAAATAAATTGTATTACAGAGTCATCAGTAGCTTTTGAAAGTGCCTCTGCTTCAACCCATTTAGTGACATACTCTGTTGCAACTAGGATGTATGTTTTTTGGTTTGATGGGGGGCTAATAGGGCCAACAAAATCGAGCACCCAGTGTTCAAATGGTTCAATTACTAGTTGTGGGTTCAAAGGCATTTCGTTGGACTGTCCAGGGTGACCTGCCCTTTGGCAGCTATCACAGGCCTGCACAAATTTTTTGGCATCTTTAAAAATGGTAGGCCAATAATAGCCTGTCCGCAAAACCTTATGGGAAGTTCTACGATCTAAAAAATGTCTGCCACACGGCCTATCATGGCATGCTTTCAAAATATCAAATACTTCCTCCTCCCAGACACATCTCCTAATTTTCATATCTGACCCTGTATGAAACAGGTAGCCCCCAATCCAAGAGAATCAAGTACTACGTTGTATTATCTGCTTTCGTTCATTAAGGGTTAGATGTTTAGGTAATTTACCTATTGCCAAATAATTTGCTATATCAGCATACCATGGGGTTCTAATAGTAACAGTGAACAAATTTTCATCTAGGAAGTGGTCTTCGACTACTGTTGCATCTATTGGCTTTGGCATTCTTCACAGAAAATCAGCTACAGGGTTCTCTTTTCCAAGTCGATATTTGATTGTAATGTCGAATTCCTGCAATAAAATAAACCATCTTGTCACTCTTCCATTTGTAACAGGTTTATTTTCTAAAAATTTAATGGTAGAGTGATCAGTATATAGAACTACAGGATACCCAATTATATAATGTCTAAACTTATTTACAGCATGTACTACAGCTAAAAATTCCTTCTCAGTCACAGTATAATTTAGTTCAGCAGGAAATAGATTTTTGCTGATATAATAGATTTCATATGGTTTTTTATCTTCATCCTGCCCAAGCACTGCTCCAATCGTTGTGTCTGAGTCATCAGATGAAATTTGGAACAGAAAATTCCAATTTGGGCCCCTTAGCACTGGGGCTATTGATACAAGCTTTTTCAGATCATTGAAGGCATTGCCACATTTATATGTCCAAATAAAATCAACATTTCCTGTTAGTGCATATAAAGGTGCAGCTATTCGAGAATAATGTTCTATAAATCTCCTATAATAACTAGAAAATCCAAGAGAGCTACGTACCTCTGTTTGTGTGGTGGGTGTGGGTATTAACAAAATAATCTAAATTTTGGCTGGATCCACCTGAATTCCAGCTGCTGAAATATAGTGCCCTAAGATAAGTCCTTTGGTCATCATCATATGAAAATTTTCATGGCTTAAACAAAGCCTAGTGTGAATACATCTTTGCAACACCTTTTCTAAATTTTCTAATGCTGGCTCAAAATCATCTCCATAAGGTGTGAAGTCATCCATATATACTTCAAGCCCTTCATTTATTAAATCTGAAAAGATGTTGAGGATGGCCCTTTGAAATGTAGTAGGGGCATTGCATAGGCCAAAGGGTAAGACTCGGTAGGCAAATGTCCCCCAAGGACAGGTAAAAGTAGTTTTGTCTTAGTCTTCAGGGGCAATCTGGATTTGATTGTACCCACTGAAGCCATCGAGGAAAGAAAAGAATTTCTTTCCTGCCAATGTGTCTAATACCTGGTCAATGAAAGGAAGGGGAAAGTGGTCTTTCTGGGTTGCCTTGTTAATTTCTCGGTAATCTACACATATTCTCCACTTCATGTTCTTCTTTGGTACCACTACTAATGGAGAGACCCACTTGCTATTAGATATTGGGTAAATGAAATTGACATCCAATAGTTTTTGTAATTCAACTTTCACAATATATTTAAGTTGAGGGTTTAGTATTCTTTGGGGTTGGTGAATGGATCTCACATCCTTTTCGGTATAGATGTGGTGTGCGCATAATTGGGGGTCAATTCCCTTCATGTCTGGATAATCCCATGCAAAGGATGCTTTATGTTTCTGTAGTAATTGGACCAACTTTTCTTCCTGTTCAGCAGTCATATTTTTGTTAATGTTTAGATTTTTTCCCTGTTCAATTTCTACAATCTTACTATTGTACACAGAAGTAGTGGGTATTACTTGATCAGGGATGTCTTTCAGAGGATCTTCTTCTTCTTTATTATCAAATTGTGCCTTGATCATGTGACATTGTAGATGGGATCTGATTTGTGGTTTATTAATAAAACTATTAATGATATCATCCTCTATTTGGTATTTAAAATCGAGGGCATCTTCTACAGTTAGAGGAAATCTCATATTTTACATAAGATAAGATACAGGTTGCTTTCTTGTTTTGATTATTGATAGTCTTGGTTGGGTTGGGGGATATAAAGCTAAATTCTTGACATATTTTCCCCTTGTTATTGTCATGTTGCCTTGTCGGTAGCCAATATAAGCATCGGAAGTTTCCAACCAAGGTCTACCTAGGATTAACGGGTGTCCATCTAGCTGGTTCTTTGAGTTCATAACTAGGAAGTCAGCAGGGTATTCCCAGGAATCTACAGATACCATTACATCTTGTAGTGTACCTTCTGGTTTGACTACTGATCGGTCAACCAAATCTAATAAGGTTTTTATTGGTTTGAGTGATGTAATGCCAAGTTTTTGACAGATGGTGGTTGTTAAGATATTGATTGCAGCTCCTAAATCAACTAAGGAATTTGGGAACAATTGCCCATTTATTTGCACCGTCACTATAGGATTTCCTGGGTCTTCATATTTTACAAGTGTTTCCATTCCTGATAATAAGTCAGATAGAGTATCGACTATTTGGACAGTTGGGTTGGTGGTTGTTCTCCTCTTTGGCTTCTTTATACACAATTCCTTAATGGTTTTTACATAAATAGGGATGTCTAGGATAGCTTGGAGGAGAGGGATTTTTATACACAAATTTTTTAATTCTCCTAGAAGATCAAAATCAGGATGTTCTAATGGACGAGGTATGATTAATTGTTCTAGGAATGGTGGAGAAGAGGTTGTTCCTTGTTGTTGATTTTGTTGTTGAACCACCTTCTCTTTTTTCAATGTTTGTTCTATAGGTAACGGATCTTCAATATGAACATTTTTGTCTCTCTCAGTTTCTACTATATGCCCAGACCTCAATTGAAGGTCATTACACTCCCTCAGTTCAGTTTCTAATTCTGGTGGTTCCATTATTTGGGCAGAATGAACTGGCCTATTGTTTGGGTTTGGGTTGGCCTGGGATGGGAGTTGTGGTCTTAAGTTGGTCTAGGGGTTTTGTGGTAATGTATAAGGAGCTGGAAGTGTAGGTTGAGAGCGGGGAATTGTTCCAGCTGGCTGATTTGTAGGTCTTTTCCAGTTTTACTGCCAGGCCTGACTCTGCGAAGTAGAGGGGGACCATTGTGTTGGATAAGCATTGTTTTGCCAAAACGGGGGGCAGAAAGGAAAATTTGGCCAATTAGTTTGATTTGTCTGATTTTGCCATGACGATGTAGGGAATGGCTATTGTGACCAATTAGGGAAAGGTGGTTGGTTTTTCCACATTCCATTATATTACTGAGCATTGTATTGAGGAGGCTGAAAAGAAGAAAATGGATCAGTTGGCATACCTGATTGTTGTGGCTACCATTTTCAGCGCTAATTAAGTAAGCATACCACTTCTGATTCTTCTTCTGCCTCCTTATAGACTGATTTTAGGTTAGGAAGCAAGGTAAATCCTTCTATGGGGTGGTATTTCATGCAAATGGCACAAAATTTGATTACATCCAGCGGGCACTCTTTGTGGCTGTGTTTCTTCCTGCATCTAGGACAGAATACTGCCACATTTTGTTCGACTTCTGCTTGCTTTTGTTTGGCTTTCATAATGTCGAACTGTGTTGTTAGAGTCCCTAGAATATCTGTTTTAAAATATTCCAATAGGTTTCCAATCTCTGCATGAGTTACACCTTCATTGGAGGTCTTATTGTCCCTTGTGATCATGTTACGTTTTGCTGATTTTAGCCTTGTATTGCCCCTCGATCTCCTGATACAAAAATCAATGATGTTAGCATAGCTTTCTTGATATATATCACCTTTTCCCATAATATTCAATGTTTCAACCCATTGATCCTTCATTCCCCTAATTAATGTAGTTTTCATCACATTATCAGGTAAGGGTAAGGATGCATAAGGATATCTTTGAAGATTATATTGAAACCGTTCCACATATTCTTCTAGGGTTTCATTCGGCTTTGCTATCATTTGGAATATTTCATCTTTTACTTCCCGAGACCTACAATGATCTTGATATTTCTTTAAAAATGCAGCTTTCATCTAATCCCAATCATTTATGACACCCCCACCTAGCCCCATAAACCATCGCAAGGATGCTCCTTTTAATGTGGAAGGAAATAGTTTTAATTTTTGGGGATCGGTGGTATAGTCATACCCCCTGCATAACACATCGAATTCGAACAGAAATGCATCTAGATCTTCCGATGTCAAGCCATGAAATATAGGATTATGTTGAAGGGGAATGGATTTCATAGGTGAATTAAATGCAACATCCACTATAGGATATTGCAGTGTGGAGGTTTGCTGGGGTGTTTGCTGGTTCTGGTTTTGGTTCTGGGCCATTTGATCAAATATTTTCCAATATCCTTCTGGGATCTCAAGGGAATTCCTAGGATGACTAGAAGGATTAGGAATGGCCTTGAACACACTCCCTTGATCTGGAATAATAAGTATTCCTTGCTGGACTACTGTTTGAGGTGATTCAGGTCCTTTTTTTTGAATGAGTTTGACAACACTTCCCTTATCTGGACTGCTCACTATTTGGACTATTTCAAGAGGATATTTTGGTTCTTCTTCTTCCCCTATTTCCCCTTCTCCTTCACGGATATTACTAGAGTTCCCTTCTTGTGGAGAAATTAGGTAGGGATTCTCAATTTTTTGGGAATCTTGCTAAATTGCCACTGTTTGAATATGTGTCTCAGTAAAGGCTTTAGATGGTGATTATGTGGCCTGAAGGGAACTAGTAGGTTGTCTAGAGATAACTTTCCTAGTTCCTACTGATGGCTGAGATTCAATCTTTTTAAGAATTTCGTCAACGAAAGTTGTTCGCCCAAGGGTCACCGGTCCCTTAGGTTTTTCAGGTTTAGGAGGAATTTTGTTTTGTTTAGCTGGTTTATTCATTCAAGAAAACAAGCCTTCATTCCTACCTAAAGAAAGAAGTTTACCTAATTCTGCTGTGAAGCGGGCTGTGAGCAAGTATGTTTCTTGCTCGGTGCGCAGGTTCTTACCTTCCATCTTTAATACCCAATTATTTGCAAGCAGAAGAAAATCAAATGTGCATCACTCCTTCGAAATTGCATACACCCTCCCTGGCAACGGTGCCAAAATGTTGAGGTATAAAAGGTATCTTTTTAACACCTATTTATAATACATTAATTATCAATCCGAGAACGACTTTTTGTTTCAAGAGTGTACTCTATTTGAGACTGCACTTTAGCTAAGAGTAATGCTATGAAATATGTAGTATAGTATTCTAGATACAAGAGTAAACGGATGCTTGTAAAGAAATATAATTACAGTAACATGAATGAAAATACTCTGAAATCTCAACTACTCACTCTACAAAGCATCAATCAGGGATACTGTAGCAATAACTCATTCCCTTAGAAATCGATGCAACTGAAATCACACTGAGACAAGGAAATCAATCTGGGAACTTGGAGGGATTACCAATGTTCTCTACAGTTGGTAGTCTTTCTCTTTAAGAAATCAAGGTGGAATCGAAATTGAACTACTTGATGATGAAAACAACTAAGAATAACTTCTTCTAAAATCAAGAATTGGAAAGGAACAACAATTCGTAATTTCTATCTGTACACAACAACTGTAAACAATCTCTCTGCAAATCTGAACCTAACGAATTAGAAATGAAAAACAAACAGAAATTGAACAACAAACAACAATTGAACAGTAAATATGAACTTAACAAGATCAGATAATAAGTCTTCTTAAACTCCAACCCTGTCGACAACAAACGTTATGAAATAGTCAATCGAAATGAACCATAATCCAATGGAACAGTAAACAGAATTAAGTATGGAACAACAAAGCTTTATAAGAGACATCAAGATAAATAAGGCAGTAATCACGACCCTTGCTAAAATAGAAGAGAAATTCAATTCACTAACGCACACAACAATCCAGTACTCAATTCAATAATAATCAAATAACTTTGTAATCTTAATGAACCTAAACGCAATTATCACACGACAGTAATTAGAGGATAGAAATAAAAATAGCAGAGAAATTCCACCAGGACCGAGCCCTTGGCACCAGTGAAACACTGTTGGGTTACTTTAGAGCTTGGAAGATGAAATAAAATGTGCCTTTGTATTAATCGAACATAAAAGTATTACAGTGATCACTCTCTGAACAAGAGAGTCAATAAAACGCAATATTACAAAAGGAATGTTTTGAATCAAATGATCTGACTCCCTACAGTCGCTAAAGGTGTTTCCTTATATAACAAACTCGACAGACAAGACAAGGAATGAGATGAGGTTTGAACATCGATCCCTTAGGATCGAAGGATCCTGAGGGATTCACTTCTCTTCTTTCTTTAGTTGTTACTTGATTTCCTTTGACCGAAGCCGAGCTGTCCCCTGCCTTTTCTTAGCGATGCGTTCAGATTTCCTTGTCTTTGGTAGGATTTGGTCTAATGCTGGAGGTGTTACACCATTTTTTGGTCATCTCACCTTTTCTTATTAGATGGACCCAAGTACACCATGTAAGACCAGTTTTACCCCAAGTAAAACTGTTTTCACTATGTTAATTAAGGAAACCCCAAAAGGAATAATTAATTAAACCACAATTTAATTATTATTCCCAGTCATGTTTAACCCAAAAACAAAGAAATTAATGAGATACACCCATAGTTATCTTATTATTTTCTAGGAATAATTATTTAAATAATATTCCTTGTTAAATATGACCAAATAAACCACTATTAATTAAATAAATCATTATTTATTTGATTATATCCCAACCACTTCCTTAAAAAGATAAATAAATCATTTATTTATTTATTCTTCACTAATCAAGGGATTTGACCCAAGTCAAAACACCCTTTCCCTCCAACAAATAATAATAAAATATTCCATGAGGTGGATCTAGATTTGATTAACATTATTTTAATCATGCATCAAGATCTAGAATGACCCAATATTTTGTTATAAATAGGAGGGTTTTCCCCATCATTCTTCACCTTTTGTTGCCTATTAGATCACTCTGGATCTATACACTTGGTCTCATTTTTCCGCCATTTTGCTCCCATTGAGCTCTACCTTCTACATTGGGTTTTCTACATCTACAAGAGAGAGAAAGCTTAGATCTGAAGTGCTGAGGACTACAAAGAACCCATCCCATTGAGGAGATCTGGATACACCTTCTTGTTTCCTCCCAGGTGCCCCGTAATATAAAAATTCATTCAAAAATCGTGTTCTTGTCTTGTCTGTTGGATGCATGGAGCAAACTCTTTACTTCACTGCTTAATATCTTTCCATTTATAGATCTGCTTGTTGCAGCACTTTAACTACTAATTGCAGATCTGAAGATGTTTTGCAGCCATTATTGTTGTTAGGGCTATTAGTTATGCGTAGCTAAAGTGGTTCTTTTTCGTACACTTCGATGAAGAATTCATACTAACAAATGGCGACTCCACACGGGTTTTAAATTACGACCGCTGTCGTTTCTCATATTCCTACATATCCAGCTACTTCAGGCCCTAGGGCTTCTTTTCAGCTGCTTAGTTTTTCTCTTTTCATGTCATTTTTCTCACATAAAACCCTAAAAACTTAAAATTTCTAACTTCCGTGTGTTTCTGGCCCTATTGCGCAGGTAAGCGACACTGCCGCAACCGAGACAAAGAATCCTTTCGTAAAATCACTAAACAACCTGAACGGGGGCCGACCTTGGCCCAAAACCCGTGGACCCGGACGACCTTGGCCCGTTTCCCCGCGACTCAACTCGCATAAGGTCGTAACTCGCGACCCGCTTTTTTTTCCAAAGATTTTTCTGAAATTTTTCTGTCTCTGGCTGCAGCTCTCGCTGTATTTCAAAATTTCCGTCTCTCACCCCGTGACCAAGATCTGATCTGTTTTTACTCATCTAAGTGGGAACCCCGCCCCTTAGGGCTTTAGTACCCTCCACTTTTTGTGGAAGAGTTTTTGCTGTTTCAGCCGTCGGTTTCAGAGCTTCAGCCCCCTCTTTTCCAGAATCTGTTACCTCCCTTTCAGATCCATTGAAATCAGCCTCTTTTCCTTTCAAATCACCTCTTGTCATTTTGTTTGGACCTCCTCTGAAGGCCTCTGCCTTGCCCCCCCGGTTTTTTGCTGATTTCCTTTTTTTCCAGCCACCTTGCCTCTGTCTCTTGGCTGTGATCTGCACCCCTTGTCTGCAGCTTTATCCTCCAGATCTCTGTCCCCTTTGACCCTAGATCTCTCGAGCTTCCTTTGTGTGTGTTTCCATAGTTTTTCCCTTTCTTTTCAGCATAGTTGTGAGAGACCCACCTTCTTGGTTTAGATAGATGCATACGTAGTTGTTATTTTTCTGTTATTTCAGCATTTTATTCTGTTCTCTGTAGGTTTATTTTCAGCTACGTCGCACACTTTTTCTTGCTCTCAAACAACGGAAAGGGTTTAAAAATTAAAATTAACGCACGCCACACACTGACCCTAAGTGAAGAAGCGCCTGGTTTACACCGCCTGGCAAAGACTCTAAAATCAATCGTCACTGCACCTTATCTGCCCTTGACCTTCTTGATTCTGTCCCTTTCTGCCCTTGTCGGTTTCCTTCTTCCTGTTATCATTGCGCCCCTAAGGCGCCTTTCCCGGAGACTTCTTGGCCTTCATCCTCAGTTTCCGGTTGATCGACCTGCTCCGCACCGTCGTCGTCGAGCCAGTCCACCTTCGAGTCCGCACTCCGACTCCTCTCCTGATTCATCGGATCCCTCTTCTCCTTCCGGTTCTCCCCCTCCGACTCCTTTTACCTTCACCATGTCCGGATCAGGGCCTAATGCTAGCGGTTCTCCCGGCCCCAATGCCAGCCCTACTTCTAGCGGAACCGTCACAACCACTACTCCGGCCACCCCTGTGCTGCCGTACATTGCAGGCCTCAGCCTCCCCGATTTCCATCAGTTGATTAACGACCCAATTCACCATAATACTACCTGGCCCGCTATGCCCACCAAACTACCCTTTGATATCCCTAAGTTCGAGGGCCTTAATGGCGAAGATCCAACCAATCACGTCCGATCTTTCCACATGTGGTGTTCCTCCAATTCCATTACCGATGACTCCATCCGTCTTCGTTTGTTCCAACGCACGCTTACCGGCGAAGCTTCTAAATGGTATGTCGAATAGGCCACTTCCTCCCATACCACATTCGAGACTCTTGCCCAAGCCTTCTTGTCGTACTTCCAGCTCCCTCTCCGATACGACACTGGTACGGAGCTCTTGACTTCATTTAAGCAATCCTCTTCCACACGCCTTTCTGCCCATGTTCAGGAATGGCGACGAAGACTGAGCTTATGTCGAGCCCCTCCCTTTGAAGATCGGGTTTACATGGACTGGTTCCTTCGCACTCTCCCGTCTCCCATCGGCAAAGATGTCGCCTCTCACTTTCCTCAATCTGAAGAAGCCGCCCTCCAAATAGCTTTAAAATATGACCTGATCTACGCTCAATCTGGTTATGTTTATACCGTTCTTCCGGACATCCCCAGGCCCGGTGGCGCTAACGCCCCGGGGGCATCTCATTCCGCCGACGGTATTGTTGGATCTCTTTCCCACCCCTCTGCTCACCCTCCTATGAGCCATGGCCTCCCTCAGGAAGGGGCCAGCACCTCTAGCACTCTGCCCCCTCCCGGCAACATGTATCCAGGATACGGCATGCCTCCTCCTTTTGCCCAACCTCCTGCTTACCTCAATGCCGCCCAACCCAACCCTTACTTTTATCCGCAGCCTGGTGCGCCACCTCCTCCAGCATATGCGCTTCCGCCTCCCTTGCCTCCTCACCACCTGCAACAGCCCTTACAACCCCCTCCAGGGCAAGTATTTGCATAGCAGGGTGCGATTAATCCCCCTTCTTCTCAAAGAAGGCGGAGAGGCAACCAGAACCCATCTGCCCCCGGTAACCGAGGACCCAATTCTGGTCTGGACCCTAACACTAGCAACCAGCCTCAGGGCATTCCGCCCAGGCCGGACAGGCCGCTTTGCACAAACAAGCCCTGTTCGTGTTGCGGTGTTTACGGTCACTACACTCACGATTGCCCTCTCTTACCCCAGATGCGACAGATGTGGGAGTCTCAAGCCACATTGCGCGGACAACACGCCTCCCCTCCTGATCCTCCTAATGTGGCCACCACTCATCCAGCTGTGTTCACTGATCCTTTCCCTCACCAGGGATTCGTGGCTACCCAAACCCCCGACATCCATGTAGCCACCCCCTCGTCCATTTCTGGTTCCTCTGATTACCAGATCCTTATGATGCACTCCGATCCTTCCCCATCCGTCGATCTTCACCTTCAAACTCGGTCCCGCCAGTACCCCAAGCCTCCTGCTCAGTCTACCCCCGAGCCTCCTTCTTCAGGTTCTACAGAGCCTCTTTCGACATCCAATGGTCCCTTACACATCCCTCAACCCAAAGTTGAGGTTCATCCAAAGATTCCAAAGGGACCATTACGCCGAAATGCTGCTTCCGGTCGAGCCGCTCAGTCTTATAGTATAGTAGATGATTTGGCGCAATCCCCTGCCGCCATTTCCACCCTGGAAATCCTCCAGTCGTGCCCTTCCCAAAGGAAGGCTCTACTATCTGCCGTGGGCGCTGTTGATCCTGCTGATGACCAAATGATTGTTTTCGACGCCACTCAATCGGACCATCCTCCTCTTCCTCCTTCCGTCGCCTTCCAAATCCCAGTCAAAATCCGGAACGCCAATGTATCCTGGTGTATAATTGATGAGGGGGCATCCACCTGCGTGATGTCCGCTTCGGTTTGGAAGCAACTCGGATCCCCTGAGCTGGCCCCTTCCACGATCACCCTTCGAGCGTGGGACGGTCATGCCTCCCAACCCATTGGCCTGTTTCGTAACTGTCCCATCACCCTCGCCGGTAAGACCGTTTGCGTTGATGTCGAAGTCATTGATGCCCTTCTAGACTACAACATTCTATTGGGGCGAAGCTACACCTACGCCATGTCTGCTGTCCCATCCGCGGTTTTCCGCAAGATGTCTTTCCCACACAATGGGAAGATAGTCACTATTGACCAGCTATCTTATCATGAGCCGCCATCTTAGACCTCCTCCGAGACGACCATCTCTTCTGTAACCAACAAGCAAACCGTCGATTCTCTGACCAGTGTCTCCCCCGGAGTCTACAAAGATTCCACCTTGCTTGGTACTTTTCCTCATCTTCCCCCTCCTCCGGTCACTGATCCCAGCTTGTCGAATGTTTGCATGATGCAATCGTCTAAAGCCGCCCATAAGCGGCCTGCCTCGGCTAGTCAGCAACCTCCCCCCCGCCCTCCGCAACCCACTCCTAGCCATTCATCTCAGCCAGCCGGACCTCCTCCTTCTGGCCCTTCCCCTACAGCTGGTATCCCTGAACCCCTTTATCCTCCAGGCTCGGTCCCCCCTAGCCTTAACCATCTTGGAGCCGTACCTCCTGGTCATTACCCTGCCGGACAGATCCCCTTCTTAGCTCCCCCTCCCGGAGTATATTCTGTCCCCGTCATGGCCACCCTCTCTCTCCCTAACTTGACCTTGGGCATTCCGGTCTGGTACCTTGACCCCCTAGCCGCCACCCCCCCTGGTCACCCCAAACCTTACATGGCTTTGACACCGGTTCAACCGGTCCCCCTTGCTTCCTCCATAGCCAACGTGCCCTTAGCACCTCCACAGGACCCTTCTCCTGCTGAGTCGGCTCCCGGGAAGAAAGGCAAAGCCCGCAAGGGGGCAACCAAAGACCAAACCACCACAACCACCTCGGCTCCTCCCCCACCCTCGAAGCCTTGTGCCTTATGTGATATCATCGGTCATGCCACCCATGCTTGTCCCGAGTTACCCCGTATTCGCCCCATGGTAAAATTCGCGTTCCCCGACACTACGGTCCCTGAAACTCCCACTCCTACTTCGACCGTCTCCAAGAACCCCAATACTCTCCGCACCAACAAGCCTTGTGCTTTGTGCGGTGTCCATGGCCACTACTCCCATCATTGTCCTCACCTGACGCATTACCGTGCCTCCCTTGAGGTGATCCGCGAGTATGAGGTTGAACAAAATCAATCCACCTCTCCCATTCTCGCGCAGTATGCTGCAGACCAGCCTGAGGATCCCCCCGCTCCCATCCACATCCCCCCCCCTGATGTCCAGATGACGGAGTCTACAGTCACCATTATTTACCTATCCTCCTCTGCACGACCTTCGGAGCCTCGCCCGTCTGCAACCTCCCCCGTTGTGTCCCTTGATGCTCGAGATCACTCCACTTGTGTCTCTGTTGACCTTCGCAGCCCGAGTCCTCGCCATGTTTCCGATAGCTCTCATACATCACCTTGTTTGAGTTTTTCTCATCCTGCCCCTTCCCCCCGCCATTACCGCTCGATGACTTCTGCCCCCTCACGCTGTCGTCCTTTCCTTTCATCCCCTCATGTATTGTCTTGTCACACCACCTTGCGCATCCCCCCGTCCACATCCTTTATCGGTTACGCCGATGGTGCAAGTCGCTACTCAAGGAATCTTGCCTCGGCAGGGTGGGCCATCTTCACCCCCTTGCATGACCTCGTTCTGTCTAACGGGGTATGCATTGGTTCTGCCACCAACAATCAGGCCGAATACGATGCAGTGTGTGGCCTACTAGCTGATGCTTTGCTGCATCGCATTCGCCATCTGCACGTTCGTTTGGATTCCTTGCTTCTTGTCATGCAACTAAATGGTGTTTATCGTGTGCGTAACCCTGTGCTGTTTAGACGCTATTTACGAGTAAAAGTCTTAATACGTGCGTTTGAAACCATAACTTTCAACCATGTACCCAGAGACCGGAATCACTACGTAGATAGTATTGCAAACCATGTTCTAGATTGGCATTTATCACACTCAATTCATACAAGACAATAACATTAAATCAACCATCAAAAGACGATGCATATCCATAATATGTGTCGCAAACCATATATTGATGAGTCCATCTACTCTGATACACATGACATGCCCATAGCATGTTCCAAAAAACTGGGGGCACCATACGCCCCCTCATACATATACATACGGCATGCCCATAGCATGTTACAAACAAAAACTGGGGGCACCATATGCCCCTCCACACATTCTAGGGGGCACCACCTGCCCCTACATACATCAGAAGGGGCACCATATGCCCCTAATCACTATCTGGAGGCTCCCGGGCCAATGGCTCTGCCCCTGCAGCATGTAGATCCCGCATAGTTTGACCGGCCATCGCCATGCACCGCATGATACCTCGCCACTCCAAGGGGAGACCAACACATGGCTCTATGTACTGGTCGTCTAAATCCTGCCACCCGCGCTCTGATACTCCGGTCAACAGCTGCTCACATCTACGGCGGATGTCCTCTAGTAGGGCGGCTGCACTATCATTTTGCGCTGCTCTCAATCCACTCGGACCCGTAGCTCCAGACGCTGCCGGTCGTCCCATATATCCGGCCGGTTTTACCGGTGCTATATCTGCATACCAAAAGTCCCTGAATCAGTATCATTATTTACTATTCAAAAAACTTTAAACATGCCCATATAAGAATAGCAATTTGTCACTTACCATCGGGCCCCCAAACTCGATCAGCCGGAAGTGGCAAATCCGGATCCCCATAGTAGCTCATCCCACTATAAGGGTAGTCGTCTATGTACAACGGCATCTGATCCCAATGGGCAAAGAACTCCGGTCGAAATGTTCGCCCGACCGCCCCTCCTCCTCCTTTGCAAAGTATTCGTCCCCAACGACGCATCCTGGGCTCTCTCGGGCCCCCATCTGGAAGATGCACACGAGGCCTCAAGGTCGGGATCTTCTCAAAGAAGAAGGCGCACAACAAAGTCCCATATGAGCAATCATGATTCACCTGCCGCCTGCATAGCGACAACTGTCGCTTTAGCGACACCAACATCATTTGGGCCCACCCAAAGTAGGTCCTACTCAACACACTCTCCACTATCATCATCTGCCCACCGGTGATGTGATGGAACGCCTGGGTGCCCAGGATTCGCAGCACAGCTGCGGCCACTGCACGGGTTTCTAGCCTCTCTAGATCCCCGATCGATATCCGAGTCCCCTTGACTTGGAAACCCGGCCGACAATGGCGTTCCACAAACTCCATGATATGCCGCCCCCGCGGCAACACTGGCTGCGTGTCTCCCACTATCCCCAATGGTGGGAGGCCGGTCAGGAAGTACACATCCTGGACCGTCAGTTCGATCCTGTGCCCCCGCACTACAAAGATCTCCTGATCTAGATCCCAGTAACTGATAATCCGGGCCAGTAATGGTTCCCCTGCTCTCATCAACGGGTTCTCCACAAACTTGAGAACCCCAAATCTGGCCAATACACGACGGACGCCCTGATCCGCCTGGATCTCTGCCCGAAGTGTTCCCAGATCCCTCCCTCTCCAGTTGACCCGTAACTCTGCCATACCTGCACAAACACATTCTCTTTGTCAGGGTACAGATCGGGCACACCATAACCACACACAAAAACCCAACTCCCAACCATCAAACAGCACCAAGCCCCCCTCCCCTCCCAGGTCGCAGTTTTCTGCCCATTTCTGGACCAGGTCGCACTTTTTGCCCTCAAACCTGCGTCCTGGGTCGCACTTTTTGCCCCAAAAAGTGTGACCCGGCCGTAGAGAGGAGGGAGGGGCTGTTTCTGGGGTGTTGGGCCCTAAACTGCAAATCTAATCCATCAAAATGAAAGATCAAGGTTAGGCCTCTTACCTCCAACTGACAGATCTCGAATCCAACGGTCGGTTTGTCCGCTACGTTCGCCGCAGATTTAGGGCCTTCTCTCCTCTCCACATTCACCACAGCAACAATAGCAAATGAATGATTTTGGAGGGAAAACCGCCTCATTAAAAGAGAACCCCTGTTTCTTCTTTCGACTGCTGCGACCACACCGTAGCCCCGTTCGCCGAACCGTCAGCACCGCTGGATAGATCTCACCGAGCTCTCAAATGGGTTTTACTTAGTTTTTGGTGATTTGATACTTCACCCGGACACATTTTTTCCACGAAGGGTCACTTCACCACTCCTTAAAATCGAATTTCCTCACTTGCGACACTTGTACTTAGGGCACCACATCGCCCCCTTACTTGTCCATGTTCGTGTTGATTTTCGTCATGAGTGCCCACTTTGTACTCATGTTTCTATGACCCCCCATTGGGGCCTTTACTGTGTGGCAGCACTCTACAGTCGCCCTTGTTTAGAGCATCCAAGTCGAGTCATCATCGCATTCATGGAGTCTATCCTGCGTCCTTTTGCACCCCACTATAGCCCTCCATCCTTCTTTGCTTGGTTCCTCCCTTGTGTCGCATATCATGACCTTCAGTCCCACTGTCCCCTATCCCTTTCGATATTGTGTCAGTCGCTGCCATGTCATTCATGCCCTTGATGCTCTAACAAGGGAAGTCGTCCATTCGCCACTCCATCCTCCCCCTTTCCACTATCATCATTGGTGTCAGTCTGTCTGTCGCTCTATTGTTCTTCTCTCGTGCCTTAGTTGATGGTCTCTTATTGCCTCACCTACGGCGGACCTCCTTCTGTCGACATCAGCGCATTTATTCCAGAAGCAAGGTCTAGAGGGCGGTGTACCTTGGTTCCAGCTTCCACTCTTGTTCGGTGCCTCGAATCAGGCAGGGGGATCTCTCACTTCCCTTTGACTTGATTACTTCTCCAGCTCCTTTCAGCATGATCGAGATGAGTATACTGGACAGTCCAGTGACCCAGCAGTAGCTCTTGATGATTCCCGGGCGTGTGTGAGATGTCTCAGCCCTCATGAGGGGGTGGCCCTGCAGGTAGCCCCCCACATGCCCGGATGACCTCTTCATTGCAGCCTTTGATGCCGCTCCTGCTTTTGATGATGTTGGCCTTAGCCACTTGCAGCACCTCTATGATTTGCATGTATCAGTCAGATTTTGTGAGCCCTTCCCCATTTACAGGGGGCATTTGGGTTGTATTTATCTCATGTACTCAGATGATATTGTACTAGTCCTGGCTGTTATCCCAGGCACAGCATGTATGTGAGACTCTTCATTGTATTTTTATCTGGCTCTTGATTATGCCAGCTGTACTCTATGGTTCGGTCCCTTGTTTACTGGACACACTATTATTTTGTACTTTGTCACGGCGGGCATAGGTATGCCTCCCCCGCCGCCTTCAGCACAGGTACCCTCTCATAAAAAGAGACTTGTTGCACCTGCGAGTCTTGTCTCCTCAGGGTCTAGTCCTTCAGCACACTATCTACCTCACACTTCTCTCTCTGACATCCCCTTTTGTTGTCTGGTGATTGTATTCGTACAACGTACTTCGGTCATACGATTTGCTCCCGACACTCGCACGCTGGGGGGAAATCTGTTACACCATTTTTTGGTCATCTAACCTTTTATCATTAGATGGACCCAAGTACACCATGTAAGACCAGTTTTACCCCAAGTAAAACTGCTTTCACTATGTTAATTAAAGAAACCCCAAAAGGAATAATTAATTAAACCATAATTTAATGATTATTCCCAGTCATGTTTAACCCAAAAACAAAGAAATTAATGAGATACACCCATAGTTATCTTATTATTTTCTAGGAATAATTATTTAAATAATATTCTTTGTTAAATATGACCAAATCAACCACTATTAATTAAATAAATCATTATTTATTTGATTATATCTCAACCACTTCCTTAAAAGGATAAATAAATCATTTATTTATTTATTCTTCACTAATCAAGGAATTTTGACCCAAGTCAAAGTCCCTTTCCCTCCAACAAATAATAATAAAATATTCCATAGAGGTGGATCTAGATTTGGTTAACATTATTTTAATCATGCACCAAGATCTAGAATGACCCAATATTTTGTTATAAATAGGAGGGTTTTCCCCTTCATTCTTCACCTTTTGTTGCATAATAGATCACCCTGGATCTATACACTTGGTCTCATTTCTGCCATTTTTCTCCCATTGAGCTCTACCTTCTACATTGGGTTTTCTACATCTACAAGAGAGAGAAAGCTTAGATCTGAAGTGCTGAGGACTACAAAGAACCCATCCCATTGAGGAGATCTGGATACACCTTCTTGTTTCCTCCCAGGTGCCCTGTAATATAAAAATTCATTCAAAATCGTGTTCTTGTCTTGTTTATTGGATGCATGGAGCAAACTCTTTACTTTACTGCTTAATGTCTTTCCATTTATAGATCTGTTTGTTGCAGCACTTTAACTACTAATTGCAGATCTGAAGATGTTTTGCAGCCATTATTGTTGTTAGGGCTATTAGTTATGCGTAGCTAAAGTGGTTCTTTTTCGTACACTTCGACGAAGAATTCATACTAACAGGAGGAACAAAAGTTGCATTTACTTTAGCCTCGCCTCTGATATAGCTGTTCACATTGCCTAATTCATGTTTTTAGCAATAAAAGGAAGTTTTTAGTCATATTTTACAATAAACATAAATCTTCACAATTCTTGTAATAAGTCATATTTCTAAAGTAAAAGAATTATGTTTAAAGTAAAATAATGGGAAAACACATAGTGAATTCATACCTTTTCCACTGCTCAATAGTGTGGGGGTGTACCAAGGTTTCATGGGTGCACTCTGATTGTTGTGATAGTAAGAGTAAGGTGCACCTTGCACACCTGGTTGATATGACCGAGGGCCTTGAGGCATTATCTGGTTGATGAAACAGATTTTCTCTAGCATTTCTTCCCCACCTTAATATACATATTTAAGTCTAGTTAAGGAGGGACACTTTTATGTGGCATGATGCTCCTCACAGACTAAGCAAACCTGTATGACATTGAATGGACATTCATTTCTTGGGTGCTTCCTGGTACCTATAGGACAAAATATGGCTAGGGTTATCTCTCCTTCCTCTTTCTTCCTTTTGACCTAAATTGTGTCCATTTTCAAATCAAAGGTGTGTATCATGTCACTCTTGAAGTCGTCTAGCTTGTTTCCAATCTCATGTTTTATGAAGGTGGAAATGGAAGGGGTATTGGATGTACTTTTTATAGCTCTGCCATTCTTCCTAAATGCCCTAGAATGGTTCTGGAAGATAGTTTTTATTGTTTCATAGGGTTTTTGGTAGATATCTCCTCCTGATAGCATATTCAAGGTTTCATCTCTTCACTAATCCCTCGAAGAAGTACAATTTTATGTGATGCAGGATCAAGAGTACAGTTGGCTCTCTTATAGTTTAATTGAAACCTCTCTTCATAGTCCTTTAGGGATTCATCAAGTCCTAGATTCATCCTACATATTTCATCCTTAGTTTCCTTGAACCTGCAATAGTGTCTCTATTTTCTTTTGAAGGTCACTTCCATCTGTGCCTAGGTATATGTTGCTATCCCCAAGAAAACCCATGAACCAGCGCAAGGTTGTATCCTTAAGGGTGGATGGGAATAGCTTCAAATTATGATCATCATAGGTGTAGTCATAAGTCCTACAAACAACAAAAAATTCAAACATAAATGTGTCAGGGTCCTCAGAAGTAAGTCCATGAAAGTGTGGAAGAGTTGAGGGGTTAATTTTTTTCATCTTAGTTTCCTCATTTGCCTCTCTTATTATTGTCTAGGTAAATCTCCTTTGCGGACAGAGGAGATCCCTCTAGCCCTAAGGTGGGTCTAGCAACTACAGGAACATACTAACATCTACCTTCCTAGATTATAAATGAAATTCATAGCATGGAAGATGACCTACCTTGTTCTGATGCTATGTTGTCATATTCCGTCGAATATTCTTGATCCATCGCTCTTCTCAAGATCGATTCACGCTATTAGCAACATTCGATTACCTGTACATAAAATAAATACACCACGACAAGCGTAAAATAATGAAAAACATAAAACAATTACAACCTATCTTACTAATCAAGGAATGCTATAAATCTCATCATAAATGTAAACAAGAGTGGAAGATAAAAATCAGTTGTATTTTATTATGATAAAGACAAGGGGAGTTTACAACAAAGCCTTAATTTTGAGGCTCTCCTTCGACAGATTCATATCCAAGCATGTTTGCAACACCCTCATACACAAAGGTCTAAGATCTAACTATGTTCATAACACACAAAAACAATCACACTCTGCACTATTCTCCAAAATCTATAATTGCTTCTCGTCTCTAGATAAATAAGTCAGTAGAGGTGAAGGAGGTCTCCTCATATAACAATGGAGGAAGAGGTTATGGGCCCTCAAATAATGGGAAAAGAGCTTATCCTTTGGATTAGTTCCTATTTCTTGGGAACAAGAAGCCCAAAGGGGAATTCCTCGGCCATATCCTCAAAAAAAACTTCCAACTCGCCACCTCACGAATCTTCTCGTCACATAAGCTTCATTTCTGTTTTAAAAACTTTCCAAAAGAGGATCGAAGTGGGTCCAACATTAAGATAGAGCATCGATTGATGCAGGTCTCAGTGCCAATCTCTGCTATCAGTGTGGGTCAAACACTGAGACAAAGCACCGACTTTGAAAACCAGGTTTTTACTGGGATCTTCCAGAAAATTTGTAAAGGGAGATGAATGGGCAGAAAAATTGTGGTTCACGAGTATGTATTCCATGCTTGGAAAGTATACAAGGGTCACTATATGGGTCCTCCAGGATCAAGGAATGCGGAGTACAGGGACAGTGAAAAATTTTAGTGTAACAAATGCCCCCTAAATCATGAAGTCCGAACATGAGTGAGGGGTGAAATGCTTTACGAGTATGTGAAAGGAACTAGACACTCTCATCGAGAGACCTGCAATTCAAGCATAGATACATATACATAAATAGAATCTCTGATGAAAATACATGAATCAAGGTATGGACGCAACCATCTGTAAAAGAGACCATGGTATTGTCGCAGCCATCCAACTGAGAAGGATCTCATATAGACTCATGGTATGGTCGCATCCATCCATCTGAAAGAAACATGTATCCAATCCTAGAAAAATCATATCACCTCGCAACCTGAACTCTAGAGGATAAAATCCTAAGTCTTGTGCTCTGTCACGACCATATCAAGTACAATTTTAAGCATGTGAATAAATGAGATGAAGTAGAACACGCAAGAAAATCACTTGATTACCAGATAATGATGTGAACTATAGCAGGTGCAAGAGAAACTACCAATGATGACAATGGCTCTCAAGGTACTAATAGTAAACTCGGTGAGATGTGAATAAGGAGCTGACATCGAACACATGTGGAATCACTCGATCGAAGGCCAACAATGTGAACTTGTCGTCGAATGTGAAGAACTTTCCATTAGGGCATGCAAGCTCTAAGGTGTTGGAAAGGAGTCTCTAGATCGACTTCCCAAATAATGAGAGGAAGTCAACGAGAAGTGATCCGTCGAAGGAGGGTAATAATTAATCCCACATCATCGACACAAAATAGAGAATGTAATATGAGTGTTAATCAAGACTGAAACAGAGGATCAGGGAATGTACAATTGCAAAAGGATTTTCTCTTGAACATATCGGTGGCACAACTCTGGAATTTGGTAGCATTTGATTCAAATAGGATCAAAAGTCATGTTGACAAGATTGGTAATCTAATGAGAGGAAAAAAAAATTTTGAAACCCATGGAGGAATAGTGACATAGTGAAGATATCCCAACTCGAAACAAAATGCAAATAAGTGTCATGTTCAAGAGTGACATACTGCTGACACAACTAATGAATAAATTCCATTTTCCCCCACCATTTATAATGAGTACCTCTTTATTTTTACACAAGCTTGATATGCTTGTCGTATAAGTTTGTCCTTCGGACAAATCCAACCTAGTACATTTTACGAGCCCTAGGAAGGAGGAACTTAGTAATATCATGATGAAGATATCCAATTTCATTAAGTTTTAACGAGTCTGAAAAAGGAATAACTCGACATCTTTTCATGTTTAAATAGTTTGGAAAGAATCAGAGAAGAAAACTCCAGTAGGTCCCTTTTCATAAATAGTCTCAGAGATCCAAAAAGGTAGAAAACAATATCTGAGAGAACTCTTAGTCATGTTCTAGTAAGGTATTCCTTTTTCATAAATAATATGTCCCAGCCCAAAAAATGGATAAACATATACTGGGAAGATGATGTTTCACGGAGTCATAAAAGAGTTCAAAGTTGACTCCACCTGGAGAAACGAGTGTCATTAAGGGTAGTAACTGGTTCTGGTGATTGTGCAACTGCTCAAAATAGGTAAAGGTCAAGAGGCTAGCTAACAATACGACTCATTGCAACGGTTCCTCTGGAAAGGGTAAAACAACCAAGTGAAGGCCTATGATCGGCCAAGCAAATGGAGACGATGGAATGAGAAAACCAAGGTTCATCTGGAAAAAAAGGCTGATAAAATGGCAATCATGAGAGGTAAAATAAGAATGGTTTCATTTTTACACAAGCTTGAAAATAGGAAACGTTGCTTGAAGTTGGTTTTTTTTTTACACGAGCTTGAAACTTTTTAGAAAACTATGCTATAAACCAGTTTCATTTTTACACAAGCTTGAAACGGAAACAAACTATGCTTGAAATAAGTTTGCATGCCCCCAGCATGATGAATCAATTTGAGGTACATGCCCCCCTGCTTCATGGAATTCACGTGAGTAGACTACTCGTTACTAACAGGTGGATGGAATGAAGGTTCAATTACGAGATCAGGCAAAATACTCGGCTTGGATTTTACGAGTTCTAATCAATGACTCAAATTGGAATAGAACTTGTTTCATTTTTTTAACGAGGTTGACACAGTAAAAGAACTATCCTCAGAATACCTAATTCATATTTTAACGAGGTTTATATAGTAAAAAGAACTATCCTCATAAAGGTTTTGTTTCATTTTTTAGGGACATTGACACAAGAAAATGAACTCTGCTCTGAAGAGCTTGTTTCATTTTTTAAGGAGCTTAAAACAAGACAATGAACTATGCTCCGAAGACCTTGTTACATTTTTTAAGGAGCTTGACACAAGAAAAAAAACTATGCTCTGAAGATATTGTTTCATTTTTTAAGGAGCTTGACACAAGAAAATAAACTATGCTCCAAAGATCTAGTTTCATTTTTTAAGGAGCTTTACACAAGAAAATGAGCTATGCTCCCAAGACCTCTGATGAGTTTTAAGAGGTCATGGATTCCAAGGGTTTCTAATTCGATGGGAGAAGAACACTCTTGAAATTGGAATCCAATGCCCCTAGTACATAATTCACAACATCACTGACGATACTGTCACTGGATGCGGGCAAGGGACGGGTAGCCACATAATGAACCTGTGGTGGGGAGGACACCACTGGTACATAAGGAGCATTAATGCATGATGGTAAACTAGATGTCACATTAGGACCAAATAATGAAAGCTGATAAATGGTCACGGTCCGACCTTCATGTGGAAAACAGATCACACGAAAGAGAGAAGAGACAAGTGTGCCCATGGCATAAGCATAGTCATGCCCCAGGAGTAAATTAAAATCTAGGTGGCCTTGGACAACCATCACGTCTATATAGATATTTTTCCCTCATAAAGTAATAGGAAAATTCAGAAGGATCCCTAATGACTGACTTGTTCCTCCGTTAAAAGACAATAAATTCTGAGTAACAGACACAAGTGGCGGAGAACCCAAATCTTGCCATGTAGTTGAGGAAAAAATACTAACCAAGGTGCCTTCATCTATGATTGTGCTTGGTATGACCATATTACATTCCTATATAGTGATCTCAAAGGGCACGTGAGAAGGAATACGGTATCCTGTAAATTGACTCCAATCAAAGGAAACAACCAAACTACATGGAGGGGGTTCCATAGGAATAAGAGGATTATCCCCCTACATTACAAGAGTGGAAATACAATCCTCATAAACTCTAGGAATGAGAGAAGGAGGATCACTTTCTATAACTGTGGTGATAGGATTCGAAGGATCACCCCCATAAATCATTTAAACGGGAGGATCATCATCTGATCCCCGGGAATCAGAGGAAACAAAAAGAACCTGACTGGGATGAGAGTCACTCTTGATGGAAACTATGTAGAAATTATACAAGATTCTTTTATATTACCGGAATCCCATGATCTAACAAATTAATCTTATGTTAAATATAGAATCCTTCCACTTAATTCTTTGTGGAAATTAAATCACTAATTTCAAAACACATATGAAGCAAAATCAATCGCACATAAACACAGTTGTTTAACGGGAAAGCTTAAAGCTAAAAACCCTAACTATCATATATTATGTATATCAATGGATCATGTAATAATCTCATACAAAGCTTACTACATCAATCTCTCAGTACAATCAACAATAATTACACACTGTCATGCAGAAATTTGCATATCTATGCACCAATTTCTTGCCTCCTGATAGCCTGCCTCCACTACCCAATCCCTGCTTGAAGAAGACCCTTGAATGAATTCGAATTGGCCTTGCCTTGACTACGCAATCCTCATTGGCATCCCCAATTTGTGTCAGATGCATTGAATGCATCACTATAGTCACAACAGATAGGCCATCTCACCCTTTCACCTATCTCTCCACTGGGTCTCCACTGGAACTGACATGCAAGTAGTTAACTACTGTAATTTTTCAGTTGCAAGTGAGTATGTAGTTGTGAATTAATTCAATAATTAATTCACTAAACTCTCACTAGTGTATCTTCAATTAGAACTAGATACAACTAGCACAACTAAGTTTAACTCACTTAACTGAGTTAAAATAAATAACATTAGCGTAATTTTGAGGTCTAAAATGGGCCTCCTAAGAAAAATGTACAACAATAATAAACTTTATTAGAACTAATAGGATTCAATATGATGATGTCAACCATGGTAGATCCATTTTTTAAGTAAAAGGGTAAAAAGATTAAAAAATAATAAAATAATAAAACCTCTTTTTCAACTTATATACTCAACTTATCTCCATTTCGAGCGGGAGTACTCGTTGGATGAAAAATTTAATTCCTCATCCAAGGAGTACCCATGTTGTATAATTTCGATGGACCCTGCTACACAAAAAATGATAAATACATAAAAAACGTAATTACAATCACGTTTTTCATGTATTTCTCATTTTTCGTATAGCAGGACCCATTGAAATTATGCAACATGGATACTCCTTGGATGAGGAATTAAATTTTGCATCCAACGAGTATTGCTCGAAATTTGAGAAAAAACTTTGGGAGATAAGTTGAAAATATGAGTTGAAAAAGTAATTTTTTCTTTTTTCCCCCTAAAATTTGATGATATCATCAAATCTTATTTTATTAATTCCACTATTATTTTATAGTTTCCTTAGGAGGCCCATTTTAGACCTCAAAATTCCCCTAATGCAACTCCCATAACTACTTTTCCAAATCTATCACAACTATGGAAATTCAGTTCTAATTGAGTCCTTCATGCATGAGTCACCAACCACCCTAGGAATTGCGTAATTCCTTCAGCCCACTGATTCGCCAAATCTGTTCACTGAAATAAAGTGCTCTAAGAGAATAAGTTGATATTTATTGTCAGATTATTATTAAGGGCTAATAATAATTGACATCCATCTATTTTTAGATTAGAGATCTATAAATAGACTTTGCCCAATCTTCTAAAAATAGAATCTCATATATTTTTCCAACTTGATCAACCATCTACAAATAGCATCCTGCAACTTATAGAATATTCTCACCATGTCTAAAAATATACATACACCTAAAAATAGCTTGCGGGCCCCACTTATTCAAGGTGCTTAATTTTCACTAAGCTCATCATCTTGTTGAATCTAAACAAAAGACCTCATGAACTGTATATGGAACCAGGTCGGGCTTTTTCTCAACTAATGATTGGCTAGGAATAGACTCAGGAGAATGAGTTTCAGAGAGAGCCAAATCAACCAGAGAGGAATCCCTATCAATGGGTTGATCAAATTTTGGAGAACTCGAAGAAAACTTCTGGTAACTGATGAGAAGACATGACTTAGAATTCGAAAGGGTATCCAACACTTTTAAAGCTTCATACATATAAGGATAGAGGTGAATGGGATGGTTCCCTTCACACAACATATAAGGAAATTTGTTCTTACTTGGATTCTTATGAGTCTCATTATCTCTAGCTGAAGGCTCATCATCAGCATGATGCCCAGAGGTCGATGATGAAGGACGAATCGGGCCAACAGACCACACTTTTAGCACCTTGGGAATACCAGGGCAATCAAAAAGAAGGTGGTCACCCTCACATAGCTTGCAAGGGAACTTGACTCTGCGAGATGGAGTGGGAGTCTTCTCGATATTATATGCATGGGTAGCAATAGTTTTTGATCTCCCCCCTAACTTATTTTCCTTTTTCTTCTTCTTCTTCTTCTTCTTCTTAGCCACCTACTTACTATAATCCAGACTTTCACCAAGCAAAGAGGAAGAACGAGGTGAATAAACAGGCAAATAAGGTGAGGGGTCAATCTTAAGATCAACATGGGGTTGACATGGTTCAAGAGGAGGAGAACTTGGTTGGACAGAGGTTGGAACACTCGAGACCACTGAGGTTTAAAATAACCAAACGGGTAGACCAATAGTTAACCCAGAAAGGGACAATGTCGCCATATAAGGGTAGCCAACATTTCCGAAAGAAGGAAAATAATCAGGACTCCCATCTGAGGGGATGCCTTAGTTAGTGAAGCCTAGAAATGTTTCCATTGGAATAAAACCTAAAAAAAATCACTAAGGAATGTAACTTTAACCAGGAATATTTTGTGGGTAGTTAATTTTAAGACATTGAAACAAAACTCTGCCTTTTCATGTTTTAATAGTCAAGAAAAGGATAAAAGGTGACTCTAGTCACTTTCAGTTTTAACAAGTTCAAAAGGACAAGGGCTTGATGATATTTTCAATTTTTAGAGAGTCACGGAAAGATCAAAATGACTACTCAAGAAATCTAAGCAAGAGGGTGTACCAAGTTTCCATGAACTGAGATATACACCTTGGTGATCATATGAAAGAGAAATGATTAAGGACTTAACGTACGTGCAGGCAGTCTCCCTGAATGTCGTGTTCTATGTATCACAGTAACAAGGCGATAGACTCGGCTTCCTACGGATAAAGGATTTCAACCTATGAGGGTATCCCTTTATACACACGATGGTACGGGGAGCACAAGTCCGTACTAGCACTGTCTAATGCCAGATGATGAACGATAGCTACTAGGTTTAACGACATCAGAACACGTAACTAGCCTAGACCTCGAAGTGTGAGCATTAAGTCTCAATGCTTCCTTAGATTGATTGAATAAATTTTACGATTGATCTTGAATTATGTCTCAGTTTCAAAGCCCTACCGTTGTCATTGGAGAACTTCTATATGCAACTATATGAGAAAAGAAATCTGTCAATTCGATGAATTCTATCTTATTAAGGGAAAAGTCTCAAACAATAATGCAACAAAAAATAATACTGCAAATTAAACTTTTTCCTAAATAGATGACTTTCACTATCCAAAATTAATCTAAAACATTCAAAGATGTGAATTATGCAATGTAATCTATGCAAAATTCTCTTTTTGAAAACTATGCAATTATAATCTGTGCATAATTTCCTTTTTCTTTTGAATGAATAAGAATTCACTCAATGCATTTTTCGATGAAATGAGAATCTAATTAATTGTACTTTTAATGAAAGAGAATGCACTCAAAGTGACTTTTAGTTTTCAATCATTAAACAATATAATCTAAGTTCAATGTTAAATTTAAAACATGACTTTTCAATGCAACTTGATATAATTCATTTTAACGAAAAGAAAACTTTGATAGGAAAACTAAAAGAACGTAACTTTTCTTAATACAAAAAGGATGCAACCAAACATTAAGAATAAAATCTTGTTTTGAACACTTTGTAACAAAATTCCTCAAAATTATGCAAGACATATGAGTTAAAGCATGAAGAGGACTTCGAAAGCATGGGCTCAAAATAAGGCATTCATTCATTTTTTCATCAAGAAATCATACAAAGAATACTTTTCAACTGAACAATGAGTAATGTAATCTATGCTCACAAGCGAAAAAGCAGACTAAATGAACTTGGACAGACACTTCAAACTTGATCACTCAATCAACCAAAAAGAAAAAGGTAATCAATTAGAGATGGCTCACCAAGAAAGGAGACTGACTCAATCAACACGGTGATGTCCCGCAGAGCATGCAACTAGTTAATCGATGCACAATCCTAGAAAAACCTAGGATGTTAGGATGCACGTCCTAACATAAAGAACAAAAAAAAACCAAAAACCAAGAAAATGAGCCAATCAAACCAACTTGAGTGAAGGGGAGAACATGTAAATCATACAGAGAAAAGGATCAGAAGAGCAAGACACACAGGTGAAAGACTTAGGGAAAAACCTTAATTTTTCACACATACTGGAATTTGTACAACTTTTGGGACTAAAGCTAGCTCCAAAAGCCCAATGGCATGGCTTTCTAACTAACAATAAATGCCAATCGGCATGACTATCAGACAAATGAAAGTGTTGATTCCTAAAAAAGAAAAAAACAAATAATTTCTCCTAATCAAGACCAGACTCACCACTTCAAGAAAAAACTAAAAGATTGTAATTGATGAAAAACATAGGAAAAAACAGGGAAATGGTTATTTGACTAAACTCGTCAAATGAATAAGACCTCAAAGAGTGACAAACTCAAAGGAAAATCCCCAGCGAAGTCGCCAATTTGTTGTCCAGGTAAATCCCCTTTGTGGACAGAGGTGATCCCTCTAGGCCTAGGGTGGGTCTAGCAACTACCAGAACATACTAATATCTACCTTCCTAGATTGTAGATGAAATTCAGAGCAAGGAAGATGACCTACCTCATTCTAATGCTATGTTTTCATCTTCCGTCAAACATTCTTGATCCGTAGCTCTTCCCAAGCTCGATGCACGTTGCTACAAACGTTCGATTTCTTGTACAGATAGTCAAGACACCAGGACAAGTGTAAAATCATGACAAACATAAAATAACTACAACCTGTCTAACTAATCAAGGAATTCTAGAAATCTAATTATAAATGTAAACAAGAGTGGAAGATAAACATCATTTTCATTTTATTATGATAAAGACAGGGGGAGTTTACAACCAAGCCTTGATGTTGAGGCTCTCTTTTGCCAGATCCATATCCAAGCAAGTTTGCAACACCCTCATACACAAAGCTCTAATATCTAACTATGTTCTTAACACACAAAAACATTCACACTCTGCACTATTCTCCCGAAGCTATAATTTCTTCTCCTCCCTAGCTAACTAAGGTAGTAGAGGTGAAGGAGGTCTCCTTATATTACAATGGAGGAGGAGGTTATGGGCCCTAAAATAATGGGAAAAGAGCTTATCCTTTGGATTAGTTCCTATTTCTTGGGAACGAGAAGCCCAAAGGGGAATTCCTTGGCCATATCCTCAAAACAAACTTCCAGCTTGCCTCCTCGTGAAGCTTCATTTCTATTTTAAAAACTTTCCAAAAGAGGATCGGCGTGAGTCTGAAATTAAGATAGAGCGTCGATCGACACGGGTCTCAGTGCAAATCACTGCTATCAGTGAAGGTCAGACACTGAGACAAAGCGTCGACCTTGAAAGCCAGGTTTTTATAGGGATCTTCCATAAACGTTGTAAAGGGAGATGAATTAGCAAACAAAGTGTGGTTCATGGGTATGTATTCCATGCTTTGAAAGTATAGAAGGGTCACTGTATGGGTCCTCTAGGATCAAGGAATGGGGAGTTCAGGGATAGTAACAAATTGTTGTGTAACACTTATGGGAAAGGATCTCTGGATCCCAGCCATGGTTAAGATAGGTGAAGCAAGTTCCTGAGTTGAAACAAGATCTTCTTCTTCTTCCCCAATAGGATCCTCAAAATATTCAGAAGGCTCTCCTATAGGGGGTTCAATCTCATTTCCATTAAATAAGAGTGAAGGGTGGCTAGGAGGTGATGTGGGGGTTTTAGGTAAGATTTGTCTTTGAGTATTCCTACTCCTACAAGGCATGAAAATTAGATCTTTTTGT
This sequence comes from Pinus albicaulis, assembly GCA_034641835.2. Taxonomy (NCBI): domain Eukaryota; kingdom Viridiplantae; phylum Streptophyta; class Pinopsida; order Pinales; family Pinaceae; genus Pinus; species Pinus albicaulis. The sequence goes on along the minus strand of CM076584.1, from coordinate 757,786,501 downwards.
ATTTTTTTAATATTTCTGAAATGACATGAAAAGAAAAGAAAGCAGAAAATAATGCTTTAAAAAAATCAAAGCATATACTAGACACCTCCCCAGCAATGGCGCCAAAAAGTGGTGAGCCCTAGTATTGCACCAAAATTGCTGCAACTCCTTAGGGTTGACCTATTTTAATTTATCAACCCAAGGTTCATACAAACTTGGAGGTGAAAGTGCTATATACACAGAAGATGCATTATGTTCATGTTATCATCTTCTTCTTTACGAAACAGTGTTATTTCTTAAACTATGATAAAACTGGAAAGTAAATTGCTAGAAGGAAATGAGAGAAAGGAAACTAACTTAATTTGCAAAAAGGAAATGAAGGAAATGAAGCTAATTTAATGTGCAGAAAGGAAATGACAAAAAGGAAACTATTTTAATCTACAAAAGGAAATGACTGAAAATAAACTAAACTAAGTTGCACCTAGCTAGGTCAATCGGCTAAACACACCCTACTTATCCTTTGATCTATTTACATTGCTATCATGCTTCTAACCAAGCAACCATTCATGATAAACTAAACTTGACAAAGTGTGGCTTGCAGTTTGGAGGAAAATGGGCTAAAGGTGCTAATGGAGGGCTCAACACTTGAAACAAGGCTTAGAGGTGGAAAGAGCGGGTTTAAACCTTATTAAAGATTTATTATGGTGCAAAAATGCTTTGGAGCGAAACGATTTAAAAAGTGCGATGATAGAGTTTTAATGGAGGGTGATCGCAATCGATGCTTGGAGTGGTAAAGGTTAACAGAAACAAAATAAAAAGTGTGATTTGTGATGTGCGATGCAATGTATGATGTGGTGGTGGGACTAGTGGCAGAGTACAGAGTGATATCGCAATCGACAGACAAGAGCGATAAATGTTAATGGGAACAAAATAAAAAGTGTGATTTGCGATTTGTGATGAGTCAGATGACGTTGTGGTGGGACCAGTGGCGGAGTATGGAGCGATATCACAATAGGAGTTTGGAGTGGGGACTATTAAAGGAAATGAGGAAAATTTTCAAAATGTAAAATGCGATTATGGTAAGGTTGAAATTTGTGAAATGTGATGGGGACAAAAACTACAAAGTGAGAAATGAAATGGGATAAAAACTGTAAAGTGTGAAATGTGATATTGCAATGTTGGAGGGATAGCATAAATGTTGTCCAAAAAAAGGTTGCAAAGTGCGAAATGTGATGGGTGATGTGGCAGTGGGACTGCTAATGAAGTGCGATGAAAATATCGCAATTGGCGTCAGGACCAGTAAGTCTTAAAAGAAAAAGGAAAATGTTGTGAAGTGCAAATTGAAATGTGCAATGTGGCGAGGAATGGATAATTATCGCAATCAGCAAAAAGGAGTGGTAAGTATTAAAGGAAACCAATATAAACTACGATTTTTGATTTCTCAATATTGCAATATCGTAAGGTTGGCAGAAAAGCGATAATGCAGTGGGGAGGAGAGTGCGAAGTATGAAATGCAAGAGCAGGAATTTCAAGGAGGAAAGGCAGAGGTCAAACTTTAAAGTGTTTGGAGGGTTTTCAAGTTAAAATAGTTGTGATAGCTATGATAAGAGAAAACGAAGGAATAGAAGCATAATAGCTAAGATGGAAGGGAGATGGGAAATGGAGCGAGAAGGCACCACGAAGCTACTTTGGGGCTTTAACATTAATTTCTGGAAAACAACTCTGCTGATATATGTACGAAAAATAGACAAATGTGTAAAAACTACTATGCAAAGGAAGACTAGAAAATAGCAATGCAAATCTACTTTTAATCTTAGAAACGATGAAAAGAAATCAGTTTTTGGGTCTGTGGGAAGGTTTTCCTCCTCAAACTCTTTTGATTGATACGAGAAGGGGGTCTTGATCCACAAATTTTTGGTTTTATCCTCTATTCTATCACTTTCAAGCAAATGAAACCTAGATCAGCACACTGAAAGAAAAAATATATAGTAACTTGAAACATAAACAAAATTATCAGAAGCATAACTAATCAAATGAAAGAAAGCAGAGAAAAAATACAGCAAAGAGGCTAAGGCACATGGATTGGGCCCTAACCCATGAGCCTAGCTCTCTGAAACTTCAATCAATAAAATGAAATCAGCATGTTCATTTCATAAAATAATAGCCTCATACATTTCTGAAAGTTTGATCACTGAGTAAAGTAATAAAAATCTCAATAGCTTGCAACAAAGTTCCGATTGGAATCGAATCCCTCCTAGCTCTAGCTCTGCACTATTTATTCTATAGGGTAGTTACCAACATCTCACTTGAAAATGGTGATGGAGTCCACTTGACTCTAAGTAACCAAATATTGGGTGCACTCCTCTTTGAATTGCTTAGCTGCCTTTGGAATTTGAATTACTGGAGAGAATCCTTGGGGATCCTTTGGCTACCTTTGGAATTCGAATTGTTGGAGAGAATCTTTCGGATCATTTGGCTGCCTTTTAGAGTTAAGGAGGGTGGAAAATCCTCCTATTATTTCTCTTTTTTGTCTCCTCCAAGTATTTATGATGAAATCCTTATAAAAATGCTAATAATTTATGATTTTCTACACTCAACCTCATATTAGGCACTCGTAGTATGTTAGCCTTAATCACCACCTATACTAGTGTTACACCATTTTTTGGTCATCTAACCTACTATCATTAGATGGACCCAAGTACACCATGTAAGACCAATTTTACCCTAAGTAAAATTGCTCTCACTATGTCAAATAACTTAATAAACCACATTTATTAGGTTGTTTATGGTCTAAACAGGAAACCCCAAAAGGAAATATTAAACAAATCTATATTTGTTTGATTTTCCTCATGGAATAATTAATTAAACAATAATTTAATTATTATTCCTCATCATGTTTAACCCAAAACAAAGAAATAATTAGATAAATCTCTATTTATCTTATTATTTTCTAGGAATAATTATTTAAATCTTATTTAAATAATATTCCTTGTTAAATATGACTAAATCACCCACAAATAATTAAATAAATCATTATTTATTTGATTATCATTCAACCACTTCCTTAAAATGATAAATAAATCATTTATTTATTTATTATTACAAATAAAGGGATTTGACCCAAGTCAAATACCTTTTCCCTCCAACAAATATAATAAAATATTCCATAAAAGGTGGATCTAGATTTGGTTAACGTTATTTTAATCATGCACCAAGATCTAAAATGACCCAATATTTTGTTATAAATAGGAGGGTTTTTCCTACCATTCTTCACCTTTTGTTGCCTATTAGATCACTCTGGATCTAAACTCTTGGTCTGACTTTGAGATATTATCATTGTCATATTTTCCATTATTTGTTGTGTGAGCTCCCTTTGAGTTCTATCTTTGTCTGGGTTTTCTACACCAACAGGAGAGAGAAATGCTAGATCTAAAGTGCTGAGGACTTCCAAGAACCCATCCCATTGAGGAGAATTGGAAACATCTTCTTTTTTTCCTCCCAGGTGCCCTTAATACAAAATCTTTCAAAAATTGTTCTTGTCTTGTCTATTGGATATATGGAGCAAACCCTTCTTTTTACTGCTTAATGTCTTTCTATGCATAGATCTGGTTTTTTGCATCTCTTGTCTTTATCAACTAACTGCAGATCTGAAGATATTGGCAGCCACATTTGATGTTAGGGCTATTATTTATGCGTAGCTAAAGTGGTCTTTTTTCGTACACTTCGACAAAGGATTCACACTAACAATTGGCGACTCCACACGGGTTTTCAATTACGACCGCTGTCATTTTTCATATTCCTGCATATCCAGCTACTTCAGACCCTAGGGTTTCTTTTCAGCTTTTTGTTTTTCCTATTTTCATGTTGTTTTTCCCCTATAAAAACCTGAAACATTAAAATTTCTGACTTCCGTGTGTTTCTGGCCCTATTGCGCAGGTGACAGACATCAGCTGCAACTGAGACAACAACTTTTCCGGAAATCTGCCGCTCGGACACCCGGAGCTTCAGGTCGCACTTTTCAGCCCATAAACTACAACCTGGACCTCTAGGTCACACTTTCCAACCCATTTTCTGCGACCTGCACAGAAAACAGGTCAGAACCTGCGACCTGCCAATTTTTCTGTTGTTTTTCTGCAATTTTTCTGGGTTTTTCTGAAGCTTCTGTCAAGGTTTTCCAGCCTCTGTCTCAGCCCGTTTCGACCTGTTTCTGATCTGTTTTTTTAATCTAAGTGGGAACATAGCCCCTTAGGGCTTCAGTACCCTCCACTTTTGGTGGAAGAATTTTCATCTGTTTCAGGTCTGTTTTTTCAGAGTTTCAGCCCCCCTTTTTCCAGATCTGATACCTCATTTTCAGACCTCTTCTAATTAGCTCTTCTCCCTTTCAAATCACCTCCTGAATATTTTTTTGGATCTACTTTTAGGGCCTCCTCCTTGCCCCCTCTGCTTTTTGCTGATTTCCTCCTTTTTTCCAGCCACCTTGCCTCTGCCTCTTGGCTATGATCTGCACCTCTTTTCAGCAGCTTTTCCCTTTAGATCCCTGTCCCTTTCGACCCTAGATCTATTGGCCTCTTGTTAGTGTGTTTTGACTAGATTTTTTCCCTCTTTTAGCTTAGTTTTGAGAGACCCACCTTTTTGGGTAGAATCGATGCAATAGTAGCTGTTAATTTTATGTTATTTCAGCATTATATACTGTTCTTGCAGCATTATTTTCAGTTACGCAACAGACTTTCTCTTGCTCTCAAAACGGAAAGGGTTTAAAAATTAAAATTAACGCACGCCACACACCTACCCTAAGTGAAGAAGAGCTTGGTTTACACCGCCAGGCAAAGACTTTAAAATCAATTGACACTGCACCTTTTTGCCCTTGTTTCGACATTGTAATCACTTGATTCTGCACCTCCCTACCTTTGTCGGTCATTCTTCTTCCCCTTGTGCCATGTTTGTGTTGTCACCATTGTGCCCCCAAGGTGCACCTCCCGGAGACTTCTTGGCCTTCACCCTCAGTTTCCGACCTGCTCCGTCCCGCCGTCGTCGAGCCAGTCCTCCTCCGAGTCCGCACTCCGACTCCTCTTCTGATTCATTGGGTTCTCCTTTCACTTCTGGTTCTTCCCCTGTCACCTTCACTATGTCTGGTCTAGGGCCTAACGCTAGCGGTAATCCTGGCCCTAATGCCGGCACGACTACTAGCGGAACCGCCACAGGAACTACCTCAGCCGCACCCTTGCTACTGTACATCGCAGGCCTCAGCATCCCCGATTTCAATCAGTTGATCAATGACCCTATCTGCCACGATGTTGGTTGGCCTACTATGCCAACCAAGCTCCCCTTCGACATCCCTAAGTTCGAAGGCCTTGCTGGATAAGATCCAACCAACCATGTCCGATCTTTCCACATGTGGTGTTCCTCCAATTCCATTATCGACGATTCCATCCGTCTTCAGTTGTTCCAACGCAGGCTTACCGGCGAAGCTTCTAAATGGTATGTTGACCAAGCCACCTCTTCCCATACCACTGTTGCGACCATTTCCCAAGCCTTTTTATCTTATTTCCAGCTCCCTCTCTGATACGATACTGGTACGGAGCTCTTGACCTCTTTCAAGAAAACCTCTTCGACTCGCGTTTCCACTCATGTCCAGGAATGACGACGAAGACAGAGCTTATGTCGAGCTCCCCCCTTCGAAGATCGGGTTTATATGGACTGGTTCCTTCGCTCTCTTTTAGATCCCATTGGCAAAGATGTCGCCTCCCATTTCCCTCAAACTGAAGAAGCCGCCCTCCAAATAGCCTTGAAATATGACCTGATCTACGCACAGTCTGGTTATGTTTATACCATCCTAACCTCCCCAGGCCTGGAAGCGCTAACGTCCCAGGGGCATCTCATTCCGCTGACGGTATTGTTGGAGCCCTTTCTCATCCATATGCTCAACCTCCTATGGGCTATGGTCTCCCTCAGGGAGGGGCCAGCACCTCTAGCACTTTCCCCCCTCCAGGTAGCATGTATCCAGGATACGGCATGCCTCATCCTTTTGCCCAACCTCCTAATTACCTCAATGTTACCCAAACTAAACATTACCCTTATCCGCAGCCTGGTGCACCAGCTCCTCCAGCATACGCGCTTCCATCTCCCTTGCCTCCTCCAACCCCGCAACAGCACCTACAGCCCCCTCTAGGGAAAGTATTTGCATAGCAGGGCGCGACTAATCCCCCTTCTTCTCAAAAAAGGTGGAGAGGCAATCCAAATCAATCTACCCCTGGTACTCGTGGACCCAATCCTCAAGGTATTGACCCTAACACTTCTAACCAGCAACATGGCACTCAGCCCAAGCCGGACAGGCCTTTTCGCACCAATAAGCCTTGTTCGTGTTGCGGTGTTTACAGTCATTACACCCACGATTGTCCCCTCTTACCTCAGATGCGGCAGATGTGGGAGTCTCAAGCCACATTGCGAGGAAAACATGCCTCCCCTCATGCTCCCCCTAATGTGACCACTACTCAACCAGCTGTGTTTACTAATCCTTTCCCTCAGCAAGGATTCGGGGCTTCCCAACCACTTGACAGACAGGTCGCCACTCCACCTTCCATTTCTGGTTCCTCCGATTACTCGATCCTCATGATGAACTCTGATCCTTCCCCAACCATCGACCTTCACCTTCAAACTCGGTCTCGCCAGTACCCCAAGCCTCCCGCTCAGTCTGCCCTCGAGTCCCCTTCTTCAGGTTCTACAAAGCCTCTTTCAACATCCAATGGCCCCTTACATATCCCTCAACCCAAAGTTGAGGTTCACACCAAGATTCCTAAGGGACCATTATGTCGAAATGCTGCTTCTGGTCGAGCCGCTCATTCGTATAGCATAGTAGATGATTTGGCACAATCTCCTGCTGCCATTTCCACATTGGAACTCCTCCAATCGTGCCCTTCCCAAAAGAAGGCTCTGCTATCTGCCGTGGGCGCTGTGGATCCTACTGATGACCAAATGATTGTTTTCGACGCCCATCAACTAACATCCCCGTTCCTCGTCTGTCGCCTTCCAAATCCCAAACAATCCGAATGCCAACGTTTCGATGTATACTCACAGGGGACCAATCGTGTGTCCGCTGGTTTGGAAGCAACTGATCTCCCGACTTGGCCTTCCATGATCAAACCTCCGAGCATGCTTCTGCTACGCCCTCGCCATCACCTCGCCTTTCGTAATTGTCCTATCACCTTTGCCGGTAAGATCATGGCGTTGACGTCAGCCACGACGCCCCTAGACTACAATATCTCTATTGGGGCAAAGCTACACCTATGCCATGTCTGCTGTCCCATCCACGGTTTTTCGCAAGATGTCTTTTCCTCACAATGGAAAGATAGTCACCATCGACCAGTTGACCTATCATGAGCCAAAGTCTCAGACCTCCCCTGAGACGACTATCTCTTCTGTAGCCAATAAGAAAACCTTCAATTCCTTAACCAGTGTCTCCCCCGGCATCTACAAAGATTCCTCCCTGCTTGGAACTTTTCCTGGTCTCCCCCCTCCTCATATCTCTGATCCCAGCTTGTCGAATGTTTGTATGATGCAATCGTCTCGGGCTGCCCTTAAGAGACCCGCTTCGGCTAGTCAGCAACCTCAGACTCAACCTCGCCCACCACAACCTGCTCTTAGCCCTTCATCTCCGCCAGCCGGACCTCCTCCTTCTGGCCCTTCTCCTACAGCTGGTATCCCTGAACCCCTTTATCCCCCTGGATCGGTTCCCCCAGGCCTTAACCATCTCAGAGCCGTTCCTCCTGGTCATTATCCCGCTGGTCAGATACCGTTCCTGGCTCCCCCTCCCAGAGTCTATTCAGGCCCCGTCATGGCCACCCTCTCTCTCCCTAACCTGACCCTGGGTATACCCGTCTGGTACCTTGAACCTCCAGCCGCTACCCCTCCTGGTCACCCCAAACCCTATCTCGCTTTGACACCGGTTCAACAGGTCCCCCTCGCTTCCTCCGTTGCCACCATGCCCCCTGCACCTCCCCAGGACCCTACCCCTGTGGTGACAGCTCCAGGAAAGAAAGGCAAAGCTCGCAAGGGGGCATCCAAAGACAAGGTAACCCCGACTGACCCAACTCCTCCTCCACCCGCAAAGCCCTGCGCCTTGTGTGATGTCGTCGGTCACGCAACCCATACTTGTCCCGAATTGCCCCGCATTCAACCCATGGTTAAAGTCACGTTCCCTGACCCCTCTCTCCCATCCTTGTCCATAACCAAGAACCCCAAAACTATTCGCACTAGCAAACCCTGTGCTTTGTGCGGTGTCCATGGCCATTATTCTCACCATTGTCCTTACCTGACGCATTATCGTGCCTCTTTAGAAGTAGTCCGCGAGTATGAGGTTGAAAAAAATCAGCCCGCCTCTCCCATCCTCGCACAGTATGCTTTGGGTCAGCTTGAGGATCCCCCTACTCCCATCGACATTCCCCCCCCTGATGTCCAGATGACGGAGTCTACTACCACCATTCTTTACCTATCATCCTCTGTGAGACCCTTGGAGCACATTCCCCTTGAATCCTCCCCTGTTGTTTCACTTGACCCCCCTTTCGCGACCACCCTAGGCTCCCCATATTTTAACCATTTGTTTCCCTGTTCTTCTGTCATTCCCCGTGACGATCCGTATGCGAGCCTTTCTTCCCCTATGGATGATTTAGGTAACTTTTCCGCGTCATGTGGTGTCCCCTCCACTCTTCATCCCCTCTTTTCCCGTCCAGATGCCTACTTGGGAACCTTTTCCACCCTTGACCCCCTCTTTTCCGCCCATACACTAGATAACTCCACCCGTCTCTCTGTTGACCTCCGCAGCCCGAGTCCCCGCCATACCTCTTATAGCCCTCATATACCACCCTCTAGTTTGTATATGAGTCATAGCTATCCTGGTCATTGCACTCCCTCCCACAGTTTCCGCTCGATGTCTTCTGTACACTCACGCTGCCGTCATTGTCCCTCCTCCCCCCATTTGTTGTCTTGTAACACTATTCTGCAGGACCTCCCGTCCCCACCCTATATCGGTTACGCCGATGGTGCAAGTCATTACTCCCGGAATCTAGCCTCGGCAGGTTGGGCCATTTTCACCCCCTTGCATGCCCTTGTGCTCTCAAACGGGGTCTGCATTAGTACTGCCACCAACAATCAGGCCGAATGTGATGCAGTGCGTGGTCTCTTAGCCGATGCCCTCTTTCATCGCATCTTCCATCTGAATGTTCATTTAGATTCCCTACTTCTTGGCATGCAACTAAATGGTGTCTATCGTGTGCGTAATCCTGTGCTGTTTAGATGATATTTACGAGTGAAACTCTTGATACGTGAATTTGAAACCATAACTTTCAACCATGTACCTCGAGAATAGAATCACTATGTAAATAGTATTTCAAACCATGTTCTAGATTGGCATTTATCACACACATTTCATACAAGACAATAACATTCATAATCATTAAAAAAGATGCATATCCATAATATGTGTCGCAAAACATGTGTTTTAGAGTCCATCTACTCTGATACATTTGACATGCCCATAGCATGTTACAGAAAACTCAAAACTTGGGGCACCACCTACCCCTACATACACACTAGGGGGCACCACCTGCCCCACACCTAATCACTATCTGGAGGATCCCGAGCCAATGGCTCTGCTCCTGCAGCCTATAGATCACGTATCCCCTGATTGGCCATTGCTATGCGCCGCATGACACCTCGCCATTCCGAGGGTAGACCAATACATGGCTCTATGTACTGGTCGTCCAAGTCTTGCCACCCGCGCTCTGACACTCTGGTCAGCAACCTTTCGCATCTACGGCGGATGACCTCTAGAAGGGCGGCCGCATCCTCATTATGCGCTGCTCTCGACCCACTCGGACCTACAACTCCAGATGCTGCCAGTCGTCCCATATATCTGGCTGGTTTTACCAGAGCTATATCTGCATACCAAAAGTACATGAATTAGTACCCTATCTACTATTCATTAACTTTAACATGCCCAAAAAATAATAGTTATTTGTCACTTACCATCAGGTCCCCATACTCGACCAGGCGGAAGTGGTAGGTCCGGATCCCCACAATAACTCATCCCACTATAGGGATAGTCGTCTATGTATAACGACATCTGATCCCAATGGGCAAAGAACTCAGGTCGAAACACTCGTCCGACCACCCCTCCTCCTCCTCTGCACAGTAGCCGCCCCCACCGGTGCATCCTGGGCTCTCTCGGGTCCCCATCCAGGAGCTGTATACGAGGTCGTAAGGTCGGGATCTTCTCAAAAAAGAAGGAACACAATAAAGTCCCATACGAGCAATCGTGGTTCACTTGCCGCTTGCACAGCGACAGCTGTCGTTTTAACGACACCAACATCATTTGGGCCCACCCATAGTAGGTCCCACTCAACACGCTCTCTACGATCATCATCTGCCCCCCAGTGATGTGATGGAATGCTTGGATGCCCAGGATCTGTAGCACCGCTACGGCCACTGCCCGAGTCTCCAGTATCTCTAGGTCCCCGATCGGTATCCACATCTCTTTGACTCAGAGACCCAGTCGACAATGCCACTCCATAAACTCCATGATGTTTCGCCCCCGCGGTAACACTGGCTGTGTATTTCCCACCATCCCAAGTGGCGGGAGACCTGTCAGGAAATACACATCCTGGACTGTCAGTTCGATCATGTGCCCTTGCACTACAAAGAACTCATGCTCTGGATCCCAATAACTGATAATCCGGGCCAACAAGGGCTCTCCAGCTCTCATCAAAGGGTTCTCCAAAAACTTCAGAACCCCAAACCTGGCCAACACACGACGGACACCCTGATCTGCCTGGATCTCTGCCCGTAATGTACCTAGGTCTCTCTCTCTCCAGTTCACCTGTATATCTACCATATCTGCACAGAAACATCATCCTTGTCAGCCTACAGATAGGGAATACTGTAACCAAACACAAAAAACCCAACTCTCAGCCATAAAACAACACTAAAACCCCCTCATCTTCCAGGTCGCACTTTTTTGCCAAATCCTGGGACAAGTCGCACCTTTTGGCTCAAAACCTGCGTCCCAGGTCACAGATTTTGGCCCAAAAAGTGTGACCCTACCGAAAATATGCAAAGGGGGATGTTCCTGAGATTCTGGGCCCTAATCTGAACTTTCAATCCATCAAAATGAAAGAGTAAGGTTAGGCCTCTTACCTGCAACTGACGGATCTCGATTCCAATGGTTGGTTTGTCTGCTACGCTCGCCATAAGATTTAGGGCCTTCTCTCCTCTCTAAATTCACCACAGAAACACTAGCAAATGAGTGGATTTGGAGGTAAAACTGCCTTATTAAAAGAGAACCCTTGTTTCTTCTTTCACCTGTTGCGACCATACCGTAGCTCCGTTTGACAAACCGTCTACACCGTTGGAAAGCTCTCACCGAGCCCTAAAATGGGTATCTATTATTTTTTTGTGATTTTATACTTCACCAGGACACATTTTGTCCAAGATGGGTCACTTCACCTCTTTTTAAAATCGCATTTCTTCACTTACAACACTTGTACTTGGGGCACCACTTTGCCTCCTTACTTGTCTTTGTTCGTATTGATTTTCGTCGTGAGTTACCATCTTGTACTCATGTTTTCATGGTCCCCCATTGGACCTTTACTGTGTGGCAGCACCATCGAGTCGCCCTTGTTTAGAGCATCCAAGTGGAGTCATCATCGCATTCATGGAGTCTATCCCGAGTCCCTTTGTACCCCACTATAGTCCTCCATCCCTCATTGCTTGGTTTCTCTCTTGTGTCGCACATTATGGCCTTTAGTCCCACTGTCCCTTATCCCTGATGATATTGTGTCAGTCGCTGCCATGTCATTCATGCCCTTTATGCTCTAGCAAGGGAAGTCATCCATTCGCTACTCAGTCCCCTCCATTCCACCATCATCATTGGTATTAGTCTGTCCGTCGCTCTACTATTTTCTCTCGTGCCTTAGGTGAGGATCTCTCATTGCCTCACCTATGGCGGACCTCCTTCTGTCGACATTAGCTCCTTCATTCCAGAAGATAGGTCTAGAGGGCGGTGTACCTTGGTTCCAGCTTCCACTCTTGTTCGGTGCCTCGGATCAGGCAAAGGGATCTCTCATTTCCCTTTGACTTGATTGTTTCTCCACTCCAGCTCCTTTCAGCATGATCAAGATCCGTATACTTGATGGTTCAGTGATGCAGCAGCAGCTCTTGGTGATTCCCAGGTGTGTGTGAGATGTCTCAGCCCTCATGAGGGGGTGGCCCTGCAGGTAGCCCCCCACATGCCCAGATGACCTCTTCATTGCAGCCCTCGATGCAGCTCCATATATTTGATGATGTCGGCCTTAGCCGCTTGTAGCGCCTCTTTGATTTGCATGTATCAGTCAAATTTTGTGAGCCCTTCCCCACTTATAGGGGGCATTTGGGTTGTATTTGTATCTCATGTACTAAGATATTATTGTATAAGTCCTGGCTGTTATCCTAGGCACAACATGTATGTGGGATCCCTCATTGTATTTTTATCTGGCTCATGTTTATGCCGGTTGTACTTTATGGTTCGGTCCCTTGTTTACTGGACACACTATTCTTTTGTACTTTGTCTCTGCGGGCATAGGTATGCCTCCCCTGCCGCCTTTAGCACAAGTACCCTCTCATAAAAAGAGACTTGTTGCACCTGCAAGTCTCGTCTCCTCAGGGTATAGTTCTTCAGCACATTAGTCTACCTTAAATTTCTCTCTCTGACTTCCCTTTTGATGTCTGGTGATTGAGTTCTTACAACGTACTTCGGTCATACGATTTTCTCCTAACACTCGCACGCTGGGGGGCAATCTGTTGCACCATTTTTTGGTCATCTAACCTAGTATCATTAGATGGACCCAAGTACACCATGTAAGACCAATTTTACCCTAAGTAAAATTGCTTTCACTATGTCAAATAACTTAATAAACCACATTTATTAGGTTGTTTATGGTCTAAACAGGAAACCCCAAAAGGAAAATATTAAACAAATCTATATTTGTTTGATTTTCCTCATGGAATAATTAATTAAACAATAATTTAATTATTATTCCTCATCATGTTTAACCCAAAACAAAGAAATTAATTAAATAAATCTCTATTTATCTTATTATTTTCTAGGAATAATTATTTAAATCTTATTTAAATAATATTCCTTGTTAAATATGACTAAATCACCCACAAATAATTAAATAAATCATTATTTATTTTATTATCATTCAACCACTTCCTTAAAATGATAAATAAATCATTTATTTATTTATTATTTACAAATAAAGGGATTTGACCCAAGTCAAATACCTTTTCCCTCCAACAAATATAATAAAATATTCAATAAAAGGTGGATCTAGATTTGGTTAATGTTATTTTAATCATGCACCAAGATCTAGAATGACCCAATATTTTGTTATAAATAGGAGGGTTTTTCCTACCATTCTTCACCTTTTGTTTCCTATTAGATCACTCTGGATCTAAACTCTTGGTCTGACTTTGAGCCATTATCATTGTCATATTTTCCATTATTTACTGTGTGAGCTCCCTTTGAGTTCTATCTTTGTCTGGGTTTTCTACACCAACAGGAGAGAGAAATGCTAGATCTGAAGTGCTGAGGACTTCCAAGAACCCATCCCATTGAGGAGAATTGGAAACATCTTCTTGTTTTCCTCCCAGGTGCCCTTAATACAAAAAATTCTTTCAAAAATTGTTCTTGTCTTGTCTATTGGATATATGGATCAAACCCTTCTTTTTACTGCTTAATGTCTTTCTATGCATAGATCTTGTTTTTTGCAGCTCTTGTCTTGATCAACTAACTGTAGATCTGAAGATATTGGCAGCCACATTTGATGTTAGCGCTATTAGTTATGCGTAGCTAAAGTGGTATTTTTTCGTACACTTCGATAAAGGATTCACACTAAAAACTAGCATCATAAAACCAAATAATAGTAAAAATGCAAAAAAAAGAGATCTAAGAAGACAAAAAGGTGACCATTAACCCCTCCAAATATGTCTAATGATGGAGCTCATCATTTCTCACCCTTGTCTCGTGGACTTGCCACCTACACCCAAACTTTGCAACTCTCTCTTTCCATTGCGCAATGCACATTTTTAGTGCCCTGATATTCACCCCTTTCCTCCTAAATATGTGATCTATGTCCAAAACTGCATCTCCCTCATTCCTTTCACATTGTCCCATCACAACCCACATATTGCATGAGAAAACAAGGTAGACTAGGTGATTTTGGGACTGATATTTTCTTTCCATGAGTGAAATTCACTTGTAGGTACTACCATAGTAACATGGAAGATAATTTTCAAGGAGGTCATCAAGGAGAGGTTGCAAGAATACACTTATGGAGGTGAGACACAAAGAGACCATCATACAACAAGATAAAGGAACTCTAGACTATGACACAAAGATGAAAACTCATGTTGACGTAAAAGGTTCCAATACTTATCTATACCCTTTGGAGGGTGAAGATGAAGTATATATTAGATCAATCATGAAGAGTTGAAGTCATAACATCAAGGAATGGAACTTGGAATCGATACATTACAAATAATTCGCATGTCATAGTCACCAAATTGTAGCTTCTAAAAGTGTGAACACAAGAGTGTTATTTTGTTATATATATTTTCGCCACATTATTGGTGGAATGTAATTATATAATTTAAAAAATTGGAAAATGAAATTTTTTTAGAAGCGAAAGGGTTACACATGGAACGTGAAGGGTCACAAGGAAGTCCAAGAGTCATGTAGGAGCTCAAAAGTCATATTGGAGCTCAAGAGTCATGAGGGAGGTCAAGCGTCACATGGGAGGTGAATAGTCACCTCATTTTTTATAAATAAACCCTCATAGCTCATGCAAAGGACTTTTCACCTTGTCTTCTCAAGCTAAGAGTAGGAGAGAAGATCATTATTTTGAGGAGAAAGTGGTTGAGTAATGTTCCAATATTGGAGCTAGTGATGCAAAATAGTAATTTTGTATCTTGGAAATTTCACTTAATATTTTGAACCTCTCTCAGTCGACACAATTTCATGCATATATCGTGATTGTTGTAATACTATTATTTCATGTTTGAGATGTATGTTTGTGTTTCATATGTACTTATGAAAATGAATTATTTCATTGGCTTTGGTATACATCTTTGAATTGTGCGTCCTTATTTTCTTTCATGGTCAGTTTTAATTTGTGAAGTATTTGATATATTAATTAAACATTCTTTCTACATATATGTGTGTGTATTTAATAGGATAGTAATATTAATTTTCTTCTAAAATCCCACTTTATTTTCCCTGTAGTGAAAGTACTTTGTACACATTGCAACCGTTTGTATCACAATGCTTAATTTCTTATCTCAAAAGTATATGCATGCTCTCTTATGTTGTAACCTATAGTCAATACAAATATTTAAGATCATTTTAATGGAAGCCAAGCCAATTTCCTAGATGGGGCTCCTATCCCAAACGATGTCCCTGAAACCTATTAAGGGCCAAAAAATTTCCCTCCACCAACAATCGGGAGGATTCCCTAAATTTAGATCCCAAATAGATCTATCCTCGTTTAGGATAGAAATATACATTGGTATATAAGCCCCATTTCCAATAAAGGAATAAAGTCAATTTAATATTGATCAAATCAACCTAATTTATACTAAAATATTAAAATATATAACTAAATATATTTTCTAAGTTGAAAAAATAATTAGGGGATGCACCTATTGTAGAGGGTTTCCATGCCTATGGTAACCCTAGTCGGCAGGGTTCTATGACTCAAGACCTATTTTTAGTGTAGAAACTCTGCCATTTTCCTTCGCTCTCCATACACATGTCGTTCCCTACTTTCCTCGTATTTTTCCATTTTTGAAATCTCTATGGATGATGAGCTAGTGGATTTCAAACATAAAACTCATCTTGGGCCTCGACTTCTATAGTCAACTAGAATATGGCCAAGTTATAATATATAACAAATCTATGTAGAAAGTGGCAAGTATCTGTTAATTTATTTACTTCCTACGGGTGTGGTGACCTCCCTGGTTTTTTTTCTTTAGATCCTTCCCATTCAATAATCAATTTGGAGCGTAATGGCAATGATCTCAACATTCCTCCTCTCTGTTCCCCCCCCCCACTAGCCCCTTCAACTCATTCCTTTGTGAAATATAAACACCAAAAGGGGGTTAAATCCAGGGTCTATCATGCTTCATTGGTGGTCAAAAAATACATGGCCATGGGGGACATTCTGTAGCTCATGCTCACAACCCTTGTTGGTTTTTTCTATGGTAAAAATGTAAAAGAGGCCTCTATTAAACAATGGGTTGTGAAATTTTGACAACCCATTTTGGATTATTCTTTGTTGTCCTTTATGTTGTGTCGAGTATGGGTGGAATTAAAATTTAAAGAGGAATATGACTCGATGCATATTACAGAGTGGTTTTGGAATTGGGGCCTCTCAGGCCTTATTCTAAAAAAAATGTTTTTTGAATTTTGATGAAAAGTGGGAGCTTTACAATTTTGGGACGTTCTTATGGGGCTCCCTTTCCATTTCTAGTATGAGGCATGATTTTAGGTGATTTGGAATAATTTTTTTTCCTATATTCACCCTAAACCAAAATGGGGTACTAAAGGTGATTGACATTGGGATTGGATTCAAGTTGAGGTGAATTTGGAACATGGACAATTGGGATAAATTCCACTTCAATCTAGTCTATTTCAGTGGGTTCAGAGGATCAATTACTAGAGGTTTCCATTCACTTTCATATATTTCATGCTATTGGTCGTTTGAGGAAAAAATTTAAAAGGCCCTTCCATAACATGGTCAATGGAAAGTGTTGTTTCATTTTCCAACAAAAAAAATTGTTGTGAGTGTTCTCAATGTTTAGACATAGATGGATCCTGAGCGGAAGAACTCAACTTCTAAAAGTGCATGATTGATTGACCCCTCTTCATATTTGGGTAAGTCTACCCACCTTGTTCATTCCTTCAGTGCTCCTCTTTGTTATTTCGATTCATGTTCATCTCCTCCCTACGCCCTAGACGAGGGTTTGGTTCTCTTTCCCTATCCCTAATAAGTTGATTTCCCCCTTCCTGTCATTCGTTAGGGTTTTCTTGCCTCTAAGACATTTGTGTTAGTTTACCAACTCCTAGAGGTTTTTCCCCACTCACTCGTTGCTGCGTCTATTTGGGTCAAATTTCCTTCTAAGTTTGAGGTCATTATGTTATGAAACCAACTATAAAAATAGAAGAAAAGAGAGATCAACGCCTTATAATTCAACCACTTAGAGGGAGCAACCTCCTTTACATTACATAAATTAACAATTCTTGGATGATACAAATGAAAAAACCTCCTTCTATATATAGGATTCCATGGGGTCACAATATAATCCTAGCCGACCTAAAAATAATAATGTAAGGGCACAATAATAACAATATGGGGATTACAGGGGTACAACAATAACAATAAACTAACAACAATAAGGGACTACACTAGTAATATAGGGACCTAACATGCCCCTCTCCTTCAAAAAAGTGTTGTCATCAATGCTTGAGTAGCTCTAGATGATTCTATATAAAATTCTCATCCTCCCATGTATAATCTTCAATGGGTAAGTTATTCCACTTGATGAGATACTCTGAAATTGATCGATTTTGTAGCTATCGAGTTCTTGATTTCGTGACTACTTCAGGTTCCAATATGATTTTTCATTCCTCATCAAGTTATGGAAATATTATTTCAACTAGAAGTTTGTCACCTATAACCTTCCTTAAGCATGGAACATTGAAAACTAGATGCACTCGCAAAGAATTAAGAAGCTCCAATTTGTATGCCATAGTACTAATATTTTGCAACACCTTGTAAGGACCATAGTACTTTGGAGATAATTTATTATCCTTCTTAGCTTACTTGAGGGAAATTTCTTTGTATGGTTGTAGCCATAAAAATACTCAGTCTCCTACATCAAAACTTCTCTAGCTGTGATGTTGATCTACCTATTGTTTCATTCAATTTTGTGCGAAATTTAGGTTATCCTTTAAGAGTTGGAGAAATTATTCTTGATGCTCAATGAGATCTTCCACTGCTTGAACCTTAGAATTTTCTCTTAAAGATGATCTCATGTATGGTGGATGATATCTATAAAGTGCCATAAATGGGGTCATTTTTGCTTCAGTATGGAAGGAAGTGTTATACCACCATTCAGCGAAAGGTAACCACTTGAACCATTATGTTTTTTTATCAGATACAAACTACGAAGATATCCTTCCAAAAATTTGTTCACTGTCTTAGTTTGACCATCAGATTGAGGATGATAAGATGATCTATAAGCTAGTTGAGTACCCAAACAAGAAAATAATTCCATCCAAAAATTTCCAGTAAGAATGGGATCTCTGTCGCTTACCATAATCTTTGGGTTTCAATGTATGTTTTGAGTTGTTTCCATAAATGTAGTATCAAATATACTTGCTTTAAATTGATGAGATAATGCATAAAAGTGTGCATACTTGGTAAGTCTATCAAATACCACCATGATGACACTCTTTCCTTCGGAATTAGGTAAAAATATAATAAAATCCATTGAAATATCCTCCCAACATTGACTTGGAATGGATAAAAGTTGTAGAAGACCCGAGGTCTTAATTGTATCCACTTTATTTTGCTGGAAAACCAAACATTCCGCCACAAAATTTTGAATATCAGATGTAAGGCCATCGCAAAAAAATTCTTTCTTCACCCTGTGGTAAGCTTTTAAAAATCCTGAGTGTCCTCCTAAAGGAGAATTGTGCAATTCCAAAAGAATATTTTGTTTTAGTTGGGAATTCTTACAAATATATAAGAAATCTTTGTACCATAAGGAATCATTTTCCCACTAAATGTATCAAATGTAATAGCATCTTGCTACAAATTTTGACTGAGTGTCCACACTTCTTTGTCCTTCTTCTATTCATCCCTTTCTTTGGTTATCCAATCTGGTTGGATAATAGAAATTATGCAAAGCAATGCTTCCACCTCTTTATCCTTTCTTGAGAGTGCATCTGCAACAAAATTTAGCTTCCCTTTTTTGTAGATGATTTCAAAGTCATAACCCAACATATTTGTGACCCATTTTTTTTTCTCTTCTGAAGATATTCTTTGTTTGAAAAAGTGCTTCAGACTATCATGATAAATTTTTACCTTGAAGTGTCTTCCCATTAGGTAAGGTCTCCATTTCTTTAGTGCATGTAGTATTGCCAAAATTTCCTTCTAATAAATAGCTTTCTGTAAATATTTTCCTTTGATTGGAAAACTTTCGAAATTAATGGGTCTTTATTCTTGCATTAAAACAACACCAATTCCATTTCCTGAGGCATCACATTCCACAATAAAGGTTTTTTTGAACTCTGGTGTAGCTAAGACCGGTGCTAGGTGAATTTCCTCTTCAAGTTGTTCAAAGGCCTTAGTTGCTTCAAGAGTCCATGAAAATGCATCTTTCTTCAATAATGTTGTTAGAGGTGCTGCTATTCTCCCATAATTCTTAACAAACTTACAATAATACCCTGTTAACCTAAGAAATCCTCACAACTGCTTTATGGTTGAGGGGACTTTCCATTCCTTAATGGCTTTAATTTTGTTCGGGTCTACCTTAACACCCTCGTGAGATACAATATGACCCAAATATTCCACCTCTTGTACTCCAAACAAACATTTGGAGTTTTTTTCATATAATTTTTCTCCTCCAATAGGTTGAGCACCCTATCAACATGTTGAACATGATCCTTCCAAGACCTGTTGTAGATTAGTATATCATCAAAAAATACTAACACAAATTTTCTAAGGGTTTGAAAATGAAATTCATAAACCCTTGAAATGTAGAAGGTGGATTGGTAAGGCCAAAAGGCATGAAAAAAAATTCATAATGACCCTCACGAGTTCGAAATGTTGTTTTCAGAATATCTTCAGATTTCATTCTAATTTGATGATATCCTGAATGAAGATCCAACTTGGTAAAATGAAATTTTCCATGTAATTAATCAATCACAGGAATGGGAAATTTATCTTTAATAATGAGCTTATTGAGATCCCTATAACCCGGACACATGCACCATGATCCATCCTTCTTGTGCACCAATACTACTGGAGCAGAGAAAGAACTTTGACTAGGTTGAATTATACTAGCCTCTAACATTCCTGCAATCATATATTCAATTTCAGTATTTTGGACACAAGGATATCTGTAAGGCCAGATGTTTAGAGGAACACTTCCTAGAATCAAATTAATAGCATGATCATGATCACAAATAGGTGGGATTCATTTGGGAATTTCAAACACCTTGGAATGATTGTCCAAGAATTTTTGGAGATCTAGAGAAATAGATGATTTTGATGTTGGAACTTCTAGTGGACATAATTGTGAAATTATGCCTCGTTGTTATTTCTTCAAAAGATTTTTCATGACATTAGAGATTATTATCTTTCTTGGCTTCCCTGCGATACCCCGTAATTCGACTTCCTTTCCTTTCGAAAAAAATTTCAAGAAAAGTTCTTGAAAATTAAAAGCTATTGTCCCCAAAGATTGTAACCATTGTACTCCTAGTACAACTTAAGCACCTCCCATTGGAATGGAAATAATTCGACTATTCAATACATATTCCCCCATGGTCAGCTTGATATTATGTAATTTTACAGAGCAATTTATAATTCCTCCATTTGGAACCATCACTTGACATTTTGGTGTTGGGTATAGGAAAAAATTCAATTCCTTGGCTACCTTACAATGAATAAAATTATGGGTACTACCCAAATAAATAAAAACTATTACCTTTTTCTTCTTGATATGTCCTTCTATCGTGAGAGTTTTAGGAGTGGTAATTCCCGCCAATGCATTACAAGATATGGTCAGACTCGTTTCTTCTTTCTCTAGGGTTGGTTCTTGGTGTATATCCTGTTATTTTTAATTTTCTTGTTCGTTTTATTCCTCCTCTTCACAATATATTTAAAATAATTTATTCATATCACACTTATGACCTTTAGTGTATTTTCTATGACAATTTTAGCAAAGCCTTTTTTCTTCCAATTGTTGTGGTGTCAACCTTGTAGGGTGTGGAAGTATAGGAGTAGAAACACTTCAATATTTATAGATGTGAGTGGTATTAGGGGAATTTTTAGGTCTAAAATGGGCCTCCTAAGGAAATTATAAAATAATAATGGAAACAATAAAATAAGATTTGATTACATCATCAAATTTTAGAGGGAAAAAATAAAAAACTACTTTTTCAACACGTATTTTCAAATTATCTCCCAAAGTTTTTACTCAAATTTTGAGAGGGAGTACTTGTTGGATGAAAAAATTAATTCCTAATATAATGAGTACCCATGTTGCATAAATTTTATGGATCCTTCTACCCAAAAAATGATAAATACATGAAAAGCGTGATTGTAATAATGTTTTTTCATGTATTTCTGATTTTTCGTGTAGCAAGGTCCGTCAAAAGTATGCAACATGGGTACTCCTTGGATGAGGAATTAATTTTTTCATTAAATGAGTACTCCCGCTCAAAATTTGAGTAAAAAATTTGGGAGACAGGTTGAAAATACAAGTTGAAAAATTAGTTTTATTATTTTATTATTTTTTAATCTTTTTACTCTTTTACTTCAAAAATGGTGAATCATCCCCCTTGGTTGAAATTATCATCTTGAATCCTATTGGTTCTTATAAATTTTATTTTCATTATACTTTTTTCTTAGTAGGCCCATTTTAGACCTCAATATTCCCCTAATGTAGGCTTCCTTGTTGCCATAATTTTACATTCAATTTTTCTTGCCAACCTGAATGCCTTCTCTAATGAACCAGGCTCCCAAAGGTAAACCTCATGTTGGATGTTATCCTTTAAAGTCCCTATGAAGACATCAATCCTGTGTTCCACTGGAATATCATTTACCCTTATATTCAATTTTTTGAAGTCCTCAATGTGCTCCACCATTGAACCCTTTTGTTTGAGATTTATCAATTGGCTAAGGAAGGTGTTGCTCTTTGTATCCTCATAACGTGCTATCATTTCCTCCGTAAAAATTAACCAAGTGACAATTTTTTTGAGAAAAGCCATCGATACCATACAAATGTATATTTTTCTAAATATAAATTTGCAATGCGTACCTTTTGTGTGTTTTTCACATTATTGAGATCAAAATATTGCTCCATTTGTAGTATCCATGTTAAGGGTCGTTGCCATCAAACTTCCTCATATCGATATTTGGAATATGGTGGGTATTCCATCCAACATTTGAATTTATGAAATAAAAATTAATTTTTTTTTTGTTCTCATCATTATTTTCCTCTACTATATTTTCGCCAACACGAATAATTTCTTGTATCAACTTTGTCAAGCCTTCAATGTCTTCTTTTATATCATTCTTCATGTCTTCCATGTCTTCCATGCCATTCTTCAAATCATCCATCTTATCTTCCAAATATTTCTTCAAACCATCCATATTAGCTTCCATGCCCTTCTTCAAACCATCAATCTTAACTTCCATGCATTTCTTCAAAACTTCCATTTCATCTTTTGTTTCTCTTTCCGAGAGAAAAATTTGGTGCACTTGCTCTTGTAATTTTAATATATAATGTTGCACTTATTCCTCTTCATGAGTCATAGTAGAGTATTCTGAGGGCTTAGTGGCTGTTGAATTCTTCTTAGGTGGCATTATAGAACCCAATACTAATATCTATGCTTCAATATTCCCATGGAATCACTTCAAACTGATTTTTCAAACAAGAATTATGTATTTTGAAAAACAAAATACACACCATTTTCTTGCTTTTAAGGAGCTAGAAATTGAAACTGAATTACCTATGTGATTTTGGATCTTCAATATCTGAAATTTGGTCTTGTAGTATGCTTTGAATATTCTTTCGAATGCCACAGGTCTAAACTTATTTGGATGCTTCAAGACAAAGTTATGCCCAATCTCCCACAATGATATAATTATGGACTCGTTCAGTAGAAAAACTTGTATGACATGACACATGACACTGTTTCCTCCTTCAACTCCAAAATTGATAAAAAGGAAACTACATTATGTGTAATTTTAGCCATTTTTTACATAATTCCAATCCGATTCTCAAAGAGAGAGAGTTATGATGATTTTCCCAAGGTCACCTATTTTACATGAAATTCGAGCGCCTGAAAAAACCATAACGTCCACAGATCATATATCTGAAAATATTCCAAGCCAAGATCTGAAATTTTTAAATGTCGTTCCTCAGAGGCTTCATGTGGTAAAAATTTCAGCTTTTGAACCTTTGTAGAAAAAAATGTTATAGCGAAAATTCCACAATGAACTGTTTGGAGCAGCAAAACCCTAGAATTGAAAGCTTTGATACCAAATGTTATGAAACCAGCTCCAAAAATATAAGAAAAGAGAGATCAACACCTTAGAATTCAGTCACTTCGAGGGGGAAGCCTCCTTTACATTACATAAATGAACAATTCTTGGATGATACAAATGAAAAAAACCTCCTTCTATATATAGGAGTCCATGGGGTCACAATATAATCCTAGCCGATCTAACAATAATAATGTAAGGGCACAATAATAACAATATGGGGGTTACAGGGGTACAACAATAACAATAAGGGGGATATAGTAAGAAAAATAAGGGGCTACACTAGTAATATAAGGACCTAACACACTGGATCCTATTCTCTATCTATTACCTCATTGACTTTCTCTTCTCACCCCTACCTCTTACCTTTGCCCCTTTCCCTCTGCTTTCACCCTACCTAAAGCTTGTCATTTTAGTTTTTCTTTACCCTCCACTTACATTGTGACTGCTTCCTCTAGTGTTTCACCCTCATCCCTCTCCTCTAGTTATTCAATCATATTCAAATCTTGTTATTGTGATTCTACTTATGTTAGTGGGGGCCTAGCTTTGAGATCCCTTCTCTCCAATCCCATTGGACATGAATTCTTCTTGCACATAACATAACAAAAGGCAGTGGTTGATATCAGATCTGGAATACAAGACATTATCCCCATGGCCCTTAGAGTATGGAATTCCATCATCAATTCTTCCTAATGAAGTTGATTTAATTCAATGTTAGAGGGTTGGCGCAAAAAATAATTTATCCCTCAAATTATTAATCAAGTGTCATCAACTTGAAATTGTGCTCCTTCAAGAAACTATTGTGGATGGTGTTGTGTGAAATAACTGTCGAATTAATTCACCAATTTTATATATCAATCTGAAGTCGTAAACACGAGTTGTATTGCGCTCTAAAGATTAAGCTTTTAGAGCCGAATTTTGCATGATTCCTTATGCTATTTGATTCAATAATTGAGATACACAAAAATATCTATAAACACACTCTTGAAAATAAATCAATTCATCTCCTCATGAAAATACGAACAATCAACAAATTATAGTTTGAACACTGGAAATCCTTATTTAATCTATCTCAACATTATGTCTAAAATCAAAACCATTACCAAATCAACAATAACTCACTGCTTGCAGAAAAATCTCAGAAACCCTAATTCCGATATTCGGAGGTCACACCTGAAAGGAATTATCTAATTTGAGTAAACCTATAAATGATTCCACATTCACACAGTAAACTTGTAATTACAAATGGTATCCTGAATTATCTTTTATATCAACACTGCATGCCTATTTCATTATACTAGGGTCAAGCAGAAAGTTGCACTATCACACTGGTTTGAATATCAATTTCACACATAGACTTCAGTCATGGTAGCCATTAATATTTCATACCTGCACAAACCATTTATATATGTATTACTTACTTTTGGTAGTCTTAATTTCACAACTCTAATTTGAAAACCAAACTAAAATAAACTCAAGCTATTAGAATGCACAATTGTTCTCTGGAGATCAACTGCGAATTACAGTTATCAAACTTCCAGCTATACTTTGGAAAAGTTACTCAGACTCGTACAAAAAATGACACTCTGGTTTTTGCAACAGGATAATGTTATTAATTCAATCAACACATGGTGCATCAATACATAAAAAAATAAACAAAAATGGATTTAATTCTTGAAATTTACAGTTGACCAGCTCACATGCATTATCACTAGTAATCATATATCCTCTGGAACTTGCAAGAATGTTTCAATCTTCAATGAATAATTACTTTCGAATCAGGTTGCAAGGGTTTAATCATTTCGTCACCGTTATTCTTATAGATTGAAATTGTGAAACTTACACCAAGCTATGAACCCTAACACACCATTTCAAACATCAATCCAAAGCGGAATGCTGGTTAAAACTCTGTTCTTAAGGGAATACACACTTACACCAAGAAATATTTCTAATTCAACTTGACCCAAATGCTCCAATCAGTCTTTTTAATTGACTTCCTATTGAAAACCCTAATCCCATGTAAGACAAAGAAAAACTACAGACATCTATTTAATCATACCAAGGAAAAGGAGAAGACTTTCTGCTTAGAATTGCTCTATGAATCATCTATTCTCTTTTACCTAATCAAAACCCTGGTCTCCCAGTGTCTTGCTAGCTGAGATCTCGAAAGAATATATCCATATCACTCTCTAATGAGTCTAACTTCACACTTCTATGTTGGTCTCAAGTAATAGTAAGATAGAACTCAAACGCAAACAAAAACTTTGCTTCTTCAAACCAAGTGTAAAGGATCCAAAAAAACTCATTTACTCGGTGATGAAATTCATCTATTATAACAACTGAACTGTGGCCATAAATCTGAGCTATGAACATCTATTGGTCACTCAATGCACTGGACTATTAAACAAACATAGAAGAACTAATCATCAAATCTCTTTACAATCTAATCTATGCTCTTTTTACTGGAGTCGATCTAGCCACACATGTTTCAGCCTTGAAACTTAGCAAAAGGATCAAATTTAAATGTGTACAAACTAGGCTCTGCCTTTCACACAAAAATTCCTTTATCTAGGGGCCAATGGGATATGTACTCAAGCTCTGTTTCTGAGAAAATCTCAATTCAGGATGATGCAGTCAAGGTGAAGGGTGGAACGAAGTCCATATGGAAGGATTCAAACTCGTTTACATCCAGAACAAAATTCCCAATTCAATCCTGGAGATATGTAATTGTTCCACTACGACAACATTCCAAAAATGCTGAGATCGATTTCTACAATGCTAGCTATGTAATGGAGGATTTAATACTGAGGCACTACAACAATATGAATCACCCAAATCTCAAGATTGATTTTCGAAAACAACTGTCTTTGCCATCTGACATTTAAATCAAATGATACTCATGCACTACAACAACAGAATCAAATCAAAACACAAATCGATTTCCAAAGATAACGCATTCTGCAATCTTACATTTAAATCAACGATACTTGGAAACTATAGCAAACGTGAATCAAGGCAAGACACAAATCGATTTTAAAAATAATTAACTCTGCAATCATAAATTTAAATCAACGATATTTGGGAACTTCAGCAAATGTGAATCAAGCCAAGACACAAATTGATTTAAAAATTAATTAACTCTACAATCATAAATTTAAATCAACGATATTTGGGAACTTCAGAAAATGTGAATCAAGCCAAGACACAAATAGATTTAAAAAATAATTAACTCTGCAATCAGAAATTTAAATCAAACGGTGTCTATGAATTACCTCTAGCTAGTTCTACTGGGCTTAACCAGTCATGGTGGGCCCTTGCCACACCCAAGAAAGCGTTGATTACAATACTAACTTACACATATAGCAATTTGGTTCATAGATTCATCAAATCTATGACAATCCCCAGTCAATCAAGAAGGCATCAACATTTGAATTTGACTTTTTATTTAGAACATGAAATCACAGTTTACATTGACAGCTGAAAAACGTAATACATTAACCTCTCTATCAAAATACGAGTCTCTGCCTTTATAGGCATTCTTAAGTTGAAAAAATAGTAGAAGTTTCCATTACATGGTAGGACGTTGGAAACCATAGATATGGAATCCATGAAATCAGCATTAACCTATCCTAAATTTACACTATCAATTATTTATTACAAACCACATGCTGCTATAATAAAAAGGGTCCTAATTTTAGTCAACCGAATTCCACCATACATAAAGTGGCTAGCTAGTCCTTCCTCAATCTTTGACTTTGTCGAGGTGGTGGATGGAACATCGAATTTTCTGAGCTGGGGCTTTGAGCTGGAGCTTCTATGCTAGCATATCAACTACAAGATGGTTGAAGGAACATAATCTTCCTCTAAGTCAAAGAGCTAATCAACAAGTCCTGCAAGAAATCCATCATTTTGCCCATAGTAGTAACTTAACAAATAATTATGTTACTAAAAATGCCTAAACTAGCTATAGAATAGTAAAAACAATTATACTTGTACTGATTTTACCTTTAAATATAATTGCTGAAAGTCTAGCCATATTAGGGATTAGGAGAGGAAAAAGGGAGTATATATGTGTCAAAACTAGGCCAAAAGGGACTAAGAAGGTGAGGAATTAAAGACAAAAATTAGCCTCAACATCTCCCCCACACTTGAGCTAAGGCATGTCCTCATGCCTCCAAGTCATCACTGTCCAGTCAAAAATTAGTTGCTTGGGCCAACTTCTCCAAACTTTTCCTGAATGAGGTTGAGCATTTTGTGAACTATGTAGCCAATCTTCTAGCACTTGTCTTCTCTGTAAAATAAATTTTAGATGTTTTCCATGATTTCAACCTTCGATATTTCCTTCAAAGCTCATCATTCTATACATATAATCGGAGGTTCTCTTCTCTTAAATGATCATTTACCTTACTTACATATTGAAATAGTGTTTTAAACCTGTGAGCCTTGTTCCTCAACTTAGAGATTTTCTTCTGAAGTCTTGCTGCTCTAATTTTGAAATTTTCTTCTTCATCAGGGATTGAAATATTTACTGGAACTGTTGACTGTTGGGGATGACCTTCATCTGGCATGTGGCCCATACCCTGATTTGGAAAAGGACCCTGCTGCTCTGGGCTTAGGGAAGCAGGAGCAGGGGTAGAAGCATGTACATCTTGGGCAATATTATTTGGATTATGAAACTGATGGGAAGATGAGGGTGATGAAGGAAATTGGGGAGAAGATGAGGGAGAGGGAGTAGTGGAATACGGGAATGAGGGCCCAAAAATGTGTTGGGAATCAACAGTGGTGCAAGGGGACTTACCCATGCTTCTGGTTCTTCTCTTCTCTAGTATGATAGTCTTGAAAGTGGGAACTAGAGATTTACTAGCATGATTTGAGTTTTTCCTCAGCTACGATTGTGACCTTGTTGAGTTGGGGTATTTTCAATTATTTCTTCAGGATGGGACAAGGCTTTCCTTCTTCATTTTCCTAACTGTCATTTTTATGGTCCAACTTCATGACTAAAGGAAGGATCGGGCCTTGTGGCATTTTTGGTTGGAAGTGCAACAGATTGGGTGAGTGAATTTGGTGCAGCAGGGATGTAGGATTATAATTGGTTTGGAAGGAAAACAAATGAGAGTAGAGGCATAGGGAACATGGTAAAATAGTATGCACTTGTAATAATCATTAAAACTACCTATAACTAAATTAAGCAGATTAATCACATACTTGTGTCACTTAAATGATATTGGGAATGAAAATAGAATCATATCTTATGAATACAGGAGCAGGTCTACTATTCGAGATTTAGCTTCTGCGGTAATGACAATCATGGTCAATAGTAAAATGTGCAACAAATAGTGATATCCAGGTCAATCAGACTTTTAAGCCTAGGCTACAATTCCAGGATTGTACTGTTGTTAAAAATAGAGATTTGCATAGTTTATTGGTACCACAAACTGTTCATGACCATGTTGTAGCTTCGAGACAGTAGATTGCCAAACGAAGATTTTGGTCCAGTATTCAAATGTTCAGGTACAAAGATGACAAAGATGAAAAATTTAAATTAACTCAAGTATGGAGCTGATTTTTGTGAAGAACAGAACATCTCCAATTTCTCTGACCAAGTTCCACACAGATTTTGTGAGGTGGCACTGGAACATGTCCACCATCTCATGTAATTTAACTAGGCCTGAGATGGTAACTGCCTGGGGAATTTCTATTTAGGGAGCTTGAAATGTCCTGAAAGAAGGCTCCAAGGGGGGTTTCTTTTCCGTAACTATTCCAGTGGGCCCGGAAAAGAATAATTCAATGCCCATTATATCCCTAGGCTACCAACACATTATTTTTTTATCGGGCCTAAGGTAGTTCCTTCTCGAGGAATTCATATTTAGGGAGTCCAAGTTGCCCATAGAAGACTCCAGGGAGTTTCTTTTCTATAGTTATTTCCTTGGGATGGGAAAAGAATAATTCTATGCCCAAGGAATCCCTAAACTTCCATTGGTCCATAAATTTTACGAGCCTAGATCAGTCAGTGCTCGAGAGCTTCATTTTTTGAGTGTCTAAAGACATATAAAGAAGACTCCCACTGTTCCTTTTCCATAAGTAATCTGGCAGGCCTGGATAAAGGAATAATCCCACTCCTGCAGAATTTCACCTTTATTCTACATGGACTGTGGGGAGAACCACCTGTAGATATGGAAATTGGTAGTCCAATAGTCAATATATATATATATATATATATAACAAAAATCAATCAACAGATCCAGCAAGAGGCTGGTGTTGAGGAGGCAAATCCCCTTTGTGGACAGAGGCGATCCATACTAGCCCAGATCGGGTCTAGCAACAATCAAGTCACATAGTGACGCAGGTTCCTAGTTACAAAATGACAAAAATCATAAAAAATTGCCTACCTCAAAGCCTACGCAGTGGTCATTGAAGAAAGGATGACACATAATTCCCATCCCTCGCTTGGCAGATCATGATCCTTCCGCTCAACACGTCCAAACACCTACACACATGCAAAGAAACAACGACGTACAACGTAAAATCTAAAGCGTTTCACCATACACTAGTCAGAGAGGATATAATTCATTGCGTAAAGAAATAAACACATGAATGGAACCATAATCAAAGTCACTTATATTAAAATAACAAAGGAAAGATTACAACCCAAAGCTTTGACGCTTGATCTTCCTTTGGTGGGGCTGACAACGGAGCACATCTCAACAAATCCTGTCAGGAATCTAGAAAAAGCTCTCTCTCTTCACCTTGGCTCTCAATAGCTATCTGGCTATAGTTTCCTTCCTACAAGTTCAGCTAGTCAGCTATTCAACTAATGTTCAACCAGCACATCAATGGAAGATGGCTACATTTAAAGAGGAGAGGAGGAGGTTGGGATCCCTAAAATAGTGGAAGGGAGGCCTTATCCCTTGGGAGGTTTCCCCATAAGGTGGAAACAAGAGGCCAAAGGAGGAAGGCTGTGGTTATTTAGTCGAACCACTCCCTATGACTCATCCACGAAGTTGTTGTAATCGAAACTCCGCCTCTTTATTTAAAAAAATTTCCATAAGCGGATTGGCATGGGTTCTTAATTGGGACAGAGTGCTAGTTAGCGGGGGCTCAATGTTAATTTTCCTCATTGGCGCAACGACATAATGGGATATTAGCGCCAAGGAAAAAACAGGTGTCTTTAGTGGTCTGCTCAGGAAATGGTCAACAGAAGGAATGTTTTCCTCATGGCAAGGGATGCAATGATGGTATTTATAAGGCATGACACTGTGTATTAGTCATAGGAACGACCCTCCAATGGGTGAGATGGGGATTGCAGGGATAGTGACAAATTGATGTGTAACAGATGCCCCCTAAAGCATGAGGTCCGAGAGAGAGGGAGGGGTGAAATGCTTTATGAGAACATGGCCAACTAAAAACACTACCTTCGGAAAACCTGCATACAAATACAACTGATATCTCTGATACATGATGTGTGGTATGAGCACAACCATCTATAATAGAGTGTACAAAAATCGGGATCCAAGGTATGGACACAGCCATCCAGTAAAAAAGGATAAAAAAATAGACTCAGGTATGTTCACAGCCATCCAATTAAATGAGTCATGTAACTAATCATGCTAATACACAAAGAATCCACAGCCTGGATTTAATTAGACAAAATCCAGGGTCTTGCACTCCATCTCGACCCAAACAGAGTACAAGTCCAAGAATGTGAATAAGTGAGCTGAAGTTGAACATCCAAGAACATCGTCTGATTACCAACCAATAATGAAAGCCATTAACAGACACAAGAGGAACCACCAATAATGAGGATGGCCCTCAAGGTACTATAGGTACAATCCACAGAATGTGAATAGTGAGCTAGTGTCCAACACCCACAAAATCATTTGATCGAAGGCCAATGATGAAAACCTTGCATCGAATGCGAAGAACCTGCCATTGAGGCATGCAGGCTCCAAGGTACCTGAAAGGAGTCTCTAGATTAGCTTCCTAGATAATGAACTAAAGTCGTCAAGAAGTGACCTTGATCGAAGGTGGGCCATAGTGCTTCCCACATCATTGACGTGAGACATAGGAACATGATTTTTTTGAACCAATATCAGTAGAGGATCAGAGGGAGGTTGAAAACTGCAAAGCCCAACTTCTCTTGAACATATCGGCGACACGACACTAGATTTGGCAGTATCTTGACATCAAAATATCTGAGGTCATGATGACGTGGAGAAGAGAAGATGAGTGGTCAAAAAATATTACCCAAACCCACAGAGGCAAGCACATAATGAGATGAGATGTCCCCAACTCGACATGAATGCAAACAAGTGCCATGTTCAAGAGCAACATACTGCCGACATGATGGTGATAATGGTTCCATTTTTCCCCCACCATTTCTGGCGAGTACCCCAATTATTTTTGGAAACTAGCTTGAAGGGGATAGCATATTCTTGCGATATAAGTTTTTCCTTCAGACAAATCCAACATAGTACATTTAATGAGCCCTAGGAAGGAGGAACTCAAGTATCGTCATTATGACAGAGTTCGATGTCATCAGGTTTTAATGAGTCTGACAAAGGAAAAACTCGGCATCTTTTCATATTAGAGAGTTTGAAAACAAGGCAGAAAAGAAAACTCCAGCAGTCCATTTTTGTAAATAGTCCGACAGATCTGAAAAGGTAGAAAACTATGTCTAGGAGAACCTCCTAGTCACGATAGGCTAGGGTATTCCTTTTTCGTAAATAATCTATCCCAGCCCGAAAAAGGGGTAAACGCATACTAGGTAGATGTCACTTTCACAACCATTTAACAAGTTCAAAACGACAAGAGTCTCGACAATCTTTTCAATTTTTAAGAGTCGGGAAAAGAGCTAAAAGTTGAATCCTCTTGAAGGAACGAGTGGTATAAAGGGTAGCAACTAGTTTCAGTAATGGTGGAACTACTCAGAACAAATAAAGGTTAAGAGGTTGGCTAACAAGACCACCTATCGTAGCAGTTCCTCAGGAACAGGTAAAACAACCAAGTGAAGGCATATGATCGGCCAAGCAGATATTGACAATGGAGTGAGAAAACCAAGGCTCATATGGCAAAACCAGGCTGATAAAATGGCAATCAGAAGAGGTAAAATGGGGATGGTTTCATTTTTACACAATCTTGAAATTAGGAAACTTTGCTCGAAGTTGGTTTCATTTTTACACAAGCTTGAAACAAAGATAAATTATGCTTGAAACCGGTTTCATTTTTACGCAAGCTTGAAACAGAAACAAACTATGCTTGAAAAAGTAAGCATGCCCCCAGCATGGTGACTCAATTTGAGTTACATGCCCCCCAAGCTTCAATCCATATGAAAGGCAGACGAAGTGGAGGTTCAAATTACGAGATCAAGAGAAAGACTCGACTGATATTTTATGAGATCTTAGCAAAGAATCGAATTGAACAGGAACATGTTTCATTATTTTAACGAGGTTGACACATTAAAATAAATATCCTCAGATGACCTTGTTTCATTTTTTAACGAGGTTGATACAGAAGAAAAACTATCCTTGGAACACCTTGTTTCATTTTTTAATGAGCTTGACACAAGAAAACGAACTCTGCTCTTGACACCTTGTTTCATTTTTTAACGAGCTTGACACAAGCAAAAGAACTCTGCTTTGACACCTTGTTTCATTTTTTAAGGAGCTTGACACAAGAAAACGAACTCTGCTCCAACAAGCTTGTTTCATTTTTTAAGGAGCTTGACACAAGAAAACGAACTACGCTCTGACAACCTTGTTTCATTTTTTAAGGATCTTGACACAAGAAAACGAACTCTGCTCCGACAAGCTTGTTTCATTTTTTAAGGAGCTTGACACAATAAAATGAACTATGCTCTGACAACCTTGTTTCATTTTTTAAGGAGCTTGACAAAAGAAAACAAACTCTGCTTTGATATACCTCATCATAATGAACAAGAAGTCATTTCTTCCAAGAGTTGTTCATCCGATGGAAGGAAAACATCTTGGAAGTCCGGACCCAATGCCCCCAGCACACGATGTACAATGGCGCTATCACTTAATATGGGCACAGGACAGGTAGCCACATAATTTATATGTGGCGGGGATGACACAACGGGCGGATAAATATCTGGGAGGGACGATGGCGGACTAGCTTCTATATTAGGACCGAAGAATGCTTGCTGATCGATGGTCACGATTCGACATTGGTGTGGAAAACACATCACATGAAAGAGGGAGGAGACAAGCGCTCCCATGGCATAAGTATAATCATGGCCCAGGAGTAAATTAAAGTCCAAGGGGCTAGGTACAACCATCACGTCCATATGGATAGTTTTCCCTCCCAAAGTAATAGGCAACTTCGGAAGGATCCCTAACGGTTGACTAGTTCTTCTATTAAACACCAACAAATTCTGGGTAACAGGCACAAGCGGCGACGAGCTGAAAGCTTGACAAGTAGTTGAGGATAAAATACTAACATATGCGCTTTCATCTATAATGGTGCTAGGTACGACCAGAAGGAAGGTTTGTACTGTTATCTCGAAAGGCACATAAGATGGAAGGCGATATCCTACAAATCGATTCCAATCAAAGGAAGCGACACAACTACTCGGAGGGGCTACCATTGAACCGAAATGGTCTTCCCCTGGTGTTATGGAAGAAGAAGGAGCATCCTCCATGACCTCCATCATGGATTTGGGAGGGGTATCCTCCGGGACCTCCATCATGGGAGGCAGAGGAATAGCTTCTTGAGATATAGGGACAGGAGAATCTTTCTCCAAGTCCAAGGAATCTGAAGAAACAAGAAGAATCCTAGGGATGTGAGATCCACTCTCAACGGAAAAGACCTGGTGCATCGTAGACGGGGCCAGCTCAACTGATCCCACGACCAATGGTTGGTCACGGATGGATTCATGAAAGTGAATTTCTGGGGGAGTGGGATCAAGCAAGGATGACTCTTGACTGATTTTGGAATCAGCTGGTGGAGGACTCAAAGAAAGTTGCTTGTAACCAGCTGGAAGGCATGGTGTAGAAACATTCAAGTTGTCCAAAACTCTCTTGGCTTCATCCACATATGGACAAAGGTGAATGCATGATGCCCTTCACACAACTTACAGGGATTGGTGAGCTGACCCTGCATCTTAGGAGCTTTACCAGCACTAGCTGAATACGTGCCCCCAACCTGACTCGCAGAAGCCAAAGGCAATGGCAGATTACCATTGGACCATACTTTGAGCACCTTGGGAATACTAAGGCAATCTCGAAGAAGATGGTTTCCCTGGCACAACATGCAAGGGAACTTAACTTTCCGTGGAGGTTTGGAAGGTTTATCATGAGCATATATTTTAGAAATAGTAGCTGCAACCTTAGCCTCTTTCTTATCTAACTTCTTCTTCTTTGTCTTATTCTTCTTCTTCTTAGGCACCTGGGTACTAGAATCCAAAATTTCACTAGGCGAAGTAGAAGAGGAGGACGTAGAAACAGGTGAAGAAGAGGAGATGTCCACCTTGGAATCAACATGGTGTTGTTCAGGCAGAGGAACTGATTGAATAGTAGCTAGGACATTCGGGACCACAGAGGTTGAAAACAACCAAAAAGGCAACCCAACAGTTAACCCAAGAAGGGACAATGTTGCTATATAAGGAGCACCAACATTTCCAAAAGCAGGAAAAGGACCAGGATTCCCTTCGAGGGGATTCCTTGGTTGGTGAACTCTGAAAAATTTGCCATCGAAAACAAAAAACAACACCCTAAGGAAACTAACTTTAACCAAGAATATTTTGTGGGCAGTTAATTTTTTAAAACATTGAAACAAAACTCTACCGTTACATATTTTAAGAGTCAAGAAACAAGTAAAATATGACTCTATCTCTTTCAGTTTGGAAACAAGCATGAAAGGACAAGCACTTGACGATATTTTCAAATTTAGGGAGTCGGTAAAGATCAAATTGACTGCTCTGGTAATCTAGGTAAGAGGTGTACCAAGTTTTCGTGAACTGCAATATACACCTTGGTGATTAAATGAAAGATAAATGACCAAGGACTTTCCATAAGTGTAGCTAGTCTCCCCGAATGTTGTGTTCGGTGTATCACGATTACAAGGCGGCAGACTCGGCTTCCTATGGATAAAGTATTTGCAACCTAATGGGGTCTCCCATTATATACGTGATGGTATGGGGAGCACAAGTCCGTACTAGCACTGTCTAGAGCCAAATGGTGAACGACAACTACTAGGTTTAATGACGCCAGAACACGTCACTAGCCTAGATCACTAAAAATGTTTCGCTAGGTTTCAATACTTCCTTGACTGAATAAATTTTATGGTTGATCTTCAATTATGTCTCAGTTTCAAGGCCTTACTTCATGTCATCTGAAAATCTCCTATACATAGCTATATGAGGAAGGAAATATTTCAATTCGATGAATGCTATCTAGTTAAGGGAAGAGATTCAAACAATTATGCAATAGACAAAAATACTGAAAACGAAAATTTTTCCAAACTAGATGACTTTCAGTATTCAAAATTAATCTCAAACATTCAACAATGCGAATAATGCAATGTATTCTATGTAAAATCCTCTTTTTTGAAAACTATGCAATTGTAATCTATGCAAAATTTCCTTTTTTGAAAGAATAAGAATGCACTCAATGCATTTTTCGATGAAATGCACGCTTTTAATGAAAGAGAATGAACTCAAAGCGATTTTTAGCTTTCAATCATTAAACAATGCGATCTAAGTTCAATGATAAATCTCAAAAATACTTTTCAATGCAATGTGATCTAATTCATTCTAACAAAAAGAAAACTTTGAGACGGAAACTAAATGAATGCAAATCTTCTTAATGAAGGATAAATGCAAAAGAGATGCAAACAAACACTGAGAATGCAATCGTTGTTTTAAACACTTTGTAAAAAAATTCCTCAAAAGGTTACAAGACACATGAGGTCAACATAAAGAGGACTTCCAAAGCATGAGATAAAAACAAAGCATTCATTCCCTTTTACATCAAGCAATCATGGAAAGAAGACATTCCAACTAAACAATGAGCAATGTAATCTATTCTCATACAGGGAAAAAATCGGAAGGGAAATACACACTGGTGAAGGATTTAGGGAAAAAAACTCAATTTTCACACATCTTGAAATTGGCACGAATTTTGTGGGCGAAATTAGCACCAACTGGCGTGACTTGCTCACTGACAACTAGCGCCAATGGCTAATTGCCGCGGGTGGCTAACTGACAACAAGCGCCAACACCTGAAAATGAAAAAACAAAGAATTTCTCCAAACCAAGACTAGACTCACCACTTCAAGAAAAAACTAAAAATAACCCATAAGAAAAATTACTAACCAAAAAAATCTCGAACAAGGGAAAACCCTAGCACCTATAGGAAATGGCGCGACTATCTAGCTGTAATCCGCGCTAGACAGTGGATGGCGCGAGTGATGAACTGGAAACTTGCACCAATGGGCATGAATATCAAGGTGGAAATTGCACCAATCAAGCCAACCATGAAAAGATGAAAATTCCAGAAAGGCAGAGGTCAAATCTGATCCTTTGGGGCTGAACAAGGGTCTACGACCAAGGAGGGTGAACCAGAAGAGCAAATAAATCAATCAAAATCCAAAAACAACCAAAAGAGGAAGGACTAAATCCAACTAACTCCCCAATGGAGTCACCATTTTTTTGAGGAGGTAAATCCCCTCTAGGGACAAAGGAGATCCCTACTAGCCCAGATCAGGTCTAGTAATGATCAAATCATGCAACGACGCAGGTTCCTAGTTAAAAAGTGACAAAAATCATAACAATTTTCCTACCTCAATTCCTACACAGTGGTCGTTGAAGAAAGGATGACAATTCCCATCCCTCGCTTAGAAAATCACGATCCTTCCACTCAACATGTCCGAACACCTACACACATGCAAAATAAAATGATGTACAATGTAAAATCTAAAGTGTGTAACCATACATCAATCAGAGAGGATATAATTGATTACGTAAAGAAATAAACACATGAATGGAACCATAATCAAAGTCTCTTATATTAAAATAACAAAGGAAAGATTACAACCCAAAGCTCTAACGCTTGATATTCCTTCAGGTGAGCTGATAACAGAGCATGTCTCAACAAATCCTATCAGGAATCTAGACAAAGCTCTCTCTCTTTGGCTTGGCTCTCAACAACTATCTGGCTATAGTTTCCTTCCTACAAGTTCAGCTAGTCAGCTATTCAGCTATTCAATTGATGTTCAACCAGCACAACAATGGAAGACGGCTATATTTATAGAGGAGAGGAGGAGGTTGGGATCCCTACAATAGTGGAAGGGAGGCCTTATCCCTTGGGAGGTTTCCCCATAAGGTGGAAACAAGAGGCCAAAGGAGGAAGGTCGTGGTTATTCAGTCGAACCACTCCCTATGACTCATCCACGAAGTTGTTATAACCGAAACTTTGCCTCTTTTTTTTTTTTTAAATCCATAAGCAGATTGGCGTGGATGCTTAACTGGGATAGAGTACCAGCTGGCGTGAGGGCATAACAGGCTCCCAGCACCAAGGAAAAAACAGGTGTTTTTAGTGGTCTTCTTAGGAAATGGTCAACAGAAGGAATGTTGTCCTCATGGCAAGGGATGCAATGATGGTATTTGCAAGGAATGACACTAATTATTGGTCACAGGAATGACCATCCAATAGGCAAGATGGGGATTGCAGGGACAATGAAAAATTACTGTGTAACAGCTGGTCATTTCCATGAACAAGCTATAGTCTTGGATCCTTCTGAATGTCCTGAAAAAAAAATCATGTGAGAGTGGTTTATGGTAAACTTTTAGCCAATGGCCATTCACCACAAAGGAAGTCTGCTCATTATCAATGGTTCTAATACGAACTGAACCATTGTCAAAAACTTCAACTACCTCATAGGGTCCCAACCAACGTGTAGATAACTTACCTTTAAAGTGTTTGAACTTACTGTCATACAACTGTAAGTTTTAACCCTGAACAGAAATTATCTACACACGAATCTTATAGCAGAAAATAAAAAATTGTGAGAGCATAAAACATAAAACAGATAAACACAGAGATTTTCCCCTAGATTCCAAATCGAGATAACTAGATTGATTTTTCATTATATTCCTTTTAGTGTTACAACACATATATATACATGCCGAAGCATACATAAACCCCAATCCATTAACCCTGGATTAGAACATAACTGTAATTCCCTTGACCTATCTACAAAAATACCAGGGGCTGAAAACCATCATACCCGAAAACCATGTGAAAAAACCATGCACAAAACCATGGGCATGGACCACCCACCAGAAATTAAGGACCAAAAATATAAAACATACCCCAAATTCTCCCACTTGTTTTCTTTTCGCAGGGAGGCCACAAGAGAGCTTATTCATTGGCCCAATTCTTCAACACCCATTGTTTCTCTACACCAAGAGAACTTCTGAGTGCTCACATACTTTGTTAATGCATCTGCAACATTCTTCAAAGTGTCCACCTTTACCAGCAACACCCTTTTAGCCTCAACCATATCTCTAAAAAAGTGATATTGAACATCAATGTGCTTTGTCATTGAATGATAAGTAGGGTTCTTAGCCAAGAAAATTACACTTTTTCTATCACAGTATATCCTTATAGCTTGTTGTACCAACCCCATACTTGACCACAATCTCTGCAACCAAACCGCCTCCTTGCTTGCATGAGTGGCTGCCATGTATTCTTCCTTTGTAGTTGAAAGAGCCACTACAGACTGTCTTTTACTCATCCAACTGACTACGCCTCCAAATAGGCTAAATACATACCCACTTGTAGATCTTCTTTGGTCTAGAACTCTAGCCCTGTCTGCATCAACAAAACCACGAAGGTCCAACATTCTTTCCAATCCTGGTCTTCCTCGATAGCACAAGCCATAATCACTAGTGCCACGCAAATATATGAAAACCCACTTCACTATTGTCCAATGCTCCTTCCTTGGGTTTGACATAAACTTTCTCAATACTCCTACTACATGTGCAATGTCTGGTCTAGTACAAACCATTACATACATCAAGCTACCCACTGCACTTGCATATGGAACACGAGACATATCCTCCTCTTCTTCTTGTGTCTTGGGACACTGTTCAGCAGACATATTTACACCTACAGGAATAGGAACATTCACCGGTTTACTATCCTGCATATTGAACCTCTGCAATATAGTCTCTACATAATTCCTCTTATTTAACCAGAGCTTCCTCTTTTCCCAATATCTCTTAATTTTCATGCCCAAAATATAGTTTGCAGCACCAAGATCCTTCATGTTGAATTTGGAGAACAGTTGGGTCTTCAAATCTTGGATAATTTCTTTTTCATTTCCAATCAAAAACATATCATCCATATACAAGACCAAATGAATAATATGGTCACCAATTAATTTAAAATAAACAAAGTGATCCTCCTTGCTTCTGGTGAATCCAAGTCCCCATATATAGGTATCAAATTTCTGATACCACATCCTTGGTGACTGTTTTAACCCATACAGAGACTTCTTCAACCAGCATACTAGTTATTTCTTACCCTTCACCATAAAACCTTCATGTTGCTTCATGTAGATATCCTCTTCTAGATCCCCTTGAAGAATTACTGTCTTCACATCCATCTGTTCTATCTCAAAATCAAATGTAGCAGCAATAGATAAAAGTAATCTAATAGAAGTAACTTTGTCAACAAGATAAAAAATATCACCAAAATCAATTCCCGGCACCTGGGAATAACCATTTTCTATCAACTGAGCTTTGTATTTCTCCACCTTGCCTTCTACATTCATCTTCTTCTTAAACACCCATTTTCTCCCGATGGTCTTCCTTCCAGGCGGCAACTCCACCAGATCCCATGCCTCATTTTTGTGCAAGGATGCCACTTCATCAACCATGGCCTCCTTCCAAAGTTTTCCATCCTCTGAATCTACTGCCTCCCTAATAGTTCTGGGATCATCATAAGTTATAGTTAAGGAAAAATATGAACAGAAAGAATATGGACTATACCTTTCTGGTTGCCTTCTTTCCCAAACTAATCTTCTCATAGCTAGAGTTTGTGGCTCTTCCTCTTCTGAATCTTCTTCTGCTGTAGAGTCT
This sequence comes from Pinus albicaulis, assembly GCA_034641835.2. Taxonomy (NCBI): domain Eukaryota; kingdom Viridiplantae; phylum Streptophyta; class Pinopsida; order Pinales; family Pinaceae; genus Pinus; species Pinus albicaulis. Next base: position 757,746,055 of record CM076584.1, on the reverse strand, counting down.
GATTCATAATCCTTTAGCTCAAATTTTATCTTCTCAAGTTTTTTTGGTATGACTTCATGTTTAACAACATCTTTCACCTCTCTAAACACCACATGTCGGTTGTACACAACCTTCCTTGTTTCTGGGTTCCAGAGCTTGTAACCTTTTAAACCATCCTTATACCCAATAAAGATGCACCTTTCAGATTTATTATCCAACTTGGTCCTTTTCTGCTTTGGAACATGTACATATGCATCACATCCAAATACCCTTAGATGTGAAAGAGAGGGTTTCTTACCAGTCCCCACCTCATGTGGAGTCTTATCCTCCAACACTGATGAAGGTTATCTGTTAACCAAATAGCATGCAGTCTCCACTTCCTCTGCCCAGAATTCTTGTCCTAACCCGGTACCACTGAGCATGCTTCTTGCCTTTTCCATCAGTGTTCTGCTCATTATTTCTGCAACTCCATTTTTCTGAGGTGTGTATGGAGTAGTCTTCTGCTGTGCTATACCACAATTATTACAGAACTCTTCAAATTCCTTCTTACAAAACTCTCCACCATTATCTGTCCTCAGCGCCTTTATCTTCTTCTCTGTCTAGTTTTCCACCAGAGCCTTAAATTATTTAAATTTGTCAAATAATTCATATTTCTTCCTCAAGAAATATATCCATGTATTCCTTGAGAATTCATCTATGAATGATACATAGTACACAGACTTTCCCAGTGATGGAACTGACACAGGTCCAAACACATCACTGTGCACTAGTTCTAATATCTTGTTCGCCCTCTTAGCACCAGAAGGAAAACTCACCCGATTCTGCTTCCCATATACACAATGTTCATAGAAATAAAAATCCAGAGAGAAATTAGACATACCTTCTACCATACCATTTCTATGCAGTATCCGAAGGCCCTTCTTTCCAATATGTCCAAGCCTTTGATGCCATAACATGGTCTTTTCTCTAGAGACAGCTAGGCTTTCCGCTCCACTTTCAGGAATCATAGAACTGTTACACCCATCAATAACAGTGCTACCTTGTAGCTTGTACAGAGTTCCAATCCGAACTCCCCGCATTAATACCAGTGCTCCCTGAACCATCTTGCAGGCATCTTTCTCGAAAATTGTTTTTACACCTACATCATCCATCTTGCTTACAGAAATCAGATTTCTGGCCAATGCAGGAATATGTAGAACACCAGGAAGTTTTCTAATGTATAAATTTGAATAACTGATATATTATTCACCGAGAATCTCTTTATCACACACTATTTTAGCTTCATGCACAATACAGAATCTCTTCTACCATTGATCATTACATGCAGAAATAAAATCAATTGCATGCACACATTAAAACCATAAACAATCACACATATGAACACAGTATTTCATGGGAAAGCTTAAAGCTGAAAACCCCAAATATCTATATATTATATTTCATAGAGATCATGTAACAATAATTATACAAAGCTCCTCACAAGCTCTCAGTACAAATCTCCAATTTCTACACACTAATCAAGCTAGATCTAGCAAAACACATGCTCCAATATCTGCCACCTGATAGCCTACCTCTATTGTGTAATCAATGCTGTAGAATGGTTCATAAATAAATTTGAACCACCTAGCTTGTACTGCGCAATCCTCATTGGCTTCTCCAATCACTGATTGTTGCAAATCATGCAACAGTATAGTCACAACTGATAGTCACACTGCTCTTTCACCTATCTCTTCACTGGTCTCCATTGAAACTATCCATGTATTGAAGTTAACTGATGTATTATTTAGTTGATTAATGAGTTTATAATTAGTGAATTAATTATTAATTAATTCACACCACTCTCACTAGTGTATCAAAAAGTTAGACTAGATACAACTAGCTCAACTATGTTTAGATTAGTTAAACTGAACACAACTCCATTAACTTCCTCAATCAACTCCACCAAACTCTCTCGCATGAGTTATAAATGAAGTATCCATGAAATAGCTCCACTTAACCCTTAGGAATAGCGTAATTCCTTTTGTCAGCTCGTGTGCCACATCTGTGCACTTAACTAAAGTTTTCCAAGAGAATAAGATAATGTTTATAGTCCAAATATTATTAAGAGCTAATAATATTCGACATATCTATTTTTAGACTGGAATTTCACCCAATATGTCTAAAAATATAAGTCCATCTATTTTTCCAACTTGACCAACCATCCACAAATAGCATCCTGCAACTCATAGAACATGATCCATATGTCTAAAAATAGACATAGTCTAAAAATAGACTTTGCGCCAAAAATAGCCTGCGGGCCCAATTAGTGAAGGCGACTTCTTTCCACTAAGCTCATCATTTTGTTGCAATCTTAACAATCCCTCTCAATGAGATAAGGATTATCTACCACCCCTATCCTACCTCTGTGGTATTCAAATTTTCTCCTGGTGAGCGCCTTCGTCAAGATATCAGCATCCTGATCGTCCGTGGGAATATATGAAAGTAACATGACCTTCCGCTGCACACAATCTCTGATATGATGATACTGGATGTCAATGTTTTTATATCTATCATGAAATACTGGATTAACCAAGAGTTTGATGCAACTCTGATTATCACAATAAATCACATTAGGATCTAAGTGTGAACCGAACAACCCGACTAGGATCTTCCTCATCCATATAGCCTCACATGCAGCCAAAATCGCTGCTATATACTTGGCCTCTGCCAAAATGAGTGCCACAGATCTCTGATTCTTGTTGTACCAAGAGACTGCTATAGACCCGATACTGAAAATCCCTCCAGATGTGCTCTTTCTGTCCGTTGGGCTCCCTGCCCAATCTGCATCCATGAAGCCACACAGCTTCACCTCATCATACCATAATCCATATCTCGATGTGCCTCTGAGATATATCAATACATGCTTGCCTACCTTCCAGAAGAGTTTGGTAGGCTTAACCATAGCTTGTGAAAGCTGGTTAACAGCATAGCATATGTCAGGTCGTGTATTGACCAGAGACATAAGCGACCCCACCAACTGTCGATAAACAGTGGGATCCACTACCTCTGCCGAAGTAGCATCCTCCTTCCTCCAACCACCAGGAAGAGGAGTATCAACAAGCTTGCGGCCATGCATGTTGAACTTCTCCAATATCTCCCGGGCATACTTGCCTTGAGAAACAAACAATCCATCACTGCACTGCCAAATTTCCAATCCCAGGAAATAATGAAGGAGGCCCAAGTCCTTCATCTCAAACTCCTTTGCAAGATTAACCTTGCATGAGTGTATCAACAGTTCATCACCTGTCAAAATCAAATCATCTACATAAAGTACAATGATCAGTAACTTACCCTCCACCACAATCTAGTATAGGTTCGGATCCGCCTTACTCTTGGAGAATCCAAGTCCGGTGAAATAACTGTCTATCCATGTGTACCAAGAACGAGGTGCTTATTTCAACCCATACAATGCTCTTTTGAGCCTGCACACATGCGACTTGCTGCTGAAGATCTCGAAACCTTCGGGCTGCTCTATGTACACCTCCTCCTCAATCACCCCATTGAGGAATGCAGTCTTCACATCCATCTGATGAATGTGCCACCCAATCTACGCTGAGAGAGCAAGAATTGTCCGTATGGAAGAATACCTTGCGACAGGTGCAAAGGTTTCCTCATAATCGATCCCCTCAATCTGTGAGAAGCCTTGGGCAACAAATCTTGCCTTTTACTACTCCACACTCATGTCAGCTGCTTTCTTCAGTTTGTAGATCCATATTGAACCCACCACTGATTTCCCTTCAGGCCTTGGGACAATCTCCCATGCACTGTTTCTGACAATCGAATCATACTCTTCCACCATGGCATCTACCCATGCGGGATCCTCCACAGCTTCTTCAAAAGAGGATGGCTCCGTCACGATACACTTTCTCATAAGAGCCATGTATCCAGTATACCGATCAGGTGACTGTCTCTTTCTGCACTGTGATGCTGGTGCTCCGTACAACCTTCTGTGCATCTTGAGCCAGTCGCTCGCCCTTCGTAGTGCGCTTCCACCATATGATGGTTGGCGCTTCATGAGTGGTCTCTTCCACTCCATGAACCTCCTCTTGTGGCTGATCCACATCCTGAGGCTCATCCTTAGGAACTAATAGCTCCTCATCTACATGCAAGTGTGGCTCCCTCTCAAGTGAACACTTCATGGCTTTCTCCTCATGAAATTTGATATCCTGTCACACAATAATGTTGCGACTGTCTGGAAAATACACACGATAGTTGTGGGGTGTATCATTGTACCCCACAAATATCCCAACCTATGTAGTCGGCTCCAGCTTCTTCCTGGCATCCTTCATCACATGAATGCAAACATGTGAACCAAAAATCCTCAGATGGGAAATATCAGGCCGCTTACTAGAAAATGCCTCCTTTGGTGTACTCATGCCAAGTATCCTGTGAGGACAATGGTTCTGCACATATACCACAGTATTGCATGCCTCGGCCCACAAGTGTATGGGAAGGCCATGATCATGCAACATCACCCGTGCAGCACCCACGATTGTTTTGTTCTTCCTCTTAGCAACCCCATTCTGTTGTGGGTTATGAGGTGCTATGAGCTCTCTTCGAATTCCTTCTGCACTGCAAAAGTCCTTAAACTCGCCAGAGTTGAATTCACCACCATTGTCGCTCCTAAGAGCCTTCACCTGCTTCCCCGATTCTTTCTCAACTAGTGCCTTGAACTCATAGAACTTTTACTATGTCTTGCTCTTCTTTTGCATGAAGAAGATCTAGCACTTTCGAGAAAAATCATCAACAAATACCACATAGTACCTGTGCTTTGCTGTCGAAGCTACTGAGAAAGGTCCACACACGTCTGTGTGAATTCTCTCAAGGATCGTCATGGCGCGACTATCCTTCTTGTGAAAGGTGGCTTTCACAAATTTTGCTAAGGTACATCCCTCGCATCGATCTGACTATGCAAGAGTACCCTTAGGAAGCCTAGTAGAAATCTGTTGCAGTATCTTCAAAGCTCCATGGTGAAGGTGGCCCAATCTCCAGTGCCACGACTCGCCATCATCCCGGCTCACCACTCCTTCTGCCTTGCCTGCCATTGCTACGCAGCCATCTACCTGTAATTGATAAAGGTTCTTAACTCGAACCCCTATCCTCCGAGTCTCACCAATTGCCTTACTGCGCAGGAAAGCCTTTCCCTCACTAAATACAACAACATATCCCTTGTCTTCTAACATCGCCACAGAGATCAGATTCTTCTTCAATCCTAGAACATGCATCACTTCCTTCAATACGAAGGGTTTACTAGACTCCCTCTCAAAGGAAATTGTACCAATAACGGTCGCACTGTATCTACCATCATCGCCCATATCGATGTGCACTCCAAGATATTTCTCATCCAGATCAGTAAACAAATCTCGATCTCCTGTCATGTGAAAAGAGGCACCACTATCAAGAAACCACACTGAACCCATCACACTTGAGACCAAGCATGCGATCAATGAAAAAACCAACTCAAACTACGAGGCTAATGCCTCTCCAGCTGCAGATCCAGCAACCTGCTTATTTTTCTTCTTCTGTGGACAACTAGTGGCATAATGTCTGTGTTGGTGACAGTGAAAGCACTTCACCTTGGACATGTCCTGCTTCTTGTCTTTCGCACTGGATTGAGAAGCATGCTTCTTGCTCTTCCCCTTATTTTCTTTGTCAGAAAAAGCATAATTTTATTCATATGAGTTCTTTGATGAAGATCCATCCCTGGTACTTTGCCTTATCTCCTCTTGCACAAGATCCGACCAAAGTCGCTCCCATCCTGGCAATTTCTCCCGACCATTGACAGAGTCCTGATAGGCATGCCAACTTTTAGGAAGCCTAAGAGAGCCAATCTCACCAAGTCCTCGTCATCAATAGCAACCCCCACACTTCCCAGCTCATCCTTGCATTGGATGAACTTCGTGAGGTACTTGGGCATACTGTCGCCTTTCTCCATTTTTATGTTTCTGATTTTATCCTTGAGTGCCAACTTCCTCTGGTCCCTCTTGCTTTGAAATAAATATGTCAAATATTTCCACATCAAGAATGGAAAAGCCTTACCATGAAGGCTGTACACTTGTGATCCTTCACACCTTCCAATATAATCCTTCGACACTTTGTTGTCTTCTTTTTCCATGCGTCAAGTATGGCAGCATCACTAGAAGTAGGTTTTGGAATTTCTGCATCTATGAACTCCTTCAACCCATTTTCATCCAACACCACCTCCATTCTGTCCTTCCATGCAATATAATTTGAGCTTCCCTCAAGGGCATACTCCAATTGCAATCCATTGAAAGACATCACAACTTCGACACCAAGAAAACACTACTGCAAATTCGAATTCCACCAACACAAAACTCAACCGCTTCAATGTTTTGCAATTGCTCCAATGATCAATATCACTCTGATACCATGTAGAAATTTGAATAAATGATATATTTTTCACCGAGATTCTCCTGATCACACACTATTTTAGCTTCATGCACAATACAAAATCTCTTCTACCATTGATCATTACATGCGGAAATAAAATCAATTGCATCCGCACATTAAAACCATAAACAATCACACATATGAACACAGTATTTTAGGGGAAAGCTTAAAGCTAAAAACCCCAACTATCTGTATATTATATTTCATAGAGATCATGTAACAATCATTATAAAAATCTCCTCACAAGCTCTCAGTACAAATCTCCAATTTCTACATACTAATCAAGCTAGATCTAGAAAAACACATGCTCCAATCTCTGCCACCTGATAGCCTGCCTCTATTGCATGATAAATGTTGTAGAATGGCTCATAAATAACTTCGAACCACCTAGCTTGTAATGTGAAATCCTCATTGTCTTCTCCAATCACTAGTTGTTGCAAATCATGCTATATTATAGTCACAACTGATAGTCACATTGCTCTTTCACCTATCTCTTCACTGGTCTCCACTGAAACTATCCATGTACTGAAGTTAACTGATGTATTCTTTAGTTGATTAATGAGTTTATAATTAGTGAATTAATTATTAATTAATTCACACCACTTTCATTAGCGTATCAATCAGTTAGACTAGATACAACTAGCTCAACTATGTTTAGATTAGTTAAACTGAACACAACTCCATTAACTTCCTCAATCAACTCCACCAAACTCTCTCACATGAGTTCTAACTGAAGTATCCATGCAATAGCTCCACTTAACCCTTAGGAATAGCGTAATTCCTTTTTTCAGCTCCTGTGCCACATATGTGCACTTAACTAAAGTGCTCCAAGAGAATAAGATAATGTTTATAGTCCAAATATTATTGAGAGATAATAATATTCGACATATATATTTTTAGACTGGCAATCTAAAAATAGATTCTACCCAATATGTCTAAAAATAGAAGTCCATCTATTTTTCCAACTTGGCCAACCATCCACAAATAGCATCCTACAACTCATAGAACATGATCCATATGTCTAAAAATAGACTTTGCGCCAAAAATAGCCTGCGGGCCCACTTAGTGAAGGCAACTTCTTTCCACTAAGCTCGTCATCTTGTTGAAATCTCAACATCTAATCCTTCCACCTTGTAGCTTCAGCTTGAACTTTCCACATTCGATGATTCTGGCCTTCCTAACATCCCCTAGGAAGACATCACCACCATCATATCTCTCATACTTTCAGAACCACTCCCTATGGGGAGTGAAGTGAAAGGATGCACCTGAGTCAATCAACCATGACTCATGATATACATGTGTATTTGAAGAAGATGCCAAATACACATCCCCACCTTCATCCGAGGTGGTTTTTTCCTCTGCAAAACGAGTATCATCAGATCCCTTTCCTTTCTCAGGAGCTTTAGCTCTGTAGTCCCTTTTGTAGTGCCCTTCCTTTCTGCATTTCCAACATACCATTACAAACTTTCGAGGAGATTTAGATCTCCCTCTAGATTTGGATCTCCCACTCGAAACCTTATTCTTGTTTCTATTTTGGGACCTTCCTTGTATAGATAAGGCATCTCCATTCTGGCCCTCCATATTTCTCTGTCTCATTTCCTCCGACAATAAGGCTGAGACAATGTCATCAAAATTCAAGGTAGTTGTATTGCTACCTATTGCAATAACTAGAATGTCCCACGAGTCTAGTAGAGAACACAACAAACTGATGCACTTATCTTCATCTGAGATTTTAATATCAATAGATGACAGTTGACTTACCACAGTATTGAAGGCGTTTAGATGCTCTGTTACCGAGTCTCCATCCTTCATCCTCAGGTTATACAACTTTTTTCGTAGGAAAAAATTATTCACCAGAGACTTAGATTGGTACAAAGTCCCAATTATTTCCCACAAATTCTTCGTCGTAGCTTCCCTAGATACATTCAAAAATACTGAATCTGAGACAAACAATCGTATTATGCTCTTAGCCTTCCAATCCAGTTTCTTCTAGTCTTCATCTGACATTGCCATTGGTTTAGTACCTAGATCTACCACCATCCACTGATCTTTATCTACCAGCAGATCCTCCATGTTGAGCTTCCACAACTAAAAACTCTAACCATTAAATTTCTTGATCTCTATCTTTCCACTGCTCGCCATCTTCTTTCACCGCACGAATCAATCCCGCAGATCTCCCACTGAACAGGGTCTACCTCAGGCTCGAGAAAAAAACCCCTCAGTAGCAAAGGTGTCCCCTTGAAGCCGAAACTTCTCTGATACCAAATGTATGTTTTAACCCTGAATAGAAATTATCTACACACGAATCTTATAACCGAAAATAAACAATTGCGAGAGCATAAAACTTAAAATAGATAAACATAGATATTTTCCCCTGGATCCCAAATCGGGATAACCAGCTTGATTTTTCATTATATTCCTTTTAGTGTTACAACACATATATATACATGCCGAAGCATACATAAACCCCAATCCATTAACCCTGGATTAGAACATAATCATATTTCCCTTGACCAGATCTACAAAAATACCAGGGGCCAAAAACTATCATACCCGAAAACCATGTGAAAAACCATGCACAAAACCATGGGCGCGGACCACCCACCAGAAATTAAGGACCAAAAATATAACACATACCCAACATTCTCCCACTTGTTGCTTTATTTCCGTAGGGGGCCACAGGAGAGCTTAGTCATTGGCCCAATTCTTCAACATCCATTGTTTCTCTACACCAAGAGAACTTCTGAGTGCTCACAGACTTCGTCAATGCATCTGCAACATTCTTCAAAGTGTCCACTTTTACCAGCAACACCCTTTTAGCCTCAACCATATCTCTAACAAAGTGATATTGAACATCAATGTGCTTTGTATTTGAATGATAATCAGGGTTCTTAGCCAAGAAAATTTCACTTTGGATATCATAGTCTATCCTTATAGCTTGTTGTACCAACCCCATACTTGAACACAGTCTCTGCAACCAAACTGCCTCCTTGCTTGCATGAGTGGCTGCCATGTATTATGCCTCTGTAGTTGAAAGAGCCACTACAAACTATATTTTACTCATACAACTGACTACGCCTCCAAATAGGCTAAACACATACCCACTTAGTCATGGAAAGAATATAATACATACCCAACAACAACAGGGCCCAGTCACCTACACAGAAGACTTTCTTTTTGATGAACTTATAGTGCCATCGAGATCTTTGATCTTGTACCAGCGAAGTTCTGTGATATGCGTCCTGTCGGATCTCATCGAGATCATTCAGCTGCATCAACCTCTACTCTTGGGCTTTAGTCAGATTCATTCCCAATTGGGCGATCGTCCGAAATGTCTTCACTTGGAATTCGATGGGCAAAATTAATTGTTTCTAGTAGACTAGCTTGTATGGGGTGTGTCTCATCACGTTTCTCCAGGAAATCCTATAAGCCCATAATTCTTCCAATAACTTGTCTGCTTAGTCCTTATGGTTTATTTGAACAGTTTTCATGAGGATAAACTCCAAAACCTTGTTTGTGGATTCCACTTGTCTATTAGCTTGAGGGTGGTAAGGGGTATATTTACGGTGTTTGATATGATAATGCTCAGTGAGTGCCTTGACCAATTTTGATGTGAATTACGTACCTTGGTCCATGAAAATATCACGTGGCACCCTGAATCTCATGAATATGTCTCGAACATAAACTCTACTACTGCCTTTTCCATGGCATCAAACAAGGCCTTCGCCTCCACCCACTTGGTGACATAATCGGTGCATACCAAAATGTATTTCTTTTTCTTTGACATCGGGGAGATGGGCCCTAAGAAATCGAATGCCCATTTCTAAAATGGTTCAATGGCTATCTGAGGCTGAAGGCACATTTTGTCAGAGGAAATTGGTCTCCCCATCCACTGGCAAGCATCACAACTAGAGATAAATTTCTTGGCATATTTAAAGAGTGAGGGCCAATAATACCTGGTGTGAAGAACCTTGTATGCGGTTCGTTTGTCGGTAAAATGCCCCCCGCAAGGCTCATTGTGGGAGGCTCTCAAAACATCATACATTTCGTCTTCCCACACATATCGCCTCATGATCAAGTCTGGTCCTATGTAAAATAGGTCTCCCTCGATTTGGGAATAATTAGCACTGTGTTGTATAATGTTAAGTTTTTCCCTGGCAGACATACTATGAGGTAATTTCCCCAATACCAAATAGTTTGCAACATCAGCGAACCAGGGGGTGATGGCAGAAATGGTGAATAGTTCTTTGTCTGGGAATTCATCAGGTACCAGATTTGTCGTGCTTCCCTGTCCAATATTCAAACAAGACAAAAAGTCAGCTGTTATGTTATCCCTTCCAGGTCTATTGATTATAGTTATATCAAATTCTTGTAAAAGCAACAGCCATCTAGTTATTCTACCATTTCTAATTGGTTTATTCATTAAAAACCTAATGGTAGAATGATTGGTATGGACGAAATTCTCATAACCAGTAATGTAATGTCTAAACTTCCCAATAGCATGCACAACTGCTAACGATTATTTCTCAGTAACTATATAATTTAATTCAGCAATGGAAATATTTTTTCTAATAAAATAGATAGCATAAGGATAGCGATCTTCCCTTTGTCCCAAAACTGATCCTAGTGTAGTGTGTGAACCATCGGTACATATGTGAAATGGTAGAGACCAGTTTGGTCCTCTCAACACTGGAGCGATAGACACTCTATCCTTTAGTATTTGAAAGGCCTGTTGAAAATTGACATTCCATACAAAGTGAACATCTTTAGTCAATAACTTAAATAATGGTGCTACAATATTAGTAAAATTTTCGATAAAATGACGATAATAACCTGCATGGCCCATGAAACTTCTTACCTCTTTTTGCAAACTAGGAATAGGAATATGTGAGATTACCTCGATATTTGACGGATCAAATTTAATTCGTTCTAATGACACATGATGACCCAGAATGATTCCCTTCATTTTCATTTATCACTACTAAGGGCCAGTTTTGCTTCTTGACAACGAATCAACACTTTTTATAAATTGGCAAAGCTTGACTGAAATCATCTCCATAGACTGTGAAGTCGTCCATATAGACTTCTACATAGTAATGGACCAAATAAGAGAAAATGGAAAGTTCATCTCTTTGAAACATAGCTAGGGCATTACAAAGACCAAAAGGGAGGACTCTATATGTATAGGTGCCCCAAGGGCATGTAAATGTGGTATTTTCCTGATCTTCTTCAGCTATCTAGATTTGATTATATCCACTGTACCCATCTATAAAAGAGAATTATTTCTTACCTGAGAGTGTGTCGAGTACCTGATCGATGAAGGGAAGGGGAAAGTAGTCACACAACGTGGCCTTGTTTAGTTCTCTGTATTCAATGCAGATACACCACTTGCCATTCTTTATTGGCACCACCACCAGAGGTGACACCCATCTACTGTTGGAAATGGGATAGATGAAGTCTGCAGCTAGGAGTTTCTGAAGCTCTTCCTTGATAATCTCCTTCAATGCTGGGTTCATTCATCTTTGTGGCTGTCGGACGAGCCTAATTTCTTCATTAGTGTAAATTTGGTGGATGCAGGTGTCTGGATGGATGCCCCACATGTCAAATTAATCCCAAGAAAATGCTCTAGATTTCTCACGGATCATACCCATTAACTGTTGCTTTTGTTCCATGGTCAATTCTACATCGATGTGTAAGGTCCTTCCTTTAGTGATTTCCACAGGCTATGTGGTGAGTTCATGGATTTCCTCTATTACTACAAAATATGTGAACATGGCTAGATGGCAGGATTCCTAGAACTCATCACTGAAAACATGATGGTAACCCTTAAAAGAAATCGGATAATCAATACAAGAACTGAGAGATAAAAACTAGTGCAAGATATGTTCATCATACTGTTCCTGGAGACCTCTAAGCTGTTCTAATTTCAACAAAGGAAACAAACAGTCTTCATCTCCGTAGGGGCTCTCGAGCCATAATGGTACTTCAGCAGCTATCTGGGCAGGGGGGGAAATAGACAAGGCTTGGTTATGGGAACCATTGGAAATGGTCATTTATCCATTTTTTCACCCTATGATGGCATCAGTAGTTGCCAACCAAGGGCATCCCAGAACTAAGGGATGTCCAGGTCTCGAGGTTTTTGGAGAAATGATGATAAAATATATAGGGTATTTCCAAGAAGCTATAGTGACCACTATGTATTCTAGGGTTCCTATTGGTTTGATGACGGATTTATCTGCCATTTCTAGAATGATAGGGGTGAGTTTAAGCCCTGGCAATTGCAAAGATGTCATAGTCTCATATTTAATGGAATTTATTGCTGCCCCTAAGTCTACAAGTGTGTTTGGAAGAAGTACTCCATTTATTTCAATGGTGACAATGGGATTCCCAGGGTCCTGATACTTCACAGGCAAGTCAGAAATCATGGTGGACATTTGGCTAATGATTTTTATGCTTTGGTTCTTATGCCCTTTCCTACTTGGCTTCTTGATGCAGATATCCCTGACAATTTTGGTGTAAATAGGGATGTCTATGATAGCTTTCAAGAGTGAAATTTTAATGCAGACATTCCTTAATTCATCTTCTAGGTTGTATTCCAGAGGAGTCTCTTCTTTATTTACAAGGAGTTTTTCTGGGTAGGGTGGTTCATTTGATTCTTCTTCTTGTATTTGTTTTTTTTTTCCATTTTTCATATGGTTTTCAGAGGATGTGGATGGGACCTCCTCCTCTATGACAACAACTAATTTCCCTTTATTATCTTTCTTCCCTGATCGTAACTAAATTTCGTTCATGGGAATGGTAGTGATCATGTATGTAGGGAAAGGTTGGATGTTTATGTTCTGTGCAGGTTGAGGTGGTCTATTGTGGTTTGGGTTAGGTACGAGTTTCATAGGAAATAATGTAGGGCAAGGTGGGTTTTGAGGTGCCTGCAAGGATGATGATGGGTCAGATGGTGTAGGTAAAAGTTGATGCAAGGGAGGGGATGGCAACAATGGTTTTTGATATGTATGCGGATTACACCCTTGTTGATAGGATTGCATGGTTGGGTTGTACCCTTGATAGGTGTGAGGGTTATACCCTTGCTGATATGTTGGGGTGCTTGGCATATTCAGGTAGGGCGCATAGAATTGGCTCTATGGCTGATAAGGGTTGGTATAAGGGTTTTCCCTCCAGATCTGGTTCCATGGAGTGTTTTGAGTTTGAGGAGCAGCCCAAGGAGGATATGTTGGTTGGAAGTTCCAGGGTTGAGTTTGACTATATCCTTGGGAACTAGGTTCTAGGAACATGTTATGATTGGGGCCTCTCCGAAAGGGCTTTTTACTTGATTGGGATGGTTCATTTGTTTCAGCATTCCCTTTATAGATGGTCTGTAGACCGGGAAGAGATGGGCATTTACCGGTGTTGGGGTTCCCATGTTTTGGCCAGATTGGAAAGACAAAAAGATGAGACAACCTCATAACCACTTTTGGATCTTAGGATCTAGCCCTCCTGGATCTGGAGAGGGATCTCTCCATAGAACAAAGAATATATATCTTTGAAGCTCAAATTGGGATATTAGGCTAGGTATGAAGCACAAAAGAGGTTTAAAATAATTTGGTTGGTTGGTTGCTGGGTTGAGTCATGAGATCATAAACTAAGAAAGTAATGGGAGAAAAGAACAAAGTAGCAGGATGTTTTAGTAAAGGGGATAGGTCAAGAAAGTGCCATCCATTGGGCTATGGAGTCCTGAAAGGAGAATTACTTGCAACAACTAGCCATGGCTTTCAGAGGGCAAGTAATATATACTAAAGGATCTTTTAGATAGATGATGGAATGGAACATTAAGGAGAGAAGGTGATAGAAGGAAAGCATCCCAATTTCTGTCTAAAGATCAGGTCAGAGGTCATTTAACTCCAGACCTACTTGGACATACTCAAAGGCAGCTCTCAAGGGAAGGACAAAGGGGCAGCTTATAGATCGGACTAGAGGTCATTTAACTCCAGGTCAGCTTTAGCAACTCCAAGGAAAAACAGGGATAAGTTTAACAGAAGGGATCTTAGAAAGGCCAACTGGTCGTACAAGGATCCTAGTGGATATGGCTAACACTAATCCCTAGTGTTCCCAAATCTTCCAGCTTAAACCCAACAAGAACATCTAAGAACTGATTCATTTAATTCATACATGAGAGAGTATGCAATATCATCCACTACACTGGTTAAATCAACTGAAGACAATTCTCAGATAGCACATAAAGCAGAAAACATTAAAGGTAGGGAGAGCAGGAAACATAGGGCACCTGACAAGGGTGAATCCTATGTTATACTTCTATTGACTACCAGAAGAACATAAAACAGTATGAAAATGTAATAAACAGAGTTAGGAAAAACATCACCAATAGTAATAGACCAGGATCCTGTGAAATGTGCTTTGATTAATTGATGCAAAACCGGTCATGTACAATAAGCCCAATGGCTAATACAGTTTAGAATTTCTCCTCCCAGCCTATTACATAAAAACTACTCTGTAACCCCCCCCAAAACTGTTCTAACAGTCAAACTGAATCCCTCTAATAGCAACAGCCGAACAACCGGACAACAAAATTTACAATGTGTTCTTCTGGATTCTTATAGGAGAAACAGAGTAGAAGAGGTGGGTGAAGAATTATATGAAGAATTAACGCTCAGAAGAGGTGGAAAATCTCAACCCATTCTGGTTTAAATCTGTGCATTTACCTTTGGCACTCTGGCTGCAGTATTAATGCCATTCTCTGTTGACTGGAAAAACTAGAGAAATAATGATGCTAGGGTGTCCATACCGTGTGACAAATGATTTTGATGGTGTAGGACTACTTATAGGGCAGAAAATCTTCTCAAGGGCACGATTTATAATAAAAACTGCATGGGCGCTTTGTCCTCTGATAAAGAAAAACATTTTTGATGATGTCAAAACCCTGATGTTACCCTATACTGTGCACATGATCTCCTGTTCGATCCTTGGGGTCTTCAAACTGGTGCTTCGCTTCTTAAACCGCTGATTTAAGGCTTAAGATCTTCATTGAAGTGCTCTAATCTCTCTGTCTTGTACTGAAAAAACTTGCTACTTCTTCTCTGTCTTTGTCTGTGCACTTCGAGCTTTAATGGCGCTGGAAGGTTTTCCATAGAGTTTAAACCCTATCCGTTCTAATGAAAATCCCGTCTTCACCTTCTCGAGTCATCTTTCATAAATTCCGTCCATGTAAATGATCTTCTTTGATCTCTCTGTCAACAGAGACTACGCATTATGGCGGTATTTTATCATTTACAACCCTGCAAAACACGAAAAATGTGAAGAAAACAATGGATGGGGTGGCGGATGATGTGGATGATGAGCACGATTGTGCAGATGGTGCCATGGTGGAATAACGATGGACTGTGGCGGAAGAATATAGCGTGAAATGGAAGATAGGAAAGATGGCGGAAGGTCGGCGGAATACAGAGCAAATATACGTGAAAACCTTAAAAAAAACCCGACCTTGAACGTTATATGCAACAGAATGAATGGGCGTACGGTGGACACACGTGGTGGGGCGGACCAAGGGGATGGTCAACGGAGGGAAAATAGATCTGGACCGTCGATCATGGTGGAGATGGACAACAAAGGGCGACAGACGGTGGGCCTGTAGGTGTGATGGATGAGGGTTAAGCGGTGCGCAGCTCAGATAACTGAAGACTGTTGGATGAGGCACTCAGGATCGGACAGCTTGTGCAAATTTCGTTGCGATACTTGGGCCGAAAGATAATGCATGGGAAATGGGCGGTTTTGCCTTCGTATAGGGGACAGGTGGCGAGCGCTGAATGGGATCGCTGGGTGCTTAGGAAAAACCACCGACCACGCATAAGCGGTGCAGGATAAACTAGGTTGTTTTATGGCTATTGCGTGGCGGGGTCCACTGGGCGGAGAGGTTCCGAACCATCAGATCTTCGTGAAAATGGACGGCGATGGCCCAGTAAGGGAAAATGAACGCGGGAGAAGTGGGCGCTAGGGATTTAATGACCACCGTCCGATCAACCAAGATCTACGGCTGGGGCTGCGCCCAATGAACAAATGCGGAAGGTGCCTTTGGAGTTGGCGGACGGTTCCAGGATCAGGTTATATGGGGGAAAAAGGAGAGAGGCTTAGCGGGGAATGGGCTAGGACCCATATATGCGAAATTTATCATTTTAATTCAATTTCAATGTGTTTTCAGGCCCAAGGAAGGTAACGATAGGGAGGTGAAGTGGAGATCTAGGGAAACAAAGGGTGATAGTGAAATTTAAAGGGGATTTCGAGGGGATTTTAGAGGATTGATAGGGGAGAAATGGGGGAAACAAGGGGACTTTGACAAAGGGGAGTGAAAGGGGAAAAATGTGGAATTGGTAGGGGACAAGGGGTAATAGTAGGCCTTTTGAGGGATGAAACAGCAGAGAGAAATTATATTAGGCAAAGCACTAAGAGACTTCAAGGATGATGAGTTTTCAAAGGAAATGCATTCCTTGAAGGCTCAAAAACATTTTAGCCCCCTATTTTCTTGTCAAAAATTTATGGGGGGCTAACAATGGCTCCACATGGGGATGGCTTCTTCTTGAAGGAGTCAAGAATCCAGAGAATGGTCTTTGGTGTAGGCCAGTTATCTGCTGCTTGGCACATCCCTTTATTTCTTTGCTCGGCTACCACAAACCATGAAGACATCACATCAGTAGTAACCTTCTCCCATACAGCTACCTACCCACACTAGATTCCTAACATTTTTTCTTCTAGGGTGTGTTTGGACTTGCAGACCCTTTACATCATCAATTTTTTACAAATAGGAAAACAAACCTATCCTACTTCTACCCTTATTGCTCCATGAGACCATATTAGACTGTTGGCCTCATATGCTTCTCTACCTACACTACTACCCGCTAGGATTAGACTGTCTAGTAGGTTTCTTCTCTACTTATAAGGCAAAAATTGAAAACAGTCAAGCCAGGATTAGACAGTCTCGCTTGTTGAACTTTGCAGAAATTAAAACAACTAACTACTTGCTCACAGGCTGAGCTTTATTTTAGAATTCCTACCTACCCTACTCTAACTTGACATATTTACAAATCTAGCTCACAAACATTGTATTCCAATGTAACCAGTCCCCCAAGTGATCCCATGGCTGGTCTTTCTTGCTCAACTCCTTGAGCAGGCTGGATAGGCAGGGCAGCTCCCACTCTTTTTGTTCAATATCAGTAGCTTTGAAAAGTTTCCTTCCTGTCTACAATATGCTGCTCAAAAAGACCTTCGATCCTTCTTCAAATGTGTGCAGGAAATGTACATAAGGATCATGAAAAGATGCTTGGCTATGAATATCTGGCAGGCTGGCTTCAACCGGGATCTCTTCTTCTTCCACTGGATGGAGAAAAATACTCTCTTGGAGTAGAGTGTCTCCTTCATCTTCTGAACTGGAGGACTCATCATATATTGGAGCTGAGTCCTCCTGGAGCTCTGATATGTTCTGCTCTGATGTACTGAGCTCTGTGAAAATATCTAAGCATTATTGAGTAGTGGTTTGTTCCATTGTTTCCTCTTTTTCAAGAGAAGCCTCATTGCTTTCATTTTTCTCAAGAATCTATTCTTTTACTTCCTCCTCTTCTTCTGAAAGGAAAGGTTGCTGGCTTCCAGTCTCTCTAATGATCTGTAGTAAAGCAGAATGAAGATTCAAAGAATATTCATCAACTATTATACTATCATTTCTCTCCCCATCAGTATCATAGATAGGTCGGCTGGTTTCATTACTCCCCTGACATTGTTGGCTCTGATTTTCCTCCCATGAATATAAGGATGATGGTCCTGCAAGCTCAGCTTCCCTTTGAAAACACTCATCATCAAATAGATCATAAATAGGAAAATCATAACTGTAAGTAATGTCACCCACCAAACCTTCTGGATATTCAGCAGGTCTTTCTTCATCATGATCCATAGAGGAGTCTTCTGGATTTGTATCATCAAACTCAAGAGATGACTGAGAAGGAGCATGTGTTCCATAAAATATTTCAGAGGTGGACCACTGATTTAATATCCGATCAATCTCTTCTTCTATCAAAAGAGGGGTTTCCCTTTCATCATGGCCAGAAGAATAGCAGTCCTCATCCTCTTGTATTAGCTAACTGGGAGGTGGGATGTTTACTTGGGCTTCTTCTTCCACACTAGATTCTTCCTCCTCTATATGGTCTCTTGTTTCCTCCAGGCAGCGTTCCCCATTAGCTTTTACCATTAGGTCCTGATATTTCCTAGTCAGCGTAACACAAGACATGGGTGAGCAATCAGGAAGTTCCTGATCACTTTCCTCCTCATCTCCTACAGATTATTGAGCATCATACATGTCTTTCTCATCTTCTAGGTCCTGAGTTTTTTCTTGTTCTGGAAGATGCATGGGCTGCTCGAAATAATCATCATTTGCATTCAGGTTGGCCATGTACATTTCCAGCACTTTACCAAACGTTTCTGTTAATTCATTTAACTGATTATATAGAGCAACATACTTTGTATCTCTGTCCATGTTTGGATTCATGCTTACGCAAAGAAGGCTACTGCTTCTTCTCAACCAGTTCAGAGTCTTCTACCAGTGGAGTCATTTGGTCTTTTGGGAGTTATGGAGTGTGGAGTCGCTAGGTGAATGTATATGAACATTTGAAGTATGATGCTGTCCACCATCAGCAGTGTGAATGCCAATCTAACCAGAGATTCTGGGTCTTTTGAGTGCTTAAGGATGCTTAAGGTGTAATGTGCTCAGTTACCCCAGTGGAGTTGCCATTATGTTTGGATTCCCATGTTTTGGCCAGATTGGCAAGACCAAAAGATGAGACAACATCAGAACCACTTTTGGATCCTAGGATCTAGCCCTCCTAGATCCGGAGAGGGATCTCTCCATAGAACAAAGAATATATATCTTTGAAGCTCAAATTGGGATATTAGGCTAGGTATGAAGCACCAAGGAGGTTTAAAATAATTTAGTTGGTTGGTTTCTGGGTTGAGTTATGAGATCATAGACTGAGAAAGTAATGGGAGAAAAGAACAAAGTAGCATGATGTTTCAGTAAAGGGGATAGGTCAAGAAAGTGCCATCCATTGGGCTATGCAGTCATGAAAGGAGAATTACTTGCAACAACTAGCCAAGGCTTTCAAAGGGAAAGTCATCTATACTAAAGGATCTTTTAGATAGAT
This sequence comes from Pinus albicaulis, assembly GCA_034641835.2. Lineage (NCBI taxonomy): Eukaryota > Viridiplantae > Streptophyta > Pinopsida > Pinales > Pinaceae > Pinus > Pinus albicaulis. The sequence goes on along the minus strand of CM076584.1, from coordinate 757,726,439 downwards.
GATGGAATGGAACATTAAGGAGAGAAGGTAAAAGAAGGAAAGCAGCCCAATTTCTGTCTATAGATCAGGTCAGAGGTCATTTAACTCCAAACCTGCTTGGACATACTCAAAGGCAGCTCTCGAGGGAAGGACAAAGGGGCAGCTTATAGATCAGACCAGAGATCATTTAACTTCAAGTCAGCTTTAGCAACTCCAAGGGAAAACAGGGATAAGTTTAACAGAAGGGATCTTAGAAAGGCCAACTGGTTGTACAAGGATCCTAGTGGATAGGGCTAACACTAATACCTAGTGTTCCCAAATCTTCCAGCTTAAACCCAACAAGAACATCTAAGAAATGATTCATTTAATTCATACATCAGAGAGTAGGAAATATCATCCACTACACTGGTTAAATCAACTGAAGACAATTATCAGATAGCAGATAAAGCAGAAAACATTAAAGATAGGGAGAGAAGGAAACATAGGGCACCTAACAAGGGTGAATCCTATGTTATAATTCTGTTTCCTACCAGAAGAACATGAAACAGTATGAAAATGTAATAAACAGAGTTAGGAAAAACATCACCAATAGTAATAGACTAGGATCCTGTGAAATGTGCTTTGATTAATTGATGCAAAACTGGTCATGTAAAATAAGCCCAATGGCTAATACAGTCTAGACTTTCTCCTCCCAGCCTATTACATACAAACTACTCTGTAACCCCCCCAAGACTGTTCTAACAGTCAAACTGAATCCCTCTAACAGCAACAGTCGAACAACCTGACAACAACCTTTACAATGTGTTCTTCTGGATTCTTATAGGAGAAACAGAGTAGAAGAGGTAGGTGAAGAATTAAATGAAGAATTAATGCTCAGAAGAGGAGGAAAACCGCAACCCATTATGCTTTAAATCTGTGCATTTACCTTTGGCACTTTGGCTGCAGTATTAATTCCATTCTCTGTTGACTAGAAAAACTAGAGAAATAATGATGCTAGGGTCTCCATACCGTGTGACAAATGCTTTTGATGGTGTAGGACTTCTTATAGGGAAGACAATCTTCTCAGGGGCACGGTTTATAATAAAAACTACATGGGCGCTTTGTCCTTTGATGAAGAAAAACATTTCTGATGATGTCAAAACCCTGATGTTACCCTATACTATGCACAGGATCTCCTGTTCGATCCTCGGGGTCTTCAAACTGGTGCTTTGCTTCTTAAACCGTTGATTTAAGGCTTAAGATCTTCATTGACGTGCTCTAATCTCTCTGTCTTGTATTGAAAAACCTTGCTGCTTCTTCTCTATCTTTGTCCATGCACTTCGAGCTTTAATGGCGCCGGAATGTTTTCCACAGAGTTTAAACCCTGTCCTTTTTAATGAATGTCCCGTCTTCACCTTCCCAGGTCATTTTTCATAAATTCTGCCCCTGTAAATGATCTTCTTTGATCTCTCTATCAATAGAGACTGCGCATTATGGTGGTATTTTATCATTTACAACCCTGCAAAACACAAAAATTGTGAAGAAAACAATGGATGGGGTGGCGGATGATGTGGATGATGAGTATGATTGTGAAGATGGTGTCATGGTGGAATAACGATGGACTGTGGCAGAAGAATACAGTGTGAAATGGAAGACAGGAAAGATGGCGGAAGGTCGGCAGAATACAGAGAAAATATACGTGAAAACCTTAAAAAAAACCCGACCTTGAACGTTATACGCAATAAAATGAATGGGCATACGGTGGACACACATGGCGGGAGTGATGTGGCGGGGTGGACCAAGGGGATGGTCAACGAAGGGAAAACAGATCTGGACCGTCGATCATGGTGGAGATCGACGGCGAAGGGCGACAGATGGTGGGCCAGCAGGTGCGATGGACGAGGGTTAAGCGGTGCGCAGCTCAGATGACTGATGACCGTTCGTTGAGGCACTCAGGATCGGATGGCTTGCGAAAATTTCGCTGCGAGACTTGGGCCGAAAGATAATGCGCGGGGGATGGGCGGTTTTGCCGTCGTACAGGGGACAAGTGGCGAGCGTTGAATGGGATTGCTGGGTGCTCGAGAAAAACCACCCACCGTGCATAAGTGGTGCGGGATAAACCAGGTTGTTTTATGGCTATTGCGCGGCGGGGTCCACTAGGCGGAGAGGTTCTGAACCGTCAGATCTTCGTGAAAATGGACGGCGATGGCCCAGTAAGGGAAAATGAACGCGGGAGACGTGGGTGCTGGGGATTTAATGACCGCCGTCTGATCAACCAAGATCTACGGCTGGGGCTGCGCCCGATGAACAAATGTGGAAGGCGCCTTTGGAGTTGCCGGACGGTTCTAGGATCAGGTTATATGGGGGAAAAAGGAGAGAGGCTTAGCGGGGAATGGGCTAGGACCCATATATGCGAAATTTATCATTTTAATTCAATTTTAATGCATTTTTGGGCCCAAGGAAGGTAACGATAGGGAGGTGAAGTGGGGATCTAGGGAAACAAAGGGTGATAGTGAAATTTAAAGGGGATTTCGAGGGGATTTTAGAGGATTGATAGGGGAGAAATGGGGGAAACAAGGGGACTTTGACAAAGGGGAGTGAAAGGGGAAAAATATGGAATTGGTAGGGGACAAGGGGTAATAGTAGGCCTTTTGAGGGATGAACCAGCAAAGAGAAATTATATTAGGAAAAACACTAAGAGACTTCAAGGATGATGAGATTTCAGAGGAAATGCATTCCTTGAAGGCTCAAGAACATTTTATCCCCCTATTTTCTTGTCAAAAAATTTATGGGGGGCTAATAACCGGTAGCATTTTCTAAGGTGAAAATTCCACAAACCTCAATACTGTTGATGGGACACTCTCTTTCCATATGCTTTTTCCTACATCTAGGACAAAATATTGCCATAGTAGCCCTTTCATCTTCTTGTTTCTTCTTATGTTTCATTGTGTCGAGCTGGTTGCCAATGGTGTTTAAGATGTCAGTTTTGAAGTCTTCCAGCAGGTTCCCTAGTTCGACCCTAGTGACAGTAGTAGAAGAAGGTTTCTAGCGTCTAGGTGTAGTTTCTCGGAGACTATCATGCAGCTTCCTATGTACTGTAGCCTAGCTTCTACAATAGGTTCGACAAAGTTCGGCTAATTTAGCAAAACACTTTTTGTAAATGTCCCCACCACTTAAGAGGTTTAGAGTCTCCATGCATTCGTCTCTTAATACTTTTAGAAAGACTGTTTTGACCGTTTTTTCCTCTAGATGGGCTCCTCGGGATTTGTGAAAATGATACAGGAAGTGCTCAAGATATTCTTCTAGGCTCTCGTCATCTAGTTGTTGCATTCTCAGAATATCATTGAGGTCCCTAGTTTTGCAGAAATCCTGGTATTTCTTAAGGAATATAGATTTCATGTCATCCCAAGTGTATATGGTGTTTTCCCCTAAGCTCATAAACCATCGAAATGAGGCATCCTTCCGAGTTGCTGGGAACAGTTTCAGTTTGTGTGCATCATTATAGTAATTATAGCTTCTACACAAAATATCAAATTTGAAAAGGAAAGCATCAGGATCTTCGGAGGACTTACCATAAAAGAGCGGCAGAGAGGTCATTGGAATGCTCTTCATTGTGATGTTCCTGGTGATTTCGAGGATAGGAAACCCGAAGGTAGTCTCTTCGTCATCATATTCTAGTCCCCCTCGTGGTCCATCAGTGTTTTCTCTCCTTGGCCACTCAATGTTTTCTCCCCTTCAGCCATTCCTGTTTCCTCCAAAGAAAGCTGGCCCTTCCTCTTCTTCATGATTCCCCTCGTTGTTTTTGTTCTCACCTTCATTTTTTTCCATATTGGTGCTGATGTTGGTGGAGAAAGAGCCAATGGACAGCCTTACTTCTTCTTGGCTTGCAAGTTCTGCTTCCAAAATTTCTTTTCCACTAGTACTCCCTTTTTCGTTTTTAGTACCTGTGTAATGATCAGCAGGGTTGGTTAATGGATTTTTTACCAAACCAAAATTTTCAGGAAATTGAGAACTGGAAATAAATCTTCCTTTATTATCCCTAGGTCTACTTCTACGCATAAGGAAATAAAAATAAAGTTGAGAACAAGCAGTAATTGGTCAAAATTTGGAGCAGCCCCACAAAAGTGGATGTGTGGCTCTTCACTCACATCTTACCATACTCTCTCCGCCCTCTGATAGACCTGCAAGATCTTTGAACTTCAAACAATAATGATTACTTGAATCTTGAAATTACAGATCCCCAGCAACGATGCTGAAAATGTTGTGTGAAATAACTTTCGAATTAATTCACCAATATTTATATATCAATTTGGACTCGTAAACATGAGCTTTACTGCACTCTCAAGATTAATATTTTAGAGTCAAATTTTGCATGATTCCTTATACTATTTTATTCGAGAATTGAGGCACACAAAAATATCTATAAACACTCTCTCTTGAAAATAAATCAATTCATCTCCTCATGAAAATAGGAACAATCAACAAATTCTAGTTCGAACACTGGAAATCCTTATTTAATCTATCTCAACATTAAGTTTGAAATAAAAACCATTACCAAATCAAAAATAACTCACTTCTTGCAGAAAAATCTCAAAAACCCTAATTCTGATCATCAGAGGCCACGCTTGAAAGGAATTATCTAATCTGAGTAAACCTATAAATTATTCCACATTCACACAGTAAACTTGCAATTACAAATGATATCCCAAATTATCTCTGATATCAACACTCCATGCCAATTTCATTATACTGGGGTCAAGAGGAAAGGTGCACTATCACATTGGTTTGAATATCAATTTCACACATAGAATTCAGTCATGATAGCCATTAATATTTCATACCTGGCCAAACCATTTATATATGTATTACTTATTTCTGGTAGTTTTAATTTCACAACTCTACTTTGCAAACCAAACTGAAATAAACTCAAGCTATCAGAATGCACAACTATTCTCTTGAGATCAGCTGTGAATTACAATTATCAAACTTCCAGCTATACTTGGGAAAAGTTACTCAGACTCCTACAACAAATGACTCTATGGTTTCTACAATAGGATAATGTTATTAATTCAATCAACACAGACTGCATCAAGACGTAAAAACAGAGAAAAAAATGGATTTAATTCTTAAAATTTATAGTTCACCAGCTCACATGCATTATCACTGGTAATCATATAATCATCCTCTGTAACTTGCAAGAATGTTTCAATCTTTAACGAATAGTTACTTTCGAATCAGGTTGCAAGGGTTTAATCATTTCGTCACCATTATTCTTGTATATTTGAATTGTGAAAATTACACCAAGCTATGAACCCTAACACACCATTTCAAACATCAATCCAAAGAGGAATGCTGGTTAAAACTCTGTCCTTAAGGGAATACACACTTACACCAAGAAATCTTGCTAATTCAACTTGACCCAAATGCTCCAATCAATCTTTGTAATTGACTTCCTATTGCAAACCCTAATCTCTTGCAAGACAAAGCAAAACTGTAGACATCTATTTAATCATGCCAAGGAAATGGAGAAGAATTTATGCTTAGAATTACTCTATGAATAATCTATTCTCTTTTACCTAATCAACACCTTGGTCTCCTAGTGTCTTGCTGGAATAGATCTCAAAAGAATCTATCCCTATCACTCTCTAATGAGTCTAACTTCACACTTCTTTGTTCGTCTCAAGTAATAATAAACTAGAACTCAAATTCAAATAGAAACTCTTCTTCTTCAAACCAAGTGCAAAGGATCCAAACAAAATCATTTACTCGACGATGAAATTCATCTGTTATAATAATTGAACTGTGGCCATCAATCTTAGCTATGCACATCTACTGGTTACTCAATGCACTGGACTATTCAACACACATAGAAGCACTAATAATAAAATCTATTTGCAAACTAATCTATGTTCTTTTTACTGGATTCGATCTAGCCACACATGTTTAAGCCTTGCTAGGATCAAATTTAAATGTGTACAAACCAGACTCCGCCTTTCACACAACAATTCGTTTATCTAGGGGCTGATGGGATACATACTCAAGCTTTGTTTCTGAGCAAAGCTCAATTCAAGATGATGCAGTCAAGGTGAAGGGTGGAACACAGTCCATATGGAAGGATTCAAACACGTTTACATCCACAACGACATTCCCAATTCAATCGTGGAGATACGCAATTATTCCACTATGACAACATTCCACAAATGTTGAGATTGATTTCAACACTAGCTATGCAATTGAGGACTTAATAATGAGGCACTACAGTAATACGAATCACCCAAATCTCAAGATCGGTTTTCGAAAACAACTGTCTTTTCCATCCGGAATTTAAATCAAATGATACTTATGCACTACAACAATGGAATCAAATCAAAACACAAATTGATTTCCAAAGATAATGAATTCTGCAATCTTACATTTAAATAAATGATACTTGGAAACTACAGCAAACGTGAATCAAGGCAAGACACAAATCGATTTCAAAAATAATTAACTCTGAAATCATAAATTTAAATCAAAGATATTTGGGAACTTCAGTAAATGTGAATCAAGTCAAGACACAAATAGATTTAAAAAATAATTAACTATGCAATCATAAACTTAAATCAAAGATATTTTGGAACTTCAGCAAACCTAAATCAAGCCAAGACACAAATCGATTTCAAAAATAATTAAATCTACAATTAGAAATTTAAATCAAACAGTGTCTACAAATTACCTCTAGCTAGTTCTATTGGCCTGAACCAGTTGTGGTGGGCCCTTGCCACTCCCGGGAAAGCGTTGATTACAGTGCTAACTTACACCTACATCAATTTGGTTCATAGATTCATCAAATCCACGACAATCCCCATTCAATCAAGAATGCATCAACATTTGAGTTCAAATTTTTCTTTAGAACATGAAATCATAGTTTACTTTGACAGCTGAAAAATGTAATAAATTAATCTATGTATCAAAACACCAGTATCTACCTTTATAGGCATTCTTAGGTTGCAAAATTAGTAGCATTTTCCGTTACATGGTAGGACGTTGGAAACCATAGATATGGAATCCACTAAATCAACATTACCTTGTCCTAAATTTACACTATCAGTTCTTTATTACAAACCTCACACTGCTATAAGAAAAAGGGTCCTAATTTTAGTCAACCGAATTCCACCATACGTAGAGTGGCCAGCTGGTCCTTCCTCAATCTTTGACTTTGTCGAGGTGCTGGAAGGAACATCGAATTTTTTGAGCTGGGGCTTTGACCTAGAGCTTATATGCTGGCATATCAACTGCAAGATGGTTGAAGGAACATAATCTTCCTCCAAGTCAAAGAGATAATCAATAGGTCCTACAAGAAATCCATCATTCTGCCCATAGTAGTAAGTTAACAAATAAGTATGTTACTAAAAATGCTTAAAATAGCTATAGAATAGTAAAAACAATTATACTTGTACTGATTTTACCTTTAACCATAATTGATGAAAGTTTGGCCATATTAGGGATTAGGAGAGGAAAAAGGGAGTATATACGTGGCAAAACTAGGCCAAAAGGGGCTAAGAAGGTGAGCAAGTAAAGAAAAAAATTAGCCTCAACAGATGGTGTGTTTTCTTGTAGTTATATATTTGTGGCTACCAATATCGTCCTTCAATACTCTTAACTCCTCTAACCTCTTTGAGGATCCGGTCACTGCTTGGTACCCAAATGTTGTGACTATTTATTCCTTTGTTTCCCAATATTCCATTTATGTTCATTTTCATATCACGGAACTAGGATTTATCCTTAAAGTGGTGATTATCTATGGCCCATATGCAAAACAAATCCCCTTTTGGACTCAATTAGGAGAAGAAGGGTTCCTTGATGGAATTCTGACCTTTATTAGGGGAGACCTAAAATTTACTTTGTCTTTGAATGAATTTTGGGCAGAAAATACATGTGTTGATCCCTGAAGCAATTTCTTCTTATCCTTTATGGAAAAGTATCACCTAGTCGATGCCAAGCCCATTGAGCTCTTCCCTACTCGGTGTAAAGGTATACCTAGAGGGAATTTTATTTCAAAGAGAATCGATCATTTTTATTTTCTTTATATTTTTTCAATAGGCCCTTCCGAGTTAGATATTTTGTATCCACGGGACATATTTATGACCATCTCCCTATCATTTTTTACTTAGACATGGAAGGGACCAAGCTAACTCTCGGCTTAAAATCCAATCCAATTTGGTTCTTGGAGCCTAAGCTTAGGGAGTTGATTTATTTTTCTTAGGTTTCATTGTCCCCTTCTCACTTAATATTGTTTATGGCTCAAATTTAAATTAATATTGATTTTTTCAAGAAGGTCGCAAAACAATGGCTCCCTCGTTTCTTGCAAAAATATGAGGTTGATTTGGAATATTCTTCAAACGATTTCTCCAGGGAAGGTTTGGCTTATCTCTAGGACCTCGAATATAACTTCCAAAAGATTTTTTTAAATGGAGAAACTAAATGGCACTTGAAAACATGGGATCTTTGGATCAAAGAGGGGGACACCAACAAAAAATTATTCAATCAAAATGTTAACTTTTGTTGGAAACTAAAATATATGGGAGACTTAGGATAAATAAATATTTATTTATCATTCCTTGTAGGACAAGGTGAGGATCAGTGCTAATTATTTTGAGGACTTATTTCATGAAGTCCCTAGGAGCCCTATTCAGGATATTTTAGTGATCATCTCAAAATTTGAAAATGTTTTTACAGAGGAAATGGATTCTTCCATTGAGGAGGAAGTATTTTTTGGTGAAGTACAAGCCATCCTAAGTCCATGCAGACCCACAATATCCTTGTCCCTGATGGTCTCCTTACTAAATTTTATACCAACTATTTAACCTTATGAAGAATGATATGGTTCTAATGGTCAATGAATCTATAACCTTGGGAAATGTTATTGTTTCTCTAAATTATAACTTCCTAGATTTAGTTCTGAATATAAAATAATGTTTATCCTTTGAATATTTTAGACCCATACCTTGTTGCAATGTTATTTATAAAATTATTTCCGATATCATTCCTCATCAACTTAGGACCATTCTCAGTTCTATCATTTCTAGGGAGAAATTTGGATTCCTAAAAGTTAGAAAGATACATGGTGATGTATCTATGGCTCAAGAGGTCATCCACTCTATCCAAATGGATGATCAAGCGACCTTAATTATTAAGCTAGATATTTCCAAGGCATATGATTTCTTAAGCTAAACCTTTCTTCATCTGGTTCTATTTCAAATGGGTGTGATCTTGTTAGTCATCAATTGGATTATGGGATATATTAAGTCTATTTCCTCTGATATCCTCATCAATGGTGCCTTGTATCGATTGTTTTGAGCCTCTTAAATCCTTTTTTCAGGGCTTTCCTTTAGCCCCATTTATGTTCCTTATAATCATAGATTATTTTAGGAGGCTACTGCTCAAAGCTAGGAGGATGTTAGGTCCCTATATTACTACTTTAGTCACTTATTTTTGTTAGTGTATCCCACTTATTGTTATTTTTGTACCCCTGTAGCCCCCATATTATTATTATTGTACCCCATAAAAGCCACTATTTTTATTGTTGTGCCCTTACATTATCATTGTTAGGTTGACTAGGATTATATTGTGACCCTATGGACTCCTATATATAGAAAGGAGGTTTTTTTATTTGTATCATACAAGAATTTTTCATTAATGTAATGTAAATGAGGTTTCCTCCTCAAAGTGGTTGATTTATAAGGCATTTATCTCTCCTTTCTTCTATTTTGGGAGTTGGTTTCATAATATTTGGTATTAGAGTTTTGGATTCTAGGGTTTAACTGATTCAAATAGGTCTTCGTGGTGTTTTAACTATAATTTTTTTTCTACAAAGATGTAGAGGCTAAAAAAACCTCATCTATGAAGAAATCCTGAGGAACTTCATGTAAAAATTTCATATTTTGGTTTGCAATATTTTCGGAGATATGATCTGTGGAAGTTAGGGTTTTTGTAGGCTCCCGAATTTCATGTCAAAGAGGTGACCTTGGGAAAATCATCATAATTCTCTCTCTGAGCATCAAATTTGAATTCTATAAAAAGTGGTCAAACATACATGGACTTTAGTTTCTAGTGTATCAATTTTATATTCAAAGGAGGAAACAATGACACGTGGCATTTCGTACAAGTTCGCTCTATTGAACCAATCCATAATTAGGTCATTGTGGGATATTGGGCATAAATTTGTCTTGAAGAATCCAAATTAGGTCAGACCTATGGCACTATAAATAAGATTCATAGGGCTACTAAAGGACTAAATATACAATCTTGGTGATTCAAAATTATAGAGATACATCAGTTTCAATAACGATCTCCTCAAAAGAAAGGAAAAGGTGTGTATTTTTTCTTAAATTGCATAAGTATTGTTTGAAAAACCAATTGAAGTGATTCCAAGGGCATATTAAAGCATAGATATAATTATTGGGTTCCATAATTCCCCCTAAAAATAATTCAACACCCATTAAGCCCTCAGAAGTCTCTACTATGACTCATGCAGAGGAAGACATGCAACATGATATATCAAAATTACAAGAGAAATGCAACAACTTTCTCTCTCGCAAAGAGAAGCAAAAAATGAAATTAAAGTTTTGAAGAAAGGTATGGAAGCTAAGATGGAAGGTTTGAAGGAAGGTTTGACAAAGTTGATATAAGAAATGATTCCTAATGGAAAAAATATAGTAGAGGAACCCCATGATGAGAAAAAAATAAATGTTAATTTTGATTTCATAAACTCTAATGTTGGATTGAAGACCCACCATATTCCAAAGATCGATATGAGGAAGTTTTATTGCAAGGATCCTATAACATGGATACTACAGATGGAGAAATATTTTGATCTCAATAATGTGAAAAACACACAAAAATTACGCATTGAAACTTTATATTTAGAACAAAATGCATGTTTATGGTATCGATGCTTTTTCTCCCGTAAACAAAATATCACTTCGTCGAATAACAGTTGTGATAACAAATACACTAAAGGTCATAAGGGTGCTGAGAAGAAATTATTTGACATAGATTGTGAAGAGGAGGAATAAAATGAACAAGAAACTTCAAAAGAAGAGGATATACACCAGGAACCAACCCTAGAGAAAGAAGAAATGAGTTATACCATATTCTATAATGCATTGGCAGGAATTACCACTCCTCAAATTTTCAAGATAGAAGGACATGTTGAGAAGAAAAAGGTAATAGTGTTGATTGATTCGAGTAGTACCCATAATTTTATTCATTGTAAGGTAGCCAAGGAATTGAATCGCTTCCTATACCCACCACCAGAATGTCAAATGATGGTTTCAAATGGAGGAACTATAAATTTCTCTGGAAAATGCCATAATATAAAGCTAACCATGGGGGAATATGTATTGAATAGTCCAGTGATTTCCATTCCAATGTGAGGTTCTGATGTTGTACTAGGTGTACAATGGTTACAATCTTTGGGGATGGTATTTTTTAATTTTCAAGAAATTTTCTTGAAATAGTTTTGGTAAGGAAAGGAATTTGAATTACGGGGTATCGCAGGGAACCCAAGAAATATAATAAGCTCTAATGTCATGGAAAATATTTTGAATAAATCACAATGAGCTATAATTGCATAATTATGCTCACTAGAAGTTCCAACATCAAAATCATCTATTTCTCTAGATCTCCGAAATGTCTTGGACAATCATTACAAGGTGTTTGAAACTCCCAAAGGACTCGCACATGATCATGATCGTGCTATTCATTTGATTCCAGGATGTGCTCCTCCAAACATCAGGGCTTATAGACATCCTTATCTCCAAAAGAGTGAAATTGAATGTATGGTTGCAAAAATGTTAGAGGTTGGTATAATTCAACCTAGTCAAAGTTCTTTCTCTGCTCAAGTAGTAATTTTGCACAAGAAGGATGGATCGTGGCACATGTGTCTAGATTATAGGGAGATAAATAAGCTCACTATCAAAGATAAAATTCCAATCATGTGATTGATGAATTAGTGGATGAAATACATGGAGAAATTTATTTTACCAAGTTGGATCTTCATTCAAGATATCATCAAATTATAATGAAAACTGAAGATATTCTAAAAACAACATTTCAAACTCATGAGGGTCATTATGAAATTTTGGTCGTGCCTTTTTCCCTTACCAATGCACCTTCTACATTTCAAGGGTTGATGAATTCCATTTTCAAACCCTTTCTTAGAAAATTTGTGTTAGTAGTTTTTGATGATATACTAATCTACATCAGGTCCTAGAATGATCATGTTCAACATGTTGACAGGGTGGTCAAAATGTTGGAGGAGAAACAATTATATGCAAAAGCCTCCAAATGTTTCTTTGGAGTACAAGAGGTGGAATATTTGGTCAAATTGTATCTCTAGAGGGTGTTAAGGTAGACCATAACAAAATTAAAGCCATTAAGTAATGGAAAGTCCCCACAACCATAAAGTAATTGCGAGGATTTCTTAGGTTAATAGGGTATTATTGCAAGCTTGTTAATCATTATGGGAGAATAGCAACACCTATAACAACATTATTTAAGAAAGAAGATTTTTCATGGACTCCTGAAGCAACTAAGGCCTTTGAACATCTTTACGAGGCAATGTTCCTAGCACCAGTCTTAGCTACACAAGACTTCACAAAAACCTTTATTGTGGAATGTGATTCCTTAGGAAATGGAATTGGTGTTGTTTTAATGCAATAAGGAATACCCATTGCATTTGAAATTCTTCCAATGAAAGGAAAGTATTTACATAAAACTATTTATGAGAAGGAAATGTTGGAAATACTGCATGCACTAAATAAATGGCGACCTTACCTAATTGGAAGACACTTCAAGGTAAAGAATGATCATGATAGTCTTAAAAAAAAATTGGAACAAAGAATATCTTCAAAAGAGCAACAAAAATGGGTCACATATATGTTGGGATATGACTTTGAAATCATATACAAAAAAGGGAAGCTAAATATTATTGCATATGCACTCTCGAGAAATGATGAAGAGGTGGAAGCATTGCTTTATTCCATTTCAATTATCCAACTAGATTGGATAACTGAAGCAAGTGATGAGTGGAAAAATGATGAAGAAGTGTGGACACTCATTCAAAAGTTGCAGCAAGATCCTATTACATCTGATACATTTAGTTAGAAAAATGATTCCTTATGGTACAAAGATCACTTATATCTTTGTAAGAATTCCAAACTAAAACAAAGTATTCTCTTGGAATTGCACACCTCTCCCTTAGGAGGACACTCAGGATTTTTAAAAACTTACCACAGAGAGAAGAAAGATTTTTTTTGGGATGGCCTTAAATCTTATATTCAAAATTTTGTGGCGATTTTTTTTTTTTTGTGAGAAAAATAAATTTGAGACAATTAAGACCTTTGGTCTTCTACAACCTTTATCCATTCCAAGTCAACATTTGGAGGAGGTTTCAATGGATTTTAACACAGGTTTACCTAAGTTCGAAGGAAAGAATTTCATCATGGTGGATTTGATAGACCTACCAAGTATGCACACTTTTGTGAATTATCTCATCCATTTAAAGCAAGAACAATTGCTACTACATTTATGGAAACAATTAAAAAGCTACATGCCAACCCAAAGATTTTTGTAAGCAACAGAGATCCCATTTTTATTGGAAATTTTTGGACAGAATTATTTTCTTTTTTGGGTACTCAACTAGCTCATATCCCATCTTATCATCCTCAATCTAATGGGAAAACTGAGATAGTGAAAAAAATTTTGGAAGGATATCTTCGTTGTTTTGTATCTGATAAAAAAACACAGTCAGTTAGGTGGTTACATCTGGCTGAATGGTGGTATAACACTTCCTTCCATACTATAGAAAAAATGACCCTGTTTATGGCACTTTATCAATATCATCCACCATTCATCACATCATATTTAAGAGAAAATTATAATGTTCAAGTAGTGGAAGATCACACCGAGCATCAACAACAAGTTCTCCAACTCTTAAAGGATAATGTGAAATTTTCACAAAATCAAACGACAAAACAGGCAGATCAACATCGTAGCGAGAGAAGTTTGGATGTAGGAGACTGTGTATCTTACAGCTAAAACCATACAAACAAATGTCCCTCAAGAAAGCTAAGAAGGATAATAAATTATAGCCAAAGTACTATGGTGCTTACAAGGTGTTGCAAAATATTGGTACTATGGAATACAAATTGGAGCTTCTTGCTTCTTCTCAAGTGCACCCAGTTTTCCATGTTTCATGCTTAAAGAAGGTCATAGGTGAAAAAATTCCACTTCAAACAATATTTCCAGAACTTGATAAGGAATGACAAATCATATTTGAACCTGAATTAGTCACAAAAACAAGAACTCGATAGCTACCAAATTAGTCAATTTCAAAGTATCTCATCAAGTGCAAGAATTTACCCACTGAAGATTCCACATGGGAGGATGAAAATTTTATATAGAAGCATCCAGAGCTACTCAAACATTGAGTACAACACTTTTTTGAAGGAGAGGGGCATGTTAGGTCCCTATATTCCTAGTGTAGTCCCTTATTGTTGTTAGTGTATCCCCTTATTGTTATTGTTGTAGCCCTATAGCCCCCATATTGTTATTATTGTGCCCCTTAAGAGCCACTATTGTTATTGTTGTTCCCTTATATTATTATTGTTATGTCGGGTAGGATTATGTTGTGACCCCATGGACTCCTATATATAGAAATGAGGTTTTTTCATTTGTATCATCCAATAATGGTTCATTTATGTAATGTAAAGGAGGTTTCCCCATCAAAGTGGTTGATTTCGAAGGCGTTTATCTCTCTTTTCTTCTATTTTGGGAGCTAGTTTCATAACAGAGGAAGCAGTCTAGCTTCATTCTCCTTTCCTCATATGCTCTTCGTGGAAAATTTTATCATATTTTTCAAAGGATATGTTGATGCACTTAGTGCCTTGAAATTTGTTTTAGACCTATTTTGCAAGGCCACGAGCATGGTCATTAATATCTAGAAGTACTGTTGTATCCCTGCTAACATCCCTAATGTAGACATTCCCATCATCTCTTCTATGTTTCCATTCCATCAATGTTATATGGTTAATGGGTTTAAATATGTGGGTTTTTTTAATCTCTCTCGATACATGTGTACTTATTGGCTCTAGCTTCTCAATAAAGTAGAAGCTTGTATATCTTGTTGTTTTAATCATATTCTCTATCATGGGGGAAGGATTGTCCTCTTAAAGTTCATCATCGAGAGTATCCCAGTTTCTGGGATGCCTATTGCACAGTTACTAAAGGAATAATCTCAAAAATAAAAAAATATCAGTTACTGTTTCCTTTCGACTAGTTCTCAATCCGACAAAGGAATTCCTCTAGCCAAGTGGGAAACTGTGGCTTCCCTAAATAAGTATAGCGGTTGTGAGAAAAATAAACCTTTGTGTTTGGTCATACTCTTGCTGCAAAATCCTTGTAGCATCTCATTCACTCTGTCACATTATGGGGCTCGATCTATCGAGCTAAATATATGTTTGGTTACTCGATGGATGATTGGTACATACTAGAAAGGAAGCCTATTTTAGGTTCCATGGTTTGGAGAACCATGGTTAAGGGTTTTGATATGATTTTCAATTCGGTGGCTTGGAAGATGGGGAATGGGCATAAGGCTAGAATCAATGAAGATATTTTTCTTGACACTACTAGTCTCTATAAACTATCTAATCCTTTGTTATGTGACCATATCACAAAACAAAACAAAATATAGATACAAAACTTAAAAATTATCCTTTTAGAGGGGGAAACCTCCTTTACAGTACATAAATTAAAAATTCTTGGATGATACAAATGATATGACCTCCATAAAAATAAAAATAATAATGTAAGGGAACAACAATAACAATAGAGGGATTCTATGGGGCATAACAATAAAAACATGGGGGATACATGGGCACAATAATAACAATATGGGGCTACACTAAAAATAATAATAAGGGGGATACACTAGTATTATAGGGACCTAACATGCCCCTCTCCTTAAAAACAATTTTTTCCTCAAATCTTGAGTTGTTCCAGATACTTATGTATAAAATTATCATACTCCCATATGGTATATTCAGCAGGTAAGTTCTTCCACTTAATTATATACTCTGAAATT
Source organism: Pinus albicaulis (assembly GCA_034641835.2). Taxonomy (NCBI): domain Eukaryota; kingdom Viridiplantae; phylum Streptophyta; class Pinopsida; order Pinales; family Pinaceae; genus Pinus; species Pinus albicaulis. Next base: position 757,710,355 of record CM076584.1, on the reverse strand, counting down.
AATTGATTTCATAGCCATTGGGTTCTTGCTTCTATGACTCCTTTGGGATCAAATATGATTTTTCCTTCTTCATCAAGTTTTGAAAACATTATTTGAACTAGGAGTTTTTCACCGATAACCTTCTTTAAGCATGAAACATGGAAAAGTGGTTGTACTCGGGAAGATGCAGGCAGGTTCAGTTTGTATTCCATAGTTCCAATATTTTGTAACACATTGTAAGGACCATCGTACTTGAGTGATAATTGATTATCCCTCTTAGCTTGCTTGAGGGAAATTTTCTTGTATGGTTGTAGCCATAAAAATGCCCAATTTCCTACATCAAAAATTCTTTCATTGTGATGCTGATATTCCTGTTGTTTCATTCGATTTTCGGCCAGAGTGAGGTTATCTTTTAAGAGTTGGAGAAATTGTTGTTGATGCTCGATGTGATCTTCCACTGCTTGAACCTTAGAATTTTCTCCTAAATATGATGTGATGGATGGCAGATGGAATCCATAAAGTTCCATAAATGGGGTCATTTTTGTTGCAGTATGGAAGGACGTGTTATACTACTATTCAAATAGAGGTAACCACTTGACCCATTGTGTTTTTTTATAAGATAAAAAGTAAATAATATATCCTTACAAACATTTTTTCACTATCTCATTTCTCCCATCATATTGAGGATGATAAGATGAGCTAAGATCTAATTGAGTACCAAGACAAGAAAATAATTTCATCCAAATATTTTCAGTGAAAATGGGATCTATTTCACTTTCAATAATCTTTTGGTTTCCATGTAGCTTTTTAATTGTTTCCACAAATGCAATAGAAAATTTATTGGATTTAAAAGGATGAGATAATGCACAAAAGTGTGCATACATGGCAAGTCTATCAACTACCACCATGATGACACCCTTTCCTTCGGACTTGGGTAAACATATGATAAAATATATTGAGATCTCCTACCAATGCTTACTTGGAATGGATAAAGGTTGGAATAGTCCCAAGGTCTTAATTGCCTCAAATTTATTTTGTTGGAAAACCAAAAAATTTTGAACATCAGATTTAAGGCCATCCCAAAAAAAATCCTTCTTGACCCTATGGTAAGATTTTAAGAAACCTGAGTACCCTCCCAAGGGGGAGGTGTGCAATTCCAAAAGACTATTTTGTTTGATTTGGGAATTCTTACAAAGATATAAGTGATCTTTGTACCATAATGAATCATTTTTCCAACTAAATGTATCATACGTACTGGGATCTTGCTGCAACTTTTGAATGAGTGTCCACACCTCTTCATCATTATTTCATTCACCCCTTGCTTTGATTATCAAATTAGATTGGATAATAGAAATGGAACCAAACAATGTTTCCACATCCTCATCCTTTCTTGAGAGTGCATCTGCAACAACATTTTTTTCCTTTTTTTGTAGATGATTTTAAAGTCATAACCCAACATCTTTGTAACCCATTTTTGTTTCTTTTCTTAAGATAATCCCAGTTCCAAAAAGTATTTATGACTATCATGATCTGTTTTTACCTTGAAGTGCCTTCCCATTATGTAAGGTTGTCTTTGCTTTAGTGCATGTAGTATTTCCAACATTTCCTTCTCATAAATCGGTTTTTGTAAATAGTTTCCCTTTATTGGAAGACTTTCAAAAGAAATGGGTCTTCCTTCTCACATTAAAACAACACCAATTTCATTTCCCGAAGAATCACATTCCACAATAAAGGTTTTTCTGAAGTCTAGTGTAGCTAAGACTAGTTCTTGGAATGTTTCTTCTTTAATATGTTCAAAGGCCTTAGTTTCTTCTGGAGTCTAAGAAATTTCATCTCTCTTCAATAATGTTGTTATAGGTGCTGCTATTCTACCATAATTCTTAAAAATTTGCACTAATACCATGTCAACCCAAGAATTCATCAAACATGATTTATGGTTGTGCGGATTTTACATTCCTTAATGTTTTTAATTTTTTAATTGTCTACTTTAACACCCTCATGAGATACAATATGACCCAAATATTCCATCTCCTGTACTCCAAAGAAAATTTTGGAGGTTTTTGCATAAAATTGTTGCTCATCTAATAGTTTGAGCACCCTGTCAACATGTTGAACTTGATCCTTCCAATACTTGTAGATTAGTATATCATCAAAAAATACTAACACAATTTTTCTAAGTAAGGGTTTGAAAATGGAATTCATCAAACTTGTAAATGTGGAAGGTGCATTAGTAAGGCCAAAAGGCATGACCGAAAATTCTAATGACCCTCATGAGTTGTGAATTTTGTTTTCAGAATGTCTTCAGTCTTTATTATAATTTGATGATATCTTGAATGAAGATACAAATCAGTGAATTAAATTTCTCCATGTAATTCATCCAATAATTCATTAATGGTCAGAATGGGAAATTTATCTTTACTATTGAGCTTGTTGAGCTCCCTATAATCCAGACATATACACCATGATCAAATTGTTCCATGTAGTTCATCCAAAAATTCATTGATGGATGGAATGGGAAATTCATATTTACTAGTGAACTTGTTGAGCTCCCTATAATATAGATATATATTCCATGATCCATCCTTCTTTTGCACCAATACTAATAGAGCAGAGAAATAAGTTTGACTAGGTGGAATTATACCGACCTCTAGCACTTCTACAACCACGCGTTTAATTTAACTCTTTTAGGCATCGGGATATCTGTAAGGTCTGATGTTTGAAGGACCACTTCCTGGAATCAAATGAATAACATGATCATGATCATGAATAGGTGGGAGGCCTTTGGGAGTCTCGAATATCATGGAATGATTGTCCAATAATTTTTGTATGTCTGGAGAAATAATTGATTTCGATGTTTAAACCTCTAGCGAGAATAATTTTGCAATTAAGCCTCGTTGTTGTTTGTTAAAATATTTTTCTTGAAATTAGATCTAATTATATTTCCTAGTTTCCTTGTGATACCTGTTAATTCAACTTCCTTTCCTTCCAAAAAACATTTCATGAAAAGTTCTTGAAAATTAAAAGCTATAATCCCCATAGATTGTAACCATTGGACCCCTATTATAACATCAACACCACCCATTGGAATGGAAATCATTGTAATATTCAATACATATTCCACTATAGCTAGGTTGATATTATGGCACTTTCCAGAGAAATTTATAGGTCATCCATTTGCAACCATAACTTGAAACTCTAGTGCTGGATATAGGAAACAATTTAATTCCTTGGATATCTTACAATGAATAAAATTATGGGTACTACTTGAATCAATCAACACTATTAATTTTTTATTATTGATATGTCCTTCTATCTTGAGATTTTTAGGAGTGGTAATTCCTTTCAATGCATTACAAGGTATGGTCCGATTCATTTCTTATTTCTCTGGGGCTGGTTCCGGTTGTATATCCTCCTTTTTTGATGTTTCTTTTTCCTTTTCTTCCTCCTCTTCACAATATATGTAGAATAAGTTTTTCTTAGCACACTTATGACCTTTAGTGTATTTTTTATCACAACAATAAGAAAGCCCTTTTTCTCTTTTTTCCTCCAATTTTTGTTTCTTCAATATTATAGGTTGTGGAAGGCTAGGAGTAAAACACTTCCATATTTATAGTTGTGAGTGGTGGAATTCCTTGTTTCCATAATTTTTATTTCAACTTTTCTTTCCACCTTAAATTCCTTCTCTAATGAATCAGGTTCTAAAAGGTGAACCTCGGTTGGATGTTATCTGTAATGTACTACTCCCCTCAGGCCTACCTGATTAACTGGCCAACCAAGGTAAGTATGACATAAGAGGTCGTTAAGAAAAATTCAATCTCCTTTGTGACCTTAAGGAAGCAAAAACCATAACACAGACCTTTAATAGCTGCTACAGGATGCCCAAAGGCTATCCTAGTCATCCAACCGACCTGTCCCTAGGTCCCAATGATATTTCGTTGAGAAAACTCCTTAGACGCATGCACAAGCCTACATCCATGTGTATGAGAGGATCTAGATGCATGCATGAGCATGCATACCAAAGCCCAGGGACTAAATTTCCCAGAACTGTGCCTGGGTCTGCAAGATTTAAGGAACTTTTTAATCCCAGAATCCTGGACACTACCCAAAACTCCCTATAACTTCTAGGAATCATTAAATACATAGTGACAACACTAGTAAACCAAAAATTGACTCCAGAACTAGGTTTGACCATCCCCAACAGGGAATGACATTCTGTCAAACACTTGGCATGAATGTAATCTACAAGTATAGGATAAAAGAGAGAGAATACATGATTGAAATCACTTATGAAATACAAGGATCACCACCTTCTTCCTTAACCAGATATAACATCAATTAGGTCTTGTATCCATCATTTTAACAATAACAAGTGAATACATGAATTAACTGTGACATGAACCAGTCATTTAAACATGCTTAAAACCAACACTAAACCATGGAAATAATAGTGAGAATACAACCATTAAATCCACATAATAATAGGTACAAAAGAAAGAGAACTTAGCTTGCATTAAACATGGGAAAATACTTACCAAGTTCGGGACTTCCACGTTCCACTTGACCATAACCATGGCTGAGACAAATATCTCTTCAGCTAGTCACCCTTGTGCCATATTCCAATATTGAATGTTGGATATCATAGATAAAATCATCCAAAAAAACAACCAAGGGAATCCATTGGTTAAACCACCTCCACCCTCACCATACCGCGATCACACCCAACCAGTGCTTCGATCACAATACCGAGGAGAACATGGAATTTTCATCTGGAATCCATCACTATCCTTGAGGAATTTTCCTTCTACCTGTCTCCTAAGATTTACTGAAATATTTTCCAATATTTTCCTTCATTTTCCTCCTCACATGAAACCTATGACCTTTTACCTTCATTTTCTCCTATTTTCCTTTATTTTCATAAATGAATGTGTCAAAAATACTTTTTTCCTCTTTAATTACTTTGCATTTTCCTTAGCCATTTTCCTTAGCCATAACCACATATCCATTGGTGCCCATTAGGATATTTTTCCCAACATTCCACTTGGAATTAGTGTCCCTTGAACTATGGTCTTATTTTTTCCTTTATTAACTTTTTATTACATGAAATTTTGGTCGAGTTTGTTACATTATCCTTTTAATTCCCTATGAAGAAATCAATCCTATGCTTCTCCGGTATATCATTTACCTTGATATTCAATACTTGGATGTCCTCAATGTGCTCCACCATTGAACCCTTTTGTTTGATATTTATCAATTACCTAAATAATCTATTTCTCTTTGTATATTCATAATGTGATACCAATTCTTTTGAAAAAATTATCCAAGTGACAATTGATTTATGGTAACAAAGCCATCTATACCACACAAACTGATTTTGTTCTAAATATAAAGATGCAACGCGTACCTTTTGTGTGCACAATACATAATTGTTGGAGCGGGGTCCCCTGGGGTACATTTTTGGTTAAGTTTTGTTTATTTTTTGTTGTGTGCGCTGTGCAAAAGAGACAAAGGGGCTTTGGGGTGGGTCAAAGTACCTCAATCAATGTGATGGGTTTACAGGGAAAACCATGAGTCTCAAACCATGGTTTGAGACCATGCTTTGAGACCATGGTATCTTATCATCTAAGTTAGTATAAATATGTAAATATTGAGTCGAGAAATGATATCTTATGTCTGATGATGTATGGTTGTTAATTTTTTGAGTTAAGCCTGGGTTTTTGGGTAGAAAGGCTCCAGTTGGTTGTGTGTGCGGAGACCTAAGTCTTGATTGTGTGCGGACTTTGTTGGCTGTGTGCACGAAAGGATAGATTGTATTGAAGGACTAAATGTATTGTAACTGCTATATCTCTTAATAAAGAATATTATTTTGGTGAACCTCGATTGTTATGCGATTTCCTATGTTTTTTATCTATTATTTTCTTTAATCTGAATATGTTCAATTATTTCATATTTACTTCTATTTATGCTTAATTGCATTTGTGCGAATTAATCGAGTACATTATGCATGAGTATCAGTTTATGAATAGATCGGATTGAAGTATATTGGATTACTGTGCAAAAATATATTGAAGTGTTATCTGATAAGGGTTTGATCTATTAATATGTTGATGCATGCATCTGTTATAGTTATGTTATAAGTATGTTTAGTGCCACTACATTACAATCTTCCTCAGGGTGTGGAAACCTAGTTCCAACACCCCGCCATACTGCTTTAAGTGAGACTTTCATCTGTACAAGAAATTCACTGCTGAAAGGGCCAGTAGTTGGTTTGTTGGTCGCGCGATAAATCCAAACCTGGATCAAGACCCCTCAAGCCAAAAAATGTTTCCGTTGCTGGGACCAGGATCATTTTGAGGGAGAATTTATGTTTTGGAATCCTACGTAGAACGAATTAAAATATTTTATTGATAATAATATCCTTGAATTTGGGATCCAAAAGAATATAAGTTCTAAATTATCTCCTAAATATTGGGTACAAAAGTATATTTATATAGAAGTCCACGGGATTTTCTTTTATTCCTTTGTGACTGAGTTGCATGAGTGGTTGTCTTGATTGACTGAATTTAATACCTGCACAAGGGATGATGCAATCACTAGGTGTACCCTGGAGTTAGTACAATATTTATAAAGGACTATCAATAAGATCACTCGCACGGTAGATCAGTGGATCGATCACATTTTGGGAGGATTTGTAAATGAGTTTGCCATTGATCAGCTTATTTTTTATCCTGAAGCTAAATGAAGATTTTTCAAGGGTCCCAAAGGTAAGTTCCTATGCTCTTTGAAGTTGTGCATTAAGATGCTATTGTGTTAACATGGTATTATATCTAGCCATATTGAGTGAATATCCCGAAGAGGCTAGACTACGCGTAGTGGAAGAACTTACCACATAGATCTAGAAGAAGGGTTTATTTACATTCATCTCAAGGGTAGATCTGATAGTGATGAAGAATTAGATACTAGTAGCTCTAGTGAATCTGTGCATTCTGAAGAAGAAGTATCAGAGGAACAAAATAATCTCAGAGCATTGACCGTAGTTCAAATTCCATCCACTCCACCTCCACCTCCACCTCCACCACCAGGTGCAGATATGGCCATGTTCATGAATTTTTCTACTTTCTATGGTATTGGTAATGAAGATACACAAAATTTTTGGTTTTTCATTGATGTTCTATGGAGGGTACAACAAGTGAACAATGATGATGTTAAGAAAGCACAATTATCCACTGCTATTCAAGACTGTGTGTTGTACTGGTATATAAGGTATGTATCAGTGAATCCTAATGCCACTATTGATGATTTGAAAGTTGAACTAAAACACCAATTCAAGAGACCGAAGTCATTTTCAAAATGTGTCACTGAGTTAAAAGAGATTCATCAAGAACCGAATGAATATGTATGGGATGTGGATCAAATATTGAAGTGCGCTATCAAAGACGGTGGATTCACTATCGACTATACCCAACACAAGGAATGGTTTATTTTTATTTTTCTCCCACATCTATGACAACCCTTTATTCAACACAATATTTCCACGCAAGCTGAGGCCGTATAAATTGTAATGAATTTAGAAGCTTCGCCGATAACCTTCACACATATCAGGACCTAGCAGATCCAAACTAAGTTGAAAGCGAAGCATTTAGAAATTCAGAATATGCACAAAGATAAGGGAAATGAGGTGTGGGCATACATATGGTGCATATGATGCAAAGTTTTTGGGCATCATAGTGATCAATGCCTTGTTTTCAATGAGTATCTGCAAGTAAGAGGATGAATCCTACTGAAGAGCGCGACCATAATGAGTGGAACACCTACATTATGGTGCACAATTTGTCAGGATATGGGTATGCATGAGACTGATTACTATCCAAGGATTTTAAAATATGTGCCTGAGCTAAAGCAGCCTTTCTACAAATTATTCTCATCACTGGGACATGATGAACAAAATTTTCACAGTTTTTATTTGATAATTGATCGAGTTGATCGTTGAACCTACTTCACTAGCATCACCATCTGGGAGTGGTGGATTTCATAGTAGAGGATGAGGAAGAGGAGGAGGATCTGGTAAAGGGTGGTGAAAAATCATTTGCTAAAACTGTGGAGACATTGGTCATTATGCGCACAACTGTCCAAATCTAGCATGACAATATTGCAGGTATTGTAGGCAATTTGATAATGTAATTGAATATTTCCCTGTTTTTGTTGCCAAGATGTAGGAAAAAAAAACACAGACTCTGACAAAGAATATTCAGATGGTTAGGGAAGAGCTGCGCGACGAAGAGATGAGTGTGAATGTTGTCACTGCGAGTGGTGTAGCCACTGGTGAGGACAAAGAAAATAATTTGGATGATGATATCTGGATCCAAAAATGCCTGAGAAAAAGGATGGATTCAACTTACAACACGAAAAAGGCACCTTTGTAGAGGCAAAGAATGGATTTGTGGATGCAAGTGCATCAACATCAAGTAGACCTATGGTTGTGGCCAGAGTAGATGAAGAAATGAATAAATTTTTATAGGCTTGTATCAAGTTATTGTGCATTATAAGGAAGTTGAGAATATTCAAGCATTGATAGATAACGACACGAAAAAAGAACAACCTCAGATGGAACAAAAATCTATCAATAAGATCTATAATAACAAGATAAGAATTGGACAGAAGATGTGCTTGAATTCTCAGATTAGTGCCTATGAGATGGATCACGTCATTCTAGATCTAGGGTCTAATGCAAATTTATTACCAAATAAATCTTAGCATTGCATGGGAGATCCCATGTTGGAGTGGTCAACTATCTAGTTGCGCATGGAAAATCAACAGAAGACCATTCCATTAGAAAGACTCTCACAGGTGGTAGTAGATATTGAAGGAGTAAAGGTGCTTACTGATTTTGAAGTCATACAGATTGTGGATGATACTGATCCTTATCTTGTGATGTTGGGTTTAGATTGGGCTATTGATATGGATGGCATCATTAATATTAAGAGAATAAGTATGGTATTTGAGAACAATGGAACCAAAGTTGTAGTTCTCCTAGATCTTGCAAAAGGTGAAATACATACAGAGCCAATGCACACGGATGATGATGTCGACCATATCTATAAGTGGATTGCACAAGATGATGATCAGATTAACCCGATAACTGATGGAAGACTTAACTGGGAAAAATATAGTCCTTGATTCTCTGATTCAGATGAAGAACTCGATAACTGGTAGAAATGGCTACATGAAGTATCTATGCTACACTATAATTGAGTGACCAAATCTCTTCATTGCATATAATCAGAGGTACAATAATTGCCTTATTATGATGGTTTAACTAATGTTAACATGTTTTTGGGAGAACTTGAAAGGATTGTTCCAGAAGCATTAAGATTCCATGCACTGGATATAGCATTGTGCTATAACCCAGCACGATGGTGGGAGACTCACAAAGGAAACTTAGGTAACTGGGAAGAATGCACATTAATGATGAGACTGTGATTTGAGAGTCCAAACACCCTAATGGAAGAGACCTATTCCAGAAAAGGTGATCCGTGCAGACATCTGGTTAGATGGAATGAACTATGGGTAACAGAGCCGAGACTAGAATGGGTGCACATGTTCAATCATAATTTGGGGAAGGTACCTACAAATTGGTACCTAGAAACAGAGTTGTGTAGAGGAACCAATGAATGGATTGCACTGACCGAAAATTTCATTTTATCCTTCATATTTTAGAGTGGGTTCGATTGCTTGGGTAAAGTGTTATAGTGTATTTAGGAGGTCATCTTTGACATAACAAAACCGAAGGAAGAGCGCACCTTGCCAGCATGGGATGCGCATATGATGGACATTGTGAAATGCATACATTTGACAATTGAAGAGAATGACGAAAATCCAAGGAATATTACAATCCATGAATCTTAAGGATAGCATGCAGTTGTTCGACCTTCAATTGAGTCACTATATTTCACTAAGCCTATGAAGATTCAGCAATTAAACATTGGCTTTGAAGAACAACTGAAATTAGCAAAGATCACAGATTACTAGAATGATGATATGGTGGGAAAGGTCACTGAGCTGTTGACTGAATATCAAGACCTATTTCCTACAAATTTTCTAAGCTGAAGGGGATAATGGGAGATATTAGTTTCATGAATATTACTTTGAAACCTGATCGTGACCTATGAAGCAGTTCCCATATTGATTGAATCCAAAATATAAGCAGAATATTAAAGAAGAATTGGAGAAAATGGTTGTTGCGGGAATTATAGAACCAATGGAAGAATCTGATTGGGTAAGTCCTATGGTGGTGCAGGATAATAAGACTAAAGGAGAAATAAGGATTTTCATGGATCTATTCAAATTTAATGATGCATGTGTTCATGATCTGTTCCCAACCCCATTTTCTAATGAGATCTTGGACAATGTAAGAGGACAAGAGGCCTATTCATTTACAAATGGGTTCTCAGAATATCATCAAATTAGAATTGCGCCGAAAGATAGAAGTAAGAAAACCTTTGCAACACAATGGGGATCCTTTCAGTATACAATCATTCCATTTGGTTTGAAGAATGTGCCAACTATCTTCTTGTGCATAGTAATCACTATGTTCAATGAGTGCATCCACAAGTTCTTATAAGTCTACTTCGATGATTGGTTTGTCTTTGGATTGTTGAAGAAGTATGTATCAAGTCTGTGCCTAATGTTGGATACTCGTAGGAAGTATCAAATCTAACTTAATATAAAGAAGTGCATATTTTGTGTGCCATTTGGGATATTTCTGGGTCATACTTTTTTGTCAGCAAGGGTTTATGGTGGATCCAGCCAAGATCACAATGATGGTTAATTTGGAAGTTCCTAAAAATGTCAAACAACTACACTCAATTTTTTTTCATACAGGATATTACCAAAAGTTCATCCAAGGTTATGCACTGATCATTGCGCCTATGGATAAATTGTTGAAGAAGGATGTTTCATTCTATTGGGATGAATAATTTCAAAAGAGTTTTGAATTACTAAAGGAGAAGATGGTCACTGCGCCCATATTGGTCTTTCCAGATTGGTCAAAGGTATTCCATGTCCATGTTGATGCCTCTTGCATCGCACTCAGAGTTATTTTAGCACAACTAGGAGCTATGGAGATTGATCACCCTATTACGTTTGAAAGTAGGAAGTTATCAAGAGTGGAGCATAATTAATCAACTATGGAAAGGGAAGGATTGGCTATGGTTTATGCGCTACAAAAATCCCTCCATTATCTATTGGGTGGCCACTTTAAGATGATTACTGACCACTCTCCTTTGAACTACCTAGTCAATAAGCTTGTGTTGGGGGGGAATATCTGTAAATGGTTTTTTTTGTTTCAGGAGTATGATTTTGAAGTCATTGTGAAACCTCGGAGAATGAATGCTGGGCTAGACCATTTGTTGCGCATTAAAAACAGAGGAGAGTCGACTAGCTTGGAATATGGTTTACCTAAAGCGCACTTATTTTCCATAAATTTGGTTGATGATCATTTTGCTGATATTATTAATTTCTTGACCACTGGAATTGCGCCCTCAGTGTATACATGGCAACAGATGAAAGAGTTGGTTGCACGAGTAGCTGACTTTACTCTAATGGAAAGTCAACTGTACAAGATGGGTGCATATGAGGTCTTGTGAAGATATGTATTGGAGATTGAAAGATGAAATATCTTAGTTGAAGCACATGGAGGAGTTTTCGAAGGTCACTATGCAAGGAAAGCAGCCACACAGAAGATTTTGCGAGCATATTTTTAGTGGCCCACGTTTCACAGTGATGCACATGCGCATTGTCATGCTTGTGATGTCTACCAAAGGATAGGAAAGTCATCGTGAAGAGATGAGATGTATTTACAACGAAAGATGGAATTGCAAGATTTTGAAAAATGGGCCATAGATGTAATATCCCAAAATAGGGAATTTCTACAACAATAAGAATATCTTAAGATATTCCTAAGTTGGAGATTCAGAAAACCAAGCACATAGTGATTTAAATCAACTCATAAGATGTAAAGGAACATCTAACCAGCAAATGAATGATCAGCAGTAAGAATATGTCCTATACACTCCTTCCAAAGTGGGGAAATGCAGCAATATAGGGCATAAAATGACTGTCTTCAGAAATTAACGTATTATATGTGCGAAATGGGACTTGGATCCCTTAGAATATACCATATGCAACTCACATCTAGAATTGGAGTAGAAACAAATCCCTCTAGCCAACATAAACAGATCTCCCAAAGCTAATATGACTCAAATAAGCCCAAACCCCATAGCTTAACTCATGCAGAAAGGATTGAAGCATGTACAACATTATTTTATTAAGGGTTTATGCAAAAAATAATGAGAAAAAATAGATCTGGAGTCTACAAGCATCCAATGGTTGAGAAAATGGAGATTCCTTCCTCTTTATACACAACAAGAATAACCTGGCAAGGTTTCAAGAAAGTACAATATATAAAAGATCATATCTACAGATATAGATCTAGAAAACACAGTTAGAATGAAACTTTGTACAAATATAGCTTAAATATACAAGAAGGAGAGGGGAGATGATGTACAAATATTTCCAAGAGAAGGGTTGGCCCTTCCTCCAAGGAATAAGCTCACAAGCAAGGGTTCAAACCCTGCTACTGCAACACTGTGAAAAATAACGTAGATCCTGCCAAGGACTATGCAGTCAATGTTGGAGAATGCTTTGGCCACATGCCAAGATGTATAAAATGCTCAGGAACCTTCTTAACAGATCTTGTAAAGAAAGGGAAGCTCCCTCCTTAGAAAGATAAGTTGAGAAAGTGGTGTTGGGGACTTTCCACTGCAACACCCTACAACACAGCACTATACTCTACAAAAATAATGTTGTGGCTAAAGGAGGATGCTTGGCCTCAAGCTTGAGTGTGGAAAAATGAAGTACAATGCTCCTCCAAGAGGCTTCTCAAGGAAGGAGTAGGATTCCTAAATAGGAGATCCTTGTGCTAAACAGCATTGCAGCTCTACTAAAGAGCAAGAGGATTCCAAATAGTCTAAGCAGACCAAACTGAATAATATCCAAGCTAACCCCAAATGGCTGCCATCCTCTTCCTTATAAACTTTGTGAGCCTCCTCACCTTGGGTCCCACCCATTAGGGTTTCTAAATCCACATGAGCAATTTCCCTCCAATATTATGCTATACCTTCATCAAGGCCACTCCTCCATGTTGTGTTGTTTGATTTGGTCAAGGTTGACCTCTTCAATCTGCTTCATTCCTTTTCACACTCAAGTGTCTTCAATCCAGCTCACAAATTTTTGTCTATGCTGATCCTTGTTCACACTGAACTAGTTTCATTGATGATCTCCTCCTCTTCAATCATGCATGTTGACTTAGTCAAACTTGACTTTGTCCACAAGAAAAAGTCCCTCTTCACACCTGAGGGTGTGAAATATAGCTACTATAACGATCCCCTTTCACACCAAGAGGGTTTTTATGCTGATTTTAGTTAAGTATGGGTCTCTTCCCCCATTTATTCATCTACTAGGTGCAAAAATCAAAATTTAATATTCCCCTTAGCTGCTTGCTAAAGTAGGAATATTACTGTCCTCCCCTCCAAAATGTTGCTTATCCTCAAGCAACTGCAAGGATAGAATTGAAAATTTTCCTCCCAAGGCATGGAGTTTGAAATGTGTTTGGGAACTAACATTCCCATGTAAAACCTCTACCCCCAAGCTATCATCCATACAAGATGAGCCACCCTCCAACATGGCAACTCATGAACAATCTCCTCCACCTTAGGCTCCTGCAAAGAAGGTGGGTTGAATGGCTGAACATGATAGGAAAGATGGCCTACCCCATGTTGTCTTCCTCTCCACTCATGGCAAGTGTAGAGTACATACTGATCTTGGTTTGCAAATAGATTGCCATCAAGTGGCAAGAAGAATAATAGATCTCCAAATATCCTATCTCCCGTGTCATGAATCATGTTGGCCCAATTCATCCCATCCAAAATGAATGGATCCTCATCACCATTTGGAATCCAAATAAAAAAAATGCTAATGGTTTCATGATACCAATGGTATATCCAAGGGATACAGCACAGTTTTTCCAATTGCTGCTTGAGAATGTCATGTGGAAATTTTTCCTCCAACAAGGTACTAATGAGTGCTCATATACTATGTGGTAGTAAATAGAAATATATATCAATTGTACATGATAAAAATAACAGGACAATGTGCCATACATTCCTTCTAAAACATTATGATGAGTATGGAGAAATTTCAGTCCATAATCTCTCAATAATAGCCATAGCAACAAAGACTCTTGCTTCCTCCTTGAATTATCAAAATGCAGATCATGGAGCAATAATACAATGATGGACATGTGAGATGCCTCATCAACATAGTACAAACCATCTCCCTTATACATCATGGGGAAGTTATCCTTCCTCCCAAAACAATGTTCATACATGAAATATATCTCAAACATAAATACATGTGAGCACATGAGACATATCTCAAACCAAAGAAAATATATGGACATAATATTTGACATATGATGTCCAAACTCTCTTATTAATAGCCACAAAAACCATGCCTTCTTCTTATGCATCTTGTCATTGAGACTCAAGGCATGAGATAAAGAAATAGAAATTTCTGGGTAGTGACCAAACTCACCCAAAAACAACCAGCACAACCATGCCTCGTGTTGGCCTATATCATAGATTTGCAAGGGGTTTGAGAACCTCTTGCTCCATACTACCATCCACTTATACCAATGTGGGTGATGGATATCATTCTGAAAATTTTTGGTATCCTCCCAAGGTAGGACACCATGCTTCTCCAACCTTTGAAGAACTTTGCACTTCATGAAATGTTGAAGTGCACCTCCAATGGGATCCCCTGATGAGACCTCCTCCTCATGCATGGCCTTCCAAAACCAAAGAGGCCTTGGATCTACTACAAGTATAAGTCTCTCTCTGAGTTGTGGCATGCTCATTGAGAGACTGGCATCTAGAGAGGAGAAAGAGTTTCTCATCTCAAGATGTCTACCCTTTGACATCTCTTCCTCCATGGCTTCCTGAATGAAGTTGGCATATGAATGTTCCCATCAGGAATGGGTCCTTATCTCTTCACTGCCGCTCTTGGACAGTGCAGTGCAACTTTGATGCTCTATATTAGTATTAAGTGATGATCCTAGGTCATACAACAACATATTTCCATAATCTTCTGAAAGATTTTATGCTATAATAGAGAGTGGAAATGCAATCATACCTTGCTAGAATTTGGAAACACCTTGCATGGCTGCAAGAGTTATTTCTTTCACTGTATTGGCTCCCTCAACTGTTGATGTTGAAGGCTACTCCTCCATGGTTGTGACAACGCTTATATAAGTCTCCTCAAGAGATGGTGATGGCTCCTCCCTCTCTGATTGTTCTTCATCAAATATCTTGATCAACCTCTGAGTGAAATCTACAAGAGTAGATACTCTTGCTTGAATTATGTGGCTGAACCGCCAAGTTCTTGCTTTTCCCTTCATGTGCAGCACTGCAATCTCTACTGCTTCTCTTTCTACCATTGGATGTAGTAGGAATAATGTTGCAAGTCTTCTTGTCCAAGTCCTTGCTGAAGATGATCCATCAAAAGTAGACAATAGAAACCTATTGGTCTTCATCCTTCTTGTGATGCAAGGTATCCTTTCTTCCTCTAGTTGAATGAACTATGGGAAGGCTAGAATCTCCTTGAAGGCTCTAGATTGAGTCTTGTACTTAACAAGGTATTCACTTAGAATCTGATGTTCCAAGTGTCTTCCATGCCCTTTGTCTTCTTCTTCATGAAAATAGGAAGTGCATGGTTCTTCCTCTTCTTGAAACCATCTAGGATTTTCTTGGCATCTTTTCTCCGTCATCAGCTTAACCTCATGGGAGGGGTTCTTTCTGGAAGTTCAAGTATCCACAAAAATAACAAAATGGGGATCAGTGCACCCATGGTGAGTTTCTGGAATCAGTTGATCCGAAGCTAAGAGAAATTTTGTATTTAATGGACTGTTGTTTTGTGACAAAGGCACTAGAGTTGGAGTGAGAAAAGATGTCGAGGTGTTTCTTCAGGGCATGGTTACCTTTGGGGACAAAATAAAATTGGAACTCAAAGGATTGGCTATGTATATGATGGTGGTTGGCTACACCAAAGTTTAAATCATGGACACCGAAGCCATGTGAAGGCTTCACTATGTGGATATAGGCTTTGTAGTTAACCAATTTGTGGATGAGGAGATTG
The DNA here is from genome assembly GCA_034641835.2 of Pinus albicaulis. Lineage (NCBI taxonomy): Eukaryota > Viridiplantae > Streptophyta > Pinopsida > Pinales > Pinaceae > Pinus > Pinus albicaulis. Next base: position 757,694,128 of record CM076584.1, on the reverse strand, counting down.
AGGCTCAAGCGATGAAGAAGCAGTGTTTTCACAAATGCATCTTAGAGTGGTCAAGGCATGAATTTCCTGAAGCAACGAGAAGATGGAAGATAGCAACAATGAATTAAAATATATATATTTATTATAATTAAGTCAATTTTTTTACATGTAACTGGGCATATTTCTGTAAGACCTGGTAAGGCATGCGTACCCCCTAGATAATTTTCTGTAATGTTTGGGTTAGACCTAGGTGATAGGGGGATGCTAGATTAACCTTGGTATAAAATTTATGGGGGTTAAGGGCCAGAGTGACCATGGTTGGGTTGAATCTCTTGGAAAGGTTGGTTGGATTTATTCAAGGAACCCCAAGTCAAGTTTAAGGGGGGAATGTTAGGTAAATTGACTTAGGGTTAGAGTCAAGGCTGACCAGGTTAAAAAATTGGGTAGTTTTTGGGCACATGGTATTGTGCACCCATGGTTTTTGGCCCATGGTATTGCATGTAATGGAGCCTATAAAGGCTGGAAAGGCTTAATTGTAAGAGAGCCTTAGAGGTGAGTGGTGAAGGCTCACTTGGCCGGATTGGCCATGCTTTTGGCCAATGGTTAATGAAATTTCATTAGATGGGTTTTCCCTAATGTTAGGATTTTTCTGAGATAAAAATCTATGCTCATGTTTATGTGTTTTATTACTGGTTATTTTTATTTTTCCTCTCGGTAAGTATCACTAAATATGTTAATATTATGGTTAAATTTTCTTCAGGTATGCACTTTGTGAATGAAACCATTGAAGCTCTAACAGAAGAATTCTGGATTCATCATCAAAAGAGTACTCCATCTCACCCACAGTCGAATGGTGTGGTAGAAGCTTTCAATAAGGTCTTGGATACTGTGCTTGCTAAGCTCCCCAAAGCCAATCGAAATGATTGGGATGTGTGCATATCTGTCGTCCTTTGGGCTTATAGAACAACATGGAAGAAGTTGATAGGAAAGACACTGTTCAAGATGGTGTATGGGAAAGAATTTGTTATGCCAGTGGAGTCCATTGTTCCAAGTCTGTGCATTGCACCATTCACTAATATGGCAGAGCAGGATATTATGAAAGGATGGTTGTCGTAGTTGGTCGTGCTAGAAGAGGATCATTTTTTTAACAGGTGTCCATCGGCAAGTGCAGAAGGAACGCGAAAAGGCTTGGCATGATAGGAATATTATACATAAGGTCTTTAAGGAAGAGGATTTGGGCTTGTTGTATGACAGAAAGTTTTCACACCACCCAAGGAAGTTCAAGATGCATTGGCTAGGACCACATGTTATTAAGTAAATCACTAATAGAGGTGTGGTGCACCTATCCAAGTTAAGCAAAGAAATCCTCCCTGGGTATGTTAATCAAATTCAATTGAAGCCTTATAGGGATGACCCTCTCCCTGTGCACATCAAATGACTAAATGGTCGGAAATATGGATCTGCATAGAAAGGACAATGTATGTGCAGAAAAGTGTAGTGAACACGCAATAGCTGCCCATGGAGGTTGAGTGGGTCACAGAGGTGCTAAAATATAGTTGTTGGAATAGTAAATCTGGACAAAACATTATTATTACCATTTGGAGGAGCATCTAAATTGCATTTAATGAGGATATTATGCCATATTTGGAGTCGTTCTATCATTTATGGAGCTACATTAATGCAAAAGATACCTTTGAAGGCACGTCTATGATATAAATATGACCAAAGGGGTTGCATTGTTTCCCTTTTCTTTCTATGTTCATTTTTTGAATTGAGCTCTTTGCTTTCTAAACTTTGTCTGAAGCCTATGTCCGACATTAATCCAATATTTGATGATGAGATACGTCGTCGAGGTTTAAGTTAGCTAATTCCACCAAGTATGACTACCACCAAGCCAGGAGAGGAACCCACTGTGTAGGATGCTAAGATCCCTATGCTAGTGCAAAACTAAAAGGGACAGTCTTCGGGATCCTCAAACTTGCCTCATGAGAAGACTCCCAAAACCGCGCTCCACAGCTACATAGCACCTGAAGAAGCCAATGACGGGGTTTTCAGAGACCATAATGGAGGAATATGTGGTATATATTTCTAATCCTATGTTGTGGTTGCCTGCCTATTTCGCACCACGCAAAGCTTCAGTGAATGTCCCAAAGGATCTTGAAAATAATATTTTCTAGGTGCTTTTTTGACTCTGCGCTATGTCAGGATATTTAATCAAAGCCAAGGTTTTCCCCAACCTTGTATGGGTAGTACAAATTGATCACATGTTTCGAGAGAATTTGGTATTATTTTCCATATTTGGTCACAGAAGATGACCTGGTGCGCGTCATGACAAATTGGCTGCCTGCTCGGTTAGAGCCACTATAATATTCCCAAATGGGGAAACAACAATATTTGAACACAATAATGGAAAGATAAGTGAATAAATCAACACACCATGATATGAGAAAAATGTACAACCATCTTATTAAACATATCAACAAATAATAGGCTCAATATCTTGAGTATCTAGTCACACAAACAATACAAAACAAAACTCCTCTAAGAAAATATGTCACTACATGTAAAAATACTACCATAAAAATGCCATGAGCCATGACAGCATAGATTTAGGGCATAAAATACTACAGAAATGATATATAAATGTAGATCTACTATTATATAACTCAAAAGGTTTTGGGGCTATATATCTATGCTCCCAAACACATTTCCAAGACAACCCGGAAAGGGTTTCCTGAAATACACAAAAATACAGAAATGAAAATATGGCCCTAGGTTTGAATAATATCTACAACTGGATAGATGATAGGAGGCTACTGATCTGATCTAGAAATGTATTATAAATACTCCTATTGATTCTCCAAATGAGAAGTTGATCCCCTCACTGAAGATCTATCTATCCCAACTAGGGCTCCAAACCCTTCACTGCAACTACACCTAGAAATAATGTAGTTTCTTAAGAAAAGTGTGTTGTAACTGATAGAAACACCTTATCCTGATGTTGGGTGATGAAATAAAGCTCAAGGGTTCTCCTTGATGGTCTCCCAATGGAAGGAAACCTTCCTCCAACTTAAATCAAGCAAGGAAGTGACCCAAATCAACTCTCTACTGCTAAACCCTGCATCACAACACAATACTCTATAGAAACTGCATTGTACAACAAAGATGTAGCTTGGCCTAATGTCGGATAGTGGAGAAGGTAGTGCAATACTCTCCCAAGAAGCCTCTCAAGGAAAGAGGTGGGATTCCCGCTCAGGAACACCCTGGGCTAAACAACACTGCAATCTTAGCTAAATAGCTGAAGAGAGCAACAAAGTCTAAAAAGACATATCAAAATAATAATAATAAAAATCCCCCCATATGGCTTGCATTCTCTTCCTTATATAATTTATGAGCTTCCTCACCCTTGGCCCCACTCAATTAGGTCACTACCTCCATGCAATCAATCTCCCTCCAAAACTGCATTGTCCCACCATGAATGTCACTCCTCCATAACAACGCTGTTTGATTTGGTCAAAGTTGACCTAGTCTTTATACTCCAACCCTTTTCACACCTAAGGGTCTTCAATCCAACTTTTAGATGACCTCCATTCATACTAGGAGTGTATTTTATTCCTACTAAGGAGATTTATGGGTCTCCATACCCTCTTATTCCTATATCAAAAAGAAAAAATCAAAATATAATATTCCGATTAGCTATGTGCTAATTTAGGAATATTACAGTCCTCCCCTCCCAAATGTTGCTTGTCCTCAAGCAACTATGAGGATATAACTGAAAAGCGTCTCCTCCTCCTCCTGTAGAACCCTCATATGATAAATTCCTCCAGTGAACAAGATGTTGTCTCAACAATGAGTCTCCAAGTTTCTCCTCCCAAATGTATGAGTATGCCTTTGGTGAAAAATTGAAATGGCCCTCATCATGAACAAATGGAATATCCATGCAAGAAACTATATGTGGTCTAGAGGCCTTCTTGAGGCATGGAATCATAAATATATTGGGAACTATCATTCCCATGTGAAGCCTCCATCCCCAAGCTATCATCCACAAAAAAGTGAGTCACCCTCCAACATGGGAACTCATGAAAGATCTCCTCCACCTTAACATAAACATGATGGATCAAATTTTCCATCCCAGACTATCTCTCTCTCCACTTATGATAATTGTAGATTTTTTTTTGAATTTGGGCTGCAATAACGTTGCCTTCGTGAAGCAAAAAGGCAATTTGATCCTCAAAGACCCACTCTTTGGTTCGTGCCCAGATCATCCCATATAAAATGAATATTACATTATCATCATATGGAATCAAAATGAGAGAGATACTAAAGGTTTTACATAGTGATGGAAGGTACCAATAGTCTCCCAAGTAGTCACAGTGCAGTTTTTCTAACTGTTGTTTCAAAAAATAACATGGCAAGTTGTCTCCTAACAAATTGCTAGTTGTACATGTCATCACATCTAATATAAAATAGTAAATGGCAATGTATCAACTAAGAATACAGGAAATAATTCAACACTTTCCTAAAGCCATACAAGAAATGGCTCTCTCCATCATAGTTGTTGGTCCCAAAATGACCATGAAGCCCAAATAGAGGCTTATCCTCTTGTGGAGCAATGCACTGTATAGAGATGGTAAGAGAATGTAAATACTGTGTTCGATAATTAATAAGTGCAACAGCACAATTATTACCATGTACTGAGAGTAGGCTGATCATAGGGTCCATGATTGAGCCCTCGATAGTGGTATGACATGTCTCCATGAAAAGGAATGAACCATGTGCTGCATGCGAAGCATTCTCCTTATGCTTGAAGATCCAAGTCAAGAAGATCATATCATGGTAATAGATGTCTCCATCCACTACTCCATCACTCTCATCTCCTATTTTCCCATCTAGTGCTTCATATGTGAAGTGATCCTCTGAACACTCCATCAACAAACCCAAGCCCCCAAGTGACGACATTGTTGGCCTTTGTAATAAGGCTCCTATCATCTTATCGATCCATTATTTGGCATACCAAATTTCAAAGTAATCTACCATAATGCTGCTATATATGGGAGATTCCTTCCAAAGTGGAAGTACCTCCTGATCCTCCAAGGCTAAGGAGTAATCCCTTTGCACCATGATAGTGCCATCACCTACTCCTTCAACATCATGCAAAGTATGGGAGAAAATTAGCCCATGATCTCCCAAGAGTTTCCAAACAAACAAAAACTCTTGTTTCCTCCCAACACCATCATCATATAAGCTATGGAGCAACAATATGATGGTTGACATGAAAGATATCACATCAACCCAATACACCCAAACTCCTTGCTACCATATGATGCAAGTTCCATGCCAAGTCCCAACCATTAGCACAACCTTTGGGATAGGATATGCTACATGATGGATAAACTCTTTCCAGAGTAGCCAACGTAGCCTTGCCTCTTGCTGCCCTGTGTTATATATCTATAAGTGGCATTCCAACCTCTTTCTCATCAAGATCACCCATCCAAACATTGGCGAGTGTCTATCATCATGCTCAAAATTGGCATCCCTCCAATGAAGAATACCATCCTCCAAAATCATATTTCTATCTTTGCATTTCAGGGGATGTTGAAATGCAATCTCCTGGAGATCTCCAAATGAATACCACTCATTAATTACCATGTTGAATCCATAAGGATCCAAGTATGCTGAAGGAAAAATCTTCTCAGTGAGCTGTGAAATACTCATCAAGAAGGGTCCAACATTACAATGGAAGATAAGATGTCTCTCATCAACCATCTGCCTATCCCCTGCTACACATATAGAATGGTCATTGGAATGCTCCAATAATGATTAGGCCCCCAACTCATCACTGCTTCTCAATGACAGCACTGTTGATCTCCATAATGGTGCATCTGATGTCTGAAGATCATTCTCAATGTTGAACACATAGTTCTGCATTGCATTGTTCAGGACAATACTCATCCTATCCTCCAAGAATCTACACTCCAACCCCAAGAGTTGTGTGCAACTCAACAACAATACACTAGGATGAATGTATACCTCCTCTTGGAACAAATAGAGGGTCCTCAGCGCAAGTGATAGTCTACTGCTCCAAATTAGCAATGTAGTTTGACCCTAGGCAATGCAATGGTATATTCCCACAATCCTCCACATGATGTGTTGAAATAACAAAAAGTGGAAACATATGCATACCTTGGTAAAGCTTGGGAACATCTTGTACTACTACAAGGGTTCCTTCTTCCAGTGTGATGGTTTCCCCAGCTACTTATGATGATGGATTCTCTTCTATGGATGCATCATCATAGGTACAAGTCTCCTTCTCCTCATGCATCTCCAGAATAGTGCATGGGACACTAAATGTCAAGAGATCAAGACCACTTTGAAAAGGTGCAAGTGTTCTTTCTCTTGATGCAAGTGCTCCTGTAGCAAGTGGTAGTGGAAGCTCCTTCTCCTCTGATTTATTCTTATCAAACTTCTTGATCAAACTTTGAGTAAAATATGCATATGCAGTCACTCTTGCATGACTCAAATGGATGAACCACCAAATTTTTGCTTCACCTTCAAGGTGCAGCGCTGCAATCTCAACAACTTCTCTCTCTACTACTACATGTAGTGGGGAAAATGCATCCAACTTCATTCCCCAAGCTCTTGTTGTACATGTGGATGACCCATCAAATGTAGGCAATAGAAATCTATCGCTTCAAAATATTCTTTCTTCTTTGAGCTAAATTAATTGTGGGAGAGTTAGATTATCCTTAAAAGCTCTAGGTTGAGACTTATATTCTGCAAGATACTCACTTAGAATCTCATGATCTAAGTGTCCTCCATCTCCATGCATCTCGTCTTTTCCTTCAAAAGGAAAGGGCATAGAATGTTTCTTTGGAGGTATATGTAATATTGGTTCTTCTTTTTTATGATAGGAAGTACATGGACCTTCCTCATCTTGAAACCCTAGTGTGGTTTCATTACTTTTCTCCATTCTTATTTTCTTTACCTCCTTAGTGGTGTCCCTCTTAGATATGAAAAGAGATGAGATAAATCTCATTATTTACATCATTCTGATGTCTTCCTCCTTCTTCTTATTCTCCTGATAGCATAATGGATGAAATCCGCAAGCTAAACCAAGATTATGCTCTAATACCACTGTAATATTCCCAAATGGGGAAACAACAATAGTTGAACACAATAATGGAAAGAGCAGTGAATAAATCAACACACCATGATATGAGACAAATGTATGGCCATATTATTAAACATATCAGCAAATAATAGACACAATATCTTGAGGATATAGTCACTCAAACAGTACAAACTGAGCCTCCTCTAAGCAAATATGTCACTAAATGTAAAAATACTACCATACAAGTGCCATGAGCCATGATAGTGCAATTTGAGGGCATAAACTACTACATAAATGATATAAATATATATATATATCTGTTGTTATATATCTCAAAAGGTGTTGGGGCTAGAGATCTATGCTCCCAAACATATTTCCAAGACAACCCAAAAAGGGTTTCCTGAAATACACAAAAATGCAGAAATGAAAATATGGCCCAAGGGCTGAATAATCTCTGTAACCGGATAGATGATAGGATATTGCTGATCTGACCTGGAAATGTATGAGAAATCCTACTATTAATTCTCCAAATGAGAGGTTTATCCCCTCACTGAAGATCTATCTCCCCCAACTAGGGCTCCCAACCCTTCACTGTAACTGCACCCAGAAATAACGCAGTTTCTTCAAAAAAATACACTATAACTGATAGAAGCACCTTAGCCTAATGATGGATGATGAAATAAAGCTCATGGGTTCTCCTTGCTGGTCTCCCAATGGAAGGAAACCCTCATCCAACTGAAATCAAGCAAGGAAGTGACCCAAATCAACTCTCCACTGCTGCACCTTGCATCACAACGCAATACTCTACAAAAACTGAATTTTACAAAAAATATGTAGCTTGACCTAATTCCGGATAGTGGAAAAGGTAGTGAAATACTCTCCCAAGATGCCTCTCAAGGAAATATGTGGGATTCCCGCTCGAGAACACCCTGTGCTAAACAACACTTCAATCTTATCTAAATAGATAAAGGGAGAAATAAATTCTAAACAGACATATCAAAATAATAATAAAAGACACCCCCCCATATGGATACAATCCTCTTCCTTGTATATGTTATGAGCTTCCTCACCCTTGGCCCCACTCAATTAGGTCACCAACTCCATGATATCAATCTTCGTCCAAAACTACGTTGTCCCATCATGAATGCCACTCCTCCATGACAAAACTATTTAATTTGGTCAAAGTTGACCTAGTCTTCATGCTCCATCCCCTTTTCACACCTAAGGGTCCTCAATCCAACTTTTAGATGACCTCCATTAATACTAGGAGTACATTTTATTCCTACTAAGGAGATTTATGGGTCTCCATACCCTCTTATTCCCCTATCTAATAGCAAAAATCAAAATTTAATATTCCAATTAGCTATGTGCTAATTTAGGAATATTACAACCACGCACCACTAGGGGTGCCTCATCGTTCATTTTGAAAACACAAACCAATATAATAATGATGAAAGATACACAAAAAAGTTTAAATATGCCAATTTAGAGCCTAAGCCGATGAAAATAGTCGAAACAATTTATTTGGAAAAAAATACAGAAGCTGAAAAGAAAAGTGAAGGAGCTAAGGAGATGCAAATTGCCAAGGGCACAAAACACATCTCTTAGGCAGCGGGAGGTCCATGCAAGAAGATAAAAGTGTCTAAATTACCAAGCACATAGGGCCTCACCTTAACAGAATATGATTTTACTGAAATTGAATTATAGTTAAATCAACAATAGAAGACATGTGGACCGATATGGAAGCATAATACAAAGATGTGCTCGAAGGAGTGGAGTCGGGGATACAAGAAATTAAAGTACAAGAGAGCGTGGTGAAATTAAGCTAGCTTCAAACAAGTGTGCCAACTTCCAGTGCTCATCCCATCAGCAAGGTGTTGCGATATTCTCGGGATAGCTGCCTAATCTAGATCCACGCGCCCACCATCAGAGTGGAGTCACCGACTTTGCACATGACCTTGAGAGCCTGTGGAGAAATAAACATCAATATGGAATTTTTGCTAGCGGGAAAAATTCATTTGATCCACAGCATGATTTTCAACAAATTATAGTATAGAGAGGATCGTGCTTTCCGTGCTACAAATGAGTCCCAACAAAAAGCAGTGGTACTCCAGCAAAAGTAGCAGACAACATAGGAGGTGTGTCGTGCAAATTATGCTCAACACACCACATTAGATGATATGATCAACCAATTTTGTGTTGACCTACCAGTGGTCATTGTCCCTGCATAAAATACACCTACAACAAATTTATAAGGCTTGGCCATTGGGCTAAAGGCATCGCACAATGAAGTAGAAACGGTATGGGTTGAGTTTGAGCAACAAATCGCGAAGCTGCAGATGGAGCTTCAACCTGAAACACCACTAAAGGTTAGAACGCAGCATGCTGCAGGGATCAAAGCTACTATATACAACATATAAGTCATAATGATAGAGTGTGGGTAGTTATTATATGAAGCATGGCCATTTGTACAACTGTTCAAAATGACTCGATGGTAAAAAAACTCATAAATGAATTGTGCATGAAGGAGAAACAATTCATAGAGATTGGGAAGGTGGTGCCCACATTGGCGACAACATAGAGACCTTCCCGCTTGTTATCACTATAAAAAATTTCTGAAACTTGGTCAGTTACACTTTTCCTAAGTCATAATGCTAGATAGAGTTAGAGTCATTTTTATATCTTTAAAGGTCTAGATCATGGGTTAAAATTCTCATTCCATCACCAAACAATGTTCATTAAACTTGTTTCATTCTTCAAAGATCTTATGCCACCTTTTGAAACCCATTTTTAAAGTTTTTTTTCGAAAATTTGATGAATAAGCCATGAAACCATGTTTTCGTAGCGCGCTCAGTGTAAAAAGTTGATTTTTCACTACGAAAACACTAGTGATTTCGTAGCACAAAAACCTGAATTTGAAAATCATGTGCTACGAAATCGGGGATTCTCAGTTTTGCATTTGAGCTGTCACATCTGTCAAATACAGTTAAATTCCTCATCATTAGGTGTCATCCACGAGTTCTCCTTCATGCATGCAACCATTCATTGTAATTATTAGGGGTCATTTGTCATTTATTAGGGGTCAGTTGTCATTGGTCCTTTCAAATTTGAAAACAGTTGGTCGTTTTTGACTTCATTTGTCTCATGTAGGACAATAGTGCATGCATGCTTATGTTTTTAAGAAGAAATTAGTGGTGAAAGACCTAAGTTTACTGAAACAAATTCAAGCGACACTGTAAATTATTCAAGCGAGGCTGTAAAGTTTTCAAGCGAGGGTGTGAAACTATATTTCAAGCAAGGCAGAACTGAAAAAAATTAAAGCGAGGCTACTTATTCAAATTCAGGTTATATCAATATTTCCAAAACTTCCTATCAAGTGAGTTTTAAATTAATTGCTGGTGGAAGAAGAATTATTATCAAGTGCAGTAGAATTGTTATCAAGAAAAGCTGAACTCATGTACCAAGCGAGCCATTTCATTCAACAGGAAGCTCTGATTGCTAATTTTCTAACTTGCTGAAGACACAGGGTTTTCAGAGGGATTATCACAGATTTCTGAAGATACAAGGTTTTTAAGAAGAAAATGGCTGAAGAAAGAAGGCTTCATAGGTCTGGTCATTGCCTAAGAATAGAACCTGAAGGTGTAGAAGCCCTTACAAAAGACAAGTTTGTTGAAGAAGCCTTTAAGAAAGTAGGTTGCTGGAGGTTTTGTGAAAAACTTCAAGGAGGGCACACTCAAGTCACAAAATAATTTGCCATAAACTTCACAGGATCAAACTCAAATATTGGATTCCTCAATTTACCAATTTCCCCTAAAGTTATATCAGCAGTTACAGAAATTCCAAGAGGAGAAGACAAGTGGTTTAAAAACTTCATTTTTGACATGGTACCCTGCAAAATATTTCTAAAACCATAGTTTACAGAGGTTGACTTGAAAAAAGTTGTGCCAAGAAGTTGTCAAAGATACATTTTCTAATCTGCTCTATAATATTCAGAGCTACTTCACCTGCGAAGGGAGATACCACAAGGTGTATACCTATCACTTTAAACTCTTGCTTCATTTCACAGGGATGATATCTCTAGATTTACCCTTTTATCTTTTCATAAGTTTGGCTAAGATGTCTGATAAAGTACAAATGAAAGTTGAGTCATGTGAAACCTCATTATTTCACCATGGCTTAGACAAGTTAATAGTCTTACATGAGCTGCAGAAAGCAAACAGAGATTGGGCTGAATTCCTCTTTTTGAGTAGAATTGGGACTGAAGGAATAGGTGTTAGTCCTCAAGCTAAAGAAAAAACACCATCAAATATTACTGCCCCTGTAGAAACAAAGTCAAGAAGATTTTTTAAGCTCAAGCCTCGGAAAGAAGTTAAAGAACCAATGATAAGAACAACATTGAATATCCAAGATACTCCTAAATCCACACAGAAGAATAAAACTCTAGTTAGGGAGACAATTCTAGAACAATCAACTAGTAAAACAGATCAAAATAAGTTGACTAGGAGTCAAAGGTTAAAGGAAAAGGGTAAGGCTGTAGTTACAGAGGGGTCAAGAGGTAATTTGAATGATATAATTCAAACTATTGACATTGAAGAGTCTCCCTTAGTACAATTAGACTTCAGCAAACTCGATACAGGTTGCAGCAAATCAAAGAAATTGAAGAAATACAAAATGTTAGATTTTTACGATGAAGTGGAAGAGTTTATATTTAAGCCCAGAAAACCCTCAACTAGGCACTCCAAGAAGTTGAAACAGTCATACATGGAGATAGATCAAACAGGAGGTGAAAGTTCTAATGTTTTTGAAGAAACCACAAATACATCATTTTTAGTTCCTGAAGAAGACAAAAACAGGGTTTTCAATATTTAGAAGGAAAAGAGAAGCTATGAAGATGTCAAAGAAAAACTCATATTTGCAAATAATGAGATTGATAAGTTGAAGAAAAATGTGAGAGTGCATGCAGAAGAAGGGGAAAACTTTGAAAGGATGAAAGGACTATGGGAGACAGAGAAAAATCCAAACCCTGAATTAATTGATAGTCAAGCTCAATTCTTCATATGGACCCTAGCTGCAATCAAATAAGAAAAATTCATGAGGATGGTCAATACCAAGCTAAGGGCAAACAATAGAAGGCTTAAGAGGAGAGTAGAAGACCTAGAAATATAGCTAGCACGGTTTGAAGATCAGCCACAGCTAAAATAAGTGCAAACAGTAAGTGTCATCCTTTAAACAATTTTTGAAGTTATGTGGTAATATCTCATTTTTGGAGTTGTTTAAAGTTGATGTTTATGGGTTATGAAAGCTGATATACACCTAGAAATATAGTATTGAAGGGTTGAAAAATAAAATTTTGGAAGGAAGCTGTGAAAAGTGAAGACTCAGCAGTTTCGTAGCGCGCTACGAAACTGTTGAAGGTGACACACAATGGTTTCGCAGCGCGATATGAAACTGCTGTAGGATGTAGTTTGAAGAATTTTTGCAATTTTCAAAGGTGAAAAGGGTTTAGTTTTTAGCTTTGATTTTAGAAGAGAGGAATAACCTGTTTCTGAGTTTTTTTAATAACCCAACGTTTCGGACTTCCTAAGTGAGTCCATCATTAGGGGTAGGCATCAAACATTCTTTGAAATGTTGAGAGAAATAGGGCAAAATAATGGAAGAATAAATAGTGACTTAAGAGGATTTTTATAAAGGTTGGTTTGAATGATGATTTTAGTTTAGTCCAAATTTTAGTCTAATTAAAATACAATTTATTTGAAATTATGTGAAATTATGAATTTATTTAATAGAAATATGTCTTTGTTATATAATTTATAATTTACTATTTTGTTTTGTTTTAATTTAATTAAATTCTTTATTTATAATTTATTTCTTTGATTGAAATATAAAGAATTAAGAGAAGATAGGTCTTACTGAAATAAAAGAAAAAAATAATTATTAATATTTTATTTTTTGTATTTATTTATTTATATATTTTTAATTTCATTTTTATTAATTAATATATATATATATATATATATATATATATATATATATATATATATATATATATATATATTAAATTATTGCTAATAGACCAAGTTGTTATTAGTTTTCATGTCTTTAGGAGGTTTTGATGTATTAAGGGTTTCCAAGTGTCGCTAATAATAAGACCAACATCACGGTTTATGTTGTTTTTTCTTTTTTCAATTTCTATGGCTTCTTTGATTTTCCTCTTTAGGTAATGGTCCTCTTTAGAGACAAGTTTGGCATCCTCCATTCGTATGTAATGTGAGGATGAGAAGGCATGCTCTGCTAAGGCAGATTTGGCTGTTTTGTTTCGAGATAAGTCCGCAGCATGTTCTTTTAGTCTAATACTAAGGGATCTACCTATTTCACTAATGTATTCTTTGCCACAGGAGCAAGGTATAATGTAAACTCCTTAGCAGAGTCTACCATATTTAAAATAGTATTGGGGGGGTGAAGGAAATATTAATGTTATGTTTGTTAAGTACTTTAGATATTTTATCAGTTGTTCCTCTTATGTAGGGTAAAGAGATTTTAGGGATGTCAAAGGCTCTTTTTAAGTTATTATTATTAAGGGTTTGGTGTATGGTTTTGTTGATGACATGTTTATTATATCCATTTAGTTGAAAGACATGGCGAAGATGGTTTATCTCATGTTCTAGGTGGTGGGAGTCAGCAATTCTGGATGCCCTAGTCGTTAGGGTTTTAATGATGCTAATTTTTTGATTAGGGTGGTGATGTGAGTCAGCATGAAGGTATATATCTGTGTGAGTCTTCTTTCTATAAACTTTGGTGTTGAGTTTACCTTCTTTTTTTGTTAAAAGGATGTCTAGGAAAGGTAACTGGTTGTCTTTTTCAATTTCAATGGTAAATTTGATGTGACTCGAGAGACTATTAATGTGAGCTAAAAAATCATTTAATTCTAATATACCATGGGTCCATTTAGCAAACATATCATCTACATATATTTTCCATTCTTCAGGGGTGAAAGGAAAGGATTTGAGGGCTATTTGCTCAAAATGTTCCATGTATATGTTGGCAATAATAGGAGACAGAGGTAAGCCCATAACTACCCCATGAATTTGTTCATAGATAATTTCGTTGAAGCTGAAGAAAGATGAATTCACACACAATTTTAAGAGGTCTATGGTCTCGATATCTGTGATAGTTTTTAAAATGTTGATGCTTCATCTATAGGAATCATGGTGTAAAGGGAGACAATGTCGAAACTTACCATGAGATCATCGTCTTGCATGTCAAGGTTTTTGGTCCATTGAACAAAGGAAGCAGATTCTTTGATACGTGACGAGGTGTTTCTAGCAAGGGGGTGAAGTTTTTTGGTAAGGTATTGAGTGAGAAGGTAGGTAGGTGAACCAATGGTGTTGACTATGGGTCTAAGGGGGATGCCTGCTTTTTGAACCTTGGGAGCACCATATATTCTAGGGGTGATGGAGCTAGAAGGGGTGATTCTCTTTTTTATGATGGTGTCAAGAGAAGAGTCTTTAATTTTTTTGGTTAATTCCTTAAGTATTTTAGCACTAGGATCTTTCTTTAGAATTTTGTAGAAACCACTTTTGTTTAGATGATCTTCCATTTTCTTATCATATTCAACCCTTTCCATTATTACTGTTGCATTACCCTTATCTTCTTTTAGGATATTATATTTTTATTATTTTTTAGGTTTTTAGAGCAATTTTTTCTTCTTTGGATAAGTTACACGGAGGTGGCTTGGCATTTTTAAGGATTTTAACAGTTTCTTGTCTTATTTCTTCGGCTTCGATAAGGTTAATATGTCTTATGGCAATTTCTATGTTGCTAATTATATTGTCAATGGGAATTTTATTAGGGGTGATGGCAAAGTTTAGCCCCTTATGGAGAAGGGACAAAGAAGCTTGGTCTAAGTTGAAGGTGGACAAATTTATCACGGTGGGATTATTAAAACCCTTATTGATCAGATTGTTGAGGGATGGGTTAACGCTTCCGAAGACTATAGGTTCGACAAGATGAGAGGTGAGGTTTCTAGGTTGAGAGGTAAAAGAGACCGAGGCAGAGTTAGTGGGCATATTGGAGATAAAGGGGAGGGATATTTCTGGTGCCGAGATGTTAGCTTCTATGACCGGATCATTGACACTGTTTAATGCTGGATCTGCGTGGGCATTAATCGCTGAGGTTTTATCTATTGAATTCTTCATTGGATCTGCGTGTACATTCTTTGTGTTACTGTCTTCAAACCAATCTATCTGGGAGGGAGGGACTGACTTTGAGTCAACAGAACTCATCAGGTTGACCTCATTCTGTGCGCAGAGGTGATTAGCAATGCTGTTAACAATTTCAATGTTTGAGTTGTGTGGGTATGGGAGAGGTATAGTAGGGAAGTCGTTAAGATCATATGTAGAGGAGAGGTCTACCAGTTGGAGGCTAAGAGAGATAGAGGTGGGGTTTATGGGAAGATTGGAGAAAACGGAGAGGGTGTTCTCCGGTGAAGGGGTTTCAACCTTTTTAACAGAATTATTGAATCTGTATGATGTTACGTTGGGGTCTGTGTGGATAACCGCTGTGATATTTTCTTCTGTGCTATTTTCTTCAATCTGTGAGGGAGGGACAATCATGTGCGGGCTCAGTCCATCAGAATTTAACAAGACGACTTCATTCTGTATGTAGAGGAGGCTAGAAACGTTGGTGTGAGGAGATATCTAGTTGCAAATTATACCAGAGAAGCGGTTAGAGAGGAACAACGTTGAGTGATGTGAGGAATGAGATAGACGCGAGATTTTTTTGTCCTTTTTAGCTTTGATGCTGGTGGGAGGTATATGTAGAATATCAATGAAGATACAGGAGGTTTGGCATGTAAAAATGGAGGTTTGAAGCATGATTTTAAAAGGAAAATTCTGCACTACGAAAACAACAGACTCAGCAGTTTCGTTGCGTAGCAGTATTGATAATTTTTTGCACCATTTTGGAGGTTCAGGATTTGCACATCTATAAGGTCGAATTCAAATGAAGGTTATAAGACATTTGCCACATGTTTTGAGCACCAGTTCTTCAGCAGTTGGTTCGAATGAACAGAAATGAGGCATTCAACTATTATATAGGGAACATGCTCCTATTTTGCAGAAATGGATAAGAAGCATGTTGATGGGGTCTAACAGCAAGAAGATAAAAAACATCATGGTCGAAGTCTAGAAGAAATAGCTGTCAAGCATAGTTTTTAATGATTAGATAAGGTTGTTAAGATATAATAAATAGTGTTTTAGTCCTAGTTGTATTAGGACTACAAGATAGATAGTTTAACTGTCACATTGTAAATGAAGGAATCCAAGGATGTAATGACCACTCTATAATAGGGAATAAATCGAATTGCATAGGGCTGGAATTTTCATTGAAAAAGCATACTTTTTGTGCTATCATAGAATTTTTTTTTTTATCTTAATACAGAGAGTTTTGTTTCATCACTCCAGATTCAGAAAGGGTTATGGATGTTTGATTATCTCATGATGTTACTTAGAATTCACTGAAGGTTCTCTAACTTCCTCCATATGTTCATGAACTGTGTTTATTCTCTGTCCTACTGTTCTATTGATGCAGCTAAACCCTGAAATGCCCTGAATTCCATATGAAACTGATCTTTATGTTTTGTGAAAGCACATTTGACTCCATTTACCAAATAGATGTTTGTTGATTAGTAGTACAACCAATTATTCAATTTATTCAGTTTATTCATAGAGTTAGCCATCTGATATTTATTTGCAAATCATTAACCTATTGAGAGAGCCCTCTCAAGTTGAGGAGGCTAAGCCTCAACTAAAATTTTGGTTTGAAATAGTTACTCAGGGTCTCCTTGACTAGCAGCTTATCAGGGTTTGATTTCGAGATAACATTTTGGTGCATCTGCCGGGAGCCTGAAGATTATTCATTCCCGTAATCAAGAAGTTGGAATTCTGAAGGTAGCAAGAGCTCAGAATCTGTTAAAGGCTACAACACTACCTTGGTGACTCGACACATCAAATAAAAAATTGGAAGGTGACTCCACTGCTAGAAGATCAATAGCTTGATGAAGTTTCAAGATGAGTTCCATTGCAAGAATGAATGCCAGGTATGCTCCTATGAATTGGTATCATGTCCCTAGTTTTCCAAATCCTATGCCAAAGGTTGATTGGCTATATGATCTTCCAATATTCAAAGATGAAAAGAAAGACAATGATGCTCTTAATTTGGCTAGGTTTCATCTGCATGTACATAGTCTTAAGGTTCAGATCCCTGAAGACTGTCTTATGAAGATGTTTATAACCACTCTTGGAGGAAAAGCATGGTCTTGGTATAAGTGTTTAGAAACTGGTTCATTATATTCTCTTGCTAATTTTCATGATGTATTCTATGAGATGTATAAAGAGTGTCATCCCACCTTATTACTGGTCAAATATTGTTGTAAGTATTCTATGAGTTTTATTCAGTATTTGGAGGATTTCTATGATGACGATGAATTTATGGATGAAGAAATTTTAGAGGCTCTTCATAACAATAAATTTCAACACCAAGAAGAGAAGATAGCATCCCCTAAAATGAAAGAAGGAAATCAGCAGGAATTTACTTTTGAAAAACATGTTACATCCTTTGATTTTGAGGAAAATTTGTAGCAGGTTTGTCAATCTTTTGATCATCAGGAGAATGAAAATCATTGCATACATCAAGAAGAAATACTAGAAGATAGCTTTTATAACCCTCAGGTAGAGGAAAAGGTTGATTATTTATGTCATACTTTGCAGCAGCCTAGTTCAAAGAATGATCATAATAATGAGGAAAATTACATTGTCTGTGGGAGTCATTCAGAAAAGTAGTTGGATAACATATCAAAGGAATCTTGTGTGGCTGAGAATCAGTTGTCTGAATATATAGAATTTCATGATGATCATAAAACTAACCATGCCTTCTTTGACCCTATAGCTGAATACATGGCAAAGCTTTGCACACCAGTATTTCATTTTCATTTGCATGATGAAGATCAGATACATTATAAGCTATTTTGATCATCTCACTATCATGGTTATTTTGAGGTCAAATGCAATTCATAGCCTCAAATATCAGAAAATACAATTGATTGGCTTCATTGGATGTTTCATGTTCCTTAAGCTACAAATGGAGATTGCAGCTAATAAGGTAGGTAGGAAGATGCAAATTAGCTCAAGGTTGACAGAGCATTTTTACTAGGTATAGTTTGAAGTAGATTGGGAAGAATTTCAGAGTTTTTATTTTTAAAGGAATGGATTGCAGCACTGGAGCTACTATTTCTTAGCATACCACAGAGGGCACACTATCCCAAGTGGAGCCACTGTTATCACTATAAAAAAAAAAAATGAAACTTGGTCAATTACACTTGTTCCTAAGTCATAATGCTAGATAGGTTTAGAGTCATTTTTATATTTTTTAAGGTCTAGATCATGGGTTAAAAGTCTCATTCCATCGCCAAACAATTTTCATTAACCTTGTTTCATTCTTCAAAGATATTATGCCACGTTTTGAAACCCATTTTTAAAGGTTTTTTTTTCGAAAATTTGATGAATATGCCATGAAACCACGTTTTCGTAGCACGCTCAGTGTAAAAAGTTGATTTTGCACTATGAAAACACTGGTGATTTCGTAGCGTTAAAACCCGAATTTTCAAATCATGCGCTACGAAATCAAGGATTCTCAGTTTTGCGTTTGAGCTGTCACATCTATCAAATACAGTTAAATTCCTCATCATTAGGTGTCATCCATGAGTTCTCCTTCACGCATGCAACCATTCATTGTAATTATTAGGGGTAATTTGTAATCAATTAGGGGTCAGTTGTCATTGGTCCTTTCAAATTTGAAAACATTTGGTCGTTGTCGACTTCATTTTTCTCATGCAAGACAATAGTGCATGCATGCTTATTTTTTGAAGAAGAAATTAGTGGTGAAAGACCTGAGTTTACTGAAAAAAATTTAAGGGAGGTTGTAAATCATTCAAGCGAGGCTGTAAAGTTTTCAAGCGAGGCTTTGAAACTATATTTCAAACGAGGCAGAACTGAAATAAATTCAAGCGAGGCTGCTCATTCAAATTCAGGTTATATCAGTATTTTCAAAAATTGCTATCAAGTGAGTTTGAAATTCATTGCTGATAGAAGAAAAAATTTTATCAAGTGAGGCAGAATTGTTACCAAGCGAGGCTGAACTCATTTACCAAGAGAGCCAGTTCATTCAACAGGAAGCTCTACTTTCTAATTTGCTAACTTGCTGAAGACACAGGGTTTTTAGAGGGATTATCACAAATTTCTGAAGATACAAGGTTTTCAAGAAGAAAATGGCTGAAGAAAGAAGGATTCATAGGTCTGGTCATTGCCTAAGAATAGAACCTGAAGGTGCAGAAGCCCTTAAAAAAGACAAGTCTGTTGAAGAAGCCTTTAAGAAAATAGGTTGCTGGAGGTTTTGTGAAAAACTTCAAGGAGGGCACACTCAATTCACCAAAGAATTTTCCATAAACTTCGTAGGATCAAACTCAAATATTAGATTCCTTAATTTACCAATTTCCCCTGAAGTGATATCAGCAGTTACAAAAATTCCGAGAGGAGAAGACAGGTGGTTTAAAAACTTCAAGTTTGACATGGTACCCTGCAAAATCTTTCTAAAGCCAGAGTTTACAGAGGTTGACTTGAACAAATTTGTGCCAAGAAGTTGTGTCAAAGATATATTTTCCAATCTTCTCTACAATATTCAGAGGTACTTCACCTGCGAAGGGAAATACCACAAGGTGTATACCTATCACTTTAAACTCTTGCTTCATTTCACAGGGATGATATCTCTAGATTTACCTTTTTATCTTTTCAGAAGTTTGGCTAAGATGTCTGATAAGGTACAAATGAAATTTTAGTCATGTGAAACCTCATTATTTCACCACGGCTTAGTCAAGTTAATAGTCTTACATGAGTTGCAGAAAGAAAACAGAGATTGGGCTGAATTCCTCTTTTTGAGTAGAATTGGCATTGAAGGAACAAGTGTTCACTATTAGTCCTCAAGCTAAAGAAAAAACTCCATCAAATATTACTGCCCCCGTAGAAACAAATTCAAGAAGATTTTTTAAGCTCAAGCCTCGGAAAAAAGTTAAAGAACCAATGATAAGAACAAAATTGAATATCCAAGATACTTCTAAATCTTCATAGAAGAAGGAAACTCTAGTTAAGGAGACAATTCTAGAATATTCAACTAGTAAAACAGATTAAAATAAGTTGACTAGGAGTCAAAGGTTAAAGGAAAAGGGTAAGGTTGTAGTTACAGAGGATTCAAGAGGTAATTTTAATGATACACTTCAAGCTATTGACATTGAAGAGTCTTCCCTAGTACAAGCAGACTTCATCAAACTGGATACAGGTGGCAGTACATCAAAGAAATTGAAGACATCCAAAATGCTAGATTTTCAAGATGAAGTGGCATAGTTTATCTTTAAGCCCAGAAAACCATCAACTAGGCACTCCAAGAAGTTGAAACAGTCAGACATGGAGATAGATCAAACAGGAGGTGAAAGTGCTAATGTTTTTGAAGAAACCACAAATAGATCATTTTCAATGCCTGAAGAAGACAGAAACAGGGTTTTCAATATTTAGAAGGAAAAGAGCAGTTATGAAGATGTCAAAGACAAAATCATATTTTCAAATAATGAGATTGATAAGTTGAAGAAAAAGGTGAGAGTGCATGCAGAAGAAAGGGAAAAATTTGAAAGGATGAAAGGACTATGTGAGATGGAGAAAAATCCAAACCCTGAATTAATTGATAGTCACGCTCAATTCTTCATATGGACCTTACTTTCAATCAAAGAAGAAAAATTCATTAGGATGGTCAATACCAAGCTAAGGGAAAATAATTGAAGGCTTAAGGGGAGAGTAGAAGACCTGGAAATATAGCTAGCACAGTTTGAAGATCAGCCACGGCTAAAATAAGTGCAAATAGTAAGTGTCATCCTTTAACAAATTTTTGAAGTTATGTGGTAATATCTCATTTTTGAGTTGTTTAAAGTTGATGTTTATGGGTTATGAAAGCTGATATACACCTGGAAATATAGTATTAAAGGGTTGAAAACTAAAATTTTGGAAGGAAGCTGTGAAAAGTGAAGACTCAGCAGTTTCGTAGCGCACTACGAAACTGCTGTAGGATGCAATTGGAAGAATTTTTGAAATTTTCAATGGTGAAAAGGGTTTGGTTTTGAGCTTTGATGTTGGTGTGAGGTATATGTAGAATATAAATGAAGATCCAGGAGGTTTGGCACATAAAAATGGAGGTTTGAAGCATGATTTTAAAAGGAAAAGTCAGTGCTACGAAAACAACAGACTCAGCAGTTTCATAGCGTGGCAGTATTGACAGTTTTTGCACCATTTTGGAGTTTCGGGATTTGAACTACTGGAAGGTCGAATTCAAATGAAGGTTATAAGAAATTTACCACATGTTTTGAGCACCAGTTCTTCAGCAGTTGGTTCGAATGAACATAAGTGAGGCATTCATCTATTATACAGGGAACATGCTCCTATTTTGCAGGAATGGATAAGAAGCAGGTTAATGGGGTCTAACAGCAAGAAGATAAAAAACATCATGGTCAAATTATAGAAGAAATAGCTGTCAAGCATAGTTTTTAATGATTAGATAACGTTGTTAAGATATAATAAATAGTGTTTTAGTCCTAGTTTTATTAGGACTGCAAGACAGAAAATTTAACTGTCACTTTGTAAATGAAGTTTGTTTAGAAGTTGATAGGTGTCAAATTCGAATTTCTTCTCAAATGTTTGGAAGGAATCCAAGGATGTAATGACCACTCTATAAGAGGGAAGAAATCAAATTGCATAGGGTTGGAATTTTCATTGAACAAGCATAATTTTTTTGATATCAGAGAACTGTGTTTTTATCTTAATACAGAGAGTTTTGTTTCATCACTCAGGATTCAGAAAGGGTTATGGATGTTTGATTCTCTCATGATGTTTCTCTTTAAATTACTTGTAGTGGCATGAATTTATGTTACTTGGAATTCACTAAAGGTGCTCTAACTTCCTTCATATGTTCATGAACTATGTTTATTCTCTGTCCTACTATTCTATTGATGCATCAAAACCCTGAAATGCCCTGACTTCCATATGAAACTGATCTTTATGTTTTGTGAAAGCACATTTGACTCCGTTTACACAATAGATGTTTTTTGATTACTAGTAAAAAAAAATATTCACTTTATTTAGTTTATTCATAGAGTTAGCCATCTGATCTTTATTTTCAAATCATTAACCTATTGAGAGAGCCCTCTCAGGTTGAGGAGGCTAAGCCTCAACTAAAAGTTTGGTTTGAAATAGTTACTCAGGGTCTCCTTGACTAGCAACCTATCAGGGTCTGATTTTGAGATAACACCGAATTCATGAGGGTAAGGAAATTTAGACTTAGATAGAAGATCTGCACCACCGAGAACAAGTTTTGGAGACAAGGATGAAACCTTTGACTGAGGAAGCCCTGTAGTTGTTGTAGAGCCTTGATGGTGCCCTGAAAAGCCTTCAACAAACATAACTGCAAAGCTAGTTGATGAAGTGTAGGGTGCTACCGTGCATAGCGTCGAAGTGATTTTTTCACTGAAGAGCTCTGTCGAAGAACTAAAAGAAAATATGAAGGAGACCACCTCGCAGTGACTCGGAATGAGTCACGATTTTGTGATGGTGGCCTATTGGAGCAGCGTCCCCTCGGGTACATTTTTCGTTAATTTTTGTTTATGTTTTGATATGTGCACTGTGTGAAAGAGTCAAAGGGGATTTGGGGCAGGTCAAAGTCCCTCAATCAATGTAATGGGTTTAAAGGGAAAACCATGAGGCTCAAACCATGGTTTGATACCATGGTATCTTTTGGCCCTCGTTTTTTATCTCTTTTTGTTTAGGAAATACACCTTATTTTTCCATAGTATCCATATATTTACCATCACATCCACTTCATATTGACCCAAAATTGCATATATAGGTATTTAATTTATGTTTTTCAATTATTAGATGTTTTTGTAAAAATTGGAATTTAAGTGCATTTTTGGACAACAACAGAAATTCCCATAATAGCATTATGGTTTGCATATGTGTAGGAAACTTAGGCTCGAGCTGGATATGTCTCTAGAAAGCTCGGGAACTAAGAATAAGAGTACACCTGTTGGCACAGTCAGATTGAGCTTTAATAGGCCCAGTCAAAGGCGGTCAAACATGACTAGTCTTTATGGAGGATCCCTAGATAGTAGGTCAAAACTCTTATTTTGTGGGATTTTCTAGATTATGATGGATCTGATAGATGAATTCGACTTGATATGATAGGATAAGGATATTTATGATTACTTGAGATATTTTAGATGAGTTTGTTAGATATTTTATCTATTTAAGCCTCAAACTTTGAAGGCTTTGACATGGAACTTGTATGACTTATCATTATTATTTCTAAGACTTGGAGACATAATTGAAGATATGTTCTATCATATTTTAATGTTTTTACATGCTGGTTGATTGATTGAAGTCTTAAGTAGCTGAATTTACCTTCGGTGTGCAAGGCAAGGGTGGAGGGCCCCCACACCGAGCTAAGTGCACTTCTTAGTTTATTTCGTAGCTAAAATTTTTGAATTAGTTTGCTTTTGTTTAATTTGTTTATTTTCAAGTATTGATGAATCTAATGATCATTCTTAACGTACATATGAATGGACAAACAAGTGTTTAAGTTAAGCACTCTTTCTATCTAATCAAGATTTTCAGTTAAAATTCATCTTTACATGCCTTTACATGCTTTGATTGTTGATGGATCTTAATCTTGTTTCTATTATACATACGAAGAGACAAACCAATACTTAATTTAAATACTTCTTCTATCTAATTAAGAGTTCAAAACTAAGATTCATCTTTCTTGCTTTTCTGAATTCCTGTTTTCACATTAGCATTAATGATAAATGAAATAAATGATGAAGGACAACCAAGACCTCTTTTAGTGAAGAGCCTCTTCAATTATTACTTCATGTCTCTTAATCTATTGTTTAGAATTTATAAATTATTTAAGTTAGATTTATATTTGTAATATGAATTTCCCTAATCAACAATAAACCATCTTCTGAATTGATCAAAACTGAAACCCATATACTTTGGGGATGCTTCTAAGTTCCACTAACCTGGATTGATAATAAATACTTGTGTATGTTTACAAAAGTAAATTGACATAAAAATATCTACTCATCTAAGTTAGTATAAATATGTAAAGATCGAGTCAAGAAAGGATATCTTATGTCTGATGATGTATGGTTGTTAATTTTTTGAGCTAAATTCTGGGTTGAAAGGCTCCTGCTGGTTGTGTGCGCGGAGATATAAGTCTTGGTTGTGTACGGCCTCTATTGGGTGTGTGAACAGAAGGATAAATTGTATTGAAGGACTGAATGTACTGAATTTTCTAGATCTCGTAATAAAGAAGACTATTTTGGCGAACCTGGACTGTTATATGATTTCATGTATTATTTATCTGTTAATTGCGTCAAGATTTGGATCTATTATGTTATTGCATATTTACTTTTGTTTATGGCTAATTTCATCCGTGCGAATAAATGAAGTATAATGTGCATGAATATCAGTTGATGAATAGATATGATTGAAGTATGTCTGTTTATTGTGTGCAAATATATATTAAAGCAATCTGAGATAATATGTGAAGGGTTTATTTTGTTGATATGTGGATACACACATCTATATATTTTCTGGTATAGTTTTGTTACAAGCTTGTTTAGGGCCACTACATTAAATTCTTCCTCAAGGTGCGGAAACTTGGTTCCAACACCCCCCCATACTGCTTCGGGTCAGACTTTTTTCTGCACATGCAGGTCACTGTTGAAAGGACCATTAATTGGAGGGTATGTTGGTCACGTGATAACTCTAAACCTGGGTCAGGACCCCTCAAGCCAAAAATAATGCAGATAAAAAAATTGCTCCATTTGTAATATTCATGTTACTGAATCCTTTCCATCAAAATTCCTCATATCTATCTTTGGAATGTGGTGTTCCTTAAACAAAATGTTGGAGCCTCTAAAATATTATTTCATCTTCTTTTTTCCTCATCCTGATCTAAATGGAGTACCTTTTCACCACTAGGAAGCATTTTTTGTAGCAACTTTTTCAAACCTTCCTTCACCTTCCATGTCTACTTTCAATCCATCCATCTTAGGCTTCCATGTGTGATTTTAAACCCTCCATGTCCCCTTTCAGTTCATATTTATTTGGTCTTTCTAAGAGCGAAATTTGTTAAACTTGTTCCTGTAATTTTGATATATCATGTTGCAATTATTCCTCTTCATGTGTCATAGTAGTGTTTTCCGAGGGATCAATGGGTGTAGAGTTATTTTGTCTCAGAGGAATTTTAGAACCCAATAATGATATCTATGCTTCAATATGCACTTGGAATCACTTCAAACAAAATTTCAAACAAAATTTATGGAATTAAAAAAAAATAAACACTTTTTTATTTCTTTTAGGAGATCGATATTGAAATGATTGTAACTTTGTAATTTTAGATATCCAAGGTATGGAATTCCATTCAATGGTATCCCTATGAGTCTTCCTTTCAACGACACAAGTCAGACCAAAATTGGATTCTTAAAGATAATGTTATGTCCAATCTACCACGATGACTTGATTATGGACAAGTCCAATAGATATAACTTTTAAGGAATTCCATGTGTCATTTTTTCAACCTCCAGCCCTAAAAAACATACACGAAATACATTTCGTTCACTTTCAGTCACTTTTTACAAAATTCAAATTTTCTCGTAGAAGAAGTTATGAAGACTTTCCTAAGGTCACCTGTTTTGGGCTGAATTTTGGAGAATTCAAAAACCCTAACTTAATTGGACTGTACCTTAGAAAACATAGTGAACCAATATTTGAAAATTTTACAAGAATTTCATCAATATTTTGGATCCATCTGTTCACAATTTCATCTCCTAAACCTTCATATAAAAAAAAACATCGCGAAAATTCCAAGATGATCTGTGTGCAGGAGAAAGGCCCTAGAATCAAAACCTTTGATACCAAATGTTATTAAACTAGCTCAAAAAATAGAAGAAAAGATAGATCAAAGACTTAGAAATTATCAAATTCAAGGGGGAACCTCCTTTAATTTACATAAATTAATAATTCTTGAATTATACAAATGATAAGACCTCCTTAGTATATATAAGAGTTTAAGGAGTCACAATATAATCAGAGACTACATAACAATATTAATGTAAGGACACACAAATAACAATAGTAGGCTTCTGTGGGGCACAAGAATAACAACATGGAGGATACATGGGAACAATAATAACAACATGGGGCTACACTAACATTAAAAATAAGGGGGATATAGTAGAATTATAGGGACCTAACATATTCTTCTAAGATTTCTTCACCGAGCCAATATATGTCATGTTAGTAATGCCAAAACTCCTGTATTCCATGGTGCTGGGAGAGAAACATGGATTTCAAAAGTTGATCTAAATCTATATTCCCCTTTGATGGAATATTGGAACATTTTCTCTGTGGCTTTTGCCTCTAATTGTGTTTTTTTATGGGAGGATCAGAAGGATATTCTTGTTTGGAGTAAAAATATTGCTACTTGAAACTAAACTACAAAACTGGGCTATGATGCTTATTTGGAATCTCGTTTTGTTGGGAGCACATAATGATGATTTTCCTCTTTGTGGAAACTCCATGCACTGCTTAAAATCAAAATTATTATAGCTTGGATAGCCTTAAATAATAATTTTTTAACTTGGGATATCCTCTGTCACAGAGGATGGGAAGGTCCCAGGAGACGTTTTTTATGCAAAAATTCCCTTGAACCCTCCTCTCATTTATTTATCTCATTCTCAGTTATAGTTTAGGTTTGGAAATTGGTGGCCAGATTTTTTATTCTAGAGTTGTATGGTCGGGACCAAATGTTCAAAATTGTTATGATTTAGCTATGTGACATTTAAGTCTCTCTATTGGGTGGTTTTCCATGCATTTTTTTCAACTGCATTTGTTGGTCACATAATTTCTCTCTCTTTTAGTCCAGAAGGGTTGAAGCTATTTTTCTTGGAAATATAATTATAAATTTTCTAAGGAATTTGAAGTTGAACGAAAAGGCAAAAAAATTCATCGCCTTATGTATCCTGGGTTTTGAGATTCCTTGGGGTTTTTTTGATAGTGCCAGCCATGGGCACCCTCCGTTGTGTGGTGTTGGTGTCATCCTTTTCATCTCCTGGTCACACTATGTTTAGATTTGTTATGTTTCAAGAAGAGGATCAAACAACAAGGATTATTTTTTCGCTCTTATAACCTTGCTTTCCACTACATATTTAAAAAAATTAAAAAATCTTCAAGTGCTGGGCGATTCTAACTTTCTCATCGAACCGGAAAATGGAAAAATATGTGGGGAAAACATCAATATTACTCCTCTCCTTTAGGAAATTAAGGATGTCAGGGAATCTTTATTGAGTAAAATTTTCTCACATTATTAGGGAGGTCAACTCATAGACAAACTCTTTATCCAAGGAGGCAATACAACAGATGGTCGACACTTTCATTATTTTATAATTAATTGATAGGGAGGAAATCCAATCTATGGATTTCCATTTCTAAATCCTTATTTATCAATGGTCATATTGTTATGTTCTAATACTTTATAAAAGGATTGTACATGGCTCTTTTAAAATGTGGAAGGTATCTCTTTTTGGTTCTGATTTTTTAGGTGGTTTGATCAGTTGCTTTGTTATGTATACTAGCATGTAATATTCATGGGTTGTTATAGCCCCTCTCCCGCATTTTGTTATGTAGTAAAGTTTCATTACTTATGATGATTATGGATCCAATTTTCTACTACAAAAACTAAGTTACACATCTTTGTAAAGAAACACTATTTTTTTTTGGTCCAACTGAGTGGACAATAACATGCAAAGTTAAGAAAAAAAAAATTTTATTTCCTCAATTAAGTATACTATCACTAACTAATAATAAATCAAACTATCCTAAATAGGAAAATGTAATATTCAAAATCATAGGCAATATCTAACGGTTTTATTATTGAATATGAAGAAATAATTCATTTTCTTAGTAACAAATTTCACAAATACATATATTTTTAATTTTTCAAATAAATAGTTATTTGAAAAATAAATATACATATTCTCACATCTAATTTAACATCAATGGAAAAATTTAATATTTCGTGAAAAATAATTTTATATAAAAAGCATGAATGAAAAAAATATATGATTTTTAGAATCATAAGATCATAATTCACCATTCGACCAAGGAATAATACTTCAGAAAATGTAGTCTTTCAAGATTTCATTAAAACTTAATAAAAACTTACACATTTCAAATCAAAGTTCCCATCCAACTTTTGCAACCTCTATTACATAGAAAGGAACTCCTTATAAAACCCTCACTAGTACTATCCATCCAATCGTCTTCTTCCACCAATTTATCCTTAAAAGAATAGTAGCTATTGTCACTTGCATTGGAAAGAGATTCTAGCTTCTTCTCACTTTCTTTTTCTTAAATTATGCATCCCACTAATTAACTTATATCCATCATATGCGAAATTGGTGGCAGATTTAGATGATCCATATTAAATTTTCATTGAAAAATTCTCTTTTCAATTTTAAAATGCTTCGACTTATATTTAAAAAAAAAAAAAATGTTTTTGCACACTTAGTTGGAGTTTTTATAATTTCCTTAATTACTTCAGTGTCCCAAGAATTGATTCGAGATTTTTTGTCTCCATTTTTATCCTATTTATATTTCACAGTGAATATGCATAATGGAATATGCATAATTAACTAGGAACTATGTATTTTAGAGGCCGTACATATGATCCATTGTAATTTTCCATGATATCTAGAGATGAATCACAAAGAATGGAACACCATTGACTAGCTTCCTTGATCCAATCATTAATATTTGAATGGATTTGCAATTTTTCTCGTATCAATTTTCTTGGAGATATTTTTTGGTACTATTTTTGTTTATGAGAGTTTTAGTTTTTCCAAAGCTTCCTAAGTAATCTTACAACATTAATTTGTTCTTCTACCCTATCATAGAACTTTAACAACTCATGATGATATTGTTGAATTCCACTTAATTTCTTGTAAAATTATTCTTGGATTTCTTTCAACTACAAATTAATTAATAATATTTTAGCTTTGAATAACTATGACCATCTCTATTCAATTTGGAGTTATTGTATATCATTTTACAATGATTTATGTTGTTTTTGAAAATGAACATAAAACCTCTTTCTTTTTTATCTATCACTTTGCATTTATAATACTTATTTCTTCTAAATGTTTTAACCTTTCTAGTTTTTGTTTGTTCACCCTCGATAAGGGTAATTTGTTTAATATGCTATTTTTGGAGTTCATTGGTCCATTGTTGATATCTATCCTTTACTATTTATTTTTTATTTTGGTTCGGCTATTGAGAAATGTCCAAAGTGATAGAAATATTGATCACCTTGATACACAAGGGCTTTTAAACATGATTTTTGTGCATTTTTCTACCACCTACAAATGATATTTTCCTTTATTACTGAACTCTGATTCTTCAATTTTTCTTCAATTAATGACACCTGAACCTTTTGTTTTTCAAATTCACTTAATAAGTCATTTATCTACCACACATTAACATTTTCAAATACCCCTAAGGTTGAAGCTATTTTTTGTGTTTTATCTAGTTCATGGCCTATATCATTCCAAACTATATTTTGTTTGGAAGTCTCTTATTATATTGACCCTACTTTTCTCTTCCTTGCTATTCCCCTTACTACTTATTTCTTAGAACTACTAAATAAGTATGACTTGAGATTAGTTCTCACTACCTTGTCCAATGCTTAAAATTTTGTGTGTTTATTATTATGAAAAAATGGTACACTCATCTATATGTAGCAGAAGACACTTGAAATTAGTGAACATGAACATGGGTTACATTTTCAATTGGAAACATCATGAAGGCCAAAAAATGAAAATATTTATTTAGGTTGAGTTAAAAATCAACCCTCGCAGGTGCACCAAAGCTAAAAATTAACTACCTAGTGGTTTTTCACTCAATAGTCGCAAGGGTCACAAGAATTCTAATCAACACCTCATGATGTGAACTTCCTTGAAAAACACTTCACCTTTTGAGATGATGGGCTAACCATTGGAGCTTTAATCCCCAAGAATCCTTAATGGAAAGATGATGGTAGCTCTCATCTCATTTATGAGCTAAAGAACCACATTGATGAGACAAAGGAAGGAAGGAGTGTTCAAACATTCTATGCTGCCCAAAATTGCTCCAAAGGAATATAACATACCATTGTGAGGAGAATTCCACCATTTTAGAGAATTTTCTATGCTTCTTGGAGAGAGAAAGAGCTTGAAAAATTAATTTAAAAGGGGAAATCCTTGTTGAAAGTTATTGAGCACCATTTCTCAATCAACCCTCTTCAAGTGTATTTGATAATTTTATTGTAACTCCTCCACTGCCAACAATAAATAAAGAGGATCCTTTTCATATACCTTTGCTAATTTGGTTTACTCACAAGCTTGTTTTGTGTTATTTCGTTTAGTTTTTTTCATGCATTGTTCTCATTACTTTCAATTCTTTATTATTTTATCTTAAATCACTAACATATATATCATATTTTTTTATATGCTTCTTGTAGGAAGCAACTAGTTGTAAGGAAGGTGTTTTTGTGACTCGTAGGAAATAAAACACACCATACAAAATGGCAACTCCACTTTCTTTCCTTTTTTATTCTAATTGGTTGTTTGCGAGCCTTTGTTCTCTGTAATTCCACTTTTATTTTACCCCATAACCTTTTTGGAATTGTACAGTACTCCCTTGGACCTATGCACAACCATAAAATACCTCTAGTTAATGTTTTGAGTCGGCCTCGTGGCTTTTTGCAAGGACAACCGCGCAAGCCTCACATCCGTGTTGAAAATAAACTACAAGACACAAAAATAGCTTAAAATTTCATTGTAATTCTATTTTCTAGAGTGTTGTGGAAACATTTAGTGATATTCCCACAATCTTGCAAATTTTTCTAGTTTAGATAGATTTTCAATTTTCTTTGCTAACTGTCATAAGTAGGGAATTTCCTATCTTTTACTTTGAATTTTCTTTGCATGAAAACATAAATTAATTAGGAGGAAATTAATTGGCCCTAATCCACATGTATTTTCAACTTATTTTTCTCATTTCAAATTCACATTACACTTTTATTATTTAGGAGGAAAGTAAGTGACCTTAAATCCCATATCTTCTTTGTTAAAACCAAAGATTTTATTTCATTTCAATTATTATTAGGTCCCAGACTTGGTTTTATTAAGGAAATATAGTAGCCCCTTATTCCCTTGCATCCTTGTGGTGAACTTATGATTGCATATAATATATTTATCAAAGCACTAAGATTCCATGCCCCTATATGCTCACATAGTGTAATTAGGAAGGAAGTAAGTGGCCCATCATCCACACATTCTTTTTTTTTTTGGAAAGGAATCAACATAACATAGTGTAATTAGGGGAGTGGTAAATGATCATTGCATATCCACATCACTCCATACTTTGTATGCTCAAAATTTCATTTGCACACACTTACACTTCACACACTAAGCTAACTTAAACTTTGTATAAAGGGTATTCTCCTTTTGGAAACTTTTTACTTAGTTTCTTTTAGCTTACATTTTTCACACACTAAGTGAAGAAAATACTCTCTAAAATTAACCTTAAATTGAACACATTGTATTCCCCATAGGGGCCACAAGATAATTTATAACTCAAGTTAGGACTCTAGGGATAGGAAACATAAAAGTCGATGTGGTTATTTTACATTTTGAAACATATAAGTTTTCTTGTAGGGAGATTATTTCTTGCGTCATCTAATGCAAAATATGGTATATGAGGACAAACTCGTGAATGGGGTAAGGCCTAGGGAGAAGAGTATCACATACCTTCATGTTGTCTCCTGACATGTGGAAGGGGTATTGGGTCCAAACTTGACAACCAAAAGCTAAGATTCACTCATTCCAACTGAATGTAGTTAACTTAGTGATAAAAACATAGGGTATATTTCCTATAGGTTGAGGTGCGAGAGAACTGAGACCTGTGGTAATTTTGGTAGGGCTACTGGAAGCATTTCTAGTTATTTCAAGACAGAGCCACAATACCGCCCACTATAAATATCTCTTACCTTGGTTGCTTATCAGTTGTTGGAAACATTTCCAGTACTTTCAGGATGTGGTACAAACATCCTACCATGAAATATTCTAAGGCCCAATTACTATTTGAGTGGAAACGACGTTTAGGTCTTTATAGGATTTTTATCATATGAAAAAAAAACCCACAAAGCTTTTTTGTTGATTATTTCACATATTAGATAGATAAAGGGAAAATTAACCACTTATTTTTCGCTTTGTTTTATGTATGTGATTAATTTTATTTTCTAGAAAATCCTCCCTCGCCATATATCAGTAACACACTTTTTAGGGTACCATAGGGGACCCAAGAGTCACCCATAACTCTAGACACATCCAAAACCTCCCCCCATTATTGGGAGGTGTGTCATATCTCTCTCCATTTCGGTGCATGAGACAATAAATATACACATTGATTTGATCAACCTTTCTTGATTCCACCTTGATTGAGACCCCTCCCCCTCAAGGTACTCCTTTTACCACCTGTTAGGGGAGTCAACATACTACCCCTCAAGGAAGTCCCACTCATACTTCCCCACAAGGGACTCCATTGCATAGTGAATTTCAAAATCATTTTACGATGTTGAATACCAATCGAATCCCATTTTTAGTTTCCTTAAATCTCTCAAATCTGAATAATATTACAAATGATCCCATTTCTCACAATCAATAATGCCCCTATGTGAACCAAATTTACTATATAAATTCCTAAGTTTGAAGGAAAATAGGGGGAGGATCCCACTAAGAACATTATGACTTTTCATTTATAGTGCTCATCTAATAGCATCATAGATGACTCAGTTCGCCTAAGACTGTTTCAGCGTGCCCTCCCAATATAAAAATTT
This sequence comes from Pinus albicaulis, assembly GCA_034641835.2. Taxonomy (NCBI): domain Eukaryota; kingdom Viridiplantae; phylum Streptophyta; class Pinopsida; order Pinales; family Pinaceae; genus Pinus; species Pinus albicaulis. Next base: position 757,660,950 of record CM076584.1, on the reverse strand, counting down.
GAAATTCCAGAAGAAAAGAGGAGAACACACACTAAAAAAAACCATAAAGAAACTTTTTTTTTATTAGAACAAAGAATAATTGTAAAACTACATTTTGGTGGACAATCTATCCTTTTACAAAATGCGACTTGTTATTTATAACATTTTTGAGTTACAATAACATGGGTAAATTCCATGGGTGGGTAAATACCATGGGTTAATGAATACCATAGGTAGATTCAACTTTTTATACCATGGGTGGATGAATTCCATGGGTGGATGAATGCCATGGGTGAATGAATACCATGGGTAGATGCTACTTACAATACCATGGGTGGATAAATACTATGGGTCGATGAATACCGTAGGTGAATGCCACTTTCCATTCATATCATTCCTCCCCCCTTAAGAAGCAATGGTCTCCATTTCATGAATTTCCATCCTCATAAGCCTTTATTGAATATGAAGAACCACTAAAGAGAAGGTTTTTTAGTGGTTAAGCGATAACCGCGATGAATGAAGATTCAAGGATACAGGTACCCTGTAATGATTGTGACCAACTGTGATACTGATATTGTGCATCCTAGAAAATTGGCTTTGATGAAGTGTGGGTTTGTGTATGACCCATAACCATGACAAACGAATATCTGAGGATAGAGATACCTTGTAATGCTTCTGACCAACTGTGATACTAACAATGTGCGACCTAGAAAATGGACTTCAAAGATAAGGGTTTTGTGTGTTTAACCCATAACCTTGGTTTTGTGGGTGACTCATAACCGTCATGGTGGCCTTCCTGGTAGATTATCCTATCCAATAAGATGTTTTAAAGACTTCTTTCACATTATAGACCTCTTCTTGTAACTTTGTTGATAACTTCTGCTACAGGTGATGAAATCAAATTTCATCAAAGAAACATTTGAGGTATTGAAGAGATGTTTCCATTGATATAAGACACTTGAATTTTGATGACCTATGGAGTGAAAAAATTATTCTATAAACTCATGGTACGTGTGACCGCACAACGTTCCAAACATGTGTAACTTCACTTGCTCATATCTGTCAAACCGGGAAACGAAATCAAATTCCATAAAAAAACCCATTTGAGTTAATAGAAAATAATTTCAAATGAGATATTATTAAAATTTAAAAATTCTATGTAGATTTCATATAAATTTCATGAATTTTGTTGAATATTGCTGCAAAAATTTGAAATTGAAATATTGTTCAAACCCTCATTCCCATGGAGCCATAACCTGAATCTGATGCCACTAATCGAGATCTTAGGGGGAGGCCCCCCAGATCTAAAAAAAATAAATTATAGAAGAAAAGAGGAGAACACATAGTAAACAAAACCACAAAGATTTTTTTTTAATTAGAACCAAGAATAACTGTAAAAACTTTATTTTGGTGGACAATTTGTCCTTTTACAAAATGTGAATTTTGACATATAACCTTTTTTTAGTTAGAATACCATGGGTAAATTCTATGGGTGGTTAAATAATATGGGTGAACCGCGTCGTGCTACTCATAATTCAAAGGAAACTTATAGCTACAACATTGTTGATGACCTAACACACACACCTTCAATAATGCCAGTATTAGAGGTCTTACAATTTTTTTTGATTGAGTGGAAATCCCTACTTTCTGCTTTAGATTCAATTAACCCATATGATTCATGATTGATAACTTTTTATTTGGAAAACCCATAACCATGTCTACCATCAATATTCGCCTATCATATTTTGGTCACCATTCCGAATATCACCATCCATCAATGCATTATTGACAAGGGGGCATCAACTTGTATCATGTTCAAGTCAGTTTGGAAAAAACTAGGATCCCCTGAGCTTATTGCTTCCCCTATCATTTTAAGATCATACGAAGGATGCCCTTCGACACCCTTAGGAATTTTTCAGAACATTATGGTAGAGCTAACCAAAAACATCATTCTCATAGATATTGAGGTCCTCGACACTCAATTATATTACAACATCTAGTTGGGAAATAGCTATATGTATGCCATGAAATTAGTAGAATCATCATTATTTATCACCTCATTGTTCCTGGAAAATGGAAAAATCATCACTATTGACTAACGAACACATTACGAGATGCGATCATCCCCATCCCCTGATGGTGTGTTACCATTTGTTGGGTCTCATAATGGATTGGTCCCATCCCTAACTGAAGGTGACATAGGGTTGTTCAAAGCATTGTCACTCATTACCAAATATACAGACTATCCACCAATAGTCACACCAATTTCAATAGCACTAGTATGCTTGATGATTTCACCAAATGCTAACTAGTCCCAAGACCCTCAACTATCCCTGGAAACTCCAACGTTTTGACCAATGTGACACCCTTCTTACCTTACACAATAACCCATACACCTTTCTTATACCCTCCACCTAGTTTTGTCTTAAACCAAGACATGCAAACTCTCACATTTCCCAACATGGGACTCACGATAACTGCTTAATATTTTTCTTCGTAGGCCATGTTAGCAAGCTCATGTATTACTTTAACTAGAGAGATTCATTTAAGCACCTCTCAAGATGCTACACCCCAAGGAGTGAAACCTACATCGACACCAATAGGTGCCTCTAAGAGGGATAAATAAAAAGGTAAGAATATTGATACCCAAACTAACTCTTCTCCTAGCATGCCTCCCCCATGGGAGATAACAACAATGAATTAACATATATATATATATATATATATATATTTATTATAATGAAGTCAATTTTTTTACATGTAAATGGGCATATTACTGTAAGACCTGGTAAGGCATGCGTACCCCCTGGGTACTTTCCAGTAAAGTCTGGGTTAGACCTAGGTCATAGGGGGATGTTAGATTAACCCTGGTATAAAATTTGAGGGGGGTAAGGGCCGGAGTGAGCAGGGTTAGGTTGAATCACTTGGCAAGGTTGGTTGGATTTAGTCAAGGATCCACCAGTCAAGTTTAAGGGGGGAATGTTAGGTAAAGTGAATCAAGGTTAGAGTCAAGGTTGATCAGGTTAAATAATTGAGTATTTTTGGGGCACATGATATTGTGAACCCATGGTTTTTGGCCCATATTATTGGATGTAATGGAGCCTATAAAAGGCTAGGAATACTTCATGGTAAGAGGGGCCTAGAGGTGAGCGGTGATGGCCCACTTGGCTGGATTGGACATGGTTTTGGCCAAAGGTTAATGAAATTTCATTGGATGCTTTTTCCCCAGCGTTGGGGTTTTTCCCGGATAAAAATTCGTGTTCATGTTTATGTGTATTGTTGCTAGTTATTTTTATTGTTCCTTACGGTAAATATTGGTAAATAAGATAAAATTATGGCTAATTTTTCTTCAGGTATGCACTTTGTAAATGAAACCATTGAAGCTCTGACAAAAGAATTATGGATTCATCATCAGAAGTGTACTCCATATCACCCATAGGAGAACAGTGTGGTAGAAGATTTCAATAAGATCTTGGATACTGCACTCACTAAGGTCTACAACGCCAATCGAAATGATTTGGATCTACACATACATGTGGTCCTTTGGGCTTATAAAACCACATGCGATAAGTTGATAGGAAATACATCGTTCAGGATGGTGTATGGGTAGGAAGCTCTTATGCTGATGGAGTACATTGTCCCAAGTTTGTGTATTGCAACGTTCACTAATATGGCAGAGCAAGATATTATGGAAGAAAAATTGTCTCAGTTGGTCACACTAGAAGAGGATCTCTTTTTTAACAGGTTTCCATCATCAAGTGCAGCAGGTGTGCAAAAAGGCTTGCCATGATAGGCATATTAGACAGAAGGTATTTAAGGAAGAGGATTTGGGCTTGTTGTATGACAAAAAAATTGTGCACCACATAGGGAAGATCAAGATGCATTGGCTAGGACCATATGTTGTTAAGGAAATCACTGACAGAGGTACGTTGCGCCTGGCCAAGTTAAGCGAATAAAACCTCCCTGGGTATGTTAATGGAATTCAATTGAAGCCTTACACAAATTAACTTCTCCCTGCGTGCACCAAATGAATATATGGCCAAAAAGCTGGATCTGTGCAAAAATCATGGCGTATGTGCAGACAAGAGAGACAAATGCATAATAGCTGCACGCGAAGGTTGACTGGGTCACATAAGTGCAAAAATATAGCCATTAGAACAGTAAATCTGGACAAGACAGTATTCTTACCATTTGGAGGAGCGTCTAAATTTCATTTAATGAGGAGATTATGCCATATTTGGAGTCGTTTTATCATTTATGGAGCTACATTAATGCACAAGAGACTGTTTAAGGAGTGCCTATGCTATAAAAATGACCGAAGGGGTCCCATTCGTTCTCTTTTATTTCTATGTGAGTTTTACAAATTAAGCTCTCTTCTTTCTGAAGTTTTTCTGAAGCCTATGTCCAGTATTAATATTCTTTTTGATAATGAGATGCGTCGTCAAGGTTTAGGTCACCTAATTCCACCGAGCATGATTTCCACCAAACTAGGAGAAGAACTTGATGTGCAGCCCGCTAAGACCTCTGCGCCAGTGCAAATCCTCTGCTGCAGAGCACCTGAAGAAGACAATGGCGGAGTTGTCAGAAACCGTAATGGAGGAAGATGTGGTAGATATTTTTAATCCTCTCTCGTGGTTTCATGCCTATATGGCACTGCATAAAGTTTCGTTGAAGGTCCCAAAGGATATTGAAAAGAATATTCTCTGGGTGCTTTTTGAATTTGTCCTATGTCAGGATATTCAGTCAAAGCTAAGGTTTTCTCCAATCTTGTATGAGTAGTACAAATTTATCGCAGATTTCAAAGAAAAATTTCATAATGTACATATCTGCAGTAAGGGTGCTGTCGGGGACATTTGGTATGATTTTCCATATTTGGTCACAAAAAATGACTTAGTGCATGTCACGACAGAGTGGCTGCCTATTTGGTTAGAGTCGTGCACCACTAGGGGTGCCTCATCGTTCATTTTTAAAACACAAACCAAGCTCAGAACGATGAAATATACACAACAGAAGGGAAAATATGCCAAATTCAAGCCCGAGCTAATGATGAAAAGTGAAACAATTGATTTGGAAAAAGAGACAGAAGTTGAAAATAAGAGTGAAGACACTGAGGAGACGTAGACCGCCAAGGGCACAAACATTACTCTTAGGCTGCAGGAGGTATGCGCAAGAAGATAAAAGGGTCTAAATTAGCCATCATAGAGGGCCTCACCCTGATAGAAGATGATTTTACTCAAATTGAACACATAGTTAAATCAACAATAGAAGACATGTGGACCAATATGGAAGCAGAGTACAATGTTTTGCTCGAAGGAGTAGAGTCGGGGATACAAGAAATTAAAGTACAAGCAAGCATGGTGCAAGTGAGTTAGCTTAAAATGAGTGTTCCAACTTCCAGCGCACATCCCATCAGTAATTTTCTTCCATATTCTAAGGATAGCCACCTATTACAGATCCCTAATCAGAGTGGAGTCACCAAATTTGTGCGCGACCCTGAGAGCCTGTGGAGAAATCAACATCGACCTGGCATTGTTGCTAGCCGGGAAACCTCATATGATCCACAGTATGATTGTCCAAAAATTATATTATAGAGAGGATCATGCCTTCTGCGCTATAAGTGAGTCCTAACAACAAGAATTGGTACTCCATCAAAATAAATAGACAACATAGGAGGTGTGTCGCACAGCTAAGGCTCGACATGCCACATTAGATGCTGTGATCAACCAAGTCTACGTTCACCTGCTAGAGATTGATTTCCCTGCATCAGATGCACCTACAAAAAATTTAGAAGGCTTGGTCACTGGGCTAAAGGCATCGTGCAATGAATTACAGATTGTTTGGGCTGAGTTTGAGCAATAAATTGCAGAGTTGCAAATGAAGCTTGAACCTGAAATATCACCAAAGGTCAAAGCGCAGCGTACCATAGAGGTCAAAGCCGCTATAGATAACATATCAGTGACAATGATAGAGTGTGGGTAGTTATTATATGAAGCCATGGGAATTTGGATAGCTATTCAAAATGAATTGATGGTAAAACAACTCATAAATGAATTACACATAAAGGACCAACAATTCACAGTGATTCAGATGGTGAAGCCCACATTGCTAACCATGCAAAGACATGTCCACATTCATGAGGGCAAGGAAATTCAGGCTGAGATAGAAGATTTGTACCACTGAGAACATATTTTGGAGATAAGGATGCAACCTTGGACTGAGGAAGCCTGATAGTTGTCACAAAGCCTTGCTGGTGCCCTGAAAAGCCTTCAACAAACACAACTGCGAAGCTAGTTAATGAATCGTAGGGTGCTACCGCACAGAGCGTCGAAGTCATTTTTCCACTAAATAGCTTCGTTGAAGCACTAAAATCAAATATGAAGGATACCACTCCGCAGTGACTCGGGAAGAGTCATGAGTTTGTGGTGGGGGGTTGTTGGAGCGGGGTCCCCTGGGGTACATTTTTGGTTAAGTTTTGTTTATGTTTTGTTATGCGCATTGTGCAAAAGAGTTAAAGGGGCGTTGGGGTTGGTCAAAGTCCCTCAATCAATGTAATGGATTTAAAGGAAAACCCATGAGTCCCAAACCATGGTTTGATACCTTGGTATATGCACGTCAAAGTTAGTATAAATATGTAAAGATCAAGTCAAGAAAGGATATCTTATGTCTGATGATGTATCGTTGTTAATGTTTTGAGTTAAGTCTGGGTTTTTGGGTAGAAAGGCTCCTATTAGCTGTGTGCACGGAGACCTAATTCATGGCTATGTGCGGACTCTGATGCCTATGTGCATGGAAGGATAGATTGTATTGAAGGACTGAATGTATTGGAACTGCTAGATCTCTTAATAAAGAAGACTATTTTGGCGAACTTGGACTGTTATGCGATTTCCTTTTTTGTTTATTTTTTATTTTATTTAAGATCTAAATTCATTCTATTGTTTCATATTTACTTATATTTATGGTTAATTTCATCTGCGTGAATGAATGGAGTACATTATGCATGAATATCAGTTGATGAATAGATCGGATTAATGTATATCGGATTACTGTGCACAAATATATTGAAGTGTTATCTAATAAGGTTTTGATCAGTTAATATGTTCATTCGCACATTAGTTATAGTTCTATTATAAGTCTGTTTAGGGACACTACATTAAAATATTCCTCAAGGTGTGGAAACCTAGTTCCAACACCCCCTCGTACTACTTTGGGTGAGACTTTGATTTGTGCAAGGTGCTACCTGCTGAAAGGGCTAGTAGTTAGAGGGTTTGTTGGTCTCCCGATAACTCTGAACCTGGGTCAGGACCCCTCAACCCAACAATAATGCAGATAAAAAAAATTCTCCATTTGTAGTATCCATGTTACCGGATCCTTTCAGTCAAAATTTCCGATATATATATTTGGAATGTGGTGTGTCTTAAACAAAATGTTGGAGTCTCTAAAATCATATTTCATATTCTTTTTTTCCCCATACTGATCTACATGGAGTACCTTTTCACCACTAGGAAGCATTTCTTGCAGCAACTTTGTAAAACCTTCCAACAAACCTTCCATGTATTCTTTCAATCCATCCATATTAGGCTTCCATGTATGATTTTAAAGCCTCCATCTCCTCGTTTGTTCATACTTATTTGGTATTTCTAAGAGCCAAATTTGTTAAACTTGGTCCTGTAATTTTGATATATGTTGTGATTCTTCCTCTTCATGTGACATAGTAGTGTTTTCCAAGGGATCAATGGGTGTAGATTTATTTTGTCTGGGAGGAATTTTAGAAACCAATACTGATATCTATACTTCAATATGCACTTGGAATCATTTCAAATTTATTTTTCAAACAAAATTTATGGAATTTTTTAAAAAATACACACCTTTTTATCGCTTTTAGGAGATCGATATTGAAACAATTATAAATCTAAAATTTCAGATATCCAAGGTATGGAATTCCATTCAATGGTATCCTATGATTATTCCTTTCAATGACATAAGTCAGACCAAAGTTTGATTCTTAAAGATAATGTTATGTCCAATATCCCACGATGACTTGATTATGGATAGGTCCAATAGAGATAACTTTTAAGGAATGCCACATGTCATTGTTTCAACTTCTAGCCCTAAAAAATATACATGAAATACAGTTCTTTCATTTTCAGTAAATTTTTACAAAATTCAAATTTGTTTCTCGTAGAGGAAGTTATGAAGATTTTCCTAAGGTCACCTATTTGAGACTGAATTTTGGAGAATTCAAAAACCCTAACTTCGTTAGACTGTATCTCAGAAAATATAGCGACCTAAGATCTGAAATTTTTACAAGAAATTCATCAATATTTTTTATACATCTGGCCACAATTTCATCTTCTCAACCTTCGTATATATATATATATATAGCAAAAATTCCAAGATGACCTGTGTGTATCAGAAAAGCGCTAGAATCCTAACCTTTAATACCAAATTTTATTAAAGTAGCTTGAAAAATAGAAGAAAATATAGATCAAAGACTTAAAAATTATAATATTCAAGGGGGAAACCTCCTTTACATTACATAAATGAATAATTCTTGGATGATACAAATGACAAGACCCCCTTGGTATATATAAGATTTTAAGGGGTCACAATATAATTAGATGCTACATAACAATAATAATGTAAGGGTACAACAATAACAATAGTGGGCTTCTATGGGGAAAAAAATAACAACATGGGGGATACATGAGAAAAATAATAACAATACAGAGCTACACTAAAGTAACAACAAGGGGGATACACTAGCGCCATTATAGACCTAACATCTTCTTCTAAAAATTTCTTCACCAGGCCGATATATGTCATGTTAGTGATGGCAAAAATCATGTATTCCATGGTGTTGGTAGAGAAACATGGATTTCAAAAGTTGATCTCAATCTACCTTCCATTATGAGGGAATATTGGAACATTTTATTCAGATATTTTGACTCTAATTGTAATTTTTTATGGGAGGATCAAGACGATCTTCTTTTTTGGAGTAAAAATATTGTTACTCGAAACTAAACTACAAAACTAAGCTATGATGCTTATTTGGAATATTTTTTGGTTGGGAGCACATAATGGTGATGTTACTCTTTGTGGAAACTCCATGAAATGCTTAAAATGAAAATTATTATAGCTTAGATAGCCTTAAACAATAATTTGTTAACTTGGGATATCCTCTCTCACAGAGGATGGCAAGGTCCCAGTAGATGTGTTTTATGAAAAAATTCCCTTGATCTCTCCTCTCATTTATTTATCTCATTCTCATTTATTTTTTAGGTTTGAATATTGGTGGAAAAATGTTTTATTCCTAAATTTGTATGGTCGGGACCAAAGTTCAACATTGTTTAGATTTATCTATGTGGCAAATAAGTCTCTCGATTGGGTGTTTTTCCATCCATTTTTGTCAACTGCATTTGGTGGTAACATAATTTCTCTCTGTTTTAGTCCAAAAGGGTTGAAATTGTTTTTCTTTCAAATATAATTATAAAATTTGCTAAGGAATTTGAAGTTGAACCAAAAAGTGAAAAAAATCATTGCCTTATGTAGATTGGGTTTTGAGATTCCTTAGGGTTTTTTTACAGTGCTAGCCAGGGGCACCCTCCATTGTGTGGTGTTGGTGTCATCCTTTTCATCTCCTGGTCACACTATTTTTAGATTCTTTATTTTTTGAGAAGAGGATCAAACAACAAGGATGAATTTATCTCTCTTATAACCTTGATTTCAACTACCTATTTAAGAGAAGTAAAAAAACTTCAGATGCTGGGGGATTCTAACATGGTCATCGAATTGGAAAATGGAAAAATATGTGTGGAAAACATCAATATTACCCCTCTCCTTTGAAATTAAGGATTCTAGGGACTCTTTCAATTGAGTAAATTTTCTCACATTATTAGGGAGTTCAACTCATGGACATACTCTTTATCCAAGGAGGCAATACAACAGATGGTCAGTACTTTCATTATTTTAGAATTAATTGATAGGGAGGAAATATACCCTATGGATTTCCATTTCCAAATCCTTATTTTTCAGTGGTCATGTTGTTATGTGCTAATACTTTATACAGGACTGTACATGACTCTTTTAAAATGTGGAAGGTCTCTCGTTTTTGTTTTGATTTTTCAGGTGGTTTGATCAATTGCTTTGTTATGTATACTAGCATGCAATATGCGTGGGTTGTTACACCCCCTCTCCCCCCTTTTGTTATGTAGTAAAGTTTTATTACTAATGATGATGATGGATCCAATTTTTTGCTATAAAAGCTAAGTTGCACGAATTTTTTAAGGAAACACTATTTTTTTGGTCCAACTTGGTGGAAAATAACATGCAAAGTATATTCTTATGAAGATAAAGGTTTTTTTCTTCAGAAAAAAAATAAAATAAAATAAATAAATAAATAAATAAATTTGTATTTCCTCATTTAAGTATGCTATCACTAATTAATACCAAATATAACTATCCTTGATAGGAGCATGTAATATTCAAAATCATAGACAAGATCTAACAAATTTATTATTGAATATGAAGAAATAATTAATTTTCTTAGTAAAAAATTTCACCACAATACATATATTTTAAAAATTTTCAAATAAATAGTTATTTGAAAAATAAATATACATATTCTCACATCTAATTTAACATCGATTGAAGAATTTAATATTTCGTGAAAAATAATTTTATATAAAAATCATGAATGAAAAAAATATATGATTTATAGAATCATAAGTGCATAATTCTTCATTCAACCAAGGAATAATACTTTATAAAATGCAGTCTTTCAAGCTTTCATTAAAACTTAATAAAAACATACACATTTCAAATCAAATTTCCCATCCAAATTTTGCAAATTCTATTACATAGAAAGAAAATTCTTATAAAACCCTCACTATTACTATCCATCCAATCGTCTTCTTCCAGAAATTTATCCTTAAAAGAATAGTGTAATATTCCTAAATTAGCTGCAACTAATAGGAATATTAATTTTGCCTTATTTATTTTTCATTTCATGATTGATGAATAAATTGTAAAGGAGGACATGTGAAACTCCTGTAAACTAAGAATAAATCAATGCCTATGTGAATAGAGACATATCTGGGCTATGTAATTAACTCCTACAGGTGTGAATAGGTTTAAATCACAAGACTGGGTCAACTTTCACCAAGTCAACAACACAATCTATATGCATTGAACCTCCTTGAGCAACAACGCAATTCTAGAAGGAGACTCTAAATGTGAAAGGGGAAAAACATTGAAGTGGTTTAGTTTTTTGCAAGACTCCTATCTTATAAAAGGAAGAGGAGGGTAGCAAGAAAAGGTTGTTGAAGATTATCATTTCTGTAGGTATTTTCTGCTCAGACATCCCTTGCTGGGTCTTCCTGTTTAGGAATCCCACCTCCTTCCTTGAGCAGCTCTTGGAGGAGACTTGTGTTATCTTTTACACATCAGGATTTTAGGCCAAGCTCACCTTACACCTACAGTGCTACTCCTGTTGAGGGTTGAGCTGTCTTTGTGAGTTGCAGCAGTGGAAGACACTAGATCTGCTTAGATCTAGCTTATACTAATGGCTCTTCTCAGTGAGTGTGTCTTTTAACCTCCTGGAAGAGTTCATTAGCTGATTTTGCTTTAGATATACATCTTGGCATCAGGCTAAATCATTCTTAGAGGCTAAATCTCTATTTCTCTCCCTAGACAATGTTATTTGTAGATCTATAGCTGTAGGGTGTTTTGTCTACATTTTGGAGGAGAGATCTCTGGTGTTGGGATTATTCCTCTCACTGTGGTGATCCATGGATTGGCCATCCAATACATGTTAGTTTCAGATGTGATCTACTATACCATTGTATTATTCAGAAAATTTTGAATCATTCTGCAGATCCGCAAGCTTAGATCTGAGATCTACTCTCTGTGCTTCATGTTTTGAACAAAACCCCAAGGGGAATGTATAGATCACCATTTCTAGTACACAGATCTATATTAGATCTAAATTTTTATGCACAAATCTGCTCTAGATCTGAAGAATTAATAAAATACTACTTCAGCCCTAATAATAGCGTTTTCATGGTTATGTAGTCTTTTCTTGTGGTTGCAGCACCTCATTTATGAGGATTTTTGCTATATAAACTCATTCTTTCTCTTGTACACTATATGGGCTGTAAAGAACATCTGATTTTCTGTTATATATCTTATTTTTGAACCTACATATCAGCCTCCTAATGTGCTTCAGTGTTTCTACTTTATTTCTGAAGCAGTCCTTTGCATAGAGCTGCAACCCCTCTCTTTGGGTGATTTTCAACTAGACTAGTTTGTGGGAGATCTGTTTAACCCACCTAGTCTGATTTGTTTTTTCTCTCATTTTGGATTTAGATATTAGATGAGATGATATAAGGGATCCAAGAGCTTCAAACTCAATTCTATGCACATTATTCTCAGAAGTGAATTATTTCAACAAGCTTGCTGAGTTGTCCCGATTTTGGGATATTACAGTGGTATCAGAGCAAGATCTTTGGCTCAGCCTGAGGCTTCAAGCCAAAGTGTTGTACAAAAAGGAGAAAGGGTAGAATGATAAAGAATATTAATTTACTCTCATCACTTTTCAAATCCATTAAGAACCTCTCCAAGGAGGTTGTACAAGAAGAAGAGAGAAGAAGATCAAGTGAAACTACTAGAAAATTTCAAGAGCAGAAAGATCTTCCATTTAGATCTACAAGATCTATACATGAGGAAAATTTTGAAAGATCATCTTATGGATATGTGCACTCAGCCATATCACCCAAGCTTCAACGTTCTGTCTGTGATTTCTTCATGAAGAGGAAGAAAGGAGGTGTACCCGAAAAGGAGACTCTTAGAGAGTATTTGCAGGAGCATGAAGATCAATCCAAGGAGTTCAAAGACAACTTGAATTTCCAAGGGTTCTGCCAGATCAAGGAGAGCCAAGGCATAAATTAGAAGAAGCATGGTATGGGTAGATTCTAACTATATACCTTTTATGGATCACCTAAATGTCTAGTTAGGGTTTGGGTGGAGGAGCTAGACAACTTTATGCAACAACATCAAGTTTCAGAGATTGAAGCCATCAAAGTAGAAGCGCTGCATTTTGAAGGTAAATCATATGCTTGGTGGTTGTTTGAGTAATTTTCCTTGAAAAATTCAAATACACCTACTTATGCAAGGTTTATTTCAAGATTGATAGAGAAGTTTGAAGAAGCTCCATGTGTAACATCTTCTGTTGACACTATCAAACCATATCAGACAAATCTTTTGCATGAGTTGGAAGGGTCTATGAATCCAACTCCATTTTTGAAGACCATTGAAGAAGGTGTAAGTTTGATTGATACCTTACCAAGGGCAAGATCTTCTTTGGATGAAGGATTCTCTTCTAAAAAGGAAAGCATGCAGATTCCTCCTTCACTAGATGACCAAGATCTAAGGTCTCTTGTTGATGATGAGGAACTTTTAGTTATTGAAGAAAAGAAATGGAGGGCAGGAGATAACGCAATAATGACAACAACACCTCAAGCACCTCATGAAGATGAAGTTGGAGCACTTTCTCCAAGAGAAGAAACTCTTGCACTCTTGCAAGGAGTTCCACAAGATCTCACACATAAGGCTCTTGGTATAACACATGAGCATCATGTACCATCATTGTAAAATGATGAGATCTTGACGATAGAAGAAGGAAAAGAGGAGGAAGGACATCACAAGAAGAAGAGCATGGATCCTTATTTGTTTTAAAGCTTGGAAACAAAAAGAAGGCAAGAGGACCTTTACATTAAAGGTAGGGGAAAATCTGTCTACCTACATCCACATTATACTCTATGCCTTAACACCTCTTTACAAGGAGGTACTTTACCAGGAGCACCTCTTGATAGGAGGAAATCTAAAGTGTTCTCTCAACTATGGGTATCATATGCATACTTGGCTAAGGAGGGAGACTTGGGAGAAGCTAGCACATCGAAAATAATCTCTCATGAATTCAGAAGAGAGATGAGAAATTTCTTGAAAGTGGCATTGCTAACTCCCACTCAGATATCTGCGCTAAGAGAGGAGAAATCAGAGATCTATGGTGACATGAGCAAGAGGACACATGGAAACTCCATATCTTTGGGGCAGCCCATTATCTCTTCATTCACAAAGAATATTTATGAAGATGGCAAGGGGATCCTAACCCTCTTGTATATATGGGCCAAAATGAGGAATTTTTGGAAGAAAAGGACTTTTCGAGGGGAAGTTGATTTCCATATGCTTCAATCTTGTCTTGAGCAAGATCAGCGGCAAATGGGGCAGCAAAAGGAAGATTATGATGCTCCAACATGTGATTTTGATATTAAGGATTTCAAATATGGGAGCCATGAGAGGACAGGGGCTGCATTTCAGACCTCTACAACGTTGTCATTCTTGGAGATCTTGGATCCTTATTGGGATTCCCAACTCATGATGGAATATTCCAAGGACCTTTTCACATGGGGGGTTCTTGATGGGGAAGTAAAGGATGAAAGGTTCAAGGTGGTTGATGGAGTCAACTATTTCTATAATCTCATTATGTTGGTTAGTGACTCCAAGCTCAAGGAGAAATTACTAGATGCCACCTATGAGATCCTGCTTTCCAAACCCATTGGTTTCATTAGAGCATAGCATACTCTTTTGGGTGGTTTCATATAGGAAGGTTTCAAGGAAGAGGTGCACTCTCATATGAATATGTACATGGATTACTTGGTAGAGGAGGGGGAACATAGCTCTTGGGAGGATCCATCATTCACATCTCCTTACTCATTGAGTGTGAGAGGGGACTCATCCATGAGTTACCCCACTGATATAAAACAAGTATATAGAGGGACTTGTCTTTCTGAATGTTATCATGTATCTCCTATATTCTTTTATTTTTCTAACACTCATTTGCAAAACATTACTCCAAAAGGGGGCACTATTTATGATGGATTCCATGGGCTACTCAAGGCCATGCATTATGTTGATGCAGGTCATTCCTTGAAGGATCTTGACAAGCTATTATAATCTTCATGGTATGATTCTTTTACACCAAATATGATTCATTTTCTCCAAGCATTCAGAAGGGATGAGGCAGCAAACAAGTGTTGGGGAAGGCACTTGTGATATCCTATTCTATGGAAGTTAAGGATAAAACTACTTTGGTTGCACATGAGGGAACATCTTCCTTCTCATTTATCATACATGTCAGATAGCATGATTCTAATCATGATCCCACAAGTTGAAGATGTCCTTATCTTTGTTGAGGGCATGGTTGGAGGAAAGGCACACTTGTTGGATGTGCCCTTGGGGAAAGGAGTTCCCCATTCTTTTTGCATTGCATGCTTCAATGGGAGCATGATATTTTGTATGGCCAATATGATAGATCACTTGTCCCTTTGGTGAGTGAGCCACATGTTTTTTGAGGACATGCCTCTCCTCTATATTGGGGAGGATTTTTTCTATGGATTTCCAAGTTTGGAGGTGGGCCACTTCCTTTGTATGATAGCATGGAGATTGGAGAATTTCATGAATCATGAAAATCCCCATGATTTTCATCACTTCTCTCTTGAGGAGGCCATGGATCAGCAAGAAGGTTTCCATAACAACCTTCCATTATTTCATGATGAGAGCCATTGGGTTTACTCACCAAGGGCCAACTTGCACATGGAGGTAGGACCATTGGAGGACAGAAATATTGCAGAAGATTCAGAGAAATGGTGGAGACTATTGGATGAAGAGGCCACAAGAGAGGAAGGGGAGATTTTGCAGCAACCTTGCAGCTGCTTGAGGACAAGAAACATTTGGGATGGGGAGAGTGTAATATTCCTAAATTAGATGCAGCTAATAGGAGTATTAATTTTTCCTTATTTATTTTGCATTTCATGATTGATGAATCAATTGTAAAGGAGGACATGTAAACCTCTTAAAAACTAAGAATAAATCAATACCTATGTGAACAGAGACATATATGGGCTATGTAAAAACTCTTGCAGGTGTGAATGAGTTTAAATCACAAGACTGGGTCAACTTTGACCAAGTCAACAATGCAGTCTAGATGCATTGAACCTCCTTGAGGGACAACGGAGTTCTAGAAGGAGACTCTGAATGTGAAAGGGGATAAACCAATGAAGTGGTTTAGGGTTTGAAAAGACTCCTATCTTATAAAAGGAAGAGGAGGGAAGCAAGAAAAGGTTGTTTAAGATTATCATTTATGAAGGTATTGTCTGCTCAGACATCCCTTATTGGGTCTTCCTATTCAGGAATCCCACCTCCTTCCTTAAGAAGCTCTTGGAGGAGACTTGTGCTATCTTTTACACATAAATCTTTTAGGCCAAGCTCACCTTACACCTACAACTATACTCCTGTTGAGGGTTGAGCTATCTTTGTGAGTTGCAGCAGTGGAAGACACTAGATCTGCTCATATCTAGCTTATACTAGTGGCTCTTCTCAGTGAGTGTGTATTTTAACTTCCTGGAAGAGTTCATTAGTTGATTGTGCTTCAGATCTACATCTTGGAATTAGTCCAAATCATTCTCAGAGACTACAATTCTATTTCTCTCCCTGGACAATGTTATTTTCAAATCTACAGCTGCAAGGTGTTTTGTCTACATTTTGGAGGAGAGATCTCCAGTGTTGGAATTCTTCCTCTCACTATGGTGATCCATGGATTGGCCATCCAATCCATGTTAGTTTCAGATTTGATCTATTGTACCATTTTATTATTCATAAATTTCTAAATCATTCTGCAGATCTGCAAGCTTAGATCTCAGATCTACTCTCTGTGCTTCATGTTTTTACCAAAACCCCAAGGGGAATGTATAGATCAGCATTTCTAGTACACAGATTTGTATTAGATATAAATTTTTATGTACAGATCTGCTCTAGATCTGAAGAATTAATAAATTTTTTCTTCAGCCCTAAAAATAACGCTGTCATGGTTATGCATTCTTTTCTTGTGGTCGTAGCACCTCATTTCTGAGGATTTTTGCTATATAAACTCATTCTTTCTCTTGTATACTATATGGGCTGTAAAGAAAATATGATTTTATGTTATATTTATGATTTTTGAACCTAAATATCAGCCTCCTAATGTGCCTCAGTGGATCTGCGTTATTTCTGAAGCAGTCCTTTGCATAGAGCTGTAGCCCCTCTCTTTGGGTGATTTTCAGCTAGACTAGTTTGTGGGAGATCTGTTTAACCCACCTAGTATGATTTTTTTTTTCTCTACTCTTGGATTTAGATCTTATATGAGCTGATATAAGGGATCCAAGAGCTGCAAACTCAATTCTATGCACGGTATTCTCAGAAGTACGTTATTTCAACAGGCGTGCCGAGCTGTCCCGATTTTGGGATATTACAAATAGTAGCTATTGTAAATTGCTTTGGAAAGAGATTATAGTTTCTTAT
Organism: Pinus albicaulis; assembly: GCA_034641835.2. Classification (NCBI taxonomy): domain Eukaryota; kingdom Viridiplantae; phylum Streptophyta; class Pinopsida; order Pinales; family Pinaceae; genus Pinus; species Pinus albicaulis. The sequence continues at coordinate 757,643,580 of CM076584.1, read as the reverse complement.
CACTTTATTTTTTCTTAAATTATTCATCCCACTAATTAAATATATCGATCATATAATAATTTAATGGCAGATTTTGATTATCCATAAGAAATTTGCATTGAAAAAATATCTTTTCAATTTTAAAATGCTTTGACTTATATTTTGAAAAAATAAATTGTTTTTACACATTTAGTTGGAGTTGTTATGATTTTCTTAATTTCTTCACTATACCAAGAATTTATTCAAGATTTTTTCTCTGCATTGGAATCCTATTTTTATTCCACATTGAATATGCATAATTAACTAGGAATTATGTGTTTTTTTTAAAGTTATACTAATCTATATTATATCATAAACGAAACTTTGCATAGGAATTAGGCTGATATGGCAAGTTGTGCTTAGCCAATCCCGGCCTTAAAATCTTTCAAAATAAAGTAGGTTTGGGGCTGCCTCCAAGGAGGAAACCAACCCCTTAATAGCGACAAATAGTCATGTTTTACAAAAATTTCCGTAACACAAATAAAAACATAGTAGATTTAATAGGTCTTGAAGAGACAAAAAAAGAAGAAGAATCGAGCTACCACACAATCATGTTGTTCCTTCATCATCCTCTGGTGCAAGGTCCTCCTCCTTGATAAGGTAGCCATATTCATGCGTAATGGCCTCCTCCTCAGCTATTGGCGCATACGAGGGCTTCAGGGGTGCTTCACAGATGATAGGAGCAATGGGGTATTAAACATCAGGAACTCTGGTCTAGACTCCTTCCGAATACATTATTCAAACATCAGTCTCCTCCTCTGCTAGCTCATGTATAGGGAGTGGCATGGTTTTCCAAGGTGTGGGTAGCTCAGAGTACGTAATGGTGGAATTATTGGGGCCTCTTCTGTCCCTCTAATTCTCTGTAGTTAAGACTATTTCTTCCGAGGTGTGATCAGGCCAATTAGTAGCCTCTCTATCGTGGTTGCCTGAAGAGGAACCTTCAATAGATTCCAAGAGATGATCTTGATCGCGGTGATAGTGGCCCGAGAATTCACCTCTTTGGCTACCCATGATAGTCTTTTGGTGTTGATGCGGGGCCATGGGGAATTTTACGAGCAGGGGCAGGGAAGATAGGCCTAGATAAAAGAGGTGTGCAATTGCAAGGTGCGCAGCAGTGATGCTAGGTGGAGGGGTGTGCAAGAGAGGGTAGTGCAAATTGGGGTGCACAACAAGGTATCCCACCTAAGATAGAGTAGTAGGGAGAGGAAAAATAGAAGGGGATTTCCATAGGGAGACATACAGACGGGGGGGGGGGGACACAGCAGGGGGAGCATAGCTAGGAGGGAGACAAACATGAGTGAGACTTCATGTGATTCAGGGAATGGAAAGAGATCAGGTACAACAAAGAACCACTAAAAATGATTAATGAAATAATTTTCTGCATCAAATTAAATTTGGCGTTGGAGGGCGTTGTCAGTCTAAGCATGGGAAGATCTTTCTTTGCACGATCAGTGCATGTCACCCACATCTAGGGGAGTTTGATCCTAGGAAATATGTGTTTTAGAGGCCCTACATATTAGCCATTTTAATTTTCCATGATATCTAGAGATGAATCACAAAGAATGGAGCACCATTGACTAGCTTCCTTGATCCAATAATTAATATTTGAATGGATTTGCAATTTTTCTCATATCAATTTTCTTGGAGATATTTTTTGGTACTATTTTTGTTTAGACTTTGAGTTTTTCCAATTCTTCCTGAGCGCTCTTACAACATTCATTTGTTCTTCTACCCTATCATAGAACTTCAACAAATCATGATAATATTTTTGAATTCCACTTAATTTCTTGTAAAATTCTTCTTGGATTTCTTTCAACTGTAAATTAATTAATAATTCTTTAGCTTTGAAGAACTATGAACATCTCTATTCAATTTGGAGTTGTATATAATTTTACAATGATTTATGTTGTTCTTGAAAATGAACATAAAACCTCTTTCTTTTCTATCTATCACTTTGCATTTCTAATACTCATTTCTTCTAAATGATTTTGTTTTAACCTTTCTAGTTTTGTTTGTTCACCCTCGATAAGGGTAATATGTTTAATATGTTATTTTTGGAGTTCATTGGTCCATTTTTGATATATATCCTTTATTATTTATTATTTATTTTTGTTATACTATTGAGACATGTTCGAAGGCATTGAAATTTTGATCAACTCGATACACAAGGGCTTTCCAACAAGCTTTTTGTGAATTGTGCAATCACCTGCAGATGATATTCTCCTTTATTACTGAACTTTGATTCTTCAATTTTTCTTCAATTAATGAGACACGGACATTTTTTTTCTAATTCACATGATAGGTCATTTAACGACCACACATTAACATTTTCAAATGCCCCTAAGGTTGAAGCTATTTTTTTTTTTTTTTTATCTAGTTCATGGCCTATATCATTCCAAAATATATTTTATTTGGAAGGCTCTTCTTGTATTCACCCTACTTTTCTCTTCCTTTCTATTCCCCTTGCTACCTATTTCTTAGAACTACTAAAGAAGTAGTACCCCAATGGTACCATGGCCCCTTGAGTAGGCTTTAGCTAGTCTACATAAAGCATCATAGGTTTATAGCTCCACTCTGAGTAGTAATTGGTGTGATAAAAAACCAGTAGGAGAAACTCTCAACACTCTTACGAATAGTACTCTAGGTAGGAGTGATTTCAGTCAAATTCACATCCTAAGGCTGAGAAGTTAACCCTTTTGTATTAATTTCTTCTTCAATAGGGATGCCATTAAGATTGCCTTTATACTATTCATTTTGTGGGTATACATATCTATATCTATATCTATATATATATATATATATATATATCTATATATATATATATATATATATATTGTGTGGATCTATTTTTTATTTTTTCAACATCTTGTATGACTTGAGATTAGTCCTCACTACATTGTTCAATGCTTATAATTTTTTGTTTTTGTTGTTATGAAAAAAAGGTACATTCATCTGTATGCAGCAGAAGACACTTAAAATTAGTGAACATGCACATGGGTTACATTTTCAATTGGAAACATCATGAATACCAAAAAATCAAAAGATTTACTTAGGTTGAGTTAAAAAATCAACCTTCGCGGGGATACCAAAGCTATAAATTAACTACCTCGTGGTTTTTCCCTCAATAGCCGCAAGGGTCACGAGAATTCTAGTCACCACCTCATGATATGAACTTGCATGAAAAACACTTCACCTCTTGAGATGATGGGCTAACCATTGGAGCCTTAATCCCCAAGATATCTTAATGGAAATATGATGGTAGCTCTCATTGAATTTCTGAGGCAAACAACCACATTGATTAGCTAAAGGAAGGAAGGAGTGTTCAAAAATTCTATAAATACAACTTCATGCAAAACCAAAAATTGAAGAAGTTGTACATTGTTATGTTGGAAAAATTTCTCCAAAGGAATATAAAATACCATTGTGAGGAGAATTCCACCATTGTAAAGAGTTTTCTATTCTTCTTGGAGAGAGAAAGAGCTTGCAAAAGAAATTGAAAAGGGGAAATCCTTGTTGAAATTTATTGAGCAACATTACTCAAGAAACCCTCTTCAAGTGTCTTTGATAATTTTATTGTAACTCTTCCACTGCAAACAATAAATAAAGAGGATCCTTTTCCTATACCTTTGTTGATTTGGTTAACTTCACAAGATTTTTTTGTGTTATTAATTTTATTTTTGTTCATGCATTTTTCTCATTACTTTCAATGCTTTATTATTTTATCTGAATTCACTTACATATATATCATATTTTTTTGTATGCTCCTTGTAGGAAGAAACTAGTTGTAAGGAAGGTGTTTTTGGGACTCTTTCCTTTTTTATTCTAATTGGTTGTTTGCGGGCCTTTGTTCTCTGTAATTCCACTTTTATTTTAGCCCATAACCTTTCTGTAATTGTGCAGGACCCCGTTGGACATATTCACAACCATAAAATATCTCTAATTAACTTTTTGAGTCAACCTCGAGGCTTTCTCCAAGGAAAACCACACAAGTATCACAATAGTGTTGAACATAAACTACTAGACACACAAAGAGCTTAAAATTTCATTGTAATTATTTTTCCTAGAGCATTATGGAAATCTTTAGTGATATTCCCACAAGCCTGCATTTTTTTCTAGTTCAGATAGACTTTCGATTTTGTTTGTTAACTATCATAAGTAGGGAAATTTCCTATCTTTTACTTTGAATTTTTTTTGCATGAAAACATAGCTTAATTAGGAGGAAGTTAATTTCCCCTGATCCACATATATTTTCAACTTATTTTTCTCATTTCAAATTCAAATTACACTTATATTAATTAGGAGGAAAGTAAGTGGCCTTAAATCCCATATATTTTTTGTTAAAACCATTCATTTCAATTATTATAAGGCCCCGGACTTGGTGTTAGTAAGGAAAGAGAATAACCCCTAATTCCCTTGCATACTTGTGGTGAACCTATGATTGCATATAAAATATTTCTCAACGAATTAGGATGTCATGTCCCTATATGCTCACATAGTGTAATTAGGAAGGAAGTAAGTGGCCCATCATCCATACATTCTTTTTTTTGGCAAGGAACCATCATAACATAGTTTAATTAGGGGAGTTGTAAGGGATCATTGCATATCCACATCACTTCACACTTTGTATTCTCACAATTTCACTTGCACACACTTACACTTCTGATATGAATTTATGAAAGAATGCAACAGAATACACATATGACCATAAATAAAAATATGCAGTGGAAATAACACTTCATTTCATTAATATCAAAGAATTGAAATTTTCTTATAGATATAATGGAAATAAACTAGCTAGGGTGTTGGTACCTTATCTTTGAGAAGAGATGTGGTGGCTACAGGCCTCTGAACTGTGTTAAAATGAGCCTTGAGGGCATATTTATTATAGATAAATAATGGAAAACCCTAAACATCCAAAAACCTAACCCTAGGAGATGAAGCACCAAAACTATGGGCCCCATTTGGGTAAATTGGTGTTTCAACTTCCCGGGGTCATAACTTTGGAATATTATCTCCATTTGACACACATGATACATCGTTAGAAATATCTATCCAAGGGATACAACTAATGACTTCGAATATCGATTATAAAATGTAATTTTGTTAACTAAAGGCACGATGCCCAAAAAATGTTGTTTAGGGCCTCAAAATGGCTCCAGAAGTTCGGGACCCAAAAAACTGTTAAAAATAGTAAGTTGTGCCGAAACTGAAAAACTGAAAGAGACAATGGTGGGGCCCCAAGTGGAATAGGCGAGTGGCCAAAAATTTCCACCTATATCATTCCTCCCCCCTTAAGAAGCAATGTTCCCCATTGCATTGAGTTCCTCCATGAGATGAGGAAACTTCTACTGAACTTGGTCCCTGGTGAACCACTTTCCTTGGTGCAAGAGTTGGCCTGCTTGGACAACCCGATACAGTTGGATCTTCTGTTGGTGAGTGTTCTTTATTTTCATTTCCATGATACAATCTATGGTGGCCTATTCCATGCAGTCTGGGTTTGACTCTGTTGGTGTGAGTTGTTCTGTAATGTCAGAGGTATCTAGTAGAGGTGGGAAGTAGGGACGAAGCCGGTCCACATTGAATACTGGGTTCAGACTAAGGAATAGTGGAATAATAAGCTCGAATGCATTGTTCCCTACAACCTTGGTGATGTTTTACGGCCCATGTCAGAGCGAGTGAACCTTTCAGTGGAGTCCAGTCAGGCGCTTCTTCTGCAAATGTAGCCACACTTTTTTCCCACTTGGAAGTTGTGTGGCACTCGATGTTGATCATGTCGTTGCTTGTACTTAGCATTGGCTCTGTCCAATATTTCATGAGCCTATTGGCAGATGTGCTTAATGCACTCGATGAATATGTTCGCTTTATCAGCTTCAGACTAGACATGAGCCGAATTGGCCTGAGTAGCCGCAAATGGCATGGCTACGTCAATCGGACATAGCGGCTAGAATCCCAAGCCCACCTCAAAGGGGATGTGGCCAGTCGAGCTATGGAGATCCTGATTATAATTGTGTTGTACATAGGGGAGGCTCTCATCCCATGTGTGTGGATTCTTTGAATTGTACATGCGTGGAATGTGTACAATCATCCTATTGACGACCCCTGTCTGGCCATCAGTTTGGGGATGGAAAGTTGTGGACTTGGTGGGTTTGGTGTATAGCATTGGCCAAAGGTTGGACCAAAATGTGTTGAAAAAATTGTTGTCCCAATATGATATGATAGAATGTGGGATCCCAAAGTGCACCCACACTTTTTCAAAGAAGAGTTTAGCAGTGGCTTCTGCTGTGATATTGTTCTTACAGGCTGCCATAATGGCCATCTTCAAGAATATGTCGATGACCACGAAAAAAAATTAATTTCCATGCTTAGTATAAGGAAGGGATGACATGTAACCCATGGATATGGATTCCCAAGGTCAACTAGGGGTAGGTAGAAGAGTAGAGAGGCCTTGCTTCTTGATGGTTGGCTTGGCAATGGTGCAAGAAGTGCAGGATCTGATGTACTTTCTGACAACCTGTCAAAGGTTTGGCCAATAGAAATAGTTATGCAGTACTACCACTATTTTCTCGACCCCTAATTGCTCAGTGACTCAACTATAGTGTGCTTCCCATATCATCTTGGCACGCTCGCTTGATGGAACACAAAGGTGTCCCCGGTGATATAACAATGCATCTTGGAGGTGAAAAATTGGAACTTGTATACCCCCCAAGAGTGCCTTGTATGTGTGGCTGAATTCTGGATCACTCTTGTAGAGAAGTGGCCAATCAGAAGTCTCGTTCCCACAAGAGTTGAGAATGGTGGTTAGCACCACAATTGGTGGTCAGCTGAGACAGTCTGCAACATTACTGGTACTACCCTTCTTATACTTGATGTTCAAATGAAACTGTTGCAGATATGTGGACCACTTATGATGGCGATCATCCTACAACTTCCCTTGTGTCTGTATAAAATTTCCATAAAATGTAATGCTTACATTATCAACAAGCCTGCACAATGGAATACATTTCTTTGTCATAAGTGGGATACTTGCGAACTGTGTCGGACAATGTCTCACTCTGATATGCCACTGGATTCCCCTATTGAGTAAGAAATTCCCCAATAGCATAGTCAGAGGCATCTGTCTTGATCTCAAATGGTTGTTGCAAGTCTGGTAATGTGAGCACTGGGGCAAAACAGAGGTGATGTTTCAATTCTACGAATGCCTTTTGTTGAGATTCCAACCAAAATAATTTTTCTTTCGCTCCTCCCTTCATGACTTGACTCAAGGGCCAAGTGATATGATATAATCCCAACACTAACCTGCGGTAGAAATTAGCAAGACCTATAAAGTGACGAAGTTCTATTAGAGTGGTTGGGGCTGGCCAATCCCGAAGGACTTGGATCTTGGTTGGATCCACATGCACCCCTCTTTCATCAATAATGTAACCCAGATATTGACCCTAGGTCATGCCAAAAGTGCACTTCTCCAAATTGGCCCACAAATTATGTTTCCATAGTGTTTGGAGGACTTGTTGGATGTGGTGGAGGTGCTCTTCCCATGTCTGGCTAAAGATCAAAATTTCATCCAAGTACACCACTACAAATGAGTTGGTGAATGGCCGCAATATTTTGTCCAACAACCTCATGAAGGTTGCATGACCAGTCATTCGAAAAGGCCCTCCTTGGCTTTGAATGAAGTCTTCCACACATAAGAGGGTTCAATTGGTACCTGGTGATACCCATACTTCAAGTCAATCTTGATAAAATATTTCGCCCCTTTGAGTTGGTCCAAAAGGTCATCAATCCGTGGGATTAGATACCTATTCCGAACAGTGATCTTGTTCAAGGCCTGATAGTTAATACAAAGTCTCCAAGTCCCATCCTTATTCTGTACCAACACGATCGGGCTCCCACAGGGTGATGAACTTGGCCAGATGTGACCTTTTTGCAGCAAATCCTGAATCTTCCTCTTGATTTCATTGTTCTACAGAATAGAGCGCCGATAGATCGGTCCATTAGGTAGCGGTGCACTTGGGAGCAGATCAATGGGGTTCTTGACCTGACAGTATAGAGGAACCCCTGTGGGTGAGGTGAAGATGTCCCCATACTCCTCAACAACCTTGTCCATTTGTTGTTTGTTGTGAAACCAGCTCCAAGAATAGAAGAAAATAGATATCAATGCCTTAGAAATAAGCCACTTCGAGGGGGAAACCTCCAACACATTACATGAATGAACAATTCTTGGATGATACAAATTACAAAACCTCCTTTCTATATATAGGAGTCCATGGGGCCACAATGTAATCCTAGCCGACCTAACAATAATAATTTAAGGGCACAATAATAATAATATTGGGGTTACAGGGGTACAATAATAACAATAAGGAGGTTACACTAACAACAATAAGGGACTATACTAGTAATATAGGGACCTAACATGCCCTTCTCCTTCAAAAAAGTGTTGTCCTCAATGCTTGAGTAGCTCTGGGTGCTTCTGTATAAAATTCTCATCCTCCCATGTAGAATCTTCAGTGGGTATGTTCTTCCACTTGATGAGATACTCTGAAATTGATCGATTCCGTAGTTGTCGAGTTCTTGTTTCCATGACCGCTTCTGGTTCCAATATGATTTTTCCTTCCTCATCAAGTTCTGGCAATATTGTTTGAACTGGAAGATTTTCACCTATAACCTTCTTTAAGTATGAAACATGGAAAATTGGATGCACTCGTGAAGAAGCAGGAAGCTCCAATTTGTATGCCATAGTACCAATCTTTTGCAACACCTTGTAAGGACCATAGTACTTTGGTGATAATTTATTATCCTTCTTAGCTTGCTTGAGAGACATTTGTTTGTATGGTTGTAGCCGTAAAAATACCCAATCTCCTACATCAAAACTTCTCTCGCTGCGATGTTGATATGCCTGTTGTTTCATTCGATTTTGTGCCAAATTCAGGTTATCCTTTAAGAGTTGGAGAACTTCTTGCTGATGCTCGATGTGATCTTCCACTGCTTGAACCTTCGAATTTTCTCTTAAAGATGATGTGATGGATGGTGGATGATATGCATAAAGTGCCATAAATGGGGTCATTTTTGCTGCAGTATGGAAGGAAGTGTTATACCACCATTCAGCGAGAGGTAACCACTTGACCCATTGTGTTTGTTTATCAGATACAAAACAACGAAGATATCCTTCCAAAAATTTATTTACTATCTCAGTTTGACCATCAGATTGAGGATGATAAGATGAGCTATGAGCTAATTGAGTAGCCAAACAAGAAAATAACTCCGTCCAAAAATTTCCAGTAAAAATGGGATCTATGTCGCTCACAATAACCCTTGGGCTTCCATGTAGCTTTTGAATTCTGTCCATAAATGTTGTAGCAACTGTACTTGCTTTAAATGGATGAGATAATGCACAAAAGTGTGCATACTTGGTAATTCTATCAACTACCACCATGATGACACTCTTTCCTTCGGACTTAGGTAAACCTGTGATAAAATCCATTGAAATCTCCTCCCAACGTTGGCTTGGAATGGATAAAGGTTGTAGAAGACCTGGGGTCTTAATTGTCTCAACTTTATTCTGCTGGAAAACCAAACATTCCGCCACAAACTTTTGAATATCAGATTTAAGGCCATCCCAAAAAAAAATCTTTCTTCACCCTGTGGTAAGTTTTTAAAAATCCTGAGTGTCCTCCTAAAGGAGAAGTGTGCAATTCCAAAAGAATCTTTTGTTTTAGTTGGGAATTCCTACAAAGATATAAGCGATCTTTGTACCATAAGGAATCATTTTTCCAACTAAATGTATCGGATGTACTAGGATCTTGCTGCAACTTTTGAATGAGTGTCCATACATCTTTGTCCTTCTTCCATTCATCTCTTGCTTCAGTTATCCAATCTGGTTGGATAATAGAAATGGCACAAGGCAATGCTTCCACCTCTTCATTCTTTCTTGAGAGTGCATCTGCAACAACATTAAGCTTTCCTTTTTTGTAGATTATTTCAAAGTCATAACCCAACATCTTTGTGACCCATTTTTGCTGCTCTTCTGAAGATAGTCTTTGTTCCAAAAAGTGTTTAAGACTATCATGATCAATTTTTAACTTGAAGTGTCTTCCCATTAGGTAAGTTCTCCATTTCTTTAGTGCATGCAGTATTGCTAACATTTCCTTCTCATAAATAGGTTTCTGTAAATACTTTTCTTTGATTGGACGACTTTCAAAAGCAATGGGTCTTCCTTCCTGCATTAAAACTGCACCAATTCCATTTCCTGAGGCATCACATTCCACAATAAAGGTTTTGTGAAGTCTGGCGTAGCTAAGACCGGTGCTAGGCACATTGCCTCTTTAAGATGTTCAAAGGCCTTAGTTGCTTCAGGAGTCCATGAAAATGCATCTTTCTTCAATAATGTTGTTAGAGGTTCTGCTATTCTCCCATAATTCTTAAAAAACTTGCGATAATACCCTGTTAACCCGAGAAATCCTCGCAACTGCTTTATGGTTGTGGGGACTTTCCATTCCTTAATAGCTTTAATTTTTTTAGGGTCTACTTTAACACCCTCGTGAGATACAATATGACCCAGATATTCCACCTCTTGTACTCCAAAGAAACATTTGGATGTTTTTCATATAATTGTTTCTCCTCCAATAGTTTGAGCACCCTGTCAACATGTTGAACATGATCCTTCCAAGACCTGTTATAGATTAGTATATCATCAAAAAATACTAGCACAAATTTTCTAAGGAAGGGTTTGAAAATGGAATTCATCAACCCTTGAAATGTAGAAGGTGCATTGGTAATGCCAAAAGTCATGACCAAAAATTCATAATGACCCTCATGAGTTCGAAATGTTGTTTTTGGAATATCTTCAGTCTTCATTCTAATTTGATGATATCCTGAACGAAGATCCAACTTGGTAAAATAAATTTCTCCATGTAATTCATCCAATAATTCATCAATCACAGGAATGGGAAATTTATCTTTAATGGTGAGCTTATTGAGCTCCCTATAATATGGACACATGTGCCATGATCCATCCTTCTTGTGTACCAATACTACAGGAATAGAGAAAGAACTTTGACTAGGTTGAATTATACCAGCCTCCTAACATTTCTGCAATCATACATTCAATTTCGCTCCTTTTAACATAAGGATATCTATAAGGCCTGATGTTTGGAGGAACACTTCTGGGAACCAAATGAATAGCATGATCATGATCAAGAATAGGTGCGAGTCCTTTGGGAGTTTCAAACACCTTGGAATGATTGTCCAAGACTTTTTGGAGATCTACAGTAATAGATGATTTTGATGTTGGAACTTCTAGTGAGCATAATTGTGCAATTACGCCTCGTTGTTATTTCTTTAGAAGCTTTTTCATGACATTAGAGCTTATTATCTTTCTCGGCTTCCCTGCAATACCCCGTAATTCAACTTCCTTACCTTCTGAAAAAAATTTCAAGAAAAGTTCTTGAAAATTAAAAGCTACCATCCCCAAAGATTGTAACCATTGTACTCATAGTACAACATCAACACCTCCCATAGGAATCAAAAGCATTGGAATATTCAATACCTATTCCCCCGTGGTTAGCTTGATATTATGGCATTTTCCAGAGTAATTTATAGTTCCTCCATTTGCAACCATCACTTGACATTCTGGTGCTGGGTATAGGAAACAATTCAATTCCTTGGCTACCTTACAATGAATAAAATTATGGGGACTACTAGAATCAATCAACACTATTACCTTTTTATTCTTGATATTTCCTTCTATCTTAAGAGTTTAAGGAGTGGTAATTCCTGCCAATGCATTACATGATATGGTCGGACTCATTTGCTCTTCTTCTAGTGTTGGTTCCTGGTGTATACCCTCTTCTTTTGAAAATTCTTGTTCATTTTCTTCTTCCTCTTCACAATCTATGTAAAATAATTTCTTCTCAGCACACTTAGGACCTTTAGTGTATTTTCTATCACAACTGTAGCAAAGCCCTTTTGCTATTTTTTCTTCCAATTTTTGTTGTGTCAACCTTGTGCGTTGTGGAAATCTAGGAGTAGCAACACTTCCCTCTTTATAGAAGTGAGTGGTAGGCTTCATTGTAGACAAAATTTTACATTCTACTTTTCTTGCCAACCTGAATGCCTTCTCCAATGAATCAGGTTCCAAAAAATGAACTTCATGTTGGATGTTATCCTTTAAAGTACCTATGAAGAGATCAATCATGTGTTCCTCTAGAATATCAGTTACCCTTATATTAAATTTTTGGAAGTCCTCAATGTGCTCCCCCACTGGACACTTTTGTTTGAGATTTATCAATTGGATAAAGAAGGTGTTGCTCTTTGTATCCTCATAATGTGCTATCATTTCCTCTGTAAAAATTGACCAAGTGACAATTTTTTTATGGGAGCAAAGCCATAAATACCATACAAATGTATTTTGTTCTAAATTTAAATTTGCGATGCGTACCTTTTGTGTGTTTTGCACATTAATGAGATCAAAATAATGCTCCATCTGTAGTATCCATGTTATAGGATCCTTTCCATCAAATTTCCTTATATCCATTTTTGGAATATGGTGGTTCTTCCTTCCGACATTAGGGTTTATGAAATCATGATTAACATTTATTTTTTTCTCATCATGGGTTTCATCTACTATATTTTCACCATTAGGAAACATTTCTTGTATCAAATTTTTCAAACCTTCCATGTCTACTTTTAGATCCTTCTTCATGTTTTCCATTTTTTCATCGATCTTAGCTTCCATGTCCTCAATCTTAGATTCCATGTCAGCTTCCATGCCATCCATGCCATTCTTAAAACCATACATATTAGATTACATGCCATTCTTCAAACCGTCCATCTTAGTTTCCACGCCTTTCTTCAAAACTTCCATGTCATTTTTTGATGCTCTTTGTGAGAGCCAAATTTTTTGCACTTGTTCTTGTAATTTTGATATGTCATGTTTCCATTCTTCGTCTTCATGAGTCAAAGTAGAGCATTATAAAGGCTTAATGGGTGTTGAATTATTTTTAGGGGCCATTTTAGAATCCAATACTGATATATTTTCTACAATAATCCCTTGGAATCTGTTAGCCTCCTATACCAATAGGTTTCATCTTTCATGATTGTCTTGATTAAACCATGGAATATGTTCAAACCTTCTTTCTTGAGCAAAGGTGTTCCATATTTAGAAAAAACCAAAAAAATCAAAAAATTTAAAAAATGTAAAGAGGGTATACCCTAAAAGAAAGATCAAAGGGTAAAAAGAATAAAATGGTCAAAAAGAGAAAGAAATGAACCCCAAGCAAAAATAGACCAAGGAAAGTGTGCAAATTCAAATGCCACTACTATTTCATTTTTTGTAATAAAGCAATTGTGTGCAGCTTGTCAAACCTTTGCCACAATTCATGAATAAGTCAAACTGTTTAAACTTGGCTTAGTCATATTTTGATTTCATGTTGTAGATTAGAGAATAAATATCTAGCCAAACAGTTTAATCTTGGCAGATAAGTAGATAGGTAGAGTAAATAAAAGGTGCTCAACAGCTTAATCTGAGCCCTTGGATGTAATAAGGGTAGAATTAGATAGAGTTGCCTTGTAATAAGAAAAAGGTTGAAAAGGGTTTGCAAGTCTAAATTCACCCTAATAAAGAAGAGAAAATGGTAGTGTTAAGTAGATAGGGTAGGTAGATGGTGCTGCAAAGTGTTATCTGATGAATGATGCTGCTACATGTTTTTGATCCTTTACTTTCATCACAAGTACTAAAGCAGGAAATACACTGGAAAATCACAGCAAGCAGAATCAAACTCATTAACTTCCCTCATCACTTTCCCCTCAAAAGTTTTACTAATTTCCCCCAAAGTACTAAGGTTTTTTGAGATCAAAGGGGCTCAAGGCATTTCCTTGACTTCTGGAGGGACTGGACCCTCGGCCTAATGATCAAAAAAGACCTAAGTACTTGAGATAATTCATCATTATAATCATCCATCTTTAACCTTGTCCTAAGTAAAATCCCATTTTACTTAGGAACATCATGCAAAATTCCATAAAAAATCCCTCATCATAACTTGCTATTCTAAGTTTAAGTGTTGAAGATAAGATATTGCAATTTACTTCAAAAGTTTTCACTTTCTTAGATGTGCAAAAATATTTTGAGTTTCCTTGTCCTTTATCATATTAATGTTTAACTTTATTTACTAAATCCCTAGTCAAATACCCTATCCTAAGTATATAAATCCCTTTTTATAAATAACCCAAAAAACCCCCCTATTATAAAGTTTAACCAAAGTATTTTATATCCCCGCGCATTTAAAATAAAAACCCATTATATGCCCTTTGGTTAAAATTATCAATATATTATAATCCCGCCCTTATGGTAATTAAATAACGATTGTTTATTACCATATAAATAAAATATATATATAAAAACTTTAAACATGCGATATGTGTGTTTAAATACAAAAATATGAATCAAGCTTCGGAAAATTTCGTGCCACCATGGTTTGTCCACATGGCATTCCATTTCACCAAACCCCGCCGCAACCCCTTTTATTACGCACACGGGATTAATTAGTCATCAGGACTAATTAATAACCTTTTCCGCCTATTAAAAATCTCCCGGGGTGATTAAATTACACGTTAAACTGTTTTAAAACCCGACGGGCCCACACCTGAACCCTCCGCTTGTTCCCCCATCTCTTCAGCCGTCGGATCACCCTTCCGTAGATCAACGGCCAGTGTTCACCCCGCTGCCCATCCCTTGTCAGCATTTTAACCAGCGGGGGATGGGTGGTTTTTGAATAGTCTACTGTCCACGTGGCGATCATCCTGTGGAATCGCTGCCCTTCCAATATAAACCACCCTCGACCAAAAGCGGTGCGGGCGCTTACCGCTTACCGCTTACCGCCCAACCTTGCATACGTCAGCCCGTACGTCAATGACGTCACACCTCGAAAAAATAAAAAACCCTTTTAACTTGTAAATAAAGCCATTTTTTCGTATTTTCCTGTTATTTTCGTTATTCTGAAAACGACAGAGCTCCCGCTGCGATTTTCAAATTTCCACTGCAATTGACCAATTCACTCCAAGATTCCGCTGCGCCCGTATTGAAGAACAGTCCCGCCATTACCTGTTACCTGTTAAAGAACCAGCTTCCGTCTAAAAGCAGGTACCCTACATTGGCACATCTTCAGCAACAACTCTACAGCAAGCATTACAGGAAAGCAGTCCATCAGTAGCAGCAGAACCCAAGGGTAAAGGAAAAGAACCTGTAGTTCAGGTCATTGAAACTTTGATCATGGCTGAGAAACCACAAACTTCCAAAACACCTGAACAATCACAGGTTTCTCCCACTCAGGCACAACATCCACAAGTTCCAGAGTTGCAAACTCCATTAAATGTGGAAATAGGGAAGAAGAGACAGGCTCCAGATACCACACCTCCAAAAGGGGCCTCACAGGTACATCAAACTAAAAAACACAAATCAGATCCACCTCCAGATGTAGAAATTATAGATGACGTATTTGATGATGGAAGGGAAGATAGTCAGCAAACTGGCACATCAAGTGAAACAAACATAAGCCAGAAAGGGAAAGCTTTACAAAAGCAATTAAGCACTGAGGTCTCCTCTTTCAGACCACCAAAAACAGACACTGGAGATATTAAAAGAACCTTCATCAATATTAAAACAAAAAATGATCCATTGAAAATGAAGGTATATGATCAGTATATGAAGATGGCTCCCCATAATCAAGAAAGGCTAATGTCAGCGTTTGACCTTTCACAAGGCAAAATGTTGATGAGCCACTTCAAAACAAAGGTGCCAAAGCCCACTTCAGCAGCAGATTACATCAGAACAAATTTTGAAGTTTTGGCAAAGGATATCCATCCCCTGGACCAGATAGAGCTACACAGACAAACTGGGGAAATGGTCTATTCTACTCTCACCAACAAGGCCATGGCAGCAATAACGCTGCAAGATTCTTTGAATAACACTACTGCACAATTGAAAATTGAGAAGGCCTCCTCACAGGCCAAAGATAATAGAATAAAGTCTTTAGAGGAAATAATCATTGGTTTGGGTCATAATCCCAAAGACATTAAAGGTATTGAGGCATTGATAAAGAAGAAAGAGGATGATATAACTGCACTCAGAAAACAGCTAAAATCACCAGCCTTGAGGCACCCTCAGACCCAAGAAGTTATACAAGGTAATTCACAGGAAGAAATAATGGAGTTACTTCTAAATATGACTGAGCGACTAAATGAAACAGAGAGGGAATTGGAAAAAGCATTGCAGGAACAGGAAACTATTAGGCAGACTTCAACCACAGGTACCACAACAACAGGGCAGCAGATACAGCCATCTCAAGTGAATACTTCTGGCTTGAGTTCGGAGGACTTAATAAAACAAATGGAGAGTTTGCAACTGAGGGTTACAGAACTCCAAGAAACAAAATTGCAATTAGTAAAATTGGAGGAAAAATATGACACAGCTAAAAAGACAGCTGCTGATAACACCAGGGAGATAAAAAGGTTGGAAAAATTGGTTCAGGCTTTGGAAAAATATCTTTCATTGGAGAAGCCTTTAAATGAAATAAATGGCATTCTTTGGGATAACATCATTGAGTTAATAAAGGGTATTTGGCCCTCTATTCAAGCTATTTTTGAGCAAAATGAGTTAGTTAAAATAGCCCAAGAAGAAATAAACAGAACCAGAAATGAATTGAGAGGCAGGCCTGAGCAGGCCAATCAGCTCATTCAATTTTTGAATTCTAGAACAAAGCAACAGCTTGCAGTGTTAGGAATTGATGATAGGACAGGCACAGTTTTGGAAGTAAAGAGAGTTTTCACCAAGAGGACTTTCATGCAAAATTTAGAAAGGAAGTGCACAGACATTTTGGTTGATATCAACATTTTCAGAGAGAAATTTCAAGCTTTGTTGGATAGTGGGTTACCAAGTCCCATGCTCACAGAAGATCAAATAATAGACTTGGAAACCTATGTGAAGAGAATAAAGGCTCATGCTAAAAATACAACTGCTTGTTCTACTAGCTCGTCAGAATCGACATTACCAACCGGGAAAAGTATCTATGATAAAGTGAGGAATTTATTTCATCTGGAACATGAAATAAAGTATCTATTTCCAAATGAGCCTACCTTTTATAAACTTACGGAAGCAGATGAAACTTTAAGAAAGCTTAGAATAACTATGATACCTGATGATCCATGGTGGAGAGAAATGTTGGAAATTTTATGAAAATTATCTTCAACATGAGAATTTTATCTTTTACTATTATGTGAAAAGTAAAAAGGAAAACAGATGAAAGAGTATCAGGTGAAAAGGTTAAAGAGTATCCGTGGGAATAAAGAGTGTCCAACAAGCTAAAGAAATATTGCAAGGGACAGCACAGAGCCCTGTTTCAACACTTACCTCCAGCACATCCACGAAGAAAGGAACAGCACATCGGCAGTTGCCCATTATTTTATCCACGAGACCATTTGTCTCTTGTTTGTTTGTAAATTATGCTTTAAGTCAGCCTAGATTGTTGGCTAAGATAGTGTAAGATTGTTTAAGATTATTTTGTGTATAAATAAACCCTCAAAGAGAGTGTTGAGGGTGGATTCTATTACTCTGCTGTAACATTGAGATTTTCGGAATAAAAGCTTTTGGAGAAATTTACTTGTGGCTTACTGGATGACGATTTAAAGCACTGGACTTGTTGCGGGATTCATGTGTTGGACTACAGTTCAATAAGTGTTTCGACCCTTTGTCTGAAATTTTATATTAGTTTATAATACCATCTTATCCATTTCTGAATAATTTACATAAAGGATTGAAACAGAATTTTCTTAATTGTACTCTGTTTTCAAATGTGGTTATTCTTAATGTTTTCTTCTAAATTAGTTATAAGCATGAATTCTTAAATGCTCCTGCTTTGCTAATTTAAACACTGTTGATTACTATAATAAAGAATTCTTCATTGCTCTTTGTTTGTAGTCATCTCATTTCTTTCTTTTGGACATGGTGAAAGATTCTTAGCTGCCTTTCATCCCTTCAAAATCATCCCATCCACTTTAAATTTTAAGGATTGTTCTCTGTCTAGCTATCTTGCCCTGTAATACCATCTTGTGCTTAGAATAGAAATCCAGTAAAGCCATCCTTTGACTCCATAGCCCAATGGACTGAAAACTCTCTACCTTGCCCTTAGTTTGTGGATTCCACCATTTTCCCAAAACAAACTTTGAATCTATAACTAGCCTAAAACCTTCCAAGAACAAAGATAAATCATAAAGAGAGAGCCCTCTCTGGATGCAGAATGGCTAGATTCTGCATCTAAAAGGTTGGTTTGTGGTTACCTCGGGTATACTTTCCTCTTACACAACTTCTAGGAAAACCTGAGTGATAACAGAATCAATTCAACTTGATTCTTAAAACAAGACTTATGCAATTTGGAAAAAAAATACACACCCTTTACTTGCTTTTGAGGAGCTCGATATTGAAATTTAATTATCTCTATAATTTCGGATCGTCAATATCTAAAATTTGACCCTATAGTAGCCCTCTAAAGTATCTTTCAAATGCCACAGGTCTGATCTGATTTGGATTCTTCAAGACAAATTTATGTCCAATCTCCCAAAATGACCCAATTATGGATTGGTTCAGTAGAGAGAATTTGTATGACTTGCCACGTGTCACTATTTCCTCCTTTGGCTCTGAAATTGATACATAGAAAACTATAGTTCGTGTACTTCCCATCACTTTTTACAGCATTCCAATTCGATGCTCAGAGAGAGTGTTATGAATATTTTCCCATGATCACCTCTTTGAGATGAAATTTAGAAGCCTGAAAAAGCCCTAACTTCCACAAATCATATCTCTGCCAATATTGCGAACCAAGATCTGAAATTTTGTGAAAACGTTCCTCAGAATTTTGGCTTCTCACTCTAAAAATTTTCTCTTCTGAACCTTCATAGAAACAAATTTATAGAAAAAATTCCATGATGACCTGTTTAGGTTAAATTCAGGAGACTGCAAAATGACCTACCTTCCACAGATCATATCTCCGAAAATATTATGAACCAAGCTTTGAAATTTTGCGACGATGTTCCTCAATATTTTGGCTTCGCACTCTAAAAATTTGAGCTTCTGAACCTTCATATAAAACAAGTTATAGATAAAATTCCATGATGACCTGTTTGGAGCAGTGAAATCCTAGAATCCCAAAGCTTTGATACCAAATGTTGTGAAATGAGCTCCAAGCATAGAAGAAAAGAGATATCAACGCCTTATAAATAAGCCACTTCGAGGGGGAAACCTCCAATACATTACATTAATGAAAAATTCTTGGATGATACAAATTACAAAACCTCCTTTCTATATATAGGAGTCTATGGGGACACAATGTAATCCTAGTGGGCCACAATGTAATCCTAGCCAACCTAACAATAATAGTTTAAGGGCACAATAATAACAATATGGGGGTTACAGGGGTACAATAATAACAATAAGGGGTTTACAATAACAAAAATAAGGTTCTATACTAGTAATATAGGGACCTAACATTGTTTTCGTGTAGAGGAGCTCTGTCTGGAGGTCGTGGCCATAGTCTTCTTGTTGCCCTGGGGGCGAATCATCAGAAAAAAAAAATAAAAATAAATAAAAAAAATAAAAATAAAAAAAATAAAAAATAAAAAATCATGGTTTGGGAAATGAACTTAATGCATTTTTTTACAGTAACAAAAGAGATAGCAGCATGCGGTGGTATCTATGGTATCCTGTACATCTTATTTCCCAAAGTAACAATAACAGTGAGAGGCGAAGACTCATACACAGCATGTCCCTTCCAAAAGTATGATTTCCCTAATAATACATCAAAAACATCAATAGGAGCAATGCCACGTAATACCTCATCCATGAAGGGCTTGATGCTATAGGGAAGGCGGCACTGCTGGCTGACGTGGATATCCCGTCCATGGTGAAGCCACCCGATGGTGTATGGATGTGGGTGTGTTGTGGTCAGAAAGCCTAACCGCTTCACGGCATCTACTGAAATGAAGTCCTTTTGGCTCCCATTGTCGATAATAAATTGTAGCGGGGAACCCTTTACCCACATCTTGGAGTGGAAGAGATGCCCCTCTTCCTATGGATCTTCCAGTTCTTCCTTTTGGATCTTCACGGTGGCAATGGTGACGTTGGGCTCTGCATAAATAATTTGTTTCCCTTTGTCATTACCCTTGTCAGGTTCTGATTCAGAGTTAGAGCATGCATCTGATTCAGAATCCCTCATCTCTGCCACCATCGACTGCTTGGCCCGACACTCACTTGTGTTGTGAGTGGAGCTCTTATGGAACTCACACCACTTTCCTGTGCCCTTCTTTGGCTTTGTGGCATTGTTCTTTGCTTGTGGCTTTGGCAAGTTGTCTTAGGCTGCCATGCCTTGGCTTTATCCTTTGTTCTTCAGTTTGGGGGCGCCTTTCCCTTTCTTTTGATTTACATATCCAAAGTCTCAATTCTTCTGTTTTAATTTTTGCTCAATCTTGGCAGCATACTGGTATGTCGTACCAAGCAAGGAGATGTCGAGGAACTCCATTTCGTCTTGAATGTATATGCACAAAAAACTGCAATACTTTAGCACCAAATGTTTCTCCAAATCTTTGATACCCAACTTTATGCACATGATATGGAACAGATTCGTCAGCTCATGCACATCTTGATTCCTTTGTTGTCGCAGTGTGGTCCATTGTATGTACTTGTCCTCATAGCTACCCACAGGATATTATTGTTCCTTGATGGCGTCTCGAAAATAATTCCAAGTGGGTATGACTGAGAACAGAGAGGGTTCTTTCTTGTCCTTTTTCTCACAGTAGGTTTCCCACCAGTCCTTTACATGGGGGGTAGCTTTGAGGAGTGCAAAAATAATCTTCTCCCGGTCAGAAAACTCATGAACCGAGAAATCCTTCTAATAGATTCAACCACCTATCTACAACATCTGCATCTATTTTACCCTAAAATATAGAAATGTCAAATTTTACTTATACCTTAAAGGGAGTCACACCTCTAGAGTGGATGTTGGATGCAGATGCACTGTCTGTGGGCAGTCATTGAAGGATCTGGGAAAAGTTATCCATCATTGTGTTCCTTCGTTTTTCGAGGTCCTCCTCGAGAAATATTTTGATAGGATATCCTACTCCTTCATCTCTCTTTTTTCCCCCATAGGTGGTCTTTGGGATTTGCGAGGCTGATCTTGAAAAGGCTCAACCAGATAGAGCCCTAACTCCTTATACCCTGACCTCATTGGGGACATGAAAAGAAGGATCGAGAAAAGAAGACTACTCTAATACCACTGATTCGGTTTTATGCAAGAATGCAAAAAAATACAGATATAACCATAAATACAAATATTAAGTGGAAATAACACTTCATTTCATTAATATCAAAGAACTGAAATTTGGTTACAGGCAGAATGGAAACAAACTAGCTAGGGTGCTGGTAGCTTGTCTCTAAGAAGAGATGTGGCAGCTACAGGCCTGTGAAATATGTTACAATGAATCTCAAGGGAATATTTTAATAGAGAAATAATGGAAAACCCTAAACAATATAAAACCTAACCCTAGGAGATGAAGCGCCAAAACTATGGGCCCCGTTTGTGTAAATTGGTGTTTCAACTACCTTCGTTTGACGCACATGATACATATTTAGAAAGATCTATCTGATGAATACAACTGCTAACCGTAAATATCGATTCCAGAACAAAATCATATTTTTCGGAGGTGCAATGGCCAAAAAACATCATTTAGGGCCACAAAACGACTCTGGAAGTCCAGGACCCAAAAAAATGCTAAAAATAGTAAGTTGTGTCGAAACTGAAAAACTAAAAGAAACAATGGTGGGGCCCCATGTGGAATAGGCGGGTGGCCACCAATATCCACCTAGATCAACTTCACACACTAAGCTAACTTAAACTTTTTATAAACGGTATTCTACTTTTGGAAACTTTGCACTTAGATTCTTTTAGATTACATTTTTCACACACGAAGTGAAGAAAAGACTCTCTAAAAGTAACCTTAAATTGAACACATTGAATTCCCCATAGGTGCCACAAGATAATTTATAACTCAATTTAGGACTGCAGGGATAGGAAACAAAAAAGATGATGTGGTTATTTTTCATTTTGAAACATATAAATTTTCTTGTAGGGAGATTAAATCTTGCATCATCTAAAGACAAATTTGGTATATGAGGAGAAACCCATGAAGGGGGTAATGCCTAGGGAGTAGAGTGTCACATACCTTCATGTTCTCTCCCGACATGTGGAAGGGGTATTGGGTCCAAACTTGACAACCAAAAGCTAAGATTCACTCATTCCAACTAGATGTAGTTAACTTAGTGACAAAAACTTAGGGTATATTTCCCTGTAAGTTGAGGTGCGAGAGCACTCAGACCTGAGGTATTTTTGATAGGGTTGTTGGAAGCGTTGCTAGATATTTGAGGACTTAGCCTCAATACCCCCCACTATAACCCTCTCTTACCTTGGTTGGTTATTGATTGTTTGAAACATCACCAGTACTTTCGGGATGTGGCCCAAACATCCTACTATGAAATGTTCTAAGGCCCAGTTACTATTTGAGTGGAAACGATGTTTAGGTATTATAGGATTTTTATCATACACAAAAAAACCCACAAAAACTTGTTTATTGATTATTTCACATCTTATCTAGATAAAGGGAAAATTAACCACTTATTTTTCGCTTTGTTTTATGTATGTGATTCATTTGATTTTCTAGAAAATAATCCCTCTCCATACATCAGTAACACACTTTTTAGGGTACCATTGGGGACCAAAAAGTCACCCATAACTCTAGAAACAGCCAAAAACTCCCCCCATTACCAGGAGTTGTGTCAGGTCTCTCTCCATTTCGGTGCATGAGACAATAAACATACATGTTGATTCACTCAACCTTTCTTGATTCCATCTTGATTGAGACCCCTTCCCCTCAATGTACTCCTTTTACCACCTGTAAGGGGAGTCCACATACAACCCCTCCAAGAAGTCCCACTCATATTTCCCCATAAGGGACTCCATTGCATAGTGAATTTAAAAATAATTTTATAATGTTGAATACCAACCGAATCCAATTTTTAGTTTCCTTAAATCTCTCATATCTGAATAAGCTTACAAATGACCCCTTTTCTCACAATCAACAATGATCCCTATGTGAACCAAATTTCCTTTATACATTCCTAATTTTGAATAAAAATAGGTGGAGGATTCCATTAAGAACATTATGAATTTTCATTTATGGTACTCATCTAATAGCATCATAAAGGACTGAGTTTGACTAAGACTGTTTCAGTGCACCCTCACTAGTGCTGCAACAAAATGGTATGTAAGTGATCCGGATATTGGGGGGAGGTCCCCAAGATATAAAAAATTGAAATTCTAGAAGAAAACATGAGAAAACAAAGTAAAAAATATCACAAAGAATTTATTTTTTATTAAAACAGAGAATAACTATAAAAACTACATTGTGGTCGACAATTTTTCCTTTTACAAAATGTGAATTGTTACTTATAACATTTTTTTAGTTACAATACAATGGTTAAATTCCATGGGTGGGTAATTACCATGGGTATATGCCACTTTTTATACCATGTGTGAATGAATACCATGGGTGTATAAATATCAAGGATGAATGAATACCATGGGTAGATGTGACTTACAATACCATGGGTGGATAAATACTATGGGTGGATGAATACCATGGGTGAATGAAACTTTCCATTCAGATCATTCCTCCCCCCTTAAGAAGTAATGGTCTCCATTGCATGAAGTTACCTTCTGAGAAGCCTTTATTGAATATGAAGAGCCATTGAAGAGAAGGGTTTTGTGTGGTTAACCCATAATCGCGATGAACTCAGATTCGAGCATATAGGTACCCTATTATGATTGTGATAAATTGTGATACTGATAGTGTGCAACCTAGAAAATTGGCTTTGATGAAGCGTGGGTTTTTTTTATGACCCATAACAATGATAAACGAAGATCCGAAGATAGAGATACCTTGTAATTCTTATGACCAACTGTGATACTAATAGTGTGCGTCCTAGAAAATAGACTTCGATGATAAGGGTTTTGTGTGGTTAACCCATAAACTTGGGTTTGTGGGTGACCCATAACTGTGATGGTGGCATGTCTAGTACATTATCCTATCCAATGAGATGTTGTAAAGACTTCTTTCACATTATAGACCCCTTGCTACAACTTTGCTGATAACTTCTGCTAGACGTGATGAAGTCAAATTTCATCAAAGACCCATTTGAGGTATTGAAGAGATATTTCCATTGATATAAGGAAATTTAACTTTGATGACCTATGGAGTGATAAAATTATTCTAGAAACTCATGATACGTGCGACCACACAACCTTCCAAACATGTGTAACTTCAATTTATCATATCTCTCAAACCGTGAAACAAAATCAAATTCCATAAAAAACCCATTTGAGTTAATATAAATTAATTTCAAATGAGATTTTTTTAAATTGATAAAATTATATGTATATTTAATATAAATTTCATCAATGTTTCTGAAGATTGCTACAAAATTTTGAAACTAAAATATTGTTCAAACCCTCATTCCCATGGATCTGTAACCTGAATCTGATACCATTGATCCAAATCTTAAGGGAAGACCCCCTAGGTCCAAAAAAATCAAATTCCAAAAGAAAAGAGGATAACACATAGTAAACAAAACCACAATTTTTTTTTTTTTAAATTAGGACCAAGAATAGCTGTAAAAACTACATTTTGGTGGACAATTTGTCCTTTTAAAAAATGTGAATTGTTACTTATAACCTTCTTTTAGTTAGAATACCATGGGTAAATTCCATGGATGGGTAAATACTATGGGTGAATGAATACCATGGGTATATTCCACTTACCATTGGTAAATTCCATGGGTGGATGAATGTCATGGGTGGATAAATACCATACGTGCATGAATACCATGGGTCGATGCCACTTACAATAACATGGGTCGATAAATACTATGAGTGGATGAATACCATGGGCGTATCCCACTTTCCATTTAGATAAGTAAGAAAGGCTTATTATTCCCATGGAGAGTTTGAATCCTTAGTAGATCATTGCTCACCTTTTTTCCAGATCTCAGTTCATCATGAGACATGGCTAGATATGTTAAGACACTTTCAGCAAACGAATTCCACACACATCTCAAACCATGTCCATGAGTGGAAAAAAAATAGTATCCTTTGTAAGGTGAAAGTAAAATAATACCTCCACATCGATTTACTTTTTAAATCTATTTTTCTAGCAATCACAAATTATGTGGCCACAACTATTCCAAAAAGAGAGGAAGAGGCCATTATTAAATCCCAACAATTTCATATTATCTACACACATCCATGTTAACTTTACTTTTTACTCCATGATTCTCCCTTATTACAATCATTTTAACAAGATAAACCTAGAACATCAAATTCCATAGATAGTTTAATTGGGAACATCGCCCAAAGTCAAACTAGAAATACTTGACAACACCCTATAAATGTATACGTTTCTGAACCTCACTTCCAATCATTTGGTGTGCCACCCACAACACTAGTCTCATCCAACATGGGGTATTACCCCAATCAACCTATTCCCCCTTAGAACCCTCCCATGTAGGGTAACCAATACCCTCCCATACAGGGTAACCAATATCCTCCCACATAGAGTAACTAGTACCCTTCAGTACCACAAAGATGGTTTCAACCTCCCAAACCACTTAAACCAACCCATTAAATGGAATCGTTACTATCCTTTCTCACCATATCAAGAAAATAACCTCCCATCTCAACCAAATGCAGAAGTTAATTTTGTGCAATTTTTTTTACCACAATAGTAACATTGTTTGAACAACTCAACATTGAAAAACCTCTGAAAACTAACAAAAATAAAAGGAAGAATCAACCGAAAGGATAATAAGGATAGGGGAAACTAGCAACAAAAAACTCCATGGGAATTGACTAGGGGAAACCCCCCTAATCGAAATCTCAACCAGAATAAGGGTACAAATAGCCCAAAAATAAAAAAAAGAACTCTAGTCTTAGGACCAACCATGCTTGTGTTATTTTTGGAGAGTATGGGAATTACACCTATCATTTTCCTCAACTTCTTGAGTTGAATCATATGAGAGAGGCTAGGGGGCAGGGGGAATGAACCAATAACCTGCAATAATGTAGAATCATTTCCCTCCCCAAGGAGGGGTAGCCACATAGCATGAGGCACCATTCCACCATATCAAAACCCAACTAGGGGTTGTTCTAATGATGTGAAAAATCGTGAAATTTACATGGAAGGGGTAAATGTTCTCTTACAAGCCCAAAACTATGATTATGGAACCCCTCCATAAAACAATCCTTCAACACCAACCAAAACTACGATTACAACACCTTTGAATTTACCATGACCCCCTATTGAACCCATCCCAAAGATGGTCAAAGGGCCACTAATTCATGCTACTCATATTTAAAAGGAAACTTATAGCTACAACATTTTTGATGACCTAGCGCACACAACTTCAACAATGTTGGCATTAGAGGTCTTGAAAATTTTTCCGACTCAGTGGAAATCCATACTTCTCGCTTTAGATCCAATTAACCCATTTGATTCATGATTGATAAATTTTTATTTGGACAAATCATAACCACCTATACCATCAATATTTTCCTATCATATTTTGGTCACCATTCAGAATATCACCATCCATCAGTGTATTGTTGACAAGGGAGCATCAACTTTTATCATCTCCAAGTCAGTTTGGAAATAGCTAAGATCCCCCGAGCTTACTTCTTCCCCTATCACTTTAAGGGAAGACAAAGGATTCCCTTCGACACCCTTAGGTATTTTTCAGAACGTTATGTTAGACCTAACAAAAAAAATCATTCTCATAGATATTGAGGTCCTCGAAACTCAACTATATTACAACATCTTGTTGGGAAATAGATATATGTATGCCATAAAATTAGTAGCATCATCATTATTTAGCACCATGATGTTCTTGCAAAATGGGAAAATCATAATTATTGACTAATTAACACTTTATGAGATGCGATCGTCCCCATCCCCTAATGGTGCATTACCCTTTGTTCGTTCTCATAATGAATTGGTATAATCCCCAACTGAACTCGATCTAGGGGTGTTAAAAGCATTGTCACTCATTTCCACATATACAGAAGACCCACCAATAGTCACACCAATTTCCATAGCACTGGTATCTTTCATGAGTTCATAAAATGTTACCTAGTCCCAAGACCCTCAACTACCCTAGGAAACCCCCAAAGTTTTAACTAGTGAGCCACCCTTCTTACCTTACACGATAACCCATACAAATTTATTATACCCTCCACCTAGTTTTGTCTCAAACCAAGTCATGCAAACTCTCACA
This sequence comes from Pinus albicaulis, assembly GCA_034641835.2. Classification (NCBI taxonomy): domain Eukaryota; kingdom Viridiplantae; phylum Streptophyta; class Pinopsida; order Pinales; family Pinaceae; genus Pinus; species Pinus albicaulis. The sequence goes on along the minus strand of CM076584.1, from coordinate 757,616,144 downwards.
TTTCCCAACATGGAACTCGTGATACCTGCTTGCTATTTGGCTCTTGAGGCCATGTTAGCAAGCTCATGTATTACTTTGACTGGAGTGATTCAATTAAGCACCCCTGAAGATGCTACACCCCAAGGAGTAATAATTTCATCGACACCAATAGGTGCCTCCAATAGGGATAAATAGAAAGGTAATAATATTAATACCTCAACTAGCTCTTCTCCTAGGGTGCCTCCCCCATGGAAGATAGCAACAATGAATTAAAATACATATATTTATTATAATGAAATCAAATTTTTTACATGTAAATGGGAATATTGTTGTAAGACATGGTAAGGCATGTGTACCCCCTGGTTAATTTGCAGTAAAGTCTAGGTTAGACCTAGGTCATTTGGGGATGCTAGATTAACCCTGGAATAAAATTTGAGGGGGGTAAGGGCCAGAGTGAGCAGGGTTGGGCTGACTCACTTGGCAAGGTTGGTTTTATTTATTTAAGGAACCCCAAGTCAATTTTAAGGGGGGAATGTTAGGTAAATTGACTCAGGGTTAGATTCAAGGTTTACCAGGTTAAACAATAGGTTAATGTTGGAGCACATGGTATTGTGCACCCATGGTTTTCGGCCCATGGTATTGCATGTAATGGAGCCTATAAAAGGCTGGGAAGACTTCATTGTAAGAGAGGTCACAAGGTGAGCGGTGAAGGCTCACTTGGCCCAATTGGCCATGGTTTTGGCCAATGGTTAATGAAATTTCATTCGATGGGTTTTCCCTAGAGTTGAGGTTTTTCCCGGATAAACATCTGTGTTCATGTTTATGTGTATTCTTGCGGGTTATTTTTATTGTTCCTCTCAGTAAATCTCAGTAAATAAGTTAATATTATGGTTAAATTTTGTTTAGGTACGCACTTTGTGTATGAAACCATTGAAGCTCTGACGAGAGAATTACGGATTCATCATAAGAAGAGTAATCCATATCACCCACAAGCGAACGGTGCAGTACAATATTTCAATAAGATTTTGGAGACTGCGCTCACTAAGGTCTGCAATGTCAATCAAAATGATTGGGATGTGCACATACTTGTGGCCCTTTGGTCTTATAGAACCACATGCAATAAGTTGACAAGAAAGACACCATTCAGGATGGTGTATGGGCAGGAAGCTATTATGCCAATGGAGTACATTTTTCCAAGTCTGTGCACTACAACATTCACTAATATGGAAGAGTAGGATATTATGGAAGAATGGTTGTCACAGTTGGTCGTGCTAGAAGAGGATTTCCTTTTTAACAGGTTTCCATCAGAAAGTGTCAAAGGCACGGAAAAAGGCTTGGTATGATATGAATATTAGAAAAAAGGTCCTTAAAGAAGAGGATTTGGGCTTGTTGTATGACTGAAATTTTTCACACCACCCAAGAAATTTCAAGATGCATTGGCTAGGACCATATGTTTTTAAGGAAATCATTGACGGAGGTGTTATGTGGAATTATGAATTACGGATAAATCATTCTTCCCTAGACTAGTGCTTATCTAGAACAATAGATTAAAGACTTTGCAACTAATTTTCCTAACTATAAATAGACATATAGAACAGATCAAAGAACTTACTTGAAGTCCAAGTGCTTCCTATTCTCCTTCTATTGATCTTGTTGTAGCTTCAAATCCAAGCTAGATGTCCGAAAATATTTCTGGCAAAGATGAACACTAAACAACAAAATATAGCAATAATACAGATGTTTATTCAAGTTATTTAGTTAAATCAATGAAACATAAACCATATGCATCAAATAAGAATTCATAATATGGAAAACATTAGCTTATATAGATACATATGTGGGAATGTAAGTAGGAATATTTATTAATGGATATAAGGGGAGGTTACAACCCAGTGATTGATTTGAAGTGACCATCTCCAGCAGCATCCTAGCCTCATCACACTGCATATCTCTCCAGCAGCATGTTACACAAATCAACTCCTCAATTGAAATTCCACTAGCACTTCTCTACTCAAATTATTCATTATCAAACACTAAGAACTGTGCTCAATTTATAGAGGAGCTAAAGGTAGTTTTACAACCAATGAAGTTCCAATAATAGGCAATACATGTTACAAATATTGTAGAGGTCAAATGGATACATGGATTCTAAGTTTGACACATGTGAACTCTTCTAGAAGGCATTGGCCAAGTGGAGATTCCAGAACAATGAGAATTTCGCTCCTAATGTGACCAATGCACCTATCAGTGTCAGGAAGTTCTTTGCAGAGAAACCTTGAATGGGGCTACCTACATATGCAATGCACTTAGTCCCTTTAGAGGCAGCATTGATGAGCTCTCATATGATTTATTATAACCATCAAATCTTGAAAACCTTTGCAGATGAAAGTCATGAATGATTTGTTTTTTTCTTTGTCTTAGGGAATGTAGCAACTAAAATGATAAGGGATGATAGACCCTATTCATTGGTCTTGGAGATGATTTCCAATTAACTATATCATTGGGAATGATGCCAAAATTGACCTATAGCAAATCCCCCCCTAAAGCATGAAGTTAGAATAATAATAACAATATTTTGATTGAGATTCTTTACACTGTGATGGGCTGGAGATGAAGCGAAGTGGCGACTTACATCAATCTTACAATACATCACATCATGATATATATTCTTGATCATAATTGCTAAGGGTAGGAATTCCCATGTTCAACACATAAACAGTCTAATAACATGTCCATAATCCACAAAGTCGTCTACATTGGAAGGCTGCCCAATACAGACATGCCTACAGATATAGGCCCATGTTCGGATGATGATCTATATGTAAGGTCACCGTACAGATGATGTATACAACAATCCTAAAATCGCAGCCTGAATGGCTGAAACTAGATCTGGATTCTTTTGATCTCGTTCACTCGATCATTCGAGTACAAGTCTAGCCATGCGAATATATGATTTGTAGTCGAACATGGAAACACATCATTTGATTACCAGCCAATGATGTGAGTTGTTAACAAATGTGAGAGAACCACCATTAATTTCAATGGTCCTCAAGGAACTCCAGTACATTTCATAAGGCGTGAATAGCTGATTTGATGTCAAATGCCAAACAAAATATTTCGGTCAAATGTCCAGAAGCGAGGTTCTTGTCAATGCTATAACAAGCCTCATGGTACTGGAACATAATGCTTCTAAGTGAACTTCCTGGATAATGATTTTTCGTCGACAGGAAACCACCTTATTGTGAAACGGGAGTTACTGATTTTAGAGACAAAGTTATGACTTGATATAGAAATTTTTTAGGAATGACAATCATGAGAATGAAGGTTTATGAGTATTGCAGAATGATGAGTATTTACTGGATGAATTCTCTTGAACATATCGGCGACACTGAGGTGAGTTGGTAGCATTGACCTAAAATCGAAGTGAAGTTATGATGAACCGTCAAGAATATTACCCAACCAAAACAATCACGATGATGGAGTGAAGTGTCATGTTCAAGAGCAACCTGCTACCGTAAAAAGTTATATTCACTTTCCCAAATTTTTCCCGGTCATTTGTCGACGAGTACATCTTTATTTTTTAACAAGCTTGAGGAGGATAACATTATCTTGATCTATAATTCAACACTCCGTGCAAATAATGTATCGCTATTTAATAATTTAACGAGTCTAATGATGAATGAAACTCGATTCTTTCCATGATCGACAAGCCTGTCGCTATTTTATGTTTTAATGAGCTTAACGACAATGATAGCATGGTCCTTTTTCATATTTAGAGAGTTTGAAAATAGGATGAAAGAAAAATCCATAAGTACTTTTTCGTAAAGTTGTCGCTCAGATCCGAAAAAGTGTAAAATAATTTCTGAGAGAACCTCTTTATTCATGCTTGACTAAGGTATTCCTTTTTTTGTAAATAATCTATCTCAGTCCATAAAAGGGTTAAAATTATACTAGGTAGATATCAATTCATTTACCTTTACGAGCTCGAAAAGACAAGTGTTTGGAAATATTTTCACATTATCGAAGTCTGAAAAGAGCTGAAAGAAGACTCCAGGGGTTCCTTTTTCGTTGTTATCAAAGCTTGAAAAAGAGATAAAAGTGCGCTTCAAATCCCTTTTCATTTTTAACAAAGCTCGCAAAATAAGGAGAAAAAGTATGCTTCGTGGTCAAATCATTCTTGAAATAAATCTGCACGACTAATCTGTTCATCAGTTGTAAGACCTGTTTAGAACAACATCAAATGGATTAAAAATACTTGTTTCATGATAAAAAACATAATAAAACCATATTCATAGCAATAAATTTGAACTGCAAATAATTAAATGACTATTAAAAAGTGTTTTACTATTCATTTTTACCATTCCATAGTTACCATTTGCATTTTGGAGCTCTGACCCTGATTTTTCCCCACAAAATTCAGCTGTTGATTGCGATCATTTATGTGGATGGATTTCATTGCCATTTGATCCAGGTTAGTGATATGAACCTCCTCTTTCCTTCAGTAATCATTTCATTTCCAATTTCTACAATTCTTAGGGTTTTTGGGGCCCTAGGGTAAATTCTTCCCAAAAAAAGGGCAATGCACCCTTGGATGTTGAAACCCATGTTGCATAAAATCTAAAATGAAGGTTACTTGCATACACAACACACTGTCTCTTGTTAGAGCCTACGTTGGGCACAATCTGTATTTTTGGTTTTTGCATTATGCCCAAAATTTTCCCAATTTTTTGCATTGAATGGAATCTAATGGTTCTTATGGTTGTATTTCAGGTTTCCATCGGATTACAATGACGATTACATGGAGGGAAAGAGAACATGAAGAACAAGATATGATTGCCCTAAATGATCCGAGTACAGTAAGAGCCCTAAGATATTGTGGATTGCTAAAGTACTTCAGGTTGTCAGGGATGAGGCAACAAATATAACTCTTGGAGTTCTTAGTTCAAGCATGGGATCCATCTATCAAGGAATTTCATATTAAGAACCAAGTGGTTCCCATAACAGTCGAGGATGTATATTTTCTTATAGGTTTGTCAAGGAGAGGCTTTCCTATTTCACTCTCAGGGTCTATTCTTGGAGGAGGGAAAGTGAGAGATTATGTTTTGCAACATTTTTATCCAAGGGTAGAGCCAAGAAAAGATGGAAAGATAAACATCCGAGATGTTAGATATTTTCCTTTGAGAACTATCCTTTTCATGATCGAAAAACTTGCCGACACCGTTACACTACATTAAGCGAATATATCGTATATGTAGTACGCACTAGAGTGTATGGAGCCAATAGTCTTCAACTAGTCTGAAGTTGTACTTTCTCAGATAAAAGAACAACTGAACAAAGAAAAGGGAGGAAGGAAGAAGAACTTTGGTTATTGTTCAATCCTTATATCCTTCGGCTTAGAAAAGATTCCACTGATGCAGTCACAACATGTGACACTGGATGTGTCTAATCCTAGATATCCGCGGATGCAGAGATGGGTAGAACTCATGGGCAGGCATGCAGGCCAATCGACTATTGGGTTCTAGACTGCATTCTCAGCCTGGTTCCAATGATAGATTGTTGCCATCGATGAGTATGCATACGCAGGTGTTCATTTCCGAGGAGACACAGATTTATCATTACCAGAAGGTGCTCAGTGGGGTGCAATGGGTAAGAATGTTTTAACCATGTTTTTTATTTTCCTAAGGTTTATACGAATTTTTTTTATTTTTGATGTTTTCCCAAGACTAAAATAAATGTTTGATGTAATGCAGATTTTGGTCATATTCAACTAGTAGAGGAACTAGAGTGTGAAGCAGATGTGCCAACACAGAGCGCTGTCGGGAGAGCTATCCTTCAGGATCTTGATATGGTTGACTCTGACTGAGCTTTGACAACACATAGAGGGTTTGACCTTTGGGATTCCGGATTTCCAGATCGAATAGTTACCCATGCGACTGCAGCGACACACTATTGGGGTTCCTAACCACTAGATATGGTTACTGTGTAGGATAGCTAGATCTATAGCATGTTACCATGAGCACCACTAGTTTACTTTTGACATTTTGCATACATTTTGAGGTTAGATGACCAATGTGTCTTGGGTACAAATTTTTGTAAAAACCTATAACTATCCATCTATTTGATTTTAGTGCTTTCCTTATGTTTATTGTGCAATCCTATTCAATGATGTGAATGTTTTCTTTATATGTGTTGCAATTGTCTATCTAAAAAAATTTTAGCTAAAGAATCAGTCAATGTGTTCAAATTTCTGGAAATGTGTTGATATTGAATAAAATCAAAATGTCTTTCCAAAAGTCAAAGTCTTAGGAACAGCCTATGCAGTGTTGGATTTCTAATAGTATAAACACTATTAAGTTGTAATACCACAAGTTGTGAGTCTAACCTTATGATGATGCAGTTAATACCAAATGAAATGGAATTAGAGAGAAGTTAAATCAACGCACTATACTCAGCGATATTATTCATCGATATACCAATACAAATCCCTTGAAAACTCACTAACTCTTCATTCGGAGCGAAAATGGCCCACAGTGCAAAGGATAGATTCTGTGTACTACGACTAGCACCATCAGCATATCCAACAAATGGTTTTGAAGATTCAGACATCTACGATGAAATGTAAAGAAGATTAATAACGTCAAGAAAACTCTAAAAACAAACTAAGATAGTGAATGAAAATCAACAACATATATATATATATAATACAAAAAATTACTATGCTCATGATTAAGCATAATAATGTTTCATATACAACCCATTTCTAGGCTGTGCTAACAGAATTCCATCGTAATCAACCAACTCATAGGCACCCTTAGCAAGAAATATTTTGACAATATAGGGGCCATGCCATAATGGCTCAAATTTTCATGTACCTATTACATCAGCTTCTTGATCATAAAGAAGGACCAAGTCACCCTCTGATAAAATGCGAGGTTGGACATTTTTTCGTATTGCACCTTTATACGTCTCTTATGTGCCTCGTTGGCCAATTGGGCTTCACGACGTGTTTCATCAAGATGGATTAGGGTAAGGAGATGTGCTTCCTCTTCTGAGGTGTCAGGTAACAAGTCGATTGTGAGTTTTAACGAAGATATTTCACATTGGATTGGTAAGATATCTTCCAAACCATACACCAATTGAAAAGGAGTAAATCTAGTTACGTTTCTCACTGAGGTTTGATATGCCCACAAGGCTGAGTACAGGATCAAATGAAAATTTCTTTTACGAACTCCTATCATTCATTGAAGCATATGTTTAAGAATCTTGTCGATAGCCTCAACTTGTCCATTTTATTGTGGATAATAAGGAGTAGAATTATCACGTGACAATCCTAACTTGGTAGTCAATTCAGTCATCATATGGTTGCGAAAATGCTTCCCATGATCTATAACTATAGCCTGTGGGACTCCAAACTATGCAATAACATGATTAACAAAAAAAATGCAGCTGTCTGTCCTATGTTGTTGAATGTAGGCATCACTTCGGCCCATTTGTTAAAGTAGTCGACTGCGACAATAATATAACCATGCCCCCCGAACAAATGAGGGTCACAGGTCATGAAGTTAATACCCCATTTCAAAAATGGTCTCAAAAAGTCAACAAGATGCATTGGCACTAGCGGTTTGCGGATTTTACAATAAAAAATCTTGCACGCGTGACAACATCTGACCGCGAGGATACAATCTCAAAAAATTGTAGGCCAAAAGTAACCGACGCAGGGTATATTCTGCGCAGTAGCGTATCCAGATAAATTTCCACCACAAGCCCCAACATGAAAATCATTCAGAACCTTTTCAACCTCCTCATGATTGAGGCACCTCCTTAAAATGGTATCAACACCACGATCAGATAATCTGTGGCTTGGTATCGAATACATCGCTATTTAGAGCGAGAGGTATCAGGTCAAAAATTTTGAGTTTTGAGATAAATGATGAAATATCCATACCAAGGATCAGATGATCCAATTAGAAATAGAGACTCATCAGGAATTGATGGTTTCAATGCAGTTGCCGTACTGTAAGAGGGAAGGTCACAGAGAAGCTCAACCAAAATTAAAGAATTCTTTGACTTGGACTTGATGAATTCCAAATCAAATTCTTGCAAAATGACAATCCATTTCGAATATTTCCCTCGACAATTGATGTGATGATATATAATTCATTGGGTTGCATTCTAAAATGATAGTGGTCTTTCGGAGCAGGATATAGTGGTGAAATATTTGGATAGCTTGAACAGCTGCCAAGGCAAGCTTTTCGATGTACGAATACTTAACTTCTGTATCATTGAGATTATGACTCAAATATTAGATTGGATGTTCAATTCCATTTTCTACCTGGACCAAAACCATAGCAATGGTCGTTTCAACTGTGGTGATATATAGGAAATAATAATTTTGATAATTACGGGGGTACATTAATGATGCTCGGACAAGAGTATCCTTGATAGCATCAAAAGAAGTTTGAGCAACTTGGTCCCAATGGAAGGGAACCCCCTTTTTCAATAGCCAAGTAAATCCTTTAGCCATTTCAGTGTAGTTTGGAATGAACCTTCTTAGGAAGTTAGCCTTTCCTTGAAGTTTCTGTATCTGAAGTAAATTTGATGGCGCAGGAAAATCAAGAATGGCCCGAACCTTCAATCAGTCGATTTGAATACCTTCTTTTGAGACTATGAATCTAGGCAAATGACAAAAAACAACACAAAAAACACATTTATGTGGATTGAGGTGTATTTTGTAGTGTTGGAAGCATAAGAAAATGGCTCTCAAATGCATCGGGTGATCATTCTGATTTCGTGAATGCACTGGTAAATCATCTAGATATGGTTGAACAATGTGCTTGATGTCATTGAAAGCATAGTCCATTGATCTCTAAAAAGTTTCCCCAGTGTTCTTTAAACCAAATGATAGTTCCTTATAAGCGAATGTGCCCTAGGGATAGATGAATGTTTTCTTAGGTTGATCCTCTTGGCAGATATTTATTTGATTATAGCCAGAAAATCCATCCATAAATGAAAATATTTCACATCCAACACAATTGTCAATAATCTGGTCGATAAAGGGAGTAGGATAGTTGTCTTTTGGACAAGCAAGATTGACATCCTGATAATCGATGCATAATCTAATATTTCCTTGATTTTTCATGACAGGAATGATGTTGGAAACCCACTCAGTCAACAGAACAGGGTAAATGAAACCAGCATGCAAAAAAATTTCAACTTCTGCTTTGATGGCAGCGACTTTCTTCGGATGAACAGGAAAAATTCGTTGGCACACCTGTTTGACATTAGGATACATATTAATAGTGTGTTCAACAATACTAGTAACTATGCCTAGAATTTCCTTGTAAGACCAAGAAAATACATCATGGAATTCACGAAATAGAGAGTGATATGTTTTGGGTTCTGATGGAGAACAAGATACAACAACATGAATATTTTCTACAATGCCAGGTTTGGTTGAAATATCTATAGAAATGATTTCTTCAATATTTGACAGTTTTTTCTTGGAATCGATTGCATTAATAAGAAAAGAATTTGAAAAGAAATTTTTGATTGATGGGTGATATAGTTCACTAAGATAGTTTTCTTCATAATCAAGAAGATGGGAACGATGATGATAATCTTCCCATGGTTCGCCTTCTAAAATCATAGCTTCCAAAATACTCTCATCTATCAAGAACATTGAGGAAAAAGGATCATAAGGAGTACCAAAATCTAAGGAACTATCAACCCAAAGATTTTGGATTCGCTGCCCAAGCCAGATATATTGATTGCTATGCCAACTCAATCACCCGTACTCTCCCTTAAGCCAGATGGAGTGGAAGAGATCATGTAGCAGGTCTCTATACTTTCAATTTATGCCGACGTCGTAGGCGGCAGTAATGCAAAGGTTCCCATGAGAGTGGAATCCTTTAAGAGTCATACAACAATGTTCTAAAGTTCTATTTGGGGTACGTGAATGAACAGAATGCCTCCAGTTACCTGCGAAGTGGAGGCAAAGAAGGATAGATGATTAATGACTGTGATAGTACCTTTATATGGAAAGGCAATCATTATGAAATATGTAGAAACAATTGCAGTCATTGCATATACCCATGACCTTCTAAGTAGAATATTATATTCAAGGGGTCCGTCAACAACCTCGACATCAACATTCACTATTTTTCCCCCTAGTTCAGTATGCAGGTTATTAATAATACCACAAGGCTTATATGTACATCCATCAAAATCATTCAACGTCGTTGATGATTGTGATAAGTGTGGCGAGCCAAGTGACTTCCAATAATTTAGAGACATAATGCATGTAGATGCTCCCTCATCAATAATAGTGTGACGAACAAGGTGATTGAGAACATTTACATGTATGGAGAATGCCAATTCTGCTGTTAGTTGCAGCACATAGCCCGTATGATTAAAGACGACAAGATTAGAATCAATCAAATCAATTCCACCAATAGCTGACAATAAAGCCTATTTTTGGGAGGGAAAATTTTGTAATACCTCAAGAGCATACATAGATGAAGGGGTTTGAGCAAAATATTCAACTATATTATAATTTTGTGAAGCTCTTGATCGAGGATTATATGTTGATTTGTGAATTACTTCCTTTGGTGCCTTGATTGTCAATTCAAGAATAGTAGTAGGCGATACTGATTCCGTAGATGGATTCGGAGTCGAGGTAGTAGGTTTATCAGTGGCCTGACTATCATAATATTTATTACGCGTTGACACCAAAATATATGTTGAAGGTTTTGTAATGGATAACATAAGTACTTGGGAACTAGAAGCTAGATCCGTAGCAACCATGTTTGTGTCTGGATTTGGAAATGGGTCTATTAACACAGCTAGCACATGGGAAGTCTTGATGATTTTTGAGACTTCAGCACGGTGAGGAAAATCCCTAACAAAGACTTCCTCATTACAGATTCTACATGGATAACGAGGTTTCCTAGGTCCAGATGATTGATCGGATGATTTTTCTTGTGGGTTAGAAGTTTCCTTTTTCTTAGATTTCCCTTTTTTCTTACTTTAGGCTTGCTTGTCACTTTTTCCTTTATCAAACGACACGACATTAATTTTGAATAAGGTGTAGGATTAGATGCATTAGTATGATGTGTGCTTGCAGTACAAATCAAGCCTTATGTAGCATGAGAGTCCTTTAATTGAGGAGGAAGAGTAAAATTATATCTCGGTGCATTAGGAATTTTTTCATAGAGCGTGCCAGACTGAGTATAAATCAAGTCTAAATATTGGGCACGAGTGATAAATTTCTCTTCTATGATGACGCCACCCTTAGCTACATCCTCAGTTATAGATGGTAACAGGGACTTAATGAACCACTCATCAAGGAGCTGATCCAAAACAAATGTCTTAACCATTCTACGACGACAACGCCACTCATGAATATGATCAGAAATGTTAGTAGCATTAGTCTATTTGAAATTTGTCAAGAGTTCCATTCCAGTTTCATATCGTATGGGTAACTGGAAGTGAATCAAAAAAACAATAGCTAGGGCAGTGAAATTATCAAAAGAAGCTCTAGGTAACTCAATATACCGTTATGCAGCCGGACCTATGAGCGTACGCTGAAAAAGATGTAGTCAAACATAATCATCATTCATTGAATTTGATTAACACCATAAATGATAAGTCATGACATGAGTCGACGCATCTTATCCAGGGTTTCCATTGAACTTAGGAATATCCAAGGGTAATTTGTGAGGTATCATTGGCCACCAAGGAGCATAGTTAATTGGATCATTAGTTAGCCGATTTAATTCTAGTAACTCTAAAGTTGCAAAAAAAGGAAAATGTCTATTAAGGTCAGGTTGAGCATTGCTAGGGTAAGATGGAATTGCTTGAGCAACAAACCTTTGAGCACCAGCATAAGGAATCTACTGCTGGTAACCTAGATAGGGGTTTTTTTGATAAGCAAACACTTGAGGTTTCTGTTGACCAAAACCTGGATATGATACTTGTTTAAATGAAGTTTGAGGCATTTGCACCTGAGGCTACCAAGGGGTCTATCCACCAATGTTATAACCCAAATTAGGATAACTTGGATTCGATTGATAGGTATAACCAGGTTGTGGCTGTGACATCCCATAAAATGGTAAACCATCTTGCAGATAAATGATTCCAGATACAGGTTTTTGTAAATTAGCTGAAGGATTTGGAGTCTATGGACCCAATATTTGAGGGTATTGAGTTGAAGGACCCACTTGATAAGGTTGTTGTACAACATTTTGATTCTATAACAGGGGTAAGAATTTATTAACAAGTGGAAATTATGAGGGTGTAACAGGTTGAACTGGTTGATACAAGTTTACAACTATTTGTGGTTGGATAGGTAGAGTGTGTTGTCATTGACAAACATTCATTTCGACATTAGGTTGACAAAAAAGTGACAGAGTACTGTCATATTGGGTGACCAAAGGTTTCCCCCCAGCATGAGGAGGATAATAAGAAGGAAAATATTGCTCTCCAAATGCTAGGAGTCCAGTGGATATGGTACTTTAGGGAATAGACCCTGAAGGACCAGCTTGATATTTCCTTGATGATGTGTATAAAGAATCAAAACATTCAGTACTCAATATAGGAATACCAGTTAGAATACTAGACAATGACATTGGTAAAGTCCATGGTTTTAAAGATACACCAGAGAAAATTCCAGATAGAGATTTATAAACTGATGGGACCATAGGGCCACCATGAAAATATGACTCTGGTGAAGTTGTAAACATCGACGGGGTAGCGAGGGCAGGTGCTGACGTAATTGGAATAGATGGCCCAACCAAAGATGTTGGTTCAGGCATGGTTACTTGACCAAATTTATACCCTTTTGGATCGATAGGAGTTTTAATAGGAATAGGAACAACAAAAGAAAATGGTGACGATTGAGGAAAAGACTCGTACAGGTAAAGGTCCTCCCCGAAATTGGTTGGAGTTAAAGGTGTCTCGTCTTCTGGGATTTCTTCAATCACAATTAAACCAGGTGGAAGTATTTCACTGTCAGGCCTAAAGTATATTTCAGATGGTTGACTGTGTGATATGGGAGACTCAATGGCTACAGAAATTTGTGGGTGACCAAGGCAGGAACAACTTCCAGTTGTTCGACTTCTAGATTCAGATGTTCTAGAAAATAAGAGACAGGATCTGGGTCAACTTCTGGTTGAACAACGTTGGGTCTAGGAGGTATGGTCTCACTGATTGGATGGATCGTGACCACAGGCAGCTGTGAGGACTCCGTTTCGACAACAGTAGATGAACCGGGATGTGTAGAAACAAATTGAGCTAACTCTAGTATATGGGAAGATGATGTTTCACCAGAGGTATGAATTGTGCTTGATTCAGCAGAGTGTGATTGCCTTCGCCTACCATAAGTAACTTCTGGTGTTAAAGGTGGCTTTAATGCTAATCTACGTGAACGACGGGGGAAATGATTTTTTTCTTCCGTGATCACTGATTTATATTAACCAATAAAAAATAAAAAAATAAAAGGGTAATCTTAGGAAAAAGGTTTACCAAGAAACTATGAACTGTAGAATACCTCCTGGCGAACCAAGAAGTATAGGCAAGAAATCTCCCCGAATGTTGTGTTTGGTGTATCACAATTTACAAGGCAGTTGACTCAGTTCACTATGGATGGATAGCACCTAAACGTTTTCCTCCCAAATACACCTGAAGGTATGTCGATGACCAAGTCCGTATAAGCGTTGTCTGATGCGAAACCGCACAGTGAGAGCACCCCTTTATACTTTTCGTACAGTAACACTGCCTGATATACCTGAAATTACATGGATGAGATATGATATACTTACGTACGTGGAGTGAGGTATCACACTCGGAATTTATCGCAGACAAGTTAACGACAGCTGCTATGTTTTACGACACCGGAACACATCTCTAGCCTAGACCTTCTAAATGTTATTGTTACGGTTTCAATGCTTTGTTAGGTAAATTGAGATAAATTTTAATTTGATCTTGTTTATCAATTTTCCTTTCAAAGGTTCACTTCGATGATGTATTGAAAATTCCTAAAATGAAAACTAAGAATGATAAGAAATATTTCACTTTTAGCTTTTCAATGAAAATCCTAGCTACTAGAGGGAAAGAGCAATCAATTTGAGAGCAAACAAATCAAAGAGCACAAACTAAATGCAGATTTCATAATTGTTCCTTTTGCAAATCACACAATCCACTACATGCAAATGCCGGTTTTTCTTTTCAGTTCCTTTAATGCTATGAGTTCATAAAAGAAACTAAATGCATCAAATCAATAAAATAAATGCATTTTACTTTTGAGAAATGAGGAATAGAACAACAATTTCTCTTTTGAAGGAAAAATGAGGAATTAAACAAAAATTTCTCCTATCAGGAAACGAAGAATTTACGAAAATTTCCTTTTCAAAAGCAAATGGATCTAATGCAAAAATGAAAATACTTTGAAATTAATTCGCCAATGATAAATAAAAACACTTTAAACAAAAATTGAACAAACTATTCTTTCAAAGGAGGAAGAGGTAGATAAGTTCACTGGTCAATATGAGGCTTCAGGCTTTTCAAAACACAGCAGAGAACAAACAGAAAACAAAATTCAATGATAAATTAAATTGAATTTGGATGGTCTCTAGGGTCAATGCAGTCTCTAAGGGGAGACAATGCATTGCAAATCACCCCTGAAAGGGATACAGTGCTATGAAAAGCATTATGTCTTGTCCAACAATGCATTGGGTGCAGTGTACAATAAAAAAAAATAGTTGTTTAACACACTTCTAATGCAAATTTGGATTTTAAAAAGCCTAATCTTTCTAATTAAAATCCACTGGGTGAATAAAAAGATAAAATCAATGGCAAAAACACTGAGGATGAATGGTAAACTCCCTAGTGGAGTCACCAATTTGTTATGTGGAATTATGAATTATGGATAAATCATTCTTCCCTAGAGAGGTGCTTATCTAGAACAACATATTAAAGAATTTGTAACTACTTTTCCTAACTGTAAATAGACACACATAACAGATCAAAGAACTTACTTGGAGTCCAAGTGCTTCATATACTCCTTCTGTCACTCTTTCTATAGCTTTAAATCCAAGCTAGATGTCCGAAAATATTTTGTGCAAAGATGAATACTAAACATCATAATATAACAATAATACAGATGTCTATTCAAGTTAATTAGTTAAATCAATGAAACATGAACAATATGCATCAAATAAGAATTCATAATATGGAAAACATGAGCTTATACAGATACATATGTGGGAAAGTAAGCAACAATATTTATTAATGGATAGAAGGGGAGGTTACAACCCAGTGATTGATTTGAAGTGACCATCTCCGGCAGCATCCCAACCTCATCACAATGTAGATCTCTCCAGCAAAATATTACACAAATCAACTCCTCAATTGAAATTCCACCATCATTTCTTTACTCAAATTCTTCCTTATCAAACACTAAGATCTGTGCTCAATTTATAGAGGAGCTGAAGGTAGTTTTACAATCAATGACTTTCCAATAATAAGCAAGACATGTTCCCAATCTTGTAGAGGTCAAATGGACATATGGATTCGAATTTTGACACACGTGAACTCTTCTAGAAGGCACTGGCCAAGTGGAGATTCCAAAACAATGAGAATTTCACTCCCAATGTGCCAATGCACCTATGACTGTCGGAAGTGCTTTGCAGAGAAGCCTTGAATGGGGCAACCTACATATGAAACACACTTAGTCCCTTTAGAGGCAACATTGATGAGCTCTCATATGATATATTATAAACTTCAAATCTTGGAAATATTTGCAGATGAAAGTCATGAATGATTTGTTTTGTTCTTTGTCTTAGGGCATGTAGCAACTGAAATTATAGGGGATGATAGACCCTATAAATTGGTCTTGGAGATGATGTCTAGTTAACCAGGTCATTGGGAATGATGCCCAAATTGACCTATAACAAGAGGCGCGGTGTGAAATGCCACGTTAAGTGGATAAAATCTCCCTAGGTATGTTAATGGAAGTGAATTGAAGCCTTACATGGATGACCCTCTCCCTGTGTTTACCATATGACTATATGGGCGAAAATATGGATATATGCAGAAAGGATGGCATATGTGTAGATAGGTGAAATGAATGTGCAATAGCTACATGTGGAGGCTGACTGGGTCAGAGAGGTGCCAAAATATAGTCGTTGGAACAATAAATATGGACAAGGCAATATTCTTACTATTTGGAGGAGCGTGTAAATTGCATTTAATGAGGAGATTATGCCAGATTTGGAGCCATTTTATCATTTATGGAGCTACATTAATGCACAAGAGACCATTTAAGGCATGCCTATGCTATAAATATGACCGAAGGGGTTGCATTAGTTCCCGTTTCTTTCTATATGCATTTTTTGGATTGAGCTCTCTTATTTCTGAATTTTTTCTGAAGTCTATGTCCGGTATTAATCTACTCTTTGATGAGGAGCTGGATCGTCGAGGCTTAGGTCACCTAATTCTGCTAAGTATGAATGCCACCAAGCCAGGAGAATAACCTGTTGTGCAGGCCGTTGAGACCCCTGTGCCAGTGCAAACCAAGAAGGGACAGTCTTTGGGATCCTAGAAGTCGCCTCGTGAGAAGAATACCATATCTCGCTCCACTTCTACAGAGCACCAAAAGAAGCCAATGGTGGAGTTGTCAAAGACTGTAATGAAGGAATATGTGGTAGATATTTATAATCCTATCTTGTGGTTTCTTGCCTATGTCGCACCTTAAAAAGCTTCGGTGAAGGTCCTGAAGGTTCTTGAATATACGATTTTCTAGAGGCTTTTTGACTCTGCGCTATGTCAAGTTATTCGGTCAAAGCCAAGGTTTTCCCCAACCTCGTATGAGTAGTACAAATTGATCATAGATTTAAAAGAAATGTTTCATAATGTACATATCCGCGTGAAGGGTGTTGTCCAGGGAGTTTGTATGCTTTTCCATATTTGGTCACAAAAGATGACCTGGTGCATGTCACGATAGAGTGGCCACTTGCTTGGTTAGATCCGTGCACAGCTAGGGGTGCCTCATCGTTAGTTTTGAAAACAAAAAAGAAGCTAAGAGCAATGAAAGATACACAACAGAAGGGAAACGATGCCAAAGTCGAGCCTGAACCAACGATGACAGGTGAAACACTTGATTTGGAAAAAGAGACAGAAGCTTAAAGGAAAAATGAAGGCACTAAGGAGACATGGATTTCCAAGGGCACAAAAACTGTCTCTTAGGCCGCGGGAGGTCCACGCAAGAAGAGAAAAGGGTCTAAATTAGATAGCACATAGGGCCTTATCCTGACATAAGATCATTTTACTAAAATTGAAAACAAATTTAAATCAACAACATAAGACACGTGGAGCGTGGTGCAAGTGAGACAAATTCAAACGAGTGTGCCAATTTCCAATGTGCATCCCATCATAAACGTGCTTCTATATTCCGGGTATAGCCGCTTGATCCAGATCCCCATGCCCACCATCGAAATGGAGTCACTGACTTTGCGCGTGACCCTGAGAGCCTGTGGATAAATCACCATCGACCTGGTGTTGCTGCCAACCAGGAAAATTCATATGATCTAGAGTATGATTGTCGAAAAAATATAGTACAAAGAGGATCATTCCTTCCACGCTGCAAATGAGTCCCAAAAATAAGCAGTGGTACTCCATCAAAAGAATCATACACTATGATCGACCAAGTCTGCATTGACCTGCCTGTGGTCGTTGTCCCTGCATTGGCTACTCCTACAACAAAGTTAGAATTCTTGGCCACTACGCTAAAGGCATATCACAATGAAGTAAAGGCTGTATAGGTTGAGTTTGAGGAACAAATCGTGGGGCTACAGATGAAGCTTCAACCTGAAACACCATGAGTGGTCATAGCACAGTACGCTGCAGAGGTCAAAGCCTCTACAAACAACATATCATCCACAGTGACAAAGTGTGGGAAGTTATTAGATGAAGCCATGGGAATTTGGACAGTTTCTATAAATGACCGGATCGTACAACAACTCATAAATGAGTTGCGCATCAAAGATAAAAAATTCACAGAGATTCGGATGGCGGTGCCCACATTGGTGACAGTGCAGAGACTTTCCTGCCTTCATGAGGGCAAGTAAAGTTAGACTGATATAGAAGATATGTAATGACGAGAACAAATTTTAGAGACAAGGATGTTGCCTTGGACTGAGGAAGCCCTGCAGTTATCATAGAGCCGTGACGGTGCCCTGAAAAGCCTTCAGCAAACACAACCGCAAAGCTAGTTGGTCAAGTGTAGGGGGCTTTTACGCAAAGCATCAAAGTGGTTTTTCCATTGAAGAGCTCTGTCAAAGCACTAAAATCCAAGATGAAGGAGACCACCCCGCAATGACTCGCAATGAGTCACGAGTTTCTCATAGGGGCCTGTTGGAGTGGGGTCCCTTGGGTACATTTTTGGTTAAGTTTTGTTTATGTTTTGTTATTCGGGCTGCATGAAAGAGTCAAAGGGAATTTGGGGTGGGTAAAAGTCCCTCAATCAATGTAATGGGTTTAAATGGAAAACCATCGGTCTCAAACCGTGGTTTTATACCATGGTATCTGGACATCTAAGTTAGTATAAATATGTAAATATCGAGTCGAGAAAGGATATCTTATGTCTGATGATGTATGGTTGTTAATTTTTTGAGTTAAGCATGGATTTTTGGGTAGAAAGGCTCTTGTTGTTTGTGTGCATGGAGAACTAAGTCCTAACTATGTGCGCAGAAGGATAGATTGTATTAAAGGACTGAATGTTTATTGCAACTGCTAGATATCTTAATAAACAACATTGTTTTGGTGAACATGGACTGTTATGTGATTTCCTATGTTGTTTATATGTTATTTTCTTTAATACATGAATCCATTGTATTATTTCATATTTACTTATGTGAATGGTTAATTGCATCTACGCAAATGAATGGGGTACATTATGCATGAATATCAGTTGATGAGTAGATAAGATATAAGTATATCGGATTACTCTTTGCAAATATATTGAAGTGTTATCTGATAAGGGTTTGATATGTTAATCTGTTTATGTGTGCATCAATTATAGTTATGTTATAAGTCTGTATAGGGCCACTATATTAAAATATTCCTCTAGGTGTAGAAACCTAGTTCCAACACCCCCCCATACTGCTTCGGGTCAGACTTTTTTCTGCACATGCAGGTCACTGTTGAAAGGACCATTAATTGGAGGGTATGTTGGTCACGTGATAACTCTAAACCTGGGTCAGGACCCCTCAAGCCAAAAATAATGCAGATAAAAAAATTGCTCCATTTGTAATATTCATGTTACTGAATCCTTTCCATCAAAATTCCTCATATCTATCTTTGGAATGTGGTGTTCCTTAAACAAAATGTTGGAGCCTCTAAAATATTATTTCATCTTCTTTTTTCCTCATCCTGATCTAAATGGAGTACCTTTTCACCACTAGGAAGCATTTTTTGTAGCAACTTTTTCAAACCTTCCTTCACCTTCCATGTCTACTTTCAATCCATCCATCTTAGGCTTCCATGTGTGATTTTAAACCCTCCATGTCCCCTTTCAGTTCATATTTATTTGGTCTTTCTAAGAGCGAAATTTGTTAAACTTGTTCCTGTAATTTTGATATATCATGTTGCAATTATTCCTCTTCATGTGTCATAGTAGTGTTTTCCGAGGGATCAATGGGTGTAGAGTTATTTTGTCTCAGAGGAATTTTAGAACCCAATAATGATATCTATGCTTCAATATGCACTTGGAATCACTTCAAACAAAATTTCAAACAAAATTTATGGAATTAAAAAAAAATAAACACTTTTTTATTTCTTTTAGGAGATCAATATTGAAACGATTGTAACTCTGTAATTTCAAATATCTAAGGTATGGAGTTCAGTGTTATCCCTATGAGTCTTCCTTTCAATGACACAAGTTAGACCAAAATTGGATTCTTAAAGATAATGTTATGTGCAATCTCCCACGATGACTTGATTATGGATAGGTCCAATAGAGATAAATTTTAAGGAATTCCACGTGTCATTTTTTCAACCTACAACCCTAAAAAATATACACGAAATACATTTCGTTCACTTTCAGTCACTTTTTACAAAATTCAAATTTTCTCGTAGAAGAAGTTATGAAGACTTTCCTAAGGTCACCTGTTTTGGGCTGAATTTTGGAGAATTCAAAAACCCTAACTTAATTGGACTGTACCTTAGAAAACATAGTGAACCAATATTTGAAAATTTTACAAGAATTTCATCAATATTTTGGATCCATCTGTTCACAATTTCATCTCCTAAACCTTCATATAAAAAAAAACATCGCGAAAATTCCAAGATGATCTGTGTGCAGGAGAAAGGCCCTAGAATCAAAACCTTTGATACCAAATGTTATTAAACTAGCTCAAAAAATAGAAGAAAAGATAGATCAAAGACTTAGAAATTATCAAATTCAAGGGGGAACCTCCTTTAATTTACATAAATTAATAATTCTTGAATTATACAAATGATAAGACCTCCTTAGTATATATAAGAGTTTAAGGAGTCACAATATAATCAGAGACTACATAACAATATTAATGTAAGGACACACAAATAACAATAGTAGGCTTCTGTGGGGCACAAGAATAACAACATGGAGGATACATGGGAACAATAATAACAACATGGGGCTACACTAACATTAAAAATAAGGGGGATATAGTAGAATTATAGGGACCTAACATATTCTTCTAAGATTTCTTCACCGAGCCAATATATGTCATGTTAGTAATGCCAAAACTCCTGTATTCCATGGTGCTGGGAGAGAAACATGGATTTCAAAAGTTGATCTAAATCTATATTCCCCTTTGATGGAATATTGGAACATTTTCTCTGTGGCTTTTGCCTCTAATTGTGTTTTTTTATGGGAGGATCAGAAGGATATTCTTGTTTGGAGTAAAAATATTGCTACTTGAAACTAAACTACAAAACTGGGCTATGATGCTTATTTGGAATCTCGTTTTGTTGGGAGCACATAATGATGATTTTCCTCTTTGTGGAAACTCCATGCACTGCTTAAAATCAAAATTATTATAGCTTGGATAGCCTTAAATAATAATTTTTTAACTTGGGATATCCTCTGTCACAGAGGATGGGAAGGTCCCAGGAGACGTTTTTTATGCAAAAATTCCCTTGAACCCTCCTCTCATTTATTTATCTCATTCTCAGTTATAGTTTAGGTTTGGAAATTGGTGGCCAGATTTTTTATTCTAGAGTTGTATGGTCGGGACCAAATGTTCAAAATTGTTATGATTTAGCTATGTGACATTTAAGTCTCTCTATTGGGTGGTTTTCCATGCATTTTTTTCAACTGCATTTGTTGGTCACATAATTTCTCTCTCTTTTAGTCCAGAAGGGTTGAAGCTATTTTTCTTGGAAATATAATTATAAATTTTCTAAGGAATTTGAAGTTGAACGAAAAGGCAAAAAAATTCATCGCCTTATGTATCCTGGGTTTTGAGATTCCTTGGGGTTTTTTTGATAGTGCCAGCCATGGGCACCCTCCGTTGTGTGGTGTTGGTGTCATCCTTTTCATCTCCTGGTCACACTATGTTTAGATTTGTTATGTTTCAAGAAGAGGATCAAACAACAAGGATTATTTTTTCGCTCTTATAACCTTGCTTTCCACTACATATTTAAAAAAATTAAAAAATCTTCAAGTGCTGGGCGATTCTAACTTTCTCATCGAACCGGAAAATGGAAAAATATGTGGGGAAAACATCAATATTACTCCTCTCCTTTAGGAAATTAAGGATGTCAGGGAATCTTTCGATTGAGCATAGTTTTCTCACATTATTAGGGAGTTCAACTCACAAACATACTCTTTATCCAAGGAGGAAGTACAACAGATGGTCGACACTTTCATTATTTTAGAACTAATTGATAGGGAGGAAATCCAATATATGGATTTCCATTTCTAAATCATTCTTTCTCAATAGCCATGTTGTTATGCTCTAATACTTTATACAGGGACTGTACATGACTCTTTTAAAATATGGAAGCTCTCTCTTTTTGCTTCTGATTTTTCAAGTAGTTTGATCAATTTCTTTGTTATGGATACTAGCATGCAATATTCCTAGGTTGTTACACCCCACTCTCCCACCCTTTTTTATCTATTATTTTGTAAGGAAACACTATTTTTTTGGTCCAAATTAGTGGGAAATAACATGAAAAGTCTATTCTTATAAATATAAAGTTTTTTTTCTTCAAATTAAAAAACAAAAAAAAACAAAAAACGAAAAACAAACAAAACAAAAACAAAATACTGTATTTCCTCAATTAATTATAATATCGCTAATTAATACTGAATCTAACTATCCTAAATAGGAGCATGTAATATTCAAAATCATATACAAGATCTAGCAATTTTTTATTGAATATGAAGAAATAATTCATTTTCTTAGTAACAGATTTCACAACAATACATATATTGTTAATTTTTCAAATAAATAGTTATTTGAAAAATAAATATACATATTCTCACATCTAATTTAACATCAATTGAAGAATTTAATATTTCGTGAAAATTAATTTTATGTAAAAAACATGATTGAACAAAAATATATGATTTATAGAATTGTAAGCGTATAATTCATCATTCATTCAACCAAGGAATAATACTTCAAAAAATGCATTCTTTCAAGCTTTCATTAAAACTTAATAAAAACATACACATTTCAAATCAAAGTGCCCATCCAACTTTTGCAACTTCTATTACATAGAAAGAAACTCCTTATAAAACCCTCACTAGTACTATCCATCCAATCGTCTTCTTCCACCAATTTATCCTTAAAAGAATGGTACCTATTGTAAATTGCATTGGAAAGAGATTCAAGTTTATTCTCACTTTCTCTTTTCTTAAATTATTCATCCCACTAATTAAAGATATCCATCATATGCGAAATTAGTGGCGGATTTAGATTATCCATAATAAATTCGCATTGAAAAAACATATTTTCAATTCTAAAATGATTCGAATTATATTTTGAAAAAAAAAAAAATTTGTTTTGCACACTTAGTTGGAGTTGTTATGATTTTCTTAATTTTTTCACTGTCTCAAGAATTGATTCGAGATTTCTTTTTCTCCATTGGTATCCTATTTTTATTCCACATTGAATATGCATAACTAACTAGGAACTGTGTTTTAGAGGCCTTACATATGATCCATTGTAATTTTCAATGATATTTAGAGATGAATCACAAATAATGGAACACCATTGACTAGCTTCCTTGATCCAATCATTAATATTTGAATGGATTTGCAGTTTTTCTCATATCAATTTTCCTGGAGATATTATTTAGTACTACTTTTGTTTGCGAGAGCTTGAGTTTTTCCAATGCTTCTTGAGCACTCTTACCACCTTAATTTGTTATGCTGCCCTATCATAGAACTTCAGCAACTCATGATAATATTGTTGAACTCCACTTAATTTCTTGTAAAATTATTCTTGGATTTCTTTCAACTGCAAATTAATTAATAATTCTTTAGCTTTGAAGAGATATGAACATCTCTATTCAAATTGGAGTTGTTGTATAAAATTTTACAATGATTTATGTTGTTGTTGAAAATGAAAATAAAATCTCTTTCTTTTTTATCTATCACTTCGCATTTCTAATACTCATTTCTTATAAATGATTTTGTTTTAATCTTTCTAGTTTTTGTTTGTTCACCCTCGATACAAGTAATCCATTTAATATTTTATTGATGGAGTTCATTGGTCCATTGTTGATATCTATCCTTTATTATTTATTATTTATTTTGATTCGAATATTGAGACCAGTGTCTGAAGGGATTCAAATTTTGATCATATGGATACACAAGAGCATGCCAACATGATTTTTGTGAATTTTGCTACCAGCTACAGATGATAATGTCCTTTATTACTGAACTCTGGTTCTTAATTTTTTCTTGAATTAATGACTCCTGAACCTTATTTTTTATAATTCACATAATAGGTCATTTATCGACCACACAATAACATTTTCAAATGCCCCTAAGTTTGAATATATTTTTCGTGATTTTATCTAGTTCATGGCATATATCATTCCAAACTATATTTTGTTTGGAAGGCTCTCCTTGTATTGACCCTACTTTTCTCTTCCTTGTCATTCCCTTTACTACTTATTTCTTAAAACTACTAAAGAAGTAGTACCCCAATGGCACCACGGCCCCTTCGGTAGGCTTTAGCTAGTCTACATAGATTGTCATAGGTTTATAGCTCCACTTTGAGTAGTAATTGGTGTGATAAAAAAAGTAGGAGAAACTCTCAACACTCTTAGTAATATTACTCTAGGTAGGAGTGATTTCAGTCAAAGTCACATCCTAAGACTGAGAAGTTAACCCTTTTGTATTAATTTCTTCTTCAATAGGGATTACACTAAGATTGCATTTCTATTATTCATTTACAGAGAGATTCATATATATATATATATATATATATATATATATATATATATATATATATATATATATATATATATATTTATTTATTTATTTATTTATACTGTGTGGATCCATTTTTATTTTGTTCAACACCTTGTATGAATTGAGATTAGTCCTCACTACCTCGTCCAATGCTTATAATTTTTTATGTATGTTATTATGAAAAAATGGTACACTCATCTTTATGCTGCAGAAGACACTTAAAATTAGTGAACATGCACATGGGTTACATTTTCAATTGGAAACATCATTAAGACCAAAAAATAAAAATATTTCTTTAGGTTGAGTTAAAAAATCAACCCTCGCGGGTGCACCAAAGCTATAAATTAACTACCCCACAGTTTTTCTCTCAATATCCGCAAGGGTCATGAGAAGTCTAGTCAGCACCTCATGATGTGAACTTGCTTGAAAAAAACTCCACCTCTTGAGATGATGGGCTAACCATTGGATTCTTAATCCCCAAGTATCCTTAATGGCAAGATGATGGTAGCTCTCATCTCATTTATGAGGCAAACAACCACATTGATGAGCCAAAGGAAGGAAGGAGTGTTCAAAAATTCTATAAATACAACTTCATGGAGAGCCAAAAATAGAAAACAATTTCCATTGTTATGGGGCCAAAATTTCTCCAAAGCAACATTAAATACCATTGTGAGGAGAATTCCACCATTGTAGAGATTTTTCTATGCTTCTTGGAGAGAGAAAGAACTTGCAAAAGAAATTGAAAAGGGGAAATCCTTGTTGAAAGTTATTGAGAACCATAGCTCAAGAAACCCTCTTCAAGTTTCCTTGATAATTTTATTGTAACTCTTCTCATTAATTTCAATGCTTTATTATTTTATCTTAATTCACTAACATATCATATTTTTTTGTATGCTCCTTGTAGGAAGAAACTAGTTGTAAGGAAGGTGTTTTTGGGACTCATAGGAAATCAAACACACCATACAAATTGACAACTCCACTTTCTTTCCTTGTTTAGTCTAATTGGTTGTTTGCAAAACTTTTTTCTATGTAATTCCACTTTTATCTTACCCCATACCCTTTTTGGAATTGTGTAGGACTCCCTTGGACCTATGCAAAACCATAAAATACCTTTTTTTTTCAAGGACAACCACGCAAGTCTCGCAACTGTGATGAGCATAAAATACTATAGACACAAAGAGCTTAAAATTTGATTGTAATTCTCTTTTCTAGATTGTTGTGGAAACCTTTAGTGATCTTCCCACAATCCTACAACTTTTTCTAGTTCACTTTCAATTTTCTTTGCTAACTGTCATAAGTAGGGAAATTTCCTATCTTTTACTTTGAATTGGTTTTTCATGAAAACATAACTTAATTAGGATGAAATTAATTGGACCTAATCCACATATAGTTTCAACTTATGTTTCTCATTTTAAATTCACATTACAATTAGGTTAATTAGGAAGAAATTAAGTGGTCTTAAATCCCATATGTTTTTTTCCTAAAAAAAGCTTTATTTCATTTCAATTATTATCATGCCCCAGACTTGGTGTTAGTAAAGAAAGAGAGTAGCCCCTGATTTCCTTGCATCCTTGTGGTGAACCTATGATTGCATATAAAATATTTCTAAAAGCACTAGGATTCCATGTCCCTATATGCTCACATAGTGTAATTAGAAAATATTTAAGTGGCCCATCATCCACGCATTTTTTTTGGAAAGGAACCAACATAACATAGTGTAATTAGGGTAGTTAGGATGGATCATTACATATCCACATCACTTCACACTTTGTATTCTCACAATTTCACTTGAACACACTTAAAATTCACACACTAAGCTAACTTAAACTTTGTATAAAGGATATTATCCTTTTCGAAACTTTGTACTTAACTTATTTTACCTTACATTTTTTACACACTAAGTGAAGAAAATACTCTCTAAAAGTAACCTTAAATTGAACACATGGAATTTCCCCATAGGGGCCAAAAGATAATTTATAGCTCAAGTTAGGACTGCAGGGGTAGGAAACAGAAAAGTTGATGTGGCTATTTTACATTTTTAAGCATATAAGTTTTCTTATAGGAGATTAAATATTGCATAATCTAATGACAAATATGGTATATGAGGAGAAACCTATGAAGGGGATAAGGCCTAGGGAGCATAGTATCACATAACTTCATGTTGTCTCCTACATGTGGAAGGGGTATAGGGTCCAAACCTGACAACCAAAAGCTAAGATTCACTCATTCCAACTGGATGCAGTTAACTTAGTGGAAAAAACTTAGGGTATATTTTCCTGTAGGTTGAGATGCGAGAGCACCGAGACATGAGGTAATTTTGGTAGGGTTGTTGGAAGAGTTGCTAGTTATTTCAAGATGTAGCCTCAATACACCCCACTATAACCCTCTCTTACCTTGGTTGGTTATTGGTTTTTGAAAACATCGCTAGTAATTTCAAAACGTGGCCCAAAAATCCTCCTACGAAATATTCTAAGGCCTAATCACTATTTGAGTGGAAATGGAATTTAGGTCTTTGAAGGATTTTTATCATACGTAAAAAAACCCACAAATTTTTTTTTTCACATATTAGCTAGATAAAGGGAAAATTAACCACTTATATATCACTTTGTTTTATGTATGTGATTCATTTTATTTTCTATAAAATCCTCCCTCGCCATATATCAGTAACACACTTTTTAGGGTACCATAGGTGACCCAAGAGTCACCCATAAATCTAGACACATCCAAAACCTCCCCCCATTACCGAGAGGTGTGTCAGGTCTCTCTTTATTTAGGTGCATGAGACAATAAACATACAGGTTGATTCACTCAACCTTTCTTGATTCCACCTTGATTGAGACCCCTACCCCTCAAGGTACTCTTTTTACCACCTATCAGGGGAATCGACATACTACCCCTCCAGGAAGTCCCACTCATACTTCCCCACAAGGGACTCCATTGCACAGTGAATTTCAAAATCATTTTACGATGTTGAATAGAAATTGAATCCCATTTATAGTTTCCTTAAATCTCTCAGATATGAATAAGCTTAAAAATGATCCCATTTCTCACAATCAACAATTCCCCCTATGTGAACCAAATTTCCTTTAGACATTCCTAAGTTTTAAGGAAAATAGGGGGAGGATCCCACTAAGAACATTATGACTTTTCATTTATGGTGCTCATCTAATAGCATCATAGAGGACTCGGTTCGACTAAGACTTTTTTAGTGCACCCTCACTAGCGCTGCAACGAAATGATATGTAAGTGATCCGGATATTGGGGGGAGCCCCCCCAGATATAAAGAATCGAAATTCCAGAAGAAAAGAGGAGAACGCATGATAAAAAAAACCACAAAGAAACTTTTTTTTATTAGAACAGAGAATAACTATAAAAACTACATTGTGGTGGACAATCTTTCCTTTTACAAAATGCGACTTGTTAATTATAACCTTTTTTTAGTTACAATGCCATGGGTGAATGAATACCATGGGTAGATGCCACTTTTATACCATGCGTAAAATCCATGGGTGGATGAATACCATGGGTGGATAAATACCATGGGTGAATGAATACCATGGGTGGATAAATACCATGGGTGAATGAATACCATGGGTAGATGCCACTTACAATACCATGGGTGGATAAATACTATGGGTGGATGAATATTGTTATCACTGGAAAATCAGACAAGAAAAGGTGACATTATTTAATGTGAGGCAGAAGGATTTATAGGGCTGAGAGAC
Organism: Pinus albicaulis; assembly: GCA_034641835.2. Classification (NCBI taxonomy): domain Eukaryota; kingdom Viridiplantae; phylum Streptophyta; class Pinopsida; order Pinales; family Pinaceae; genus Pinus; species Pinus albicaulis. Next base: position 757,587,971 of record CM076584.1, on the reverse strand, counting down.
ATTAGAGAATCTGAAGTATTTAAAAATATCTAACGTCTAAAAGTAAAAATTAAAATTGCACACAGAAGGAACCAATTAAATGTGCCTTTGCACGACTTTTCCTCAAAAAGTCGTGCAGTCTTGAGAGTGGTGGAAGTCACTTTCCGAGACCACAAGGCACACTCGAGGACATTGATCCCACACTTGAAGCCGCCTAAGGAGAGCCTCCCAAGCCTCCTTAGGACCTCAAAGGAGCACACAATGGAATCACCCTCCTCTCTTGGGTCACCATCCACAATGTACCGATAGAGGGAAGCAGGATTTGAATTCTCCTATAAAAAGCCACCAAGAGATGAAAAATATGAGAACACATCATTATGATGGCTAGAATTTCCCCAAGCAATACCATCAATGTGTGATCTGGAGCAGAGATAGAGGGGACTCATTTGTTGGCCATCCAAGTACTCCAATACACCATAGTAGAGAGAGGGATACTTTGTGCCAAGGTAGCTTGGAAGAAAAGAAATCCTTGCATTAGTACTTGGAGCTCCATAGTTCCAAGGGCCCCTTAGCAAGTGGGTTAAATTTTCATCCTCATTTCTTACTAGCACTCAATAAGAGGGGATGTATGCACCGCATTTGGATTATTGAAGGTGTTTGACTCTATTTAGAGATTTTTTTTATTTGTTTTAGTTTTAGTTTAGTTTTTATGTTTGAATATGCATGTTGTTTCTTTATCTAGTATGTTTATGTTTTAGCATGTTCCACTAACTTGCTTAACTCCATCTATTTTCTTCCTGTGACCAATAACTTAAGAGGGAAAAACCACCCCTCTTAAGCAAGTGTGATTTGGTACATGCGTGTGCCAAACACACTAACACAGGATTGGCAACTCCACTGACTTTTATTTCCAAGTTTATGTGGTTGTGACTTTTTTCAGAGACCTCCATCTTTGTTGTGGAGTTGGGCTGGAATTGCCCCCTTTCTCTCCTTCACTTCCTGGTTCATCCCTAGTGATAGGCTGAAGCTGAAGAGCTCCAAAAAATTACTTTGCAGGAAAATTGTGCAGCTTTATTACAGAGAGACGCGCCCTAGTGCGCGCGTTCAGAGGTGATCTACGCACGGCCTTTGTGCCTATTTCAGTTTTTTCCATGTAGAAACCGGAAGTGAAATTTTTTCCACTATGTCCATCTTTTCTTGGTTATAAAAGTGACTGTCAACCCATACTACATCTTCCAGCACTGATTGAGGTAACCCACAACTTGTTAAAGCTCACTTTTAGCTACTTTTAGTAGTTAAGGTGATAGTTTTATTTCAAGTTGATTTTCGCAAAGTTAACACATAGTTTAAGTAGGAGGAAAATCAACTTGCATTCCAAAATAATTCATGTTTTGTGAATTTAGGTACCAAACCACCTATTTAATTAGCCAAAGTAAGTGTCCCAAGTCCAGGCATGCTTAGCTAGTTCTATTTCATTTTTCTAGTGTAAAAGTCATTAGTTTAATTCAATTTTTGGCACTAGGATTTTGGGACCAGGATTGAATTGTCGATAGAAGAGCAAGTAATATTTGTTGCCTTTTCACCCTTGGGTGATCCTAGGAAAGTATATGAACACTCTCTATTGACAACTAACCATCTCCCTATATGTGATCATATAGATTAACTAGGAAAAATTGAAAGCAACCCATATCCGCACAAATTTTTCTTTTGATCAAGGAATAATAAAACATAGTTTAATAGGGGATTTTGAAAAGGATCATCGCATATCCACACATTCAAACTATGTCCTTGTTCACCTTTTGTTCACACACATCCACACCCTAAGAAAAGTAAACACACCTAAAAATAACTTAAAAAAACTCACAAAATTCTCCCCACAAGGGCCATAAAAGAATTTATAGTCTAAGTTAGGACCAAGGGGGTAGGCATCCAATAAGCCACCTTGGTCAGTCTTCATCTTGAAACATAGAACTTGACTGTTTAGGGAACTTTCAAATCTGCCTATCAGCCCATAGAAAAGAAAACCTGAGCGCGACAGAGACCTGATTCAAAGGGGTTTAGGCTTAGGCCCAGTGCGATTGGTATCATTTGGGGCCCCTAGACCCGAATAATACTTAGTACTGCTAGCTGAACTACCAAGAATCCCAAGACTCGAACGCTCATGTGGGATGGTGGTGCTTAGTGGCAAAAATTAGGGCATATTTTCCCTATAGGTAACAATGCAGGCAAGCACTAGATCCTCTACCCCTACCTTGGTGGATTTTATTCGATTGACTAGCATTGTTGCTGATTCTTTCGAGACATTGTGCCAGCATTTACAAGATATCTTCTCAAGGCCCAGTTACATTTGAGTGCGTGAGGTTGATTAGGTCTTCCAGGATTTGAGTATCATACGGAAACAAGAAAAAACCATATTTTTTGATTGACTGATAACATAGGATTAATCTAAAGGAAAAATTTATTTTATTTTCGCTTTGTTTTATGTATGCAATTGGATTTTTTCTTTGATTTTAGTCTCTATCCTCTCAAATATTTCTAAAACCATACCTAGTCTATGCCAGAATGGACCCAATGGGACCTTGTTGATCTAGACATCTTTTGGACCTCCTCCCATTACTGGGAGGGGTTCCAAGTCTTTCACCATTTAGGCGTCAAAGAAAAAAATTTGCCACCCTTATTGGTTCATCCTTTATTGGGGAATATTTAGTTGGGGACCTTAGTCGATCTCCCAACGCCACACTAGTGAACACCCCCACAGGATCACCACACACCAATTCAGGAAGCTAGATGAACGCACAATAGGGTATGTGAACGCATTCAGGAAGCTAGGTGAACGCACAATAGGGTATGTCACAGAAAACCCTATTCCTAACCAGAACATTGTTTTTTCACAAGTCGTAATGGCTACAACCTTGTAGTCACCTTTTCTAGCTTCGTTAAATCTACCAGATTTAACCAACTTGACAAATTACCCCATTTCACACAACCTAATATGTCCTCCAATGCCCACATAGCTCCCTTAAGACATTCCAAAATTTGAAGGGAAGCAAGCAGAAGACCCCAGAAATCATGTTATAACTTCCACCTGTGGTGTTCGTCGAACATAATCATTGATGATACTATTCGAATAAGACTGCTTCAATGCACTCTAATCAGAGTAGTAGCCAAATGGTATGTGGAGTAGCTCTCTGCTACACATGGAACCTTTAGCAACCTCGCTACTACGTTCCTGACCTATTTTCAGTTACCCATCCACCACGATTCTGGAATAAAGTTAATGACCCACTTTAGGCAAACCCTCGCTGTCCATATCTCAGACCATCTCCACAAATGGCAGCGACGTTGTAGTTTGTGAAAATCAAAACTTTACGATCAAGTTCTATTAGACCTATTCCTGAAAACTTTCACCGCAGAGATTTCGAAATATGTGGTGCAACAAAAGCCCATATCTAAAGAGGACAACGTCGGTAAGGCCCAACAACATGAGATGATCTATACGCAGTTAAGGTATATTTACAATATCCTGACGAATGCCCTGCGCCTACAAATGTACAAATAATTTCCAGGCACGTCGAACTCTGTAGACAGTCTAATTGGGTCATTGACCCAAAATCACCTAAGCAGCAACATTCAATACCCTGATTACACGTATGATTCTACCCAGAACATACCAGAACCCGGCTACCAAATTCATCACATGCCTCTGCACAATTTGACCTGTAGGGTGTCATCATATCACCATCAGCATGGAAGACCCTATCCTCTTGCTCAGGGGACTCTGTACGTAGATAGACATGGTGACAGAAGAGCTCCCCCCCAACATCCATTTACAAACCAAGGACCACAATATGCCCAGCCCCCAGCACAAGAAAGGCCCATGCAGAATAATGCACAGGTGAACTTCGTGCAACCCTGCCAAAACCAACCGCACTAACCATACAACCAGGAGATTCCAAATTATCCTCCTAATGTGGTTAATAAAAATGGAAAAACAAGCCTAAAGGAAATCTTGGATAGGGATGAAACAATCAAAAATTCCCTCCGCGATCTTTGGCTAGAGGCAACTCCAACCGAAATCAAAACTAGGAGCCAAGCAACTCCCAGAGGTAGAAAAAAAGGCCAATTATTCGAGAAAACCACGCTTGTTCGATCTCTAGTGAGTACGGCCATTACACTCACCACTGTCCCAACCTCCCTGAGCCGAAGAGGCTACAGAGTAACCATAGATAGGGGGGATCCTCCCAGCAGAGAGCAGTCATGTAGGAGCCTTTCCCCCATCAAGCGATAGTTAGCACGCAGCAACAAACTCACAACGATTCTGGAAAAAAACAGCCACAAAATCTACATGACTAGCAAAGAAATTTTTTTCAGACACGGAATCGAAATTACGACACCCCACCAGACACCAAAGTGTCAGGAGCTAGTACCAATGCACCAACAACACCTTTGACCATATCAAATATGCCTATTTAACCTTGATAAAAATGGCTAAAGGACCAACTAGGCGGGCATGAAACTATTCCAAAGCGGCCCATAACTATAGTGTTGTGGATGACCTATCTCAATATCCCATTGTTATGTTAGCTTTGGAGGTGTTACAGTCATGCCCAAAGCAGTGGAAAGCCTTACTCTTCATATTAGTCACCATCGACCCTATCGATTCACACCTAATGGATTTTGATTTAGATAAAGCCACCCCTAGGCTTCCTTCATTGGTCGCCTTTTAGATACCAGTATTGGTCCAAAGCATTACCATTCACTGAGGTATCATTGACGAAGGTGCATCCACATGCATCATGTCAAAGAACGTTTGGCAGAAGTTAGGGTCTCCTGAAATAAAGCCATAAGATATCACTCTTAGAGCATACGATGGTCGCCCTTCAGCCCATGTCAGTCTCTACCAAAATGTACTGGTCTTCTTAGCCGGAAAGACGGTCCCTGTAGGAATTGAATTTTTGGACACCCAATTGGACTATAATATACTCCTTCGCCAAATTTATATGTATGCCATGTCAGCCATCGCCTCCTCTGTCTTCCGAACTATGATGTTCCCCCATGAGGACCACATCATTACTATCGACCAATTGACACATAGAGAAAAGTGGCCTCTAACAAATAACGATGTCATTATACCCTATGTAGACACATCCATTGATGCTCTTACACAGTACCAAGAATATGGCCCCGTCAAGTTTAAACCGTCGTCCATCCTAGGGTCAATCTTGGGAGATCCCCCGATTATACTTGAGTCATCACCTAATGTCACAAGGGCTCCGGTGTGCATGATGTCCACATCAAGCACCGAAGCTAGTCAATACATGGAGACGAGCAGTAATGACACCGATTCCTCAGCCACAACAGCCTATTTAGCCTACGCCACCTCCCAAACTCCTTTCCTCTTCCCCCCAGCTGGTTTTGTGTCACAACAGGTAATGGCCACGGTGATCCTACCAAAATTATCATTCGCAATACGAGTTTGGTACCTAGTCCCACCCACTCCAATAGGAGTCGCGCACATCACCTCTACAGGGTCAATCCCCATCAATCTTGAATTGGTCCCATCCATTCAAGAGACTATTGCAAACATCCTTGCAAAGGAAATCCCCATTGTAAAACCAATGATTATGACTAAGAAAACTAAGAGAAGAGGAAAGAAGGTGGAGATTCCCACCACGTAATGGAAATCACCATGCCGTGCCATATGTCATGTAGTAGGACACCCTAGTCACATTTTACCAGATTTGGATGAATTAAAACTGGTCCTTAGCTCTGTGACTGACACCACAACATCAAGTTCCCATAAGAAGGAACCTGCCACCAAAATTCAAGGCAGATCATTGCCTACCAATCACGCATGTGCTATCTGCAACAATTATGGACACTATACCCATCATTGCCCATAGATCCTATGATATAGGGAAACCTTACATGCCATCGAGAAATCCTATCAAGAGGATCCCTCCACCTAGTCATTCGGAGATGAACCTCACACCATCCTATACCTGCAGGAGGAGCGACAGTTGCTTGAGAGACTCTCATTCATATTCCCTCCTCCTATCATACGTTGCACGCTGTGCGATGACCATGGTCACTTCATCGAGGAATGCACAGCCCCGGAACTCATCCACATATGGTATCCTATAGAGCGCATTTACTATGTTGTTTTTTGGGCAATGAAATTCACATGCCCTTTATCTGCCAACAACCATATGTTGGAACAATGCCACTATATCCCCTAATTCCTCTTAGCACTAGCTAGTTTGTGCTTAGGCATAGTTCGCCTCTCCTGCAAAGATGTCTCTGATTCAAAATCTATGAACAGCTCGACAACACAAGAATATGTGAGGAGTAGATCCATCCTCTTTCTTTCAGCTGAAAAGCGACCAATCATGGAACCCTTAGTTACCCCCAACCACCCTTTGCAGAGAAGACCGACATGTGTGTTGTGTAAAACACCCAATCATGTTGTCACCACTTTCCCTAACCACCCTTTGCAGAGAAGACCGACATGTGTGTTGTGTAAAACTCCCAATCATGTTGTCACACTACCAATTGAGCACGATGGGAACCTCATATATAGGTTATTTTTCCCAGTGTGTCAGGGAAATCACCATGGACAACGTCGTACTTCTATTCCGCAAGTTCGTCCTCTAATTGATATGATACATACATTATAAAAGAAATGTGATGATCTCCTCAACTGGTATAGAAAGTATATCACCCCTAGGCCAACAACCCCACACCCACATCGGTGTGATGGCCAAACTCAGACGGCACACCAACCAAGCATGACCCAGGTCCAACCTAGGATAACGTGAAGACTATGCAACCTGATTAGCCAGCGGGTCAATCAGTGCAAAGAACTGAAACACCTAGCAACAATCTAACAAAAAGACCCTCTAGCGGATTTTTTTAAGGAACCCATTATAAAAATACCCCAAACATCCATTTGTAGTGGAGGTTACTAGAGGATGTTGGCGGGTGGAGGTTTTTGCGAATGTTTTTCATCTGGTGTGCTTATCATCCTCAACTGCACCAGTGCCTTCAACAAGAGAAAGCACCAGTGCACACAAAACATTGGCACACCGAACACCATGTGCTCCATACAAACCCGCTTGGTGTGTCTTATTACTATAGCACACTGGTGCGTTACAAATATTCCTCACCGATGCATCCTAAAACCCCGCGCCAAAACTGAAACTGCCCGGTGCGCCTATAAAACCCTGCCCATCGGAACAAGGTTAAATAATTAAAAAAAAACAGCCAAAAAACTGCATTTTTCACTTTTCTCAATGCTCCAGAGCTCTCATGCACCGATGCAACTTATCCTTGTCTGAGCCGCCCTGACATCGGTGCTCCCATTTCACCCATTGCACAAACTGTCGTTGTGCATTGCCCACCAATATCCATTTTGAATTTTTCAAAACGGTGGGAAAATTTACTTTTGCAAATTCTACAGCCAATATGCCTCCTCGACGGCCAAATGTATAATTATTTTTCTTGTTTTTCCATAATTAAGCCTTTTAGTGGATTAGAATTGTAAATTACCTTAAAATTAACCATTAAAAAAAAAAAAGATATCGCACAGTGCGCTCGAGCCGTTCAGCTTGCAGTGGTTCGCGGTGCTGCCTGAAAATTTACAAGCCACACTGTAACCGGTGCTACCGATATCTGCATCAGTTCTAGGGCAGTACAAGAAGGCACACCGTGATATTTTAAATTTCAAAAAAGGTGCGGTACGGTCGGTTACTCGACCACACCGTTGACCTCGTGGAATAGCAGAAATGTGGTGCGTTGACTGAAATATTCGCCTCGGGGTAGGTATTTTTGTCATCGCACTGCATTCCACCATTTCGACATGGTCAACAGTGCGGCCTGGTACAATACCACACCGTTGACTATGTAATGATGTCAGGATTTTGGTGTGCTGACCAAACTATATGCCTCGAGGCGTATATTTTGGTCAACGCACTGCCCTCCCAACACTTATCTATATTCAATGGTGTGGTCTGTTATACCACTGCACTGTTGACTTATGAACAATTCTAGGGGGTGGTGCGCTTTAAATTTGTAGGTACACCACCTTCTGTGCACTGAAAATTTTCTGGTGCATTGCTGCCAGAGCGTGACAAAAAAAGACGTACTCGTATTGGTGCGTGCTTGTTTTTTGTGGCGCACCGATTGTTTTTTTTTCCAAAAAAAAAATCATATATTTATATTCCTAAATAAATGTCTCATTTAATAAAACATTGTATTTAATATGTCAATCATTCAGAGACGTGAAAGGAGAGAAGAGAGGGAACAACAACAACAACAGGCAGACCAGTATAACATGGTTTTCTTGTGGGAGGCACAAGAGGGGGAGAGATGCGTACCCCCACCCTATTACAATAGATACCCAGGGGCTCCTAACGCAGGTAGGCCTCCTCAAGTTCTATGAGAAGGCTACTTCCCTAAAGGGACATGGTTTTTTTTTTATACATCCTATCCGTAGGTGGAATGCCCACCTACAGGCTTTCCTAGTTGGTCCTAACCAGTGGTACGCGCCCACTGAGGAGGACATATATTTCATTACAGGGCTATCGAGGAGAGGGGTGGATTTTCCCTCGATCCTAGAGGTTCCAGTTTTCTATGTAGCAGGGAGTCAGTTGGTGTACTCCCAGAGATACATTAGCACAGATATACTATCTCCTTCAGATTTTCAGGTCTCTTGAGGTCAGTTACATATTGCTGCATTTGGTAGTGAGGAGGTGAGGTGCCTCTCACTTATGATTTTGACCATTTCACACAACACCTACGACGGGCAACACATTAGTTTCCCGCTTCTATATTATGTTGATTCTTTAGTACAGGAGCCACGACTTGTCAAGTGGTATGCCATTTTTTTGCAATAGTTTTGTACAACCTTAGATAGATGTCGTGCTAATGCACAAGGGAGGGTCAAATTCCCTTTTTCTTCATAGCTTTTTATTTTTGTTTTTTGAGAGATTTCTAGATATGAGGCCTAATTTTGTTAGGCAACCTCGTAGGTCGATGTTGGAGGCATGGATGGACATGTGGGGACAGATGATGCCCAAGAGAGGTGAGACTAAGTTTTCTGCGAGGATATCACATGATGCACTGGAGTTGCTAGACAGTGTTGACAAGCATCCCTTCATTATGGTCCTCTATCCTTATGTTGGTTTGGATTGGCGAGGTTGTTCTAACATCCTCTTCACAGATGATGAGTCGTTGGATGATAAAGGTAATATTATTGTTTTATTTAAATTTATTCTAACATGTTATTTAATTTTTTAATATTAAATTGTGTAATGAAATTGTCTAATTATTGTTGTGTACTTTTATATATTTTTCAGACATTGGGTCTTTTGATGGAGAGGACATGCCAGTGCCACCAAATGATCCAGGTATGGATCCTGATGATGATAAGGATATGTTAGATGTTGAGGATCATCATGAGGCTGGTGCAGAGAGACCTTCTCCTACTGGTGTGCCGGTACCATATTTTGCTAGGTGTGGTAGGCTTGATAAAAGATTCAGGATGGAGTTGGGCAACCAACTCTGTGCATTGATTTTTGGGGCAGGATTCAGGTCCACTACTATGAGAGATAGAAAAGCCTATGGTAGGTTATTACATATGTGGAGAGGCATGCCATGTGACATGTACATCGTGATGTGTCATGTTGTAGAAGCTATGACCTCAATTACGTGGCTGAGGAGGACACTTGCATGTTATAGGTGTGCTCAAGACACAACACGTGATCAAAAATCTACAAGCAGTGATGCATCATCTGATGATCACGATCAGGGGAGTGATCATCGTTCACCTTGCGTCATGCTAGATGAGTAGCCTCCACTAGCATCGAGCAGCAATCATCATGGAGACCATGCTAGACCATCGACCACGTCGAGTTAGCAACCTGCAACATCTAGTAGTTCTCATGATCATGAGCAAGCTGGACCATCGACCTGTCAAGTCATCAAAATGAGCAACCGATAGTTGATCCTGATCATCATGAGGCAACAGTACCAAATCAGTAGGCATATGATGATCAACGTGTATCTAAGATTGTCAAGGTTGCACCATTGACTAAGAAAGCCTTTACTAGTACTACTATTGATGTTGTACCACCAGCTGATATACAACATTTATATTACAGTTGTATATTTTTGACATTATTCAGTTATATATATATATATATATATATATATATATATATGGTCCATGTATTTTATGTTCATGTTTCATTTGTACTTAATTTACATGTTGGTGATCATCATGATGTGTATATTGTTAGGTCATGTTAGATATGTTCATTTAATGTGCAACTTGGAGATATATGTGTATGCTATAGCAATTACTTCACATGAGATGTATATTTGGTGTTTGTGTTGTGATGATTTCATACAATGCTAATTGTGTTTTGTTAGATGATCATGATCATGATGATGTTAGCGAATTTCAATGTGTTTTTTAGTCGAATATGATGTTTGTATGATGGTTATCATGATCATGATGTTTATTAATTAATTTAATATTAAATGATCATGATATTGTAAAATTGTAATATTTGTAATTCTAATTAAATGTAAAATTATAAAATTGTAATTGTAATTTTAATTGTAATTGTATGTAAAATATTTGTAAAATTTTAATTGTAATTGTATTTATGTAAAATTGCAATTGTAATTCTAATTGTATGTAAAATTGTAAAATTGTAATTGTATGTAAAATTGTAAAATTGTTAATTATTAACATACATAAAATCTACCATTTGTAATGTTCATTGTGTATTGATTATATTTCTCAAATTTATACAAGGGAGGACTTTATGGTAACTTACCTCAAAATTTCCAAGAAACATGCATTCGACAAGCCAAAATTTTCTTTCAAGTTGTATAGTAACATCGTTATCCCCAACTGGGTAGACTTTGATTGACCACCAGGTCCAAAGAGAGGGGTAGTGGAAGTAAATTTAAGGCTTTCGAAAAAAGTGTCACCAATATGAGCATCATCCCATAGTTGATCATCGTTTTGGAATGCATCTAACAACATTGTCTCCATGGTAGTTGCATCCCTTAAGTAATCATCCATACCAACCTCTATTTGATTGCCTCCAGTAATCATAGCGGGAATTGAATTGGTGGTTGATTCAACCATTCTGGGTATCCTTCCTCTTTGATTTTTTCTTGTAATTCAATCTTCTCTCGATTTGACATTGTCGTGGGATGTAACGGAAGATGGTAGGTAGGTCACTCATCATCACTAGAATCCTAATAATTTAAAAATATATATTTGAACATGATTAGTACAAAATGTATCATATCAATTAGTAAGCACGCTGACAATATTGCATGATTAATTGGTTTGACATTTAAATAATTACATTAATCGATATACCAAACAATTATAATTATTACCATCATTGTCCTAGGATTATGGCTATAAGATGTAATATTGTTACAAATGGCAGGGTGAAGCAATTGTCCATTTTCATCTACCAAATGCACCTTGAAGTATGCTGCTTCTGATAAGAGCTTCTGAAATTTTGGAGTTGTTTGAATATTTTGTGCATCTAAACTTGATTCTGAATCTGCATGAACCTCCAAATTTGTATACATTATAAATTTAATTAAGTTGTGCATGATAAATGTGGATAAAACACATAAATTCAATTATATGATGAAAATATAAATAAAATATGAAGTAAATATTACATCTCAAGATGGATAGGGAGAACTCCACGATGGACTTTGAGAAATATTATGGAACGAGATGGATTTGAAGAATTGTCCATTTGATATAATTATGATATTTTTTCTCTGCATTTGAGAAAAATCAATAATAAATTTTTGTGTACACACCTAAAAGTAATTTCAGAGCCTTAAAATGGACTTCTTGTAATCGGTGCTAATGTACAGATAACCGCACCGGTGCATTTTAGTTACTACGCACCAGTGTCATTTTATCAAAAAACACACTGGTGCAGTGCTTTTAAGTGACCCGGTGACGAATAATCACAAATAAAAAAAAGTGCAACTCTATTTTCTTTAAGTGAAAAAAAAAGCGGTAAATTGAAAAATGGGTGGAGAAATATTTTCAAAAATATAATTTCATAAAACAATTCTTTAAATACTAAACACTTTTCATTATTTTACTATTTTTGCAAAAAAATTCAGCCAGAGATTTACAAGAGACATATCTGGAGCAAGAGAGCACGAGAGCATTGTGGAGTAGTGAAATACATTCGAACAAAAGTATTCAGACAATCAGAATTCCAAATCTCTTGTGATTCAAACCCTATAGCGTATAATTTCAAACGATCTCGTGATTGAATTTTATTGTTTTTTTACTTTTTCTGCAGTTGTTTTTACGTAGTAATAAAAAAAATTCAATTTTTTTTTCATTTTCAGAAACAAAAAAAAATAAAATCCATTTTTACCCTAAACCCTTCATTCTTTTTGTTTCCTCCCTTTCTTCTCCCTGTTTTTGTGATTTCAAAATTAGGTATTTTCATTTTAGATTTATAGGGTTTGTATTGCTCTATATAGGCCTACGAAATCCAACCCACGGGATGACTTGCATAGTCGTATCCTAATCCATGTCGGCCCTTGCATGAATTTTTGAAAAAAAATAATTTTTTTATCGGTATGCCCGACGTAACATAGTGCAATAGTGCATTGGTTTATCCCAATGCACTGCGAAAGTACTGTGTGATAAAAAAATTAAAAACAAATTTATTTTTTAATCAGTGTGCCATATGTAAAATAGAGCACCGGTGCGCTATTTTATTATGGCGCACTATGCATGTGCTATTTTGCAAAAAAATATTTTATTGTGTTAATCGGTGCACCATCTAACATATAACACACCACAGTGGGTCTCATAGTTGACAGAGAGCACCATATGGTAGTCCCTTGTTTGCGCAGGGTGTTTATGCTACAAAAACTAACACTGGACGATTTTTATTATTTTGTCTGTGTTAATCGGTGTGGTGGTTAACATGTAATGCACCAGGGATCCTTGTGGACATAGAGCACTATATGGTCTATTACACTATTTTGGCAGTGCATTCATAAGACCCCCACGCACTGTTTTTGGTGCGTACACCATGAATGGTGCACTGGTTCCTTGAGAATTTTTTTTTTACCTGAAAATTTGATAATTTATTTATAAAATATATTAATGAATGATATCATACAAGTTTCATATTGATAAATAAATGCCTGACAAGATACCAAGGAACAAAAATATTGTAACACATCAAGAAAAGCGAAAAAGGAAAGTTTAACTAATATGAAAGCTTATTTTTGAACTATATGAAACTTTAACTAATATGTATTGTTTACTGCATATCATGCATAGCCACAAAATGACAAAGCTCGATAAGGTTATTTCTGATCTAAGACCAGAAGAGCATAAAATATTCATGGAAAAATTGCAAAAGGATGAATCAAGTGAATGAAAAAATACTATCGATCCAATATGAGTTTCTTTTTTTAATTTTCATTAATAATAAACTTAAAATTATTAGATAAGATGTGTCAAAAAATCAATTAATTCACATCTGTTTAATATTCTACAGGGACCAACAACTCAGAAAAGGAATGTCATTTTAAGAAAAGAAAAAAAATAGAACATGCAAATGAAAATGAATTGCTCCTTAGTTCATCTGGAGTGGTGTTGGAGGTTAACGAAAGTGGGAGAAAATTTTACAAAAGTTTGAGGGATCTAGTGGAATGAATGTATAGACATTCTTTCCACTTAAAATACAAAAATAAATCCAATGATTCCAAGAACCAAATTTTATCTAAACTGTAGAAAGAGTTTCCAGAGAATTGGTCAATGAGACATGTCAGACTTTTAATAGAAAAATCGTACAAAAAAAAGAAGAAGGAATGAAAAATTAATATTCCTTTAAAAGCTCGTCTAGAATTATTTATAAATATCACTTTTGTTACATTTACTTTTCATATATCAATATAAAAATTAAATAGTTCATTGTCATGTTACATTTTCAGGAAGATTATGAAAATATCAAAAGATGAACGAGTTGATATTAGAAATATGTTAGTAGGAATGTCCAAAAAGGTGTACAAGGAGATGGTCAAAGAAATGGACAAAATTGCATCGCAAGATTAGCCATCTCAACAACAACGTGCTTCAAATGTAATATGTAATCCTTGAATTTTTTGATCATTAGGTACAATAAATAAACAATTTAGCATTAAATATTAGTTTTCAAGTATTTTCTTGCACAAAAGAAAAGAAAATGGAACCTATTCAGCACATAAAACATGATGACAAGGAAGAAAAGGGTTGATATCTAAGTTTATGAGTAGTTGTTACTTCCTTATAACAACTTAACTAGATTTCATTTTTGTATTTTTTAAGTTGTTTTACAAAAATCATCATTGAATGTCTTTAAACAAGTGCTAACATACAAAGAAGAACCATCAGATGAATTGATTGAGATTGGGTTAAATTTAGGTTGTTAGTATATGTTGGCATGTCAAAAATTAATTGTGGAATTTGTAAGCATCTATTGATTTTAATTAGCTCCATCTATAATTAATAGAACAAAAAAATTATTTTATATTAAATATATGATTTGTTATGGGGTATAACACTTGCAGGAAACAAATTATGGAACTATGCCAACATATGAAATCTTGAAAGATGGCATACTACATGGTTTTGAAAGAATGCATATAGTTTATGAGTCAATTGTTGCTATGGAACGTCATTTCTTTTTTATTTACAATGATGTATATTATTTAATATTTCAATTTTCATTATTCTCACCAATGTATATAGACTCATTGCAATTTATTTTTATGTTTGTAGATGGAAGGAGAAGAAGAAGAAAAAAATCACCAATGTGAACAAAACATTCCTGAAAATAACCCAAGTCATGGAAGTAGCTCTAGCAGTAACAGTTGTTCAAGCGAAGAATGATGATCACTATGTTTGGATATCAAATCAAGGAGTTGTATTTTTTGAAGTATTTGTCTTTGAAATCAGACATTTTGTTTAATGTAATGGACATAATGTCCCAATTTAAAGATAAATGGATACCAATAACTGTCCCATTTTGTATGAAAAATACTATCTTATATATATATATATATATATATATATATATATATATATATATATATGTTTTAATTTATTATTTTGTGTCCTCCATTGTCTTTGTGAAATGTAACACCGCTGCTTAAATTTATGGATGATTAAATATTATAATGAAGAGATGCGAAATTTGATGATATGATATAACAAATTAATCCAAACATCACATTCAAATGCACTAATAAAAATTTAATTCATATGAATACTGTTATAAGATATATATGTGTTGATTTTTGATGAATAATGAATTTTAAAAAATCACAATAATTATAATATGATATAACAAATTAATCCAAACATCACATTCAAATGCATTAATAAAAATTTAATTAATATGAATATTGTTATAAGATGTGTCGACTTTTGTCAATAATGAATTTTAAAATCACAATAATCACTATCATGTCAATGTTTTTAAAAAATGAAAACGTAGCGTGGTCGCTGCTTATCAGACACTGATGCCTTTATGATACAAGCGGTACCGATGCTGCACACCTAAATATCACCTTTACAAATACCAATACAAATTAGAAAAGTTGTTGCGTTTTTCTGATACTACACACTGGTGTGTTTCTATAAGTCTATGTATCGGTGCGTTCAGATGACCTATGGGCACCGAAAAAATCCCAAGACCAATTAGAACAGCTCCATGCATTCTATCACCAACACTGCACCCAATGTGGTTTTATACCTTGACGACCTAGTGCATGCACCTTCAACCACCCCGGCCCACCTTGTAGATGACATGCATTGGTGCGTTGACACCTTAGTATCGCACCGATGAAAAAACATCCATAATAACCTCCGGTTGCCCAATTTTTTTAGTTGTGTTGAATTTTCGTTATAGGCTCCGCCAAAACCTCCGTAACTGTAAATGGTTGTTGTATAAAATTCTCTTTTAACAATTTTGGCCAATTTTATAACACTAAAAACCTCCTTTATAACCTCCGCTAGAGGGTCTTTTCCTCGTAGTGCAAACAGTTTTTGCACAGTCTCTTCTCTCCCACAGAGACTTCTCAATAACCAATAGAAAATCACGCATACTTATTGATGGATATTACCAACCCGACCCTTACTTCAGATTTGCTGATGGAGAATCAAGATGGTCTCAAAGTTTAGGAGCAACAGCCTAGGTTATCTATCACCCTGACCGATTACCACTCTGCACCAATGGCATGTGCATCGGTTCAGAAACAAACAATTAGGTAGAGTATGACACAGTCATCAGAATTATGTATGACACCCTCAACCAGGGAAAACATCATATACATATCTGCCTTGATTCCCAGTTAGTAGTGTCGCAGTTAAACCAAACATTCGAGATTTTAGATTCACGTCTATTTAGAAAATACTTGCATGCAAAAAGATTAAGCAGACAATTTTACTACATTACATTCACACATGTACCAAGGAGTCAAAACCAAACAGCTGATCACATAGCTAAAAATATTCTAAATTGGAATGAATCTCAGATAAACCATCATACATAAAAAACAAAAACATAGAAAATATAGATATCTATCAGCATAATATAATCCATAAATATAAATAGGGGGCACACCATGTAGAGCCACAAAAAATATCTCTCGCATATATATATATATATATATATATATCAAAATGTATGTGTTTGAGTACAAAAAATAGTGTCTCTGACCCATAGGTCGGCCCAAAAGATACAAATATAATGTCAAAAAAAATAAGGGGAAGCATCCTCAGAATGGGTACTTTCCCTGTGTACAAAAAATATTCTACGGTGGTGCTCCCCCAGGTGGGGCACATGGACCCACTCCCAAACCTGGTACTAGTACTAGAGCCGTAGTCAATATGGATATTTCCACTCGACGTAAAACTGACCGATAGCCCCTCTCTCGGGCCATCAAGGTCTCCAACCATACATCCTCAAGGTCATCCACAAAGCCTCGAGTAGGCATTCCCTAGGTCAAGCGGTCCACTTGATCCCATGCATCCTCTCAAGCTACCACCTACTCGGTCAACTCAGCTACACGAGCCTTTGCCGCATCAACACGAGCTTTCTCAACAACAACCTCAGCAATAGCCGAGCTGTTACCCTCCACCGAGGAGCCAGCCTCACCAACCGGTGCTCCACCCAGAGGATGTGCAGGAGCTCCTCCCTACCCCTCAAGAGCTCCTCGAGGTCGTTGAATCAACTAACGCCTGACCAACCAAGCCACGGGATGACCGACCTCACCAAAATCTGTGAGAGTAGCCAAAACTATGTCAGTGTCATCATAATACACATATAAACACAAATACTCAAGTAAATGCAGAAAACTCAAAGACATACCTATTGGCCCCCAAGCATATCCAGCAGGAAGGCCCATGTCTAGATCTCCCTGGAAATCCATCCCTGCATAAGGGAATGGCAGGAACATCTAAGGGTTGGCCTCAAACCAAGCCTCTGTGGTAGCGTTCCAATAACGCCCCACTCTAAACCCACCTCCTCAAGGCATCACGGGTGTCCACCTCATCATGGGAGGCTCCTCTGGCCCCCTAACAGGCACCACCACCGTAGGTCTCAATAGCACCACCTGCTCATACATGATGTTGCATAGGATTTTGGCATAGGTAAATAGCTTCGATCCATCCCGGACATTGGAAAGTTGTGCCAACATCCCATCGTAATATAAATGAGCAAGGTCAAAGAAGTGCCCAACCCTCAGCCGACACATGACACCGATCTGCGGACTGGATGCCCGATGAGGATGAGATGGCCCTACCAATCTCACAATGGCCGCTAAAGCACACCACTTGGCAAATTCTATCACTATATCAATGGCTATACACCCCTCCATAATGGGCGCCCTGCCACAATGATGCTCCCAGAACCGCTCAAGATCCACCCTCCTAGAGGGAAGTGGAAATCGAAGCGCCTCACCCTGAGGCAGCAGCCTGATCAAAAAATAGATATCTATCTCTGTATGGATAGTAATGTTGCACCCATGTAGCACATAAACCTTGTGCCGCCTATTCCAGTGTCGGATCAGGTTGTGCAAAATTCGATCCTATCATCGAAGAAGGTCATTCTCTAGAAATTTGAGGAGACCCCATCGTGCCAACTGCTGTCACATGTGACTAGCAGTAGCTAAGGTAGCACGGAGCTTGGGCCAATCCCTTTCCCTCCACAACATCCTATCATCAAAACAGGAACACATCAGCAGCACGAAAAACACCAAAAAACAGAAAAACATTTCCAAAAATTTTGGCAAAAATAGCTTCGGCTCTTCACCCGCTTGTTCCTCAGACAGGCGCAAGGAGGGTGAATCTTTCATTCTCATAGATGCACCAAAGGCACACCTAAGTCTAGCACAGGTGTGCTAAATGTGCGCAAAACCCAATTTTTGTGCACAAGAGGTGCGCTTGTATCTTGACCGCACGCGTGGTCAAGGTAAAATTTGACCTAGAATCTGTACAAACCGATCTTGTATGGACCCCTACACTAGTACACTGAAAAAAAAAAAATTTCAAGATTTCATGGAGCTTACCTAGCTAAAAAATCGCTAAACCTGGGCGCTCAGGCTAACCGCAACTGTAAGAACTGCTCCGCAAAAGCCTCTGACCTCTCAATACTCAACAGACACAAATAAACCAAATTAAGCCATATTCGCCTATAAGTCTCCCTTTTCAGAAACATTAGAGGACCATAATGAGAGTTCAGAAGGCCCAATCTTCGGACTGAAAGCAACACTATGACCAGTGCTCCATAATGCCTTAGCATAGTGCCACACATTCGCACCCCCGAAAAAATAAATTTTCAGCACCTGCAGGTATGCCCTTCTCATCTTCTTTTTTAAACACATGTCTTTCAAATAAATATTTGAATAAAGAAGATGCTTTCACTTGGGGTATTTGTTTTTGTAGGTAGTATGAAAACCAACCGCAGCTCGATCCAATGAAAGTTCCAAGAGCGGGTATCATTCTACCCCCAACATGATAGAGTCCCAAAAAAACTATGCATATCCTGACATCATTTCTCCATCAGAAATCACCCATAGGTTCCACACACCCGACCATGTTTATCATCACATCACCTTGCACATGATAAGCATCCTCGTTGGTTGGTAGAGCCTCCCCTCCATGGCACTTTTCACCCAAAGTAGACCATATATCACAACAAAAGTGATGCCATGGCCATACCACTATAGTCCAGCAAGCACCTCATGCCCATTCACTTGCCACGCATTAGGTCAAGTTTTACCATATCAAAATAAAACGCCTTTCACGGATGACCACATTGTGTAAGCAGATTAAAAGCGCACTATCGCGCCTAGCATTTAGCCTACCATACCTCCATCAGAATAACCTATCTATGACATTTTTTCATCTGCTTCATCAACCTCACACATGAGACCAACCAATGGGGCCCCCACCCTCAAAAAACACCTTCCTCACATCATCAGTGAGTGAACACTCTCATGTTTTGCAACACCATCTCTGTTTTTTGTGCAAACCAAACCCCATTATTTTATTCTTTTGGTAAGTGTACAAAGACCGCAAACGGCGCACTATGTCCCCCACCCACCCATTCATGTTTCTCCCATAGCAGTAGTCTATGGCTGGCCTTGGTCGGATTATCACACCCTTATGGAAAAGCCAACATTCATAACCATTTTATACCCACCCTATAATTCCTACCGACTCCAGGGATTTCCCCATAAGAAATAGTTATGACTGCTGCCAAGCTGCTTTTTATACTCTGACCTAGGGCCACTAAATCCCCATCATCAGTTTTCAATCACCCCTTGCCATCATGCCTATGTTAAACCCATCACATCCAGGATCTTGATCCTCCATATCAGTGGCTCCCTCGTTTGGTTTAGGCTTCCCTTTTGTCGACATCAATACCTTTTTTCCAAAAGGAAGCAGTACCTTGGATCACCCCTCTCCACAAAAAGGCCATCCTCGGGTGGCACTGTGGGAGACATCATTGCCCACAGATGTCATCGATCCTCCTGACATTCGAGTTCAAGACAAGCTTTCATGTCAATATGGTATTGTACCTTACAACCATTTCACTTTGATCAAATTCCGTTGAAGACCCATTCCTTTATACCATTTCTTGCAAGGATCCCACAGGACATGGTCGCTCTTCGACCTAGTGCAGGGTGTCTCCAACTCCAAGCTACACACAAGGCTCTCTCTCTCCACACAGTACACAAAATATAAACTATCATGTATTTCGGCTATACATTTCTTCCTAGACCTCAGACATTAGGGGGCAACTATTATCACCGGAAAATTGGACAAGAAAAGATGAAATTATTTAATGTCAGGAATAAGGATTTACAGGGCTGAGAGACATTAGAGAATCTAAATTATTTAAAAATATCTAAGGTCTGAAAGGAAAAATCAAATTGCACACATAAGGAACCAGTTAAATGCGCCTTTGTGCGCATAATTCTTCAATAAGCATGCCTTTGCGCGGATTTTCCTCAAAAATCCATGCGGTCTTGAGAGTGGTTGAAGTCAATTTTCGGACCCCAAGGCACACTCTAGGACTTTGATCCCACACTTGAGGCTGCCTAAGGATAGCCACCCAAGCCTCCTTAGGACCTCAAAGGAGCACACAATGGAATATATGTGGCACAAAATGTAATCACCCTCCTCTCTTGGGTCACCATCCACAATGTACCAAGAGAGGGAAGGAGGATTTGAATTCTTGTATAAAAGGCCAGCAAGAGATGAAAATATGAGAACACATTTTTATGCTGGCCAGAATTTCCCCAAGCAATACCAGCAGTGTGTGATCTAGAGCACAGATAGAGGGCACTCAGTTGTTACCCATCCAACAACTCCAATCCAGCATATTAGAGAGAGGGAGACCTTGGGCCAAGGCAGCTCGTAAGTAAAGACATCCTTGCATCGGGACTTGGAGCTCCATAGTTCCAAGGGCCACTTGGCAAGTGGGTTAAAATTTCATCCTCATTTCCTACCAACATTCAATAAGAGGGGACGCAAGCACCGCCCTTTGCATTATTGAAGTTGTTTGACTCTATTTAGAGCTTTTGTTTTATTTGTTTTAGTTTTAATTTATTTTTTATGTTTGAATATGCATGATATTTCTATATCTGGTATGTTTATGTCTTATCATGTTCCACTAACTTTCTTAATTCCATCTATTTTCTTCCTGTGACCAATAACTTAAGAGGGAAAAACCACCCCTCTTAAGAAAGTGTGATTTGGTACATTCGTGCGCCAAACAAACTAACACAAATACCATGGGTGAATTCCACTTTCCATTCAGATCATTCCTCCCCCCTTAAGAAGCAATGGTCCCCATTGCATGAAGTTCCCTCCTCATAAGCCTTTATTGAATATGAAGAGTCATTGAAGAGAAGGGTTTTTTGTGATTAACACATAACCGCGATGAACACAGATTCGAGGATAGAGATACCCTATAATGATTGTGACCAATTGTTATACTAAGAGTGTGTAGCCTAGAAAATGGGCTTTGATGAATCATGGGTTTGTGTATGACCCATAACCATGACAAACGAAGATCCAAGGATAGAGATGCCTTGTAATGCCTGTGACCAAATGTTATAATAACAGTGTGCGACCTAGAAAATGGACTTCGATGATAAGGGTTTTGTGTGGTTAACCCATAACCCTCGATTTGTGGGTGACCGATAACCATGATGGTGGCTTGTCTGGTAGATTCTCCTATCCAATGAGATGTTGTAAATACTTATTTCACATTATAGACCTCTTGTTGCAACTTTGTTGATAAATTCTGCTACATGTGATGAAATCAAATTTTGTCAAAGACCCATTTGAGGTACTGAAGATATATTTCCATTGATATAAGACACTTGAATTTTAATTACCTATGGAGTGATAAAATTATTCTAGAAACTCATGGTGCGAACGACCGCACAATGTTCCAAACATGTGTAACTTCAATTGCTCATATCGCTCAAACTGGGAAACAAAATCAAATTCCATAAAAACCCCATTTAAGATAACATAAAATAGTTTCAAATGAGATATTTTTAAATTTATAAAATTCTATGTAGATTTCATATAAATTTCATGAAGTTTGGTGAATATTCCTGCAAAAAATTGAAACTAAAATATTGTTCAAACCCTCATTCCCATGGAGCCATAACCTGAATCTGATACCACTAATCCAGATCTTGCAAGGAGGCCCCCTAGATCTAAAATATTTGAATTCCAGAAGAAAATAGGAGAAAACACAGTAAACCAAACCACAAATATTTTTTTGAATTAGAACCAAGAATAAATATAAAAACTACATTGTGGTGGACAATTTGTCCTTTTACAAAATGTGAATTGTTACTTATAACCTTTTTTTAGTTAGAATAACATGGGTAAATACTATGGGTGAATGAATACCATAGGTATATTCCACTTGCCATTGGTAAATTCCATGGGTGGATGAATGTCATGGGTGGATAAATACCATAGGTGAATGAATACCATGGGTCTATGCCACTTACAATACCATCGGTGCATAAATACTATGGGTGGATAAATATCGTGGGCGGATTAGTAAGAAAGGCTTATTATTCCCATGGAGAGTTTGAATCCTTAATAGATCATTGCTCACCTTTTTCTAGAACTTGGTTCATCATGACACATGGCTATATATGTTAACACACTTTCAACAAACGACTTCCACACACATCTCAGACCATGTCCATGAGTGGCAAAAACATAGTAGCCTTTGTAAGGTGAACGTAAAAGAATACCTCCACATCGATTTATTTTTTAAATCTATTTTTCAAAAAATCACAAAATATGTGGCCACAACTATGCCACAAACAAAGGAAGAGGTAATTAGTAAAGCCCAACAGTTTGATATTATCTACACACATTCAGGGTACCTTTAATTTGTACTCCTGATGCTCCCTTATTATAGTTTCTGGTCAATTTAATTGTCTTAAATTGATTACATAAATTATCAACCAGAGTTGGTAAACTTGTGAAGTGCAAGTGCACAATATATGCTAGAAGCCTCTTTTATTCATTTAGATTATTGGTGTGATGATTGGATTTGTAGAGATTACTCTAAGGATGTTTTTATTCTTATGTTCGTAATGAAATTGATAAATTTAAATTACAAATAAGTTCTAAAAAAAATCAACATGCTTTCTACTCTGTAAAAATTAAAACAAACTTTCTCTATCTTATGAAGAAATCTTAACTAATTTATTTGTTAGTCTCTAAAAAAAATTATTCTCTAACAGTCTTGTGCATGAAGATAAAATCGAATTCTAGAAAAGGGAATTTATAAATTTTTATGTTTTTGAAATGAAATGTTATGACAATGAAACTTGTAAAGAAATCACTATAGCTCTTGAAAATAAATCACTCATGAACAGAAAATAACACACTCATATTCTAAAAGGAAATCACTTAATCACTACTATTGCATAAACAAATCACTCATGCTCTTGAAATAAACCACTCATAAACTTGTAAAAATACTCTAAAATAAATCACTGCTCCTCTAGAAGTAAAACTATGAATCCTCTGCAATTTGACAATTTGAGAGGAAATATTGATGAATCTACATCAAATTATAAAAGAAGACTTATAAAAGCATCTACATCAAATAAAAAATTGAATTCTGGAATTGAATACAACAAATGACAAATTGGAATTTTTGAAACAACTACGGAAAATGAAAAATTGAAAATTTGAAAATAACTACATCAAATGATAAAATTAAAACATGAAAAAAAACTACATTAAAATTCTGGTTTTCAAGCTCCTGTGGTTATCAATTGATTAAGAGGAATTTGGATTTTCCATAGTTTTAGAGAATATTTGTCGACGTTTTGAATCCCAATGGGGATCCATCTTCAAGACGAATGAATCAGAACCTTCACTGTTTGCAGGGGCCCTCCACAAAAATGTGGTCTTAAAGGTTTGCTCCAACAGTTAGATGTGCATAAATTATTCAAGGTAATTCTTCATGAAAAAAAAATGAGAAACAGAGTTTTAAAACTTCACAACATGCTTCAAAAAATTAACCTCTCCTCTTTGTTTCAATGGAGTGTTTATATAGCGGTTACAATGTAACTTCATGGAGATTCATATGGCTAAAGATCAAAACTGAATGGACACCTATTTGACATGAATTTGATGAAGCATGGTCCATTCCAACCTCTTTTTTCTTGAATAGGTGTTTATTGACACATTGATGCAATGTTTTCTCACGCAACTGCAAAATAGGGATCCAAAGAACCTGAAATATCTCCCAAATGGTAATGAATTCAGGAAAATTTCTCATAAAGAACTTAATTGGGCTTGTGCTGAACAAAACCCATGTTTTTTTATTTTTGCGAGATTCGCTTTAGTTTGCTCAAAAAACGCATTTAAAGTTTACTGGTCAAAACTGTTGTGATTTTCCCTTCATCTTTACCTGGAGGTCCACATGTGTGAGCTGGGTGGAATTTGACCAACAGCAATCCATATTGGAACTTCTAGAAACAATTTCCATGTGTTGGATTTCAGTCTAGAGTGGTGCTACTACCTCAACCATAGAGACAGCTGCGGAAACTGTAGAAACTTGAACTGTCAAACTATCATTATTAAAACCATGCATAATTCTCTTTAATTCGTTAAAAATAATATAAATAATAATAATAAACCATGTAAACATGTAAGCATGTAAGTATGAATTTGGTGCGTTTATGAAGAAATGTGGTTAAGAATGATGACAATGGCTGAATGGAATGATGCTAAAATGAATGGTTTCATCAACAAAATTATGACAAATTGGAGGCTCAACATTCCCCCACACCGGATATTTTGCATGTCCTCATGCAAATAAAGCATTGCAAAGTTTCATAATCCAACTGGTTGCTTGTGTTTCCTTATTCCGTCATTTCAACTAAATCCTTGACCAAAGCTCCAAGAGATGAATGTTGACCCTTTATCTCAATAATATGCACTTTTCTCCAACCCTTCATTATTTATTATATGCATCATGTGTGAAAAGAAAGGATTCCCACATAGTAGCATATCCAAGTACTTGTCACAATTTTAATTGTGCTCAAATTTTTCAAGCCTTTGTAGAGTACCATATTGTGAAGAACACATCAAGACTTTTACTTCGTCTATAGAATGTGCTTTTCATCCTTGTGGAGTTTATCCCATTAGTATGGCTGGAAATGATCATATATTTCAGCCCATAATGATTGTCTTCTTATCTTCCATGCATAACAACCAGTCATATTTCAACAATGTTATCAAATACTTTCTTCACGAACTCACAAACTAATGAATGAAGAAGACTTTCCAATGTGAAGTGATTTCAAGAGTGTGTGAACAAAGCCTTGTTGCAATCTTCTTCTTGTGGCTTTATACTCATCATTTCTTGGCTTCCATTAAAAATCTAAATATGAGAAATATGACACATAATTTAAGTGCTCCATGTACTTTTTTATCATGTGCTACAAACATGTACCATGAAGTCAAGTTTTTATATTTGTAAAATATTTCTTTTTCTCAAGAACGTCATGTTGACGAACCATTAAGGAAAGCATGGATTAACAAGAAGAGAAAGTTTAAACAAGAGAGTGATGAAAGCATAGAAAAACACCATTATGACCATGGAAAACAATGAGATGATTGCATGGGTGGCAAGAATTTTTTGATAAAGAATTAATCATAACTTGTGGGATTAGTTGTTAAAAGGCATGACAAAACATAATGGAAGAAAAAATGGAACTACTTTGTTTACAATAGATTTTGATCAAAATTTCTAGAATTTTTAACAATTTAAAAAGTTTAAGGCTAGTTTTACTTCAACTTTACCTTTTGGAATTGGACAAGAGAACATGATCTGATGGATTATTTGGTAATATTCTCCATGATGCATTGACCTCCACTTTCACCTTGCTCCACAATTGTATATTTTTCATGTAGCATATTTTTTTTCCGGTTTCTCTCAAATGGTAAATCGGATTCTCTTGAAATTTTTTAAGGTTGTTACTTCTGATATTATGCATCTTCCCACAAAAAATCTAAGCCACTGGGTGCACGGATCTTGACCAAAATGAGCAATGGATGTATGTTAAAGTGGCCAATATCTTAAAAAATACACACTAAAATTTTATGTGTTTGTTTACCCTGCCTCAATGTATTTAACATAAAAATTTTAGGCCCAACGGATGCATGGTTTGAAAGTTATGATCAAATCAATTTCTACCCTATTTCCCGTTTCACGATGCCCAACATGGCAACAAAAACATTTGCCACGAACTCATTGTAAGGCAAAATTGAGTGATTCAAAAGGGAAACTGTGTATTTTTACATTTTCTACCACCATATACATTTAGAATCCCATTTTGATGAAGAAAAGGTGGTGTTGTGAAAAAATAACGAAATCTATCCTAATCTGTCCAAAATGGTGAAAAATGAAAATCCACCTTTAAAACCCACTGAAAAGTCCTGGAAAATTACACTTTTTTTAAAAACTTTTGGTGTCTTACTCAATTTATCATATTCTGAGAAAATCTAGAAGCTCATAATTTTTTATTTTTTCTCTAATCTCTTGCAATATTTGTGCCAAAACTACCTCTATAACAATTTGCTACAGCAAAAACAGGTTGCTACAACAATACCTGTAGAAAGTGAAACTTTCTGTAGTTGTTACAAAAAATGTCAATTTTTGCATAAAAATATTTTCTCTGATTTTGAGCTGCTGATTTGAATTGTGTACTTCATGCTTAAGTAGAAACCATGAAACATATTGCATATTCACTGAAATAGGTCCAAATTTATTATTTTTTATGAAAATGAAAATGAATGAAAAAGTGTTGTAATGGTGTCATCATGTTGTTGTTGAATGAAAAAAAAAATGATGAACATGCTGCTACAAGAAGCCAATAAAATGTACTGGTGCAAGTTTTTGTTGATTCCATAAAACTATTAGTCTTCATCAAAGCCAAAATTCATGGTACAATTCTTACCATACGAAATTTGAATGCGTTGAAGTCAAGCAAGGGAAGAAATCATTAGATTACCGATCAATGATGAAAATTGTTAACCAATGCGAGACAACTCACCAATAATGTAAATGAGTGTCAAGGTACCTGAGTGCATCTTGATAGGGATGAATGAATGTGTTGAAGTCAAGTCACCTGCAATATTTGAAAATCAAGAGACATTTTTGTATTCTCATTGTTTTTTGACGAGGAGGCTTGCCATTGATGTATGCAAGTTCCAAGGCACTCCAAATAATCTATGATATTGATCCCAGCTAAGGTGTTGAGGTCGATGGGACAAGATCTATTAGAAGGAGGACCTTAAGGAATTCCACATCATCCAACTCAAGCATAGAACCAAAAATAATTTGAAGAACCATCATAAAATATTGAAACCATCATGAAATTGCAGAACTTATTGTGAACTTTGCTTGCCAATTGCCTGGTTTTCAAGAAAATCACATGTCCAGTTGCACCACCAAGCTGGTTTTCACAATAGGACTTATTTTTCTCTTTACTTTTTACTTTTATTTTTTATATGTCCTACTCTACTTGAAAAATAAATCTTGTTCAAGTATATGAATACTTCCAATGGAACCATGTCTGTAAAGGGATGATAGATAAACTCATATGCAGGTTTAAAATATACTCTTTGATATGTACGAGTATATGAGAGACCAATTGCCTTGATTGAGATGATATCAGAAGATACTGAAGAATTGAGCATTGGGATCCAATGACTGCCCGGAACCAAGATTGAATAAAATCTTGTGTTCCTTGGCTTCCTACTATCATTTCATGCATGTCTTCAGAGATGTGATCTTCATTCATAGAATCTAGTGATAGGCATGCAAGAAACTTTTCAATCTCAGGTTCCAACAATTGCTCTTTGTCAACAGACATTCATGATTCTTGGACCTTATCTTAATATTCTTCTTCTGGTTGTTGTTATTCAATGGTAGCTGGTGAATTATTTTGAAATACCTCAAAATTGTAAGTGGATTGAGGTGTTTTATTGTTGGGGAGTCAAAATGGTTGTGCAGGTAGTGGAGTGGGAATGGATCTTTGGGGTGCTTGTGTTGTTGGTAATAGGAAAGGTTGGATTGAGGTCGATTGATGGTGAAATTGATGTTGTGGTGGAAGTGAATGGTATTGATAACAATGATATCAGTATTGAGGATAGAGAGGGAAATATTGAGGATATGGTCGATTTTATTTGTAGGGCCTTTGCCAACTTTGTTTCCAAGGTTGGTTTTGAGGTTGGGATTAAGATGTCCAAGGTTTCCAAGGAAAGGGTGTTTGCCAATTACTTTGATATTGTTTCAAATAAACTTGAAGCTGTTCATAAGGATATTGCATCATATTGGGTTGATGAGGCTGCCATGGTTGCCTTGGATCTACATAACAAAGTTTCTCTTTTGCTTGATTCACTCCATTATACTTATGGTAAACTACCTTCAACCCTGTAATGATGGGCAATATTTAGTAGTATGTGATCCTGCACAAATTTTACAAATTTTAATGTTATCAAGTGGACATTTATGCAAAAAATGTTTCTTTGTACATTTAGGGAAAAATAAAGCAATATTTCCAACTTTTTTCTTGTTTTGCATTCTTAGCATGTCATTTTGTTCATTTAAATTACCAAGAATGTTTAGCAAATTTTTAAGTTCAGTTTGACTTACCAATCCTAATGTCCACTTACTTACTCTTGCCATAAATAGATCTTGAGAGGATATTACATTCTTTGTTTTCCCTCTTGATATGTTCTTTCACATTTCACAAATATATTGAAATGATAATTGATAGACATCTACTTTTCCCATCAGACTAAGAAGGTCAATCAATTCATCCTTTAGAGAATTTAGTAGGATAGTTTTTAATGTGTCTGATCCTAAACTATGCAATTTTTATATTTTGATATTACAAGTAAATCTCTCCACTAAATCTTCTAGGCTTTCATCCTCTTTTTGGTTCATCTTAAAGACTTCATTTCTAAGGTCATGGTGTATGCAATAATCTTTATATTTTTCCAAAAATACTCATTTCATATCATCCCGTGTCCTTATAGAATTTGTTCCTAAAGTCATGAACCATCTAAGAGCTTTATCCTTCAATTTTTCCAGAAACAAATTCAATTTTTGAATGTGTAATGAGTAGCCATAAGATCTACAAATTATTTCAAATTCAAAAAGAAAGGTTTATGGATCTTCTGATCTCATACCTTTGAAAATATGAAGTATATATGGAAGGATTCTCCTCATATGACCACTGAAATTATTTTATTGAATGGGAAATCCAAAAGGATCTTCCTCATTTTCATCATCTTTTTCCATTTCTTCAACCTCCTTTATCACATCTTCTTCTACCTGCAAAAATAAGAATTCAAGTTGTGGATGTGTGGCTCTTACTGCACCACATGATATAGTGGGTGTGGTAGGTGATTGAAGTTTTTTTTTTTAATGAAAATAAAAAGGCTCCTATTTACACTTCCCCAGAAACAGCGCCAAAATATTTGGTTAATTTAATTGTTTTAAATTGATTACATAAATTATCAACCGAAATTGGTAAACTTGTGAAGTGCAAGTGCACAATATATGCTAGAAGCCCATTTTATTCATCTATTTTATTGGTGTGATGATTGGATTTGTAGAGATTACTTCTAAGGATATTTTTATTCCTATGTTCCTAATGAAATTGATAAATTTAAATTACAACTAAGTTCTAAAAAAATCAACATGATTTCTACTCTATAAAAACTAAAACAAAATTTCTCTATCTTATGAATGAATCTTAACTAATTTATTTATTAGTCTCTAAAAATTCTTATTCTCTAACAGTCTTGCGCATGAAGATAAAATTTAATTCTAGAGAAGGGAATTTATACATATTTATGTTTTTGAAATGCAATGTTATGACGATGAAACTTGTAAACAAATCACTATAGCTCTTGAAAATAGATCACTCATGAAGGGAAAAGAACACACTCGTATGCTAAAAGGAAATCACTCAATCACTACTCTCTTGAAAATAAATCACTCATGCTCTTGAAATAAACCACTCATGAACTTGTAAAATTACTCTAAAATAAATCACTGTTGCTCTAGAAGTAAAATTATGAATCCTCTGCAATTTGACAATTTGAAATGAAAGATTCATGAATATACATCAAATGATAAAATAAGACTTATGAAAGCATCAACATCAAATAACAAAATGAAATTCTAGAAATAACTACAACAAATGACAAATTGGAATTCTGGAAACAACTACGGAATGAAAAATTGAAATTCTGAAAATAACTACATCAAATGATAAAATGAAAACATGAAAACAACTACATTAAAAACATAAAATGCAGAACCTCCACTGTTTGTAGGGGCCCTCCAGAAATAGGTGGTCTCAAAGCTTTACTCCAACAGTTAGTTGTGCATCAATTTTCTTCAAGGTACTTCTTCATTAAAAAGGAATGAGAAGAAAAGTTTTAAAACTTCACAATATGCTTCAGAAAATTAACCTCTCTTTGTTTCAATGGAGTGTTTATATAGGGGTTGCAATGTAACTTCATGGAGATTCATATGGTTAAATATCAAAACTGAATTGACACATATTTTCCACAAATTTGATGAAGCACAATCCATTCCAACCTATGTTTGCTTGACTGGGCATTTATTGACACATGGGCACAATGTTTGCTCACGCAACTGCAAAATAGGGCTCCAAAGAACCTAAAATATTTTCCAAATGGTAATGAATTTAGGAAAACCACTCAATAATAAATTAATTGGGCATGTGCTGAACAAAACCCATGTTTTATTTTTTTGATATCCGCTTTAGTTTTCTGAGAAAATGCGTTTGAAGTTGACTAGTCAAAACTGCTGCGATTTTCCCTTGATATTTCCCTGGAGATGTGTAAGCTAGGTGGAATTTGACCAAAAAAAATCCATATTGGAGCTTTTATAAACAATCTCCATGTGTTGGATTTCAATCTATAGTAGTGCTACTACCTCAACCATGGAGACAGCTGTGAAAACTATAGAAACTTGAACTGTTAAACTATCATTAGTAAAACCATGCATAATTCTCTTTAACTCATTAAAAATAATAAAAATAATAATAATAAACCAGGATGTGAAAATCCTACAATGCTTTTGTTCTTCCTTTCCACAACCCCATTCTATTGCGGGTTATGACGTGTTATCAACTTTCTTCAAATGACTTCTGATGCACATAAGTTCTTGAATTCATTAGCACATATTTTCCACTATTGTCGCTCATAAGAGCCTTCAATTTATTGCATGTGTCTTTTTCAACAAGTTCTTTCAGCGCACAAAATTTTTAGAATGTCTTGTCTTTCTTCTACATGGATAATATCCAACACTTTCATGAAAAATCATCTATAAAAATCACATAAAACATGTGGTTTTGCATGGAGGCTGTCGAGAATGGTCACACACACACCTCAATGAAATATTTCAAGGATTGCTTTCGCTTGACTATCCTTATCATGAAAATTGGCCTTGGTGTACTTCCCCAATGTACACCCTTGCATGTATCATGCTACTCAAGCACATCCTTTTGAATTCTTGTAGTAATATGTTGCATGATCTTCAAATCTCCCTGGTGTAGATGGCCCAATATTCTATGCCATAACTAACCAATGTCTCAGTTCTCCACTTTCACTGTTTTCATGCTCAAGGAAACACCATCTTCTACATCCAATTTGTATAGTTTCTTTACCCAAACCTCACTCTTCTTCACCTGTGTCATGGCTATGTGACGAAGGAATGCTTTTCCTTTGCTAAATATCACATCATAGCCATAGTCTTCAAACATAGCAACTGCAACTAATTTATTCTTCAAACCAAGAACATACATGACATATTTTAATGTGAGAGGATAACCAGACTCCCTCTAAAATGAAACAATACCGATGTTGGTCATGCTATACCTCCCATCATCTACCATCTTTATGTGAATCTTGAGGTCCTTTTCCTCCAAGTCGCTAAAGAACTATTTGTGTCCAATCATATAGAATGAGGCTCTACTATCCATGTACAACAAAAAACCCATCATCGATGGCACCATGCATGTAATGAGGGTGAAATAAAACTAGAATTGTGAATTAATAAATTTATGTGCCACTCCTCCTGAGGGATTATTTCCTACCTTCTTGTGTGGACACTTTGTGGCGTAATGTCCTAGCTCGTGACAATGAAAAAATTTAATCTTCAACATGTCCTTCTTCTTTCCTACCTTACTAGAATCTGATTTGGAATGGGGTGATTTCCCTTTCCCTTTCTTTTCCTTTCCAGCCAAGGAACAATTCTCCTCATCTTCAATATTTTATGAGGATCCATCTTTGGTGTTCCACCGAATCTCTTCTAGCACCAAGTTGGACCACAATCATTCCCACTCTGGTAGCTTCTCCCTCCCATTCACCAAATATTTATAGTTGTGCAAATATTGCGAAGGCCTAGAAGTACTAGGATCACCATATCATCCTCAAAAACTATAACACCAACACTTCCAAGCTCATCCCAACATTGGGTGAACTTTGTCAAGTACTGTGGTATTGTTTCACCCTTCTCCATCTTGATTTTTTTGAGCTTTTCATTTAGTGTTAGCTTCCTATGGTCATTTTTATCTTGAAACAAATATGTTAAGGCCTTCCATATAGCATACAAAGTTTCCTTCCCATGGAGGTTCAAGAAAATATGATCTCGAACATCTTCCAACAGAACTCTTCTTGCCTTTGCTACATTCTTCTTCCAGGCCACCAGATCTTGAGCATCTATTGATGCAGGATTAATAACATCATTGTCTATGAGATCATTCAGATTGTTTTCTTTCAAAAATTCTTCCATCCTATCCTTCCAAGATATGTAATTTGAACTACCCTCAAGGGCATACTCAAGTCTCAATCCAGAGAAAGACATCTCGATCTTGCTACTATTCCTGAAGAGTAGATCTACAAATTTGATTCACCTGCATAGAAAAAAATCATATTCTTCTCTTCTATAGTTATTCTTGCTTTGATACCATATAGAAAATCCATGTAGATTCAAACAGAATTGTAATATGATAAAAAAAAATACTTGAATCTACTCTCCAATTGCGGAAACTAAATAAGATCGTGAAATCACAAAACATGAAAGAGAAATAATTTCAATCACATAGTACACAATAATTTCCTCAGTAAATCCTTAGTTAAAAACCTCACTATATGTATACTGCATAAGTCAAAAAATATGAGAATATTACAATGCTTTTCTCCAATCTAAGAAAACTCTACACTATCTTTATCTATCTCATTGATTCCTAGATAAGCTTGGTTCAATACTTAACCAATTTTATGCCCTCCAAGATCCCTATTTCCTTAAATTTTTGTTGGCAATATGATGCAGAGTGTTGTCCTTGATGGCAACCCACTTGATAGAGTGTTTTCCTTGAATGGAAACCCACTTGATGAAGATGATGGAAACCTACTTGATGAAGTTGTGCTTGATAGAATATGTCTTGATGAACTTGTTAAATGATGTAAATCTGATGTATCTACAGTGAGTACAGAAGGTAATGAAGAAATGAATTTAGTATGTGCTAGATCTATGATGAAAAGAGTATGTCTCAAGGCATACGCGGATTTGTCTAGGATAAGTCGCGTATGCACGCGGGAAATAACGTGCCAAGTTGCGTATGGGAAAAAGCGCTCATAAAGTACAAAACCAGGGGTAACCACCATGGTATTGACCCATTGTATTGAGTAATGATTCGTCTATATGACCCTGTCCAGGAATACCATCGGAAGTAATGTGGTTTTGGCTCATGGTATTGAAAAAGGGTAAACCTATATAAGGAGAAGAAATTCATTGTGCAAATGATGAGTATGGGTGCAAGATGTCTGAGCTTGAATGAATACTTCTATCTGAAGTATATTTGAATGGAAAGGGTTACAGTTGAATGATAGATCTGAATGTATGATGCACCAATGAAGAAATGATGAAGAATGGAATCTAGATCTGGAATGTATTTGTATCTGTTAGATCTGTTTATGGAATGATTAGATCTGAGATGAGGTGAACATCTGTCTGATGTAAAGGGTAAAATCTGTGTGATGTATCTGTTTTGAAGAATTGCAATAACCTAAATGTCTGAAGAACCATACGCTAGTTCGCCGCAGTGGAAGCGCGTATATACGCGGCTTTGCTGAAGATAAAGTGCATATGCGCAGTGAAATTATCTCTGTAATATGTACAGAAGTATATGCGGGTTTGTATGCATGAAAGCACGTATATACGCGGGATCAGAAAAAGGAAAGCGCGTATGAAAACTAGGGTTTTGCTGAAGTATGAAGGGTGAAATGTCTGATCTATTCTGCTGTGTTACTGCTATCTGTATTCTACAGTTCTGGGTTTTCTGAATTGATAAGTATCATTTTTGATGTATGATTGAGCTTAAATGTGTGGAGTGGATCCAGTCTGAAAATATGATGAAACGAGGCCTGCAAGTTGTGCTCTATTGAAGTTGTTTGGATCCAGTGTGAAAATTGATGAAACGTGGTCCATAGAGGTGCTGAGGGTTGTAGCCTTTAGTCAGGGGGTTGTAGGTCCCTTCCAGGAGAGTCTGGTAAACGAGAGCAGGGGGTTGGTGCTCCCTTCCAGGAGAGTCTGGTAAATGAGAGCAGGGGGTTGGTGCTCCCTTCCAGGAGAGGCTGGTAAACGAGCGTAGGTGGGTGCCTGCGTACTGGTATGAGTCTGCGCCAGTACATATGTTGTAATATGTTTTCTCTATAATAAAATATTGAAGGCTGAGCAACGGCAGTGGTGGTTTTCTCCCGACTTGGGTTTCCACCTAAAATCCTGGTGTTCATGTGTGATGCTTATATGTGATGATTTATTCTGTTATTACTGCACATGTTTACTGTTAACTAAACATCAGAAGAATGAATGTTGCATAGATCTAAGTAAAGATTTAATTACATAATATGATCTCTGTGTATACGCGAGTTTAATGAAGGAGATCCGCGTTTATACGCTAGTTGGCTTCAGCAAAGTAGCGTATGGGTTTTGAAGTAAGAAAAAGTAAAAGTTTTGAGTAAGTCCTAAATACTGATTCACCCCCCCCCTCTCAGTATTTTTCCCAACAATTTTTTCCTTGGGTAATTAGGCCATATTAATTAGGTAAATTCCAAATCCATACTGCGCAATCCATTAGGGGCCTTCCTATGACTACATGCACCACCTATACAATTTGGATTATTATATAATTGATAGTACACTGCTCTTGAACACCAATCTCAACTAGGTCTTTCTCATAATTTACATGCATGAGTTATTTATGAGTGAATCATGTGTTATTTGATTTATCACTATATGTGGTTCAAGTTCAAGTCCAAGTTCCACTCTTTTACCTCTCACTAGTTCCTCCATTAGTTAGAACAAGTTAAAATGATTTTAACTCAGATAAACTCGACAAAGGATCCTATTTTGTAGGAGACACTCTATATGACTCAAGTTAGACCCCCAACTCGAATTAATTGAACCAACTAAGTCCTAATAACTTACTTAACACATACAAGTTCTATTGTGATGTGGAATTACAATTTTATTCTAATTTAATTCAAGTGAAAATTAAATTAGAATCCTTTCTTGGTGTCATTTACAACAAATTCATTCTAACTAACTTACATGACCCAATTTGGGGAGAAAGTTCTGACGTGTTGTTATTCACATTTATCTATGTAATTAAATGTTTCATAAATTTTTATTCACATTTTTATTTTTATTTTTATTAAAGTTCCTAGGTGTTATTATTCACATTTATGGAAATAATTAAACATTTCATATATTTTTATTAAAAATTAAATATTTTATAATAATAATAAAATTACTTAAAATAATTTATAGTTAATAATTAAACATTTAAATTTTAGTGAAATATGGATAGAGTTTTTAATAATTCATATTCCTTGCTTTGCTAAATTTATAAATATATCTTAACATTTACTTAAATTAATTATAAATTTAATACATAAACTTGTTGATATTTAAGAATTATTAAATTAAAATTGTTCTTTTTCTACCAAATAATTAGTGGTTCATTGGTATGGGTTGCCTACTAATATTCTACATGAGAAACTGAACAACAATTTAGGTTAAAAAATACTATGAACTAAACATATATAGGTGGCTTGGTGTCGATAACTATGAATAAAAATGTAACACCCTCTTCCCACATCTACCCAAGTAACTGTCCAATCGAGGTAAACATGTTATGATAGGCTAATAATATGAGATTCAACCTCCTAGATGACTTTAAGGAAGTGGAATCAATGGAAACATGACAAACAAACCTTACACTACATCATTGACATCCCCAGGAGGTAACCCAACCTTCCAAGGCCCTGTTCCCTGAGGGGGAACTTATTTTTGACCCATTTGAGGCTTATACATAGGCATATAAGGGAAAGGGAGAGGTTATAGACCCTTAGCCGTGGTTATGGCCCCAAAAGTTCAATATTGTCCATGCAACTTTGAGATTCGTGCCACATTTTCAACCCCTGAGCCGAGGTCACTCCTTAGAACTTCTTGTAGCTTCAAGAGAGGGAAAATAACATTAAAACAAAGACAATGGAGCAATCAAATATTTGGGAACTCATCCGACCCCACCCATCCATGATAGGAATTTCTTCAAACATGTCACAAACATTGCATCTACAGGCATAAACAACATATTTAAACATGGGGTTCTATTACAAATCCAAGAATAGCTAAAAATAATTTCTCCCCTACATCATAAGCTACAATATATTCTATTTGAACATAAATAAATTGTGTATTCATTTGCAAGTAAAAACATAGATAAATCCATACATCATCATTGATCAAATACATGCTTATAAACAACATAATAAAAACATAAATACAATGGATATAACAACAAATAAATCCACACATAAATCAACACCTTTTCATATCAAATACCAAATGAATTAGATCTTCATTTATGAGTGTAAAACCCAACCAGAGATGGGGCTTCCACATTCCACCCGACCATAGATTGGTTGAGCCAAGTCTCACCTCAGCCAATCACTCCTGTGCCATATTCCAAGCATGAATGTGGGACTTTATCAAACACATCAATCAATAGAAAACTAGGGCTCCACACACCGAACCGTCTCAACCCCAAAACTAGTTATTTCATCTCATGGTCAGACATCATTGACCAATACAGATTGGTCTCCACCGAAGCTACTCCAAGGCTTCAAAGTGTTTGTTCCAACCAAAGCTCTAGGTATAGTAACTCAACCCTAGTTGTTCCCGGGCTCCAAAGAATTTGTCCAACCAATTCTCCAAGACTAGTAACTCAACCCACTTAGGGCTCCAAAGCATTTGTCCAACCAAGGCTCTAGGAGTAGTAACTCAACCCAAAATTTGTCTGTTGGGCTCTAGGGCTTTTTTCCAATCAAGGATCCAGGAACTAATAACTCAACCCAACATCTAAAGGAATCATGAGAACCAACCATATAATAATAAATAGAAATAAACCCCCAATACCGTGGTTTTCCAGGAAATGGCAAGGCTAGGAAATCCACATGTATACACCATGCATGCCAAAACTAGTGGGGAAAACATACATGAAATTCAGTACGTGCAGTCAAATATTGTTGTAGCTGTTGATCCTGATGTCCACCTGCACTTTCCTACTCTTCCTTTTCCTTATTGCTCCAAATCACCAAGTATCCACAATCTCCAAGAGTGCTCCAAGAAAACTCTAATTATCCAAGGGTATGAGAGAGAGAGAGAGAGAGATAGAGAGAGAGATAGAGTAATGAGAGAGCTTAAAAAATGCACTCACAAAAGGTAACAACTGATCCTCATAAGCCTTTTTATAGAAGAGGCCTCTATTTTATTCATTTTACATTATTTTCCTCCAATTTCCTCCTCGCATGTAGCCTGTGACCTTTTACCTCCCTTTTCTCCTAATTTCCATTATTTTAATAAATAAATGTGCCAATTAATGTCTCATCCCTTTCTAAAGCCTTTGCCTTTGCCTTTTCCAATTTCCTTGAGCCATAATAAACCGAATGAACACTCACTCAGATGTTTTGCACACCATTCATCTTAGAATATGTGTCCCATCAACCATGGTTATTATATATTTTTACTTGAAATTTTACCAGGAAAGTTATAGAACCCTCCCCCTTAGGGGTACATTGTCCTTGATGTTCAACTACATCTAAAAACTAGAAAACTACTAAAAACAAAACATACTGCTTATGGATATTTATAACATAGCTCGTTGTAGTATTTACAATGACCACTTCTAAAACATGACAATCAAATCATTTATTGGAGCTTTATAATACATCTCATTATGAAATTTACAATAACAACCACATATACTCATGCACACTTTCCTCACCCATAAAATAACCATATTGTCTCTGGAGCTTAATAAATGCAGCTCGATACATTATTTATAATAATATACACATTTTTTCAATCAGAAAATAGAAGGATATGATGCCCTTATCAGTAATAAGGGAATCCAAAGGATCACACCTCCAACCTCAAAGTAATACCAGGATTCAGCTCCTTCCGGGGAATTCCATAATCCACTGCTAAATTCAAGTCTCCATCCAATGTCTAGTGCTACAATCTTGCACCAATGTACCTTCAGTGAACAGTCACGAACTAATTATTCCAGGGCACACTCCCAATGTGCATATGATTCCATCTCGTAGTGCTAATGACTAAAACAAATATATCCCCGGCCTTCCCTTCTCTTCTACACAGTCCCTCGGGAAATCTGGTCACCCCTTTCATGCAGTCACTCACCTTCCAAGTTCCACTGGCACCCCCATCGCGGGTAGTCCATACCTTGGAAAGGTTTCCTTGCATCGAAATGCCAAACAACCAAGGAATACACCTTCCTCGAACCATGATACTAGTCATAGCATTCTCATGGAAATCAATGGAAACTATTGGGTACTAGTGACACATAATGGCCCTACTACTGAAATTATTTACCAACATATTGTTGCATGTTCCAATCATTTTTCTTTTGTGGCTAATGCTTGATCAGTTTAAAACACCCAACTAGTCATTTCCATGCTTCTTGTACCAAGCACAAAATTTCCATTAGATTCAAAATAACTTCAAATCTTACCTCATTGGTATCCCGTCAATAAGGTACACTTTAAATCCTGCTTAATTCATGTAACAACAAGTCAAACTGGTTGTATTTATAGGCATATCACATCCTATTTTCTCAAAACACAACCATCATAAATAATAATCTTGAATCACATGAAATGATCATAAACTATAATAATAAATCACATGTAACCATCATAAGTCTCCATCATATATCACATGCATAATAGAACTAAAATAAAATATTGATACTTATCATTCATGGATCCTTATTTATGCCTTTGTTCTTTCTATACACAACGGATCAGTTGTCACACCCGAAAAGCAGCCAATGCCTTCTCTTAAATCACGTACACATACATGCAGTGTACATCACAACACTTACACATACATACGATATACAACACCATACAATATATACACCCACACTGGCATATGGCACATACACCTACACCCGGTGTACAATACAACACAATACATATGCCTACACATTCATACAACACATACATCTACATTCGGTGTACAAGACAACACAATACATATACATATACAAAGTACAATGCAATGAATACACATGTCACGATACCATGACTACGCAATGCACATACGTAGTACAACATGTACACAACATAACATATATGGCATGCACACAACACCACATGTATACTAGTACCATATGCACAACATGTACACAATACCACTTGTACACAGCACTAATTTCACAATGTATGCACAACATCACACGTACACGATGCCACCTGCACAATGTGTACACAATGTCAATTGTACACTACACCACCTATACAATGTGTACACAATATGTAATGTACATGACACCACATGCAAGACATGTACACGATACCAATACTTCACAACACCACATGCACGTCATGAACATGACACCACATGTACAATATGTACATAGCACCATATGCACAAAATGACACTTGTACAATCATGCACACAACACCACTTATACATATCACTACATATTCAACATGCACATAGCACCATACGTACACAATACTGCATATCCAACATGCACATACTACGATATGTACATAGCACCGCATATCCCATATGTACATAACACCATCTATACCTACCACTGCATATGCAATATATACATAACACCATATATATACAATAGGCATATAATCATGATATGTACACAACACTACATATGTTAAATGTACACATCACCACAAGTACAATAACTGAATATACAACATGCACAACATATACACAAAAATAGTACTGCACACCCATAGACCACACCCTCAACCCTCAAGAAACCTTGCTTCTAGTGTCTTTCCACTATCCATGCTTATCCTAGCATGTCGCAGATCAAATTTCCTTCACTTCGCTCACGTAACCCTCAACATTACTTGTCCATAACATAATCATAGGAATAATACAAGAATGTAATATCAATTCATCTCCACATGATACTGACCTCATAGATCTATCAGAGTTACTCTTGCCACTTGATTCCTCATAAGACCAAAAACATCTTCTTGCTATTCACCAACATAAAAAATCATTCCTCCACGAGAATGATTCCTGATGACCCTGTCAGATAGTGACATAGTTACATAGATACATACATATATAAGCATTAGCATAAAATAGTCATCATCCCGTCAT
Source organism: Pinus albicaulis (assembly GCA_034641835.2). Lineage (NCBI taxonomy): Eukaryota > Viridiplantae > Streptophyta > Pinopsida > Pinales > Pinaceae > Pinus > Pinus albicaulis. The sequence continues at coordinate 757,547,073 of CM076584.1, read as the reverse complement.
ACAACAACATACACACACACATATATACATATAAAATTTTAGCATCAAATAACCATGATCCATGATGACCCTACTACACACACAACATACATACATACATATATAAATACATATATAGACATTATCACATTCATGATCACAATGTAATTACCAAATATCATAAGGTATAGGTGAAGAGAACTCCCTTTATACATGCATGATATGCATGATATTGAGACCAAAAGTTCCCAACATAGCTGAGGCATATAACACCCCAGATCCATTCACTTTACCTTTTGTGTTACCATTCTCATGATTGTTCCACCACAATCCATTTACCTCAATGGACCCAACCGATCCAACTAATTGTCATATTCATACATTCCCCTGTGCTTACTCATGCACTAAGCTTCATCTATGACTTACCTTACATGTTGGGTACCACATAGCTCTTCTCGAGCTCCTTCAACTTTCCTCTTTCCCAACCAATTCCTAAGACAAAACATAAAAGACAAGAACAAGAGCAAGAAAGAAGAAGACCATGAAAAACCACAAGCAACATGACACCACAAAAAATTTGCATAGCTATGCACTAGACACAAAAAATACCACAAATCAAGCATAAAAAAATCAAAAGGACCAAAAGCACAAGACTTAGCAACAAACACCATGACCTAATCCCCATGGTTCCCTATGCTTCCAAAGGAAAACTCAACCCGAGCCTTCTCCACGATTTCATGGCAGTCGCTTGTTATGAAATCCATGCATCATACTACCATAAACACATAACTGTTAGTGCATATATAAATGTAACAATATACTATTTATCTCACCTCGTTGTGACAGGCACACTAACCTGTAACTGAAAACACATGTCAACGATATGTAACAAATATCAAGGAAACATATATTATCGATTTAAATTCATCTTTTACCAAAACTAACAACCATGTCATAATACACAAGAAACTGACATTCATTAGTCATAATACATGATGCCACAACTTACCTCCTATTTACATTCAAGTACATATCAACTATCTCAACACATGCATGTTAGTATAACCATATTAAAACAAGATCATTACTTCATTCAATATTATAGACGCATACTCATATCATTCAATTAATAAATCATTAATGCAACAGATAGATGACATAATAGACACCAATCAGTCAAACACAAAATAGGTGACTTAATCAATCATTCAAGCACCAAGTACACGACATAAGAAATTGATACCTTAATGTATCTCAGGGGAGGATATCTTATCTGCACAATCAATCCAGATTAGCACAACATAACTTCACAACATATCAACTCAAATATAAATAAAATCATGATATCCATAAAAGTAACTAACTATCATGTTCACATCATAACTCATAAACAAATGTCATTCATGCATAACAATCACATATGCATTGTCAACCTAGATTAGTATGACATGATATCAAAAATATATCAACTCATACATGAATATAATAACCCTACCCATCTGCATAAGCCAATCCAAATAAATATGATACATATAACATCAAGATATTAAAGGAAATAACACTAATCCTCAAGTTACTAGCGTATAACAACAATAAGCAATATGTCATGCTTATCAACAACATGTAGCATAATCATCAAGCTAGCTATTATAGAAAAAAAAAACAAGTTAACCTATAACATACCCATCAACAACATATAACATAATCATCAAGTTATCTAACACAAAACAACAATAACAATGCATACAACCATAGGTTACTATCAATCTTGACTATCTAACACATGTGCATATGACCACATTGGTTTACTAACATCTATCATGTATGTAACCATAAAGTCAACGAAATGAAATACATACACATAACCATAATGCATATGACTACACTGATCAACTTTCATTTATCATATATGTAATTAAAAAAACAATGGAATGACAAACATATAATTAACCCTAATGCTCACAACAACCATGAATCAAATACCTGCATACCAAGCATAAAAACTTGTACGATGGTCTCCTCTTACTGCAAATTCCATTTTGGAAACTTCACTTTAATAGTATGCATCTCCTTCTCTATCTTAGCCAACACATTAGCATCATAACATACCAATATCTTCGTGATGACCTAATTTCATACAACGACCTTATGCACAACAATGTCAGTAAACCAATGCAAAATTGACCATATGCACCCACTTGACATGTATAACCAATCATGAACAGCTAATGCATGTTCAACATACTACATCACACAAGAAATAATACATGGATAACATTGAAGCATGACTAATATGTAGCCCTAGCATAAGAAATAAATGCATGTACAATATGTAACAATATGTAATCAAGTGTGCACGAACAATACACAAGCATGTGCAACACATAACCAATCATACACTCATGACAACATGTTGAAAACAACACCATCAACACTTCCATGGCGACACTCTTAGGGCTCCTTGGTTTGCCAAGGCCTAAAAAGGAAACCAAATATGCAACCACAGACCAATCATTAGATTTGGTATATAGCCCTACCAAATCAAAGAGGTCCCTCTCTATACCAAGCTCACAATCGATGGAAATGAATGGAGAATAATGATTTTAGGCTAGTTATAAGCTCAGTAGGGTTTGCTGGAAAAAGAAGAATCAGTTTTAGAAACTAGGCATGATATCCCAAAAGATCAACTGTGGACATATTATGAGGCAAGATAGGTGTGATCAGTGGCAAAATTAGTTTCTCATTTTAGTGTAGTGAGGAGGAAATGATATAAGAAGTTAAGTGAGAAAAATGAATTCACTTATTCAGAGGATGAAACACTTAGATACTTATCCTAAACAAAAACAAAGCATAAAAGAATGATTTTTGTTTCAAAACCTTAAAATATAAAGCATAGGAAGAAATTATATGGTTGCATGAATAACTTGATCATCAGATGCATAAGAAAAATAAAGAAAAGAGCTGTCACTAACAGCATTACAAGAATCCCATAAAAATATTTGCAACTGCCTATAAATTCTTCTACAAATAATCAAATTCACTAGTGCCAAAAGAGTGTGAACTTCAAATATCCAACCCTCTCAATGACTTGATTTTTAGTACATATAGAAAATAAAACAATATTCCACCTCTAGGGGTCTAATCTTGATCCAAAGAAACTAGTTAATGAACCTAATGACTCATTTCCTAATCCAAGGGAAGTTAGAAATAACTTTCCCCTTTTTTAGCTAACTTGTTGAGATTTTCTCTCAAGGCATTAATCATAAGATTATTTAGAAAGATGATTATTAATATACCTATTAATCATTAAACAACTCACGAGCAAGTTGTTACATCGACCAAGTTGACCTTTGACCTCCACATGTCATGAAAAAGACATTCTAACCCAAAAATGCAACAAAAGTTCTCAGAAACGCAGCAACATTTTTGCAGAAATGCAACGACATTTTGGAGGATGATTCAAAGGCCTTCCCGGATGCTTTTTTTACTGAAAAATGTATGGTTGGAAATTTGAAGATGTATACCAAACAATGGAGTCATCAAGAACTTCAAACACCAACTCCAAACTGCTGAAAATTTAACTTTAAACCAAATTGTCCCAAAAGCGCAGCGAGTGGTCTGAAAAGTGGTAGAAAGGTAAAAAATAAGTATTATTTGGTCAATTTCTGAAAATTTGTGAAATTTCAAGCATCCTCATGAACTTCTATGACATCCTTATGCTATTAGCCATTTGCACATGCTTGAAATTGTGAATTTGGGCCTCCTGAGAAAAAGCGCAGCAAGTACTCACTACATTTCTGTAGGGTTTGTTTTACTGTGTGCATAAAAAACTAAAAAACTCAAAATTCTGGACTCCTTATTCTCTTTTTCTATTATTCTTTCAACCCACCAATGAAGCATATGCCAAAAGGTCCAGGTTATCCCTCTTTTTGAGTTTCTTAGGGTCTTCTTGAACTTCTCCTTCATATTTTTAACCCTGACCTTGAAAACCATGTTTCTTGCATAGTAATGCCTTGCCATATTCCTTTGAAAAATGGTATTCATGTTGGCTCTTCAATTTGAGAAGCTATGATGTCATTCATTTATTTCTTTGTGGACTTGAGGAGGAGATGGATCCTTTTCATGTTTTTCCATTCTTGCCATTGCTCTAGTTTTAGGCCTTCGATGTTGCATCTGAATGTCTTTATCTTCCAATTTCTCCACATCAATTATGGATTTGAATTTATCATATGTTGTCAGATTATCTACTTGAATATATGATGGAAGGTATTTTTCTAGCTTACCCTACTACAGTAGTCTTAGTTTCAATTGTCTATTTTCTTGCTGCAAGAAATCCATCATGAAATTGGCTTTGGCAAGATCATCTTTTAACTCCCTAATATGTGCCTCTTTTTCCTTGATGATGTATTCTGATGGATTATATCCATGTTTCTCTTCTTCTAGGTCTGTCATTTCAAGTTCAAGAGGTGTCTCTTCTTCATGCTACGAACGTGCATAATCTATATCTCTAGGTGATTTATCTCTTATATCTTCAACCTACACTTCTTCACTGACAACCTCCTTGGATAAAATTCTAGCCTCAGATATATTTTTAGGCCTAGACCTATGCATCTCCTCTTGTGCCTCAAAAACAAATACTAGCTTCTTACCTGTCTTATCTTCCCTTGAAATCTTTTTTCTAGGTTGAGCTCTTTCCATTGATGGAATACTTGATGTTTCAGCTCCTTGTGGTCCTGATGGTGATGAATGAGAACTTTGACTCTTTAGTTGGCTTGAGAGAGGAGGAAGTGCATCTGACTCTAAGAAGTTTTCCCATGACATATTGACCCATGCTAGCTGGTTGACGACTGTCACTTTGATTAGAGCATGATGGAAAAGACTTGCTTGGTGATTTCTTCCTTTGGATTGAACCTTCTCAGTTATTTTCACAAAAATTCTAAACATATAGTTGGGTAGGTTTAGGGGCTTGATAGAAGTGAAATGCACCAATAATTTGATATGATACTAATATAACCTACTAAACCTTCCCTCACAAGTGAAATACTTCATGACAATCTTCATCAAAGGGGTGTACTTGTCCAACAACTGTCCGTTAAGAAAGATATGAGAATGAGACTCCTTGTACTCATTAGGGAACTATTGAGGTCTAAAATGGGCCTCCTAAGAAAAATGTACAACCAAAATAAACTTTATTAGAACCAATATGATTCAAGATGATGATGTCAACCATGGGGGATGATTCATCATTTTTGAGGTAAAACGATTAAAAAATAATAAAATAATAAAACGACTTTTTCAACTTGTATTTTCAACTTATCTCCCTAAGGGTTTACTCAAATTTCGAGTGGGAGTACTCGTTGGATGAAAATTTTAAATACTCATCCAAGGAGTACGCATGTTGCATAATTTTGATGGACCCTGCTACATGAAAAATAAGAAATACACGAAAACACGTGATTGGAATCACATTTTTCATATATTTCTCATTTTTTTGTGTAGCAGGGTCCATCAAAAGTATGAAACATAGGTACTCCTTGGACGAGGAATCAAATTATGCATCTAATGAGTGCTCCCGCTCGAAATTTGAGGAAACCCATAGGGAGATAAGTTGAAAATACGAGTTGAAAATATTAGTTTTTTCCTTTTTTCCCTCTAAAATTTAATGATGTAATAAAATCATATTTTATTATTTCCACTATTATTTTATAATTTCATTATGTGGCCCAACCCATTTTAGACCTCAAAATTCCCCTAATGGTGGTTTCAAGAAAATCTTATAATGCTCAAGGTCTAAATCCATCCCCTTGAACCAAATTTGACCTTCATTAGGGTTTGTGGTTGCTAAAGATATGATCTATGATGACACCATAAATTTCACCGCTACAATTCTCACATGATCTCTTTTTAAATTGAGGGAAAATAAACTTGTTAGATCAGGATTATAACCCACCTCTTGAAATTTCCTACAAAACCCTAGACAACATGCATGTTCAAATGACCTTCTTATAAAATCTGATGAGTCTACCTCTTGCATATGAATGGGATCATATATTGAGATCTTTACTCCTTTTAATTGCATATTTTCACTAGTCTCTACAATGTTTGACATTGATTCTGACAAGAAACCATAGTTTCACACAAGAATGGGTAAGGGGACTTGAGCTGCAAAATAGGCGTGAAAAAGAAAAAAGTTGAGAGTATGGAATTGAGGGGATGGAGGGAAAGAAAAAAATATAAAAGATTTATAGAGAGTAGGGAATTGTTTTAGAAAGATAATTCAAGTTACTTTATTCAATTTGAGAGAGGGAAAGGGAGTGAAAAAAGGAAAAACATAGTCCTACTCTAGAAACATAGCAACTAGCTAGGGTAGTGAGAGAAAATGATAAAATGACTGAATTTAAGTGTGATAATGGTGGGAAATATATGATGAAGGATATTTGGGATGTGTAGGCTTAGAAACTGGGAAATTTCTCTTGAAAAGAAGCCAAAGACAAGGAAATTTCAAAAACGCAGTAAAAATACAGCATAAGCCCTAGGCAAATGATTTTAATCAATTCTCTAAGGAAATTAAATGAAGAAAGGGTTTGTGAAGGCTCCACATACTTTATTAAATATTTTTGAAGCACTGAGATGAAGTTTGGAACATTTTATTCACTCCTTATGACTCCAAAACAAAAGCGCAACAACCCCCTCGAAAAACACAACAAACTAATGGAAGAGCAGTAGTGGGAAAAATTCGAAGCTTTGGTAGCTATGGTAGCTCTTCAAATTGATAGAGAGGAGCTCTTGAAACTTGTGGAAGGATGGAATGAAGTTTTAAAACACTTTTATGCCCCTTTATAACTCAAAAACATGATTTTGGCTTGTTAGTGGAGTGGCATCACGTACTTTAACCAAATTACTTAATGATGTGCTTTATTCCCTAAGTACTAAATCCCATGAAATTTAGTTGTTTTTTATTATGGTGAAATGGATCCATATGGAAAAATTATGACACTCATGACACTTTCATGATAAGCCCTATGACACCATGACTGTTCCTTTTAATATTTTAAATAATGACACTTAATGAAGGAAAAATGGCCTATGGTGATTTAATGACTCATGAAACTGATATGAACTAACCTTGATGACCATGAAATGAGATTGAGAATCACACTTATAAAATTAATTGACCATTTAACAACCAAGAGAGGTGTCAAATATTATTTGAAAATGCAACAATTTGACCATAAGACCTTATCAATCACATGGAAAGAGTACATTTGATCACTAGAGACTCATAGACACTAACACACACCACCATGGCCAACACAACACAAATGAAACAAGAACATATAGACCACAATAATTATACACACGCATGCAACCAACATAAATACATGATAAACACACAACCCATCAAGTCAGAGAGTTGGAACATGCTCTGATACCACTCTGTAACACCCTCTTCCCACATCTACACAAGTAACTGACCAACCCTGGTAATCATGTGACGAGAGGCTACTAATATGGGGCTGAAAATCCTATGTGACTTTGAGGAAGTCAAATTAACATAAACATGACAAACGAACCTTACATGACATCATTGACATCCCCAGGAGGTAACCCAACCTTCCATGGCCCTACTCCCTTAGGGGGAACTAATTTTTGACCCATTTGAGACTTATTTGTGGGCATGTAAGGGAAAGGGAGTGGTTATAGACCCTTAGCCACGGGTTTACTTGTCAAGACCATGGTTATGGACCCAAAAGTTCAATATTGTGCCTGCAGCCCCAAGATTTATGCCACATTTTTAGCCCCTAGGCCCAAGTCACCGTCGAGAACTTCCTATCACTTTAGTAGAGAGTAAATACCATTAAAAAAAAGACAATGAAGAAATCACGTCATCATGAACTCATCTGAACCCACCCATCCATGACAATAATTTCGTCAAACATGTCACAAAAATTGCATCTAAAGGTATAAACAACAGATTTAAACATGGGGGTCTATTATAAATTTGAGAATAAATAAAATCATTGCTCACCTACAACATAAGCTACAATACAGTCTATTTGACCATAGATACATGTGCATTCATTTGTCGGTAAATACATAGAATATAGAGTCATACATCATCACTGACCAACACCTTTGCATACCAAATACTATATGAATGAGCTCTTCATTTTTTAGTGTAAAAGCGAACCAGAGATGGGACTTCCATGTTCCACTCGACCATAGATTGGCTGAGCCAAGTCTCACTTCACTCAATCACCCCCATGCCATATTCCAAGCATGAATGTGGGACTTTATCAAACACATCAATCAACACCAAACCAGGGCTCCAGAGACTGAACCATCTCAACCCCAAAACCAGTGCTTCCACCTCACAGTCGGACATTACTAACCATCACATATTGGTCTCCACCCATGCTACTCCAAGGCTCTAGAGTGTTTGTTCCAACCAAGGCTCGAAGACTAGTAACTCAACCCCAGCCTTTACTGGGCTCCAAAGCGTTTGTCCAACCAAGGCTCCAAGACTAGTAACTCAACTCACCTAGGGCACCAGAGCATTTGTGCAACCAAGGCTTCAGGACTAGTAACTCAACCCAAAAGTTATCCATTGGGCTCAAGAGCGTTTTTCCAACCAAGCCTCAAGGAACCAATAACTCAACCCAATAACCAAAGGAATAATGAGAACCAACCAAATAAAAAAATGGAAATAAACTCATAATACCATGGTTGTCCATGAAATGGAAAGGCTAGGAAATCCACATGCATACACCATGCATGGAAAAACTAGTGAGGAAAACATACATGCAACTTGGTACCTGCAATCCAATCTCGTTGTAGTTGTTGATCCCGATGTCCACCCGTGATTTTGTGCTCTTCCTTTGCCTTATTGCTCCAAATCACCAAGTATCCACACTCTCCAAGAGTGCTCCAACAATTTTTCAAGTATCTAAGAGTATGACAGAGAGATAAAATAGTGGGAGAGCTCCAAAAATTCTCTCACAAAAGGTACCAACTAATCCTCATAAGCCTTTTTATAGAAGATGCCTCTATTTTCTTCATTTTCTATTATTTTCTTTGAATTTCCTCCTCACATGAAAACGTGTGACCTTTTACCTCCCTTTTCTCCTAATTCCAATATTTTCATAAATAAATGTGCCAATTATTTCCTCATGCCTTTCCAAATCCTTTGCCTTTGCCTTTTTTATTTTCCTTTATCCATAATAAGTCTTGCCCACCATTCAATATATTTTTACATGAATTTTTACGAGGGATATTACAAACAACACCTAGGAACTTTCTCCCTAGGATGGGTCATGTAAGTAGTTGGAATGAATTAGTTTTTTTGTGACCCTATGAAGAACCCATAGCTTAGAGAGCTAGTCCTACCTAACTAGCTTATGGCATTCTATAAGACTCTTCCAAGGTATATAGAATATTTTCGGAATTTCCCTAAGAAACTTAATTACAACAAATAATTCAAAATGTGAGTCAAACCCATTGTCAGAAAACCAATGAAAAATTAAGATTAAGACGATGAATTAAAACATCATAAATTCTAAGACTATGCAAGAAAATGAAATCATATTAACTCACTTCACTAGTTGCACTAGCCCTCTATTAGTAGCTACATCAACAGATGGGCATTATTGAGTGAGACTTCCTCTCTTTCTATTAGTTCCTCTCTTAAGTATCACTTTCTTAAATTTGATTTATTTTCATGTCGTGAAGACACCTTGCAAGAATTTTACTATGATTTTGACATTTCACTATGTATAAAAACTCATGAATCTTATATGTTAACTCTAATTAAACACTTGTCTTAGTCACCATTTCCATGTACTCATTACTTCACTTCATCATACTTGAACCCACTAGAGAAGAAAGCTCATCATAACATCCTACACATGTTAAGTGTTTACTTGCTAGCCCTTTTAATACCTAACCTTAACTTTATTAGTTTATTAATACTTATGCACTTAAATGCTCTAAAACTAGATCATCACTAGTAAACTCGAAACTTTTTCCAACTCTTGAAACATCTTAGCTAGGAACCATATCCATATTAAGGGATTCGTTGACATCAATGTGGGAAGTGCAGACTACGTATGTATTATTAAGGTAAGGATGAACCTTACACCATATGAGATCAAAGAGTACATTGAGATTATCACTAAATTCTAAGATGTCTTCACCTCATAGCATAATCACATGCTTAACATGGAAGAGTCCCTAGTATACCATAATATGTATTTGCTTCTCGTTACCAAATTAGTTAAGTAAAAACTACATAGATACCAAGAAAAGCCATAGTTTATAAATATATTCAAAAGCTACTAAAACCTAAGCTTTATTACGCCTTAAGGCGTTCTTATTTGAAAACAACTCCCCTAGCTACCACTGTGTCTTTTTTTATGCCATTGGATGAAATTTTAGATGATTGAAATGTTTTAGACCATTAGATCCACTTACTCCTTCATTTATGGCCTGGTAACTACCTAAATAACTCAGGAAACCCTACTAATATGTCTTTCTCTGTCATTGTAGGAAAAAGTAGAATTTCATATAAGGATGTTCATTGCCGAACTAAAATTTCATCTCAGTGTGTTTTTGCCTGTCTGATCCAACGCCTTGAGTTTTTTCACTTAGCCAAGCACTTCTTTCTGCCTTCGTCCACTTAGACAAGCACTTTAGTTCTGCCTTTGCCTAGGCCTAGCTTGGGTCTGCCTTTCGGCTCAGCCTCAGTTCACCCAGTTCCTTACTTATTCCATTTTCGCACAGTGCCCAGTTCAAGACAATCTTTGATGTGAGTATATACGCCTTTCGCTTTTGCGAGATTATGTGAAAACATTGAGTTAAATCCCTGCTGGTTTTTATTTTTTCAGAGTAGTTATTAAAATTACCACACTCGTGATATAAAGTTATGGATTAGCATAGTCCTGAACGGTATTTGAATCTCACAATTCCAATCTATACTTGAACGGGTGAAAAACAAATAGGAAGTGTTTAAATGTCTCTTTGCCTTTCAACTGCGATGATTTGGGATTTATGTTGAAACATCGCAACTACAAGCTCGAAGGCCATAGAGTAGTTATAGTTAGTTATAGTTATTTCCCCTGCTAGAATAATGAATTAGTATTTGGGTATGTTGAGTGTTCAGTAGAGCGACCTATGCAACAGTGGCATATAGCAAATTGACCGGCACCTGATGACATGCTACAGAGCTCATTTCATTGGGTATGTGGTTGTGGAGTAGCGGACTCCATCAAATATATCTCAACGAGGAGTGATTCTTTCCAGAAACTCTTGCCTCCCATGCCTGCATTATGTTCAACAGTTACTCGGAGAAGTTGAATCATGAGGGGGCTATTTCAATTCTACACCTCTCCTGTGAAAGCGATCCAAGTGGGTTTTCCCTGCATTTACATGATATATTCAATGTCAAGGGATATAATAGCATTTTAACACAAAGTTATGAAATTTCTTGTTTTCTAGTAACTTACTTTATTTTACTCTTTAATTTAGAACGTGCCTGAAATTGCTCCTATTTCGCTCTTCCAAAATGGTTATTACATTTTTTGTTTTCTCGTCCAATGCTTCAATTTACTCTTATTTTTCTCTTCGAATTCAAAAGTGGCAGTTCTCGTATATAGTGAATGTTGTTTTAGATTTTAATGGTTAGAGCATTGTAATCATAATTTTATAAATTTATTGTAAAAATATTTTATTAATTGTAATTATAATTTTATAATTTTTTTGCATAAACATTATATTCTTTATTATAAAGTAATGAGATGTGTGATATTTTAGATAGTGAAAATCATTTACTATATAGTTATATATAGTAATTATTGCACTATTTCATGAATTTCATTACAAATGCCAATAAATCAAGATATAGTTACACCCAAGATGGAAATAAAGATTTCAATGGTAAATGGAGATACCATCATATGGTATTATCTTTTTTATCAGTCACCTCTAATTAATATTAACTTTAACAATTGCAACCATTTTCCTAGACAATTTCAACATCTATGTACTTAATAGACAACTTGATTAACATTTAAATATCCACATAAATCTTTTTTACATATTTTAATAATATCTAATTTAAATGTTATACTATGTATCAATTTTTGTTTAATATTTTTATTTATTTTGAAAAGTATCGTGTCATAGTTTAGTTAGAGGAAATATAATGAATAGTCAAATATACTATGATTATGTACATCTTATCAAAAGATAAGTATTTTTAATTAAAATATATATATATATTTAAATTATATGAAAAGCAAGTTCATGTGAATAATCATCAATAAAGTGTTAACATCATGTATCAAGCAGTTACAACTTTACTTAACTGATTTAAATTGCACTAGTACACTTCGAACTCTCTTACAACTAGAATTACTTTGCATGCTTCACCAACTACCTCTAACTTGAAATCCACTAGCTAACTGAGTTTATCACTCTAAGTTAACTATAACAAGTTATTTTGAAATTTAGATTACATTTTATTGTCCATCTTAATTAAGGGATAACCAAAATATGCATGCACCAAAAATAGCCCTCTGGGCGGCACCCTAGTGTAGGTGTTTAATGCACTAGGCATGGGTGATGAAATTTTCTTATTGAATTTCAACAATTACAATCACTTTGACGCCAATTCTTATCTTTCAATTGCAATATCTTAAAACAATTTAATCTTCCAATGATAAATAGCAATTGTAGGTAAAATAGTAAATGTATAAGAGACATGAATTCACACCACACAAGAGCATTTGTAATTTTTATATGAATATTTCTTTGCCTTTATCATATGATTTGTGTTTTAAGTGTCATCCATATTCATCAAGAGAAATTTGAATTTGAATACTTTCAATTTTATCATTTCAAATTTGATTGGTTCAATTTGGAATTATAATTATTTCTTAAATAAATTTATAGCTAAATACAATATATATGATTGGTTTATGTTTATATAAATTTCCAATTCCAAATTCTAAATTTATTATAACCTTAGTTTTTTTATAAATTTAAATTTAATTTCACCAAATATCGGAAATTTTAAAGTAATCTAAATATTTTTGAAAAAAGGTAGAGGTTGAGAAAGTATTAAAGTCCACCTTTACAAATCTCATCATTTCATCTTTTAGAAAGAAATTTTTATGTTTAAATTCAACAATTTTTAAGGAACCTTTATTTTTACATGGAGTGCTTTGAAAAGAAAATTGGAACCAAGGGGGATGAGCTAACTAATTAATATCTTTTTTGAAGGATGTTTTGTGTTAAAACTTTATCAGTTAAAGTGAACTCATGAAGATTTTTAACTCATGAAGATTTTTATTTGGACGAGATTTTGAATTTCCATGGAAACTTTAATCACTTGTTTGTGAGTTGTTGATATCATCAATTAAAAGGGCTTCGGTATCATAGTCTAGGCTCATAGTCCTTTCTAATATTCGAAGTCCAAAAGTGTTGATATTCATTATTTAAATTTACCATACATATGCTAGAGTATGATAATTTGAGATTTTCAACATTGTTGAGTTCAAAAGATTCATATTTTCGCTTCAACTTGCTCTTCTTATAATTTATCCAAAATCATTCAATATGGGTCACTATGATTTGGTCTAAAGATAAAAAAAAAATGATACAAATGTTTGCTAGAGTAAGAAATTGGGGGAGCAATGTCAATGTCTATCTAAATGAAACCTGAGAGAGATATATCAATTGCAAGAAATATTGAGTCCCAAATAAATCTGGAATACACAAAGAGGGTGTGGATAAATTCCAACAAATCATGTAGAAAAATACTTCAAACACAAGTGTTGCTAGTGAAAATACATATCTATGTTTAACTAACAAATTAAATCATGGTCTTCTGGTCAATAATTGCTAAGGATAAAGATCTTTCCTATCTCTACATTTCATTCTTTGGCAACTACATTAAATAACCAAAAAGAGATAACTTGATACTATGGATACTCCTCTCATGTCAAAGATGTAATTCCTAAGACCCTCCTCCTTAACTAAGATCCAAAGTCTACTTACACTATTTGGTGAAGCTTTCACTTTCATCATGGAAGAGTAACACTTTAATGTTACTATTTCCTATGTTATACATTGTTCTTGCAAATCTAGAATCACAAGTCCAAAAATATAGTATTTAACATACAATTAATACCACAATTGGCCAAACAAAATGGATCCATGATACATAGTGAATAATATATATATATATATATATATATATATATTAAAAAATATCAAAGATTAACCACATGAATATGTATTATGCATAAGTAACAAAATTTCAAGTATATCATTAGGCCATGACATATAACATATATAAACCATGGAAGAGATCTCACCAAATGTTGGATAAAAGAAGAAACTTTCAATATAGAGAGAGTAGAAAGAGGTCTCGTACATAAACCACAGGATCAATATTATGTGAGGACAGCCCATTACTATATATAGTCCATGAAACATTACAAATAATAATATAAAGGTGTAAACACAATTTATAATAAAGTGGTATGATGTGTAAACACATTTTATCGGGTGAGGAAACGAACCGTCTGAGCTTCCGAATCATTTTGAACGAAATCGGTTCGCCTTCCCATAATCGATCTTCCCTCTCCATTTATTCTCATTCATCTTTCCTTCACGAACTCACAACCCACTATTGCAATTCTTTTGAGATCCCATTTCTGGTATGAAAAATGGCGTTCTTTAACAGAATAGTGAACGGAGCTGAATTAATTCAATATTCAGAAAAATACTACGATGATACATACGAGTACAGGTCCAATAAAAGTGATCACGCCTTCGATTTTTTTCAGTTTTCTTTTATATATGTTTGGGTGTGTAAAAGTTGAATGTGATCTCTCTCTTTCCATGTACACACAGGCACGTTATTCTTCCTAAATTTATTGCTCGAAGGCACCCGATCACCAAACTTCTAGACGAGGTAAGAAGATGAACCAGTATCCCTCAGAATTTAATGATTTAATGTTATATATATATATATATATATATATATATATATATATATACACACACACGCTGTGAAAATAGTGACAGGTGTAATGGCGTTCATGAACAGGCTGAATGGAGAGCAATAGGAGTTTGTCAATCTCTAGGTTGGGTGCACTATGCAGTTCATATTCCAGAGCCTCACATCATGCTGTTCCGAAGGCCGCGCCAAGACAGCAACCTTTCAGTCAAGCAACAGCAACAGCAACCTCAAGCTCGTTATCACGGGCAGGAGAAAAAACCTAAACCCTAGACTTAAATTTAGAGCCTCCCGTTTTCACAGAAATCAGCTTTTCTTTAGGTTTGGATTTTTCATTCTATAGAAGAGAATGTGCATATGTTAAATATGCAAATGTTACTGTCTTGTTGGTCCAAGAATGGTACAAAATTTAGGGATATTCATATTTATATGCAATTCATATAGGTTTATTATGAAATAAACTGGTTGATCTGTATATAATTACAACATGTATAGAACTCCAAGTCTTAGTTTTTCTGTTCTCTCACCAAATTCTATTTATCAATTTTACAGGCTTACTTTCTGTCAGTTGTGTTTACCTGTCCGTTATTTATTTGCAGAAATATTTGGCTCACATTAATATATGTCCCGGAGATTTGACAGAAACAGAGTTGATTGTGTCACTATTTCCATACTTGTAATGATTCGAGCTTATATTAAAATCTCTATCAAAATCCTAGATTTGGGATTTTTTTTTCTCTTTCTTGCTCTGAGATATTCTTTTACATCTTTTATACTAACTGAAAAAACTAAATACATTATACTTCAGGTATATTATTGCATTTCAATTATAAATGATTGTTACATAGGACGAGCCTATAACCGGGATGGTTTGAAGATTCTGCTAGCTTTATTCATAATTTTAAGTTTTTCCTTCTGTCTAAGTGACAGTCTAGTCATGCCTATGAAGGATTCTATTTAGATCATAATTGTGTCGCATAGTGTAGGGATTTGAGTTTATGTTTATTGCTGATTTCCGGAATATTTGCCAGTCAGACAGGGTCTATATCGGTTCTGTTACGAAATATTAGAGGAATCAGCAATAGATATAAAGTGGCTCTGTATAAATAACTTTTTATCCACATAACACTCACTTTAAATCAATTGTAAAGTGCTCAAATCAACTTTTTAAAGTTGGAAGCTGGATACTCCATATCAACCATACAAAAATATCAAAATATTAATAATGTGAGCATTGCATTGTGAAAGTATATGAATAATGTGAGCATTGCATTGTGAAAGTTTGGATGAAAGGTTTCATATTGAATCACCATGAGTTTTCTTAATAAATGTATAAATGTTTTCTTAATAAATGTATAAATCTAAGAAAAAAAACTTTGTTCACTAAAATATTTCATTTTTCTTCATATATGTATCCAATTTCAAATATAATTAAAATCATTTTCAAAATCTCATAATTTAACCACAAATTTACATTAATTAAACTATATTAATAAAAAACAAACCATAACTTTAAAATTGAACTAATTATGTTTTAAAGTAATTGTGAAGTTACACCGATATATTTTCAATCACTCAATTCCAAATAACAATTAACATCAAGCATCTCCATGCCAAAGCATACTGTGACCACTGTCCCTAAGTATTCAAAGAAGAACAACAAGAAGTAATATATATACGTTTAAATTTAAGGTTTCAAGTTTGTAAAAATTTCTCATGTACATGATTAAAATATTTATAAATTTTCAGATTAGAAAAAACATTAAAGAGATCACAACCTGTAAGTTACATGAGATTTCAAAAATTTACCATGAAATTTATCCAACTCCAATGTTGGGGAAAATTTTTAAAAATCTCCACATATGCGTGATGATGTTAAAAAAGGTTGGTCGAACCATTTCGTGAAATTTATCCAAATGTTTGTTGAATATTTTCAAAAATCTAGATATGAGTTATGAAGTTAAAAAATGTGAATCGCTAGCTATGACATTCAAATTTGCTTATATATTTTTGAACATTTAATTCAAATAACATATAAACAGTAAAAGGTAGGTTCATTCGAATTTGTTTATATATTTTTTTACATTTAATTCAAATATCATATAAATAGTAAAAGGTAGGTTTTGTAGTTTATCATTATTTTTAATCTTAGTTAAAGTTGTAAATATAGAAGATTCTAAAAAAATACAGGTATAGCTTCAAAATAAATATAGGAAAAACACCTTATCAAAGGTGCAATAAAATATTGAAAATATAGATAAAATAAAGATTGAGTCTCAAAATTATCATTTTTCATATTTGCATTATGTAACATTTAATGTAGCATCAAGGAACTATTTTATTCTAAACATTGATATGAGGAATATTGATGGTAATGATCATATTATATGAATATTTCAAATTAGAAAATGACTTGTTAAAAAACAAAAACCTAACAACCTTGTATTTAGCACAATATTAATTTGAATGATATGAGTGGTTCTGTCAAAAGTTGAATCTCTAGTTAAAAAGTTTCAAAGGATAATTTGTTAGACTTTATGGTAAACATAAATTAGTGGAGCATACTTTCAATTTGGAAAGACAAGTTGAAAGTAAAAATATGGCTATTGGAAGAGTGGTCACTAACAATTACACAAATTTCATTCTACCTCTCCTAAAATTACTCAACCTACAATAGGTTGCAACCTCAACAAAAGGGTGAAAGAAGAGAAAAGGGAATATGTTTCAAATGAGTTCAATGAAATACAAGAAGGGGAATAAATGAAATGAGAAAAAACTATTCTACATAAATTATGAAGATAAAGAAATCAAGATAAAAGGACATAAATGAATAAATAAAAAGTTAAAAAACTGATTGATTCTAGTAGTACCCATAACATCATCAATTGGAAAAAAATCTCAATTGCTTTGTATTTCTAGTACTAGAGGCACCATAAATTGTTTAGAAAATTTCCATACTATAAGCAGAATGTCACAAAGTATTTATTGGTAAGTCCCATGATTATGATCCAAAGTGTTGATTTTGTATTATGGGTCCAATAGTTACAATTGTTGGGAACAATGGCCCTTAATTTTCAAAATATTTTCATTGGATTTTCCTCAAAACACAATGAAATTGAGCTTAAAGGAATCCAAGGGAAACTCTCAAAAGTGATAACCTCTTAAAAAAAGGGAACCATAGTATACTTGCACAATTGTGCTCATTAAATGTTCATATATCTATATCCTCTACTACTAGGATCTCCAAAAAGTTATTAGAAAGCATTCCAAGATATTTGGAGAGGTGTCTAAGGCTCTTCCACCTACTCAAGATCATGACCACACTATTCATTTGTAACAAGCTTATGGCCTAATATTAGGATGCATAGAAGAGTGAAATTTAATTTCTAATTCACTCAACCTAGTGAAAGTGATTTATCTTGACCACTACTAATGTCTACATTAGGTGTTCTAGGTATCCACATGCATAGAAGAATGAGATTGAGTTTCTAATTCAAGTGTTAGTAGTCAACATCACTCAACCTAGCCAAAGTTATTTATTTTCACCACCAATAATGGCTACGTTATCCTAAAATTATTAGGATTGATATACTACTACGACAAATTTCTCAATAATTATGATCAAATAGTGGCACAATAGCATTATTAAAGGATGCATTTTCTTGGACTTTGTAAGAAACCAATGCCTTTGAAGAACTTGAGGATGCTATGTGTACAACTCCAATTCTCCACACACATGACTTCCCAAAAACCTTTGTTGTGGATAATGATGCCCCATCAATGCAATTTTAATGTAAGAAGGAAGGAAACTTCTCTTTGAAAGTGGAAAATTTAAGGGAAATAAATTACTCAAACCCATTTATAAGAAAGAAATGTTGTCAATACTGCATGTCTTAAAAAAAGACACCCTTGCCTAATAGGAAGATAATTGGAAGTCAAATCATATGGTGATATTTTTAAGTAATTCTTGGAGAAATGAAGATATTTAGAAGAGAAATAAAAATGGGTTAAAAAGATACTAGGTTATGATTTTGTTATTTACTAAAATTTAAAACATAGTATGGTGTTAGATACACTTTCAAGGAAAGAAGAAGAAATAGAGGGTCTACTATCTGTTGTTTCTATACCACAAATTTATTAAGTGGAAGAATCAAGGATAGAGTGGAAAAAATATCAAAAGGTACACTATCGTTCAACAACTACAAGAGGAAATGAGTCCTTAGATAAGTTTGTGTGGAAGAATAATCTATTGTCGTGTCAATATTTTCTATATTTATGTAAGAATTTCCAACTCAAACACAAGGTCATTCTGGCATTGCATACTTCTCTTATAAGACATTCAAAGTTCTTGAAAAATCACCATAGGATCAAAACATATTTTATTTAGGAAGGTCTTAAATCTAATCTTAAAATTTTTATGGAATATTGGGTGGTTTTCCAAAAAAATAAGGTAGATAAAATCAAGAAGTTAGGCCTCCTACAACCATTAGTCATACCAAGTCAATGTTAAGAAGAAGTTTCAATGGATTTCATTAAAATTTTAACCAAACCTAAATGAAAGAATGCCATTATGGTAGTTACATTGACTAATAATTATGCCTATTTTTGTTTTATTTCTTATCCTTTTAAAGCAATTATAGTGGCAACAAAATTCATGGAAATAGTTAAAATTCTATATGGAAACCTAAAGGTTATTGTAATTGAAATAAATCCACTTTCACTAGAAAAAATTGGTCTCGATTATTTTCTTGTTTGGTACTCAATTGTCTCACAACTCATGTTACAAAATTCCGATTCTGATGGAAAAATTAGATTGTCAATAAATGTTTTGAATGATATATTCATTGATTTGAATATAATAAATAGAAAAAATGGGTGAGGTGGTCCACACTACATAAAAAATGTCCCAATTTATGACATTTCATGGATGTCATCCTTCTTCCATTATATCACCCATGAAAGGGACTACAAAGGCACAAGTAGTGGAGGACCGCATAAGGTGCCAATAAGAGGTTCTCAAACTAATGAAGGACACCTTGGTTATGGTACAAAATGGAATAATACAACAAATATATCAACATCGTAGTGAAAGGGAATTTGAAGTGGAAAATTGGGTATTTTTTAGACTAAAACCATATAAATAAACATCCATCTAGAAACAAAAGGACAATAAATTAATGTTGAGGTATCATGGCCCTTATTGTTGGGTTTGTGTTGTATTATTTCCACAAATAGTTGCACATGGGGGGAGGAGGGGTCGCAGCCGCGACCCCCCCATCTAAGGGTTTGCAGGGGGTGGGTGGACCTCCCTATGGTTTTGTACATGGGTTTGCACATGGTTTTGGGGCATGGTGGTTTTCTGCCTCTCGTATTTTGTATATTCAGTCATAGGAACTATGGTTATGTTCTAATCCAGGGTTAATGGGTTGGGGTTTATGAATGCTTCGGCATGTATATATATGTGTTGTAACACTAAAAGGAATATAATAAAAAATCAAGCTTGTAGCCCCCATTTGGGATTGATGGGAAAAATCTTTGTGTATATATGTTTTATGTTTTATGCTCTCACTATTTTTTATTTTCTGTTTTTTTAGAATTCTTTTGCATATCATTTATGTATAGGGTTAAAACCTACACTTATAAGGTGTTATACAGGATAGGAAGTATGGCTTAAAAATTTAGGTTACCTCCATCTTCACATGTACTCTGGTCTTCCATGTTTCTTACTCAAAGAAGGTAATGGTCGACAAGATATTAGTCTAAACTGTTTTACCATAGATTGACGAAAAATGGAAAACTATACAAGAACTAGAATAAATACTTGAAACAAGGAATATGAAACTAATATATCATGAAATTAATGAGATCCTCATCAAATAGAATTACCTACAAGTGGAATAGGTAACATGAAAAGATGATTTATTCATGTATAAATACCTAGAGTTAGTTAAGTGTTGAGGAAAACACTTTTTTGAAGGATGGGGCCATGTTAAGCCCTAGAAAATCCTCATGATAACCCTAAAATCATTTATTAGTCCCTATATATTGATTTATTTTGGTTCAAAATCATACAAGAACTAGAAATAGGATTAAACAACTAAGATATCAAGAAATATTGAGTGCCTCATCAAATGGAAATATCTACCACTCGAATAAGTGATATGGAAAGATGATTTATTCATGTATAAAAACCTATATGTAGTTAAGTGTTTAGGAAAACACTTTTTTGAATGATGGGGCCATGGTAATCCCTAAAAAATCCCCATGATAACCCTAAAATCATTTATTAAGCCATAGATATTGATTTATTAGAGCTCTATTGGTATATTATTATGTAGGCTAAAACCTTTCATTGTATCTTTTCATTATACTTTTATACATATTTTCATATATATATATACTAGGGAGACCTAGTATTAGGATAATCATATCATGTCTTGTATTGTAATCATTATAAAAGGAGGTTCCAGCCTCAAATTTGATTGTATTCATTGACTTATTATCATTTTTAAGGTGGATGGTTCATAATATTTTGAGATATTGGAAAAGGTGAGAAATAACATTTGTAGAATATGTCTAGCCCCATACATCTACATCTACTTAATAGTGAATGTCAATAATCTCAAACTATATGATCATTACATGTTGGATCAGGTAGAGGAGCGAGTCCTACCTTTCATAAAGGACTTTGCACGAGATGCAAAGGACGCGATTTTGTAGAAAATGTATAGAATTACAAGATACGGTAGCATGACCTTTGGTAGATTGGGTTGAAAGGAAAACTTACATGCAAAGAAAAGTGGTAATATAGGGAGAAGGTAGAGGACAATTTTCCTCACTTCATTTAGTAAAGATTTTAGGGACCATAATCCTACCTAAATTGAAAGGTAAGATTTTGATTACATCATCATATTATTTTTCATCTATATCTATGTTTTTGAAGTGGAAAAAAATTGGAGGAATCATCTCGTAGGTCATCTTAACAATGTGTCCTACACTAGAATTGGGGTGTAAAAATTTTTGTAGTCATTTTGAGGAATCAAATTCCATTATTTGGGGTCAAAACGTTTTTTATGAAGTGAAAAAATAGGATACATCAATTCACACTTAGCGAACTTTACATTAATGAAAGAATAATGTAAATTAAAGTTCATATACAAAATTATGTCTCCCACAAGTTTACCTACCATGTTAACCAACATGGTACTATTGACTAGCGAAGTTTATATACTTTGTTCACAACATCGTCGAATTTCACAGGGTGGGTGAGATAATGGGACAAAGCTCCATTCTTAATGCCTAGTGTGTATTGACTCTAATTAGGTATGCTATACTAATATGATAAAAAAAAACAAAAAAAATGTGTACAAAAAAAAAAAATTAAAGAAATTTGTACAATAGGCACACTCCACAACTAACCAAATTGAAAAACAAGATACAATCTAATAAAAATAATTTTTTGTTGAATTATCGTTTTTAAATTATTATTTTTTTGACCTAGTCCCCTAAAAAAGACCTGTTTTCAAATCTAGAAGCAAATTAATATTAGAAATTAATTAATTAAAGTATTTTAATCTAAAAATATAAGAAAAACTTAATCTAAATTCACCAAAAATGTTTTCATTTGAATAAAATTAGAGAAGCATATTAACATAATCCCTAGAATTATTATTTAATAATATAAATATATTTTAATCTAAAATTATAATGAAAATTAACCAAAAAATGTTTTAATTTATATATTAGAAAGTTATATAAAAAATTCTTTTTAAAATTATAATTTTAATAAAATTAATCCTTTTATTAATTTAATTTACTTTCTAGGTCAAACTAGTCGTTATCCTAATGGCTAGTTTAGCCATCCTACATATATTTAATCTCAACGTCTCGATCTGATCTCTCACCTAGTGTTGATGATAAACCACATTGGTTGGTTCGGAACGCGACAATGTTCTATTGCATGTGCTTATTACCAAAAGAATTCTAAATATTTATGATGCATCGCAAAAGCCAAAATTCTAAAAATAAATTTTCCATATTTAGAGGTGTATTTCATTGGACATATTACCATGTGAATACAATTAAAATTGGCATAATTAGACTCACAACTCTAGCAATATATGCCAGTAAATTTGCACATAAGGTTCAAATAATAAAACATAAAAAAATAGAAATGTATGCCAAATAAGGGAGGCTGTCAAAAGTTAATTTTTTTACTAAAAATATGTGAGTACAACAAACTGTTATGGTATATTTCTGTGAAAATATTGATCAAAATCTATTCGAGATGTCGAAGATGTTACAAACTCAGACATAGGAAAGAAGCAAGGTAATGTAGTTGGGAAGGCTTGGACCTCTTTAATAAGATTTGATCGGCAAATAATTCTGCAAAAGGTGCCACTCCTCAAATGATTATGTTGTCAACAAAAACATGTAAGCCCTCTTAATCAATAAATTAATTTATGAGGGGAAATGACAACTATTAATGTTTAATCATACATCTCCTCACTCTTATTTTTCATCCATCCCCCTTTCCTGTCCTTTCTCTAATTTTATATATTCCTTGAACAATTGGAGAAGGTAATTGTTCTAGAACTAATCATATTTCATTAGGATAAGCTTTTCTTTTTAAATTAAAGAGAGGATAATCTAGAAGGAGTATTTTATAATAATTTAATAGTACCTCGGGTCCCCAACAATGTCATATTTTATAAAATATTCTTTTAAAACATTGTGACTCTCATGAAAATAAATAATATATCAATAAGACATTATAAAAGAATATTATCAACTCTTCCATAAAACCATGCATATAGAATATCATCCATTATTGCATAAGAAACCATGTAAAGTAACCCTTGTGCCTCCCACAAGTAGAAATTTTGTTAAAAATATAGAATCATAAAAAATAATATGTTGTCCCAAAAATATAATATGCAGTATAGCTTGAAATATGCCCAAATAAAGTTAAATAGAAACATAATTATAAGATATAGTTAAAAAACTTATGATAACTCAAGAGGTTTGCTAGGACCAACCATATGCCTTTTCTCTTCACTCCTTCCTTCTCCTTATACCTTTGAGTGCATGTAACGGAAAGACATGCCTCTCTTCCCTCCTTCATCTCCTCTCGATGTGCTAGTATGTGTATGCTCAAGTGGCCTTAGAAAGAGAGTGTTTAGGCATAGAGAGAATATGAAGCTTTCCTACTAAAATATGAGCAGGGTAGTTGAGGGGCTATGAGCATGAGAAAATGTGGCCTGTGAAAGTGTTGAGGGTGTCCCTAAGGTGAAAAAAACAATGGATGGGTTGAACAATGTGAAATAGAAGGCCAATGAGAAAAGCCATATGTGGGCTTATCATTTTTGGGTTCTCAACCATCATGTTGCAATGGATTTTGTTGATTCATGTGAGGTTAGGGGATCTCCATGATACTTGGGTGTAGTGGATACAAATTTTGTGAGGCATGACGGGTAGGAGGAGGTGGATTACCCCCAAGATATAATAGCCTCATCTCTATTAAATTATCAAATTCTTCAGAATCTACATCAAAATGTATAGAACATATTCTTCTTCTTCTTCTTCTTCTTCTTTTTTGATGTTCTCTCCATGACACATTTTTCCTTTTAACTTGACCCCTTCGATTTCCACAAGATATTATGTTAAAGAAACTCATTATATTTTTTAATCAAGGAGAAATATATTATGAAATAGTTTACCTCAAAGAACAAGATAATAAATAAAAAAAGTAATGAACTTTATGATAGCATGCTTAACATAAATATTCGAGTGTCTTGAAAAAGCACACATAGGACATAACTGTTTGAGGGAAGGAATTTGTGTACATGTGTTATGTATTGAGATAAAAAATAACACTAAATCATAAGAAACGATATCTCAACAATTATATAATAAGCCACTTCGAGGGGACAACCTCCATTTACATCACATAAATGAACAATTCTTGAATGATTGAAATGACAAGACCTCCTTGGTATACATAAGAGTCTAAAGGGTCAAAATATAATTAGGACCTATATAAAAATAATACTATAAGGGCTCAATAATAACAATAGTGGACTTCTATGGGGCACACAAATAACAATATGGGGTCTAATGTTATAGGGACCTAACATGCCGCTCTAATTAAAAAAGTTGTTGTCATCAATTATTGAGTAGTTTCAGCTGATTTTGTATGAAATACTCATCCTTCCATGTGGGATATTCAACTCTTCCACTTAATGATATACTCTAAAATTGATCAATTCTATAATTATCGTATTCTTGTTTAAATTATTGCTTCAATTTCCAATATGATTTTTCCTTCCTCCTCAAGTTCTCGCAATA
Organism: Pinus albicaulis; assembly: GCA_034641835.2. NCBI lineage: Eukaryota > Viridiplantae > Streptophyta > Pinopsida > Pinales > Pinaceae > Pinus > Pinus albicaulis. The sequence goes on along the minus strand of CM076584.1, from coordinate 757,521,725 downwards.
ATTTTGAAATCGGAGCTTGTCACATATAACCTTATTTAAGAATGAAACATGAAAATCTGGGTGTACTTATGAAGATGTAGGAATCTCCAATTTGTACGCCATAGTAAAAATCTTTTGCAACACCTTGTAAGGGTCATAGTACTTGGGTGATAATTTATTATCCTTCTTAGCTTGCTTGAGGGGAATTTTTTTGTATGGCTATAGTCGTAAAAATACCCAATCGCCTACATCAAAAATTCTTACACTGCGATGTTTATTTTCCTATTATTTCATTTGATTTTTCACTAGAGTTAGGTTATACTTTAAGCAGATAACTTGTTGTTGGTTCTCAATGTGATGTCCCACTGCTTGAACCTTATAATTGTCTCTTAAATATTATGTGATGAATGGTGGATGATATCCATAAAGTTCCATAAATGGGGTCATTTTTGTTGTGATATGGAAGGAAGTGTTATACCAAGATTCTGCAAGAGGTAACCACTTGACCCTTTGTGTTTGTTTATCATATACAAAGCAGCGAATATATCCTTCCAAACATTTGTTCACTATCTTAATTTTCCCATCAGATTGAAGATGATAAGAAGAGTTATTGGCTAAGTGAGTACCAGGAAAAAAAAATGATTTTGTCCAAAAATTTCCAGTGAAAATGGGATCTATGTCACTTACAATAATATTTGGTTTTCCATGTATCTTTTTAACTATTTCAACAAATTTAGTAGCGACTATATTGGATTTGAAAATATGAAATACTGCACAAAAGTGTGAATAATTCGCAAGTCTATCAACTACCACTATGATGACACTCTTTTTTTTAGACTTGGGTAAACCTATGATAAAATCCATTGAGACATCCTCTCAACAATGAAATGGAATGGATAATGGTTTTAAAAGACTTGGGGTGTTAATTGTCTCAACTTTATTTTTTTGGCAAACCAAACATTTTTCCAAAATCTTCTAAATGATAAATTTAAGGTCATCCCCAAAAAAATCCTTCTTAACCCTGTGGTAAGTTTTTAAAAATATTGAGTACCCTCCTATAACATATGTATGCAATTCCAAAAGAACTTTTTTTTAGTTTGGAATTCTTACATAGATATAAGTAATATTTGTACCAGAGTGAATCATTTTCCAAATAAATGTATCATATGCACTAGGATCTTTTTGCAACTTTTGAATAAGTGTCCGCACATCTTTGTCATTCTTCAATTCATCCCTTTCTTTAGTTATCCTATCAGGTTGGATAATAGAAATGGAAAAAAGAAATGCTTCCATAGCCTCATCCCCTCTTGAGACTGCATCTGCAACAACATTTTCTTCCCTTTTTTGTAGATGATTTCAAATTCATAACCCAACATATTTGTGACCCATATTTTTCGTTCCTCTCAAAATAATATTTGTTCCATGAAGTATTTAAGACTATCATAATATTTTTCTACCATGAAGTGTCTACCCATTAGGTAAGGGCACCACACCTTCACAGCATGTAGTATTTCAAATATTTTCTTCTCATAAATAGGTTTGTCTAAATACTTTTCTTTGAATGGAAGACTTTCAAAAGAAATGGGTATTCCTTATTGTATGAAAATAACACCAATTCCATTTCCTAAGGCATCACATTCGATAATAAAGGTTTATGTGATGTCTGGTGTAGCTAAGGCTAGAGCTCGACACATTGCCTCTTTAAGATGTTCAATGGCCTTAGTTGCTTCTGGAGTCTAAAAATTGCATCTTTCTTCGATAATGTTATTAATGGTGCTACTATTTTCCCATAATTCTTAACAAACTTGTGATAATACCCTGTCAACTTGAGAAATCCTCTAAGATTCCTTAATATTGTTGGGATTTTCCATTTATTTATGGATTTAATTTTGTTATGGTCTACCTTAACACCCTCATATTTCACTTCTTGTACATCAAAGAAACATTTGGAGGGTTTTGCATACAATTGTTTCTCCTATAATAGTTTGAGCAACTTGTCAACATGTTGAACATGATATTTCCAAGAATTGTTGTAGATTAGTATATCATAAAAAAATACTAACACAAATTTTCTAAGGAAGGGCTTAAAAATGAAAATTTTCAAACCATAAAATATGGAAGGTGCACCAGTAAGGCCAAAAGGCATGAAACTGTTAACTCTTTATATTACTAGTATAGTCACTTAATGTTGTTAGTGTAACCCCCTTATTGTTATTGTTTTACCCCTGTAACCCCCATATTGTTATTATTGTGCCCTTACATTATTATTGTTAGGTCGGCTAGGATTACATTGTAGCCCCACTAGGATTACATTATGGCCCCACTAGGATTACATTATGGCCCCATGAACTCCTATATATAGAGAGGAGGTTTTTTCATTTGTATCATCAAATAATTGTTCATTTATGTAATGTATTGGAGGTTTTCCCCTCGAAGGGACTGATTTATAAGGCGTTAATCTCTCTTTTCTTCCATTTTTGGAGCTGGTTTCATAACATTTGGTATCAAAGCTTTGGATTCTAGGGTTTCACTGCTCCAAACAGGTCATCGTATAGTATTCAATATAAAGTTTTTTCTACGAAGGTTCAGAAGCTGCATGTTTTAGAGTGCAAAGCAAAAATCCTTAGGAACATCATTACAAAATTTCAGAACTTTTTTCACAATATTTTCATAGATATGATCTATGTAAGTTAGGGCTTTTTTTAGGCTCCTCAATTTAACCTAAACAGGTCATCGCGGAATTTTTGCTAGAACGTTTTTTCTACGATGGTTCAGAAGCTGAGATTTTCACAGATCAGAGCTGAAAGCTTGAGGAACCTCTTGTAAAAATTTCAGATCTTGGTTCACAATATGTTTAGAGATATGATCTGTGAAAGTTAGTATTGTTTAAGGCTCCTGAATTTCATCTCAAAGAGGTGACTGTGGGAAAAACATCACAAATCTCTCTCTGAGCATCGTATTTGGATTCTGTAAAACGTGGCCACAATTTCATGGAATTTAGTTTTCTCTATATCAATTTTAGAGCCAAAGGAAGAAACAATAACACGTGGCAAGTCGTACAAGTTCGCTCTATTGAACGAGTCCATAATAAGGTCATCGTACGAGATTTGGCATAACTTTGCCTTCAAGAATCCAAATTAGGTAAGACCTATGGCATTCGAAGGAAGATTCAGAGGGCTACTTCAAAACTGAATTTCAGATATTGAAGATACAAAATCACAGAGATAATTCAGTTTCAATATTGAGCTTCTCAAAATCAAGAAAAATGTGTGTATTTTTTTCAAATTTCATAAGTCTTGTTTGAAAAATCAATTCTAGGAGATTCCAAAGGCCTATTGAGCATAGATATTAGTATTGGGTTCTAAAATGCCTCCTAAAAATAATTCAACACCCATTAAGCCTTCATAAGGTGCTTCTATGACTCATGAAGACAAAGAAATGCAAATGAGATATCAAAATTCCAAGAGCAAGTGCACCAAATTTCGCTATCGCAAAGAGCAACAAAAAATGAAATGAATTTTTTGAAGAAAGATCTGGAAACTAATATGGATGGTTTGAGGAAAGGCGTGGAAGCTAAGATGAATGGTTTGGAAGCTAAGATGAATGGCATGGAAGTTAGAATGGAAGCTAAGATGGATGACATGGAAGCTAAGATCGATGAAAAAATGGAAAACATGAATAATGATCTAAAAGTAAACATTGAAGGTTTGGCAAAGTTGATAAAAGAAATGTTTCCTAATGGAGAAAATATAGTAGAGGAAACTCATGATGAGAACAAAATAAATGTTAATCATGATTTCATAAAATCTAATGTTGGATTAAAGATCCACCATATTCCAAAGATAGATATGAGGAAGTTTGATGGCAAGGATCCCATAACATACAAATGGAGCATTATTTTGATCTCAATAATGTGCAAAACACACAAAAGGTACGCATTTCAACTTTACATTTAGAACAAAATACAATTGTATGGTATCGATGGCTTTGCTCCTGTAAAAAAAAATGTCACTTGGTCAATTTTTACGGAGGAAATGATAGCACATTATGAGGATACAAAGAGCAACACCTTCTTTAGCCAATTGATAAACCTCAAACAAAAGGTTTTAGTGGTGGAGCACATTGAGGACTTCCAAAAATTGAATATAAGGGTAACTGATATTCCAGAGGAACACATGATTGATGTATTCATAGGGACTTTAAAGGATAACATCCAACATGAAGTTCACATTTGGGAACCGGATTCATTAGAGAAGGCATTCAGGTTGGCAAGAAAAATTGAATATAAACTATGACGACAAGGAAGCCTACCACTCACATCTATAAAGATGGAAGTGTTGCTACTCCTAGACTTCCACAACCTACAAGGTTGACACCACAACAATTGGAAGAAAAAAGAGCAAAAGGGATTTGCTACAGTTGTGATAGAAAATACACTAAAGGCCATAAGTGTGCTAAGAAGAAATTATTTTACATATATTGTGAAGAGGAGGAAGAAAATGAACAAGAAACTTCAAAACAAGATGATATACACCAGGAAGCAACCCTAGAAGAAGAAGAAATGAGTTCGACTATATCATGTAATGCATTGGCAGGAATTACCACTCCTCAAACTCTCAAGATAGAAGGACATATAAATAAGAAGAAAAAGGTAATAGTGTTGATTTATTTGGGTAGTACCCATAATTTTATTCATTGTAAGGTAGCCAAGGAATTGAATTTTTTCCTATACCCAGCACCAAAATGTCAAGTGATGGTTGCAAATGGAGGAACTATAAATTGTTTCAGAAAATGCCATAATATCAAGATATCCATGGGGGAATATGTATTGAATAGTCCAATGCTTTCCATCCCAATGGGAGGTGCTGATGTTGTACTAGGAGTACAATGGTTACAATCTTTGGGGAAGGTAGCTTTTAATTTTCAATACCTTTTCTTGAAAAAAAAATTGGAAGGAAAGGAAATCGAATTACGGGGTATCACAGGGAACCCGAGAAAGATAATAACCTCTAATGTGATGAAAAAACTTCTGAAGAAAGAACAACAAGGTGTAATTGCACAATTACGCTAAATAGAAGTTCCAACATCAAAATCATATATTTCTCTAGATCTCTAAAGAGCCTTGGACAATAATTACAAGGTGTTTGATACTCCCAAAGGACTCCCACCTATTTCTAATCATTATCATGCTATTCATTTGATTCCAGGAAGTGTTCCTCTAAACATATGGCCTTACAGATATCCTTATGTCCAGAAGAGTGAAATTGAACGTATGATTGCAGAAATGTTAGAGCCTAGTATATATCAACCTAGTCAAAGTTCTTTCTCTACTCCAGTAGTATCGGTGCACAAGAAGGATGGATCATGGCGCATGTGTCCAGATTATAGGGAGCTCAATAAGCTCACTATTAAAGATAAACTTCCCATTCCTGTGATTGATTAATTATTGGATGAATTACATGGAGAAATTTATTTTACCAAGTTGGATCTTCATTCAGGATCTCATCAAATTAGAATGAAGACTGAAGATATTCCGAAAACAACATTTCGAACTCATGAGGGTCATTAATAATTTTTGGTCATGCCTTTTGGCCTTACCAATGCACCTTCTACATTTCAAAGGTTGATGAATTCCATTTTCAAACCCTTCCTTAGAAAAAATTTTCTAGTATTTTTTGATGATATACTAATCTACAGAAGGTCTTGGAAGGATCATGTTCAACATGTTGACAGGGTGCTCAAACTATTGGAGGAGAAACAGTTATATGCAAAAACATCCAAATCTTTATTTGGAGTACAAGAGGTGGAATATATTGGTCATATTGTATCTCACGAAGGTGTTAAGGTATACCCTAAAAAAATTAAATCCATTAAGGAATGGAATGTCCCCACAACCATAAAGCAGTTACGCGGATTTCTCGGGTTACAGGGTATTATCACAAGTTTATTAAGAATTATGGGAGAATAGCAATGCCTCTAACAAAATTATTGAAGAAAGATGAATTTTCATGGACTCCTGAAGCAACTAAGGCATTTGAACATCTTAAAGAGGCAATGTGCCTAGCACCAATCTTAGCGATGCCAGACTTCACAAAAACCTTTATTGTGGAATGTGATGCCTCGGGAAATGGAATTGGTGTTGGTTTAATGCAAGAAGGAAGACAAATTGATTTTGAAATTCGTTCAATAAAAGGAAAGCACTTACAAAAGGCTATTTATGAGAAGGAAATGTTGTCAGTACTGCATGCAATAAAGAAATGGATACCTTATCTAATGGGAAGACACTTCAAGGTAAAAACTGATCATGATAGTCTTAAACGCTTTTTGGAACAAATACTATCTTCAGAAGAGCAGCAAAAATGGGTCACAAAGATGTTGGGTTATGACTTTGAAATCATCTACAAAAAAGGGAAGTTAAATGTTGTTGCAGATGCACTCTCAAGAAAGGATGAAGAGGTGGAAGAATTGATTTGTGCCATTTCTATTATCCAACCAAATTGGATAACCGAAGCAAGGGATGAATGTAACAAGGACAAAGAAGTTTGGACACTCTTTCAAAAGTTGCAACAAGATCCTAGTACATCTGATACATTTAGTTGGAAAAATGATTCCTTATGGTACGAAGATCGCTTATATATTTGCAAGAATTCCCAACTAAAACAAAATATTCTTTTGGAATTGCACACTTCTCCTTTAGGAGGACACTCGGTAATTTTAAAAACTTACCACAGGGTGAAGAATTTTTTTTTGGGGGATGGCCTTAAATATGATATTCAAAATTTTGTGATGGAATTTTTGGTTTGCGATCAAAACAAAGTTGAGACAATTAATACCCTGGGTCTTCTACAACCTATATCCATTCCAAGTCAACATTGGGAGGATATTTAAATGGATTTTATCATAAGTTTACCTAATTCCGAAGGAAGGAGTTGCATCATGGTGGTAGTTGATAGACTTACCAAGTAGGCACACTTTTGTGCATTATCTCATCCATTTAAATAAATTACAGTTGCTACTGCATTTATGGAAACAATTCAAAATCTACAAGGAAACTCAAAGATTATTGTAAGTGACAGAGATCCCATTTTTACAAGAAATTTTCGGACGGAATTATTTTCTTGTTTGGGTACTCACCTAGCTCATAGCTCATCTTATCATCTTCAATCAGATGGTCAAAAACAGATAGTGAATAAATTTTTGGAAGGCTATCTTCGTTTTTTTGTATCTGATAAGCAAGCAAAATGGGTCAAGTGGTTACCTCTCGCTGAATGGTGGTATAACACTTCCTTCCATACTGCAGCAAAAATGACCCCATTTATGGCACTTTATGGATATCATCCACCATCCATCACATATTTTTTAAGGGAAAATTATAGGGTTCAAGCAGTGGAGGATCACATCGAGCATCAACGAGAAGTTCTCCAACTCTTAAAGGATAACCTAAATTTGGCACAAAATCGAATGAAACAACAAGCAGATCAACATCGCAGTGAGAGAAGTTTTGATGTGGGATACTCGGTATTTTTACGGCTACAGCCATACAAAAAAATGTCCCTCAAGCAAGCTAAAAAGGATAATAAATTATCACCAAAGTTCTATGGTCCTTACAAGGTGTTGCAAAAGATTGGTACTATGGCATACAAATTGGAGCTTCCTACTTCTTCGTGAGTGCATCCAGTTTTCCATGTTTCATGCTTAAAAAAGGTTATAGGGGACAAACTTCCTGTTCACACAATATTTCCAGAACTTGATGACGAAGGAAAAACCATATTGGAACTTGAAGAAGTCAAGGAAATAAGAACTTGACAGCTACAAAATCAATCAATTTTAGAGTATCCATCAAATGGAAGAACTTACCCACTGAAGGTTCTACATGGGAGGATGAGAATTTTATATAGAAGCATCCAGAACTACTCAAGTGTTGAGGACAAAACTTTTTTGACGGAGAGGAGTATGTTAGGTTCTTATATTACTAGTATAGTCCCTTACTGTTGTTAGTGTAACCCCATTATTGTTATTGTTGTACCCTTATAACCCCCATATTGTTATTATTGTGCCCTTACATTATTATTTTTAGGTCTGCTAGGATTACATTGTGGCCCCATGGACTCCTATATATAGAGAGGAGGTTTTTTCATTTGTATCATCCAAGAATTGTTCATTTATGTAATGTATTGGAGGTTTCCCCCTCAAAGTGTTTGATTTCTAAGGCGTTGATCTCTCTTTTATTCTATTTTTGGAGTTGGTTTCATAACAGAAGAAAACTTCATAATGACCTTCATGAATTCTAAATCCTTTTTTTAGAAGGTTTTACTTCTTCATTCTAATTTTTTGATATCTCGAGGGAAGATCCAATGTGGTGAAGTAAATTTCTCCATGTATTTCATCCAACAATTCAACAATGACAAAAACGAGAAATTTATCTTTAATAGTGATCTTATTGAGCACTCCATAATACATATACATACACCAATATCCATACTTCTTGTGCACCAATACTATTTTAGAAGAGAAAGAACTTTGGCTAGGTTGAATTGTACATGCATGTATCATTTATGCATCCATACATTCAGTTTCACTCTTATAGGCATAGGGATATATGTAAGGTATAATATTTGGAGGAAAACTTCTTGGAATGAAGTGAATAACATGATCATGATCACGAATAGGTAGGAGATGTTTGGGATTCTCAAATACCTTGGAATGATTGTCAAGGACTCTTTAGAGATCTAGAGAAATGGATGACTTAGATGTTTGAAGATCTAGTGAGAATAATTATCCAATTACCCCTAGTTGTTCCTTATTCAAAATATTTTTAATTCCATTAGAGTTTATTATCTTCCTAGGTTTACCCGTGATACCCATTAATTAAATTTACTTTCCTTCCCAAAAACAATTCAAGAAAATTTCTTGAAAAATAAATGTTACCATCCACAAAGATTGTAACCATTGGACTCCTTCTACAACATCAACATCACCTATTGGAATGGAAATCATTGGACTATTCAATAAATATTCCCCCATGGTTAGATTGATATTATGGCACTTTCCTAAGTAATTTATAGTTCCTCCATTTGCAACCATCACTTTATATTGGTGCTAGATATAGAAATCAGTTAAAATCCTTTGTTATATTACAATGAATAAAATTATGGGTACTACCTGAATAAATCAACACTATTACATTTTTCTTCTTGATACATCCTTATATATTGAGAGTTCGAGGAGTGGTAATATTTTTCAATGCATCGCAAGATTAGTTCGGATTCCTTTATTATTTTTCAACCCCTGGGGTTTGTTCCTAGTGCATATCTTCTTATTTTTATGTTTCTTATTTATTTTCTTCCTCCTCTTCACAATCTATGTAAAATAATTTATTCGCAACACACTTATGAGCTTCAGTGTATTTTATATCGCAACTATAACAAAGCCCTTTTGCTCTTTTTTCCTCTAGTTGTTGTGGTGTCAACCTTGTAGGTTGTGGGAGGCTAGGAGCAACAACACATCCATATTTATATTTTTGAGTGATAAACCTCCTTATTTCCATAATTTTTCTTTCAACTTTTCTCATCACCATAAATGAATTCTCCAATGACTTAGGTTCCCAAATGAAAATCTTTTGTTGAATTTTAACCATTAATTCCCTATGAAGATATAAATCATATGCTTCTATAGAATATCAGTTACCTTGATATTCAACCTTTGGAAGTCATAAATGTGTTCCACAACTAAACTCTTTTGTTTGAGATTTATCAATTGGCTAATTAAGGTATTTCTCTTTGCATCCTTATAATGTGCCATCAATTTCTCCATAAAAATTATCCAAGTGACAAGTGATTTATAAGAAAAAAACCATTGATACCACACAATTTGATTGGGTTATAAATATAAAGATGCAATGTGTACTTTTTGTGTGTGTTTCACATCATGTAGATTAAATAATTGCTCCATATATAGTATCCATGTTATTGCATCCTTGCCATAAAATTTACTCATATCAATTCTTAGAATGTGTTTTATCTTAAACCCAAAGTTGCAGTATCTAAAATTATTATTCACCTTCCTTTTTTTTTTCATCAAGAGTTTCATGAAATACCTTGTGACCACTAGGAAGCCTTTCATGTAGCAACTTTTTCAAACCTTCCTTCAACCCATGCATGTCTAGTTTTAAACCTTCCACGCCCCCTTTTAAACCATACATGTCACATTTTACTAATCCCTTCATCATCCCTTCCATTTCATCTTTCATTGCTCTTTGTGAGAGAAAACTTTGTTGCACTTGGTCCCGTAATTTTTATATATCATGTTGCATTTCTTCCTCTTCATACGTCATAGTGGGGGTTCCTAAGGTCTTAATTTTTGTAGAATTTTTTTTTTTTTTAGAGGAATTTTGAAACTAATTGATAATATTTATTCTTCACTATTCCCTTCTAATCACTTCAGCAGAATTTTCAAACACAAGTTATGCAAATTTTAAAATACACACCTTTTAAGAGTTTGATTTTCATATTGTTTATATGTTTGACCTTGAAACTATGGTATCTTTGTTATTTATGCCTCCCAAAGTCTGAAATTATTTCATGTGGTATCCCTATGTGTATTATTTTCAACCCCTCCAATTAGAATGAGAGTGTATTCTTCACCACAAAGTTATGTGAAACCTCCCATGATGTCTTCATTATGGATTGGTTTAGTAAAGCGAAATTGTATGGAATTCTAGTGCCATTATTTCAATCTTTGGCCTTGAAAGTCTTACCCAAAAAAGTAAATTCCATTAAATTTTAGTAAAATTTTATTAAATTAAAATTTTATGCTCAAAGAAGAAGTTGTGATGATTTTCCCAGGACACTTATTTGAGACTGAATTCTGAAGAATACAGAAACCCTAACTTACTTGGAACATATCTCCACAAATATAGTGAACCAAGGTCCAAAATTGTAACCTTATGTTCATCAAGGTTTCATCTTCAAGTGGTAAAAATTTTACAATCTGAAGTTTCATAGGAAAAAAATTATAATGAAAATGTCACAATAGTTGGTTTGAAGCAACAAAACCTTATAACCAAGAGCTTTGAAACCAAATTTTATGTATCAAGATAAGAAATAGCACAAAATAATAAGAATATATAGATCAATGACTACATATTAAGCCACTTTGAGGGGGGAACTTTCCTTTACATCACATAAATGATCAAGTCATGGATGATTCAAATGAGAAGACCTCATTGGTATTTATAGGAGTCTAAATTTTCAAAATATAACTAGGGCCTACATAACAATAATAACTTAAGGGTTCAAAAATTACAATAGTGTACTTTCATGGGGAACAACAATAACAATATGGGGGCTACACTAGTATTATATGGACCTAACAACATGGAACTGTAAATAGTATGAAATTGAAGGTAGGAAAAGCTTACAATAGAAGGTCATAATTATTTATGTCAAAGAAAATTGTTTGAAACAACATTATAACATCGTATGTACCATATTTCCCCTATTTCATATATAGCTATAATAATTGATTAAGCAATTAGAGTTAAATATGGGTATGCTACGTAATTTAATCGTGTTGTTTTCCATTAACTTAAATTGAAACCCGATGCATAACTAGGAAAATAAGAAAGCATGGCGAAAAAATATTCATTTTTTTTTTACTGTAGTGGATGATGAGATATAATCATGGGAGTAAAATATGACAAAAATATCAATTAAAAAATTAAAATAATTTATGATGGACACATGGTTGTGCCAAAAATATAATAGCACTTGTAACTCAGAAAATTGGGACATGCAACTAGGTAAATATCACATAAGAGTGTACAAAGAAAGAAATGTTAGAAAAAATATGAAAAAGAATGAAGAGAGAAATTTGTTTTGGACTTATGAATATGTAATGGCTATGCCAAAAAAATATTTTAAATTTTATTTTTTTTTATGGGATTTACAGGGCATGTGTGTGTATACAACGCAAAGTCTATTTCACATAATGGATATATCCTTTCAGCCTTTTTTTTTTTTTACCTTTGAATGTGAAGATTTCCTCAATTACAACAATTTTCATGAGTAGACATCTTCAAAATGAACCAAGGGGGATGTCAGTGTAGGGAGATGAAAAGTATCAAAAATGGAGAAAGAGATGACTATGGTAATTACAATGGAGAATAATAGCCACATCATGTTTAAAAACCCAAATGAGAGGCTACCTCATCACTTTGACTTCTTGGGTCACAACACAATTAATTATAAAAAACAAAGAATTTTAATGATGTATTTTTTGGGGCAAAGTGTTGTGAAAAATGGCTGGCAACATATGGTTGGGGGTAAACATGGAGGCATTACAAATGTGAAAGCATGACCAAGGTCAAAATACATAAAGGGAAAAGGAATCCATTTTTGGAGAAAAGAATACTAGAAAAATATAATATCTAGAATATATTTTCAAATTAAATTAGACCATGAAATAGAACAATAAGAGAAAAATTACTTAATCACCGAGCAATGGATGAATTAGATGTTTGAAGATCTAGTGAGAGCAAGGTGATAAATACCGAACAATTTACTTAATCACAATATGAAAACCGAAATTCAAAACCATTCTTTCACCATTTGAGGTGTGTTCCTTTCCAATGTGTGAATTATTTTCTCTATTGTTGCAAAAAGTATCTCATTCAGTCCTTGGAGGAAATTAAGTAGAGTATGCCACAACCCCAAATTTTTATTTCCATACAAAAATTTTGGCAAAAATGAGGTGGGCTCGAGTAATATAGGGAAGGTTGGAAGAGCGTACAATATGGGTAAAAGGAGGGGTTGTCCAAAAGAGTAAGCAATGACTTTGAAAACTAGATACAAGGCACAAAGAACTTGCGTGATATTCTAGGAAGGAATAATTCTTCCTCCTTCAAACACAATGAATGTATATTGACCAAATACTCACATTTAACATTTATTTCAACTAAAACGAGGTGTGTGAGTGAGCATGAAATTAATTCTTTGAATGTAAAAAAAATGCAAACAACACATGGAGAAATGGCGAGAATAAGAATAATGAAGGAAATATTAACCCACAACGGGAATGCATAACTAGAATTACCCAGAACAGAACTTGTTGAGTAGTCATGAAATCGAAATCCACATAGTCAAGCTAAATTTTCTTCATACTTGTAACCTAAAGTGTTTTTATGTTGCGTGATACTATTACCGGAAGTTCCCTTAACCTCTTTTTAGTGTTTATCTTATGCAACTAGGGTTCATGACTTTTTTTTGTTCAATCCTCAAAGAGAGCTCAAAATGGCAAGCACGGTAGTGGTAAGTTGAAGGCCTACTTTCCAACTACCATAAAATGGTTAGAGTCCCAAGTGTGCCTTGGGATTCGACTCCTTAATCACATGTCCCATCACTTATAAACCACCACCCATATCCTCTAATGTGTGCATTGATAGATTCGGGTGATCAACCATATAAAATAATACAATGTCATACACGACGCTGAATATAATATCAAAACATTGCAGATGCCCACTTTTATCGGGTATATGAAACTATATTATTTCCATTTGAAAAGTGTTATATCATGCACTAAATTTATACCCTTTTCATTAGTGTATAACACATTTATTAAACATTTCAAATTATAATTCCAACACCCTTATTTTGTGATGTCATTTAGTACATGAGGATCAACAAAAATGTGACTAATCATATAATTTTTGTATAACTTCTATTATAAAAATAACTTATTAATCTGGTAGATAGTGTGTTATTGGCTATGACTTGTCAAGCTGAGAAGAAATATGTTTTGTATGGAAATATATATAAGAGATTTTCTAGGAATTTTTCCAACTTTTCACCACATCCAAACACAAATGTAAACTCTTTTTTTACACATATCACTTCTTCTATCACCATGTGCTTATATTAAGACATAAAATCACGAAGAAAGTAATCAAAACATGTCAAATTTATATTTTTCTAGGGGGTACCCAACATACTAAGGCTCATAATTTTATTTTTTAATATATTTTTTAGAGAAGGAATCAAGTGCAATGGTTTGCACATTTTTACAAGGGTGTATCATGAGTCAATCTTGAGTTAATAGGTACAACATGATGAAACATCAAACCCCATTACTCATGTAAATGATCCTAGACACATGTGTAATTTCAACTATACTTTAGAATATCTAAAGCTATAACTGTAATTTAGGTTTGAGGGAGTCAAACCTTATCACTTGTTTGCTATTTGGATATGTTAAATACCAACTCACTAGGAGTAGTAGTGGGTCCATTCTATGTTATTGTAATTTTTTCTATAGTTGAGAAAAGCAACTGGGAGTGGGAAGTTAGAGAGTATAACATAGGGAATTAATGTTATCTAGTAGCCTTATGGACTACATGTCTTAGATAGCTCCATAGAGAGTACTTATTCCTTTTCACTTGCATATTTACATACTAGAGAAAAGAGAGTCTAACATCCTCACCTTTTAGCTAGGTTTTCTCCATTAAGTGCTTCCTTACATCAAATTTGTGAGTATTGTGGATGTTGAATATGTGTATTTGTTTCTCATATTTTAGCCATTTTATTCATTTAAGCAGAAAACCAACTATTAAATAATCTAGTATCTAATGTCAAATGACCTTCATAGTATAGATTTCAATTATTCTATCAGATCTTTTGTGACAAATTATTCCACTTCAATAACAATAGTAGTTTACAAATTATATTTGTACCAAATTAGTTTTCTTTGAGCTATTTTACGGGAATTTCTATGGATTTAGGAATTAGTTTAAGAATAAATTCATAGAACCCTAGCCATTAATGACAAGTATGTTTGCAAAAACCTCAAGCTCAGAAAAAAGAGCTATTTGCAAAGTGGGAATGATAAGTTTCCAACATAAATTTCAATATGAACCTCCTCATGGAGGCTCCTAAGTTTTAACCTTATTAAAAAATTACCTGCATAAAAATCCTTGAGACAAAAAATATACAATGGTGAGAAAATAAAATGTAAACAAAGATTTTTCTCTTGGAACCCAAAACTGAGAAAACTAGATTGATTTTTCATTATATTCATTTCAATGTTACAATACACTATATATTTTTCATTATATATATATATATATATATATATATATATATATATGCACCCGAGAAAATTGCATTGTGATTTTTCATTATATTCATTTCAATGTTACAATACACTATATATTTTTCATTATATATATATATATGTCGAAGCATTCATAAACCTACAACCCGTCCTCCCAAATATACCTAAAGGTATGTGGAGGCCCAAGTCTGTATTAGTGTTGTCTGATTCGAAACGGTACAGTGAGAGCACCCCTTTATGCTTTCGTATTGTAACACTGCGTGATATACCCGAAAGTACGTGGACGAGCTACGATATACTTACGTACGTGGACTGAGGTATCACACTCGAAATGTATCGCAGACAAGTTAACGACAGCTCCTATGTTTACGACATCGGAACACGGCTCTAGCCTAGACCTTCTAAATGTTATCTTTATGGTTCCAATGCTTTGTTAGGTAAATTGAGATAAATTTTAAGTTGAAATTTTTATCAATTTTCCTTTCAAAGGTTCACCGTGATGATGTATTGGAAATTCCTAAAATGCAAACTGACAATGATAAGCAATCTTTCTCTTTTATTTTTTCAATGAAAATCCTAGCTACTAGAGGGAAAGAACGATCAATTTGAGAGCAAACAAATCAAAGAACACAAAATAAATGTAGATTTCCTAATTGTTCCTTTTGCAAAACACACAAACCACTACATACAAATGCATGTTTTTCTTTTCAGTTTCTTTAATTTTATGAATGCAGAAAAGAAACTAAGTGCACTAAATCAATAAAAACAAATTCCTTTTACTTTTGAGAAATGAGGAATAGAACAACAATTTATCTTTTGAAGGAAAAGGAATTAAACAACAATTTCTCCTATCAGGAAACGAAGAATTTACGACAATTTCCTTTTCAAAAGAAAATGGGTCTAATGAGACAATGAAAAATACTTTGAAATTAATTCACCAATGATAAATAAAAACACTTTAAACAAACATTGAACATTTTTTTCTTTCAAAGGAGGAAGAGGTAGATAAGTTCACTGGTCAATATGAGGCCCAGGCTTTTCAAAACACAAAAAAGAACAAACTGAAACAAATTACAATGACAAAATCAAAGGAATTTTGGTGGTTTCAGGAGGCAACGCAGTCTCTAAATATAGACAGTGCTTTGCAATGCAAGACTGAAAGGGAGACAGTTGTATGCAAAGCACTTTGTCCTTTCCAACAGTGCATTGGGCATAGTTTACAATGAAAAACACAGTTTTTTAACACACTTCTAATACAAATTTGGATTTCAAAAACCTAATATTTCTGAGTAAAACCTATTGGGTGAATAAACAGAGAAAATCAGAGGCAAATACACCTAGGATGAAGGGTAAACTCCCGAGCGGAATCGCCAATTGTTTATGCAGAATTATGAATTACGGATAAATCATTCTTCCCTAGACAGGTGCTTATCTATAACAACAAATTAAATACTTTGCGACTACTTTTCCTAACTATGAACAGACACATTGAATGAAATAAGAAGCTTACTTGGAGTCCAAGTGCTTCCAAAGTCTCCTTCTGTCGCTTTTGTTGTAGCTTCAAATTCTAGTTGGCTATGAAAAATATTTCCTGCACGAATGAACACTAAACAACAAGAGATAGCAATAATAAAGATGTATATTCAAGTTATTTAGCTAAATCAATGAAGCATAAACCATATACATTAGATAATAATTCATAATATGGAAAACATGAGCTTATACAGATACATATGTGGGAAAGTAAGGAACAATATTTATTAATGGATAGAAGGGGAGGTTACAACCTAGTGATTGATTTGAAGTGACCATCTCCAGTAGCATCCCAGCCTCATCACAATGCAGATCTCTCCAGCAGCATGTTACAGAAATCAATTCCTCAATTGAAATTCCACCAACATTTCTCTACTCAAATTCTTCCTCCTCAAACATTAAGATCTGTGCTCAATTTATAGAGGAGTTTAATGTATTTTTACAATCAATGAATTTCCAATAATAGGCAAGACATGTTCCCAATATTGTAGATGTCAAATGGACAAATGGATTCGAAGTTTGACACTGTGAACTCTTCTAGAAGGCACTAGCAAAGTGGATATTCTAGAACAATGAGAATTTCGCTCCCAATCTGACCAATGCACCTGTGAGTGTCGGGAAGTGCTTTGTAGAGAAGCCTTGAATGGGGCTACCTGCATATGCAACACACTTAGTCCCTTTAGAGGCAACATTGATGATCTCTCATATGATATATTATAAACTTCAAACCTTAGAAACCTTTGCAGATGAAAGTCATGAATGATTTGTCTTATTCTTTATCTTAGGGAATGTAGAAACTAAAATGATAGGGGATGATAGACCCTATTCATTGGTCATGGAGATTATGTACTGTTAACCAGGTCATTGGGAATGATGCCCAAATTGACCTATAACAGGACAAATGAATGTAATAAATAGGAGATAGAGTCCTATTAGGAGTTTCTTTTCTTTAAAGGATAGCCGTCATTTTTTTGTTTCAAGTTAGTGGTTTCAGTTATGATAGGTGTCAGAGTAGAATTTGAAGATCTAGCCAACTAGGCAGATCATCAAGATTGTAAAAAATGTCTATTTATTCTAAACATAGAAGAGCAAAGCATTGTAGAATATTGCACCAAATTTCTCTTTTATGTTTTATCCATTATCAGTAATATACAGTGACATTCTACTTCTAGACCTGAGATTCTCATGAGGTTTTTGATGTGTTATTTCTTTGTATCTTATGTCTTATCACTTGCAGTGAATTTTACCTCTAATTACTTAGAATTCATAATATTATGCTTTGACTTCATTTAGGGGTGAAATTACTGTGTTTTCCTATGTTATCTGTATGAGTTAGCTTTGTTAAAAACCTCTATCTACCTCAGCTTCCATGTGAAGAACCACTGTCACTAAGAGTACTGATGTTGACTACATAGCCCAATGGTAGGAAGCTTTCATTTTTCAACCTAGAATCAGACAAGACCAAGTTACAATTCATAGATTTAACCATATAGTATTATCCTTATTCAAAATCCTAAACCCCCTTTGATAGATCCCTCTCAAAATGAAGAGGCTAATCTTCAGTTAGGAGTGGTTTGAAAGAGTTACATTGAGTTGATTGATGAGCAACCAATCAAGATCAATTTGGTGATAACAATACAAATGACAAAAACGACTTTCTATATATAGGAGTCCAATGGGTCACAATATAATCCTAGCCGACATAACAATAACAATGTAATGGCACAATAATAAAAATAGTGGGCTTCTATGGGGCACAATAATAGCAATATGGGGACTACATGGGGAGAAAAATAAAAATAAGGGGTCTATACTAAGAATAAAAATAAGGGGATATACTAGTATTATAGGGACCTAGCATGCCCCTCTCCTTAAAAAAAGTGTTTTCCTCAACCCTTGAGTAGTTATTAATGCTTCTGTATAAAATTCTCATCCCTGCATGTCGAATCTTCAGCGGGTAAGTTCTTCCACTTAATGAGATACTCTGAAATGGATCGATTTATTAGCTGTCAAGTTCTTGTTTCTGTGACTTCTTCAGGCTCCAATATGATTTTTCCTTCCTCGTCAAGTTCTCGAAATATTTTTTAAACTGGGAGCTTGTAACCTATAACATTCTTTAATCATGAAACATGTAAAATTGGGTGCACTCGGGAAGATGTAGGAAGCTCCACTTTGTACTCCATATTACCAATATTTTCAAACACCTTTTAAGGACCATAATACTTTGGTGATAATTTATTATCCTTCTTAGCATGCTTGAGGTAAATTTTTTTGTATGGTTGTAGTCGTAAGAATACCCATCCACCTACATCAAAACTTCTTTCGCTACGATGTTGATCTGCATGTTGTTTCATTCGATTTAGCATCGAAGTGTGGTTATCCTTTAAGAGTTGGAGAACTTGTTTTTGATGCTCAATGTCATCTTCCACTTCTTGAATCTTATAATTTTCTCTTGAATATAATGTGATGTATGATGGATGATATCCATAAAGTGCCATAAATGGGGTCATTTTTACTGCAGTATGGAAGGAAGTGTTATACCACCATTCAGACAGAGGTAACCACTTGACCCATTGTGTCTGTTTATCGTATACAAAGAAACGAAGATATACTTCCAAACATTTGCTCACTATCTTATTTTGTGCATCAAATTGAGGATGATATGATGAGCTATGAGCTAATTGAGTACCCAAACAAGAAAATAATCCTATCCAAAAATTTCCTGTAAAAATGGGTTCTATGTCGCTTACAATGATCTTCAGGTTTCCATATAACTTTTGAATTGTTTCCATAAATGAAATAGAAATTGATTTGGATTTAAATGGATGAGATAATGCAAAAAAGTGTGCAAACTTGGTAAGCCTATCAACTACCAACATGATGACAGTATTTTCTTCGGACTTGGGTAAACCTGTGATAAAATACATTGAAACCTCCTCCCAACATAGACATGGAATGGATAAAGGTTGTAACAGACCCAAGGTCTTAATTATCTCAACTTTATTTTGTTGGCGAACTAAAAATTTGGCCACAAAATTTTGAATATCATATTTAAGGCCATCCCAAAAAAAATCTTTCTTGACCGCCTGTGGTAAGTTTTTAAAAATCCTGAGTGCCCTACTAAGGGAGAGGTGTGCAATTCCAAAACAATATTTTCTTTGAGTTGAGAATTATTACAAAGATATAAGTGATCTTTGTACCATAATGAATCATTTTTCTAGCTAAATTTTTTAGATGTATTGAGATCTTACTGCAACTTTTGAATGATTATCCATGTAGGTTTTAACCCTGAACAGAAATTATCTGCACACGAATCTTATAACAGAAAATAAACAATAACGAGAGCATAAAACATAAAACAGATAAACACAGAGATTTTCCCCTGGATCCCAAATCGGGACGACCAGCTTGATTTTTCATTATATTCCTTTTAGTGTTACAACACATATATATACATGCCGGAGCATACATAAACCCCAATCCATTAACCTGGATTAGAACATAACCGTAGTTCCCTTGACCGGATCTACAAAAATACCAGGGGCCGAAAACCATCGAACCCCAAAACCATGTGCAAAACCATGCACAAAACCATGGACGCAGACTACCCAGCAAAAATTAAGGAAAGAATATAACACATACCCAACATTCTCCCACTTGTTGTTTTCTTTCCATGAGGGACCACAGGAGGGCTTAGTCATTGGCCCAATTCTTCAACACCCATTGTTTCTCTACACCAAGAGAGATTCTGAGTGCTCACAAACTTTGTCAATGCATCTACAACATTCTTCAAAGTGTCCACCTTTACCAGCAACACCCTTTTAGCCTCAACCATATCTCTAACAAAATGATATTGAACATCAATGTGCTTTGTCTTTGAATGATAAGCAGGGTTCTTAGACAAGAAAATTGCACTTTGGCTATCACAGTCTATCCTTATAGCTTTCTGTACCAACCCCATACTTGAACACAATCTCTGCAACCAAACTGCTTCCTTGCTTGCATGAGTGGCTGCTATGTATTGTGCATGCTTAGTCGTGGAAAGAATATAACACATACCCAACAGTCCACACATCTTCATCATTCTTCCATTCATACCTTGCTTCAATTATCCACTCGGGTTGGATAATATAAATGGTACAAATAAATGCTTCCACATACTCATCCTTTCTTGAGAGCACATATGTAACAACATTTTTCTTCCCTTTTTTGTAGATGATTTTAAAGTCATAACCCAGAATCTTTGTGACCCATTTTTGCTACTCTTCTGAAGATAATATTTGTTCCAGAAAGTATTTAAGACTATCATGATATTTTTTTACCTTGAAGTGTCTTCCCATTAGGTAAGGTCGCCATTGCTTTAGTGTGTGTAGTATTGCCAACATTTCCTTCTAATAAATAGGTATCTGTAAATAATTTCCTTTGATTGGAAAAATTTTAAAAGCAATGTGTCTCCTTATTTCATTAAAACCACACCAATTCCATTTCCCGAGGCATCACATTTCCTTAGTTGCTTCCGGAGTCTAAGAAAATGCATCTTTCTTCAGTAATGATGTTAGAGGTGCCAATATTCTCCCATAATTCTTAAAAAACTTGTGATAATACCCTATTAACCCCATAAATCCTAAAATATGCTTTATGGTTGTGGAGATTTTCCATTCCTTAATGGATTTAATTTTGTTAGGGTCTACCTTAACACCCTCATGAGATACAATATAACCCAAATATTCGACCTCATGTAATCCAAAGAAACAATTGGACGTTTTTTCATATAATTGTTTCTCCTACAATAGTTTGACCACCATGTAAACATGTTGAACATGATCCTTCCAAGACTTTTTGCAGATTAGTATATCATCAAAAAATACTAACACTAATTTTCTAAGGAAGGGTTTGAAAATGGAATTCATCAAACCTTGAACTATGGAAGGTGCATTAGTAAGGCCAAAATGCATGACCAAAAATTCATAATGACCCTCATGAGTTCTGAATGTTTTTTTTGGAATGTCTTCAGTCTTCATTCTAATTTGATGATATACAAAATGAAGATCTAGTTTGGTGAAGTAAATTCCTCCAGGCAATTCGTCCAATAATTCATCAATGACGGGGATGAGAAATTTATTTTTAATATTGAACTTTTTGAGCTCCCTATAATCCGAACACATACGCCATGATCAATCCTTATTGTGCACCAATAATACTAGAGCAGAGAAATAACTTTGAATAGATTGAATTATACCGGACTCTAACATTTCTACAACCATAAGTTCAATCTCACTCTTTTGAGCATAAGGATATATGTAAGCCCTGATGTTTGGAGGAACACTTCATGGAATCAAATGAATATCATGGTCATGATCACGAATAAGTGGGATTCCTTTGGGAGTTTCAAACACCTTGGAATGATTGTCTAATACATTGTGGATATCTGGAGAAATAAATGATTTTGGTGGTGTTGGGAAAAATACGGAGAAGGGGGGGGGTGAATCAGTATTTAGAGCTTACTGAAAATATTTTAACTTTTTCTTTACAGAATTCCATACGTGGCTTTGATGAACCCAACTCGCGTATACACGTGCATATAATAAAATAAACTAGCGTATACTGATATAATTTTGAAGATTAGAAAATAAATTCAGGAACAATCTTTAACTCAGCCATGCATCTATTAGATAATCATTAAATATGTGCAGCAACAGTAGTATAAATCACCACACAAGAGAAACACACATGAACACCAATATTTAAGGTGGAAACCCAATTTAGGAGAAAACCATCGATGTTGTTGTCTCTGTTTTAAATATTTATTATATGGAAAACTATTTACAATCTTGTACTAATGCAAAATAATATCAGTACACAGGAATATACCTGCAGAAGGCTACAACCTTCTCTCATTTTCCAACCGCTATTGGAAGGGAGCTACAACCCCCTAATCTCATTTACTAGCCACTACTGGAAGGGAGCTTCAACCCCCTAATCAGAACACCAGTTTCTATTGGAAGGAAGCTTCTACTGGCAGGAAGCTTCTACTTCCATACTGAAGGCTTCAACCCTCTGAACCACTGTAGACCACGTTTCATCAATTTTCATACGGGACCAAAAAACATCAACAAAACCCTTAATAAACATCAACAACCATAAACTTTACCCAATACTTCAATCAGAACATTGATACCACTGTAACCAGAACTCAAAAATAACCCAGACTTCAGAATAAATATGCAAATACAAACTCAATTAGGAACATTCATCAACTTAAAATGCATACGCTACTTCGCTTCACTAAACCCGTGTGTCTACATGATTTCCTTCACACCAAGCTACATATAGCTCTGTGAATACTTTTTTTTAGAATGTAATCAGTCTCAGATACAAATCTAAGGCTTTCAGTCAGATGTCCTTAGAAATGCAGAACCCTTCATCAGTTAGTCACCTTCAACCATGTTTATTCTCTCATTGATCAGATTTGTACATAATCGACTTATAAGCATATACAATATTGAGACAACCCAAATCTACAAGAAGACTTCATTGAAAGACAACAGAAAAATAATAGGAATAACATAAAAACCTTTGAAATAAGCTTCAGAAAACCCTAACTTCCATACACGCCTTTTATGAAGCAAACCTGTGTATATACGCGCTTTTACTAAGATGAACTAGAGTATAGATTTGTAAAAATAAACTTTACAGAATGAACCAGATCCATAGAACTTACCTAGATTTCTTCACTTGACTTTAGCAAACTTGCGCCAGGTCATAGATCTAGTCATCTCTCCAATGGATCACACAAGAGCATAGTCATTTCAGATCTACAGATCCTGAACCATCATTGTATCCATGGGTGCACCATAGATTCAGATCTATCAATTAAAGCAGAGTTCATCCCATGAAGATATACCTTACAGAAAATTATTCAGTTACAACCCTTACTAATGCCCCCTTTGCACTATGATATTCTTCTCCTTATATACATTTAGCCTTTCCCAATACCATGAGTCAAAACCACACAACTGGTGATGGTATTCTTGGATGGAATCAAATATACACTACAACGCTCAATATTGTGGGCTAATACCATGACAATGCCCCTTTGTATCATAATTTTAGAGCGCAAAAGGCATACATGACTTGGATCATTCGTATCCGCGTGTATACGAAACTTCTCTTCATAAAAACTACGTATATACTAATTCTGAATGTATACGCGGGTTGCCTTCATAAAAGTATCATATACATTGCCTCCATATGTGAGTTGCCTTCATCAAACCTACATATACATTGAGAAATATTTCCTATTTCATTTCTCTTGCACTTACTGGAATTCCTTTCTCTGACACATCTAAACTGACCTATAGGTTGCTTATCAAAAGGAAACTCATCAAGTAGGTTTCCATCAAGAACAACTTCATCAAGTAGGTTTCCATCAAGGAAAACATATTGCAACATATTTCCATCAATCTCCCCCTTTGGACTTGATGGAAACCATGATGGTGTTTTATCATCACAATAGATAAATACATTAATCACAACCATTATTCAAACAGAAAAATACTCTCCCCCTTTGACATCAAGGGAAAAGGGTGAATCAAAACCAAAATAAGGTTTCTCTTCCCTTGCAGAAATATAAGCTCTAAAGATCTGACGTGCACTCAATTTACCATGCTCTCTCTGATTTCATGCTAGATCTTTAGTCAAATTTTTAATGAAGTAAATGACTCAACGAAGTATGACCTTTCCTATCACCAAGGACTCATACTTACATTAATGATCCAACCAAGTGGAATTACATATTTGAATCAACTACCAAACCAAGTGGGTTTACAACTTTGAACAAGTCCTTACATGACTGAATATAGCAATTTTACATCATAGGTCTCAACATGACCTTTTCATCGAATTACAGATATGACAATTTATGAACATAACCAAATAATCTCAAGCATGAGATCATAACACAGCAACCAATCAGAATGCCAAAAATGCATCCTTTTCCATAAGACACGTGCTCCCCCTTAGCTTGTGCATCCTGAACACCTTCAACAACCAAATCATCAAAGCATATTTATCAAGGAGATAAATATCAGAGAATGATACAGAAAGATGAATACTGGAACAACAACAGAGATTACCCAACAGAACCACAATTGTTTTGAAAATTTGACCCAAATAATTTCTGTCAGCAAAGCCCATGCGCAGTTTTATGCACAGAAACTCGAGTATATATGTGATTCTCCTTTATAAAACCCGTGTATCGAATTTAATATTCTTAAATCAATCATATCTGATCCAAGAGGTAGAGACAACTCCCAGCTTCTATCTGATATATTCAAATGCTTCTCTAGGAAGAGGTTTAGTAAATATATTAGCAACTTGTTCTTTGGAGGGAACATACTCCAATTTAACTTTTTTTTAAAGAACTTGTTCATGTAATAAGTGATACTTGATAGGAATGTGCTTGGTCTTGGAATGCATAACATAATTCTTGAGATACTAATGGCACTTGTATTATCACACAAAATGGAGATGGGGGGTGAACATTTGATTTGAATGTCTTGTAAAGTCTACACCATCCAAAGTAGTTGTGTGCAACACGATGCGAAAACCACATATTCTGCTTCTGTTGTAGATAAGGAAATAGAACTTTGTTTCTTGTTGAACCAAGATACAAATCGGGGCCCCATATAGAATGCACCACCACTAGTGCTTTTTCGATAATCAACATTTCCAGCCCAATCCATATATATGTAAGCATGAAGAGTAAGATCAACATTCTTTGGATACCATAAACTAAAATCTTGATTCACTTGTAAATATTTGAATATTCTTTTTATAGCCTAAAGGTGAGACTCTTTTGGATTAGCTTGGAATCGTCCAACAATCCCAAATGCATGCATAATGTCGGGTCTTGTCCTGATTAGATAAAGTAGATGTCCAATCATGGATCTGTATTTTGGTTGATTCACCATGGGAGAATCATCATGAGAATTGAGGTTACACCTAGTTACCATTGGTGTACTTATAGCTTTGCAGTCTTCCATCCCATATTTCTTCAAAATTTTCTTAAGATATTTTTCTTGTGATAAAAATATACCATCTGTTTCTTGTTTCACTTGTAAGCCAAGAAAGAAATGTTAGTTCCCCAAGTAAAGACATTTCAAATTCTTGCTGCATAAAAGAAGCAAATTTCTGACTCATGGACTCTTCATTACTCTCAAAAATTATGTCATCAACATATACAACTACAATCAATAATTTATCATTTTCAGTTTTTTTGTATAAGTTTCTATCAGCAAATCCCTTTCAAAAACCTTGTTGATGAAGATATTTTTCAAGATGATAGTACCATGCCCTTGGAGCTTGTTTGAGACCATGTAAAGCCTTTTTAAGTTTACAAACAAGTTTTTCATCATTTCCAAAAATGAATCCTTCTGGTTGTTCTATATAAACTTCTTCCTCTAGATCACCATTGAGGAAAGCAGATTTAACATCCATTTGATAAACTTTGAATTTTTGAAAGCTTGAAAAGGCAAGAAACATTCTTATGGCTTCAAGTCTAGCTACAGGAGCAAATGTTTCTTCAAATTCTATACCTTCTTGTTGAGCATACCCTTTACAAAAAAGTCTAGATTTGTTTCTAATAACATCTCCATTTTCATTTAAATTGTTTTTAAATATCTATTTTATTCCAATAACATTTTTATCATGAGGTCTTGGAACTAATTCCAAAGTGTGATTATTTTTAATCTGATCAAGTTCTTCATTCATGGCTTGAATCCAACATTCATCTTTACTAACTTTATTCAAATTCTGTGGTTCAATAGTGGATAAGAATGCTAGATAGCTAGAGGATCCTACAAGAATTCTTCTTGTTTGGACACCTGATCCTTCTTCTCCCAAAATTTGAGATTCTGGATGATTATTTTGAACATACCTGGATGAAGCCTTTTCAGATAGATCTTCCTCTAGAGCTTCATTGGGTTCACCTTCCATGTTGTTTCTATTTGATGTGGGAGGATAAACATCATCATCATCTTCATTTGTTGTTGGTATTTCCCTCTTTGGAGCTGAGAGAGACTCATCAATTACAACATAAATTCATTCAACAATCTTTCACTTTTATTGTAACATTTATAAGCTTTACTTCTAGAAGAATAGACAAGAAATATTCCTTCATCTGCTTTAGGTTCAAAATTACCAAGTTTTTCATCATTGTTCTTGATAAAGAATTTTCTTCACAAAACTCTAAAATGCTTTACAGTTGGAAGATTACCATACCAGAGCTCATAAGGAGTTTTATCACTGTTCACACGAACATGAGCCTTGTTAAGTATATTTACTGCAATATGTGTTGCTTCTCCCCAAAAGGTATTAGGTGTTCCAGAATCATCAAACATAGCACAAGCCATTTGTTGAACTGTTCTATTTGTTCTTTCTGCCATGCCATTTTGTTGTGGGTTTCCAACTACAAAAAAATGTCTTTTTATGCCATGTTTTTCACAGAAATCAAAGAATTCATCTAACATATATTTCCCTCCTCGACTAGATCTAAGAAATTTTATTTTTAGATCTAATTATTTTTCAACCAGGACCTTGAAGATCTAAAATTTTTCAAGTGCTTCATCTTTGTGTTTTATTAACCCAATCCAACACATTCTAGAGAAGTCATGAATAAATAGAATATAACATTTTTCTCCATGGGATGACTTTTTACTCATAGGTCCACATACGTCAGTATGTATGAGTTCAATAGGCTTACTTGCTGATCCTTCTTTGGCATTGAATTGTACTCTGGTTTGCTTACCGAATTGGCAAGATTTGCATATGGTACTTTCAGGTAGAGTGATGCTGGGAAGATCACGAACCTCTTTGAGTCTACTTGATTTGTTGATTTGAGAGAAACTCAAATGCCCCAATATTTTGTGCCATAACAAATTTTCTGAAGATTTACCCAAGTAACATTGTTCTTTGCAACCTTTCAATACATACAGATTGCTTGGTGTTCTAGTTCCTTTTATTACCGTTTTTCTTGTGTCAAGTTCACGTACCACACATTCTTTTGAACTAAAGAAAATTGCATTTCCTTTATCACACATTTGACTCACAATTAATAAGTTATGTTTTAATCCATCCACATACATAACATTGTTAGCTTTTACGTTTTCCTTTAGAAAAATAGAACCTTTTCCTTTAATGACAACAGGAGTATCATTTCGAAAGGTAACATTTTTTTATCTTTCTATAGCATTGTATGCAAGGAGTTTATTTCTATCACCTGTCATGTGCTTTGAGAATATGCTACCAATGTACCATTGGTTTTCTTCCACTTCTGCAAATAAGGATATGCCACAATTCTCAACCTGTAAGTCCTTCTTTCTCTGTACCTTGGAATTTGAAGGTACATGCTCTTTTGGTTGAAGTTTTCTCCTACATTCAGATTCTCCATGATAAAATTTATTGCAATAAGCACATTCAATTTCATTTTGAAGAGGAGAATAGTTGTTATAAGTATTCTTCTTTATTCTAGTCTCATTTCTTTGCTTTCTTTCTTCTCTGGTCATGATGATTATGTATGAAACACATTGAACAAATTTATTACCAAAATTATGACATGAGAAACATTTCCCATTAAAGAAGAAATTTTTGCAATCATGAAACCCTCTATTTGTGTTTACCCACTGATTGGTATTGCTCTGATTAATATTTCTGCTATTGTTTTTTGTATTGAAGTAGTAATGCTTTACCTGTGAATTTTATTTGTTCTCTTGCTCAGTGACAGAATGTTGTAGGCTAGCTTTAGGTGCATTTAGATAGCTTGGTGCTGAATACTGAGAGGATTCTCCGATATATCCAAGACCTGTATTTACAAAAGGAGAGCGTTGAACCTTGATAATTTTATCTAAGGTTTCAGTTCCTTTAGAAAATATAAGATTTAAAGTTTTTTATTTCTCAATTTCCTTTCTTAGACTTACTATTTCACATTCTAATTTCTCATTGTGCTTCTCCTTTTCTATAAGATGATTCTTTAGAGTATCTTTGGCAATTTTTTTTTCATCCAAACATATTTTGAGCTAATTAATTTCTTCAAGAAAATCATTTTCTTCTAGTGCATCCTTAAAGGTATCTTTAGCCTCACTAGAGTCTTTTTCAAAATCCATGAGTAGTCTAACATCTTGATCAGATTCTTCTTCTTCACTATTTGATATCCCATCACTATCCTCATGAGTATAATAACTTTTTCTATTGATAAATTGATTCTTATTTCCTTTTGCCACTTCCTTTCCTTTTTAAGTTTTTCTTTATGGGGTAACTTAGCAGCATAATGACCAACTCTTCCACAAGAAAAATTTTAAAAGGAAGCTTACCTCTGAACCTTCCAGTGCTAAGTTGTAGCTACTTTACAAAATTTATCTCATCATCTTCTTAAACATACCCTGATCCTTTTGGTTCTTCTACTTCTTTTCCTTTTGCAGCAGCTCTAAAGACAACTTCCTTTACTTCAGATGGACCTCCTTTTCTCATTTCACAAGTAGTCAAAACACCATGAAGTTGAAAAATAGTAAGATTTTGCAGATCTTTCTTCTCTTCAATAGCAGACACTTTTGATTCGAATTTGGGAGTTATAGATCTTAAAACCTTTTCTACCAGAGTACTGTTAGTTATGGTTTCACCCAGATTTCCCATTCGATTTACAATATCATATAGACGTAAAAAGAAACTAGCAATGATTTCCTCATTATGCATCGTGAGATTTTCATATTGAATTCTGAGAGTTTGGAGTTTAGCACTTTTTACCTTGGTATCACCTTCATAGCTTAGAATGATTTTGTCCCATATCTTCTTTGTTGTATTCAATTGCATGACTTTGAAAAATTCTGATTCAGTCAAACTTCCCAATAATGCATTGACTGCCTTTGCATTGGTTTCATATTTCTTTCTTTCTACTGCAAATGTTGGAACTGATGTTGGATATTGATAACCTCCTTCAACTATAGCCCATACATCTGCTCCAAGAGACTGAAGATAGGATCTTGTTCTTGTCTTCCAGAAGATTAAATTGTTTCCATTGAAGAGAGGAGGACTCATAGATGTTGTCCCATCTTGATTGCTCATCTTAGCTAATATTCCTTCTAGCGATTAAGCTTATTCAGAAGGATCTGCTCTGATACCAATTGTTGGGAAAAATACGGGGGGGGGGGGCCGGGGGGGTGAATTAGTATTTAGAGCTTACTGAAAATATTTTAACTTTTTCTTTACAGAATTCCATACGTGACTTTGATGAACCCAACTCACATATAAACGCACATATAATAAAATAAAATAGCATACACTGATATAATTTTGTAGATTAGAAAAAAAATTCAGGAAAAATCTTTAACTTAGTCATGCGTCTATTAGATAATCATTAAATATGTGAAGTAATAGTAGTATAAATCATCACACAATAGAAACACACATGAATACCAATATTTAAGGTGGAAACCCAATTTGGGAGAAAACCACCGCTGTTGTCGTCTCTGTATTCAATATTTATTATATGGAAAATTGTTTACAATATTGTACTAATGCAGACTCATATCAGTACGCAGGTATCTACTTGCAGAAGGCTATAACCTTCTCTCCTTTTCCAGCTTCTACTGGAAGGGAGCTACGACCCCCTAATCTCATTTACCAGCCACTACTGGAAGGGAGCTTCAACCCCCTGATCAGAACACTAGCTTATACTGGCAGGAAGCTTTTACTTCCATACTGAAGGCTTCAACCCTCTGAACCACTGCAGATCGTGTTTCATCAATTTTCATACTGGATCAAACAAAATCAACACAACTCTTCATAAACATCAATAACCATAAACTTTACCCAATACTTCAATCATAACATTGAGACCACTTTAACTAGAACTCAGAAATAACCCATACTTTAGAATAAATATGTAGATACAAACTCAATTTTGAACATTCATCAACTTAAAATGCATACACTACTTTGATTCACTGAACCCATGTGTATATGCAGTTTCCTTCACACGAAGCTGCGTATAGCTCTGTGAATACTATTTTTCAGAATGTAATCAGTCTCAGATCCAAATCTGATGCTTTCAGTAAGATATCTTTAGAAATGCAGAACTCTTCATCAGTTAGTCACCTTCAAGTATGTTTATTCTCTCATTGATCATATTTGTACATAATAAAATTAGCATCATATACAGTACTCATACAACCCAAATCTACAAGAAGACTTCATTGACAGACAACAAACAAATAACAGGAATAACAGAAAAACCTCTGCAATAAGCTTCAGAAATCCCTAACTGCCATACGCACCTTTTCTGAAGCAAACCCGCATATATACGCGCTTCTACTAAGACGAACTAGCGTATAGATCTGTAAATATAAACTTTGCAGAATGAACCAGATCCATATAACTTACCTAGATTTCTTCACTTGACTTCAACAAGCTTGCGCCAGGTCATAGATCTAATCATCTCTTCAATGGATCACATAAGAGCCTAGTCATTTCATATCTAGAGATCCTGAACCATCATTGTATCCATGGGTGCATCATAGATTCAAATCTATCAATTAAAAAAAAGTTCATCCCATGTAGATATAACTTAGAGAAAATTATTCAATTACAACCCTTACTAATGCCCCTTTGCACTATGATCTTCTTCTCCTTATATAGATTTAGCCTTTACCAATACCATGAGTCAAAACCACACAACTGATGATGGTATTATTGGATGGAATCAAATAGAAAATAGAACGCTCAATATTGTGGGCTAATACCATGGTAATTCCCCTTGGTATCATAATTTTAGAGCACAAAAGGCATATATGACTTCGATCGTTCGTATCCACGTGTATACACAAATTCTCTTCATAAAAACTGTGTATATACTAATTCTGAATGTATATGCGGGTTGCCTTCATAAAATTAGCATATGCGTTGCCTCCATATGCGGGTTTCCTTCATCAAACCTGCGTATACATTGAGAAATATTTCCTACTTCATTTCTCTTGCACTTACTGGAATTCCTTTCTCTGACACATCTAAACTTACTTGTAGAAACATCTGAACTGACCTGTAGGTTGCTTATCAAAAGGCAACTCATCAAGTAGGTTTCCATCAAGAACAACTTCATCAAGTAGGTTGCCATCAAGGACAACATATTGCAACATATTACCAATAGGTGGTTGAAACTCTAGTGAGGATAATTGTGCAATTACACCTCATTGTTCTTTATTCAGAATATTTTTCATGAAATTAGAGATGATTATCTTTCTAGGATTCCATGCGATACCCCATAATTAAACTTCTTTCCTTCCAAAAAAAATTGAAAATTAAAAATTATCATCCCCAAATATTGTAACCATTGGACTCCTCGTACAACATCAGCACCACCCATTGGAATGGAGAGAATTGGACAATTCAATATGTATTCCCCCATGGTTATCTTGATATTATGGCACTTTATAGAGAAATTTATAGTTTCTCCATTTGCAACCATCACTTGACACTCTGGTGCTGCGTACAGGAAGAAATTCAATTCCTTGGCTACTAACATAGTTACCGATCAAACAATAACTATTACCTCAAAACAAGCGCTCTAGCCCAAAAAAACTCAAAAAACATGAAAAAAACTGTCCAAAAATGAAAAGTGTGTCTTCGAGAATGCACTGCTTTTTTTAGGGTCAAATTTCAACATTTTTTTTAAATTATGCTAAAAACCAATTTTTTTCTTGAAAAAAGGATTGAAAAAACACCTTCAAAACAAAAAGTGTTATGGTGGAATAACATCACTAATTTTTTATGTGCAAAAAACAACTCGAAAAAAAAAAGTGTTGATGTTGGAATAACGTCGCCAATTTTTTATGTGCAAAAAGAAGCCTAAAAAATAAAAGTGTTGTTGCTGGAATAAAGTCGTCAATTTTTTGTGTGCAAAAAACACCTTGAAAACCAAAAGTCTTAATGTTGGAGTAACGTTTTTTTCTTTTTGGGGTAAATTGTCAACAATTTTTAATAATGACATTAAAGATAAATTATCATGACTCTATAAAACCTTAAAATTTCAACGATAAACACAACATCAAAGATAAAATATCAAAAGTCTGAAAATTACAATAATTTTTATGAATGGTATTAACGATAATCTATTATCATGTCTCTCGAAAGCCTTGAAAATCCAAGATGACATGCAAGATCAAATATCACCTTTATGAAAATAAAATTCCAACGATTTTTAGGCATGGTTTTAAAAATAAAATATCACTTGTAAAAAAACAAAAAAATAAAAATAAAAAACAAAAAAAATTCAAAAGAAAATAAAAAAGGGAAAATTTAAAAAAAACACACAATTTAAAGAAAAAAAATTAAAAATTAACCAAAAAAACAAAAAAACAAAAACAAAAACAAAAACAAATATTTTTTTTTAAGTTATAAAAATAATAATAATTTAAAAAACCACATAATTAAAAAAAATGATAAAATAAAATAATTTAAATAATTTACATTTGATTTTTTTGTCATGTTTTTTTAATTTTATTTTTATGTCTTATTACCAAGATGAAAATCACCACTATAAACAAAAAGGATTGATGTTGCATCAACACCTTTCAAAATTAGCATGAAAATCATTAACATTTTAAAACAAATGTTCATACTTGATAAATTAAAAAAATTAAAGTGCTAAAAAATGACCATTTTTCTAAATCAACATGATATTTAAAAAAAAAATCAAAGAAAATTTAAAGTTCCAAAAATATGCTAAAAAAATAGAGTTTATTTTGCATCACCACTTTTCAAAATCGACATGAAAATCATGATATTTAAAAAAAAAAAGAAAAAAAAATCAAAAGAAAATTTAAAGTGCCAAAACTATGCTAAAAAAAAAAGTGTGATTCTGCATCACCACTTTTCAAAATCAGATCTTTTTTCTTACCTCTAAAAAATAGGTACCTGGTAATTTTCTCGTTTGATCGGTAACTATGTTTACCTTACAATGAACAAAATTATGGGTATTACCTGAATCAATCAACACTATCGCATTTTCCTTCTTGATATGTACTTCTATCTTGAGAGTTTGGGGAGTGGTCATTACTGCAAATGCATTACAAAATGTGGTTGGATTCATTTCTTCTTTCTGTACGGTTAGTTCCTGGTGTATATCCTCTTCTTTTGAAGTTTCTTGTTCATTTTATTCCTCCTCTTCACATTCAATGTAGAATATTTTCTTCTCAGCATCTGTATGACCTTTATTGTATTTATTATCACAATTGTAGCAAATCCCTTTTTCTCTTTTTTCTTCCAATTGTTGTGGTGTCAACCTTGTAGGTTGTGGAAGTATAGGAGTAGCAACGCTTCCATCCGATATAGTTGCGAGTGGTAGGCTTCCTTGTCGCCATAATTTTTCTTTCAATTTTTATTTCCAACTTGAATGCCTTCTCCAATGAATCGAGTTCCCAAAGGTGAACCTCATGTTGGATGTTATCCTTTAAAGTCCCAATTACAACATCAATCTTGTGTTCCTCTAGAATATTAGTTACCCTTATATTTAATTTTTTGAATTCCTCAATGTGCTCCACCATTGAACCCTTTTGTTTGAGATTTCTCAATTGGTTAAAGAATGTGTTGCTCTTTGTATCCTCATAATGGACTATCATTTCCTCCATAAAAATTGGCCAAGTGTCAATTTGTTTACGAGAGAAAATCCATCGATACCATACAAATCTATTGGGTTATAAATATAAAGTTGC
This sequence comes from Pinus albicaulis, assembly GCA_034641835.2. Classification (NCBI taxonomy): domain Eukaryota; kingdom Viridiplantae; phylum Streptophyta; class Pinopsida; order Pinales; family Pinaceae; genus Pinus; species Pinus albicaulis. The sequence continues at coordinate 757,487,346 of CM076584.1, read as the reverse complement.
AATGCGTACCTTTTGTGTGTTTTGCACATTATGGAGATCAAAATATTGCTCCATATGTAGTATCCATGTTACGAGATCCTTGCCATCAAAATTCCTCATTTCAATATTTGTAAAATGGTGGGTCTTCAATCCAATGTTAGATTCTATGAAATCATGGGTAACATTTATTTTGTTCTCATCATGAGTTTCCTCTACTACCTTTTCACCATTAGGAAGATTTTTGTATGGCAACTTTATCAAACTTTCCTTCAAACCTTCCATGTCTTTCTTCAAATATTCCATGTTTCCTTTTAGTTCTTCTTCTATAACTTCCATGTCATTCTTGAACCCGTCCATGTCTTATTTTAAACCATTTATGTCCCCTTTTAGTTCTTCTTTGGTTTCTCTTTGTGACAGCAAAATTTGTTGCACTTGGTCCCGTAATTTTGATATATCATGTCAAATTTCTTCCTCTTCATGTGTCATAGAATATTTTTCTAAGGGATTAATGGGCGTAGAATTATTTTTGGGATGCATTTTAGAACCCAATATTTATACCAATTCTTCGATTTTCCCTTGGAATCACTTCAAACCAATTTTTCAACAAACATTATGCAATTTTTAAAAACAATTACATACCCTCTTATTGCTTTTGAGGAGCTTGATATTGAAACTAATGTATATCTATGATTTGGATCCCAAATATATGAAATTAGTTCTTCTAGTATCCATCTAAATCTTCTTTTCAATGCCATAGGTCTAACCTAATTTGGATTCTTCAAGACAAAGTTATGCTCGATCTCCCACAATGACCTAGCTATGGACTCGTTCCGTAGAGCGAACTTGAATGGAATTCCATGTGTCATGTTTTGACTTTCGGCTCTGAAATCGATACACAAGAAACTATAGTCTGTGCAATTTCATCCAATTTTTAAATATTTGAATATTCTTTTTAATTTATGTAGAATAGAAAAAATTATTCTACATAAATTATGAAGATAAAGAAATCAAGATAAAAGGACATAAATGAATAAATAAAAAGGTAAAAAACTGATTGATTCTAGTAGTACCCATAACATCATCAATTGGAAAAAAATCCCAATTGCTTTGTATTTCTAGTACTAGAGGCACCATAAATTATTTAGAAAATTTCCATAGTGTAAGAAGAATGTCACAAGGTATTTATTGGAAAGTTCCATGATTATGATCCAAAGTGTTGATGTTGTATTATGGGTCCAATAGTTACAATTGTTGGGAACAATGGCCCTTAATTTTAAAAATATTTTCATTGGATTTTCCTCAAAACAAAATGAAATTGAGCTTAAAGGTATCCAAGGGAAACTCTCAAAAGTGATAACCTCTTAAAAAAAGGGAACCATAGTATGCTTGCACAATTGTGCTCATTAAATGTTCATATATCTATATCCTCTACTACTAGGATCTCCAAAACGTTATTAGAAAGAATTCCAAGATATTTGGAGAGGTGTCTAAGGCTCTTCCACCTACTCAAGATCATGACCACGCTATTCATTTGTAACAAGCTTACGGCCTAATATTAGGATGCATAAAAGAGTGAAATTCAATTTCTAATTCACTCAACCTAGTGAAAATGATTTATCTTGACCACTACTAATGTCTACATTAGGTGTTCTAGGTATCCACATGCATAGAAGAATGAGATTGAGTTTCTAATTCAAGTGTTAGTAGTCAACATCACTCAACCTACCAAAAGTTCTCTATTTTCACCACCAATAATGGCTACATTATCCTAAAATTATTAGGATTGATATAATACTACCACAAACTTCTCAATAATTATGATCAAATAGTGGCACAATAGCATTATTGAAGGATGCATTTTCTTGGACTTGGTAAGAAACCAATGGCTTTGAAGAACTTGAGGATGTTATGTGTACAACTCCAATTCTCCACACACATGACTTCCCAAAAACATTTGTTGTGGATAATGATGCCCCATCAATAGAATTTTAATGCAAGAAGGAAGGAAACTTCTCTTTGAAAGTGGAAAATTTAAGGGAAATAAATTACTCAAACCCATTTATAAGAAAGAAATTTTGTCAATACTACATGTATTAAAAAATACACCCTTACCTAATAGGAAGATAATTGGAATTCAAATCATATGGTGATATTTTTAAGTAATTCTTGGAGAAATGAAGATATTTAGAAGAGAAATAAAAATGGGTTACAAAGATACTAGGTTATGATTTTGAAATTATTTATTAAAATTTAAAACATAGTATGGTGTTAGATACACTTTCAAGGAAAGAAGAAGAAATAGAGGGTCTGCTATCTGTTGTTTCTATACCACAAATTTATTAAGTGGAAGAATCAAGAATAGACTGGAAAAAATATCAAAAGGTACACTATCGTTCAACAAGTACAAGAGGAAATGAGTCCTTAGATAAGTTTGCGTGGAAGAATAATCTATTGTCGTACCACAATTTTCTATATTTATGTAAGAATTTCCAACTCAAACACAAGGTCATTCTCGCATTGCATAATTCTCTTATAGGACATTCAAAGTTCTTGAAAAATCACCATAGGATCAAGACATATTTTATATAGGAAGGTCTTAAATCTAATGTTAAAATTTTTATGGAAGATTGGGTGGTTTTCCAAAAAAATAAGGTAGATAAAATCAAGAAGTTAGGCCTCCTACAACCATTAGTCATACCAAGTCAATGTTAAGAATAAGTTTCAATGGATTTCATTAAAATTTTACCCAAACCTAAATGAAAGAATGCCATTATGGTAGTTACATTGACTAACAAATATGCCTATTTTTATTTTATTTCTTATCCTTTTAAAGCAATTATAGTGGCAACAAAATTCATGGAAATAGTTAAAATTCTATATGGAAACCTAAATATTATTGTAAGTGAAATCGATCCACTTTCACTAGAAAAAATTGGTCTCGATTATTTTCTTGTTTGGTACTCAATTGGCTCACAACTCATGTTACAAAATTCTGATTCTCATGGAAAATTTAGATTGTCAATAAATGTTTTGAATGATATCTTCATTGATTTGAATATAATAAATAGAAAAAATGGGTGAGGTGGTCCATACTAGATAAAAAATGTCCCTATGTATGACATTTCGTGGATGTTATCCTTATTCCATTATATCACCCTTGAAAGGGACTACAAAGGCACAAGTAGTGGAGGACCACATAAGGCACCAATAAAAGGTTCTCAAACTAATGAAGGACACCTTGGTTATGGTACAAAATGGAATAATACAACAAATATATCAACATAATAGTGAAAGGGAATTTGAAGTGGAAAATTAGGTAATTTTTAGACTAAAACCATACAAATAAACATCCATCTAGAAACAAAAGGACAATAAATTAATGTTGAGGTATCATGGCACTTATTGTTGGGTTTGTGTTGTATTATTTCCACAAATATTTGCACACGGGGGGAGGAAGGGTCGCAGCCGCGACCCCCCATATCCAAGGGTTTGCAAGGGGTGGGTGCACTTGCCTATGGTTTTGTGCATGGATTTGCACATGGTTTTGGGGCATGGTGGTTTTCTGCCCCTCGTATTTTGTATATTTGGTCATAGGAACTATGGTTATGTTCTAATCCAGGGTTAATGGGTTGGGGTTTATGAATTCTTCGGCATGTATATATATGTGGTGTAACAATAAAAGGAATATAATAAAAAATCAAGCTCATAACCCCGATTTGGGATCGATGGAAAAAAATTTCGTGTATATATGTTTTATGTTTTATGCTCTCACTATTTTTTATTTTCTACTTCTTTTAGAATTATTTTGCATATCATTTATGTATAGGGTTAAAACCTACACTTATAAGGTGCTATAGAGGATAGGAAGTATGGCTTAAAAATTTAGGTTACCTCCATCTTCACATGTACTCTGGTCTTCCATGTTTCTTACTCAAAGAAGGTAATGGTTGACAAGATATTAGTCTAAATTGTTTTACCATAGATTGATTAAAAATGGAAAACCATACAAGAACTAGAATAAATACTTGAAACAAGGAATACGAAACTAAGATGCCATGAAATTAATGAGATCCTCATCAAATGGAATTACCTACAAGTGGAATAGGTAACATGGAAAGATGATTTATTCATGTATAAATACCTAGAGTTAGTTAAGTGTTGAGGAAAACACTTTTTTGAAGGATGGGGCCATGTTAAGCCCTAGAAAATCCCCATGATAACCCTAAAATCATTTATTAGTCCCTAGATATTGATTTATTATGGTTCAAAATCATATAAGAACTAGAAATAGGATTAAACAACTAAGATATCAAGAAATATTGAGTGCCTCATAAAATGGAAATACTTACCACTCGAATAAGTGATATGGAAACATTATTTATTCATGTATAAACACCTATATGTAGTTAAGTGTTTATGAAAACACTTTTTTGAATGATGGGGCCATGTTAATCCCTAAAAAATCCCCATGATAACCTTAAAATCATTTATTAAGCCCTAGATATTGATTTATTATAGTTCTATTGTTATATTATTATGTAGGCTAAAACCTTTCATTTTATCTTTTCATTGTACTTTTATACATATTTTCATATCTATATATATATATATATATATATATATATATATATATATATATACATATACTATTGTATTCATTATAAAAGGAGGTTCTAGCCTCAAAGTGGATTGTATTCATTGACTTATTATCATTTTTAAGGTGGATGGTTCATAATATTTTGAGATATTGGAAAACGTGAGAAATAACATTTGTAGAATATGTCTACCCCCATACATCTACATTTACTTAATAGTGAATGTCGATAATCTCAAACTATATGATCATTACATGTTGGATCAGGTAGAGGAGCAAGTCCTACCTTTCATAAAGGACTTTGCACGAGATTCAAAGGACGCGATTTTGTAGAAAATGTATAGAATTACAAGATAGGGTAGCATGACCTTTGGTAGATTGGGTTGAAAGGAAAACTTACATGCAAAGAAAAGTGGTAATATAGGGAGAAGGTAGAGGAAAATTTTCCTCGCTTCATTTAGTAAATATTTTAGGGACCAAAATCCTACCTAAATTGGAAGGTAAGATTTTGATTACATCATCATATTATTTTTCATCTATATCTATGTTTTTGAAGTGGAAAAAATTTGGATGAATCATCTGGTAGGTCATTTTAACAATGTGTCCTACACTAGAATTGGGGTCTAAAAATTTTTGTATTCATTTTGAGGCATCAAATTCCATTATTTGGGGTCAAAACGTTTTTTCTTAAGTGCAAAAATAGGATACATTAATTCACACTTAGGAAACTTTACATTAATGAAAAAATAATGTAAATTAGAGGTCACATACAAAATTATGTCTCCCACAAGTTTACCTACCATGTTAACCAACATGGTACTATTGACTAGCGAAGTTTATATACTTTGTTCACAACATCGTCGAATTTTACAAGGTGGGTGGGATAATGGGACAAAGCTCCATTCTTAATGCCTTGTGTGTATTGACTCTAATTAGGTATGCTATACTAATATGATAAAACGCAAGAAAATAAATGCGTACAACAAAAAAAAAAATTAAAGAAATTTGTACAATAGGCACACTCCACAACTAACCAAATTGCAAAACAAGATACAAACTAATAAAAGTAATTTTTTGTTGAATTATCGTTTTTAAATTATTATTTTTTTGACCTAGTCCCCTAAAAAAAACCTCTTTTAAAATCTAGAAGAAAATTAATATTAAAATTAATTAATTAATTAATTAAAGTATTTTAATCTAAAAATATAAGAAAAACTTAATCTAAATTCACCAAAAATGTTTTAATTTGAAGAAAATTATAGAATCATATTAACATAATCCCTAGAATTATTATTTAATAATATAAATATATTTTAACCTAAAATTATAATGAAAATTAACCAAAAAAAAGTTTTAATTTATATATTAGAAAATTATATAAAAAATTCTTTTTAAAATTATAATTTTAATAAAATTAATCCTTTTATTAATTTAATTTAATTTCTAAGTGAAACTAGTTGTTATCCTAATGGCTAGTTTAGCCATCTCTACATATATTTAATCTCAATGTCTCGATCTGATCTCTCACCTAGTCTTGATGATGAACCACATTAGTTGGTTCGAAACGTGTCTATAATGTTCTATTGCATGTGTTTATTATCAAAAGAATTCTAAATATTTACGATGGATAGCAAAAGCCAAAATTCTAAAAATAAATTTTCCATATTTAGAGGTGTATTTCATTGGACGTATTACCATGTGAATACAATTAAAATTGGCATAATTAGACTCACAACTCTAGCAATATATCCCAATAAATTTACACATAAGGTTCAAATAATAAAACATAAAAAATTAGAAATGTATGCCAAATAAGGGAGGTGGTCAAAAGTTAATTTTTTTACTAAAAATATGTGAGTACAACAAACTGTTATGGTATATTTCTGTGAAAATATTGATCAAAATCTATTCTATATGTCGAAGATGTTACAAACTCGGACATAGGAAACTAAAAATTAAAAAAGAAGCAAGTTAATGTAGTTGGGAAGGCTTGGACCTCTTTAATAAGATTTGATCAGCAAATAATTCTACAAAAGGTGCACCAATTAGCAATGATATGAAATATATCAAACCTTATAACAAAAAAAAAAAATGCAAGAAAAGTATAACAACCTAAGAAAATTGTGTATGAATGATGCACTTACTTCCTTCTTGCCACTCCTCGAATGATTATGTTGTCAACGAAAACATGTAAGCCCGCTTACTCAATAAATTAATTTATGAGGGGAAATGACAACTATTAATGTTTAATCATACCTCTCCTCACTCTTATCTTTCATCCATCCCCCTTTCCTGTCCTTTCTCTAATTTTATATATTCCTTGGAAAATTGGAGAAGGTAATTGTTCTAGAACTAATCATATTTCATTAGGATAAGATTTTTTTTTAAATTAAAGAGAGGATAATCTAGAAGGATCATTTTAAAATAATTTAATAGTACCTCGGGTCCCCGACAATGTCATATTTTATAAAATATTCTTTTAAAACTTTGTGAATCCCATGAAAATAAATAATATATAAATAAGACATCATAAAATAATATTATCATCACTCTTCCATAAAACCATGCATATAGAATATCATCCATTATTGCATAAGAAACCATGTAAAGTAACCCTTGTGCCTCCCACAAGTAGCAATTTTGCTAAAAATATAGAATCATAAAAAATAATATGTTGTCCCAAAAATATAATATGCACTATAGTGTGAAATATGCCCAAATAAAGTCAAATAGAAACATAATTATAAGATATAGTTAAACAACTTATGATAACTAAAGAGGTTTGCTAGGACCAACCATATGCCTTTTCTCTTCACTCCTTCCTTCTCCTTATACCTTTGAGAGCATGTAATGGAAAGACATGCCTCTCTTCCCTCCTTCATCTCCTCTTGATGTGCTAGTATGTGTATGCTCAAGTGGCCTCAGAAAGAGAGTGTTTAGGCATAGAGAGAATATGAAGCTTTCCTACTACAATATGACTAGGGTAGTTGTGGGGCTAATGGGCATGAGAAAATGTGGCCTGTGAAAGTTTTGAGGGTGTCCCTAAGGTGAAAAAATCAATGGATGGGTTGAACGATGTAAAATAGAAGGCCAATGAGAAAAACCATATGTGGGCCTATCATTTTTGGGTTCTCAACCATCATGTTGCAATGGTTTTTGTTAGGTCAAGTGAGGTTTAGGGATCTCCATGATACTTGGGTGCATTGGATAAAAATTTGGTGAGGCATGACGGGTAGGAGGAGGTGGAGTACCCCCAAGATATAATAGCCTCATCTCTATTAACTTATCAAATTCTTCGGAATCTACATCAAAATGTATAGAACATCTAATTTGTTTTTTTTATGTTTTCTCTCCATGACACATTTTACCTTTTACCTTGACCCCTTCGATTTCCCCAAGATATTATGTTAAATAAACTCATTATATTTTGTAATCAAGGAGAAATATATTATGAAATAGTTTACCTCAAAGCATAAGATAATAAATTAAAAAAGTAATGAACTTTATGATAGAATGCATAACATAAATATTCGGGTGTCTTGAAAAATCACACAGAGGACATAATTGTTTGAGGGAAGGAATTCATGTACATGTGTTATGTATCGAGATAAAAAAATAACACTAAATCATAAGAAACGATATCTCAACAATTATATAATAAGCCACTTTGAGGGGACAACCTCCATTTACATCACATAAACGAACAATTCTTGAATGATTCAAATGACAAGACCTCCTTGGTATACATAAGAGTCTAAAGGGTCAAAATATAATTAGGACCTAAATAAAAATAATACTATAAGTGCTTAACAATAACAATAGTGGACTTCTATGGGGCACACCACTACCAATATGGGGTCTAATGTTATAGGGACCTAACATGCCGCTCTCCTTCAAAAAGGTGTTCTCATCAATTCTTGAGTAGTTTCAGATGCTTTTGTATGAAATACTCATCCTCCCATGTGGGATATTCAACTCTAAAATTGATCAATTCTATAATTATCGTATTCTTGTTTAAATTATTGCTTCAAGTTCCAATATGATTTTTCCATCCTCCTCAAGTTCTCGCAATAATTTTCAACTCGGAGCTTGTCACATATAACCTTATTTAAGCATGAAACATGAAAAGTTGGGTGTACTTATGAATATGTAGGAATCTCCAATTTGTACGCCATAGTAGAAATATTTTGCAACACCTTGTAAGGGTCATAGTACTTGGGTGGTAATTTATTATCCTTCTTAGCTTGCTTGAGGGGAATTTTTTTATATGGCTATAGTTGTAAAAGTACCCAATCGCCTACACCAAAACTTCTTATACTGCGATGTTGATTTTCCTATTTTTTCATTTCATTTTTCATTAGAGTTAGGTTATACTTTAAGCTGAGAAATTTTTGTTGGTTCTCAATGTTATGTTCCACTGCTTGAACCTTAGAATTGTCTCTTAAATATTGTGTGATGAATGGTGGATGATATCCATAAAGTTCCATAAATGCGGTCATTTTTGTTGTGATATGGAAGGAAGTGTTATACCAAGATTCTGCGAGAGGTAACCACTTGACCTTTTGTGTTTGTTTATCATATACAAAGCAAAAAATATATCCTTCCAAACATTTGTTCACTATCTTAATTTTCCCATCAGATTGAAGATGATAAGATGAGTTATTAGCTAAGTGAGTACCAAGACAAAAAAATAATTTTGTTCAAAAATTTCCAGTGAAAATTGGATCTATGTAATAATATTTGGTTTTCCATGTAGCTTTTTAATTATTTCCACAAATTTAGTAGCGACTATATTGGATTTGAAAATATGAGATACTGCACAAAAGTGTGAATACTTCGCAAGTCTATCGACCACCATTATGATGACACTCTTTTTTTAGACTTGGGTAAACCTATGATAAAATCCATTGAGACCTCCTCCCAACAATGAAATGGAATGGATAATGGTTTTAAAATACTTGGGGTGTTAATTGTCTCAAAATTATTTTTTTGGCAAACCAAACATTTTGCCAAAATCTTCTAAATGATAGATTTAAGGTCATCCCAAAAAAAATCCTTCTTGACCCTGTGGTAAGTTTTTAAAAATCTTGAGTACCCTCCTGTAACATAGGTATGAAATTACAAAAGAACATTTTTTTAGTTTGGAATTCTTACATAGATATAAGCAATATTTTTACCATAGTGAATCATTTTCCAAATAAATGTATCATATGCACTAGGATATTTTTGCAACTTTTGAATAAGTGTCCACACATCTTTTTCATTCTTCAATTCATCCCTTTCTTTAGTTATCATATCAGGTTTGATAATAGAAATGGAAAAAATAAATGCTTCCATAGCCTCATCCCCTCTTGACACTGCATCTGCAAAAGCATTTTCTTCCCTTTTTTGTACATGATTTCAAATTCATAACCCAACATATTTGTGACCCATATTTTTCGTTCCTCTGAAAATAATATTTGATCCATGAAGTATTTAAGACTATCATAATATTTTTTTACCTTGAAGTTTCTACCCATTAGGTAAGGGCACCACGTCTTCACAGCATGTAGTATTTCCAATATTTGCTTCTCATAAATAGGTTTGTCTAAATACTTTTCTTTGAATGGAAGACTTTCAAAAGAAATGGGTATTACTTATTGTATGAAAATAACACCAATGCTATTTCCTAAGGCATCACATTCCATAATAAAGGTTTTTGTGATGTCTGGTGTAGCTAAGGCTAGAGCTCGACACATTGCCTCTTTAAGATGTTCAATGGCCTTAGTTGCTTCTGGAGTCTAAAAATTGCATCTTTCTTTGGCAATGTTATTTGTGGTGCTACTATTTTCCCATAATTCTTAACAAACTTGTGATAATACCCTGTCAACTTGAGAAATCCTCTAAGATGCCTTAAGATTGTGGGGATTTTCCATTTATTTATGCATTTAATTTTGTTATGGTCTACCTTAACACCCTCATATTTCACTTATTATACCTCAAAGAAACATTTGGAGGGTTTTGCATACATTTTTTTCTCCTATAATAGTTTGAGCAACTTGTCAACATGTTGAACATGATCTTTCCAAGACTTGTTGTAGATTAGTATATCATCAAAAAATACTAACACAAATTTTCTAAGGAAGGGCTTAAAAATGGAATTTATCAAACCATAAAATATGGAAGGTGCACCAATAAGGCCAAAAGGCATGAAACTGTTAGGTCCTTATATTAATAGTATAGTCCCTTATTGTTTTTAGTGTAACCCCCTTATTGTTATTGTTGTACCCCTGTAACCCCCATATTGTTATTATTGTGCCCTTACATTATTATTTTTAGGTTGGCTAGAATTACATTGTGGCCCCACTAGGATTACATTATGGCCCCATGGACTCCTATATATAAAGAGGAGGTTTTTTCATTTGTATCATCAAATAATTGTTCATTTATCTAATGTATTGGAGGCTTTCCCCTCGAAGTGACTGATTTCTAAGGTGTTGATCTCTCTTTTCTTCTATTTTTGGAGCTGGTTTCATAACATTTTGTATCAGAGCTTTGGATTCTAGGGTTTCGCTGTTCCAAACAGGTCATCGTGTAGTATTCACTATAACATTTTTTCTACGAAGGTTCAGAAGCTGCAAGTTTTAGAGTGCGAAGCCGAAATCCTGAGGAACATCGTTGCAAAATTTCAGAGCTTGTTTCGCAATATTTTTGTAGATATGATCTATGTAAGATAGGATTTTTTCAGGCTCCTCAATTTAACCTAAACAGGTCATCACGGAATTTTTGCTATAACTTTTTTTCAACGAGGATTCATAAGCTAAAATTTTCACAGATCGGAGCTGAAAGCCTGAGGAACCTCTTGTAAAAATTTCAGATCTAAGTTCGCAATATGTTTAGAGATATGATCTGTGAAAGTTAGGATTTTTTCAGGCTCCTGAATTTCATCTCAAAGAGGTGATTGTGGGAAAAACATCATAACTCTCTCTCTGAGCATCGGATTGGGATTCTATAAAACGTGGCCACAAGTTCATGGAATTTAATCAATTTTAGATCTGAAGGAAGAAACAGTGACACGTGGCAAGTCATACAATTTCGCTCTACTGAACGAGTCCATAATTAGGTCATCGTAGGAGATTGGGCATAATATTTCCTTCAAGAATCCAAATCAAGTAAGACCTATGGAATTCGATTAGAGGGCTACTTCAGAGCCGAAGTTCATATATTGAAGATCCAACATCATAGAGATAATTTAGTTTCAATATCGAACTCCTCAAAATCAAGAAAAATGTTTGTATTTTTTTCAAATTGCATAATTCTTGTTTGAAAAATCAATTATAGGTGATTCCAACGGCCTATTGAGCATATATATTAGTATTGGGTTCTAAAATTCCTCCTAAAAATAATTCAACACCCATTAAGCTTTCAGAAGGTGCTACTATGACTCATGAAGACGAAGAAATGTAAATGAGATATCAAAATTCCAAGAGCAAGTGCACCAAATTTCGCTATCGCAAAGAGCAACAAAAAATGAAATGAATGTTTTGAAGAAAGGCACGGAAAATAATATGGATGGTTTGCAGAAAGGCGTGGAAGCTAAGATGAATGGTTTGGAAGCTAAGATGGATGGCATGGAAGTTGGAATGGAAGCTAAGATGGATGACATGGAACCTAAGATCGATGAAAAAATGGAAAACATGAAGAATGATCTAAAAGTAGACATTGAAGGTTTGGAAAATTTGATACAAGAAATGTTTCCTAATGGTGAAAAGATAGTAGAGGAAACTCATGATGAGACAAAAAGGAATGTTAATCGTGATTTCATAACTCTAATGTTGGATTAAATATCCACCATATTACAAAGATAGATATGAGGAAGTTTGATGGAAAGGATCCCATAACATACAAATGGAGCAATATTTTGATCTCAATAATGTGCAAAACACACAAAAGGTACGCATTGCAACTTTGCATTTAGAAAAAAATATAACTGTATGGTATTGATGGCTTTTCTCCCGTAAAAAAAATGTCACTTGGTCCATTTTTACGGAGGCAATGATAGCACATTATGAGGATACAAAGAGCAACACCTTCTTTAGCCAATTGATAAACCTCAAACAAAAGGGTTTAGTGGCGGAGCACATTGAGGACTTCCAAAAATTTAATATAAGGGTAACTCATATTCCAGAGGAACACATGATTAATGTATTCATAGGTACTTTAAAGGATAACATTCAACATGAAGTTCGCGTTTGGGAACCAGATTCATTAGAGAAGGCATTCAAGTTGGCAAGAAAAATTGAATGTAAATTATGGCGACAAGGAATCCTACCACTCCCATCTATAAAGATGGAAGTGTTGCTACTCCTAGACTTCCACAACCTACAAGATTGACACCACAACAATTGGAAGAAAAAAGAGCAAAAGGGCTTTGCTACAATTGTGATAGAAAATACACTAAAGGCCATAAGTGTGCTGAGAAGAAATTATTTTCCATATATTGTGAAGAGGAGGAAGAAAATGAACAAGAAATTTCAAAAGAAGAGGATATACACCAAGAAGCAACCATAGAAGAAAAAGAAATGAGTTCGACTATATCATGTAATGCATTGGCAGGAATTACCACTCCTCAAACTCTCAAGATAGAAGGACATATCAAGCAGAAAAAGGTAATAGTGTTGATTGATTTGGGTAGTACCCATAATTTTATTCATTGTAAGGTAGCCAAGGAATTGAATTGTTTCTTATACCCAGCACCAGAATGTCAAGTGATGGTTGCAAATTGAGGAACTATAAATTACTCTAGAAAATTCCATAATATCAAGCTATCCATGGGGGGATATGTATTGAATAGTCCAATGCTTTCCATCCCAATCGGAGGTGTTGATGTTATACTATGAGTACAATGGTTACAATCTTTGGGGACGGTAGCTTTTAATTTTCAAGAACTTTTCTTGAATTTTTTTTCAGAAGGAAAGGAAATCAAATCACAAGGTATCACAGGGAAACCAGGAAAGATAATAAACTCTAATGTCATGACAAAGCTTCTGAATAAAGAACGACAAGGCGTAATTGCACAATTATGCTCACTAGAAGTTCCAACATCAAAATCATCTATTTCTCCATACCTCTAAAGAGCCTTGGACAATAATTCCAAGGTGTTTGATACTCCCAAAGGACTCCCACCTATTTGTCATTATTATCATGCTATTCATTTGATTCCAAGAAGTGTTCCTCCAAACATGTAGCCTTACAGATATCCTTATGTCCAAAAGAGTGAAATTGAACGTATGATTGCAGAAATGTTAGAGCCTAGTATAATTCAACCTAGTCAAAGTTATTTCTCTGCTCTAGTAGTATCGGTGCACAAGAAGGATGGATCATGGCGCATGTGTCCAGATTATAGGGGGCTCAATAAGCTCACTATTAAAGATAAATTCCCCATTCCTGTGATTGATGAATTATTGGATGAATTACATGGAGAAATTTATTTTACCAAGTTGGATCTTCGTTCAGGATATCATCAAATTAGAATGAAGACTGAAGATATTCTAAAAACAGCAGTTTGAACTCATGAGGGTCATTATGAATTTTTGGGCATGCCTTTTGGCCTTACCAATGCACCTTCTACATTTCAAGGGTTGATGAATTCCATTTTCAAACCCTTCCTTAGAAAATTTGTACTAGTATTTTTTGATGATATACTAATCTACAACGGGTCTTGGAAGGATCACGTTCAACATGTTGACAAGGTGCTCAAACTATTGGAGGAGAAACAATTATATGAAAAAACATCCAAATATTTCTTTGGAGTACAAGAGGTGGAATATCTTGGTCATATTGTATCTCATGAGGGTGTTAAGTTGGAGCCTAAAAACATTAAAGCCATTAAGGAATGGAAAGTCCCCACAACCATAAAGCAGTTGCATGGATTTCTTGGGTTAGAGGGTATTATCGCAAGTTTATTAAGAATTATGGGAGAATAGTAGTGCCTCTAACAAAATTATTGAAGAAAGATGCATTTTCATGGACTCCTGATGCAACTAAGGCATTTGAACATCTTAAAGAGGCAATGTGCCTAGAACCAATCTTAGCTATGCCAGACTTCACAAAAACCTTTATTGTGGAATGTGATGCCTCAGGAAATGGAATTGGTGTTGTTTTAATGCAAGAAGGAAGACCCATTGATTTTGAAAGCTATTCAATCAAAGGAGAGAACTTACAAAAGGCTATTTATGAGAATGAAATGTTGCCAATACTGTATGCACTAAAGAAATGTATACCTTACCTAATGGGAAGACACTTCAAGGTAAAAACTGATCATGATAGTATTAAACACTTTTTGGAACAAAGACTATCTTCGGAAGAGCAGCAAAAATGGGTCACAAAGATGATGGGATATGACTTTGAAATCATCTACAAAAAAGGGAAGCTAAATGTTGTTGCAGATGCACTCTCAAGAAAGGATGAAGAGGTTGAAGCGTTTCTTTGTGCCATTTCTATTATCCAACCAGATTGGATAACCGAAGCAAGGGATAAATGGAACAAGGACAAAGAAGTTTGGACACTCTTTCAAAAGTTGCTGCAAGTTCCTAGTACATCTGATACATTTAGTTGGAAAAATGATTCCTTATGGTACAAAGATCGCTTATGTATTTGCAAGAATTCCCAACTAAAACAAAATATTCTTTTGGAATTGCACACTTCTCCTTTAGGAGGACACTCGGTACTTTTAAAAACTTACCACAGGGTGAAGAATTTTTTTTTTGGGATGGCCTTAAAAATGATATTCAAAAGTTTGTGGCAGAATGTTTGGTTTGAAAGAAAAATAAATTTGAGAAAATTAAGACCCTGGATCTTCTACAACCTTTATCCATTCCAAGTCAACAATGGGAGGAGATTTCAATGGATTTTATCATAGGTTTACCTAAGTCCAAAGGAAGGAGTTGCATCATGGTGGTAGTTGATAAACTTACCAAGTATGCACAGTTTTTTGCATTATCTCATCCATTTAAAGAAAGTATAGTTGCTACTACATTTATGGAAACAATTCAAAAGCTACATGGAAACTCGAAGATTATTGTAAGTGATAGAGATCCCATTTTTACAGGAAATTTTTGGATGGAATTATTTTCTTGTTTGGGTACTCAACTAGCTCATAGCTCATCTTATCTTCCTCAATCGGATGGTCAAACAGAGATAGTGAATAAATGTTTGGAAGGCTAACTTCGTTTTTTTGTATCTGATAAGCAAGTAAAATGGGTCAAGTGGTTACCTCTTGTTGAATGGTGGTATAACACTTCCTTCCATACTGCAGCAAAAATGACCCCATTTATGGCACTTTATGGATATCATCCACCGTCCATCACATCTTCTTTAAGGGAAAATTATAGGGTTCAAGTAGTGGAGGATCACATAGAGCATCAACAAGAAGTTCTCCAACTCTTAAAGGATAACCTAAATTTGGCACAAAATCAAATGAAACAACAAGCAGATCAACATCGCAGTGAGAGAAGTTTTGATGTGGGAGACTGGGTATTTTTACGGCTACAACCATACAAACAAATGTCCCTCAAGCAAGCTAAGAAAGGTAATAAATTATTGCCAAAGTACAATGGTCCTTACAAGGTGTTGCAAAATATTGGTAATATGACATACAAATTGGAGCTTCCTACTTCTTCGTGAGTGCATCCAGTTTTCCATGTTTCATGCTTAAAAAAGGTTATAGGGGACAAACTTCCAATTCACACAATATTGCCAGAACTTGATGAGGAAGGAAAAACCATATTGGAACTTGACGTAGTCAAGGAAACAAGAACTCGACAGCTATGAAGTCGATCAATTTCAGAGTATCTCATCAAATGGAAGAACTTACCCACTGAAGGTTCTACATCGGAGGATGAGAATTTTATATAGAAGCATCCGAAGCTACTCAAGTGTTGAGGACAACACTTTTTTGAAGGAGAGGAGCATGTTAGGTCCTTATATTACTAGTATCGTCCCTTATTGTTGTTAGTGTAACCCCCTTATTGTTATTGTTGTACCCTTGTAACCCCCATATTGTTATTATTGTGCCCTTACATTATTATTGTTAGGTCAGCTAGGATTACATTGTAGCCCCAAGGACTCCTATATATAGAGAGGAGGTTTTTTCATTTGTATCATCCAAGAATTGTTCATTTATGTAATGTATTGGAGGTTTCCCCCTCGAAATGGTTGATTTCTAAGGCGTTGATCTCTCTTTTCTTCTATTTTTGAAGTTGGTTTCATAACAGAAACAAACTTCATAATGACCTTCATGAATTCTAAATCTTTTTTTGAGAATGTTTTATTTCTTCATTCTAATTTTATGATATCCCGAGGGAAGATCCAATGTGGTGAAGTAAATTTCTCCATGTAGTTCATCCAACAATTCATCAATGACAAAAATGGGAAATTTATCTTTAATAATGATCTTATTGAGAACTCCATAATACATATACATACACCAATATCCATCCTTCTTGTGCACCAATACTATTTGAGAAGAGAAAGAAATTTGGCTATGTTGAATTGTACACGCATGAATCATTTATGCATCCATACGTTCAATTTCACTCTTATAGGCATAGGGATATATTTAAGGTATAATATTTGGAGGAAAACTTCTTGGAATGAAGTGAATAACATGACCATGAATAGGTGGGAGATGTTTGGGAGTCTCAAATACCTTGGAATGATTTTCAAGGACTCTTTAGAGATCTAGAGAAATGGATGACTTAGATGTTTGAATATCTAGTGAGAATAATGATCCAATTACCCCTAGTTGTTCCTTATTCAAAATATTTTTAATTCCATTAGAGTTTATTATCTTCCTAGGTTTACCCGTGATACCCCTTAATTATTTACTTTCCTTCCCAAAAAAAATTCAAGAAAATTTCTTGAAAAATAAATGTTACCATCCACAAAGATTGTAACCATTGGACTCCTTATACAACATTAACACCACCTATTGGAATGGAAATCATTAGACTATTCAATAAATATTCCCCCGTGGTTAGATTTATATTATGGCACTTTACTAAGTAATTTATAGTTCCTCCATTTGTAACCATCACTTGATATTGGTGCTAGATATAGAAATGAGTTAAAATCCTTTGTTATATTACAATGAATAAAATTATGGGTACTACCTGAATAAATCAACACTATTACCTTTTTCTTCTTGGTACATCCTTATATATTGAGAGTTCGAGGACTGGTAATATTTTCCAATGCATTGCAAGATTAGTTCGGATTCCTTTATTCTTTTTCAACCCCTGGGGTTTGTTCTAGTGTATATATTCTTATTTTGATGTTTCTTGTTTATTTTCTTCCTCCTCTTCACAATCTATGTAAAATAATTTATTCGCAGCACACTTATGAGCTTCAGTGTATTTTCTATCACAACTATAACAAAGCCCTTTTGCTTTTTTTTCCTCTAGTTGTTGTGGTCTCAACCTTGTAGGTTGTGGGAGGCTAGGAGCAACAACACTTCCATCTTTATAGTTGTGAGTGATAAACCTCCTTATTTCCATAATTTTTTTTTCCAACTTTTCTCATCACCATAGATGAATTCTCCAATGACTTAGGTTCGCAAATGAAAATCTTGTGTTGAATTTTAACCATTAATTCCCTATGAAGATATAAATCATATGCTCCTATATAATATCAGTTACCTTTATATTCAACCTTTGGAAGTCATAAATGATCCATCAATTCCTCCATAAAAATTATCCAAGTGACAAGTGATTTATAAGAAAAAAAACCATTGATACCACACAATTTGATTGGGTTATAAATATAAAGATGCAATGTGTACTTTTTGTGTGTGTTTCGCATCATGTAGATTAAATAATTGCTCCATATATAGTATCCATGTTATCGGATCCTTGCCATAAAATTTACTCATATCAAGCCTTACAATGTGTTTTATCTTAAACCAAAAGTTGCAGTATCTAAAATTATTATTCACCTTCCCTTTTTTTCATCAAGAGTTTCATGAAATACCTTGTGACCATTAGGAAGCCTTTCATGTAGCAACTTTCTCAAACCTTCCTTCAACCCATGCATGTCTAGTTTTAAGCCTTCCATGCCCCCTTTTAAACCATACATGTCACATCTTACTAATCCCTTCATCATCCCCTCCATTTCATCTTTCGGTTCTCTTTGTGAGAGAAAACTTTGTTGCACTTGGTCCCGTAATTTTTATATATCATGTTGCATTTCTTCCTCTTCATACGTCATAGTGGGGGATTCTAAGGTCTTAATCTATGTAGCATTTTTTTTTTTTTTTAGAGTAATTTTGGAACTAATTGATGATATTTATTATTCACTGTTCCCTTTGAATCACTTCAACCGATTTTTCAAACACAAGTTATGCAAATTTTAAAATACACACCTTTTAAGAGTTTGATTTTCATATTGTTTATATGGTTGACCTTGAAACTATCGTATCTTTGTTATTTCTACCTCCCAAAGTCTGAAATTATGTCATGTGGTATCCCTATGTGTATTATTTTCAACCCCTCCAATTAGAATGAGAGTGTATTCTTCACCACAAAGTTATGTGAAACCTCCCATGATGTCTTCATTATGGATTGGTTTATTAAAGAGAAATTGTATGGAATGTTAAGTGCCATTTTTTCAATATTTGGCCTTGAAATTCATACCCAAAAAAGTAAATTCCATTAAATTTTAGTAAAATTTTATTAAATTAAAAGTTGATGCTCAAAGAAGAAGTTATGATGATTTTCCCAGGACATTTATTTGAGACTGAATTCTGAAGCATACGGAAACCCTAACTTACTTGGAACATATCTCCACAAATATAGTGAACCAAGGTCCAAAATTGTAACCATATGTTCATCAAGATTTCATCTTGACGTAGTAAAAATTTTACAATGTGAAGTTTCACAGGAAAAAAATTATAATGAAAATGTCACAATAGTTGGTTTGAAGCAACAAAACCTTATAACCAAGAGCTTTGAAACCAAATTTTATGTATCAAGATAATAAATAGCACAAAATAATAAGAAGAGATAGATCAATTACTACATATTAAGCCACTTTGAGGGGGGGACTTTCCTTTACATCACATAAATGATCAATTCATGGATGATTCAAATGAGAAGACCTCAATGGTATTTATAGGAGTCTAAATGTTCAAAATATAACTAGGGCCTACATAACAATAATAACTTAAGGGTTCAAAAATTACAATAGTGGAATTATATGGGGAACAACAATAACAATATGGGGGCTACACTAGTATTATAAGGACCTAACAACAAGGCATTGTAAATAGTTTGAAATTGAAGGTAGGAAAAGCTTACAGTAGAAGGTCATAAGTATTTATGTCCAAGAAAATTGTTTGAAACAACATTATAACATGGTATGTACCATATTTCCCCTATTTCATATATAGCTATAATAATTGATTAAGAAATTACAGTTAAATATGGGTATGATAGGTAATTTAATCGTGTTGTTTTCCATTAACTTAAATTGAAACCCCATGCATAACTAGAAAAATAAGAAAGTATGGCGAAAAAATATTCATTTTTTTTACTATAGTGGCTGATGACTCAGATATATTAATGCGAGTAAAATATGACAAAAATATCAATTAAAAAATTAAAATAATTTATGATGGACACATGGTTCTGCGAAAAATATAATAGCACTTGTAACTCAGAAAATTGGGACATGCAACTAGGTAAATATCACATAAGAGTATACAAAGAATGGAATGTTAGAAACAACATGAAAAATAATGAAGAGAGAACTTTGTTCTGGACTTATGAATATTTAATGGCTATGCCAAAAAAATATTTTAAATTTTATTTTTTGTATGGGATTTACAGGGCATGTGTGTGTATACAAGGCAAAGTCTATTTCACATAATGCCTTTTGATATATCATGCCAGCCTTTTTTTTACCTTTGAATGTGAAGATTTCCTCAATTACAACAATTTTCATGCGTAGACATCTTCAAAATGAGCCAAGAGGGACGTTAGTGTAGGGAGATGAAAAGTATCAAAAATGGAGAAAGAGATGACTATGGTCATTAGAATGGAGAATAATAGCCACGTCATATTTAAAAACCCAAATGAGAGGCTACCACATCACTTTGACTTCTTGGGTCACAACACAATTAATTATAAAAAATAAAGAATTTTAATGATGTATTTTTTGGGGCCAAGTGTTGTGAAAAATGACTGGCAACATATGGTTGGGGGTAAACATGAAAGCATTACAAATGTGAAAGCATGACCAAGGGCAAAATACATAAAGGGAAAAGGAATCCATTTTTGGAGAAACGAATACCAGAAATATATAATATCTGGAATATATTTTCAAATTTAATTAGAACATGAAATAGAAAAATAAGAGAAAAATTACGATGAAAGCAGTCAATAGTGTGAGTTTAGATGGTTTCATTAACATTGTTGTCAGGGAAAAGTGGAGCAAGGTGATAAATACCGAAAAATTTACTTAATCACAATATGAAAACAGAAATTCAAAACCATTCTTTCACCATTTGAGGTGTGTTCCTTTCCAATGTGTGAATTATTTTCTCTATTGTTGCAAAAATTATCTCATTCAGTCCTTGGAGGAAATTAAGTAGAGTATGCCACAACCCCAAATTTTTATTTCCATACAAACATTTTTTCAAAAATGAGGTGGGCTCGAGTAATATAGTGAAGGTTGGAAGAGCATGCAATATGGGTAAAAGGAGGGGGTGTCCGAAAGAGTAAGCAATGACTTTGAAAACTAGATACAAGGCGCAAAGAACTTGCATGATAGTCTAGGAAGGAATAATTATTTTTCCTTCAAACACAATGAACGCATATTGACCAAATACTCACATTTAACATTTATTTCAACTAAAAAGAGGTGTGTGAGTGAGCAGAAAATAAATTCTTTGAATGTAAAAAAAATGCAAACAACACATGGAGAAATGGAGAGGAGAAGAATAACGAAGGAAATATTAACCCACAACGGGAATTCATAACTAGAATTACCTAGAACAGAACTTGTTGAGTAGTCATGCAATCGAAATCCACATAGTCAAGCTAAATTTTCTTCATACTTGTAACCTAAAGTGTTTTTATGCTGCCTGATACTATTACCGGAAGTTCCCTTAACCTCCTTTTAGTGTTCATCTTATGCAACTAGGGTTCATGATTTATTTATTTTTGTTCAATCCTCAAAGAGAGCTCAAAATGGCAAGCACGGTAGTGCTAAGTTGGAGGCCTACATTCCAAATACCATAACATGGTTAGAGTCCCAAGTGTGCCTTGGGATTTGACTCATTAATCACATGTCCCATCACTTACAAACCACCACCCATATCCTCTAATGTGTGCATTGATAGATTAGGGTGATCAACCATATAAAATAATACTATGCCATACACGACGCTGAATATAATATCAAAACATTGCAGATGCCCACATTTTATCGGGTATATGAAACTATATTATGTCCATTTGAAAAGTGTTACATCATGCACTAAATTTATACCCTTTTCATTATTTTATAACACATTTATTAAACATTTCAAATTATAATTCCAACACCCTTATTTTGTGATGTCATTTAGTACATGAGGATCAACAAAAATGTGACTAATCATATAATTTTTGTATAACTTTTATTATAAAAATAACTTATTAATCTTGTAGATACTGTGTTATTGGCTATGACTTGTCATGTTGAGAAGAAATATGTTGTGTATGGAAAAATATATAAGAGATTTTCTAGGAATTTTTCCAACTTTTCACCACATCCAAACACAAATGTAAACTCTTTTTTTACACATATCACTTCTTCTATCACCATATGCTTATATTAAGACATAAAATCACGAAGAAATTAATCAAAACATGTCAAATTTATATTTCTCTAGGGGGTACCCAACATACTAAGGCTCATAATTTTATTTTTTAATATATTTTTTAGAGAAGGAATCAAGTGCAATGGTTTGCACATTTTTACAAGGGTGTATCATGAGTCAATCTTGAGTTAATAGGTACAACATGATGAAACATCAAACCCCATTACTCATGTAAATGATCCTAGACACATGTGTAATTTCAACTATACTTTAGAATATCTAAAGCTATAACTGTAATTTAGGTTTGAGGGAGTCAAACCTTATCACTTTTTTGCTATTTGGATATGTTAAATACCAACTCACTAGGAGTAGTAGTGGGTCCATTCTATGTTATTGTAATTTTTTCTATAGTTGAGAAAAGCAACTGGGAGTGGGAAGTTAGAGAGTATAACATAGGGAATTAATGTTATCTAGTAGCCTTATGGACTACATGTCTTAGATAGCTCCATAGAGAGTACTTATTCCTTTTCACTTGCATATTTACATACTAGAGAAAAGAGAGTCTAACATCCTCACCTTTTAGCTAGGTTTTCTCCATTAAGTGCTTCCTTACATCAAATTTGTGAGTATTGTGGATGTTGAATATGTGTATTTGTTTCTCATATTTTAGCTATTTTATTCATTTAAGCAGAAAACCAACTATTAAATAATCTAGTATCTAATGTCAAATGACCTTCATAGTATAGATTTCAATTATTCTATCAAATCTTTTGTGACAAATTATTCCACTTCAATAACAATAGTAGTTTACAAATTATATTTGTACCAAATTAGTTTTCTTTGAGCTATTTTATGGGAATTTCTATGGATTTAGGAATTAGTTTAAGAATAAATTCATAGAACCCTAGCCATTAATGACAAGTATGTTCGCAAAAACCTCAAGCTCAGAAAAAAGATCTATTTGCAAAGTGGGAATGACAATTTTCCAACATAAATTGTAATATGAACCTCCTCATGGAGGCTCCTAAGTTTTAACCTTATTAAAAAATCACCTGCATAAAAAATCCTTGAGACAAAAAATATACAATGGTGAGAAAATAAAATGTAAAAAAATATTTTTCTCTTGGAACCCCAAACTGAGAAAACTAGATTGATTTTTCATTATATTCATTTCAATGTTACAACATTATATATATATATATATATATATATATATATATATATATATATATATATATATATAGATAAGTCGAAGCATTCATAAACCTACAACCTGTCCTCCCAAATATACCTGAAGGTACGTCGAGGCCCAAGTCCGTATTAGCGTTGTCTAATTCGAAACTGTACAGTGAGAGCACCCCTTTATACTTTTCGTATTGTAACACTGCCCGATATACCCAGAAGTACATGGATGAGCTACGATATACTTACGTATGTGGAGTGAGGTATCACACTCGAAATGTATCACAGACAAGTTAACGATAGCTTCTATGTTTTATGACGTCGAAAGACGACTCTAGCCTAGACCTTCTAAATGTTATCGTTATGGTTCCAATGCTTTGTTAGGTAAATTGAGATAAATTTTAAGTTGAACTTTTTTATCAATTTTCCTTTCAAAGTTTCACCGCGATGATGTATTGGAAATACCTAAAATGCAAACTAACACTGATAAGAAATCTTTCTCTTTTAGTTTTTCAATGAAAATCCTAGCTACTAGAGGGAAAGAACGATCAATTTGCAAGCAAAAAAATCAAAGAACACAAAATAAATGCAGATTTCCTAATTGTTCCTTTTGCAAAACACACAAACCCCTACATGCAAATGCAGGTTTCTCTTTTCAGTTTCTTTAATGTTATGAATGCAGAAAAGAAACTAAGTGCACTAAATCAATAAAAACAAATGCCTTTTACTTTTGAGAAATGAGGAATAGAAAAAAAATTTCCCTTTTGAAGGAAAAATGAGGAATTAAACAACAATTTCTCCTATCAGGAAATGAAGAATTTACGAAAATTTCCTTTTCAAAAGAAAATGGGTCTAATGCGACAATGAAAAATACTTTGAAATTAATTCTCCAATGATAAATAAAAACACTTTAAACAAACATTGAACAATTTTTTCTTTCAAAGGAGAAAGAGGTAGATAAGTTCACTGGTAAATATGAGGCCCGGGCTTTTTAAAACACAACAAAGAACAAACTGAAATAAATGACAATGACAAAATCAAAGGAATTTGGGTGGTTTCAAGAGGCAACGCAGTCTATAAAGAGAGACAGTGCTCTGCAATGCAGGACTGAAAGGGAGACAGTGCTATGAAAAGCACTTTGTCTTGTCCAACAGTGCATTGGGCGTAGTATACAATGAAAAACACAGTTGTTTAACACACTTCTAATACAAATTTGGATTTCAAAAAACCTAATGTTTCTGATTAAAACCTACTGGGTGAATAAACAGAGAAAATCAGAGGCAAATACACCTAGGATGAAGGGTAAACTCCCTAGCGGAGTCGCCAATTTTGTATGCGGAATTATGAATTATGGATAAATCATTCTTCCCTAGACAGGTGCTTATCTATAACAACAAATTAGAGACTTTGTGACTACTTTTCCTAACTATGAACAGACACACTGAATGAAATAGGAATCTTACTTGGAGTCGAAGCGCTTCCAAAGTCTCCTTCTGTCGCTTTTTTTGTAGCTTCAAATTTCGGCCGGCTATGAAAAATATTTCCTGCAAGAATGAACACTAAAAAAAAATATATAGCAATAATACAGATGTATATTCAAGTTATTTAGCTAAATAAATGAAGCATAAACGATATACATCAGATAATAATTCATAATATGGAAAACATAAGCTTATACAGATACATATATGGGAAATTAAGCGACAATATTTATTAATGGATAGAAGGGGAGGTTACAACCCAATGATTGATTTGAAGTGACCATCTCTAGAGGCATCCCAACCTCATCACAATGCAGATCTCTCCAGCAGCATGTTACAGAAATTAATTCCTCAATTGAAATTCCACCAGCATTTCTCTACTCAAATTCTTCCTCCTCAAACACTAAAATTTTTGCTCAATTTATAGAGGAGTTGAAGGCACTTTTACAATCAATGACTTTCCAATAATAGGCAAGACATGTTCCCAATATTTTAGATGTCAAATGGACACATGGATTCGAATTTTGACACATGTGAACTCTTCTATAAGGCAATAGCCAAGTGGAGATTCTAGAACAATGATAATTTCGCTCCCAATGTGACCAACGCACCTGTGAGTGTCGGGAAGTGCTTTGTAGAGCAACCTTCAATGGGGCTACGTACATATGCAACGCACTTAGTCCCTTTAGAGGCAACATTGATGATCTCTCATATGATATATTATAAACTTCAAATCTTGGAAACCTTTGCAGATGAAAGCCATGAATGATTTATCTTATTCTTTATCTTAGGGCTTGTAGCATCTGAAATGATAGGGGATGATAGATAATATTCAATGGTCCTAGAGATTATGTACAGTTAACCAATTCATTGGGAATGATGCCTAAATTGACCTATAAAAGGATAAACGAATGTAATAAATAGGAGATAGAGTCCTATTAGGAGTTTTTTTTCTTTAAAGGATAGTCGTCATTTTTTTGTTTCAAGTTAGTGGTTATAGTTATGATAGGTGTCAAAGTAGAATTCAAAGATCTAGCCAACTGGGCAGATCATCAAGATTGTAAAAAATGTCTATTTATAGACTAAACATAGAAGAGAAAAGGGTTGGAGAATATTGCACCAAATTTATCTTTTATGTTTTATCCATTATCAGTAATATACAGTGACATTCTACTTCCAGACCTGAGATTCTCATGAGGTTTTTGATGTGTTATTGATTTGTATCTTATGTCTTATCACTTGCAGTGAATTTTATCTCTAATTACTCAGAATTCATAATATTATTCTTTGACTTCCTTTAGGGGTGAAATAACTGTGTTTTCCTATGTTATGTGTATAAGTTATCTTTGTTAAAAACCTCTATCTGCCTCAGCTTCCATGTGAAGAACCACTGTCACTAAGAGTATTGATGTTGACTCCATAGCCCAATGGAAGAAAGATTTCATTTTTCAACCTGGAATCAGACAAGACCAAGTTACAATTCATAGATTTAACCATCTATTATTATCCTTATTCAAAATCATAAACCCCTTTTGAGAGATCCCTCTCCAACTGAAGAGGCTAATCTTCAATTAGGAGTGGTTTGAAAGAGTTACATTGAGTTGATTGATGAGCAACCAATCAAGATCAATTTGGTGATAACAATACAAATGACAAAAATGACTTTCTATATATAGGAGTCCAATGGGTCACAATATAATCCTATCCGACATAACAATAACAATGTAAGGGCACAATAATAAAAATATTGGGCTTCTATAGGGCACAATAATATCAATATGGGGACTACATGGGCACAAAAATAAAATAAGGGGTCTATACTAAGAATAAAAATAAGGGGATATACTAGTATTATAGGGACCTAGCATGCCCCTCTCCTTAAAAAAAGTGTTTTCCTCTACCCTTGAGTAGTTATGAATGCTTCTGTATAAAATTCTCATCCCCGCATGTCGAATCTTCAGCGGGTAAGTTCTTCCACTTAATGAGATACTCTGAAATTGATCGATTTATTAGCTGTCAAGTTCTTGTTTCTGTGACTTCTTCAGGCTCCAATATGATTTTTCCTTCCTCGTCAAGTTCTCGAAATATTGTTTAAACTGGGAGCTTGTAACCTATACATTCTTTAATCATGAAACATGTAAAATTGGGTGCACTCGGGAAGATGTAGGAAGCTCCAATTTGTAATATTTTCAAACACCTTTTAAGGACCATATACTTTGGTGATAACTTATTACCCTTCTTAGCTTGCTTGATGTAAATTTTTTTGTATGGTTGTAGTCCTAAAAATACCCATCCGCCTACATCAAAACTTCTTTCGCTACGATGTTGATCTGCATGTTGTTTCATTCGATTTAGCGCCGAAGTGTGGTTATCCTTTAAGAGTTACAGAACTTTTTTTTGATGCTCAATGTCATCTTCCACTTCTTGAATCTTATAATTTTCTCTTGAAGATGATGTGATGTATGATGGATGATATCCATAAAGTTCCATAAATGGGGTCATTTTTACTGCAGTATGGAAGGAAGTGTTATACCACCATTTAGAAAGAGGTAACCACTTGACCCATTGTGTCTATTTATCATATACAAAGAAACGAAGATATCCTTCCAAAAATTTGTTCACTATCTTATTTTGTGCATCAAATTGAGGATGATATGATGAGCTATGAGCTAATTGAGTACCCAAACAAGAAAATAATTATGTCCAAAAAATTCCTGTAAAAATGGGTTCTATGTCACTTATAATTATCTTCAGGTTTCCATGTAGCTTTTTAATTGTTTCCATAAATGAAATAGAAATTGTATTGGATTTAAATGGATGAGATAATGCAAAAAAGTGTGCAAACTTGGTAAGCCTATCAACTACCAACATGATGACAGCATTTCCTTTGGACTTGGTTAAACCTATGATAAAATACATTGAAACCTCCTTCCAACATTGACTTGGAATGGATAAAGGTTGTAACAGACCCAAGTTCTTAATTATCTCAACTTTATTTTGTTGGCGAACTAAACATTCGGCCACAAAATTTTGAATATCATATTTAAGGCCATCCCAAAAAAAATCCTTCTTGAACGCCTCTGGTAAATTTTTAAAAATCCTGAGCACCTTGCTAAGGGAGAGGTGTGCAATTCCAAAACAATATTTTTGTTTGAGTTGAGAATTATTACAAAGATATAAGTGATCTTTGTACTGTAATGAATCATTTTTCCAACTAAATTTTTTAGATGTATTGGGATCTTACTACAACTTTTGAATGATTGTCCACACATCTTCATCATTCTTCCATTCATCCCTTGCTTCAATTATCCACTCGAGTTGGACAATAGAAATGGTACAAATAAATGCTTCCACATACTCATCCTTTCTTGAGAGTGCATATGTAACAACATTTTTCTTCCCTTTTTTGTAGATGATTTCAAAGTCATAACCCAACATCTTTGTGACCCATTTATGCTGCTCTTCTGAAGATAATATTTGTTCCAGAAAGTATTTAAGACTATCATGATATGTTTTTACCTTGAAGTGTCTTCCCATTAGGTAAGGTCGCCATTTCTTTAGTGCATGTAGTATTGCCAACATTTCCTTCTCATAAATAGGTATCTGTAAATAATTTCCTTTGATTGGACAACTTTTAAAAGCAATGTGTCTTCCTTATTTCATTAAAACCACACCAATTCCATTTCCCAAGGCATCACATTTCCTTATTTTCTTCTGGAGTCCAAGAAAATGCATCTCTCTTCAGTAATGATGTTAGAGGTGCCAATGTTCTCCCATAATTCTTAAAAAACTTGCAATAATACCCTATTAACCCCATAAATCCTAAAATATGCTTTATGGTTGTGGGGATTTTCCATTCCTTAATGGATTTAATTTTTTTAGGGTCTACCTTAACACCCTCATGAGATACAATACAACCCAAATATTCTACCTCATGTAATCCAAAGAAACAATTGGAGGTTTTTGCATATAATTGTTTCTCCTACAATAGTTTGAGCACCATGTAAACATGTGGAACATGATCCTTCCAAGACTTGTTGCAGATTAGTATATCATCAAAAAATACTAACACAAATTTTCTAAGGAAGGGTTTGAAAATGGAATTCATCAAACCTTGAATTGTGGAAGCTGCATTAGTAAGGCCAAAATGCATGACCAAAAATTCATAATGACCCTCATGAGTTCTGAATGTTGTTTTTGGAATGTCTTTAGTCTTTATTCTAATTTGATGATATCCAAAATGAAGATCCAGTTTGGTGAATTAAATTTCTCCATGCAATTCGTCCAATAATTCATTAATGACAGTGATGAGAAATTTATTTTTGATATTGAACTTGTTGAGCTCCCTATAATCCGGACACATGCACCATGATCCATCCTTATTGTGCACCAATACTACTAGAGTAGAGAAATAACTTTGACTAGATTGAATTATACCAGACTCTAACATTTCTACAACCATAAGTTCAATCTCACTCTTTTGAGCATAAGGATATATGTAAGGCCTGATGTTTGGAGGAACACTTCATGGAATCAAATGAATAGCATGGTCGTGATCACGAATAAGTGGGTGTCCTTTGGGAGTTTCAAACACCTTGGAATGATTGTCTAATACTTTATGGAGAGCTAGAGAAATAGATGATTTTGGTGGTGTTGGGAAAAATACGGCAAGGGGGGGGGGGGGGGGGGGGGGTGAATCAGTAATTAGATCTTACAGAAAAGATTTTAACTTTTTCTTTACAAAATTCCATACGCTGCTTTGTTGAACCCAACTCGTGTATACACGTGCATATCATAAAAGAAACTAGCATATACTGATATAATTTTTAAGATTAGAAAAGAAATTCAAGAACAATATTTAACTCAACCATGCATCTATTAGATAATCAGCAAATATGTGTAGTAACAGTAGTATAAATCATCACATAAGAGAAACACACATGAACACCAATATTTAAGTTGGAAACCCAATTCGGGAGAAAACCACCACTATTGTTGTCTCTGTTTTCAATATTTATTGTATGGAAAACTATTTAAAATCTTGTACTAATGCAGAATAATATAAGTACGCAAGCATCTACCTGTAGAAGGCTACAACCTTCTCTTATTTTCCAACTGCTACTAGAAGGGAGCTACAACCCCCTATTCTTGTTTACTAGCCACTACTAGAAGGGAGCTTCAACCCCCTGATCAGAACACTAGCTTCTACTGGAAGGAAGCTTCTAACGACAGGAAGCTTCTACTTCCATACTGAAGGCTTCAACCCTCTGAACCACTGCAGACCACGTTTCATCAATTTTCATACTGGATCAAACAACATCAAAAAAACCCTTCATAAACATCAACAACCATAAACTTTACC
Organism: Pinus albicaulis; assembly: GCA_034641835.2. NCBI lineage: Eukaryota > Viridiplantae > Streptophyta > Pinopsida > Pinales > Pinaceae > Pinus > Pinus albicaulis. Next base: position 757,456,909 of record CM076584.1, on the reverse strand, counting down.
CAATACTTCAATCAGAACATTGAGACCACTATAACCAGAACTAAAAAATAACCCAGACTTCAGAATAAATATGTAGATACAAACTCAATTATGAATATTCATCAACTTAAAATGCATACGCTACTTCACTTCACTGAACCCGTGTGTATACATGCTTTCCTTCACACCAAGCTACGTATAGCTCCATGAATACTATTTTTTAGAATGTAATCAGTCTCATATCCAAATATGAGGCTTTCAGTCATATATCTTTAGAAATGCAGAACCCTTCATCAGTTAGTCACCTTCAACCATGTTTATTCTCTCATTGATTAGATTTGTACATAATCAACTTAGCAACATATACAATATTCATTCAACCCAAATCTACAAGAAGACTTCATTGAAAGACAACAGAAAAATAATAGAAATAACAGAAAAACCTCTACAATAAGCTTCAAAAAACCCTAACTTCCGTACACGCCTTTTCTGAAGCAAACCCGCGTATATGCGCGCTTTTCCTAAGACGAACTAGAGTATAGATCTGTAAAAATAAACTTTACAGAATGAAACAGATCCATAGAACTTACCTATATTTCTTCACTTGACTTCAGCAAACTTGCGTCAGGTCATAGATCGAATCATCTCTTCAATGTATCACACAAGAGCATAGTCATTTCAAATCTAGAGATCCTGAACCATCATTGTATCCATGGGTGCACCATAGATTTAGATCTATCAATTAAAATAGAGTTCATCCCATGCAAATATACCTTAGAGAAAATTATTCAGTTACAACCCTTAATAATGCCCCCTTTGCACTATGATATTCTTCTCCTTATATACATTTAGCCTTTACCAATACCATGAGTCAAAACCACACAACAGCTGATGGTATTCTTGGACGGAATCAAATAGATAATACAATGCTCAATATTGTGGGCTAATACCATGGTAATGACCCTTTGTATCATAATTTTAGAGCGCAAAATGCATACACGACATGGATCATTCGTATCCGTGTGTATACGCAACTTCTCTTCATAAAAACTATGTATATACTAATTCTGAATTTATACGTGGGTTGCCTTCATAAAAGTAGTGTATACATTGCCTCCATATGCGGGTTTCTCTCATCAAACCTGCGTATACATTGAGAAATATTTCCTATTTCATTTCTCTTGCACTTACTGGAATTCCTTTCTCTGACACATCTGAATTGACTTGTAGGTTGCTTATCAAAAGGAAACTCATCAAGTAGGTTTCCATCAAGAACAACTTCATCAAGTAGGTTTCCATCAAGGAAAACATATTGCAACATATTGCCAACAATCTCCCCCTTTGGACTTGATGGAAACCATGATGGTGTTTGATCATCACAATAGATAAATGCATTAATAATAACCATTATTCAAACAGCAAAATACTCTCCCCCTTTGACATCAAGGGAAAAGGGTGGATCAAAACCAAAATAAGGTTTCTCTTCCCTTGTAGAAAGATAAGCTCTAAAGATCTGATGTGCACTCAATTTACCATGCTCTCCCTAAGTTCATGCTAGATCTTTAGTCATATTTTTAATGAAGTACATGACTTAACCAACTATGACCTTTCCTATCACCAAGGAATCATACTTACATCAATGATCCAACCAAGTGGAATTACATATTTGAATCAACTACCCAACCAAGAAGGTTTACAACTTTGAACAAGTCCTTAAATGACTGAATATAGAAATTTTACATCATAGGTCTCAACATGACCTTTTCACCGAATTACAGATATGACAATTTATGAACAGAACCAAAGAATCTCAAGCATGAGATCATAACACAGCAACCAATCAGAATGCCAATAATGCATCCTTTTCCATAAGACACCTTCAATAACCAAATCATCAAAGCATATTCATTAAGGAGATAAATATCAAATAATGATACAGAAATATGAATACTGGAACAACAACAGAGATTACCCAACAAAACCACAACTATTTTGAAAAGCTGACCCAGAGAATTTCTGTCAACAAAGCCCATACGCGGTTTTATGCACAGAAAATCGCGTATATATGCGATTCTCCTTTATGAAACCTGCATATCGAATTTAATCTCTTGAAATCAAGCATATCTGATTCGAGAGGTAGAGACAACTCCCAGCTTCTATCTGAGATATTCAAATGCTTCCCTGGGAAGAGGTTTAGTAAATATATCAACAAATTTTTCTTTGGAGGGAACATACTCCATTTTAACATTTTGTTCAAGAACTTGTTCACGTAAGAACTGATACTTGATAGGAATGTGTTTGGTCTTGGAATGCATAATATGATTCTTGAGATACTAATGGCACTTGTATTATCACACAAAATGGAGATGGGAGGTGAACATTTGATTTGAATGTCTTGTAAAGTCTGCATCATCCAAAGTAGTTGTGTGCAACATGATGCGACAGCCACATATTCTGCTTTTGTTGTAGATAAGGAAATAGAAATTTGTTTCTTGCTAAACCAAGATACTAATTGGGGCCCCATATAGAATGCACCACCACTAGTGCTTTTTTTATCATCAACATTTCCAGCCCAATCCACATATATGTAAGCATGAAGAGTAAGATCAAAATTCTTTGGATACCATAAACTAAAATCTTGAGTCACTTGTAAATATTTGAATATTATTTTTATATCCTGAAGGTGAGACTCTTTTGTATTAGCTTGGAATCGTCCAACAATCCCAACTTCATGCATAATCTCGGGTCTTGTCCCGATTAGATAAAGTAGACGTCCAATCATGGATCTGTATTTTGGTTGATTCACCATGGGAGAATCATCATGAGAACTAAGGTTACACCTAGTTACCATTGGTGTGCTTATAGGTTTGCAGTCTTCCAATCCATATTTCTTCAGAATTTTCTTAAGATATTTTTCTTGTGATAAAAATATACCATTTGTTGCTTGTTTCACTTGTAAGCCAAGAAAAAATGTTAGTTCCCCAAGTAAAGGCATTTCAAATTCTTGCTACATAACAGAAGCAAATTTATGACTCATGGACTCTTCACTACTCCCAAAAATTATGTCATCAACGTATACAACTACAATCAATAATTAATCATTTTCGGTGTTTGTGTATAAGTTGCTATCAGCAGATCCCTTTCAAAAACCTTATTGATGAAGATATTTGTCAAGATGATAGTACCATGCCCTTGGAGCTTATTTGAGACCATGTAAAGCCTTTTTAAGTTTACAAACAAGTTTTTGTTCATTTCCAAAAATGAATCCTTCTGTTTTTTCTATATAAACTTCTTCTAGATCACCATTGAGGAAAGCAGATTCAACATCCATTTGATAAACTTTGAATTGTTGAAAGCTTGAAAAGGCAAGAAACATTCTTATGGCTTCAAGTCTAGCTACAAGAGCAAACGTTTCTTCAAATTCTATACCTTCTTGTTGAGCATACCCTTTACAAACAAGTCTATATTTGTTTCTAAATAACATCTCCATTTTCAATTAACTTGTTTTTGAATATCTATTTTGTTCCAATAACATTTTTATCATAAGGTCTTGGAACTAATTACCAAGTGTGATTATTTTCAATCTAATCAAGTTCTTCATTCATGGCTTGAATCCAACATTCATCTTTACTAGCTTGATTCAAATTCTGTGGTTCAATAGTGGATAAGAATGCTAGATAGCTAGAGGATCCTACAAGAATTCTTCTTGTTTGGACACCGGATCCTTCTTCTCCCAAAATTTGAGATTCTGGATGATTCTTTTGAACATACCTGGATGGAGCCTTTTCAGATAATCTTCCTCTAGAGCTTCATTGGGTTCACCTTCCATGTTGTTGTTATTTGATGTAGGAGGATAAACATCATCATCATCTTCATTTTTTGTTGGTATTTCCCTCTTCGGAGCTGAGAGAGACTCATCAATTACAACATAAATGCATTCAAGAATATTTCGAAGACTTTTATTGTAACATTTATAAGTTTTACTTCTAGAAGTATAGCTAAGAAATCCTCCTTCATCTGCTCTAGATTCAAAATTACCAAGTTTTTCATCATTGTTCTTGATAAAGCATTTGCTTCCAAAAACTCTAAATTGCTTTACAGTTGGAAGATTACCATACTAGATCTCATAAGGAGTTTTATCACTGTTCATGTGAACATGAGCCTTGTTAAGTATATTTACTGCAGTATGTGTTGTTTCTCTCCAAAATGTATCAGGTGTTCTGGAATCATCAAGCATAGCATGAGCCATTTGTTGAACTATTCTATTCATTATTTCTGCCACGCCATTTTGTTGTGGGGTTCCAACTAAAAAAACTGCCATTTTATGCCATGTTGTTCACAGAAATAAAATTATTCATCTGACATATATTTCCCTCCTCGATCAGATCTAAGAAATTTGATTTTTAGATCTAATTCACTTTCAACCAGGGACTTGAAGATCTAAAAAATTTCGAGTGCTTCATCTTTTTTTTTTATTAACCCAATCCAACACATTCTAGAGAAGTCATGAATAAATATAATATAATAGTGTTCTCCACTGGGTGATTTTTTACTCATAGGTCCACATACGTCAATATGTATGAGTTCAAGAGGCTTACTTGATAATCCTTCTTTGGCATTGAATTGTACTCTGGTTTGCTTACCGAATTGGAAAGATTTTCATATGGTACTTTTAGGTAGAGTGATGCTGGGAAGATCACGAACCTCTTTGAGTCTACTCGATTTGTTGATTTGAGAGAAACTCAAATGCCTCAATATTCTATGCCATAACAAATTTTCTGAAGATTTACCGAAGTAACATTGTTCTTTGCAACCTTTCAATACATACAGATTGTTTGGTTTTCTACTTCCTTTTATTACCATTTTTCCTGTGTCAAGTTCACGTACCACACATTCTTTTGAACTAAAGAAAAATTCATTTCCTTGATCACAAATTTGACTCACAATTAATAAGTTATTTTTTAATCCATCCACATACATAACATTGTTAGCTTTTACATTTTCCTTTAGAAAAACTAATCTTTTCCTTTAATGACAGCAGAAGTATCATTTGGAAAGGTAGCATTCTTTTCTCTTTCTATAGCATTGTTTGAAAGGATTTTATTTCTATCACCTTTCATGTGCTTTGAGAATCCACTATCAATGTACCATTGATTTTCTTCCCCTTCTACAGATAAGGCTATGCCACAATTCTCAACCTATAAGTCCTTCTTTCTCCATACCTTGGAATTTGAAGGTACATGCTCTTTTGGTTGAAGTTTGCTCCTGCATTCAGATTCTCCATGACCAAATTTATTGCAATAGGCACATTCAATTTCATTTTGAAGAGAAGAAAATTTGTTATAAGTATTCTTCTTTATTCTAGTCTCATTTCTTTGCTTTCTTTCTTCTCTAGTCACAATGGTTTTGTATGCAACACATTGAACAAATTTATGACCAAAATTATGACATGAGAAACATTTCCCATTAAAGAAGAAATTTCTGCGATCATGAAACCTTCTATTTGTTTTTACCTACTGATTGGTATTTATCTTATTAATATTTCTGCTATTTTTTTTAGTATTGAAGTAGTCATGCTTTACCTGTGAAGTTTCTTTGTTCTCTTGCTCAGTGACCGAATGTTGTAGGCTAGCTTTAGGTGCAATTAGATAGCTTGGTGTTGAAGACTGAGAGGATTCTCCAATATATCCAAGACATGTCTTTATAAAAGGAGAGTGTAGAACCTTGATAATTTCATCTAAGGTTTCAGTTCCTTTAGAAAATCTAAGATTTAAAGTTTTTTCTTTCTCAATTTGCTTTCTTAGACTTACTATTTCACATTCTAATTTGTCATTGTGCTTCTCCTTTTCTATAAGCTGATTCTTCAGAGTATCTTTGGAAATTTTGTTTTCGTCCAAACACATTTTGAGCTAATCAATTTCTTCAAGAAAATCATTTTCTTCTAATGCATCCATAAAGGTATCTTTAGCCTCACTAGAGTCTTTTTCAAAAGCCATGAGTAGTCTAACATCTTGATCAGATTCTTCTTCTTCACTATTTGATAGCCCATCACTATCCTCATGAGTATAATAACTTTTTGTATTGATAAATCGATTCTTATCTCCTTTTGCCACTTCATTTCCTTTTTCAAGTTTTTCTTTATGGGGACACTTAGCAGCATAATGACCAACTCTTCCACAATAAAAACATTTAAAAGGAAGCTTACCTCTGAACCTTCCAGTGCCAAGTTGTAGCTTCTTTACAAAATTTGTCTCATCATATTCTTAAACATACCCTGATCCTTTTGGTTCTTCTACTTCTTTTCCTTTTGCAGCAGCTCTAAATACAGCTTTTTTAACTTTAGATGGACCTCCTTTTCTCATTTCACAAGCAGTCAAAATACCATGAAGTTGAACAATAGTAAGAGTTTGCAGATCTTTCTTCTCTTCAATAGCAAACACTTTTCATTCGAATTTGGGAGTTAGAGATCTTAAAACCTTTTCTACCAGAGTAATGTCAGTTATGGTTTCACACAGATTTCTCATTCGATTTACAATATCATATAGACGTAAAAAGAAATTGTCAATGCTTTCCTCATTATGCATCCTGAGATTTTCATATTGAATTCTGAGAGTTTGGAGTTTAGCACTTTTTACCTTGGTATCACCTTCATAGCTTAGAATGATTTTGTCCCATATCTCCTTTGCTGTATTCAATTGCATGAATTTGAAAAATTATGATTCAGTCAGACTTCCCAATAATGCATTGACTACCTTTGCATTAGTTTCATATTTCTTTCTTTCTGTTGCAAATGTTGGAACTGATGTTGGATATTGATAACCTCCTTCCACTATAGCCCATACATCTGCTCCAAGACACTGAAGATAGGATCTTGTCCTAGTCTTCTAGAAGATTAAATTGTTTCCATTCAAGAGAGGAGGCCTCATAGATGCTGTCCCATCTTGATTGCTCATCTTAGCTGATATTCCTTCTAGCAATTAAGCTTCTTCGAAAGGACCTTCTCTGATACCAATTGTTGGGAAAAATACTGAGAGGGGGGGGGGGTGAATTATCATTTAGAGCTTACTAAAAATATTTTAACTTTTTATTTACAAAATTACATACGTGACTTTGATGAACCCAACTCGCATATACACGTGCATATAATAAAAGAAACTAGCGTACACTAATATAATTTTGCAGATTATAAAAAAATTTCAGGAACAATCTTTAACTCAGCCATGCATCTATTAGATAATCATTAAATATATGCAGTAATTGCAATATAAATCATCACACAAAAGAAACACACATGAACACCAACATTTATGGTGGAAACCCAATTCGGGAGAAAACCACCACTGTTGTCGTCTCTGTATTCAATATTTATTATATGGAAAATTGTTTACAATATTGTACTGATGCAGTCTCATATCAATACACAGGCATCTACCTGCAGAAGGCTATAACCTTCTCTCATTTTCCAGCTGCTACTGGAAGGGAGCTACAACCCCCTAATCTCATTTACCAGCCACTACTGGAAGGGAGCTTCAACCCCCTGATCAGAACACTAGCTTATACTATCAAGAAGCTTCTACTTCCATACTGAAGGCTTCAACCCTCTGAACCACTGCAGACTATGTTTCATCAATTTTCATACTGGATCAAACAACATCAACACAACTCTTCGTAAACATCAACAACCATAAACTTTACCCAATACTTCAATCAGAATATTGAGACCACTATAACTAGAACTCAGAAATAAGTCATACTTCAGAATAAATATGTAGATACAAACTCAATTTTGAACATTCATCAACTTAAAATGCATATGCTACTTCACTTCACTAAACCCATGTGTATACGTGCTTTCCTTCACACGAAGCTGCGTATAGCTCTGTGAATAATGTTTTTCAGAATGTAATCAGTCTCAGAACCAAATCTGAGGCTTTCAGTCAGATATCTTTAGAAATTCAGAACTCTTCATCAGTTAGTCACCTTCAACCATGTTTATTCTCTCATTGATCATATTTGTACATAATAAACTTAGCATCATATATAGTATTCAGGCAACCCAGATCTACAAGAATACTTCATTGACAGACAACAAACAAATAACAGGAATAACAGAAAAACCTCTACAATAAGCTTCAGAAAACCATAACTTCCATACGCACCTTTTCTGAAGAAAACCCACGTATATACGCGCTTTTACTGAGCCGAACTAGCATATAGATATGTAAATATGAACTTTGCAGAATGAACTAGATCCATAGAACTTACCTAGATTTCTTCACTTGACTTCAGCAAACTTGCGCCAAGTCATAGATCTAATCATCTCTTCAATGGATCACATAAGAGCCTATTCATTTCATATCTAGAGATCCTGAACCATTATTGTATCCATGAGTGCATCATAGATTCAAATATATCAATTAAAATAGAGTTCATCCCATGTAGATATACCTTAGAGAAAATTATTCAGTTACAACCCTTACTAATGCCCCCTTTGCACTATGATCTTCTTCTCCTTATATAGATTTAGCCTTTACCAATACCATGAGTCAAAACCACACAAATTCTGATGGTATTCTTGGATGGAATCAAATAGAAAATACAACGCTCAATATTGTGGCCTAATACCATTGTAATTCCCCTTGGTATCATAATTTTAGAGCACAAAAGGCATACGCAACTTGGATCATTCGTATCCGCGTGTATACACAACTTCTCTTCATAAAAACTATGTATATAATAATTCTGAATGTATATGCGGGTTACCTTCATAAAATTAGCATATACATTGCCTCCATATTGCAACATATTACCAATAGGTGGTTGAAACTCTAGTGAGGATAATTGTGCAATTACACCTCGTTGTTCTTTATTCAGAAGCTTTTTCATGAAGTTAGAGATGATTATCTTTCTAGGATTCCATGCGATACCCCATAATTCGACTTCCTTTCCTTCCCAAAAAAAATTGAAAATTAAAATTTATCATCCCCAAATATTGTAACCATTGGACTCCTAGTACAACATCAGCACCACCCATTAGAATGGAGAGAATTGGATGATTCAATATGTATTCCCCCATGGTTATCTTGATATTATGGCACTTTGTAGAGAAATTTATAGTTTCTCCATTTGCAACCATCACTTGACACTCTAGTGCTAGGTATAGGAAGAAATTCAATTCCTTGGCTACTAACATAGTTACCGATCAAACAAGAACTATTACCTCAAAAAGAGAGCTCTAGCCCAGAAAAACGCAAAAAACATGAAAAAAACAGTCCAAAAATGAAAAGTGTGTCTTCGAGAATGCACTGCTTTTTCTAGGGTCAAATTTCAACATTTTTTTAAATTATGCTAAAAACCAATTTTTTTCTTGAAAAAAGGATTGAAAAAACACCTTCAAAACAAAAAGTGTTATGGTGGAATAACATCGCTAATTTTTTATGTGCAAAAAATAACTCAAAAACAAAAAGTGTTGATGTTGGAATAACGTTGCCAATTTTTTATGTGCAAAAAGAAGCCAAAAAAGAAAAGTGTTGTTGCTGGAATAAAGTCGTCAATTTTTTGTGTGCAAAAAACACCTTGAAAACTAAAAGTGTTAATGTTGGAGTAACGTTTTTTTTCTTTTTGGGGTAAATTGTCAACAATTTTAATAATGACATTAAAGATAAAATATCATGACTCCATAAAACCTTAAAATTTCAATGATAAACACAACATCAAAGATAAAATATCAAAAGTCTTAAAATTACAACAATTTTTACACATGCTATTAAAGATAATATATTATCATGTCTCTGGAAAGCCTTGAAAATCCAAGGATGACATTCAAGATCAAATATCACCTTTATGAAAATAAAATTCCAACAATTTTTAGGCATGGTATTAAAAATAAAATATCACTTGTAAAAAAAACACAAAAATTTTCAAAAGAAAATAAAAAAGGGAAAATTTTAAAAAGCACACAATTTAAAGAAAAAAATTAAAAATTAACCCAAAAAAAAGAAACAAAAATAACAAAACAAATATTTTTTTTAAGTTATAAAAATAATAATAATTTAAAAACCCACATAATTAAAAAAATTGATAAAATAAAATAATTTAAATAATTTACATTTGATTCTTTTTGTCATGTTTTTTTATTTTATTTTTATGTCTTATTACCAAGATGAAAATCACGACTATAAGTAAAAAGGATTGATGTTGCATCAACACTTTTCAAAATTAGCATGAAAATCATTAACATTTTAAAAAAAATGTTCATACTTGATAAATTAAAAAAAATTAAAGTTCTAATAAATGACCATTTTTCTATATCAACATGATATTAAAAAAAAAAAAAATCAAAGAAAATTTAAAGTTCCAAAAATATGCTTAAAAAAAAAAAAATACAGGTTATATTGCATCACCACTTTTCAAAATCGACATGAAAATCATGATATTTAAAATTAAAAATAATAATAATAATAATAATAATAATTCAAAAGAAAATTTAAAGTGTCAAAACTATGCTAACAAAAAAAACGTGATTCTGCATCACCACTTTTCAAAATCAGATGTTTTTTTCTTACCTCAAAAAAAGAGGTACCAGGTAATTTTCATGTTTGATCAATAACTATGTTTACCTTACAATGAACAAAATTATGGGTATTACCCGAATCAATCAACACTATTACGTTTTCCTTCTTGATATGTACTTCTATCTTGAGAGTTTGGGGAGTGTTCATTACTGCCAATGCATTACAAAATATGATCGGATTCATTTTTTCTTTCTATACGGTTAGTTCCTGGTGTATATCCTATTCTTTTGAAGTTTCTTGTTCATTTTCTTCCTCCTCTTCACAATCGATGTAGAATATTTTCTTCTCAGCATCTCTATGACCTTTAGTGTATTTATTATCACAATTGTAGCAAAGCCCTTTTTCTCGTTTTTCTTCCAATTATTGTGGTGTCAACCTTGTAGGTTGTGGAATAATAGGAGTAGAAACGCTTCCATCTGATATAGTTGTGAGTGGCAGGCTTCCTTGTCGCCATAATTTTTTTTTCAATTTTTTTTTCCAACTTGAATGCCTTCTCCAATGAATCAGGTTCCCAAAGGTGAACCTCATGTTGGATGTTATCCTTTAAAGTCCCTATGAAGACATCAATCTTGTGTTCCTCTAGAATATTAGTTACCCTTACATTCAATTTTTTGAATTCCTCAATGTGCTCCACCATTGAACCCTTTTTTTTGAGATTTCTCAATTGGTTAAAGAATGTGTTTCTCTTTGTATCTTCATAATGTACTATCATTTCCTCCATAAAAATTGGCCAAGTGACAATTTGTTTACGAGAGAAAATCCATCGATACCATACAAATGTATTAGGTTATAAATATAAAGTTGCAATGTGTACCTTTTGTGTGTTTTGCACATTATGGAGATCAAAATATTGCTCCATATGTAGTATCCATGTTATGAGATCCTTGCCATCAAAATTCCTCATTTCAATCTTTGTAAAATGGTGGGTCTTCAATCCAATGTTAGATTCTATGAAATCAGGAGTAACATTTATTTTTTTCTCGTCATGAGTTTCCTCTACTACCTTTTCACCATTAGGAAGATTTTCTTGTAGAAACTTTATCAAACTTTCCTTCAAACCTTCCATGTCTTTCTTCAAATATTCCATGTTTCCTTTTAGTTCTTCTTCTATAACTTCCATGTCATTCTTGAACCCATCCATGTCTTATTTTAAACCATTGATGTCCCCTTTTAGTTCTTCTTCGGTTTCTCTTTGTGAGAGAGAAATTTGTTGCACTTGGTCCCGTAATTTTGATATATCATATCGAAGTTCTTCCTCTTCATGTGTCATGGAAGAGTTTTCTAAGGGATTAATGGGTGTGCCATTATTTTTGGGATGCATTTTAGAACTCAATATTTATACCAATTCTTCGATTTTCCCTTGGAATCACTTCAAACCAATTTTTCAACAAACGTTATGCAATTTTTAAAAACAATTACACACCCTCTTATTTCTTTTGAGGAGCTCGATATTGAAACTAATGTATATCTATGATTTGGATCCCAAATATCTGAAATTAGTTCTTCTAGTATCCATCTAAGTCTTCTTTTCATTGCCATAGGTCTAACCTAATTTGGATTCTTCAAGACAAAGTTATGATCGATCTCCCACAATGACCTAACTATGGACTTGTTCCGTAGAGCAAACTTGTACGCCATGCCATGTATCATGTTTTGATTTTCGGCTCTGAAATCGATACACAAGAAACTACAGTCTGTGCAATTTCATCCAATTTTTACAGAATTCCAATTTGATGCCTGAAACAAAGTTATGACAATTTTTCTCGGTCACCTAATCGAGATGAAATTATGGAGCCTACAAAAACCATATCTCCACAGATCATATCTCTAAAAATATTGTGAGCCATGGTCTAAATTGTTGACACGGCGTTCATCAAGATTTTGTCTCCACATGGTAACAACTTTGGCTTCTGAAGCCTCGTAGAAATAAATTTATAGCTAAAATTCCATGATGCCTTGTTTGAAGAAGAAAAACCCTAGAATCCCAAGCTCTGATACCAAATGTTATGCAACCAATTCACAAAATATAAGAAAGTATAGATCAACAACTTAGAAATCAACCTCTTCCAGGGGGGAAATCCTTTACATTACATAAATTAACAATTCTTGGATGATACAAATGACAAATCCCCCTTTCTATATATAAGACTCGAAGGGGTCACAATATAATCATAGCCGACATAACAATAACAATGTAAGGGCACAACAATAAAAATATTGGGCTTCTATGGGCACAATAATAACAATATGTGGACTACATGGGCATGAAAATAACAATAAGGGGGCTATACTAACAATAACAATAAGTGGATATAGTAGTATTATAGGGACCTAGCATCTTTCCTTTTCCATCAACATCTCATTCATCCATTTTACAAATCCATTTTCTTGAGGTGTGTATATATTACTCTTTTTCCATGCTATACCACACTTCTTACAAAAATCATTGAATTCATTCTTGCCAAACTCTCCACTATTATCTATTCTCAACACCTTAATCTTCTTCTTTGTCTAATTTTCCACTATAGCCATAAATTATTCAAACTTGTCAAATACTTTAGATTTATTCCTGAGGAAATATATTCATGTATTCTTTAGTAAGTCATATATAAATGAGACATCATACATTGATTTACCTAGTGATGGAGCCAACATAGGTCCAAACACATCACTTGCACAATCTCTAATATTCCTTTTGCCCTCTTAGCACCAGAGGAAAAACTCACCAGTCTCTTCTTCTGATATACACAATTTTCATAGAAATCAAAATCCAAAGGGTAATTAGACATACCTTATACCATACTATTACCATGTAGTATTTGAAGGACCTTATCTCTAATATGTCTCACTCTTTGATGCCACAACACATTCTTTTCTCCAGAGACTACAAGATTTTATACTCCACTTTCAAGACCAATATAACTATTGCACCCATCTATAATAGTACTTCCTAGTAGCTTGTATAAAGTTCCAATATGAACTCCCTGCATCATTATCAATGATCCTCAAACCATATTGTAGGTATATTTATCGAACACTATTTTTACCCCTACATCATCATATTTCTTATATAAAATAGATTTTTGGTCAATCCTGGAATGTGAAAAGCACCAGGAATTGTTCTAATATATCCACCTACTAGCTTCAGCTTGACTTTTCCTCATTCTATGATTTTTTTCTTCTTGTCATCACCTAGGAATAAATCACCACCATCATATTTCTTGTACTCGTATAACCACTCCCTATAGGGATTCATGTGAAAGGATGCACTTGAGTAAATAATACATGCCTCATGATCTGCATTCATACTTGAAGAAGCAAACTACTCATTTCCACCTTCATATAAGGTAGTTTCTTCCTCTATAGAAGAAGCATCATCATATCCCTTTCCCTTCTCAAGAGTTTTATATCTACAATATTTCATGTATTTCCCTTCTTTTATGCATTTTGATCATACCTTTACAAATTTTCCTGGAGATTTAGATCTCCCACTTGAGGACTTATTTCTATTTATGTTATGGAAGAATCCTCTTATAGAAAATACATCTTTATTATATTTCTCCATTTTTTTTCTTATCATCTCCTATGACAATAAGGACAAGATTATTTGATGAAATTGTAAGTTAGTTTTATTACTACCTATGGCAACAACTAGACTATCCCACAAGCCTAGTAGTGAACATAACAAACTGATGCACTTATTGTTGTCTGAAATTTTAATATCAAAAGATAATAACTGGCTTACAATAGTATTGAAGGCATTTAGATTCTCTATCACTCAATCTGCATCCATACTCCTTAATTTATACAACTTCTTCCATCGGAATAATATTTACTAAGGACGTAGATTGATACAAATTCCCTAACTCATCCCACAATGCTTTTGTTGTAACTTCGCCTAAAACATTCGGTAATACCGAGTCTGAGACACGTGACCATATTGGGCTCTTTGCTTTCCGTTCCAACTTGGTCCAGTCCTTTGTCAACATTATCATTGGTTTAGTACCTAGGTCCATCATGATCCACTAATATTTATCCACCAATATATCCTCCATATTGAGCTTCCACACTCAAAATTTTGTCTGTTTCATTTCGCAATCTCTATCTTTACATTGTTCACCATATCCTTTCACCGCAAGAATGATATCTCGCATATATTCCACTGTAATGGGGTCTACCACATGCCCAAACAAAACCCCTCAACCACAAAGTAAAACCCTTGAATCAAAAACTACTGAGATACCAAATGAATGTTTTAACCTTGTACATAAATTACCTTCAAATGTATTCTTAAAAATGGAAAATATAAAATGGCGAGAACAAAAAATATACAAAGATATTTTTCTCTTGGAACCTAAAACCATATTTATTTTTCATTGTATTTCATTCAATGTTACAATACATTATATACCTTCCAAATCATTCATAAACCCCCAATCCATTAACCCTAGATTAGAACATAATCATGTAGTTCCCTTGAACGAATGTACAAAATACCATGGGAAAAATCATCATCTGTAAAACCATGCACAAAACCATGGGTGGGTATGCTCACCATCCTCAGGTCTACTCAACCATCCTTGGGTATGTCCAAAAAAAAACATAGGGCATTGTTCCCCACACAATGTAATGACACATGCAACTAGTTGTGTAAAGAATATTATAACGCATACACAATATGCTCTAGAAAACTAGTTTGGAATGTTTAGAGGGGTTGAATGTTCAAACTCGGGGATTATATTAAATCGAAGGGGAAATCAAGAGATAATGAATACCTATAAAAGGATTCAAGCAAATAATCCAAAAAGGAGAAACCAATTTCGAGTTTTGTTAACTCTTCACAATTAATATTCATGATGGAGGAAAAAGTAGACATAAAGCCATACCAAGGAGAGATAGATGCATTGAAAATAAATCCTTAGTTATAGAAACTATAATTTTATTTTAACATTCACCATTTAGATGAGAAATAAAAGATATCATTTTCCAAACTGAATGTAGAGGGCTAGAAATCCACTAATAACTAGGTGGAAGGAATTCAAAATCCTCATTGATTCCCAATTTTATCCTATTACTTATGTAGAAGACCAATGGATACAATAGAACTACTTTAGTTAGATCCAAGGATAAAGTGTATAAGAGTACACCACTTAGTTGAAGAGGATATCCATCATGTTAGGTATCTCTCTTAAGAACCTAGATGTAGGCCTAAAGTATTTATGGAATCTCTATATCCATATAATAAATTATGTGATGCTTTTCAAGAAAAGCATAGTCAATGAGGCATGAGCACAAGCATAATATCTAGAAAGCATACATGAGAAGAAATGGTAGACAAGAAGTTCCAAGCAAAAAGAGCACAAGGAAGCTTCCAAGGAGGGAAGAAGAAGTGGAAAGGTTGAGGAGAGTATAAGGCACTCAAAATGAGTGAAATGATTTCAGTAAACATTATAACCATTGCAAAATTGATGGTTACATTGAGGAAAAATGTTGGAAACTATATCAAAACCTGAACTTGAGGAACCAAAAGAAGGATGCAAAGAAAAATAATCTTCTAGCCATATATTAAAGTAATGAGGTCAAAAAAAGATTTATGTAGATGGGAAAATTTTATACCCATCAATGTAGAAGGAGGTGAACATGAGTAGCATTCATCACCAATATGAGAAGGAGATGACCAAACTCTTCCATATCAATATCTAGGTCAAGAAAACCAAAATAGATGCTTTTTTCAACTCGGGTTGATATGATAATACCATAGCAATGAATATAGTCAACAAGTGTGGATTGGAGGTTAGTGATTATCCTAGTATATATCCATTAGAATGGTTAAAAAGGGATGTATATATCAATGTGAAAAAATAGTTCAAGATTAAATTTGATGTAACTCTTGATTTATTTGATGAAGTGGTATAGGATGTAGTACCACTTGAAATATGCGATTTTTTTTAGAAGTCCCTAAATCCATATGAGGGATGAAAATATTCATGTAGAGATATAAATATTAATGCCTCATAAAATGTAACAAGTCCTTCATCATCAATGGACATAAAGGAAAGTCAAATATATCACTAGTAAGTGCCAACTAAGCCAAGACACTAACTAGCTCTAATAGGAAATATAATTTACATTTCTTAAGATAAATTCAATCTAATGATGAGGCAATAAGATCAAATAAATCCTTTGAGGGGTTTATCATAGAGTAAATAATTATTTTTAGGAGTTATGATAGGCATACAAATTAGTTTTATAGGAGCCTAAAAGGCTAGCACGAAAGAGAAAAGTGGAGCACTAAAAACAATTATGCCAAAATCTCCATTTATAAATATTAATTTGTATATATAGTCCATTATGGAAGAAAATGAAATGAATAAGTATTTACAATAGCTATTAGATTAGTGTGTAATTCCACCAATCACCTCATCTTGTGGGTCACCCATCATAATTGTATTAGAGGATAATGGACTTTGTGAATGTGCATTGATCGTAGAGTGTGAAACAATATTATTCTCAATAATTAGTACCCTCTACCGAGGATTTATAATCTATTAAATTATTTGTAGCATGCAAAATTACTTCACCATGATGGATCTAAAATTGGGATCCCACCATGTTTGATTCAATTAAAAATACACTTGGAAGAACATCTTGAAAAACAAGAAAGTCTTGTATGGATGGTTGGTCATTCAATTTTATTTATGTAATGAAAAAACTATATTTAGTATTTCGATGATATGTTGGTTTTATAGTGTTACCTGAAAGGAGCATAACTCACATATTATACAAGTACCAGAGGCTTTCAAGAAACATAAACTATTGGATAATATCAAGAGAAGTAATTTTTCTTGGCAATTATTGGTATATTTGGGATATGTAATTTGTGGAAGGGAACTTAAGATATATCTTAAATAAATGGAGGCCATCATAAACTAGTAATTTCTCACAAATGTCTATAAAGTTAAGATTTTTGTTGGGGAAACATATTACTTGTAGAAGTTCATAAAGTTCATAGTTACATTTTAGTATTAGTAGCACCACTCCATACCATACTAACGACGGGAAATATTTTTTGGTGGGGGATGAATTAGCCTAATATTTTTGAGAAATATTATTCAAGTATCACTTTTCGCCTTACCAAACTTGTAAAAATATTTCAAAATATAGACAAATGCAAAGGGGTATTCCATGTGAGTGATTTTAATGCAAGAAAGAAGGCTTGTATGTTATCTCTATAAAACATTTCATGGGGGAAATCTAAACTACCCTGCCTATAACATGGAGCTACACTCCATGGTACATTCTATTGAGAGTGGAAACAATATTTGATGGGAAAGGATACCATCATCCACATATATCACCAACCACTATAGCATATGTACACATAAAGTAAGCTATAGTGAACTTACAAATGGTAGGGTTTCTTACAACAATTTCATCTATTCATCATCAAGTACAAGAAGGGAACAAAAAATTGTTGGAAAACATGTTTTCAAGGCCACCCACATCCAAAATTATGTATCTCTGAACTACGATGCACATGGATCCTTTCACCCATGATGAATGTAGAGAGGCATAAGCAGAAATCAAGACTTTAAGGAGATTTTTCAACAACTATAAGGCTCATATTCAAGAATAACATGGTGACAGAAAATCTAATTATCATCTCTCAAATAAGTTACTCTCCAAGCTAGATAGGACTTTTGTTCCTAAAAGGGAGTGATTGAAGCTTATCATAGAGGCTCACACCTCACACCTCAAAGTCTGCATAACATTTTTGTGTTTAGAATATATTTTCTAACTTACAATGGTATGTGTACTAGCCCAAAATCAAAGAATATGTAGCATGGTATAATAGAGGATTCATACCTTTTTGTACTAACAATCTTGATAATAGCAAGCAAGTTCTATACCATCAGTTATTAATACCCACTAGACCTTGGGAAATATTTTCCATGGACTTTATCGGGGATTACCAACAACCAAAAAAGGACATTATTACCTATTTTTGGTAGTTAACAACTTAAGCAAGATGCTTGTTCTCATTCCTTATAAAACATCATCAAAGGACAAGAAACAACAAATTTTTTATTTGACTAGGTTTCCTTGAAATTTGGGATACCAAGAAGAATCATTTCAAATATGGATACCATATTTTTGAATGAATTTCACACTAATGGTGGGAGAATATGGAAAAAAAATTAAATATGTATACAACATTCCATTTGTAAACAAATGGGTAGACAAAAGTAGTCAACTATAATTTTGTGTAGTGTTTGAGAGGTTACAATTGGAATCATTTGAATACATTGGATGAAAATATGATTGATATACACCACTCTTGTAATAGATAAATCCACACTTCTATCATGAGTCACATTTTTAACTTTCCTTGGATATTCTCCACCTTCACACTTCTATTATAAGTCACATTTTTAAACTTTCCTTGGATATTTTCCACCTTCATCCTTGGATGCTACATATCAACAACAAGAAGGAGTGAGGGAGGATCTCATAAGATATACATTAATGTAGAAATAATTATTTTGAAAATTAGTCAAATCCATTTGCAAGTACAAGAGATGTTGAAGAAATCATGAGAAAAATATAAGGTCAAACATGATCAACACAAAAAAAATATTTCATTAGTAGTAGGAGATATATTTTGGTTATATTTGAATAAGTAAATATTATAGGGTCTTGATAATAAGATCAAGGCTCTTTAATATGGAATTTTTGAGATATTGGAAAAGGTAGGAGATAATGCCAACAAACTCAATCTACACCCATACATGAAACTTCACTCATTATTCAATGCAAATAATCTCAGACTCTATGAGCCTTCCATATTTGATTATAAAGAGGAGTAGGTCATGCATTTAATAGGGGATTTGGCTTCAGATCCTCAAGCAAAGTTGGAAGAGGGGAAATTCTTGCAGAAGAGATCTAGAACTAAAATACAATAGTAACATGAACTTTGGTAGATCAAGTTAAAAGGACAAATTCTAGAAAAAAAAATATGGTACACTCTAAAATGGAGAGGTATGATATGGATTGGATCTATACTATTTTTTATATATCTTGATGCTTTAAGAGTATAAGAAATGTGGCAGAATTATATTGCAACATCATTTTTTTTTAAATTGGGAGGTATGATATTGATTGTATCTATACTATTTTTCATATATCTTTATGCTTTCATGGTGGAAAAAAAGGTGGAGTAATTAGCTATCAATTTCATTTTAACAATTGATCCAGTTTGGGGAATTAGGGTTCAAAACCTTCTAGAGTCATTTTGATGAAGAAAATGATTTTTTGGAGGTAAAAAATATCTTACATTATTGTAGGATCGTAGGATATTAATACACTAAATTATCTTTCCAATGGTTCATGAATAGTGTCAATCTAAGTTATTATGCAAAATTTATGTCTCCTCAAGATGGCCTACCATGTTAGCTCAATGGTATGAGAGCATGCCAAGTGAGCCCCCATTACTCATGAAAATGGGCCTAGCCATGTGTTTACTTTTAATAAGACTAGAGGATACAACATTGTAACCCTAGTGGAAGGTAGAGGGAGTCAATTTGACCCTTAATTGGCTATCATGCCTTAAATATCAATCCACTAGGAGTGTGGGTTCTATTCTATGCTATTGAATTTTATTCGATAGTTCAAAAAATTAATTGGGAATGGGAAGTTCGAGAGTATCATAGGGGCTTAAGGATATATAATAGTCTTGTAGGAAACAATTCTTAAGAAACTCCATAAAGAGTACTTCTTATTTTACACTTGCATATTTCCATATTTGCAGTCTCACCTTCTACTTAGGTTTCCTCCCATAATGGTTAGCTCGGGTAAAAGTATGCAAGTATAAAATATATTTATGGATGATGCCTGTATATATTTATTTGTGTTATGTATTTGTGGAATTTCAACTATTTTATTCATTTAAGTAGAAAATTAATTATTAAAGAATTTTGAGATCTAAAATTAACCTTTTAGTTATTTTATCACATCTATTATGACAAATTTGTTCCAAGAATCATCAAGTTTCAATAAAAATAAAGTTTAGACTTGAATTAAATGAAGACCTTATGTTACAATTAAAGTCCACAAGCTATAAAAACTTAGGAACAAAAAAAATATCAATTAAGCCCTGAAAAAAATAAAGTATGAAACCAGAACCAAAACCCTAAGGTAAATGAAATTCAAACACTCTAAAAACACAATGGGGGCTAGGGACAAATTATCCATTTCAATGAATTAAAAATAAGTGTACCATAAAATAACTAATTATGCCAATTCATAGTCAAATTTATTGCAACCCAATTTGAGGTGATCTTTATATCCATAACCATTAATATTCTTCATCACAATGGGTTAACATAACAACAACTATATTGTCCTTTATATATATATATATATATGGAGACATTTAAATATACATATAACAAATGGCACCACCCTAGTACTACTAACAAAAGAATCATATATAAAAACAAAGATATAACATTGGAAATTGTTATTTAGCTACTATATCCAAAAAAAATTGATTATATTAAGAGATAGAAAATTGTTAAAAACACATTGATGATTCAATGACATGATTCACAAATATATATATAATTTACAAGCTTTTGGAAAGATTTTATTGATAAATCTCCTCTTCAAAATTTGAATTCCTAACTCTTTATAACTATCTAAATGTAAATATTTCTCTTTATGTAGAGTTGATTCATTTCTTGTAACAACTTATTACAAAATGTCATGATGAACTAGCTTAGAAAACTCTATTTAAACCAAATGGGGTGGGTGAAATTTCTAAATTAGAGTAGAAACCCAATTTACATGAAATGACTAAGAAAATAATGCTTCCAAATATACCAAATATTGGAAATTGAGGTAAATGGAAATTTGCAACTTAAATTTGATAGGATATAAACCAGTTTTTCGAGCCTATCCTTGTTAAAGGTGAGTAGATAGAACTATTAAAATAATTTTTTAGAATAAGTTTGGTATGAATCATAGTTAAGCACTCCAACACCAAAAAAATTCACTCATAAAAATTTGGAAACCCTTAATTTTTCCCATAAGTAAAACTTCAAACACTTAAAATTTTCCATGCGTAAATTAAAAAGTTTGTTCCAAACTATATTGAGTTTAAAAAAAAAAATATTAAATTTATGATCCACTATTACCCACCTTATCACCATGCAAATAAAAAACCAAAGCTAATGTTCAAATTTTAACAATTCCATACTTAAATGACAAATAATTATCATCAAATTGTTTACCTTTTAAAGTAAACCAAATACAATAACCTAATCTTAAATATAAATTCACAATGTAAGAATCTATAATTCTATTTATCTAATATGTCAAAAAAATATTATAATAACTAGTATTTAAGTTTTTTTCAAATAAATTTTTTAATTATTTTTATAAAATTATAATAATATTTTATTACATTTAATTATAGTTAATAATTAAATTTCTAAAATCATAATAATATTTTATTATTTTAAAATAAAAATACAACATTACCAATTTTATTTTATTTTTTTTAAATATTTATAAATATATAATCAAATTCAACTAACAGTTTTTATGGAGAGATAAAAAGATATGATTTAGTGAAGTGAGAACATTTTTCTCAATTACACAATTTGAGATATCTCTACCTTGTAGTTAGGTATTAAATATTTGACATATTCTTGGTTAAAAATTAAATATTTAACATATTTTCATAATATGTAATGTGGATGAAGTTTTTAATAATAATTTTTTTAATTTAATATATAAAATTGTTGATAGTGAAAGTTTATTAGATTAATGAAAAGTGAAAATATATTTTCTTATAAAAGTTTGTCGATAGTTAGTATGTCATTAAATAATTAATGGTTATTTTATATAGAGAATGAAAGTTTTATGTAAGAAAATGATTAGCATATTAGGTTAAAGATACTTATGAACTCAATATTTATAGATGGGTTAGAGTAGATACATGCAAATAACAACAATATTCACTAGTTTTGTGGCATGCTGAAATCCCATGAGGCTAGAGAAAAAGCCCCCACTTCACTGAACTAGCCCATTTCACATGAGCTTCAAAATAATTATATTTCCCTACCTTTTATACCCATTGGGATTGTCAAGTGAGACCTTGTTTGTTGGTAATTTTCTTTTGACTAGACTTCTTCTTTTTCAATTACTTCATCTTTTAAGTATGAATTTCTTAAGTTTGGTTTTTTTCATGTCTTCAAGACACCTTATGTGGCAATTTTACTATGCTTTTAACCTTACACTATGCATGGACACCCATGAAGTTGATCCGTAGAACCTAATTAAACACTTGTCTTATATGTAATTGGCAAAGGTCATATCCTACATATGTTAAGTGTTTACTTGTTCTCTTGCCAACTCTTAAAGCATTTGAGGAGGAAAACCATATCCATATTGAGGGATACATTAATATCAATGTGGGAACTAAAGATTACCTATTTATCCTTAAGCTAAGGGTGAACCTTATACCATTGAAATAAAAAAACCTTATACCAATGAGATCAACAAGTACATTGATCTTATTAATAAATTCTAAGATGTCTTTATTTGGGAATATAATGACATACCTAGCATGGATGAATCCTTAGTATGCTAGAATGTATATTTGCTTAGTATTGCAAAATTAGTTAAGTAAAAACTATATAGATACTTAGAAATGCCATAATTTATAAAAAGATAGAAAAACTACCAGAAACTAAGTTTATATAACTAATTTCCTAACAAACAAACAAACAAACAAAATGTCTAGTTAATATTATATTGGTTATGAATAAGAATAGAAAAGTTAAAGTATCCATTGGTGTTGCAAATGGAGTTCCCCTTCAAGAATATTGTATTTCTCATACAATTATCATCACAATTTCCTATAAATATGAAAAAAACCCACACAAACAAAGTGAATACAGCATACAAAGTAAATTATTGAAAAAATATATATATATATCCATAAATTCTTGTAGTATAACCAAAATAATATTAAGAAAGATAAAAAATAACCACATGAAAATGTATTATGTATTATATATTAATAATTAATAAAATTTCACATATAAGATAAAGATACATATCATATATAAACAAAGGGAAGAGATCTCACCAATATTGAATGATAGAGAAGAAACTTGATTATAAATCTCCAAGTGAGTAGAGAGCTAGCTCTCATGCATACAACCACATGAGCATATTATGTGAAGATAGTCAATATGCTCATAGCCAATGACTATACATAATCAATGAAAGAACACCTAACTTAAGGTTGATAAATACTAAGGATGATTTCAGATTGCTTGTCATTTGGTAGCTAGTACATTTTGTTTCCAACTACATTATAATGTCCTTGCCCTCCTGTCGTTAGTCAAGCAATCCCTTTTTGCCTTAGTTGATGCTATCCACGTTCACCAGCGGGGATTGAGATGGTTGAGCTAATGTAACGCCTTTCCCATTGCGAGAGTTGAAGAGGAAACGTAGCGTTATAGTCAATTAAAAGGGAATATGTAAATGAATATTGGCGAAATAGACCTATTGCACTATTTCCCAGTCAACCTTTTCCCATAAAACCCTAAATCCACAACACCTTCCCATCTCATAAAACCCTAAATCGTCAAATCATTTGGAAACCATTTGTACATACGTCCCCCTGGATTGCCACATCCATGGAACCCTATCCGGTGGGGAAACGAACCGTCTGAGCCTCCGAAGCAACCATGACTTTTCATTTTCGACGAATGGAGGACGAAAGCAAAGCATTAGAAACCCAAAAATAAAATAAAAATAAGAAGGGTCCATGAAAACGAACAGTCCGTTCGCCTTCCCATAATCTATATTCCCTCACTATATATCTCTCATCCATCTTCCCTTCAGCTCACCACGACCCACTACCCCAATTCACCTGCTTTGTGTTTTTGAGATTGCATCCACTACTTGTATGAAAAATGGAGGACGATTCGACGACGGAAAAGGAGGAGGAAGAGGAGGAGGAGCAAGAAATAACTTATTCAGAAAAATACTACGATGATACGTACGAGTACAGGTCTATAAAAGTGATCATGGCTTCTTTTTTTTCAGTTTCTTTTATATATGTTTGGGTGTGTAAAAGTTGAATGTGATCTCTCTCTTTCCATGTACACACAGGCACGTTAACCTTCCTCGTAAGATTGCTGAACAACACCCGATGGTCAGACTTCTAGAAGAGGTAAGAAGATGAACCAGGATTCGCTAGATTATTTGTTTCATATATACTGGGAAGATTTTTATATCGATAGTAGATTTTGGGAATATCTTTAGATATGATGGCGAGGAGAAAGTTTCAACAATTAACTTCTCTTAATTCTGAGATTGCAAAATATTTCTGAAATCTACGATCTACATAAATTCAGCACACCTATCTATACCATGAAAGTAATGACGTTCATGCACAGGCTGAATGGAGAAACATAGGAATTGCTCAATCTCGTGGTTGGGAGCACTACGCAATTCATCGTCCAGAGCCCCACATCCTGATGTTTCGAAGGCCTCTCAACAGCGGGAACCCTTCAGTCAACCAACACCAACACCAACAGCAACCCCAGGCTTGTCATGACGGGCAGGAGAAGCCTAACCCCTAGGCTTAAATTCAGAGCCACCGGTGGCACACAAATCATCTAAAAACCCATATTTGTGTGGTATTCATTTAGCTTTGGATTTTTCATTATATAGAAGAGCATCTGTCTATCCCAGAATTGAATAAAATTCAGCGCTATCATCTTAGGTTCGAATTTATAGATGATATAATTAATACACCCATAATTGTTCACGCCTTAGCTTTTCCCCTGTATCACCAAATTCTATATGCGGATCAATTTTACAGGCTTCCTGTTTATGTTTCTGTTAATTTTTGTTTACCTGTAAGTTATCTGCAGACACTTTTGTTTCATGTTAATATATATATGTTTTGGAGATCTCACAGAAAGAGAGTTGCTCGTCACTATTTTCATACGTGTAATGCTTCAAGGTTATATTGAAATATGCATCAAATTCCGAGATTTAGGAGTGATTTAGAATATGTGATGAACGTTGTCTATGATATTGCTAACACCCAAACAACTAAGCTTGCTAAAGTTTGTTTTACATTCGACATTCTTTAGCTTTAAGGGAGAATGCTCTCACAAGCAACCAATGTTGCAATGGAATCCCCCCTACATGTTTGAAAAGAATGCAATTAACTCATACCCCTTACTCCAAAAAGATAAAAAAACTAGGTTCATAATACAAATATAATTTAATGGAAAGATGGGAAAGGTGAACTCAATATGTTCCTAGAGCACTTGAATGGTATATCAAAAGATGTCAAGTTCACTATGGAACTTGAAAATAATAATATTATTCCCTCCGTAGACATATTAATCAAAAAACAAGATGAAGATACCTTAGGACATCATGTATTAATAAAAAGACATATTGAAAGATACCTCCATGCAGACTACCACTATCTTGCTCAAAAATTTGGGATTTTGACCACCATGGCCTTAAGAGTAGTAAGGATATCTTGATAATGATTTCCTATAAAAAGAATTGGACCACTTTACAATGATCTTCAAAAAAATTGGCTACAAAAACAAAGGCCTTTTAAGGCCATTAAGAAAGAAAAAAGAAGGAAGACCCTCAAAACTCAATAAACTCACATCTTTTTAACAAGAAAGCACATCTTCCATGCATTGGTGGTGGTGTGACTTATAAAACTTCTAAGGTACTAAGAAAAAAGGAATATTGGCTCTGTGTTCAAACCATTAGACAAAAAATAAAATATATAAAAGACATCATTGACCAATGCCAACTCAAGGGATTTTACAACATTGATTACTCCTTTGGGGTGTGCTACATTGGTGAAATCAAAATATCCTTTAAATTAAGAATAAAGGAATATGGAGGAGATATTAAAAATCAATTCAATTGCACCTATGCTCTTGCAAAACAATCCATCCATTCTATGCACCATATCTTTCTTTAAGACACTAAGATCATCTCAAAAAGATACAACTACTTTAAAGGGAGATTCAGTGACGCTTTGGAGATAATAAGACATCCAAACAATCTCAATAGATATTTTAATATTTCAACTTGACCCTTGATTTTTGTGTACCTTGGTTTTTTTTGTTTCTCTTCCCTTGATTCCCTTTGTAAGTCCTTAGTTTCCCCTCCATTCTTTTCTTTCCCTCTCCTCTTTCTATTTCTTTCTCCCCCTATGCTTCTTCCTCTATTTTTTTTGTTCTTCTCTCCTCCTTCATGTCTCTTCTCTATTTCATTTTTCTATCTTCTTTTGTTTGGTTTTCTCCTTAATTATGTTAGTTTCTTTGAGGGTAGGTTGTTCATATTTAGTATTTTTGAATGCCTTCCTTTTAATTTCCCCTTATTTTTTTTAGGTTTTTATTTTTTTAAACTTCTTTTAGTCATTTTGTAGTTTTTTTATTGATTTTATTACGATATTAAGATTTACTGTATTGTTTTATACTATTATTAATATTACTTAGTAACAATGCTTATTAATGGTTGAGTGGGTCTAATGGTTAAGAGCATGTGTTTCCTCCAAAGAGGTCAAAGGTTGAAAATTAGAGAGGGGTAGAATATGTATCCCTTAGTAGACTTAGGAGTTAAATGGTTGCACCGAGGTGGGCCCTTTTCCCGCAAACAAAGGGGTCTCATACACCAATTTGGTGTCTTCCGTTTTTTTTTGGAAATCTAAGGAAAAAAAAACGGAAATATTCCTGCAACATTTGGCTCCCTCTTCCACCTCTTTAGACAACTCTCTATTTCAATAGATCATTATTCGTTATCAGCAATACTTTTCACATCATTAATATTAATTTAACTATCCATAAATATGAATATTAACACATAGTATTACTATTGATATTATTGCATTATTAATATTATTATTATTATTATTATTATTATTATTATGATTACAACATGATTAATATTAATATTATTATTATTATTATTAAAAATACTTTAATACTTATATTACCTTCATGTTCTTCTCTTCCTTTCTTTGTATTTATTCATCATTACCTCTCCTCCTTCCCTTGACCATCATGTTCTAATGATGGGTCTTGTTTTGGACTTGAAATGTCGACTTAAAAATGGAAATTGTGGATATAGTTCTAGACACACTCTCTTCAAACTCTAACACTTGCAAACTTGCAAACATAGATATTCTTTTATTTTCAAGATTTGGGTTGATCACCTCATTATAATATGTTAGTTTCCTTTTACCCTCTTAACTCTTTATCGCCCCAAAATTTCTCCTTGTATTTTGAAGTAATAATTTTTTTTTGTGATTTATACTTTATATTGGTTTTCAATATTTTACATACAACACCAAAACACTAGTGGTCTCTCCCCAACTGGGTTTGTTGACCATCGATAATTGACCATTACAAAACATCAAAAATAAACTAAGGGTTACCACCCAAATTCGACGAGGCCAAAGACACCAAAACAATTGTAAGATACATAATACCCTAGTCACCATGTATAATTGTGTGTAATATTCTCACCTAGGAAATACAGTGATAAACAAACCAAGAAAGTACATGCACACACAAAAATTAGAGGCATCAATGAACATCCATAATTTATCCAAAAATAGCACCCAACTGAGCCATTTCATTAATTGAAACAATAGTACAATGTGGTGTGGTATGAGTGCATGTGGGCTTGGAAAAAAGGCAAGCTAGAAAAGCCTCGAGTGGAAAAATGCAATGCTCGGATGCTAGAATGTGCTACTTCAACAATGTCATGCACTTCCATGGGAAAAACACGTCGTTTGATGGAATGAAACTGTTGAATGACCCACTTCCAATGCTCATAAAATTTCAGAAAATTAATGTCGGACTCCTCTCAAATACCCCATGATAACCTAGAAGGGGTTTGCCCTAGTTTTGACCCCTGAATTGACCCCAATTTCTATGAGCTCTTCAAATGGCTAGGTAATACGGTTGAACTCGAAATCTCACTGATTTGGCCCTCCAACATAGTGTTAAAGGCTATTGGATTCCTCCTCTAGATGACTTCCAAAAATATCATATTGTATCAACTCCGAAAGAGCACCTCCTTAACCCCCACACGCACCCAAAAACATATCCTGCAGAAGACCACACAGTCACCAGAAGGATCACGTTGCTACAACAAGGGCTCCTCAAAATATGACCAACCCTTCACCTAAAATCTCTAGAAATATGTGGTGCATTGCTACCCTTGATTTCTCAATAAGTTTTTTGCTCTACATTGGCCTCTCCAAGAAATTCGAACTCCTCTACTATGCCTAGAATGTAGCATAAACTCCCCATGAAATTTGTATGATGATGCTGAAATGTCTCACAAAGGATATCGATTTCCCTCCTTGGGCTCGCACTCGAAGTCCACTAAGGCAAGGGGTAAGAAACTTGCTTGAGAATTTCCGGTGCGGACTTGGATCAACAGCTCAAGCATGCTTAATGAGAGTAAATGTAAAAGTGTCAAAAGGTGCAAACTGATGTGAGCCTCCTCTATTTATCCTTGTATTCATCTTCCTGTGGGACCCCTCATCAAATTCCTTTCTTCCCCAAGAAGCTCAAATTACCATTAGAGGAAATTTAAGCTTAAAAGTGCCCATGAAATTTTCATGTAATTTCCATGTCATAATATGTAAACCAATCAAAATGCTTTAAATTTAAAAAGAGATACATGTAAATATTTTGGAGGGAAAAGAAGAAAAACTTCTTTTTTTTAATTGTATTTTTGGCTTATCTCTGTATAGGTTTACTCAAATTTCAATTTTAGACGCTCATTAGATGTATAATTAAATTCCACATCCAATGAGTGCCCATTGTGCATACTTTTGAGAAGACCCACCTTGATAAAAATTGCATATACATTAAAAATGTGTGTTTTAACACGTTTTTTATGTATCTGCAATTTTTATCAATGTGGGTCCTCTCAAAAGTATGCATAATGGATACTCGTTGGATGTGTAATTTAATTCCTCATCTAATGAGTGTCTAAACTTGAAATTTGAGTAAACCTATCAGGAGATAAGTAGAAAATACAACTAAAAAAAGTTGTTTTTTTGTTTTCCCTCCAAAATTCATAGCTCTTATTTTAATATTTTAACTATTATTTTATTATTTTTCCTTTGGAGGCCACCTTTAGGCTAAAATTTCATTTAATGTTAGTGGTGTGTATTTTCCTCATGGGTCACCCCCACATTCCATTAGGGGTTTGATTTTCCTCTATTTCCCTTGTGCATGTGCCTTCATTAATCCAAATTTGATGGTGGGGTCCTCCACCCCACTTTTCCTAAGTCAAAAACAAAAATTGTCAAAATCGGACAGAATTTATATTCTCACTTAGTTTTTATTTTCTCTATATATATGCATGCTATTTTCCTATCTAGTATGTTGTATGTTTTGGCACATTCACTAACTTGTTGAATCCCTTTATTATCTTCCTGTGACTAGGAACTTAATTGGGAACAACCACTCCTCTTAAGCAAGTTTAGTTTGGTACATTTGTGCACTAAATCTACCAACACACTCATCAAGAAAAATAACTAACCTAAGGCACACTGTTCTAATCTAAGGCACACTTTTCTAAAATGTAACTAAAGTACAAAGAATATCTTCATATGAAAAATTATGCATTATCCCTTGAGATAAAGGCCATTTCTGGGCTTATCTAAAGAGAAGTCAACATAATCAACTAACTCATAGCCCCTTTTGCAAGCACACGCTTAACAATATAAGGACCATGCCACATTGGTTCGAATTTACCAACACCTAGTTTGTCGTGAGCTTGATTGTATACCAAAACTGTGTCACCTTCTGGATAGATATGAGAGTTAACTCTTTGATCATATTGAGCCTTAACATGTTTTTTATGAGTCACAACAACTAATTTTGTGGTGCATCGAGTCTCATGTAACTGTGTTAAGTATAAGAAGCATTTTTCCTCTTTAGAGGTAATTGGTAATAACTCGATGGCTAATTTGAGTGACGAGATTTCACATTTAATGGGTAAAAATTATTCTAAACCATAAACGATTTTAAAATGAGTAAACCTTGTGGATTTTTTGCAGAGGTATGGTATGACCATAATGCAAAAAAAATCATCGTATGCCAATTTTTTTTATGACTTCCTACAATATGTTTATCATGTTGGTTAAAACATTTTAACGACCTCAAATGGGCCACTGGTATATGGGTAATATGGTGTATAATTATCATGGCGTAGGCCAAGTTGAGAGAAAAGTTTGGTTATCATAATGTTTCGAAAATGGCTACCATTGATCTGTAACGATAGCTTAAGGACACCAAACCTAGTAATCACATGATTGAATATGAAAATAGCTGCATTTTTTCCATCAACCGTGAATGTAGGCATCGCCTCGGCCCATTTAGTAAAGTAATATATAATGAGAATAATATACCCATGCCCCCGAGTCGAGTGAGGGTTACATGTAATGAAATAAATGCCCCATTTTGCGAAGGGACCGACAGCGATGATTGGGTC
Source organism: Pinus albicaulis (assembly GCA_034641835.2). Classification (NCBI taxonomy): domain Eukaryota; kingdom Viridiplantae; phylum Streptophyta; class Pinopsida; order Pinales; family Pinaceae; genus Pinus; species Pinus albicaulis. Next base: position 757,425,770 of record CM076584.1, on the reverse strand, counting down.
AAGAGTAGCTGGAGGTGCATTCTTCTTTCGATCAAAAATTTGGAAATTGTGGCATTTTCTAACCAAAAGGATACAATATTTGAATAGTGACGGCTAAAACAATCCAGCACGCAATATCTTTTGGGTTGTGGTAAACCCATACATATGACCACCACACACTCCAGAATGGCAGTCATTTAAGACCCTTTTGGCTTCTTCGTGAGTTATACAACGTAAAAAAATAGAATCAGAACCATGACGATAAAGAGTGTCGCCAACAATATTGTATTGTTGAGGTTGGTATCATATTCTACATCGATCAGATTGTAAAAGGTTTGGCCGAAAGGTTTGATTTTGAAGATATATAATGATATCTCCATACAAAGGATCTAATGTACTGATTAGAAACATATTCATCAAGAAGATGGTACTCTAGCACTATTTCTAATTCAATATAGGGAAAATCACACATAAGTTCAGCAAAAACCAGTGATTTCTTTAGACTTGGATTTCTCAAACTCAAAATCAAAATCTTGTAAGGTAACTATCCATTTAGAGTATTTTCCCTTGAGCAATTGTTTCATCAAAATGTACCTCATAGAGTTGCAATTAGATATAATTTTTTTCTTATGAAACAATATGTAATGATGGAATCTTTGGACATATTGAACGACTGCCAAGGCCAATTTCTCCACATGCGAATACTTGATCTTTGTCAGGGTAAGATTCCGACTTAGGTAATAAATCACATGTTCATTGTTGGAGTCATCCTCTTGAATTAAAACCATTACAATTGTGGAATCAGACGCAATGAAATACAAAAAGTAATCTCAATGATAATCACACGGATGCAACAACAATGCATGGGTCAACACATGTATGAGTGCATCAAAATATTTATCGAAAATCTCGTCCCAGATGAATGGAACATCCTGTATTAATAACCGAGTGAAACCTTTAGTTAACTCTGCATGGTTCAAGATAAAAAAACGTAGAGATTGTAGAAATTATATACAAGATGCATGTATATATCCAGATTCTCCTGATCTAACAATATTTATCTTCTTTCTAAATACAAAATCCTTCCATTGTTAATCTTTTGCAGAAATTAAACATTCAATTGCCAACACATAAGCAATAAAACCAATCGCACATAACACAGTTGTTTAACGGGAAATCCTGAAACTAAAAACCCCAACTATCATATATTGTGTATCATGGAGATCATGTAACAGTCTCATACAAATCTTAGTACATCAAGCTCTTAGTTCAATCAATCTTCAAACATTAATCAGAAGAAATCTGCAAATCCATGCACCGATTTCTTGCCACCTGCTAGCCTGCCTCCACTGCGCAATCCCTGCTAAAGAATAGCTCTCAATGAATTCAAATTACCCTTACCTTGACTACGCAATCCTCATTGGAAACTCCATTGTGTGTGTGGTGCAATCAATGATCACTATAGTCACAACAGATAGTCCATCTTTCCCTTTCACCTATCTCTCCACTGGGTCTCTACTGGAACTGATATGCACCGTAGTTAACTGTTGTATTTTTCATTTGATTAATGAGTTATTATTTGTGAATTAATTAAATAATTAATTCACTCCACTCTCACTAGTGTATCGTTCAGTTAGACTAGATACAACTAGCTCAACTGAGTTTAACTCCATTAACTAAGTTAAACTGAATAACAACTCCATGAACTACTCTTCCAACTCTGTCATAACTTTTCCACTTCAGTTCTAACTAATTCCTCCATGCATGAACCACCAATAAACCCTAGGAATTGCATAATTCCTTCAGCCCAGTGATTTTACAGATCTGTGCATTGAAATCAAGTGCTTTAAGAGAATAAGTTGTTGTTTATTATCATATTATTATTAAGAGCTAATAATAATCGACACTTCTATTTTTAGATCGACGATCTATAAATAGACTTCACCCAGTATTATAAAAATATAGTTTCATCTATTTTTCCAACTTGACCAACCATCCACAAATAGCTTCCTGCAACTTCTAAAATATGATCACCATGTCTAAAAATAGACTTGCGCCAAAAATAGCCTGCAGGCCCACTTAGTGAAGGCGACTCTTTTCACTAAGCTCATCATCTTGTTGAATCTCAACACTCCCTCTCAATAAGATAGGGATTATCCTTCACCTTGATCCTACCTCTATGGTATTCGAATTTTCTCCTGGTGAGTGCCTTCGTCAGAATATCTGCATCCTGATCTTCCGTAGGAATGTACTGAAGCAACATGATCTTCCGCTGCACACAATCTCTGATATGATGATACTAGATATCAATATGTTTAGATCTATCATGAAACATAGGATTAATCAAGAGTTTAATGCAACTCTAATTATCACAATGTATCACTATAGGATCTAAATGTGAACCAAACAATCCAACCAGGAGCTTCCTCATCTAGATAGCCTCACATGCAGCTTGAATTGCTGCCATGTATTCTGCTTCCGCTGAATTGAGTGCCACGGATCTTTGTTTCCTGCTATACCAAGAAACTGCCATAGATCCGATACTAAAAATCCCTCCTGATGTGCTCTTTCTGTCTGTTGGGTTTCCTGCCCAATCTACATCCGTGAAGCCATGCAACTTCACCTCATCCGTATGTATGTACCATAAAACATACTCACATGTGCCCCTGAGATACTTTAGGACATGCTTTCCTGCCTTCCAAAAGAGCTTGTTAGGCTTAACCATCGCTTGTGAAATTTGGTTCATTGCATATCATATGTCCAGTCTTGTATTAAATAAATACATGAGCGAAACCACCAACTGTCGATAAATAGTGGCATCCACTACCTCTGCCGATGTAGCATCCTCTTTCCTCCAATTTCCTAGAAGAGGAGTGTCGATAGGCTTGCAGCCTTGCATGTGAAACTTCTCCAGTATCTCTCGGGCATACTTGCCTTGAGACACAAACAGTTCACCTTCCCGCCGCCATATTTCCAATCCAAGGAAATAATGAAGGAGGCCCAAATCCTTCATCACAAACTCCTTTGCAAGATCTTCCTTCATGAATGTATCTACTTCTCATCACCTGTCAGTATTAAATCATCAACATAAAGAACAATGATTAAAATCTTACCCTCCAGTTTTGCATCCGCCTCACTCTTGGTGAAGCCAAGTCCAGTGAAATAGTTGTCGATCCATGTGTACCAAGCACGAGGTGCTTGCTTCAGCCCATACAACACTCTTTTGAGCCTGCACACATGCAACTCGCTGCTGAAGATCTAAAATCCTTCAGGATACTCAATGTACACCTTTTCCTCTATGATCCCATTAAGAAACGCAGTCTTCACATCCATCTGATGAATGTGCCAACCCATCTGCGCTGAGAGAGAAAGGATGGTCCTTATGGAAGAATACCGTGTGAGAGGTGCAAAGGTTTCTTCATAATCAATCCCCTCGATCTGTGAGAAGCCCCAAGCAAAAAATCTTGCCTTATACTTCTTGATGCTCCCATCAGCAGCTTGCTTTACCTTGAAGATCCATCTTGATCCTACAACTGATTTACCCACCGGCCTTGGAACAATCTCCCAAGCACTGTTTCTAACTATGGAATCATACTCCTCCACCATGGCATCTACCCATGTGGGCTCCTACACTGCTTCTTCAAAATAACATGGCTCTGTCATGACACACTTGCTCATAAGAGCCATGTATCTAGTAAATCGGTCAGGTGACTGTCTCTGTCTGCGTTTTGATGTAGGGACTCCTACATTCTGTGTCACGTCAAGCTTCAGTATTTCAGCTTCTGTGGTACGCTTTATGCCTTTCTGATGTTTGGTTTTGCATGAGTGGACTCCTCCACTCCATGAATCTCCTCTTGTGGTTGATCCACATCTAGAGGCTCATCTTTAGGAAAAATAAGTTCCTCCTCTACATGCAAGTGTAGCTCCCTCTCAAGCGACAACTTCATGGCTTTCACCTCATTGAATTTTATATCCCGTCGCACCAGAGTCATCTGACTGTCAAGAAAATACACATGATAATTATGCGGTGTTTCTGTGTACCCCGTAAATATCCCAACTTCTGCAATTGGCTCCAGCTTCTTCCTGGCATCCTGTGTCACATGAATGTAAATAGATGAGCCAAAAATCTTCAAATGAGAAATATCAGGCTTCTTACCAGTACAAGATTCTTTAGGTGTACTCATGCCAAGTACTCTATGAGGTAAACGGTTTTTCACATAAACCTCAATGTTGCATACTTCCACCCACAAGTGCATCGGTAGGCCCTAGTCATGCAGCATCGCTCGTGCAGCACCCACAATCATTCTGTTATTCCTCTCAGTGACCCCATTCTGTTGTGGGTTATGAGGCACTATGAGTTCTCTTCGAATTCCTTCTTTGCTAAAAATGTCTTTGAATTCACCCAAGATGTATTCACCACCGTTATCGCTCCGTAGAGCTTTCACTTGCTTCCCCGACTCCTTCTCCACCAATGCTTTAAACTCACAGAACTTTGAGAATTTTTCACTCTTATTCTGCATGAAGAAGATCCAGCATCTATGAGAATATTGATCAAAAAATATAACATAATACATTTGTTTTGCTACTAAATCAACTGAGAAAGGTCCACACACATCTATGTGAATTCTCTCCAGGATCACCGAAGCATGGTTCTCCTTCTCATGAAAGGTGGTCTTCAAAAACTTACCCATAGTACATCCCTTGCACTAATCTAATTGCACAAGAGTACCCTTGGGAAGTCCAGTAGAAATCTGCTGCAAAATCTTCAAAGCGCCATGGTGAAGATGGCCCAATCTCCTGTGCCATAATTCACCCTCATCATGTCTCACCACTTCTTCTGCTTTGCCCACCATTGCAGCGCAGCCATCTACCTCCAGCTTGTAGATATTCTTAACTTGAATACCTATCCTCTTGGTTTGACTCGTCATTTTATGTCAAAGGAAATCTTTTCCCTCACTGAAAATAACATCATAACCTTTGTCTTCCAAAATTGCAATCGAGACCAAGTTCTTCTTCAGACCTGGAACATGCATAACATCTTTCAACAAGAATGGATTACCGGACTCCCTCTCAAAGGTAATGGTCCCAATTTCGTTCGCACTATATCTACCATCGTCGCCCATCTCTATATGCATTTTAAGTTCCTTCTCCTCCAAGTCACTAAACAACTCCTTGTCTCCCGTCATATGGAAAGACGCACCACTATCAATGATGCAGGGGCACTAGACACTAGCCATCAATGTAGAAAGTTTTGTCCACATGTTGTGGCTAGGAGGGTTCGAAATCACTTGAATTGTAACAGCTAGGTGTCAATACCTCAGCTGACTGTATTATTTAGATTAGTTAGAGTTGTAGAAGTCGAACAGTTAGGTTTGATCCAGCTGTCAGTTCAATTATTGGAAATAAATTGTATTTTGACCTTTGATTTCTAGAACGGTCCTCTAAGAGGAACCGAAGAGTCATATGTTTGTGTATATAAATGTAATCCCTCGGATTTATTGAAAAAAAGAGGGGGGGAAGAGGAGAGAAGAGAGATCTCTGCAATAAACTCCATGTGTTCACAATTGTTTCCAGTTAACTGATTTCGAAGCTTGTTACCATTGGATTGACTCGAACCTTTGTCTGTGAAGAGGTTGTTTAATTGTGAAGCAATTGAATTCTGTGTATATATATAATTACTGAGCTGAACCATTGTATCGACTCCGCCTCTCTCCGTCTGTCGTTTCTCTTTAATTTATTCGAATAAACCCTGTTAAATCAATACTACCCGCAGGCGAGGTCTGTGCAGAGGAATTGTGGTCGTGAACGCTGTTTAAATTGGAAGATTTCCTGCTTTGTAAAGAAATAGAGTTGTTGCTTTCGAAACTGGAACCATCGTCTAGACATTAGTTAATGAACGAGGAGGATAGGGCACCGACGTGAACCATAGTTAATCACTGTACCAAAACCGTGAGCGGATTTCCAAAGGCAGATTGTCCATATCGCACCGCTTTTGGGTGAATAGGCGGTATTTCCTGAACGCGAGTGATTCCATAGAATTGTTGACGCGTGGCAAGGTGCACCCCCGGAAAACCATTGTTTAACCTGTGCCATCACACGTTAACGTTCTTACCCGGAGGCCGAGCAATATGCGTACGAGCCGTTGATTTGGGAGAGGGCCATCGGACGGTGATCGCACGTTGGACTTGCCCGGAGTTTAACCAAGGTGCGCGGAGGATAGTCAGGTATGATACGAGCATTTGATTGGGTGATTGGATGTAGAGGTGGGCCCGGAGCCAAGGGTTGTTATAATATATTTGTTTAAAAAAAGGCGTGGAGTATTAAAATAAAGTTCAAAGGTCTAACATTGAATATAAAGTTCAGAGATAATATATATAAGCTGGGAATATAATATAACATTCGAAAGATGCGAATATGTTTATTTGTCAATTTCTTTGAAATTGATAAATAAAATAAAAGCGAAAAAAAAAGCCACGTGGGGTGAACAGAAGGGAAATGCGATCAGATCCATGCTAGAGTTGACCATCTCTCCTCAGGGTTCACTTTCATTGTTGTTGCATCATTTGTGGTATCAAAGCCATTGTTTTAAGGTTTTTTTTGCAGAATAGCTGACATGGCGATCCGAGTTGGTAGAGGTGCTGGCAGAAGGAGGTCTGTTGCCAACGCAGAAGTGTTGGGAATGTTGCAGAGGGTCGAGGCCAGAATGGATGCCATGGAGCGAAGACAGCCCAGAGATCTGGAAGACATCAGTGAACGTGAAATAGAAGAAGCTGAAGAAAATGTTGAAATTCCTCCTGACATGAGGCTCCTCAGAGCTGTTCTGGGGTCTGCAGTTAAGCCCATAATTGAAGTGTCAAGTTATGCAGGGGGACTGAATCCAGAGGAACTGGTGGATTGGATAAATGAAATGAATAAATGCTTAGATTATGAAGAAATAAGCGAATATAAAAGGGTCAAGTTTGCAGTGACAAAGCTTAAAGGACATTCTGCACTTTGGTGGGATGGAGTGCAGGCAGAAAGGAGGAGAGTTGGAAAGCAACCTATCAGGAGCTGGACCAGAATGATGGCTAAAATAAAAGGTAAATTCTTGCCTAGTGATTATCAGCTGACATTGTATAATAAAATGCAGAACCTGAGACAGAGGTTGCTGACAGTAAAAGAATACACAGAGGAGTTCTACAGAGTGAGCATAAGGGCTGGGCAATTCCAAGACACACCTGAGAAGACTTCCATATATGTGAATGGTCTCAAGCTGGAGATCCAAGATGAGATTGGTCTCCTATCTCCTAAGACAATGGAAGAGGCCTATCAGATGGCCTTGAAAGCAGAGGAGAAACTCCTGAGGAAACAGTCTGCCAAGAAGAGAGGTACCTTCCGTGGGAAGGGAAGTCAGGGTGGTAGAGGAAAGCCTGCTACACCCAGGGATGGAGCTAACAGTAGCTCACCTCAGAATGCATCTACAGAGGATGATGCAAGGGGCAGAAGGGGTTCTTACAGAGGAAAAGGAAGAGGAAGCAGAGACAGAGGCAGGGGTAGAGAATTGAGGTGTTATAGATGTCAGCAAGTGGGACACAAGCACTATGAATGTCCAGAGAATGTGGGTGTTGGTCCAAGAAAGTTTGTTGTTGCCCAGACTAGAGAAGAGGCAGAAATTGAAGAATAAATTCTTCCAGAGAGGGGAGAATACTTGGTGGTAAATAAGGTCCTGTTGAAGTAAGCCAAAGAAGTTACTGAGCCTGCACAAAGTAAAACTTTGTTTAGGAGCATATGCAAAGTCCAAGGGAAGTGCTGCCAGCTATTCATTGATAGTGGCAGCACAGATAATCTGGTTTCCACTGAGGTAATAGAAAAGTTTAAGTTGAGGACAAGGGAGCATCCAACTCCCTACAGGGTGTCCTGGCTGCACAAAGGACACCAACTGGTTGTAAAAGAAAAGTGTGAGATAGAGTTGCAAATGGGAAAATATAAAGATAAGGTCCTGTGTGATGTAATGCCCATGGATGTGTGTCATATACTGCTAGGTAGACCTTGGCAGTTTGATAGAGCAGCAGTGCATGATGGCAAGAAGAACACTTACAAGTTCTTCAAGGATGGGGTACACCATACGTTGATACCCATGGAAGAAGGAGAGCCATCCAGTAGAGTGATTGATCCAAATACCTTGTTGCTAAGAGGGAAGGAATATCTGCAGCATATAGAAGAAGAAGAGGTAAGATTTTCTTTAGTTTGCAAACCTAAATTAGTTCTTACTTCTACAAAGATTTCTGATTTACCAGTAGAAATCCAAGAGATGTTAGATGATTACTATGACATTATTGTGGATGATTTACTTGATGAGATTCCACCTGTGAGAAATATCAGCCATCAGATAGATTTTATCCCTGGTTCAAAACTGCCAAATAAGGCAGCCTACAAAATGACTCCCAAGGAAAACGAGGAAATCAGGAGACAAGTAAAGGAATTGGTGGACAAGGGGCTGATTAGAGAAAGTCTGAGTCCATGTGCAGTACCAGCAGTATTGAGCCCAATGTGTACCGATTCCAGAGAAATCAATAAGATCACAATCAGGTACAGATTCCCTTTCCCCAAAGTGGAGGATTTGATGGACTGTTTGAGTGGTGCTAAATATTTTTTGAAGATAGATTTAAAAAGTGGATACCATTAGATTAGAATAAGAGAGGGTGATGAGTGGAAAACTGCCTTTAAAACAAATGAAGGACTATATGAATGGATGGTAATGCCTTTCGGGTTGTAAAATGCACCTAGTACTTTTATGAGACTTATGAATGAGGTATTGAAAGAATTCATTGGTAAATTTGTGATAGTGTATCTGGATGATATATTAGTTTTCAGCAGAACTAAATAAGAACATTTAAGGCATCTTAATCATGTCTTGAAGAAGCTGCACCAAGAGAAATTGCTGATAAATCTGAAGAAATGCTCATTCATGAAGGAAGATTTGGTGTATTTGGGGTTTGTTGTTTCTGCAGAAGGATTGAAGATGGACCCAGAAAAGGTTAAGGCAATTGTGGAGTGGCCTTCACCCAGGAATGTCTTTGAGGTAAGAAGTTTCGATGGACTTGCTAGTTTTTACAGAAAGTTTAGAAGAAACTTCAGTAAGATTAATGCACCCATAATTGAGACAATAAAGAAGAGAAAACAGCCATTTAAGTGGACTGTTGAAGCAGAAATAAATTTTAAACTGTTGAAGCAAAAGATAACAGAGAAGCCTGTTTTGATTCTACCTGATTTTATTAAACCAATTCAAGTAAAGTGTGATGCTAGTGGAGAGGCCATTGAAGCTGTGTTAAGTCAGGATGATAGGCCTGTGGCATATTTCAGTGAAAAGCTGAATGACACCAGAAGAAAGTATTCTTCTTATGAGAAGGAATTCTATGCAATTGTTCAGGCACTAAAGACATGGAGACATTACTTGATGTCCAGGGAATTTGTATTATATTCTGACAATCATGCTTTGCGGTATATTGTATAGCAGTCCAAGTTGAAACATAACAATCCTAAATGGGTTGAGTATCTCCAAGGGCTTAATTTTGTTTTGAAACATATAAGTGGCCAATCCAATAAAGTAGTTGATGCTTTGAGTAGGAGGCACATGCTTGTTCAAGAAACAAATTTTGAAGTTGTAGGATTTGATTTTCTCAAAGAATTATATAAAACAGATCCAGATTTTAAGCAAGCATTTGAGGCGTGTAGTAACCTTGTTTTAATAGATAGAAGCCAGTGGCTGGATTATTTCCTACAGGAGGACTTGTTATTCAGAAGAAGCCAACTGTGTGTACCAAAATGTTCCATGAGAGAAAATTTGATCAAAGAGAAGCATAGTGGTGGACTTGCTGGACACTTTGGTACTGATAAGACTTATGAGTAGCTGAGTCACTTTTATTACTGGCCCAAGATGAGAGTAGAAGTGGACAATTTTGTGAATAATTGCAAAATCTGTCAGTATGCTAAAGGAAGGATCCAGAATGCAGGATTGTACACTCCCTTTCCTATTCCAGACAGGCCTTGGGACATGGTGAGTATGGATTTTGTTCTAGGATTGCCCAAGACTCAGAGAGGGAATGATGTAGTCTTTGTTGTAGTGGACAGATTCTACAAAATGGCCCATTTTATTCCATGCTATAAAACTAGTGATGCCACCCATGTTGCTAACTTGTTTTTCAAGGAAGTTGTTAGACTGCATGGGTTGCCCAAGAGTATTGTTTCAGACAGAGATACCAGATTTGTGGGTCATTTTTGGAGGAAATTGTGGAAGAAACTTGGTACCAAACTGAGTTTCATCTCATCTTATCATCCCCAGACTGATGGACAAACTGAGGTAGTGAATAGGAGTCTGGGAAATTTGTTGAGGAGTCCTGCAGGAGAACATCCCAAGCAGTGGGATCATATTTTGCCTCAGGCAGAGTATGCATATAATGATTCACCAAACAAGAGCACAGGGCAGAGTCCATTTCATGTTGTTTATGGAATGCACCCCAGAGGAATATCAGAGTTGAGAAATCTGGGAAAGGCAGAGCTAAGGAGTGCAGATGGTGAGGAATTTGCTTTAGAGATCCAGGTCATACATGAACAAGTGAAACAGCAACTACAAGGCAGCAGCATCAAATAAAAAAGTAGAGCAGACTTGAGCAGAAAAGAAGTTCATTTTGAAGTAGGATATCAGGTTTTGGCACACTTGAGAAAGGAGAGATTCCCAAAGAAGCAGTACAACAAACTGAAGTTCAAAAAGATTGGGCCATGCAAGATACTTAGAAAGTTTTCTGCAAATTCTTATGAGATTGAATTACCTCCTGATGTTGGAATATCTCCCATTTTTAATGTTGCAGATTTGTACAAGTATGAAGATGATGGTGCAGAAGAAAGATCAACAGACAAGGAACAGATTGAGTGGAAAGAACAGCGACCACCAGCGCAACCACTGCAACCAGAGAAGGTATTGGATAAAAGACCATTCAAAAGGACCAGAGGACAAGAGTACTTTCAGTACTTGATCAAATGGAAGGACAAGCCAGAGGAAGATGCCACTTGGATGACTAAAGGAATGTTGCAGAAGATAGGAAGATCAGTGGAAGAGTTCATGGACAGGATCCCATGAATAAAATTGCCCTCGGGAGTCTGATGCAGGGGCACTAGACACTAGCTAGCAATGTAGGAAGTTTTGTCCACATGTTGTGGCTAGGAGGGTTCGAAATCACTTGAATTGTAACAACTAGGTGTCAATACCTTAGTTGACTGTATTATTTAGATTAGTTAGAGTTGTAGAAGTCGAACAGTTAGGTTTGATCCAGCTGTCAGTTCAGTTATTGGAAATAAATTGTAATTTGACCTTTGATTTCTAGAACGGTCCTCTCAGAGGAACCGAAGAGTCATATGTTTGTGTATATAAATGTAATCCCTCAGATGTATTGAAAAAAAGAGGGGGGGGGAAGAGGAGAGAAGAGATATATCTGCAATAAACTCCGTGTGTTCACAATTGTTTCCAGTTAAATGATTTCGAAGCTTGTTACCATTGGATTGACTCGAACCTTTGTCTGTGAAGAGGTTGTTTAATTGTGAAGCAATTGAATTCTGTGTATATATATAATTACTGAGCCGAACCATTGTATCAACTCCACCTCTCTCTATCTGTCGTTTCTCTTTAATTTATTCAAATAAACCCTGTTAAATCAATACTACCCACAGGCAAGGTCTGTGCAGAAGAATTGTGGTCGTGAACGCTGTTTAAATTGGAAGATTTCCCGCTTTGTAAAGAAATAGAGTTGTTTCTTTCGAAACCGGAACTGTGGTCTAGACGTTAGTTAATGAACGAGGAGGATAGTGCACTGGCGTGAACCGTAGTTAATCACTGTACCAAAACCGTGAGCAGATTTCCAAAGGCAGATTTCCCATATCGCACTGCTTTTGGGTGAATAGGCGGTATTTGAACGCGAGCGATTCCATAGACATGTTGATGCATGGCAAGGTGGACCCCCGGAAAACCACTTTTTAACCTGCGCCATCACACGTTAACGTTTGTACCCAGAGGCCGAGCGATATGTGTAGGAGCCGTTGATTTGGGAGAGGGCCATCGGACGGTGATCGCACGTTGGACTTGCCCGGAGTTTAACCAAGGTGCGCGAAGGATAGTCAGGTACGATAAGAGCGTTTGATTGGGTGATTGGACATAGAGGTGGGCTCGGAGCCAAGGGTTATTATAATTCATTTGTTTAAAAAGGTGTGGAGTGTTAAAATAAAGTTCGAAGGTCTAACATTGAATATAAAGTTCGGCGATAATATATATAAGCTGGGAATATAATATAACATTCGAAAGTTGTGAATATGCTTATTTGTCAATTTATTTGAAATTGATAAATAAAATAAAAGTGAAAAAAAGAGCCACATGGGGTAAACAGAAGGGAAATGCGATCAGAGCCATGCTAGAGTTGACAATCTCTCCTCAGGGTTGACTTTCAGCGTTGTTGCGTCAATCAAGATACCAAACCAATCCCATATAGCTTGAAACAAAGCATGCGATCAAAGAGAAATCAAGTTCAAATTGTGAGGCTAAGGCCTCTACAGATGCAGCTCCAACAATCTTCTTGTTGTTCTTCTTCTATGGGTAGTTAGTGGCGAAATGCCCATGTTCGTGACAGTGAAAACACTTCACTTTGGACAAATCCTGCTTCTTCCCTTTACCTTCGGATTTTGAAGGAAATTTATTCCCCTTCCCCTTCCTTTCTTTGGCAGCCAAAGTGCAATTATCTTCATATTCATTCTTCAATGAAGAGCCATCCTTTGTACCTCGCCTTATCTCCTCCTGCACGAGATCCGACCAAAGTTGCTCTCATCCCGGGAGTTTCTCCTGTCCATTGACAGATTCTTCATAGCTATGCCAACTCTTCGGAAGCCCAAGGAGAGCCAAGCTCACCAAGTCTTCATCATCAACATTAATCCCCACACTTCCTAGTTCATCCTTATAATGGACAAACTTTGTGAGATATTTTGGAATATTGTCGCCCTTCTCCATTTTTATTTTTCTGAGCTTATCTTTCAATGCCAACTTCCTCTGGTCGCTGCTGCTTTGGAACAAATTTGTCAAAGCCTTCCACATTGCAAATGGAGTGGATTTCCTATGAAATTTGGACACAATATCGTCCTTCACACCTTCCAATAGAATTCTTCATGTCTTTCTATCTTCTTTTGCCATGTGTCATGTAATGCATCATCTCTAGATCTCGGCTTAGGAACATTGCTATTGATGAACTCCTTCAGTCCATTATCCTCCAGAACTGCCTCCATCCTATCCTTCTAGGCTATGTAATTTGAGATGCCATCAAGGGCATACTCAAATCGCAACCCATTGAAATACATTTCAATGTATACTCAACTATCGCACCAAGAAATTTATGCAGCAAATTCGAATTGTCCACCAGCACAAACTCAGCAATTCTTCACAATTGCAATCTTCAAGAATTAACACTGCTCCAATACCATGTAGAAATTATATACAAGATGCATGTATATATCTAGATTCTCCTGATATAACAATATTTATCTTCTTGCTAAATACAGAATCCTTCCACTGTTAATATTTTCTGGAAATTAAACCTTGAACTACAAACACATGAAGCAATAAAAACAATCGCACATAACACAGTTGTTTAACAGGAAAGCCTAAAGCTAAAAACCCCAACTATCGTATATTATGTATCATGGAGATCATTTAACAATCTCATACAAATATTAGTACATCAATCTCTCAGTACAATCAATCATCACACACTAATCAGAAGAAATCTGCAAATCCATGCACTGATTTCTTGCCACCTGCTAGCCTACCTCCACTGCGCAATCCCTGTTGAAGAATAGCTCTGAATGAATTCTAATTACCCTTTCCTTGACTACACAATCCTCATTGGCAACTCCAATGTGTGTGTGGTGCAATAAATGCATCACTATAGTCACAACAGATACTCCATCTTGCCCTTTCACCTATCTCTCCACTAGGTCTCCACTAGAACTGACATGCACTATATTTAAATATTGTATCATTCAGTTGATTAATGAGTTATTATTTGTGAATTAATTAACTAATAAATTTAATCCACTTTCACTAGTGTATCATTCAGTTAGACTAGATACAACTAGCTCAACTGAGTTTAACTCCATTAAATGAGTTAAACTAAATACCAACTCCATGAACTACTCTTCCAACTCTGCCATAACTTTTCCACTTTAGTTCTAACTGAGTCCTCCATGCATGAACCACCAGTAAACCCTAGGAATTGTGTAATTCCTTCAGCCCATTTATTTGTCAAATCTGTGCACTGAAATTAAGTGCTCTAAGAGAATAAGTTGTTGTTTATTGTCGGATTATTATTAAGAGCTAATAATAATCGACACTTCTATTTTTAGATCGACTATATATAGATAGACTTTGCCCAATATTCTAAAAATAGAATTTCAACTATTTTTTCAAATTGACCAACCATCCACAAATAGCATCCTACAACTTCTGAAATATGATCACCATGTCTAAAAATAGACTTGTGACAAAAATAGCCTGCGGGCCCACTTAGTGAAGGCGACTCTTTTCACTAAGCTCATCATCTTGTTGAATCTCAACATAAATTTTTCTTTCCCTTGGAAACTCTGGAGTGCATGAATAGTGGAAGAAGGAGGTAAATTGACAATGGCCTCAACCTTCAACGAGTCGACATGAATGCCTTCTTTCGAAACAATGAACCCAAGTAAGTGTCTTTATTGTACACAAAATACACATTTGTTGGGATTCAAACAAATTTTTTAATGCCTACATTTCATATAGATGGCACGTAAATGTGTAGGATGATCCTATCTGCATAAATAATGAGTCGGTAGGTCATCCAACTAGGGCTGCACAATGTGTTTTATATCGTGAAATGTGTAAGACATAGCTCTTTGAAAATTTGTGCCAACTTTTCAGTCCAAAAGGTAACTTACAATATGAAAATGTTCCCCATGGACATATAAATTTTGTCTTGGGTTGATCGGTAGGGAGTATGTTTATTTGATTTTATCTAGAAAATCCAACCATAAACGAAAATATTTCATTTACAGCACAATGATCAACAATTTAATCGATGTAAGGGGTAGGATAATTGTATTAGGAAAAGCCTTATTAATATCCCTATAATCAATAGATGCTCTAATAGTTCCTTGTTTCTTGTTCACTGGAACTATATTAGATACCCAATCCGTCAAAGGAATAGGATAAATAAATCTTGCACAAAGTATTTTTTCAACATCAGCTTTAATAGAAGCATCTTTTCATGGATGTATTAGACGTAATCTCTATCTAATAGGTTTCGCATTTAGGTATGTCTCAATTTCATGAATCACAATCTTAGGATCAATACCTAGAATTTCTTCATAAGACCAAGAAAAAATGTCTTGGAATTCCTTAAATAGGGCTTTGTACAAATTGATTTCTTCAATTGAGAAATAAGCACCTATATGAATGTTTTCATTTATCCTTGGTTTGATTGATATGTCAATGGGAATTGTGGCATAAATATTTCCCAAATTTGTCTCAAAATCCTATTTAAAGAATGGACATAGGATTTTGAGGTTCCTTCACAAAATTAATCAAAAAGATGGATGAAAAGTAATTTTCAATTCTATCAATGTCAGGTAAAAATAAGGTCGATGATGAATATAATCCCATGGTAATTCATCCAATGACAATATTTCTCGGATATTTTCATCAGTTGAAAACATTTGTTGAAAAGGATCAAAAAATGATGGCATGGTTGAGCTTG
This sequence comes from Pinus albicaulis, assembly GCA_034641835.2. Taxonomy (NCBI): domain Eukaryota; kingdom Viridiplantae; phylum Streptophyta; class Pinopsida; order Pinales; family Pinaceae; genus Pinus; species Pinus albicaulis. Next base: position 757,409,991 of record CM076584.1, on the reverse strand, counting down.
ATAAAGAAGAAGACTCTTCATTGATCACATTCATTTGATCAATATTAGTTGATGAAATGTCAGGAAGTGATTGTACCACTACATATGCCAATTCATATGGACTTAAAGGCATCTCATCACCATAAGAGTCCAATTCAGATTCTAAAGGCACATTCCATGTGTCATCAAATGGAATTTTTTTTTATGTAATCATATTGATATTGGCAATAGTTCGAGGTACGCTAGGAGGAGGTATAGAAAAATTTCCCATACGAGTGGAAACTTTAATTAGTCCTAACACAACATCTTCATAATGGATAACCATTTTTCCGACATGTTGAATATTATTTGTAGAGGTAAGGTCAAAAGCAAAGTAAGACAACTGATGATTTTAACAATATTTCATTTATGAGGAAACATGATCATTCGAAGGACTGATGAAAACATAGAAGTCATATAATAAAACCAACTTTGACCTAAAATAAGGTTGTATTCAAGAGGGGCATCAACAACTTCCACCTCAAGTGTTACGATTTTCCCTTCTACCTCTATAGGTAGATCCTGGAGTATTCCAAATGGACGAAAAACTCTTCCATCAAAGGTTTTAAGAATCGTGGGCGACTGATTGATTTGTGGAGAACCAAGATTTTTCCAACAAGCTAAGGACATAATGCACGTAGATGATCCCTCGTCAATTACTGTGCGAAAAAATTTCCTATATTTGACTAAAATTGGAATTTGAAAAGCCATTTTGTGTGGGAGTCTAGGTACAAAGTTCTCGAGATCAAAGACAATGAGATTAGAATCTTGAGGATCAATCACTCCTATAGCGGATAATATTAATTTCATCTGAACTAGAAAATATCGCAACACCTCGAGAGCCAACATTGTTGAAGGATATATGGCCAAATCTTCAACAATATTGTAATTATGAGAAAATCTCGCATGTGGATTGAAAGTCGATTTTTGAAGTACGCCTTTGGAAAGCGGTTTAATTATCAAATAAGGATTAGGTTTCTCTATGTGTAATGGTTCGGAAATATGAGGATTGATATTGGAGGTTGGTTGGATTCTTCATTTTCCTTTCCAATTACAGGACTCTTAGATCCATAATATTTAGATCGTTTTGCAACCATGACCTGGGACATCATCAGGATATCCGTTGATGAATTGGAAGAAGATATTATCATTTTGTTGTCTTTTAATGGAGAAGCATCTTTAAGGACAGCGGGTGTAGGTGAACCTTTGACAAATTTGGATACCTCGTCCTAATTTGGGCACTCTTTGGTGTAGTGATCCTCGTCATAGATAAGAAAAGAATAACGAGGTTTTCGTTTTTCATCTAATGGTTCAATTATTTTTGCTTTCCCTTTGGGAGAATTGTTTTGTTTATTTTTACCCTTCCCTTTCTTCTTATTTCCATATTATTTAGCTTTGGTTGTAGATGATTCTTCAACACAAATCTCAATAGATTTTTCTAGGGAAGGGTCTCCTTTAGGTGAATCCAGTAGAGTTGTGATTGGAGTAGTAGATTTAGATGATTTCTTCTTACTCTTTGATGTGTTAACTGTATCGATTACACTGTTTGTGCCATGAGAACCAGAAGGAGTTTTAGTAAGTTGACCTGGGCTTGGTAAATCAGGAATTTTTTCATACAAAGTACCAGACTGTGTGTAAACAAGGTCCAGATATTGGGCTTGAGTGATTACCTGCTCTTCTCTTACAACGCCTCCTTTAGCTACATCTTCAGTAATTTTAGTAATTAACGATTTGATGAACCATTCAGCCATAATTTGATCCACAATAAAAACTTTGAATAGGCGATGTCTATGTCACTATTCGTGGGTGTGATCTGAAATGTACGTAGACGTACTTTGTTTAAGTGAATTCAAAAAATTTGTGCCATTGTAATAATGGGCTGACAACTGGAAATGAGTCAGGAAATTTGTTGCTAATGCATTAAAATAGTTAAAAGAGCCTCGTGGTAACTCAATGTACCACTTTATGGCTAAGCCGGTCAAATTTCTTTGAAAATTTATTAAACGAATCGAATCATCGATTAAAGAATTGGATGCACACCACAGATGTTAAGTCATCACATGATTTTCCTTCAAAATTTGGAATTTCGCTAGGAAACTTAGTAGGAATTGCTGGCCAAAATGGAAGATATTAAATTGGATCATTCGTTAGTCGATACAAGTCCAGCAAATCTAAAGTTGCAATGAAAGGTAATGTAATATCCCAAGATGGGAAAATACAACAATACACAACACAATAACTGGAAACTACAGCAAGGAACAAGTTAACTAAATACACCATAAAATTATGGAGAATAGTTGAGCCATTTTATTAAACAGGAGATGGAATACAAGATACAATAGTGCTCAAAATTAGAAGCACTCAATCCAAACAAGATGGCTAGAGTGACCCTGAAGTCCTCTCAAAGAATGCACTATGTAATTGCTGGACTGTTGGAGGTTATACTGCATTGTCCCTTCTGTAAATGATGTAAATATAATTGCTAGTTGAAAGGGAATGTGTAGATATGGCTATTTCAGATCTCAGATGATGATGGGATTTCATATTTGGGCTCTATGATGAAAACACAAAATAACCCAGAAAGGATTTCCAGATCTAACAATCTTGGAAAATTGCCCTAATAGGGCTTGCAATATAAACTACTGGGTATGTCGATCTGCTGCATGAACTTAAGATAATGATGGTTGCAATGATAATCAATAATCTCAATGCAAGAATGGTTTATCCCTCCTCCATATCCCCAAGCTATAAGCTTGAGATCTAGCTCCTACTTCCTCCTCCACTAGATGCAGCTGCTGAATACACAACAACTGGAATAAATTGCATTGTCAGGGAGGCTTAAGTTAAGCCTAATTCTAGATAACGGTATTCATCTCAAGAATGATGGAAATAATCTCAACAAGGTGAGGGGATGATCCCTCACAATATTTCTAGCTGAAATACTGGAAACTTCCTTCCTCCTTCAGATCTACAGGACTAGACTACACAATTCCTTGGGGAACTGTTGCTACATGAAGGTATAAACTGATGGTATGAATGTTGGATATCAATAGGTTGCTCCTGGAAGACTAATCTTGAATCGCAAGGTGAAATAATGAATCCTCCACTAGTTTCTTAGCTGAAAATTATTGAAACAACCTCCTCCTCTCAAACCCTAAAGCAGGAATGCGTAGTTCCTAAGACTGAATGTGATGTAGAGAGGGGTTGAATGTGGCACCATGCCTAACGATGAATAGCTTCTCAAATAAACCTTCCTAGAGTAGGCACTCGAAATCCCCTATGGTTAAGGGTGGGATTTCCACTTGGAAACACCCGTGTGCTAAACAACACTACAGACTTAGCTAAACAGCTAAAGCATGCATAGAAATTTCAAATGAAAAATCCAGATCTGAAATAAAATTCTAAAATATGCCCTCTATGGCTTCCTTCATCTTCCTTTTATGCTTTGTGAGCCTCCCCTGGCCTTGGCCCACCTCATAAATGCGATGTACATGTGGCCACTAGCCTCCATGAAGATTGTGTTGTCTCTCCATGATCTCCATCATATCTGCATTTAGTTTCCACTCTCTCCATCATGTGTGCATTTAATGCACCACTTCCTCCATCACTTCATCATTATTTCTCTATGATCTTACTTTTGTTCCTCCATCATCTTACTTTGACTCCTCCATTATCTCAATGATATTCTCATTAATGATGTATGATCTCCACTCTTCCTTCATTAATAAGTTGTTCCACTACTCCATAATGTTGATCTACTTCTAAATAGCCCACATACACACACCAAAAGTGGATTGCATTCATCTATGGGGTTTATGGGTCCCTCCACCCTCTTATTTACTTAATTAATTAGAAAAAGTCATAACTCTAATATTCCAATTAAGTGATTGAAAATTGGGAATATTACAGTCCTCCCCGAAAAAATGTTCCTTTTCCTCAAGAAACTGCAAAATTAGATGCTACAACAATCCATTTCCCTCCAAATGGCATCCTCATATGGAAGGTCTAGCCATCTTCTCCAATGTTCTATGCATACCCAGCTCCCTAGCTGCCTCTCTAGAATGTCTAGAATGGCTTCTAACTGTGTAGTTAGATGCCTCTCCTCATCAATGAATCTCCAAGGGGAAACCATGTGCTTAACAAAGCCTCCTCTCTGCATGAGACATATGAAGTGAAGTGATTCCTTCCCCAAGTGGAAAGTCCCCACTCATCGACCATCTCTCCAACCCATGCTACATGGAGTATGATGTACCTCTCCATGTTCCCTTCTTTGGCCCTGTTGTCCATGCTTGCTTCAAGCATCATATCAACACTGTGAAAAATAAGAAGTAGGGACAGATGGATGGATATGTAACATGTCAAACCATACTTTCCCAATAGTAACCACTGCAACAATTCCTCCCCCTGCCATGCCAAATCATCATCAAACCAAGTATGAGAGCCATACTCTCTCAAGAGAAGCCACCGCAGCAATGCCTCTTGCTACCACATCACATCATCATCATACCAAGTATGGTGGCCATACTCTCCCAGCAAAAGCCAATGCAGTAAGACCTTCTTTTTCCATCCTCCATCACCATCATGCAATGTATGGGAGAATTTCATCCCATACTCTCCCAAGAGTAACCAAATCAACAAGGATTCTTGTTGCCACCTCACATCATCATGATGCAAATCATGGAGGAACAACATACTGATTGACATGTATGATGTCACATCAGAACAATACAGCCAAGCTCCCTGCTACCACATCATGTGAGTTCCATCCAATGTCCCAAACACTAACACACCAATTGACATAGGAGATGTCATGCGATGGCCAAACTCTCTCAACAATAACCATCACAGCCATGCTTCCTGTTGTTGCATCACACCAGTGATATGTAAGGAATTGATCATGCATATGTGAAATTTTTGGTAGTAGATATACTCACCCAAAAGAAACCAACGTAGCCATGCTTCTTGATGCCCTGTATCATAGATCTGCAACTGGGTTATAAACCCCTTGCTCATCATCCTCATTCATCCATCCCACTGTGGATGATGAATCATAACATACTCCAACTTGGTATCCACCCAATGTAGAATACCATTCTCCTCCATCTGATAAGCTTTGCACTCCATGATATGTTGAATTTCAACCTCCTTGAGGTCTCTCCATGAGATCCTCTCATCAATGACTCGATAGAACCCATGAGGTTCTACATATGCTGTAGGTATAAACTTCTCTTTGAGCTATGAGATTCTCGTCAAGAAATATCCATCTTGATAATGGAAAATGTAATCCATCACAAGATGTCTACCATCTATTATTTTTCCATCTAGTGCTTCATGAGTGAAGTTGTCCTCGGAATGCTCCAAGAATAATGGGGCCCTCATCTCATCACTACTACTCAATTACAGCGTTTTTGATCTATGTTGTCTCATGACCATACACAATGTTGAACTCATAGCCCAACATTGTACTGATTAGGACTAGGCTCATCCCATCCTTCGAAACTCCACACTTCAACACAAAGTGTTGTGTGTAGCTCAACAATGAAAAACGGGGATGGCTATACATCTCCTCCTTGATCAAGTCAAGGGTCCTTTGTGCAGTGATATTTTTCTGCTTCAAATCATCAAGGTGCTTTAATCCTTGATTATGCAATTGCCCTGATGGCATGATCTCACAAATCTCTTTCTGAGTTGTAGAAATAATATGAGATGGAAATGTTTGCAAACATTGGATAAGCTAATACTCAGGAACATCTTGTTCAGCCACAAGAGCTTCTCCAACCGATGCAATGGCTTCTCCTTGTCTATTGTACCAATGCTGGTATCTGCCTCCTCTTCTTCATGCATCTCATGAATCATGCATGGGACTCCCAATGTCAAGAGCTCAAGACCATCTTGAAAAGATGCAAGTGCTCCTTCTCCTGATATAAGTACTTATGCAGATGGTGGTGGTGGTAGTTGCTCCCTTTCCGGAGTGATAATGATGACATTTTCCTTTGGTTCCTCATGTACCATCTCCTCAATGACGGGAAGTGTATCTATGGGAGGTGTCTCTGGAATTATTCTACCAAACTTCTTCTTCAACCTTTGAGTGATATATGCATAAGCAGTGTTGGAGCAGCATTTCCTAGCGACAATTTCGTAATAGTTAGTCTAGCGTAGGGGGGTTTGGGGTGGGTAAAAACCCCCAACAAATTGTAATGGTTCAAAAGGATAGACCTAGGGTCCTCAAACCATGGTTTGCAGACCATAGGATAGCACAGGCTAAGATGCTATAAGTAGATGGATAGATCAAGTATATAGGTAGGCAAGGTGTGATTTATGCTAGTTACAAACTGTTAAGATCTGCTTTTTGAGTTGCATTTGGGTAAGGACTCCTGCTAGTTGTGTGCATGGAGATCCTTAGTCCTGCTGTGTGCGGACCCTGCTGGATGTGTGCACGGGCTGGGAATCAGGTCTGTAAGTAGATTTTTGAATGCTAATGAACGAGAAATATGTTGAAAGTACTTTTGTGTTATGAGAACTGGTTGTGTTTATGGTATTACGGTGATTCTGTCTATTGATGCACACGTGGGTGCAGAGGTATTACTATGATATGATCAGTAATAATTGCTTTATTCCTATTTATATGCTATCTGTGGGTTTATGAGTTTTGCATATTACCAGTATGTTGTTAAAGGTTCTGTGATAAGACGTCTTCTATGAAAATCTGATAGATCTTAATAGGGTTTCCTCAATTAACTCTCTTTCTCTCAGGGTGCAGAAACTTGGTTCAGCACCCTCCCATACTACTTCGAGTGAGACCTTGGTCTACGCAAGCAAGCCATTGCCGAAAGGGCCAGTAGTATAGGGGTTTGTTGGCAAACCTTAAATCCGAACATGGGTCAGGACCCCTCAACCCAAAAAATGGTTCTGTTGCTGGGACCGGGAGAATTTTGAAAGAGATATTGAGTAATGCCACGGGGTCATTGGCAGCCATTAAAACTTGAGTTAGAAGATTGGTTCAAAAAATAGACTTAGGAATTTTCCTTAAAAGAAAATAGGAGTGCGAAGTTGTCCATAGAAGAGTGGAAAAAGAGATATATTTTGAAAAATTTGCACAAAATATTCTTTGTGTCCTTCACACATGAGTTGCAAGAGTGGCTAGCTCAATTGGCAGAATTTTAGACTTGTTAGAAGGACAATCAGGTCACGCAATGGACCCACGAGTTGGTCCGGCAATTGGAAAAAACTGATAATAAGATTAACAAGACTGTGGATCATTGGGTTGATATTATATTGGGTGGATTTGTGATGAAGTTTGTTGTTGATTAGTTTTTGTCATATTCAGAAGCAGAATGGAGGTTCTTCAAAGGATCTCGATGTAAGTTCTTAAAAACCCTACCATTTTTTATTAAGATGCTATTGAGTGAAAAATGTGTCTTGTGTGGCCACACTAAGTGAATGATATCCGATGAGAGTGGGAACACAACGCGAGTGGAAAATATTGTTGAGTCTCAAAAGTGTTTTCCATATTCATACATATTTCCATTATGTCATAACCATTTAGCTCTTATTTCATAATCCATTTGACCTAAAACCCTACATCAAGTAACCATTTTCATAAATATATGGGTTAGGATCCTTGTTTTCCAAAGTTATTTATTTTATGTATTTACAGTGAATTTATGATTAGAAACTAGAAAATTAACATAGTTTCATATATCTATATATGTGTTATGAGTTTTGTGACATGTGTAGGTCAAAAAGGAGACTTCTAGAAGACCCTTATGTGGCACTCTAAGGACAAATTCGAATTTGGTTGGAGAAGATCATGGGATCAAGAGGATATGTGTCTCATTTCCTTGTTGTATTGAAACTCTAAGAGGATATGTGTCTCATTTCTTAGTTGTGTTGAAATTCTAGAAAGACATGTGTCTTATCATTTCCTATTTTGATTGTAACTCTAGAGATGGAGGGAGAGATTCATGGACTCCCATTAATGAGATAACTCCTCATATTTTGTATAAATAGGAGAAGCTTTCTCCTATCATAGGTAATGAGGAAGTAGTGAAAAAATAGTGAAAAATAGAAGAAGGAGAATAGAGAGTGTTTTGTAACAAAGCTTAAGATGGAATGGGATGTAGATTTGTGAGTTTTTCAATAAAGAAATTCTTTGATGCTGTTTTGATTACATCTTCAAGGAGCTAAGGATTACACCAAATTGGTAGCAGAGAGCCCCTGCTATTCAAGGAGGTTTTGCATGTTTTCTAGATAAGTTGCTTTCAATTATGTTTTGTCATATTTCCTTACTTAGATTGCTTTCTGAAATCATAGCTTTTAGCATTATTTTTCATTTCATTTGCTTAGATAAAGGATCCTCATGATATTGTAGTTAGTCTCTTTCTCAAGCTCTTCCAAAACATCTTTATTAAATGAATGGGATTTAATTGTGATATTTTGAGTTATTAGCATTTCATTTTCTGTTATTTAGTTTTTAGTTTTTAGTGTTTACATTATATTTCTTTAGGCAGAGTCAGTAAGAGGTCCAAAAGCTTCTGGTTCCATCCTTTCTAGTAAAGGTGAAATAACCAGTAAAAGCCCCTATTGTCAATCTCTGTATAAGAAATATTTTGTTCACACAATTTTAGATCAGATTCCTCATTATACTGTAATTAGTCTCTTTCACAAGCTCTTCCAATAAACCTTTAATTCACGAATGGGACTAAAGTTGTAGTATTGTGAGTTATTGATTGTTTTGCTTCATAGAAGATCCTTATCACATTATGATTAAATCTCTTTCAAAAAGCTCTTCCAATAAACCTTTAACTCATGAATGAGATTTAGTTGTAATGTTATAAGTTGTTTCAGCATTTCATAGGAGATATTTACTACATTATAGTAATTTTTTTCTCAAGCTCTTCCAACAAACCTTTATCAAATGAATGAGATTTCACTATAATGTTTTAAGTTATTGCAATTAGATTAAAAGATCCTCATTATCTTACAACCATTCTTTATCTTAAAATCTCTTCCAACATATCAATATTAGATGAAAGAGATTTGGTTGTATTATGTTGAGTTAATTAGCATTTTTGCAATTAGATTAAAAGATCATCATTGTCTTACAACCATTCTTTTTCTTAAAATCTCTTTCAACATATCAATATTAGATGAAGGAGATTTGATTGTATTATGTTGAGTTACATTTCATGTTCATTTGCAAGCTAGGATATCCATGGATTAGAATGTTCTGTTTTTCATCATTTTCCTAATTAGAGATAGAATTTACAATCACATTTTGTTTTGAGTCTAAGGTTTCTTTTTCTTTTCTTTTTGACATAGATTTGATTTCATCTGTTGAACATGGAGTAGCATACTAATTACTAAAAAGACAAAACCCCCAAAAACAATAAAAAAAAACACATACAACGAAGTAAGGAAGAGGTCACTTAAGCACATATAGTGCATCACACTTCATCAGTTTACTAGCCCTGGTTGATAATTTATGTTAGCAATTTAGGACGCTAAATTGACTACACATTTTGGCGTTGTTGCCGGAGAAGTGTAATTAGGAGACCTTATTTCTTACATCTAAAAAAAAAAAAGAATTAATAATTCTTGAGTATGCTCTCCTCCTGCACTTTGTGTGATCTGGAGGATCAGAAAAATGATTGTTATGTAAAAAAAAAAAAATTAATAATTCTTGAGTATGCTCTCCTCCTGCACTTTGTGTGATCTGGAGGATCAAAAAAAAAAATTGTTAAAAAAAAAAAAAGGAGACAAAATAAACTTCATCATTTCAATTGATTCAATAAAAAAAAAAATGAAAAAAAATTCCAATGACTCATGGAAATAAGACCCACGCATACGCATGAGGCCATTCTTTGGCTTGGCTTTACGCATATATGAAGACCTTCAATCCACACAAAGACCCATGCACTGCAATTTAAAAAAAAAAAAAAAAAAAAAACCTTCTCTTTTTCATATTCGTTTTTCCTCAAACAACAGTTATTAGAAATTATTTTTAAAAGAATTTGCACACAATGAATGTATATCACATGAAGAAACTGTTGATGAGGAAAAGATTGCAAATTGTTGATGAGAAGAAGATTGCAATTTACTAATGAAGAGAAGATTACAAATTCAATTGTAGAGATAACATACAATGGAAGTGTATCATATGAAGAAATTGCTGATGAAGAGAAGATTTCAGACTGTTGATGAAGAGAAGATTGTAGATTCCATTGCAAGTAATTGGAATAAGGAAGATCAATCTGAACTTCTCTATGAGATACAATCCATTACACTTCAAAACCTGCAAAATAAAAACAAATCAAACCACAAGTAATTTCCAGAAAATGAAATGTGTAATTGTCAAAAACACCCGATTTTAAAACGAATTTTCTGATCAAACTGAGGCGAATTAGAAAAAACTAAAACATGGGTGTTTTCAGGAACGGGGTGAATTAGGTAATATTATAAGAAATTTCTGAAATTCGCAGCCATTTGGGAGAAATTCAGGGTTCTTCGGAGCACTAATTTGTAGTGTGCGTGAGAGAAAAATGTTTTTTTTATTATGAAAACAGTCACAGTTTTATAAAATTCAATTTTGAGAAATAATCAAGGAACTGATTTCCTTATTTAAAGGAAAATGTGGCAGAATTCATGTGTGGTGGCACATGATGAGTGACAAATGGATTATTTGAGGCAAACACATTATCACATGTGCATCAAATGCAAGCTGTATAAATTGAAAAGGACTCTGCCTTCATCTCCTTCATAGTTAGGAATTTGACTTTAGAAATTTCAAGCTTTTTATTTTTATCTTGCCTGAAAGAGGCATTGGCATGACTTTGTTTCAAAAATATTCATAAGGACAATTATTTCATCCATGTTTTATTTCATTTTAAAAAAAAACAAAAACAAAAACAAAAATTATAAAAAAAAAAAATTAAAATTGAATCAATGAAATGAATAAGCTATTTGCTCACTTTTCTGAAGGTATTGATTAATTTTGGACTGATAATGAAAGATGGATGGCTAACTTTTTATTCAAGATTTTTAGCAGCTGAAAAAAAAAAAACTCATTGTTCAAATCAGCTTAACTTTCTCAGACAAAATCAGATTTTGATGATTCAAGTATCGTTGGAAAGGTATCAACAAGATCTACACAATGAGAAATCCATCATTAGAGTTTGAAAATAATGAAATAATGAAATAAATTGCTGAAAAAAAAGCGACATTCAACTTGAGGCACTAATTCCAAAACAAGTATAAATTCTTTTGATTTTTCCTTTGAGAACTTGTTTCATTAATACAAATTCTTAGTTTTGTGTGTAAATATCATAACTAGAGAGATTGATCACCTCTCTCTTTTGATAATCTTACATTCCATTGCAGAAGAAGTATTAGTTTTTTTTTGCAGGTTCCAAGAGGAAGGACAAATGACTATAAGAGAATGGTGTCTCTCTAAGAGACCAATTTGTTTCATAAGAGGATGATCAACAACAAAGAGGAAATATGCTGATGTAAAATCAGATCCAAACACTTGAAAAACTTTCAGATACTATTGTCTCCATCACATCCATACCTCATAATAAACCATTCACCTCATTTCACTTCATGTTTTCCATTTACATCCACATTCACTATCCATTTCTTTTTGTCCATTCATAACCCACAAATAAAAGCAAGAGGCTCATTCACATGCTTATTGCCCATTGCCATTTCTACTCTCCATTTCCATCTTCCATTTCTTGTCATTTTCATTCCGCAAATAAGCCCTGCTTCAATGCAAATTATTGAGTCCATAGTCCTTTGAGTCTAAGTTCTTTGTAAAAAAACCTTGAGGCTTGCATGCCTTAATGGAAAGTTCCCATGCTGACAAAAAATGGGAATACATTAATGTCCCTTGTTCGTTAGATCTTCTAGGTGACTCGACATCGACAAAATCATTCGTACTTAGCAAGATGTGTTTGGGCAGCTTGACTCTCATTGTCATCAATGGTGAGAGTTCTCGTGTTGACTAGTGGCATCCATTAATGGCCACTAAGTCAATAATTTCCTACTATGTTCGACATCAAAACATCTTTTCACATAGTAGGAATTGTGCCAATGAGTTTTGAAGACATGAAGACTATTATTTTCAGCATTTTGGAGCAGATTCAGCAAGTTTTAGTAGAAGCAATAAAAAGTCATCCTATCTCTTTATCCATGACTTGTCTTGTTCACCCACTTGAAGAAGAATATGATCAGAATTTTGCAGCCACCACACATACACAACTCATCCACATTTAAGGTAAGTGAAGGTATGTTGTTTTCTAATTTTTAGTCATGTAATTCATTAGAATGCTAAAATTATAACTTTGGAAAAATTCCTCACTCGCTTTTTCACATTGTCATATCTTTAGTTGGGGGGAAAGGACATCATTTCATATCCACATGTCATACACTATCACACATTTTTATTTCATTTCCACCCACATATACTTCCCAACCAACTATTGTTGCAACATGATCCAAAAAATTATATGCCTTGCAAATGATCAATTCATTGATGAAGTAATTGATTCTAAATGTTTTCATGAACTTTGATGCAACAAAGAAAATAAAGCATTGTTACACAAGAACCATTGCTCAAAAAAAAAATTGGTTGTCACACAAGAACCAACCATTAAAAAAAAAAAATATATGTTGCAATGAAATGTATTATACTTTGCCAAAAAGGAAAATATCAAGAAGCAAAGTTTGGAACGAATCTATATGAGTCAAAACTCATAAAAGATCAACTCATGGACAAATAAATCATTGCAATAGTTGCATGAGGACATGCAACAACTTCAGTTGGGGGGTATGTTGAGTCTCAAAAATGTTCTCCATATTCATACATATTTCCATTATGTCATAACCATTTAGCTCTTATTTCATAGCCATTTGACCTAAAACCCTACATCAAATAACCATTTACATAAATATATGGGTTAGAATCCTTGTTTTCCAAAGTTATTTATTTTATGTATTTTAAGTGAATTTATGATTAGAAACTAGAAAATTAACATAGTTTCATATATCTATATATGTGTTATGAGTTTTGTGACATGTGTAGGTCAAAAAGGAGACTTCTAGAAGACCCTTATGTGGCACTCTAAGGACAAATTCGAATTTTTTTGGAGAAGATCATGGGATCAAGAGGATATGTGTCTCATTTCCTTGTTGTATTGAAACTCTAAGAGAATATGTGTCTCATTTCTTAGTTGTGTTGAAACTCTAGAAAGACATGTGTCTTATCATTTCCTATTTTGATTGTAACTCTAGAGATGGAGGGAGAGATTCATGGACTCCCATTAATGAGATAACTCCTCATATTTTGTATAAATAAGAGAAGCCTTCTCCTATCATAGGTAATGAGGAAGTAGTGAAAAAATAGTGAAAAATAGGAGAAGGAGAATAGAGAGTGTTTTGTAACAAAGCTTAAGATGGAATGGGATGTAGATTTGTAAGTTTTTCAATAAAGAGGTTCTTTGATGTTTTTATTACATCTTCAAGGAGCTAAGGATTACACCAAATTGGGAGCAGAGGGCCCCTGCTATTCAAGGAGGTTTTGCATGTTTTCTAAATAAGTTGCTTTCAATTATGTTTTGTCATATTTTCTTACTTAGATTGCTTTCTGAAATCATAGTTTTTAGCATTATTTTTCATGTCATTTGCTTAGATAAAGGATCCTCATGATATTGCAGTTAGTCTCTTTCTCAAGCTCTTCCAAAACATCTTTATTAAATGAATGGGATTCAATTGTGATATTTTGAGTTATTAGCATTTCATTTTCTGTTATTTAGTTTTTAGTGTTTACATTATATTTCTTTAGGCAGAGTCAGTAAGAGAGCCAGAAGCTTCTGGTTTCATCCTTTCTAGTAAAGGTGAAATAACCAGTAAAAGCCCCTACTGTCAGTCTCTGTATAAGAAATATTTTGTTCACACAATTTTAGATTAGATTCCTCATTGTACTGTAATTAGTCTCTTTCACAAGCTCTTCCAATAAACTTTTAATTCACGAATGGGACTAAGTTGTAGTATTGTGAGTTATTGATTGTTTTGCTTCATAGAAGATCCTTATCACATTATGATTAATCTCTTTCAAAAAGCTCTTCCAATAAACCTTTAACTCATGAATGAGATTTAGTTGTAATGTTATAAGTTATTTCAGCATTTCATAGGAGATCCTTACTACATTATAGTAATCTTTTTTCTCAAGCTCTTCCAACAAACCTTTATCAAATGAATGAGATTTCACTATAATGTTTTAAGTTATTGCAATTAGATTAAAAGATCCTCATTATCTTACAACCATTCTTTTTCTTAAAAGCTCTTCTAACATATCAATATTAGATGAAAGAGATTTGGTTGTATTATGTTGAGTTAATTAGCATTTTTGCAATTAGATTAAAAGATCTTCATTGTCTTACAACCATTATTTTTCTTAAAAGCTCTTCCAACATATCAATATTAGATGAAGGAGATTTGGTTGTATTATGTTGAGTTACATTTCATGTTCATTTGCAAGCTAGGATATCCATGGATTAGAATGTTCTGTTTTTCATCATTTTCCTAATTAGAGATAGAATTTATAATTACATTCTGTTTTGAGTCTAAGGTTTCTTTTTCTTTTCTTTTTGACATAGATTTGATTTCATATGTTGAACGTAGAGTAGGATACTAATTATTAAAAAGACAAAACCCCCAAAAACAATAAAAAAAACACATACAAGGAAGTAAGGAAGAGGTCACTTAAGCACATATAGTGCACCACACTTCATCAGTTTACTAGCCCTGGTTGATAATTTATGTTAGCAATTTAGGACGCTAAATTGACTACACAAATACTATCGATTTAATCAAGAAGGATACAAATCGGTATACAGTTCCTTAAGGGAGTCATCTAATGATAACCAAGAAGGGTTTGCGCACAAGGGAACTAGTCCCCCAGCAACACCTACATCGAATCCCCACAAGGGTAAGAACTCTCCTATGCCTCCCCCGCCATCAGCCGAAGAAAACATGGCTACACACATGAAGCTGCCTACTTTCAAGGGTGTAGGGGATGAAGACATGGATCGATTTTGATTTGTAGCCGAATCGAAATGGACTGCACAAAGTGAACATTGATTCTATCAAATGAGGGCAGCGATAAATAGCTTTTGAGGGAAGGGCACTGGATTAGTTCATGGGATACATTGGTAAACACGCGAATGCACCCATCCAGGATATAAATAATTCCCTAAAACAACAATTTCGGAAGCCTAAATAATACACTCAATGTGTAGTCAAACTAAAGGACTTTAAGCAAGGGCCTACAAAATCCATTTGGGAGGATGACCAATGATTAAATAAGGTGATCAACGATGGGGGATTTGTCTATGAAGATAAGCAGCATAAATAATGGTTCATCGCTATGCTACTACCACACTTGTGAGGTCCCATGGGACAGAAAAAGATCAGCTCTCGAGAGGAAGCGCTGGAAATAGCCATGAAGTTAGAAGTCGTGCCAAGGGATGATACACAGTTTTCGGCTCTCCAAATCTAGAACCAATTGGAGGCAATGCACTTATAAATTCAAAGCTTGCGAAATGATAGCGGTAAGGAAGCCAACCTAGATGTTTGGTGCATACGTTGTAAGGGACCGGGTCACACCTAGGATCAATGTCCATTGTTATCAGATTACATGCAGGCTGGGGGTCCAAGCCCTCTGCAATCCAGGGAAACGATTGGGCATAGCAGTCCTATGCTATGGTGTTCTAACGATCGAGTTGCAGGATGACACAACACAGATCACTTCCTCCAATTAGGAGCTTATGTACCAGAATTGAAACAATAGTGGTGTATATTCTACTCCCCTATGGGTCATGATGAGAAAAATTGTTGAACCCTTGATCTTATGGTAGATAGGGGAAATTTATATAGAGTACAAGCAGACCCTTCATCACCATTGTCTCTGTTGGGATGGGGAGGATCCCCCACGCGAGGAAGAGGAGGAGGAAGAGGGGGGAGTGTTGGTCAAGGCAACGGCCAGCTGATTTGTTATAACTTCAGAGACGTAGGACATTTTGCATGAGATTGCCTAAACCGGGCACGCTAAGCCTATAGATATTGCCGGTAGTTTGATCCTGTCATTGAAGACTGCCCGGTGTTAATAGTGAATATGCAAGAAAAGCAACAGACGCCTATGAAAAAATTACAAAGAGTTACAAGCAAACCACAAGACGATGGGCCATGTATCAATGTAATCATGCGCAGCGGCATTTCTACTGGAGGAGAAAAGGAAAACATGAAAGTTGAATCACTAATCCGGAAGGTTGAGGATAAAACAGAAGGCTTAAACCTGAAAAGGGAAAAATAAACCTTTATCAAAGTGCAGGAGGAGGTGACTAAAACCGAAACATTGGCCGATAAAGGTGTAGTAGATCTAAAAGCAAACGAAGCAGTTAAACCTTTCCTCCAGGCATGTATGAAGTTTTTGCACAACCAGAAGGTCGTAGAAAATCTTTATGTCCTAATAGACACTGCGCAAAAATAATAGCTCCATAACCCTAGGTAAAAACCCTAAACAAGATATACAAAATTAAAAAAAAGGATGGGACGAGAAATGTGCATGACTGCACAAATCGAGGAGTATGAAATGGAACAAGTTATCCTTGACTTGGGCTCGGATGCTAACGTCCTACCCAAGTAGACTTGGCAGTGAATGGGAGAACCTAAACTAGAATCGACAACCATCTAGCTATGAATGGCTAATCAACAGAAGATTATTCCACTGGGAAGGCTGACAAAGGTAGTGGTAGATATTGCAGGTGTTAAGGTCCTCGCACATTTTGAAGTAATCCAGATAGTAGACGACGCAGACCCTTACCCTGTGCTCTTGGGTCTGGACTGCGCTATTGACATGGGAGGTATCATTAATCTCAAGAGAAGGAGCATGATCTTTGAGAATGGAGGCACAAGGGTAATAGTCCTACTGGACCCAGCGGAAGAAGAACAATATATTGAATCAATACGGGAGGAAGAAGATATCGATCACACATACAAACTAACCGCCCAGGATGACGATTGGATCAACCCCATGGCTGACAGAATACTATGTTGGGAAAAATATAGTGAGTGCTTATCCAACTTAGATGAAGAAATCGAAAACTGGCAAAACCGACTACATGATGTGTCTATGCTAAGATGTCTTAAAATCACGATGAGCTTCAGATGTATTTCCTTAGAGGTAAGAGAACTACCCCACTTTGATGGCTCTGGTAATGTTGAAACTTTCCTTATTGAAATTGAGGCAAGTGTTCCTAAAGAGCGGTGATTTTGGGCCCTAGACTTGGCTATGCACGCTGGTGGGAAACTCACAAAGAAAATTTTTAGGACTGGGGAGATTGTTGGAGGATTATGACCTGTCAATTCCATAGGCCAATTGATCCACCAACAGAACACCTTTTGGGACAAGGGGATCTGCGCAGACACATAGCTCGCTGGCTAGAAGTATGGAATGAGGACACAAGGAATGAATGGGTCCACATATTTGTTCACACATTAGGGCTACTTGGATGCAGAACTACATCAATGCACCAAGCATTGGAGAACGATGGCTGAGGAATTCGTAAGGAAGTTCGGACTAACAGGAGGTACTGAGCAACTTGATGAAGCCCTGCAGATATAGATGATCTGGTCTTCAGTAAGGCCCGCCTTGAGCAAGAACGTATTGTACCAACATGGGATGCACAGCTACAATATATCATAAACTGTAGAAATTTGTTAATAGAAACAAGAGATGAATACCCCTGGAATATTATGATTGAAGAATCAGAAGGGGAACGAGCTATTGTCAGTCTATTGCTGCAAACAGTTGATGTCACCAAACCTCTGGAATAAAAAGAAATCAATATCGGGTCCACGGAATAGCCTAAGGTGGCCAAGATTGGGGATTACTGGGATGACGATATGGTGGAAAATTTTGTTAAGCTGCTAACTGAATATCAAGACCTATTCCCGACCAAGTTCTATGAACTTAAAGGAATCCTAGGAGTCATGGCATACATGAGGATTACGTTGAAGCCAGAAGCGCGGCTAGTCAAACAACAGCCCTATTGCCTAAACCTGAAATACAAGCAAAAGGTTGAGCAAGAAATCGAGAAAATGGTGGCTGTGGGTATCATTGAGCCAGTAGAGCAGTCAGATTGGGTAAGCCCCATGGTGGTCCAGGAGAAGAAGGCTAAAGGAAAAATAAGGATCTGCATTGACTAACGAAAGTTAAATGACGCATGCATCCATCATCCATTCTCCACACCCTTTTCCAATCAAATCTTAGATAATGTAGGGTTTCAGGAGGCTTGTTCGTTTACCGATGGATTCTCAGGGTACCATCAAATATGGATTGCACCTGTAGATCGCAACAAGACCACTTTTGCGACAGAATGGAGCTCTTTTTAGTATACTTTCATTCCCTTTGGATTAAAGAATGCTCCTGCCATCTTTTCACGCGTTATTGTAGTTGTATTCAAGGAATTCATGCACAAATTCCTCGAAGTCTATTTTGATGACTAGACGGTGTTTGGGTTAGTAAAGAACCATGTATCAAATCTACGCATGATGTTGGACGCATGCAGGAAACACCAAATCTCGCTAAACATCAAGAAATGCATCTCCTGTGTCCCATTCAGAATTCTCTTAGGACATGTGGTATGTCAGCAGGGGTTGATGGTTGACCTGGCCAAAATTGTGATTATCATCAACTTGGAAATTCCAACCACAGAGAAATAGTTGCGCTCCATCCTCAGTCACACAAGCTACTACAGGAAGTTCACACAAGGATACGCTCTAATCACCGCTCCAATGGAAAATTTGTTAAAAAAAGATGTGTCATTCTTCTAAGATGATGAGTGCCAGAAAAGCTTCAAGCTACTAAAATAAAAAATGGTGACTGCACCTATCCTGATATTCCCTGATTGGGAGAAGATCTTCCATGTCCATGTAGATGCATCAAGGATCGCCCTGGGAGCTGTCTTGGCACAACCTGGAGAGGGGGATATAGATCACATGGTGGCCTTCGCTAGCCGAAAGCTGTCAAGTACGAAATGTAACTATTCTACCACAAAGCAGGAGGGGCTGGCCATGGTATATGCCCTACAAAAATACAAGCACTATTTACTCGGGGGGCACTTCAAGATGTTCATAGATCATTTGGCCTTAAAATACCTAGTTAACAAGCCTGTGTTGGGTGGGGAATATGTCGATGGTTGCTACTTTTTCAGGAGTATGATTTTGAAATTATTGTGAAGCCAAGAAGGTTGAATGTGGGGCCAAATCATTTGTCCAGAATCAAGAATGGAGAGGAACCGACTAACTTGGATGAGGGGTTGCCTAATGCATAGTTGTTTGCTATCAGGATGATTAATGAGCACTTTGTCGATATTGTCCACTTCTTGACTATCGGTAAAGCCCCCGATAATTATCTGGTGTCTCAGAAGAAGGAGTTGGTCGCTCGCGCAGCCAACTTCACTATCATTGTGGGACAACTCTATAAACTAGGGGCAGACAAAGTAATTGAACATGAAAGATTGGCTATCCTAGTCTAATCCCACAGAGGAGTTGCAGGGGGAAATTACACAGGTAAAGCCATTGTGCAAAAGATACTCTGGGCTGGGCTCTAGTGGCCCACACTACACACGGATGCTCATACTTATTGTTGGGCTTGTGATGTGTGCCAACGGACCGGGAAACCTTTGCATTGGTATGAGATGCCCCTACAATCACAGATGTCCCTGCAGGAATTTGACAAGTGGGCCATCGAATTCATAGGCCCCATCCCCCCCCCCGGTAAGAAGACAGGTGCTCGATATATCATTACAGCCACAGATTACGTTACCAAGTGGGAAGAAGATAAAGCTACCAAGGACTGCACTGCAGATACGGCAGCACACTTCCTCTTTGACAATATCTTAACCAAGTTTGGTTGCCCAAGGGTCTTGATGAGTGGCATAGGGACGCATTTCATTAATGAAACAATTAAGGCTCTGACTGAGGAATTCTAGATCCACCATGCCAAAAGAACCCCATATAATCTGCAAGCAAATGGAACCATAGAATCATTCAACAAAACCTTCGAACAAGTGCTCACCAAGGTTTGTAATGCACAACGAAGAAATTAGGACATACGTATCCCTTCTGTACTTTGTGCCCATCAAACCACGTGCAAAAATATCACGGGAAAACCACCCTTCCACATGGTCTACGAAAAGGAAGCTATTATGCCTATGGAATACATCGTTCCCAGCTTGTGCATATCGTCCTCCACAAATATGGCCGACCCAGACACTATGGAGTAACGCCTAGCACAGCTAGTAGCATTGGAAGAAGACCAGTTCATCGCCTAGTTCCACCAATAGGTTCAGAAGGCACGAGAGAAAGTGTGGCATGATCAGCATATTCAGCAGAAGGACTTTTTGAAGGAAGCATTGGTCCTATTATATGATATCCAGTTCGCGAAACACCCGGGGAAGTTCTGACAGCACTGGTTAGGCCCATACGTGGTAAAGAAAATTACCAATGAAAGAGAAATCAGATTGGCTACACTATGTGGTGATTCCCTACTAGGATATGTTAATAGGAGTCGATTAAAGCCCTACCAAGATTCATCTGTGTTGATCAAATTACTATATGGTCGGAGTAGCTATGCCATGGACACTGCATATAGGAATGGATGCGCAGGGGTGATGCACAGGACTGGAAATGCGGGTGGGTGCGAGACAGGCACAGGTGTTCCGTGAAATGGGAAAAAATATCTGTTGGAACAAAGAGGGAGCATGGAAAACCATGCTCCCCATTTAATGAAGCAGGTAACTGGCAATTAATGAGGCGATTTACGAGGACTTTTTACCGTTTTCGTAATGATGGAAGTCAATTAAGGATCCAACGGTCATTTCTCCCTGGCAGACACTATAAGATCAGGATTGTTTGTTCTATGGGATTCAACTGCTGCTCACACTCATCGCACCTCGGCCACTCTGGTATATACCATTTTTTTTGTTTACCTATTGGCCGCATGAATAATAAATCTACGTTGTCCAACAACATCCGAAGAAATAGGATCTGATGAGGTCTAAGAGGTCATCCCTATAGCAGAATAAATTGGCTCGACTTCAGCACCCCAGAAGGGAAAGGGAAAAGAAAAACAGATGAAATGGGCTGGTGGGAAGCCTCTTACTTCCCCTCGAATCTGGCATTCCCCCCGGAAAGAGCCTAAGAAGCAATCGCCCACCGCACCCCTAAACCCGATGGCGCTCACAGCAAAAGGCCTGCAGGTGATTCTGTTGGCCTGGTTACCCTGTTTTGTTCATCCATGTCGAACAACCACCCATCTTCCCAATGTGGATGTCGTCCGTTCCTATCTTCATATGCCTCTGGTCCCCGAAGAAGTTCCCCACCGGGGAGATATGTTCCGACAGCTTCCCAACAGAAAGTTTGACGACCATGACCTGGGAAACCTGGATTTTTTCCCTTCGTTAGCTCCACAAATTTACTTGGAACAGGTGGTTGAATATTTTGTGCTCAAATTAGAGCCAATGGTTTGGATCAAGGGATTAGTCGGTGCAGGCATCTTGAACTTTTTGTGCCTCCCTCATTTTGGTTGCTACAACATAACCACCCCCATCATTCGCTAACTGCTAGAAATTCTCCATGATGGATGTTTGTGGCTCCAAGGCCATATACCGATCGATGATGCCCTCATTCACCACATTGCAGGCCTCCCTATGAACAGGCCCAACCCTAGGGACGGCACGGGGAATAAATTTGAGCACCGTACAGCTGAAGTTGTCCAGAAAAAGTACAATGTCGAACACAACAAGCGGGGCTTCCTGATTCATACCATCAATGACCCAGGGACATGCATGGGAACTTTACTGCTTGCCTGCAAATTAAGGCGAAAATTTCAGGCCGCAACTGTCCCTGCTCACATAATTAACATCGCCAGCTAGTGCGAAAATGGATTCTGCTATAATTGGTCCCGGTAACTGGTTGAATAATTTCTCCACAATTTGTGCGAGGATCAAGAGCAGGGAAAAGATTTCTACTATTCGTGGTTGATCCTGCTAATCATCTTAGTTTCATGGGAGACCCAGGTAGAAGTGTTCTTCCCCCCTCTTGATCCTAGCATGTGCGAGGGGGCATGATTTTCCAACCTGTGGGAATCAAAGGACCCCAAGTGGGTTGAGGAAAACAATTTCTTTTGGATACTCTACGATGGGGCTATCTATGCGGCCATTGATTTCCAACGGTGCCTATCCCTAGCTATCTATGACAAGTATAAGCGAATTGAAACATTTAAATTAACCATGCACAATGTGAAAATTCAGGCCCGAAAATCTCACACTTAGCATGATCTTCCATACATGACTACTGAGGCTGAAATTGAACAGGTAATCACCACTTGGCCACTAGAGTGGAAGGTCGTAGCCCCGCCAACTGACCTATATGTAGCAGGCACATCTAGCCCCAATGCATTGTCCAAACCTACCGTTCCGCTCGTCCAATAGTAGATTCAGTACTTCTAGCATATACGTCGCAGGCGACCACCAAAAGCACCACTGCGCAAATAGATCCAGACTCCCTGGTGGACCACAACATAAACGATGTTGATGATTCTGGTACGTCTGTCTTGCATACTCTTAAGAGACCCCACAAATTGTCTCAAGGGCCTCAGAAAAAATTTAAGGCCACTAAGACCGGCACCAATGTGGAAGTTACCCTCATAGAGGATGACCTCGATCAAATTGCCGATGTTTTCACTACTACATCTGCTAATCAATGGATTACTTGGGAATAATAGCACAAGGACATTGTATATGTCTTACAAGCTGAGCTATAGGACCTCCATCTCAAATCAGACACACTTCAAGCGAGCATGGATCAAGTGAGGCGGAATCAGGAGAGCGTGGATCACGCGAGGCAAACTCCTGGGGGCTCGCTAGCCCCCATTACAGTCCTAGAAACCATTGCAGATAGTCGAATCTGCCCACTCCCTGGTGCTGCCTTTGTCCTGGAACACACTGAACTATGCATCCAATTCCAGGCATGCTCCTCCATCAGCCTTGAGGTCACTCAACTGGACGGTACGAAGCTACAGGAATTGTTGACCGTTGTCACCAACGAAATCTGGCACCAAGAACTCTGAGTAAAATAGCACCTCAGCATAGCCAAGAAGACCATTATGACCCAATATTCTAAATTTTCTCAAATCCAAGCGACGTACGTCGCCACCATCGCACAGCAAACTCCCTTAGAACAATTTATTAATAGGCTTTGTGAGGATATGCCAGAATTCATTCCTTCCTCTACTGAACCCCAAGCCAAGGTTGAAGGATTGGTTGCTGCACTTAAGGTGTCCAAGACTGAGGTGTAGGTGGTTAAGGTTGAGTTTCAACTTCAGCTCCCCTCTTTACAGGCCAAGCTCCAGCTTGAGAACCCTCCGAAAGTATGTGCCCAGCGAGTCGCGTTAGTTACGGAAGCTACAACCATTATCACAATGCAGATCAGCCAAGGTGTCCTCTGCTTGAGAAGGCTATAGAATTATGGTCCTAGGTGTAGCACGACCCTCTGCTCCGTGAGATCGATTAGGAGTTAACTTAGAAGGAGAAAGACTTTGAGCAGCTGGAAGCTACGATGTCCACTCATGTTCCCACACAGTGCTTAGTCTATCTTCGGACCATCCATACACTTCGCACTGAAATTGTGGGGCTATGGCACAAGAAATATGTACTTGGTGACCACCTCAGGCCATGATCATATTGCACCCTCAAGATATCGCAAAACTTAGACGAGGTGGTGAGACAATTGAACCAGATTCTCGACAGTGTTACTACTGCTAGGGCCAACCATAACTGCGATGGAGAAGCTCAAGGACAGGATGAATACCCCACCATAACTGTGACTCGAGACGAGTCACAATATTGTGTTGGGGGACTGTTGGAGTAAGATTTCCTAGCGAAAATTTTTTAATAGTTAGTCTAGCGCAGGGGGGTTTGGGGTGGGTCAAAACCCCCAAAAAATTATAATGGGTCAAAAGGGTAGACCTAGGGTCTGCAAACCACGGTTTTTGGACCATAGGATAGTGCAGGCTAAGATGTTATAAGTAGATGGATAGATTGATTCTAGGGTAGGCAAGGTGTGATTTATGCTAGTTACGAATTGTTGAGATCTGGTTTTTGGGTTACATTTGGGTAAGGACTCCTGTTGGTTGTGTGCGCAGAGATCCTCAGTCCTGCTGTGTGTGGACCCTACTGGTTTTGTGCGCGGGCTGGGAATCAAGTTTGTAAGTGGATTTTTTAATGCTAATGAATGAGAAATCTGTTTAAAATACCTCTGTGTTATGAGAGTTGGTTGTATTTATGGTATTACGGTGATTCTGTCTATTGATGAATATTGATGTGCACGTGGATGTGGAGGTATTACTATGATTTGATTAGTAATAATTTCCTTATTCATGTTTATATGCTATATGTGGGTTTATGAGTTTCGCATTCTACCAATATACTGGTGAAGGTTCTGTGATAATACGTCTTCTGTGAAAATCTGATAGATCTTAATAGGGCTGCTTCAATTAACTATCTTTCTCTCAGGGTGCGGAAACCTGGTTCCAACACCCTCCAATACTACTTTGGGTGAGACTTTGGTCTGCGCAAGCAGGCCATTTCCGGAAGGGCTAGTAGTATAGGCGTTTGTTGGCAAACCTTAAATTCGAACCTGGGTCAGGACCCCTCAAGCCAACAAGGAGTCACTCTTGTATGTTTCAAATGACTAAACCACCAGTACTTTGCTTCACCCTCAAGGTGTAGCGCTACAATCTCAATAGCTTCTCTTTCTACTACTAGGTGTAGCTAAAAGAATGCATCTAAGTCCTTCCTCCAAGCTTTCATTGTGCTTTTGGATGATCCATCAAATGTACACAAGAATAATTTATGCCTTTTTCTTCAATTGTTGATGTGGGATCTCCTTTCTTCTTTGAGTTGTAAAAACTATGGGAGAGTTATATTCTCCTTGAATTCTCTAGACTGTGATTCGAACTCTGACAGATATTTACTTAGAGTCTCATACTCCAAGTTCCCTCCATCTCCATTCCATTCACCTTCCTCCATCTCCATGCCTCTCCCTTCTTAATTGTTTGACCTCCTTGGAGAGATCCTACATATATCTAAAGAGAATTGTGGCAAAACTTAATCCCTTTGCCATTATAGATCTCTACGTTTTTCTACTCCTTCTGATGTCATAAGATGTATTTCCCACACGTTGAGCCAAAGATCATGCTCTCATACCACTGTAATATCCCAAAATGGGCAAATACAGTAATACACAACACAATAACTGGAAACTATAGCAATGGACAATTTAACTAAATACACCATAAAAATATGCAAAATAGCTTAGCCATGTTATTGAACAGGAGGTGGAATACAAGATACAATATTGATAAAAAATAGAATCACTCAAGCCAAACAATAAGGCTAGAGTGACCCTTAAGTCCTCTCAAGGAATGTACTACGTAACCGCTGGACTACTGGAGACTATACTGCATTTTCCCTTCTGTAAATGGTGTAAATATAAATGTTGGCTGAAATGGAATGCATAGATGTGGATGTTCCATAGCTCAGATAATGCTGGGATTTTAGATCTGGGCTCTATGATGAAAACCCAAAATAACCCAGAAAGGACTTCTAGATCTAACAACCTTGGAAAATCACCCTCATGGGGCTTGCACTATAAACTGTTGGGTATGCAGATCTACTGCATGAACTGGAGATAATGATGGTTGAAATGATATAAAATCAACTCAATGCAAGAAGGTTTGATCCCTCCTTCATATCTCCAAGCTAGAAGCTTGAGATCTAGCTCCTCCTTCCTCCTCTACTAGATGCAGCTGCTGAATACACAACAACTGGAATAAATTGTGATGTCAGGGAGGCTGAAGCTATAGCCTGATGCTAGATAATTAAATTCAGTTCAATAATGATGGAAATAAGCTAAACAAGCTAAGGGGATTATCCCTCACAGGATTTCCAATTGAAACACTGGAAACTTCCTTCCTCCTTCAGATCTACAAGACTGGACTGCACAATTTCTTGGGGAAATGTTACTGCATGGAGGTATAAATTGATGGCCTGAATGTCAAATATCAATAGGCTGCTCCTGGAAGACTAATATTGAAGCAGAAGGTGAAAGAATGAATCCTCCACCGGTTTCCTAGCTGAAAATTCTAGAAACAACCTCCTCCTCTCAAACCCTCAAGCAAGAAAACATAATTCCTGAGACTGAATGTGCTGTAAAGAGGGGCTGAATGTGACACCAATGCCTAATGAAGAATAGCTTCTCAAATAAACCTTTCCAGAGTAGGCACTCAAACTCCCCAGTGGGTAAGGGTGGGATTTCCGCTTGGAAACACCTGTATGCTAAACAACACTACAGACTTAGCTAAACAGCTAAAGCCTGCATAGAAATGTCAAATGAAAAATCTAGATCTGAAATCAAATTATAAAATTTTACCTCTATGGCTGCTTCATCTTCCTTTTATGCTTTGTGAACCTCCCCTACCCTTGGCCCACCTCATAACTGTGTTGTACATATAGCCACTAGCCTCCATGAAGACTGCCCTATCTCTCCATGATCTCCATCATCTCTGCATTTAGTTTCTACTCTCTCCATCATGTGTGAATTTAATGCACCACTTCCTCCCTTACTTAATCATTATTGCTCTATGATCTTACTTTTATTCCTCCATCATCTTACTTTGACTCCTCCACTATCTCCATGATCTTCTCATTAGTGTTGTATGATCTCCACTCTTCCTTCATTAATAAGTTTCTCCACTGCTCCATAATGATTATCTACTTCTAAATAACCCACATACACACACAAAAAGTGGATTTTATTCATCTATTGGGTTTATGGGTCCCTCAACCCTCTTATTTACTTAATTAATTAGAAAAATTAAGAACTCTAATATTCCAATTAACCGCCGAGAAAAATGATAACCTTTAGGGACAATCCCAATACCGAGAGGAGGGTATCTAGGAAAACTTGGGATAGCTTGAGCAGTAGGAATCGGTATACCTCCATGGTATCCAGGGGTAGCCATACCAAGTTGAGGTTGAGCTAGTATTTGATACGTATAACTAGGGTATGGTTGGCTCTGATAAACTGGATTTTGTCTGATCTTTCCATAATGTAATTTCTGTTGATATGGTTGAATTTGAATAAATTAAACTTAAAAAGGTTGACTTGCTAAGGGTTGTCCCTGAATAGTTGGTCCTGTAAAAGGTTTCCCTTGAACAGATTGACCGACAAAGGGTTTCCCTTAAAAAATGACCTATAAAAGGTTGACTTCTTTGTATAGTTTTTGCACTAGGTTTTCCCATAAAGGTTTTAGGAATTGACTGGACTTGAGGTCCAATTTGATGAGTAGTAGTCTAATGAATATCACGTGTAACAGTTGGTGTTGACATTTGAAGAGTCGTAACAATAGGATTTAAGAAACTCCTGGGATAGGTGTACTTGGTTATTGAACAGAATTTTGCACAACAGATTGGATAGGAGTACTATGAGTACTCGGACCAACTTGCTGCCTACTTGACACATATACCTTTGGTGTAATTTGAAGTGCACCTTTAACAAGTTGTTGGACTTGAGTAAAACCAAATTTTCCAGCTGGCTAAGCAGGTTGATTATAAGGTACTTGCAATGTAGGTTGCAAAGACTGTTGAGTAAAAAAATGGTTCCACATAGTATTTATCCATGGGTAAGGAGTTCCAATTGAAGGTTGTGACGTATAGGGTTGACCATAACCATTTTTAGGCATTGGAACATAAGTTTGATAATTACCAGGAACATTTTTCCCTACAACCATGGGATAGGTTCGAGTAAAATATTGTCCTCCTTGAAACTATTGTTGCTCTTAAAAAGGTTGTTTCCCTTGAAGAGGTTGCTGCCCCCGACGTGCTATATAGCCACCTTTTGAGCTAGCTTGAGGAAAATTCCTAGAAAACATATAAACATGTTCCATTGTAAAAGGTAGGGCAATATACTCAAATAAACCATTTGACATGGTAGAAGTTTCATAGAATGGATATGCTCCTAAGAAAGTGCCAGAAAATGATCGGTACCCAACAGGAACATAATGACCGCCATAAAAATAAAAATAAAAAATTGGTGAGTAAGAAAACATAGATGTCTCAGTAGACATGCTTTGAGATTCCATGATACTATTTATGGGTAAAGAGTAGAATGGGATTTGGCGTGGTGACTAAGTGTAACCAAAGCCATGTATAAAATTAGTAAATTGATGATACCAAGGTTCCAGTCAAAAAGAAATGAATGGGTATATCAATTCACTAAAACTTAGATCTAAATAGTCTTGATGAAAGGGAAGTGTAATATATTCTTCTACATCAAATATATATTCAATTCTAATAAGGCCAGGAGGAAGATTCTTGGTGATGAGAAGCTTTACTCGAAGTGAACGAGGATGACAAGGAGTTGAGGCTATAAGATCCGAAGGTGACTCAGACAAAGTGAAATCAAATTCAAGCTTAGATATTTCAGGTTCAGTGAGTTGTGTATCTAACAACTCGTGAATAATAGATTCAACTGTAGTTACCTCGGAAATTTCTGCTTGATATTTTTATTTTTCAGTTATCTGAGGTTCATTAACTTCGATATCATGATGTATTACAATGGATGTTTCTCCTTGTTCAGTAGACCTGGTTCCTGATGATTGAACTCTATCAATTTTTGTTTTTTTCCAATTGACTGGATGTATATTCAAGGGGTTTCCCCTGCATTCTACGTGAATGTCTCGGTAATTCAGCCACGTTTAATTGTTGAATTTTTCAACAAGAAATAGTGAAAGTGGGATCTGGAAACATCATCCTTGATCCTAGTTAAAAATAAGCACCTACACTAGGTGGGGCCCACACGGGATATTTCTAGGTGTATGTCTATTTTTAGAATGGTGAGCATATTCTAAAATTAGCAAGATGTTGATTCTAGATGGTTAAGAAAATTATATCTTTAGATGAGTTTCTATTTTTAGAGATATGGGTGAATTATATTTATAGATCGCATATCTAAAAATAGAATGCATGTCTATTATTATTAGCCCTTAATGATAATCAGACAATAAATAATAACTTATTCTCTTGAAGCACTTGATTTCAGTTAATTGATGTGGATAACCATTTAGCTGAAGGAATAATGCATTCCAAGGTTTGTTGGTGAGACATGCATGATGGACTTTGTTGTAACTAATTGTGGCAGAGCTGTAACAGAGTTGGAAGAGTAGTTATGGGAGTTGTTAAGTTTAACTCAGTTAAGTGAGTTAAACTCAGTTGTGCTAGTTGTAACTAATGATATACTTGTGAGAGATCAGTGAATTAATTATTTTATTAATTCAAAAGCAGTGTCTCACATGTAACTGAATAAATACAATAGTTAACTACTTGCATGTCAGATCTAGTGGAGACCCAGTGGAGAGATAGGTGAAAGGATCTGGTTGAATATCAGTTGTGACTATATTGGTGCATTCAATGCATCCACACACACATTGGAGATGTTTCTGAGTATTGGACAGTCAAGGAAGGAGGTAATCATTCATTCATAGGTTCTTCTTCAGCAGGGATTGCGCAGTGGAGGAAGGTTGTCAGGAGGCAGCAAATTGGTGCATATATATGCAAATTTCTACATGACAGCGTGAGACGATTGTATATTGTACAGAGAGCTCTATGAGCTGAGATTTTTATGAGATTTTTTCATGATCCATTGATATAAATAATATATGATAGTTGGGGTTTTTAGCTTTAAGCTTTCCTGGTAAAACATCTTGTTATGTGCGATTGATTTTTCTTCATGTGTTTGCAATTGGCGATTTAATTTCAGCAAAGAATTAAGTGGAAGGATTATGTATTTAACAATGGATTAAAATTTTTAGATCATGAGAGTCCTATAATATACATGCATATTGTATAATTTCTACATGGTACCAGAGCAGTGTTAATCACTGAAGATTGCAATATTGAAGCAATGTTGAGTTTTGTTGGTGGAAACAATTTGAAATTGCTGCAATAATTTCTTGGTGCGATAGTTAAGTAAACATCAAAATGGCTTTCAATGGTTTGCAGTTGGAGTATGCATTCGAGGGAATATTGAACTACATTGCATGGAAGGATAGGATGGAGGCGATGCTTGAATATAATGGCTTGAAGGAATTCATCCACAGAGATGTTCCTAAGCCTACTTCGACGGATGCTGCATTACTTGACGCATGGAAAAAGAAAGTAGCAAGGGCGAGGAGGATTCTGTTGGAATGTGTGAGAGACCATGTTTTCTCAAGCCTTGATGAGAAAGCCACTCTATATGCTATGTGGAAGGCTTTGACGGATCTTTTCCAAAGCAGCAGCGACCATAGGAAATTGGCACTAAAGGATAAACACAGAAAGATCAAGATGGAGAAGAACGACACTATTTCGATATACTTAACAAAGTTTGTCCAATGTAAGGATGAGCTTGGAAGTGTAGAATTAAGTGTTGTTGATGATGATTTGGTGAGTTTGGCTCTCTTGGGACTTCCTAATAGTTGCCACAGTTATGAAGACTCTGTCAAAAGACGGGAAAAACAGCCAGATAGGGAACGACTGTGGTCGGATCTAGTGCAGGAGGAGTTCAGGCAGAACACGAGAGATGGCTCTTCATCAAAGCATGATAATGAATAGGGTTTTGCTTTGGCTTCCAAGGTGAAGAAGAAGAAGGGGAAGAAATTCCATTCTAAATCTAAGGCCGGAGAAGATGGCAAGGAGCACAAAATTTCCAAAGTGAAGTGTTTTCATTGTCACGAGTTTGGACATATTGCCACAAATTGTCCACATAAGAAGAAGAACAAGATGGTTGCTAGAGCTACAGCTAGTGAGGCTTTTTCCTCAAAATTTGAGCTTGACTTCTCATTAATCGCATGCATGGTGTCTAGTGCATTGGGATCGGGGTGTTACTTTGATAGTGGTGCTTCCTTTCACATGATGGAAGATGAGAAAATTTTCAGTGACTTGGTGGAGAAAGATCTCCAGATGCATGTTGAGTTGGGTGACAATGGATGATACAGTGCGACTGGCATTGGTACCATTACCTTTCAGAGGGCATCAGTTAAACTCTTTCATTTAAAAGATGTTTTGCATGTTCCAGGTTTAAAGAAGAATATAATCTCAGTCGCAATGTTAGAGGATAGAGGCTGCGATGTTGTCTTTAGTGCAGGAAAATTTTTCCTGCGACACAAAGAAACAAGGCAAGCAAAGAAGGTTAGGATCCAAGTTAAGAATATCTACAGACTTGAAGTAGATTGGATTTCGACTGAGCTTCCTATTGTTAAAAAGTGCAAGAAATCCATGCAATTGAAGCTTGAGAGGAAGCAAGATTTGCATGCAGGTAAGAGTGAACCTCAAGATGTGGAGCAGCCACATGTGGAGGATCATGGAGTGGGAGCAACCACTTATGCAAATAAATTTCGAGCCAGATGGGTAGAGGGATTGCATGCATCTATACCACCAGGTGAGAGGTGGGGTGACATGCATGAGTAATCCTAAGAAGATATTTTTGGGAAGGATTCATTGAGATGGTGTGGATCTCATGAATTGGACCTAGATACGAGGAACCCACAGAGCATAAGTAGCATGATCAGTTGGATTGATGCAGTCGGATCAATGTGACAGTTTCGGATACTAGAGCGCGGATCAGAGTTGAAAGCAAGTGCAGAGTGCATGGGTACAGAGTTCAACAATGCAGTGGTTCCTGAAGACATGTGCAGTAGCTAAGAAAAAGTCATAAGACTTTGATGATAGATGCATTATACTCATTCATTTGTTTGGAGGCTATTCAATTTCAGAAGTGTTGCATACAAGAGTTGCAGGGTGGATGCATGGAGTTGCAGGGCGAATGCATGGAGTTGCATGTCACATGCAAAGACATTCCTTTCTTGTTGAGAGGGAGTGTTGAAGATTGCAACAAGAAATAGTGAAAGTGACATCTGGAAACATCATCCTTGATCCTAGTGAAAAATAAGCACCTACACTAGGTGGGGCCCACACAGGCTATTTTTAGGTGTATGTCTATTTTTAGAATGGTGAGCATATTCAAAAATTAGCAGGATGATGATTATATATGCTTGAGAAAATTCTATCTTTATATGAGTTTCTATTTTTAGAGAGATGGGCGAAGTCTATTTATAGATCACATATCTAAAAATAGAATGCATGTCGATTATTATTAGACCTTAATGATAATCAGACAATAAATAATAACTTATTCTCTTGAAGCACTTGATTTCAGTTAACTGATTTGGAAAAACAGTTAGTTGTAGGAATTACACATTCCAAGGTTGGTTGGTGAGACATGCATGATGGACTTCGTTGTAACTAATTGTGGCAGAGTTGTAACAGAGTTGGAAGAGTAGTTATGGAAGTTGTTATTTATTTTAACTTAGTTAAGTGAGTTAAACTCAGTTGTGGTAGTTGTAACTAATGATACACTAGTGAGAGATCAGTGAATTAATTATTTAATTAATTCACAAGTAGTGGAGTCACATGCAATTGAAGAAATACAACAGTTAACTACTTGCATGCCAGATCCAGTGGAGACCCAGTGGAGAGATAGGTGAAAGGGTCTGGTTAACTATCAGTTCTAACTATAGTGGTGCATTCATTGCATCCACACACACATTGGATATTCTTATGAGGATTGCGTAATCAAGGGTGGAGGTAATCATTCATTCATAGGTTCTTCTTCAGGAGGGATTGCGCAGTGGAGGTAGGCTATCAGGAAGTATAAAATTGGTCCATAGATATGAAAATTTTTGCATGACATTGTGAGATGATTTTATATTGTACTGTGAGCTCTATGAGCTGATATTTTTATGAGATTGTTTGATGATCCATTGATATACATAATATATGATAGTTGGGGTTTTTAGCTTTAAGCTTTCCTGGTAAAACATTTTGTTATGTGTGATTGATTTTTCTTCATGTGTTTTCAATTGGCGATTTAATTTCCACAAAGAATTAAGTGGAAGGATTATGTATTTAAGAGTGGATTAAAATTGTTATATCAGGAGAGTCTGGTAATATACATGCATATTGTATAATTTATACATTAATTTCTTTAACACTCAAAATCAAAAATTTCAAAATAATCACACCTAAGGCCTCCAAAATTCAAACAAATTAACACGCACCTACAAAATCTAAGAAATAATCCACACACAAACAGTATGTTTCCACAATAAAATCACTAGTTGGTGATGAAATCCAACGTTGCTGAGATTAATGTGGAAAACTGGCAGTTGGAACAGTTACCTTGACAACCTGCTTAATGAAATAGTCTGGTGCAAGTAACTTCGCTATGCCATCTCAAAGTGAATAGTACACAATTGCAACAATTGGGTTTTTCCCTACCGCAAGATGCTACTTGTATGTTTTATCTTCTTTGGCAAGTTAATTACAACCTATTCCAAAGCACTAATACTGATCTAAATTGGTGGAATGATCCCTAGAAAGTGTAAAAAATATCTAGATGAATTTTATTAAGAGCTTTATTATATTGGATGTTTTTTACACACAGAGGTATGAAGATGAAACTTAACGATAGTGTGACCGACTCAAAAATACTCTAAATGCATCAATATCAAAATTTAATTCTTTATTTCGATGAATTTATATTTAAGAGAAAGTAGGACTTTTGGACTCAAAAAGTAAAAACTTCCTAAAACATCCCATAAGATTTATTTTTCATCAAGAAAAAAAATTCATTTCCAAGCATGACCAATATCTCTTTGTGATGAAAATTTTTGTTTTTTACAAAGCCAAAAAATACAATTTGATGAACAAACAATTCTCAAAAGAAAATCAACTTATAAAAACCCTAAAAATTGTAAAAAATTCAAAAAAAAAAAAAAAAATTAACTCACAATCCTAACTAAGGTACCTATGAGTGTATTTTAATGATTTATTTTAGTTGAAAGCAAACTGAATTTTTTTCATCTTGAACTAGCATAAACGAAAGCATAAATGACTAGCTTGAGACAAATCACACTTTGGTAATCTAGAAGTTTACTTTTTTTCACATGACCAAGAAACAAATACTCAAAAAATTAAGGTTGACAAGAATCCTGGTGGTTCAAGTAAAAAATAAAAAAAAAACAGTGATCTTAGGCAATGAATTTATTTTCCAAAAAGAGAAATGCATCAAACCAGGGCAAACCCTATCTGAATATGAAAAAAGGATGATTTATCAAAAAATACTCTAAGGTGTTTGAGAATATTTCACAAACAAACTCTGAGAGTTGGTATAGATCAGGTTAAACCTTAAGTAATTGGTTATCTAACTCTAAAAGAGAAAATATTGATTTTTTCAAAATTTCCCAGGGGGTGTGGAGGTTTTTAGTGCAAAACAGTGCGCGTGCACATTGAACTAAACTAGAAACTTGAGTGGGTGTGCACTTTGTTTACCACAGAAAAACCGCAGGGTAGAGAAATGTTGGAAAAAAATAATTTATGGCTTTCTGATTTAGATAATATAAAAGTTTATATACAAAAACACACTCAGAAAAGTCAAACTAGGAAATTTGGAATGTCAAACCAAATAAAATCAAAGGAAAACTAATCTTGGATTCCCAAGTGGAGTCAGCAATTTGTTTTCTGGATAAATCCCTCTTGCGTACAAGATCAATCTCCCTAGTACCCCAACAAATAACTAGAAACAAATAACCATTTGAATACCTCTTTCTATAAACTATTAGCGTTCAGATTATTATAACTTAGAAATGAGGAGGTTATGCTCATACCTTTCATTGAGATGTTTGATGTAGACCTTTTCCTTTCGCTCCAAAGAAATCCTTCAAAGCTAAGAAGAATCTGCAATCATGAACATGCAAAGGATCAAAGCACCTACATTATATAATAATAAAAAGCACCAGTTCAACTTAATGATCAAGGAAACTAATATTGACATTATTTCAATGAATTTGAAAACAAAACAATGAGAAAAAGAGATCCATATTCATTATCAAGAATCAAAAAGAGAAATCTTACAACCTGAGCCTTAATGTTGTACAAATTTCTCTCGTATGTTTGTGCAATTGTGCTCCTTGATTTGACAAGCCTTCCTCTCTATAATGGCTAATATAGATTTATCTTCAATTAACTCGTGTACAAATTTTTGATCTTCAATGTACAGTTATATGTTAAACCAACTACCCTAACCCTAAAACTTTAGCTCAATTTATAGAGAGATTGAGGAGGTTTTAGGTCCATCAAGAGAGGGATGAAATCCTCCAATGAAGGGATTAGGGTTCCTTTATCCAAGGGATAATCTCCATGAGTGGAGTGATATAGCTCGAACTGGTGATCGTCGTGGATAATAGAAGAAGTATCAACGCATGCAGAGGAAATGACCACAAAAAGCGCGCAGGTAACGTTTTAAGGGTTTTTAAAGAGATTTTTCACTTTCCAAGACTTGGCTCAGGAACATGGATGCTTTTTACTTCTAAGAAAGCATGAATATGGATGTTGATAGATCCATAACGAAAATTAAATGTCATGGTGAAAAAATGGCGTGTAACAACAAGGGAACCCTAGATTTCCCAAACTTGGGAAATTTTTTCGTGCCACGAAATGGAAAACCCAAGTTTCTCCAATTGGGTCGGTTGTCAATTGTGTCGCGAAATGGAAACCCCCAAGTTTCATTGACTTGGGTGGTCAATTCGGCCACACGGCGACATGGAAAAAACCCCGAGTTCCCTAGAGGCTTCGGTCGTGGCTTCGAAACACCACCAGTTCCCTAGACTTGGGATGTGATTTCCATCATCATGGAAACACCAGGTTCCCCATGCTAGGGATTCGTTGAAAACCACAAGTTTCCATTGTGCTGTAAAATATGGAAATCCGCAGTTTCCATCAAGGGAAGGACATGGAAACCCTAATTTTTCTAGGCTTGGGCCAGTTTTTTGTCATGTGTCGCAAAATGGAATCCCAATCCCCATGTTCCCCGAGCTTGAGCAGTGGATTTTTTGGCCATGTTGCGACATGAAACTAACCACAATTTCCACAGACTCTGGTGATCTTTCTTACAGCCATGACATGCAAACCCCAAATTTCCTTCCCCCAAGAAAATCATTTTTGAGATGTGAACAAAAGAAACAATGTTTGAATGAAGTACGGCGGGTAGAGGTGCAACGACGATAGTTTTCCGAATTTTGAATAATGTGACAAGTGTGAAGCTCTGAATCGAGGCAACCAAGGGTTGAATATTAGTGGATTGTGGAAACAAGGCCACTTTGCCACTTACAATACCTCATTGTGTATTTAAGTCATTTGCAAACGATTCTTCTCAATGACCGTTTGAAATTGAACTTCATGTTGAACTCTTAGTTAAACTGAGAGGGGGGGGTGAATCAGTTTAACACATTCATAGATTTTTAAACCTTTTATTCAAACTAACACACATCTTCATTTCATGTCCAGCTTAATATGTAAGCAATCTTAGAATATGAGCAACAAATATCAATATAATAGAACAGCAGACTTAATATGAGAGCAGCAGGTATTAAGCAGATGATATAAATCAGATCAACACATAAACATCATGCATAGAGACACTAGATATAATTGGAAACCCATAAAGGGATAAAACCACATCTTATTATTGTTGTGATGCAAAGGCAAGCTCCAACTCCCTCTCACCATTGTTTTTCTGCAGGCACCAACCTACAGGAGGCTCCTACCTCAATTCTGCAATCTACAACTTGAAAGGAAGCACCAACTCCCTTCAATTTTCTGTAGGCACCAACCTACAGGAGGCTTCAACCTCAGTCAGCTACAACTGACAGCTATCAAGCAACAACTTGATAGGGAAGCTCCAACTTCCTCAATTCAAAAACCTGAATGTTTGTTGATTTACCTCAGATATCAGCTATGTTCTGTAACTTCTCTTTCTTTTCTTAATCTTCTCTGCTTTATTCTTCTATATTCTGCATTCTCTATATTTTCTCTCTCTCTCACTCTTGAGCTTATCAAATTGATATTATATATAGAAATTCTCACATGACTGTTTGTATTTCACAAGGAATTTGAAGTGAACAATCATGACTCTTTGGCTTCTGTCTTCTTATTCCTTTTTCAACTCAATTTTAGAATTACTACAATATGTACAAATTTTATGCTACAGTGGGATTTTGTCTTTTCCTTAGGATACTTGCCTTTGCATCACAAACAATAAAAAAAATTACATCATTTACATTCACACTCTTAATTACATATTTCCATATCACTCAGCTCTTCTTCTGAACTTTGGCTTTACTGGATTTTGTCTTTTTCTACTGCTGTTAAGAAACTGTTCTGCATCATCTTTGTTTACTGTCATCTATACATTTCACCTGTTCACTGCTCTTCTGAATCCCTATATTTTTCTTGTTCATTCCAGTTATATAACAGCTGTATGTACAGTTGTCTTTTAGTCAAACTTAAAATAACTCTTTGTGTTTTTATAACCCCTTTTTAATCACATGGATATATCAGTGCTCACAATCTTTACCATATACCATCAACCGTATAACCTTTGGTTTCATTTTACAGGAAACGCTTTGCCTTATTAACAAAACAAATATCTGCTCTCACTTTTTAATTGCATTCAAAGTTTCATGTCCAACCATTTTCTCATCCGGCAATCTCACTCTTCTCTTGAGAACACGCTGGCAAATTCAATGCTTAAATCTGGAGAGTTAATAAATCAACCATATTCCCAGTTTAGCTTACGTGGCTCTTAATCTTCTTTTTCAAATAAATATATTCGTAACTTTCGAACTTAATTCTGGCTCCCGGTTTATATATAAATTATTTTCAATCTTTATATTATGCTGCCAACCAACGTTCATACCTTCATGACCTTATACTAACATTATACGCCTTTTAAAATGAATGACTTTATTTTAAACATTTGGCTTCGGGCCCCACCTATATAACCAATAGCCAATCAACCGCATGCACCGTACCTGGCTTAACCTTCGCACACCTTTGTTAAACTCCGGGCATGTTCAACGTGCGATCGTCGTCTGATGGCCCGTTTCCAAATCAACGGCTCCTGTCCATTTTGCGCGGCTTCCAACGCAGAATGTTAACGCGCGAAGGCGCAGTTTAACAGGCGGTTTTCGACTGGGTCCACAGGCCACGTGTTGATTCCTGTATGGAATCACTCCTCCTCCGGGCAATACCACCTTTCGTATAGGAGTGGTGCGAGGAATACCACCATCCAGCGCCAAACCACCGTCACTGTTCATCAGGTCTTGGTTCCGCTCCTCTCCTACGCTCCAAGTTCCGCTCCATTCAATTATATATATATATATATATATATTTCCGACTATGGTTCCGTTATACTCTGACGCAGAGTTCCGCTCCCTTTCTCGGTTCCGTCTATTCTTATGCATTTGACTATGGTTCTGTTATATATAACGCACAGTTCTTCAGTGTATACATATATATAAACCATATATATATATAACGCACCTACCATGTATACAACCTCCATGTCAATCGAATACAAATGCTCCATTAAAAAATTATGTTATGTGTAACGCCCGGCTGTATAAAAGATTCTCGGAATTTATCTATATATATACATATTTTTGGAATAACAATGGTTTCTCTGCAATAACATCTGTGGCTCTGCCTCTATCGCTACTGTCACTCTGCCTCTGCCTCTACTCCTGTGATAACAGCTCTGTCTCCGTATTTGCTTCCTCTACCTCCATTGTTTGTCTTTGTCTCCTTGTAACTGTTCCTGTTTCTGCATCTGCTACCTCCTTTGCCATAAATGACAACATTTCCAATAGTCTCCCCCTTTGGCATTGATGGCAATACATACATTTTCTCTGTTTTTCTGCTCTTTCTCCTGTTGCTTGCTCTTCCTCCCCCTTTGACATCAATTGCAAAGGGTTGATTTTTTCATTTCCTCTCTCTGAGTTATGTTTAGGCCCTCTTCTGCTAACTTTGTACCATGCTGCTCTATAGTGATGTAAAAGAGCACTTTGAGGATTATCAAATTTGAATATACACTGCAAATTGATACAGTTCTTTCATTTGAATAGAGCTAAAAGTGAGAATAATGATACTTCATAGAATATATTGTATTAGCTTTATCTAGTCAGAGATGTATGATTGGATTGGATTCAGCAACTAAAATGTTGAGAGGCTTCAAATGATAATCACTACTCGTCTTTTATGTTTCATATTTTCAATATAATGTTTCAATACTGATCCTTTTGCTCTGTAATTGACCTTTTGATGCTTGAATAATGCAGATAACTTTAGGATAATAACTTGGTGTTCTTTTGCCTTAATCCTTTGATCCCGAGGACCTGATTCATGCTTTCCTTGCTGGCTTTTCTCCCCCTGAAATGATATTTTCGTTTTTGTT
This sequence comes from Pinus albicaulis, assembly GCA_034641835.2. NCBI lineage: Eukaryota > Viridiplantae > Streptophyta > Pinopsida > Pinales > Pinaceae > Pinus > Pinus albicaulis. Next base: position 757,370,460 of record CM076584.1, on the reverse strand, counting down.
CTCCCCCTGAAATTGTGCTTTTCTCTTTATATCAGAGAGTAGCATTTGCAGATACTACTCCTAGTTTATCTCTCAAATATTGAAATGGTTCTCTAGCAAGAGGTTTGGTAAATATATATGTTGTCTATTCTTTTTTTGGTACATATTCCAGCTTTACTATCTTCTGAGCCACTTGTTCTCAGAGGAAATGATACTTGATTGGAATATGTTTAGTTTTTGAATGAAGTATAGGATTTTTAGATATAATTATAGCACTTGTATTATCACATTTAATTGAGATAGATTCATCAATGCTTACCTTCATGTCTTGAAAGGTTTGCTTCATCCACATGACTTGTGTACAACATGTTGCTGCTACAATATATTCTACTTCTGCTGTAGATAGGGAGATAGATGTTTGTTTCTTGCTTAACCATGCCACCAGAATTTCTCCTAGATAGAATGCACCTCCACTTGTACTCTTTCTGTCCTCCACACAGCTGGCCCAATATGCATCTGTGTATGTTGATAAAGTGAAGTTTTTGCTTTTAGGATACCAAAGTCCTTACTGTGTCATTCCTTGTAGATATCTGAATATTCTTTTGACTGCAAGAAGGTGATTTTGTTTAGGTGATGCTTGATATCTAGCCACTAGTCCTACTGCTAGCATGATGTCTGGTCTTGATGCAGTTAGGTACAATAGACTTCCAATCATGGATCTATATATTTTTTTATCTATATCAGCAGACCCATCATCGGCACATAGCTTGCAACCTATGGTCATGGGAGTTGACACAGGTTTGCAATCTTCCATTTTGAATTTTTTCAGCATTTCTTTTAGGTATTTTTCTTGAGAGATGAAGGTTCCTGTGTTCTTTTGTTGAATTTGCAGTCCCAAGTAGAAACTGAGCTCTCCAATCATAGACATTTCAAACTCTATTTTCATCTCATTAGCAAACCCTTTTGCTAGTTCATATTTGTTGCTTCCAAACATAATGTCATCAACATACACTACAACAATCAAGAGTTCATTCTCATGGGATTTTATGTATAGATTGTTGTCTACTCCACCTCTCTTAAAACCCTGTTTTTGCAAATTTTTACCCATTCTTGAGTACCAAGCACGAGGAGCCTGTTTCAGTCCATATAGGGCCTTCTTCAGTCTGCATACATACTCTTCTTTGTCTGTCAATGAGAAGCCTTCTGGTTGTTCCATGTATACTTTTTCTTCTAGATCTCCATTAAGAAAAGCAGACTTTACATCCATTTGATATACCTTGAAGTCTTGGTAGCATGAAAATTCCAAGAACATTCTGATAGCTTCCATTCTGGCTACTGGGGCAAATGTTTCTTCATAATCAAGTCCTTCAATTTGTGAGTATCCTTTGCAGACCAGCCTGGCTTTATTCCTGATTACTTGTCCTTGCTCATTCATTTTGTTTTTGAATACCCATTTTGAACCAATGATGTTCTTCTCAATTGGTCTAGGAACTAGTTCCCAGGTATTGTTCTTCTCAATTTGGTCCAATTCTTCATTCATTGCTTTTACCCAATACTTGTCCTTGCTGGCTTCTTCAAACTTCTTTGGCTCTATTTGTGATAACATTGCTATGTATACTTCTTCTATCTGTTTAGCTAGCTGCCTTCTTGTTTGCACTCCTACACTCTTGTCTCCTATGATTTGATCTTCTGGATGGTTCTTTTGAGTGTACCTTGAGGGGGTTTTTGAGTTCAGTTCAGCATTTTCTGATGTTTTTCTTATTTCTTCATCATCTTGGTCCTCTTCTTCATGATTTTCAGGATGGCTGCTGCAGTCTGTATCTCTTGTCTTGTTTGGGTGTTCTTCATCAAATCTTACATCAATACTTTCTACAATTTTTCGAATAGTCTTGTTGTAACATCGGTATCCTTTACTCTTGGATGAATATCCTAAGAGTATTCCCTCATCTGCTCTTGCATCAAATTTCCGCAGATTTTCATCATTGTTCTTTATGTAGCACTTACTGCCAAAGACTCTAAAGTGCTTGATTGATGCAGGTTTACCATGCCATAGCTCATAAGGTGTCTTGTCACTGTTAGGTCTTAAATGAGCTTTGTTTAGAATATGTACTGCTGTGTGTACAGCTTCTGCCCAAAAGGTTTGAGGAATGTTATTCTCTTGCATCATAGCTCTGGCCATTTGTTGTATAGATCTGTTTTGTCTCTCTGCTACTCCATTCTGCTGAGGTGTCCCTGCAACGGTAAATTGCTGCTTTATTCCATGTTCATTACATAGGTCTGTAAAGTCATAATCTGTGAATTCTCCTCCTCTATCTGATATGATACATTTTAGCTTGCATCCAGTTTGATTTTCTGCTAATGCTTTGAATATCTTAAACTTTTCCAGTGCTTCTGATTTGTTCTTGAGAAAAGCAACCCATGTCATTCTGGAGAAATCATCTATTATCAACATGAATTAGGATTCTCCACTTGGTGTTTTAGTTCTTGCAGGTCCACACAGATCCATGTGCACAAGCTGGAGTGGTCTTCTTATTGATAGCTCATATTTATATTTAAAGGATGTGCGATTCTGTTTCCCCAATTAACAAGATTTGCATATGGTATTTGAAGGCCTTTTTATTTCAGGCATATCTCTGACAGCTTTCATCTTACTCAGTCTGATGATATGGTCAAAGTTGAGATGTCCCAATCTCCTATGCCATAACCATGAATCCTCAAGTTTGCTAAGATGGCAGGCTTCATCCTCCTCTTTCACTATGTACACATTACTCTCTGTTCGGACACCTTTGAGCAGAGTCTTTCTGGTTGTACTTGATCTGACTTCACAGTCTTGTGCTCTAAAAGAACTTCTGACCTTTGTCACACATACGACTTACAGTGTTTAAATTTGCTTTTAGCCCATCTACCGACCGTACATCTTGAATTTTCTCTTGCCATTGTCTCTGTGGTGAGCCTTTTCCTTTTATTTTTTTCTTGATTTATCATTGCCAAAGGTAACATTGCACGATTTATTTTCATCAAGAGTTATAAACTTGCTTTTGTCTCTGTCATGTGTTTAGAGCGACCACTATCCAAATACCACGGCTTTTCAAATCTTGAGCGAGTTAGAGCCAAGTCACATTTATTCATTTTCTTTATCCATGAGCATCCTTTTGTTTGGTGTCTTTTGTGAGTTGATGAATCACATCCTTTCAGAGGACATTTGGAGGGCATATGTCCAACTTGATTGCACATACAACATTTGATCATAGTTTTTGTAGAATTGTGAGTATGAACAAAATTTATTTGATTCATAAACCTCCTTGAGGTGTTGAACATCAATATTTGTCCATACTTTCTACATTCAATAATTGTATGGCCAATTACTTACAATAAAAACAATAACCATAGAAATTATTTGCATACCTGATGTAAGGTTGTTTTCTCCATTTGTTTGTTTGAGACAGTATCTTCACTGTTTGCATATTTTGCAGGTTTGAATTACTCCTCCTTGCATGACAATATGCAGCAATGTGTCCCAGCTTGTGGCAGACATAACAGGTGGCATTCTTCATAGGACGGAAGAGTCTTCTTTGAAAACTTCCAAGTTATATATATATGCAGAGGCATATGTTCCTTTTTCTGTTGTCTTTGTATTTATTGCATTCTTTGTTACTAGAGGTTTCTTCTGATCTCTGTCATCCTTATTACATGTTTCTTCTTTTTTAGGAATTGTCTGAGCTACTTCATCATTCTTCTTTGCTTTTACAAAAATAATATTTTTGTTTTCCTTTTCTTTGCCTTTACTCGATTCTCCTTCATAGCCTATTCCTGTTTTTATCATTGGGGATCTTTGAGCAACCAGAATTTCATTCAACTTACTAGAGCTTGTTTGATAAGAGTTTATGAGCACTGTCCTTTGAGCATTTTCTAGTTTCTTTCTGAGACATACTACTTCTTCTTCCAGTTTCTCTTGTTCTTGGGTTTTATCCTTGATTTGCTAAAGTAACATGTATTCTATCTTCTTGGATTCTTCAAGCTCTACCTTTAGCTGTATGAGGAATTCTGAGCTTTGTTCTTCTCTTACATACTTAAGAAGAATGTCCTTTTGTTTTCTGCAGTTCAGTTTGAGCCTGTCAATCTCTTCCAGAGCACTTCTTAGCTCCCCCTCAAGGTCGACTTCCACTTCTTCTTCTTCTTCTAGAAAGAGTCCTTCAAGATCTTCTATGGTCATTAGTAAAAATTCAGAGGTTCCCTCTTCTCCTGAGGATTCATCTGAGTCTTCAGATGTACTGCTGTCTTGTTGAGCATAGAAGGATTTTCTGCTGAATTGCTTTCCTTTCTGCCAGTTCTTTGATGTGTTTTTCTCTGATTCTTGAGCTTGATTTCTTACTTTCTTGTGAGGACACTTAGCAGCATATTGTCCCACCCTTCCACAATTAAAGCATTTGAAGGGGAGTTTACCTTTGTATTTACCTGAGCCTCTATCCAATTTCTTGATGAACTTTGCCTCTTCTTCATCCGAGCAAGAGCATATGTCTCCCTCTTCTTCTTTCTTCTTTTCTGTTTTAAAGGTTGCTTCCCTTGTACTTGGCTTTTTCTGTGGGAGCCTCATTTCATAGGCTGTTAGATTTCCAAGCAGCTGGTTCATGTTCAAGGTCTCCCAATCAGTTGTTTCTTCTATTGCAGACACCTTTGGATTAAACCTGGATGGAAGAGATCTTAGAATCTTTTGCACAATTATACTTTCTGGCATTTTTTTCTCCAAGAGCTTTCATATTGTTAATAATTTCTGCAGCTTTTAGGAAGAAACTGGCAATGTCTTCATCATCATTCATTTTTAAGTTTTCAAACTGGGCTCTATAGACTTGAAGTTTGGCAGTCTTTACTTTCTGGTCTCCCTCATGTATGTTTTCAAGAGTATCCCATATTTTTTTGGCAGTGTCTTTGTGCATTACTTTAATAAACTCTGCTTCACATAATCCATTCAGGATGGCACACATGGCTTTTGCATTAGCCACAAAATCTTGTTTCGAGTCTTTTTCTGTGTCAGTTTCCTTCGGGGCATATCCTAATTCCACAGCAGCCCAGACTTCTATTCCTAGAGACATTATGTATGTCCTCGTTCTGATTTTCCAGAAAGCATAATTTTCACTTAAAGGAAGAGTGGCTTTATTAGCTGTGTGACCTTCACTTCAGCCATTCTAAGAACCCAGCAGACCTCCTTTTTAGTTAGATCAAAGGCAGGTATCCTATTTGGACACACTGTTGAAACTTAGCTAAAATCCAGGGGGGTAACATGAATACATTTCAGATGTAGCCTTTTATTCAAATTCAAGCCATATCTTCATTTCATGTCCATTTATATACAGTTAGCTAGAACAATGAGCAAAAGAAACATCAATAATAATAGAATATGCCAGACCTAAATATGAGGCAGGTTGGGCAGATGACATAAACAGACCAACCAACATAACACTTACAAGCATGGTCAGATATAAGGGAAACCCAAGGGAGGTAAAACATCTTGTTGTTGTTTTGATGCAAAGGCAAGCTCCAACCCTCTCACCACTGCTTTTGTAGGCACTAACTCTGCTGAGGCTCCCTTACCCCCACCCCCGCAAGCTACAACTTGCAAGGAAGCACCAACTCCCTTCAATTTTCTGTAGGCACCAACCTACGGGAGGCTTCAACCTCAGTCAGCTACAACTGATAGCTATCAAGCAACAACTTGATAGGGAAGCTCCAACTTCCTCAATTCAACAACCTGAATGTTTGTTGATGTACCTCAGATATCAGCTCTGTTCTGTAGCTTATCTTTCTTTTCTTAATCTTCTCTGCTTTATTCTTCTATATTCTGCATTCTCTATATTTTCTCTCTCTCACACTCTTGAGCTTATCAAATTGATATTATATATAGAAATTCTCACATGACTGTTTGTATTTCACAAGGAATTTGAAGTGAACAACCATGACTCTTTGGCTTCTGTCTTCTTATTCCTTTTTCAACTCAATTTTAGAATTACTACAATATATACAAATTTTATGCTAGAGTGGGATTTTGTCTTTTCCTTAGGATACTTGCCTTTGCATCACAAACAATAAAAAAAATTACATCATTTACATTCACACTCTTAATTACATATTTCCATATCACTCAGATCCTCTTCTGAACTTTGGCTTTACTGGATTTTGTCTTTTTCTACTGCTGTTATGAAACTGTTCTGCATCATCTTTGTTTACTGTCATCTATGCATTTCACCTGTTCACTGCTCTTCTGAATCCCTGTATTTTTCTTGTTCATTCCAGTTATATAACAGCTGTATGTACATTTGTCTTTTAGTCAAACTTAAAATAACTCTCTGCGTTTTTATAACCCCTTTTTAATCACACGGATATATCAGTGCTCACAATCTTTACCATATACCATCAACCATATAACCTTTGGTTTCATTTTACAGGAAACGCTTTGCCTTATTAACAAAACAAATATCTGCTCTCACTTTTTAATTGCATTCAAAGTTTCATGTCCAACCATTTTCTCATCCAGCAATCTCACTCTTCTCTTGAGAACACGCTGGCAAATTCAATGCTTAAATCTGGAGAGTTAATAAATCAACCATATTCCCAGTTTAGCTTACGTGGCTCTTAATATTCTTTTTCAAATAAATATATTCGTAACTTTCGAACTTAATTCTGGCTCCCGGTTTATATATAAATTATTTTCAATCTTTATATTATGCTGCCAACCAACGTTCATACCTTCGTGACCTTATATTAACATTATACGCCTTTTAAAATGAATGACTTTATTTTAAACATTTGGCTTCGGGCCCCACCTATATAACCAATAGCCAATCAACTACACGCACCATACCTGGCTTAACCTTCGCACACCTTTGTTAAACTCTGGGCATGTTCAACGCGCGATCGTCGTCCGATGGCCCGTTTCCAAATCAACGGCTCCTGTCCATTTCGCGCGGATTCCAATGTAGAATGTTAATGCGCGAAGGCGCAGTTTAACAGGCAGTTTTCGACTGGGCCCATAGGCCACGTGTTGATTCCTGTATGGAATCGCTCCTCCTCCGGGAAATACCACCTTCCGTATAGGAGTGGTGCGAATAATACCACCATCCAGCGCCAAACCACCGTCACTGTTCATCAGGTCTTGGTTCCGCTCCTCTCCTACGCTCCAGGTTCTGCTCCATTCAATTATATATATATATATATATATATATATATATAATTTTTTTTTTTTTTTTTTTTTTTTTTTTTTTGACTATGGTTCCGTTATACTCTGACGCAAAGTTCCGCTCCTTTTCTCGGTTCTATCTATTCTTATGCATTTGACTATGGTTCCATTATATATAACGCACAGTTCTTCAGTGTATACATATATATATATATATATATATAACGCACCTACCATGTATACAACCTCCATGTCAATCGAATACAAATGCTCCGTTAAAAAATTATGTTATGTGTAATGCCCGGCTGTATAAAATATTCTCGGAATTTATCTATATATATACATATTTTTGGAATAACAACAGTTTCTCTGCAATAACATCTGTGGCTCTTCCTCTGTCGCTACTGTCACTCTGCCTCTACCTCTACTGCTGTGATAACAGCTCTGTCTCCATATTTTCTTCCTCTGCCTCCATTGTCTGTCTTTGTCTCCTTGTAACTGTTACTGTTTCTGCATCTGCTACCTCCTTTTCCATCAATGACAACATTTCCAACACTTCAAATCTTCCTCAACCGATATGCTTCACAATCACGGTTTGCAAATGACACGAGCCCCTACTGGTGACAAAGTGGTTCCCCTACTACAGGTCGAGATACAATCGAACAGTGACATGCATCACTTCTAGCATGGATTCAGACTTAGAGGCGTTCAATCATAATATGACATAGTAGATTTGCGCGGTTGGCTTTTCAACCAAACGCAATAACCGATTTTGTGAATCAACGGTTCCTCTCGTACTAAATTGAATTACTATTGTGATGTGGTCCATCATTAGGGTAAAAATAACCTGTCTCACGACGGTCTAAACCCAGCTCGTGTTCCCTATTGATGGGTGAAAAATCCAACGCTTGGTGAATTGTTCTGCACAATGATAGGAAAATTCGACATTGAAGGATCACAAAGCAACATCGCTATGAATGCTTGGTTTTCACAAGCCAGTTATCCGAGTGGTAACTTTTCTGACACCTCTAGCTTCAAATTCCAAAAGTCTAAAGAATCGATAGGCCACACTTTAATGGTTTGTATTCGTACTGAAAATCAAAATCAAATGAACTTTAACCCTTTTGTTCCACATGAGATTTATATTCTAATTGAGCTCATATTAGGACATCTACGTTATCTTTTAACAGATGTGTCACCCTAGCCAAACTCCCCACATGACAATGTCTTCTACCGGGATTGACCCACTGAAACATGCCTTAAGGCCAAAAATAGGGTCAGTGCCCCATCTCCGCCCGATAGAATAAGTAAAATAACATTAAAATTAGTGGTATTTTACTTGCGTCGAAAATGACTCCCACTTATTCTACACCTCTCAAGTCATTTCACAAATTCAGACTAGATACAAGCTCAATAAATTCTTGTTTCCAGGTTGATTCTGCAAAGCCCATTCCCTTGGTTGTGGTTTCGCTAGATAGGAGATAGGGACGGTGTCAATCTTGTTAATCCATTCATGTGTGTCACTAATTATATGAAGAGTCATTTTTCTACCTTAATAGATTCATAGTTACTCCAGTCATTTACCCGTGCTTGGTTGAATTTCTTCACTTTGGCATTCAGAGCATTGGGTAGAAATCATATTGCGTCAGTATCCGCAGGGACCATCACAATGTTTTTTTTTAACTAAACAGTCGGATTCCCCTTGTCCATACCAATTCTAAGTTGATTGTTCGCCGCCTAGGGAAAATACCCCACGAAGGGGAATTCTACCCCCGTATCCCAATCAGCACGCAACTGCCCTCCCTCACCGTGAGAGCAGTTCGGGAAGACTGTCGAAGGCCCATGTGTTGAGGGAAAAGACCCCTAGGCCCAGCCCTCAGATCCAATCCTTTTCTAAAAGTTACGGATCTATTTTTCCTACTTCACATACCTACATTGTTATATTAACCAGAGGTTGTTCACCTTGGAGACCTGATGCGGTTATGAGTACGACTGTGCATGAACAGTACTCGGTCCTCCATATTTTCAAGGGTCGTCGAGGGCACACTGGAAACTGCAAGACATTTTGTGCTCTTCCAACTGTTGGACCCTATCTCTCAGTGAACCGATTTCAGAGTGGGAAAGTTGTTAAAAACAAATATGACTCTTCCCAAGGCCCCCGACGACATCTCCGGTGTTCCTAATGTTGTCGCCCTTCTCCATGTCTCAATTCAGGAATATTAACCTGACTCCCTTTCGATGCTCGTGCAGAGTTCACCCTTGATACAAGGCTTCCCCTTGATAAATTAGGTTTTTTTAGCCTCTTATGTCAAATTCATAAACACAGAAACATCAATTACAAGCTTAGTTTTTGAAGAAAATAGAAGACAACATCATCATAATAGTAAACAAAAAAACAACAAGTGATGAAGTATTTCACCCTTCTTGGGCTACATATCCTGTTTCAACTTCCAATGGTTGGGAATCTTTAATTATGCTCATAAAATGGTGTTTACATCAAGTTACAGTGCTCAAATGGCTTCAACAATGGTTATAACGGATCCATAATAATAAAAAACCATATCTAGTCTCTTTCTTCTCCCAAAAAGTATAAAACTGAATCAGATAGGTATTCCCCAAGTTTTCCTGCTATTTTTTCTGCAATTTTCCCTCTTCCCAACACCTAGGTGACAAAATGTACCTTTTTCACCCATGTGGGACAACATTTTGGCCCTGCGCTGGTGGGATTCGCCTCCTTAATTGTGCCAATTAGCACAAGAATCTGGCTCAAAATCCAATACATTGTGGATTCACCATCGTTGATTTGAATTTTTCCATATGTGAGGAGTAACCCTAGTTGTCGAGTAGTGATATGTTGTTGATGTTTAGTTGGGTTAGCAGAAACCTGACCCCAACAGATTCCCCTACTGTATGGTTGTTTCGGTGTTGGCTGTTACATATAATTCCACCACCTCATGTGCATTGTGATTTTTTTGTTGGTTTCCATAACATAATAATTCGAGGTCAAGGCTAACCCTGTTCCGTGGACCAGGTTCGGGAGCTAACCCTGGTCCCCACCCCCGATTCACCCATCGATAAACTTTAAATAGAAGGAAAACATTATAGAGGTTAAGAACCAAAGTAGTGGAGATGATAGGAGGTATGGATAGCTTGATGGAGGTCACACGTTTGATTCGCTAGGGGTCTGTCTAGCCCTTAGACAAAATTTTGGTGGCCACCAAGAGGCCACGTGGTAGCCTTTGGTTGGCCCACATGGTCCTCTCTGGTTGGTCCACCTAATCAACACCATTAACAAATAAAATTAGACCACATCCAATCCAATGAAAAGCTGACAAGTGTCAAGTTGTGATAGCTCGATGGTGAACAATCATTATCCCATGTTAGGTCCAGCTAGCAGTACAGCCTACTGACTATTCATCCCTATACATCCCAAACACAAAAAATTTTGTTGTTTCCAAAAACGAAAAAAACTTGATATCGGGAGAATCTGATGTAGGATTTGAGCGAACAAGTCTCACCGGATTTAGAATGACAAGATCTACGCAAGCGCATTGGTTTCGATCCATTCTGAAAAAATTGAATTTTGGGCATAAAATTGACCCACCAGATCATTCCTCCCCACTAGAAGCTTCCAGACCCCAAAATATCACTTTCAGTTAACAAATAGATGAGGGTATGGTTCCCTCACCCTTCCGATCTAAATCCATTTGGATTTTCTTGGATTTGTTCCCTTAAGCCCCACATGAAGGTACTCCACGTTCCCTCATTTTTAAGTCTTGTTTTTCTATCAAGGATAGTGTCTTGTTGTAATTCTTTAAGATATTAAGGAGAGAAATATTCAATTAAATGAATCTAAACATTCTCTCCTATATCTTTAATCAAATGAGGCTCATACAATCTTAATTTCTCAACAATAACAACTACATAAATTTGCATACATGAAGGAAAATCCAGCCTGAAGGTATTATTACCAATATTTTCCAGAATTTTGAATGGACCATATTGAATTGGTTTCAGTTTTTTACCTTCTCATTGGAGTCTCTCTTTGCTAATGTGAAGCCAAACTTCATCATCGACTTGGAAAATGTGATCTACACGATGCTTATCATGTCTTGTCTTGTACTTGACTTAACTCTTCTCCAACTATTCTTGAACTGTTTGTTGTACCAATTTAAATTGTTCAATTATTTTAGCTTGTCTATGTCACTATGACCATTAATAGCAACATCTTTCCCAAAGATAAAATCTAAAGTAGATTTCGGTAAGTATCCCTAACATGCCTCAAATGGCGATGTTTCAGTCGAAGAATGCTTGCTTTGGTTATAAGCATGTTGAATATAGTGAAAATGTTCTGATATAGGTGGATATTGGTGGCCAACCACCTGTTCCGCATGGGGCCCCACCATTGTTTCTTTCAATTTTTCAATTTCCTTAATAATAGCACAATTTACTATTTTCAGCAGTTTTTCGGGTTCTCAACTTTCGGAGCCGTGTTGAGGCGCTAAACGACATTTTTTGGGAAAATAGGGAGCAACATTGATCATAGATTAATATTTCTCATTCAAAATTTGAATTCCTTGGATATATATTTCTAATGAGGCATTGAGTGCGTCAAACGGAGATCATATGCCAAAGTTACATCCCCATGAAGTTGATGTACCAATTTACCCAAACTAGGCCCATAGTTTTCGTGCTTCATATCCTAGGGTTAGGTTTTTGGATGTTTAGAATTTTCCATTGTTTCTCAATAATAAATATGCCCTCGATCCTCATTGTAACATAGTTCAGAGGCTTGTAGCCACCACATCTCTTCTCAGAGATAAGCTACTAGCGCCCTAGCTATTTTATTTCCATTATGTCTGTAGACAAATTTTAGTTCTTTGATATTAATGAAATGAAGTGTTATTTCCATTACATGTTTGTATTTATGGCTATATTTGTATTCTATTGTGTTCCTGCATAAATCTAGATCAGTGGTATCAGAGTAGTCTGCTCTTTCTCGATCCTTCTTTGCATGTCCCAAACGACGTCGAGGTATAAGGAGTTAGGGCTCGATCTAGTTGAACCTTTGCAAGTTCAACCTCGCAAACCCTGACGACTGCCCATGGGGGACGAAAAGAAATATGAGGGAGCAGAAAACCCTATCAAAATATTTCTCGAGGAGGCCCTTGAAAAACAAAGGAATTTGATGATAGATAACTTTTCCCAAATCCTTGAACGACTGCCCACCGGCGGCACATCTGCATCCAGCAGCCACTCTGGACGTGCAACTCCTTTTAACGTACAAGTAAACTTTGACATTCCCATATTTTAGGGCCAAATAGATGCAGAAGCCATAGATATATGGTTGAATATATTAGAAAAAATTTCTCGGTTCATGACTTTTCTGACCAGGAGAATATTATTTCTGCACTCCTTAAAGCTACCCCCCATGTCAAGGACTGGTGGGAAACCTACTGTGAGAAAAAGGTTGAAGGGGAACCCTCTCTATTCTCGGACGTACCCACTTGGAATTATTTCTGAGACACCATCAAGGAACAATATTATCCTATGGGGAGCTATGAGGACAAGTACATACAATGGACTATGCTACGGTAGCAATGGGATCAAGATGTGCATGAGCTGACGAATCTGTTCCATACCCTGCGCACAAAGTTAGGTATCAAATATTCAGAGAAACATTTGGTGTTGAAGTACTGCATTTGACTGCATATATTCATTCAAGATGAAATTGAGTTCCTCGACATCTCCTCACTTGGTACGACATACTCATATGCTTCCAAGATTGAGCAGAAATTCAAATAGAAGAAGCGATACTTTGGATATGCAAATAAAAAGCAAGGGAAAGGTGCCCCCAAACCGTAGAAAAAGGGAAAAATCCAAGCCATGGCAGCCCATGATAACCTACCGAAGCCACAACCAAATAACAACACCATGAATCTGAATAAGAACATAGGAAAGTGGTGTGAGTTCCATAAGAGCTCCAATCACAGCATAAGTGAGTGTCGGGCCAAGCAGTCACGGATGGCCGAGATGAGGGCTTCTGAATCAGATGCATTCTCTAAATCTAAATCAAAACCCAACAAGGGGAATGACAAAGGGAAAAATATTATTGATGTGGAGCCCAACGCCACCATTTCCACTGCAAAGATATAAAAGGAGGAACCAGAAGATCCAGAGGAGGGGCGTCTCTTCCACTCCCAAATATGGGTAAAGGGTTCCCCGCTATAGTTCATTGTGGACAGTGGGAGCCAAAAGAACCTCATTTCCGCATAGATCATGAAGCAATTAGGCTTGTCTATCACAGCACACCCACAGTCATACACCATCAGGTGGCTTCAATAAGGACGAGATCTTTGTGTCAGCTAGTAGTGTCGCCTTCCCTACAGCATTAAGCCCTTCATGAATAAGGTATTATGTGACATTTATCCTCTTGATTTTTGTGATGTATTATTAGGCCAACCATACTTGTGGAAGAGACATGTTGTGTATGAGTCCCTACCTCATGTTGGAATTTTTACTTTGGGAAATAAGTTGTCCAGGATACCAGAGGTACCATTGTCTGTGGATATCTCTTTGGTTGTTGCAAAACAATGCAGTAAGCTCATTTCCAGAAACGGGAAATTTGTTTCCTCATGATCTACCCCCAGTGAAAGAAGAATACTATGGCCATGACCTCTAGATAGGGCTCCTCCGCATGAAAACAACAAATGGACAAGATCGTTGAGGAATATTGGGACATAGTCACCTCACCCACAAGGGTGCCTCTACGCTGTCAGGTCAGGCACCCCATCGATCTGACCCTAGGTGCATAGCTGCCCAATGGACCGATCTATCAGCGCTCTATTCTAAAGAACGACGAAATGAAGAGGCAGATTCAGGAGCTTCTCTAGAAATGTCACGTCCGGCCAAGTTCATTGCCAATTGGGAGCCAGATGGTGTTGGTGCAGAAAGAAGGATGGGACTTGGAGACTTTGTATTCACTATCGGGTGTTGAACAAGATCACTGTCTGGAATAGGTACTCAGTCCCATGCATTTATGAGCTTATGGATCAACTCAAATGGGAGAAATATTTCAGCAAGATCGACTTGAAGTCCGAGTATCACCATTTACCAATCAAACCCTCCAATGTGTGGAAGACTGCCTTCAAAGTCAAGGGGGGCCTTTTCGAATGGTTGGTCATGCCTTTTGGGTTGACGAATACTCCAGCAACCTTCATGAGGCTAATGGATGACATATTGTAGCCATTTACCAACTCATTTATTGTATTGTACTTGGATGACATCCTTATCTTAAACCAAACTTGGGAAGAGCACCTCCACCACATCCGATAGGTCCTTCAAACACTGTGCAACACAAGTTGTGTGCCAATTTGGAGAAGTACACTTTTCGCATGACCCAGGTTCAGTAATTGGGATACATTATTAATGAATTGGGGGTGCATGTGGATCCAACCAAGATCCAAGTAATTCGGGATTGGCTGGCGCCAACCACTCTAAAAGAGCTTTGTACCTTTCTAGGTCTTGCTAATTTTTACCACAGGTTCGTGTTGGGATTCTCTCATATCACTTGGCCCTTGAGTCAAGTCACCAAGGGAGGAACGAAAGAAAATTTATTTTGGTTGGAATCTCAACAAAAGGAATTCGTAGAATTGAAACATCGCCTCTGCTTTGCCCCAGTGCTCATATTACCAGACTTGCAACAACCATTTGAGATCGAGATAGATGGCTCCAACTATGCTATTGGGGCAGTTCTCACTCAATAGGGGCATCTAGTGGCATATCATAGTGAGACACTATCTGACACATTCTGCAAGTATCCCACTTCTGAAAAATAAATGCATTCTATTGTGCAGGATTAACACTAATGGAAGCATTACATTTTGGGGAAGGAAACGGTCATCCACATAGACCACCGACCCCTACAATTTGTAAAAACATAAGGGAAGTTGCAGAACGATAGCCATCAAAAATGGTCCAAATATCTGCAATGATTTCATTTTAACATCACATATAAGACGAGCATCACCAATAATGCTGCAGGCTACCTCAGCTGACCACCGATCGTGTCGCTAATCACTGTTCTCAACTCTTGTGGGCACAAGACTTCTAATTGGCTGCTTCTCTACAAGAGTGATATGGAATTTGGCCACACATACAAGATACTCTTGGAGGGTATGCAAGTTCCAAATTTTCACCTCAAGGATGCATTGTTATGTCACCTGGGACACCTTTGTGTTCCTTCAAGCAAGCATGCCAAGATTATTTAGGAAGCACACTACAGTTCAGTCGCTTAGAATTTCAAGGTTGAGAAAACAATGGCAGTACTGCAAAAGTATCTGTATTGGCCGAACCTTCAACAGGGTGTTGGGAAGTACATCAAATCCTGCACTGTTTATGTCATTTCCAAACCAACCATCAATAAGAAAGGCCTCTGTACTTTGCTACCTACCCCTAGTCGACTTTGGAAATCCATATCCATGGATTACATGTTAAGCCTTCCTTCTACTAAGCCTGGAAATGACTTTGTTTTTTTGGTCGTCGACAAATTCTCGAAGATGGCCATTATGTCAACCTACAAGAAGAATATCACAGCAGAATCTATGGCTAAACTCTTCTTTAAATGAGTGTCGGTGCACTTTGGGATCCCACAGTATATCATCTCAGATCAAGACAGTAGGTTCCTCAACACATTTTGGTCTAGCCTCTGGTCAATGATGGACACCAAGTTCACCAAGTCCACAGCTTTCCATCCCCAAACTGATGTTCAGACAGAGGTTTTCAATAGGATGATTGTACACATTCTTTGCATGTACAATTCAAAGCATCCACGCACGTGGGATGAGAGCCTTCCCTATGTACAACATAGTTATAACAGGGTTCTCCACAGCTCAATTGACCACATCCCCCTTCAGGTGGGCCTGGGGTTTCAGCCACTATGTCCCATTGATGTATCCATGCCAATTGTCGCTACTCAGGCCAATTTGTCCCATGTACAGTTTGAAGCTGACAAAGCGAACAAATTCATTGAGCATATTCAGCACATTCACCAATAGCTTCATGACATATTGGACAGATCCAATGCTAAGTACAATCAAATACATGATCAACATCAAGTGCCTCATTATAACATAGTTCAGAGGCCTATAGCCACCATATCTCTTCACATAAATAAGCTACTAGTGCCCTAGCTAGTTTATTTCCATTATTTCTGTAAACAAATTTCAGTTCTTTGATATTAAGGAAACAAAGTTTTCTTTCAACTGAAATTTTTTATTTATGGTTATATGTGTGGTTTTGTTCCTGTATAAATTCAGATCAGTGGTATCAGAGCAGTCTGTTCTTTCTCGATCCTTCTTTGCATGTCCCCAACGAGGTCCGGGTATAAGGAGTTAGGGTTCAGTCTAGTTGAACCTTTAGAAGATAAGCCTCGCAAACCCGACGGTCGCAGTGTCACCTTTCGTACAACATCAAGCCCTTCATGGATGAGGTATAAGGAGTTAGGGCTCGATCTAGTCATTTCAGTAGAGATTGTCCTGATGATGGATCCCCATTGGGATTCAAAAACATCGACACATGTTCCCCAATACTGTGGATAATCTGGAAAGATCTTTAACAAATGATTTGGCTTGCCAACCACAACACACCCACAGTCATACACCATTAGGTGGCTTCACCAAGGATGGGATTTTTGCATCAACCAGCACTGCTGCCTTCCCTACAGCATCAAGCCCTTCACGGATGATTTATTATGTGACATTTATCCTCTTGATGTTTGTGATGTATTATTATGCCAACCATACTTGTGGAAGCAACATGTTGTGTATGAGTCCCAACCTCACGTTTTTATTGTTACTTTGGGCAATAAGTTTTACAGGATACCAGAGGTACCACTGCCTCCAGCTATCTCTTTTGTTACTGCAAAACAATGTAATAAGCTCATTTCCAAAACCGGGAAATTTATTTTCTTGATGATCTGCCCCCAAGGAAAGAAGAATACTATGGCCACAACCTCCAGATAGAGCTCCTCCGCACAACAACAACAAATGGACAAGGTCATGGAGGAGTACGGGGACATCTTGATCCAGATTTATGCAGGAACACAACATAATATAGAAATAACCATAAACATAGAAATATAGTGGAAATAAGGCTTCATTTCATTTATATCAAATCACAAAAATATGCTTACAAACATGATGGAAATTAAATAGCTAGGGTGTTGGTAGTGAATATCTAAGAAGAGATGTGGCAGCTACAAACCTATGAACTATGTTACAATGAGGCTCGAGGGCCTATTTATTATGGAGAAACAATGAAGAACTCTAAACGTCCAAAAACCTAACCCTAGGAGATGAAGCACCAAAACTATGGGCCCCGTTTGGGTAAATTGGTGTTTCAAATTCCCAGAATGTAACTTTGGCATACTATCTCCGTTTGGGGCTTCAAAATGGCTCTAGAATTTTAGGACCCGAAAAATTGCTAAAAATAGTAAGTTGTGAAAAAATTGAAAGAGACAATGGTGGGGCCTCAAGTGGAATAAGCGGGTGGCCACCAATATCCACCTGGATCATTCATCCCCGCTTAGGAAGAAATGGTCCCCATTATGTTGAGTTCCTCCATGAGATGAGGAAACTTCTATTGAACTTGGTCCCTAGTGAACCACTTGCCTTGGTGCAGGAATTGGCCAACTTTGACAACCCGATACAGTTGGATCTTTTGTCGGCAAGTGTTCTTGATTTTCATGTCCATGATACAGTCTGTGGTGGCCTGTTCCATGTAGTCTGGGTTTAACTCTTTTGGTGTGAGTTCTTCTGCAATGTCAGAGGTGTCCAATAGAGGTGGGAAGTAGGGATGAAGGCAGTCTACATTGAATATTCAGTGCGGACCAAGGAATGGTGGAATACTGAGCTTGAAGGCATTTTTCCCTACAGCCTTGGTGATGGTGTACGGCCCATATCGAAGTGGGCGAATCTTGCGGTGGGGTCCAGTGAGGCGCTCCTTCTACAAATGTAGCCACACTTTTTCACCCACCTGGAAGTTGTGTGGCAACCGATGTTGATCATGTCGTTGCTTGTACTTAGCATTGGCTCTGTCCAATATGTCATGAACCTGTTGGCAGAAGTGCTGAATGCACTCGATGAAGTTGTTTTCTTTGTCAGCTTCAAACTTGAAATGAGCCAAATCGGCCTGAGTAGCTGCAAATGGCGTGGCTACGTCAATGGGACATAGTGGTTGGAATCCAAAGCCCACCTGAAAGGGCCTGTGGTCGGTTGAGCTGTGGAGAGTCTGATTATAATTGTGTTGTACATATGGAAGGCTCTCATCCCATGTGCGTGGATGCTTTGAATTGTACATGCGCAGAATGTGTACAATCATCCTGTTGACGACCTCTGTCTGACCATCAGTTTGGGGATGGAAATATGTGGACTTGGTGAGCTTGGTGTCCAACATTGACTAGAGGCTAGACCAAAATGTGTTGAGTAACTTGCTGTCGTGATCTAATATGATAGACTGTGGGATCCCAAAGTGCACCCACACTCATTCAAAGAAGAGTTTAGCAGTGGCTTCTACTGTGATATTCTTCGTGCAGGCCACCATAATGGCCATCTTTGAGAATCTGTCGATGACCACAAAAACACAGTCATTTCCATGCTTAGTAGAAGGAAGGCCTAACATGTAATCCATGGAGATGGATTCCCAAGGTCGACTAGGGGTAGGTAGCAGAGTATAGAGCCCTTGCTTCTTGATGGTCGGTTTGGCAATGGCTCAAGCAGTGCATGATCTGATGTACTTCCCGACATCCTGTCGAAGGTTCAGCCAATGGAAATACTTCTGCAGTACTGCCATTGTTTTCTCGACCCCAAAATTCCTAGTGACTCAACTATAGTGTGCTTCCCATATCATCTTGGCACGCTCGCTTGAAGGAACACAAAGGTGTCCCAGGTGACATAATAGTGCATCTTGGAGGTGAAATTTTGGAGCTTGCATACCCCCCAAGAGTGCCTTGTATGTGTAGATTAATTTTGGATCACTCTTGTAGAGAAGTGGCCAATCAGAAGTCTCATTCCCACAAGAGTTGAGAATGGTGGTTATGGCCATGATTGGTGGTCGGCTAAGGCAATCTGCAACATTATTGGTGCTACCCTTCTTGTACTTGATGTTCAAATGAAATTTTTGCAAATATGTGGACCACTTCTGATGGCGATCGTTCTGCAACTTCCCTTGTGTCTGTATGAACTGCAGGGGTCAGTGGTCTGTGTGGATGATTGTCTCCTTCCCCAAAATTTAATGCTTCCATTGTCGACAAGCTTGCACAATGGAATACATTTCTTTTTCATAAGTGGGATACTTTCGAACTGTGTCAGACAATGTCTCACTATGATATGCCACTCAGTGCCCCTATTGAGTAATAACTGCCCCAATAGCATAGTCAGAGGCATCTGTCTCGATCTCAAATGGTTGTTGCAAGTCTGGTAATGTGAAAACTAGGGTAGAACAGAGGCGATGTTTCAAGTCTACGAATGCCTTTTGTTGAGATTCCGACCAACATAATTTTTCTTTCGCTCCTCCCTTGGTGACTTGAATCAAGGGCCAAGTGATATGAGAGAATCCCAACATGAACCTGCAGTAGAAATTAGCAAGACCCAGAAATCTGCGAAGCTCTATTAGGGTGGTTGGGGCTGGCCAATCCCGAATGACTTGGATCTTGGCTGAATCCACATGCACGCCCCTTTCATCAATAATGTATCCTAGATATTGAACCTGGGTCATGCCAAAAGTGCACTTCTCCAAATTGGGACACAACTTGTGTTATTGCAGTGTTTGGAGGACTTCTCGGATGTGGTGGAGGTGCTCTTCCCAAGTCTAGCTGAAGATCAGATGTCATCCAAGTATACCAATACAAATGAGTTGGTGAATGGACGCAAGATTTCATCCATCAACCTCATGAAGGTTGCGGGAGCATTTTTCAATCTAAAAGGCATGACAAGCCATTTGAAAAGGCCCTCCTTGGCTTTGAAGGCAATCTTCCACACATCAGAGGGTTCGATTGGTACTTAATGATACCCATAATTCAAGTCAATCTTGCTGAAATATTTTTCCCCTTTGAGTTGGTCCAGAAGGTCATCAATTCGTGGGATTGGGTACCTATTACAGAGAGTGATATTTTTCAGCGCTCGATAATCAATACAGAGTCTCCAAGTCCTATCCTTCTTTTGTACCAACAATATCAGGCTCCCATAGGGCAATGAACTTGGCTAGATGTGACCTTTCTGCAGCAACTCCTAAATATGCCTCTTGATTTCATCATTCTCCATAATAGAGGGCCTATAGATCGGTCCATTAGGTAGTGGTGCACCTGGGGTCAGGTCAATGGGGTGCTTAACTTGACAGTGTAGAGGCACCCATGTGGGTGAGGTGAAGAATCAGGATGTCCCCGTACTCCTCCACAACCTTGTCCAGTTGTTGTTGTCGTGAAGAGGAGCCATGTCTGGAGGTTGTCGCCACATTACTCTTCTTTCCCTAGGGGTGGATCATCAGGATAAAAAATTTCCTGGTTTGGGAAATAATCTTACTGCATTTTTTTGCAGTAACCAAAGAGATAGTGGGAGGCGGTGGTACCTCTGGTATCCTGTACAATTTATTTCCCAAAGTAACAATAACAGCGCGAGGTTAGGACTCATAAAGATCATGTAGCTTCCACAAGTATGGTTGGCCTAATAATACATTAGAAACATCAATAGGAGCAATGTCACACAATACCTCATCCGTGAAGGGCTTGATGCTATAGGGAAGGCGGCACTGCTGGCTGACGCTGAGATCTCGTCCTTGGTGAAGCCACCTGATGGTGTATGGTTGTCAGTGCGTTGTGGTCGGCAATCCCAACCGCTTCACGACATTTGTTGAAAGGAGTTTCTTTTGGCTCCCATTGTCTACAATGAACCATAGCAGGGAACCCTTTACCCACATCTAGGAGTGGAAGAGACGCTCTGCCTCCTTTGGATCTTCTGGTTCCTCCTTCTAGATTTTCGTAGTGGCAATAGTGACGTTGGGCTCTGCATCAATAATCTGCTTCCCTTTTTCATTCACCTTGTCAGGTTCTGATTCAGAGTCAGAGCATGCATCTGATTCAGAAGCCCTCATCTTGGCCACCAGCAACTGCTTGGCCCAACACTCACTTGTGTTGTGAGTGGAGCTCTTATGGAACTCACACCACTTTCTCGTGTCCTTCTTTGGATTTGCGGTATTGTTCTTTGCTTGTGTCTTTGGCAGGTTGTCTTGGGCCACCATGCCTTGGCTTTTTCCTTTGTTCTGTGGTTTGGGGGCACCTTTTCCTTGCTTTTGATTCGCAGATCTAAAGTCTCGCTTCTTCTGTTTGAAGTTCTGCTCAATCTTAGCAGCATACTGGTATGTTGTACCAAGCGAGGAGATGTCGAGGAACTACATTTCCTCCTGAATGTATCTGTGTAGACAACCATGATACTTTAGCACCAAATGTTTCTCTAAATCTTTGATACCCAACTTTGTGCGCAGGGTATGGAACAGATTCGTTAGCTCATGCACATCTTGATCCCTTTGTTGCCGCAGCGTGGTCCATTGTATGTACTTGTCCTCATAGCTCCCCATAGGATAGTATTGTTCCTTGATGGCATCTTGGAAAGAATTCCAAGTGGGTACGACTGAGAACAGAGAGGGTTTTGTCTCATCCTTTTTCTCGCAGTAGGTTTCCCACCAGTCCTTGACATGGGGGGTAGCTTTGAGGAGTGAAAAAATAATCTTCTCCCGGTCGAAAAAGTCATGAATCGAGAAATATCCTTCTAATAGATTCAACCATCTATCTATGGCATCTGCATCTATTTTACCCTCAAATATGGGAATGCCAAAGTTTACTTGTACCTTAAAGGGAGTCGCACCTCCAGAGTGGATGTTGAATGCAGATGGACCGTTGATGGGCAGTCGTTGAAGGATATGGGAAAAGTTATCCATCATCGTGTTCCTTTATTTTTCAAGGGCCCCCTCGAGCAATATTTTGATAGGATCTCCTACTCCCTCATCTTTCTTTTCATCCCCCATGGGCATCCGTCGGGGTTTTCGAGGCTGATCTTGCAAATGTTCCACTAGATCGAGCCCTAACGCCTTATACCCCGACCTCATTGGGGACATGAAAATAAGGATCGAGAAAAAGAAAACTGCTTTGATATCAATGATCCAAATTTATGCAGGAATGCAACAGAATACAGAAATAACCATAAAGATAGAAATCAGTGGAAATAAGGCTTCATTTCATTTATATCAAATCACAGAAATATGCTTACAAACATGATGGAAATAAAATAGCTAGGGTGTTGGTAGTGAATCTCTGAGAAGAGATGTGGCGGCTACAGACATCTGAACTATGTTACAATGAGGCTCTAGGGCCTATTTATTATGGAGAAACAATGGAGAACTCTAAACGTCCAAAAACCTAACCCTAGGAGATTAAGCACCAAAACTATGGGCCCCGTTTGGGTAAATTGGTGTTTCAACTTCCCGGGGACGTAACTTCGTCATACTATCTTTGTTTGGGGCTTCAAAACGGCTCCGGAAGTTCAGGACAAAAAAAACTGCTAAAAATAGTAAGTTGTGAAAAAACTGAAAGAGACAATGGTGGGGCCCCAAGTGGAATATGCAGATGGCCACCAATATCCACCTGGATCACATCTTCACCTCACCCACAGGGGTGGCTTTTCACTATCAGGTTAAGCACCCCATGGATCTAGCCTCAGGTGTGTCACTACCCAATGGACCGATCTATCAGCGCTCTATTCTGAAGAACGATGAAATCAAGAGGTAGATTCAGGATCTGTTGTAGAAAATTCACATCTGGCTGAGTTCATCACCCTCTAGGAGCCCGATCATGTTGGTGTAGAAGAAGGATGGGACTAGGAGACTCTATATTGACTACCAGGTGCTGAACAAGATCACTGTCTGAAATAGGTACCTGATCCCATGGATTGATGACTTTCTCGATTAACTAAAAGGGCAGAAATATTTTAGCAATATCGACTTGAATTTTGGGTATCATTAAGTACCAATCGAAGCCTCTGATGCATGGAATATGGCCTTCAAAGCCAAGGAGGGCCTTTTTGAATGGCTGGTCATGCCTTTCATGTTGATGAATACTCCTGCAACCTTCATGAGGTTGATGTACGACATCTTGCAGCCATTCACCAAATCATTTGTAGTATTATACTTGGATGACATCATGATCTTCAGCCAGAATTGGGAAGAGCACCTCCACCACATCTGACAGGTCCTCCAAACACTGCGGCAACACAAGTTGTGTGCCAATTTAGAGAAGTGAACTTTTGCCATGACCCAGGTTTAGTATCTAGGATACATTATTGATGAACGAGGTTCATTGGGATGCAACAAATATCCAAGTAATTATGGATCAATTGACCCCAACCACTCTAACAGAGCTTCGCAGCTTTCTGGGTCTTGCTAATTTCTACCGCAGGTTCATGTTGGGATTCTCTCATATCATTTGGCCCTTGAGTCAAGTCACCAAGGGAGGAGCGAAAGAAAATTTATTTTGGTTGGAATCTCAACAGAATGTGTTCGTAGAACTAAAACATCACCTTTGCTCTGCCCCGGTGCTCACATTACAATACTTGCAACAACCATTTGATTTCGAGATAGATGCCTCTGATTATGCTATTGGGGTATTTCTTACTCAACAGGGGCATCTAGTGGCATATCACAGTGAGACATTATCTGACACAGTCTGCAATTATCCCACTTATGACAAAGAAATGTATAGCATTTTGCACTCTTGCCGCCAATGGACACCAAGCTCACCAAGTCCATAGCTTTCCATCCCCAAACTGATGGCCAAACAGACGTCGTCAACAAGATGATTGTACACATTTTTCGCATGTACAATTCAAATCATCCACACACATCAGATGAGAATCTTCCCTATGTAAAATATAGCTATAACCCGGTTCTCCACATCTCAACTAGCCACAGCCCCTTTCATGTGGGCCTGGGGTTCCAGCCACTATGTCTCATTGACGTAGCCATGCCATTTGTGGCTACTCAGACTGATTCAGCTCATGTCTAGTTTGAATCTGAAAAGTGAACAACTTCATTGAGCACATTCAACACATCCTCCGATAGGTTCATGACATATTGGACAGAGCCAATGTTAAGTACAAGAAATGACATGATCAACATCGGGCGCCACACAACTTCCAGGTGAGTGAAAAAGTGTGGCTACATTTGTAGAAGGAGTGCCTCACTCGACCCCACCGCAAGTTTTTCCTGCTTCGATATGGGTCGTACACCATTACCAAGGTTGTAGGGAACCATGCCCTCGAGCTCAGTATTCCATTGTTTCTTGGTTTGCACCTAGTATTCAATGTGGACTGCCTTAGGCCCTACTTCCCACCTCTACTAAACACCTTTGAAATTACAAAACAACTCACGCAAATAGATTTAAACCCAGGATTCATGGAACAGACCACCACAGATTGTATCCAGGACATGCAAATCAGTAACACTTGCCAGTAGAAGATCCAACTATATCGGGTTGTCAAATCTGGCCAACTCTTGCACCAAGGAAAGTGGTTCATGAGGGACCAAGTTCAGTAGAAGTTTCCTCATCTCATGGAGGAACTCAATGCAATGGGGATCATTTATTCCTAAGGGGGGAGGAATGATCCAGGTCGATATTGGTCGTCACCTGCCTATTTCACTTGAGGCCCCACCATTTTTTCTTTCAATATTTTAATTTCCTTAATTATAGCACAGTTTACTATTTTGAGCAATTTTTCAGGTCTTGAACTTCCTGAACCATTTTGAGGCCCTAAACGACAGTTTTTGGGGAAAATTAGGAGAAACATCAAAGAGAGGCCAATGTTTCTCACTCAAAATTTGTATTCCTTGGATATATATTTCTAACATGGTATTGAGCGTGTCAAACAGAGATTATATGCCAAAATTACATCCCTGGGAAGTTGATGCCAACCAATTTACCCAAACGGGGCCCATTTTTTTGGCGCTTCATCTCCTAGTGTTAGGTTTTTGGATGTTTAGGGTTTTCCATTTTTTCTCAATAATAAATAGGCCCCCAAGCCTCATTGTAACATAGTTCAGATGACTGTAGCCACCACATCTCTTCTCATAGATAAGCTACCAACGCCCTAGCTAGTTTATTTCCATTATGTTTGTAAACAAATTTCAGTTCTTTGATATTAATGAAATGAAGTTATTTCCACTGCATTTTGGTATTTATGGTTATATCTGTATTCATTTGCATTCTTGCATAAATCTGCATTAGTGGTATCAGAGCAGTTTTCTCTTTCTCAATCATTTTTTGCATGTCCCTAATGAGGTCGGGGTATAAGGAGTTAGGGCTCAATCTGGTTGAACATTTGCAAGATCATCATCGCAAACCCCGATGGTTGCCCATGGGGATGAAAATAAAGATGAGGGAGAAGGAGATTCTATCAAAATATTTATCGAGGAGGCCCTCAATAAAGAAATGAACATGATGGTGGATAACTTTGCCTAGATCCTTAAACAATTGCCCACCGGTGACGCATCTACATCCAACTGCCACTCTAGAGATGCAACTCCTTTTAAGGTACAAGTAAACTTTAACATTCCCATATTTGAGGTCCAAATAGATGCAGACTCTGAATCTATTAGAAGGATATTTCTTGGTTCATGACTTTTCCGACCAGGAGAAGATTATTTTTGCACTCCTTAAAGCTACCCCCCATGTCAAGGACTGGCTGGAAACGTACTGTGAGAAAAAGGACGAGGGGGAACCGTCTTTGTTCTCGACCAGACCCACCTGGAATTCTTTCCAAGACGCCGTCAAGAATAATATTATCTTGTGGGGAGCCATGAGGACAAGTACATACAATGGACTACGTTGTGGCAGCAAAGGGATCAAGATGTGCATGAGGTGACGAATCTATTCCATACCCTACGCACAAAGTTGGGTATGAAATATTCGAAGAAACATTTGGTGTTGAGGTACCGTAGTTGTCTACATAGATACATTCAAGAGGAAATGGAGTTCCTTGACATCTCCTCGCTTGGTACATAATACCAGTATGTTGCCAATATTGAGCAGAAATTCAAACAGAAGAAGCAAGATTTTGGATCTGTGAATAAAAATCAAGGGAAAGGTACCCCCAAACTATAGAACAAAGGAAAAATCCAAGGCATGACAACCCAAGATAAACTACCAAGCCACAAGAAAAGAACAACATCGCGAGGTCGAAAAAGGATACGAGAAATTGGTGTGAGTTCCATAAGAGCTCCACTCACAACACAAGTGAGTGTCGGGCTAAGCAGTCACTGGTGGTTGAGATGAGGGCTTCTGAATCAGATGCATGCTCCAACCCTGAATCGGAATCCAATACTGGGAATGAAAAATAGAAATAGATATTGATGTGGAGCCCAACGCCATCGTTTCCACTACAAAGATCCAGAAGGGGGAACCCAAAGATCCATAGCAGGAGGAGTGTCTCTTCCACTTCCATATGTGGGTGAAGTGTTTCCCGCTACAGTTCATTGTCGACAGTGGGAGCCAAAAGAACCTCATTTCCGCAGAGGTCATGAAGCGGTAAGGCTTTTCAACCACAACACACCCACATTCGTACACCATCGGGTGGCTTCACCAAGGACAGGATCTCCACGTCAGCCAACAGTGTCACCTTCCCTACAGCATCAAGCCCTTCATGGATGAGGTATTATGTGACATTTCTCCTCTTGATTTTTGTGACATATTATTAGGCCAACCATACTTATGGAAGCGACATGTTGTGTATGAGTCCCAACCTCGCACTGTTATTGTTACTTTGGGCAATAATTTTTACAGGATACCAGAGGTACCACTGCCTGTGGCAATCTCTTTGGTTACTACAAAACAATGCAGTAAGCTCATTTCCAAAACCAGGAAATTTTTTTCCCTGATGATCCACCCCCAAGAAAGAAGAATAATGTGGCCACGACCTCCAGATAGGGCTCCTTCACACAACAAAAACAAATGGACAAGGTCGTTGAGGAGTATGGGGACATCTTCACCTCACCCACAGTAGTACCTCTGCATTGTCAGGTCAAGCACCCCATTGATCTGACCCTAGGTGCGTCACTGCCCAATGGACCAATCTATCAATGCTCTTTTCTGAAGAATGATGAAATCAAGAGGCAGATTTAGGAGAAGTTACAGAAATGTCACATCCGACCAATTTCATCGCCCTGTGAGAGCCCGATAGTGTTGGTGCAGAAGAAGGATGAAACTTGGAGAATTCGTATTCACTATCAGGTGCTAAACAAGATCATTGTCGGGAATAGATACTTGATCCCATAGATTGATGATATTTTGGATCGAATCAAAGGGGAAAATTATTTTAGCAAGATCGACTTGAAGTCTCGGTATCACCAAGTACCAATCAAACCCTCTGATTTGTGGAAGACTGCCTTCAAAGCCAAGGAGGGCCTTTTCGAATGGTTAGTCATGCCTTTCGAGTTGACGAATACTTCCACAAATTTCATGAGGTTGATGGACGACATCTTGTGGCCATTCACCAACTCATTTTTAGTAGTGTACTTGTATGACATCCTAATCTTCATCAAGACTTGGGAAGAGCACCTCGACCACATCCAAAAATTCCTCCAAACACTACGGCAACACAAGTTGTGTGCCAATTTGGAGAAGTGCACTTTTTGGATGACCCAGGTTCAGTATCTAGGATACATTACTGATGAACAGGGGGTGCATGTGGATCCAACCAAGATCCAAATAATTCAGGATTGGCTGGCCCCAACCACTCTAACAGATTTTTGCATCTTTCTGATTCTTGCTAATTCCTACTGTAGGTTCATGTTTGGATTCTATCATATCACTTGTCCCTTGAGTCAAGTCACCAAGGGAGGAGCGAAAGCAAAATTATTTTGGTCAGAATCTCAACAAAAAGTGTTTGTAGAATTGAAACATCGCCTCTCCTTTGCCCCAGTGCTCACATTACCAGACTTGCAACAACCATTTGAGATCGAGACAAATGCCTCTGACTATGTTATTGGGGCAGTTATTACTCAATAGGGGCATCCAGTGGCATATCACAATGAGACAATGTATGACATAGTCTGCAAGTATCCCTCTTATGAAAAAGAAATCTATTCCATTGTGCAGGCTTACTGCCAATAGAAGCATTAAATTTTTGGGAAGGAAATGGTCATCCACACAAACCACTAACCCCTGCAGTTCTTATAGACACAAGGGAATTTTTAGAGTGATTGCCATCAGAAATGGTCCACATATCTGCAAAAATTTCATTTGAAAATCAAGTATAAGAATGGCTGCACCAACAATGTTGCAGACTACCTCAGCCGACCATCGATCGTAGAGCTAATCACTATTCTCAACTCTTGTGGGCACGATACTTCTAACTGGACGCTTCTCTACAAGAGCAATCCGGAATTCCACCACACATACAAGACACACTTGGAGGGTACGCAAGTTCCAAATTTTCACCTCCAGGATGCACTATTATATCACCTGGGAAACCTCTGTGTTCATTCAAGTGAGTGTGCCAAGATGATTTGGGAAGCACATTAGATTCGATTCGTTGGGCATTTCGGGGTTGAGAAAACAGTGGCAGTACTGCAAAAGTATTTTTATTGGTCGAAACTTCGACAAGATGTTGGGAAGTACACCATATCCTGCACTTCTCAATAGGAGAATTTTGAGGTCTAAAATGGGCCTCCTAAGGAAATTATAAAATAATAGTGGAAATAATAAAATAAGATTTGATTACATCATCAAATTTTAGAGGCAAAAAATAAAAAACTATTTTTTCAAATCGTGTTTTTAACTTATCTCCCAAAGTATTAACTCAAATTTTGAGCGGGAGTACTCGTTGGATGAACAATTTAATTCCTCATCCAAGGAGTACTCATGTTTCATACTTTCGATGGATCCTGCTACACGAAATATGAGAAATACATGAAAAACGTGATTTCAACCATGTTTTTTCATGTATTTCTCATTTTTCGTGTAGTAGGGTCCATCAAAAGTATGCAACATGGGTACTCCTTGGATGAGGAATTAAATTTTTCATCCAATGAGTACTTCTGCTTGAAATTTGAGTAAAAACTTTGGGAGATAAGTTGAAAATACGAGTTGAAAAAGTAGTTTATTATTTTATTATTTTTTAATATTTTTACCCTTTTATTTAAAAAATGGTGAATCATGCCCCATGTTTGACATTATCATATTGAATCCTATTGGTTCTTATAAATTTTATTTTGGTTGTACAATTTTATTAGGAGGCCCATTTTAGACCTCAAAATTCCCCTAATGTGTGCCATTACCAAATCGACCATCAAGAAGCAAGCTCTCTATACTCCACTACCTACCCCTAGTCGACCTTGGGAATCCATATCCATGGATTACATGTTAGGCCTTCCTTCTACTAAGCATGGAAATGACAAATTCTGGAAGATGGCCATCATGTCGGCCTGCAAGAAGAATATCATAGCAGAAGCCACTGCTAAACTATTCTTTAATCAAGTGTCAGTGCACTTTGGGATCCCGCAGTCTATCATCTTAGATTGGGATAGTAGGTTCCTCACCACATTTTGTTTCAGACTCTAGTTAATGCTAGACACGAAGCTCACCAATTCCACATCTTTTCATCCCCAAACTGACGGCCAGACATAGGTCATCAACAGAGTGATTGTACACATTTTTTTCATGTACAATTCAAAGCATCTGCACACATGGGATGAAAGCCTTCCCTATGTATAACACAATTATAACTGGGTTCTCCATAGCTCAACCGGCCACATCCCCTTTCAGGTGGGCCTAGGGTTCCAACCACTATGTCCAATTGACGTAGCCATGCCATTTTTGGCTACTCAGGCCGATTCGGCTCATGTCTATTTTGAAGCTAACAAAGCAAACAAATTCATTGAGCACATCCGCCAACAAGTTCATGACATATTGGACAGAGCCAATGCTAAGTACAAACAACGATATGATCAACATCGTGTGCCACACAACTTCCAGATGGGCGACAAAGTGTGGCTACATTTGCAGAAGGAGCGCCTCACTGGACCCCACCGCAAGCTTTGCCCGCTTCGATATGGGTTGTACACCATCACCAAGGTCGTAGGGAATAATTCCCTCAAGCTCAATATTCCACCGTTCCTTGGTCTGCACCCAGTATTCAATGTGGAATGACTTCGGCCCTACTTTCCACCTTTACTAGACACCTTTGACATTGTAGAACAACTCACACCAACAAAGTTAAACCTAGACTACATGGAACATGCCACCATATATTGTATCATGGACATGCAAATCAAGAACACTTGCCAACAAAATATCCAACTATATTGGGTTGTCAAACTTGGCCAACTCTCGCACCAAGGCAAGTGGTTCACCAAGGACCAAGTTCAGCAAAAGTTTCTTCATCCCATAGAGGAACTCAACACAATGGGGACCATTGCTTCCTAAGGGGGGAGGAGTGATCCAGGTGGATATTAGTGGCCACCCCCCTATTCTACTTGAGGCCCCACCATTATTTCTTTCTATTTTTCAGTTTCGTTAATTATAGCACAATTTACTATTTTTAGCAGTTCTTCGATTCCTGAACTTCCGGAGCCATTTTGAGGCCCTAAACGACATTTTTTGGGAGACCCAGGAGCAACAAGGGGCATAGACCGATCTTTCTCACTCAAAATTTTTAGTCCTTGGATATATATTTCTAACAAGGTATTGAACACATCAAATGGATATCATATGCCAAAGTTATGTCCCCGGGAAGCTGTTGTACCAATTTACCCAAACGGGGCCATAGTGTTGGCGTTCATCTCCTAGGGTTAGGTTTTTGGATGTTTATGGTTTTTCATTGTTTATCAATAATAAATAGGCCCTCGAGCCTCATTGTAACACAATTTAGAGGCATGTAGCCACCACATCTCTTCTCAGAGATAAGCTACCAACGCCCTAGCTAGTTTATTTCCATTTTGTCTCTAGACAAATTTCAGTTATTTGGTATTAATGAAATGGTGTTATTTCCACTGCATTTTTTTATTTATGGTTATATGTGTATTCTGTTGCATTCCTACATAAATCTAGATCATGTTCATCCCACAAATTAGTATGCTTGTTGTGATACCCACAAAGAAGATGTATCACCATTCTATTCACCACCTATATTTGGAAAAAAAAATCAAATGAAATGACGTACTCTTTTTCACTTTTGTGTCCATGAGTCCCCACAACCTTGAACAAAATTTCCCAACAAAGAGAGAATCTCGATCACTAATAATGGATGTGGGAAACCAAAAATGCACCCATACATTCTAAAAGAATAACTGAGCGGTTTTTTCAGCTTTAACTCGCTTTTTAGAAGGCATCAAAATACACATTTTTTTGAACCTATCCATAACTACAAAAAGATAATCATGACCCCTCCTATACATAGGTAGACCTCCTAGAAAATACATAGAAACACTCTCCCATGGACGAGAAGGTACAAGAAGTGGTGTATACAATCCCAACTTTCTATTGTTAGGCTTACTGACAGCACACATAATTAACATCCTCTTACAAATTGTGACACACTTTCAAGCATGCAAGGCCAATAACAATACCTTTCTAATTGTTCCACCGTATTACCTACACCAAAATGACCAGAAGTAAGAGAAGTATGTGCTTCCCTTATGATGTTGACTCCCTCCCCCTGTGGAATACAAAACTTGCCAAAATAGTACAACAATTTATCATGCACATGATAATCCAATTCCTCTACTTGGTTACCTTGATACAAAGTCGCATATACATCTTTTAAATCACTATCTAAAGCATATTTTTCAACATAGATCTCATGCATGAAAAAAATATGCTTAATAATAATATATACACTAACAATTGGTCTAGAAATCATATCAGCAATCTCGTTATAGATACCTTTCATATACCTTATCACCAAGTGGAATTGATGAAGAAATACCATCCATCAAAAATTCCTTGGTTGTTGCAGCTTTTTTTGTGATTGCAAGTATTGCAATGGCTGATGATCTATTTGAATGATTGTTTCCCTACCCATCAAGTAGTGTTTCCACTTTTTCACACTTTGCACCAATGCATACAATTCCTTTTCATATATAGGATAGTTAATCACTGTACCATTAAAATTTTCTGAATGAAAACATATGGGTGTACCATGTTGCATTAGGATTGTGCCCATATCATAGCCGCTTGCATCAGTTTGTATCTCAAATTGTTGTCTCAAGTTAGGAAGCACAAGTACAGGAGTTGAACTGATATTTTTATTTAATGCATCAAATTATTTTTTATGTTTACCTCCCCACTGAAAAACCACTTCATGCTTGTCAATGCATGCAATGAAGCTATGATAGAAGAAATGTTAGCAATAAACTTCGTCCAATATAGGGATGCTCCCAAAAATATTCTAACCTCTGTCATTATTGCGGGCCTTGGAAAATTCAAAATGACATCGACCTTGGAGGGCTCTATTTTCAACTCTCCTCCTCCAACAATATTAACCCAAGTAGACTAAATATTTTTTTTCCAAATTCAAATTTCAAAATATTTAAAAACAATTGTTCTTTCTTCAAGACATCTAATACTTTCCTGACATGCATGACATGTCCTTCATGGGACTTGCTGAAAATTAATATGTCATCTAAATATACTATCAAAAATTCATCTATAAAATGCCTCAATACATCACTCATCACATGAATGAAAGTAGCAGGATCATTACAAATCCCAAAGAGCATAACCAACCATTCAAACAAACATTTCTTTGTTTTGAATGTTGTCTTCCATATGTCTCCTTCGATGATTCTGATTTGATGATAACCACTTCACAGTCTGAATTAGTTCACTTCTGAATAAGTTCACCTTTTGCATTGATGGTTTTCCATCATCTTTCATCATATTTCATTATCTTTTAGGATTTTTTGCGATCTTTCATGGTATTTCATGATCCTTCATGAAATTTCATCATTTTCCAAGATCTTTCATCATTGTTTAGGATGTTTTTCAATCTTTTATGATTTTTCACGATCTTTTGTGGTCTTTCATGATCTTTCATGATTTTTCATCATTTTCACTATATTTCGTCATCTTTCAATATCTTTCATCATATTTTAGGATGTTTCACTGACTTTCTTGATGTTTCATCATATTTTTCAATCTTTCGTCGTCTTTCATCATTTTTTACGATATTTCTTGATATTTCATGATATTTTGTGATGTTTCGTCATATTCCATGATATTTCGGATGTTTTACAATCTTTTGTTATATTTATCGGTCTTGTAATATTTTAGGATGTTTTGCATTTTTTTATTGTTTCACCATCTTTCATGATATTACATGATCTTTCACAATTTTTTGTGATATTTCTTCATCATTGATGTTTTTTTTGCAGTCCTTTATGATTTTTCATTTACTTTCACGATTTTCCATCATCTTTCGTCATATTTCATCATCTTTCAATTGATCAAGTAAATAATCAATTCTAGGAAGTGGGTAACGATTCTTTATCATAATCGTGTTTAATGCTCGGAAGTTCACACACATGCGCCATGTTCCATATTGTTTTGGCACCAAAACAATAAGTGAATTGCATGGAGAATTAATTGGTTGGATGATCCCCTTGTCAAGCAAGTATTGGATTTATTTGTTTATGTTTTATTTTTTATTTTTCATCATCTTTCGTCATATTTCATCATTGTTTAGGATGTTTTGCGATCTTTCATGATATTTCGTGGTATTTTGTGATCCTTCGTGATTTTTCATTATCTTTCGTGACATTTCATCATTTTTCAGTATCTTTCATCATATTTTAGGATTTTTTGTGATCTTTCGTGTTTTTTTTCGATCTTTCATGGTATTTCATGATCTTTCATGATTTTTCATCATTTTCACAATATTTCATCATCTTTCAAGATCTTTCGTCATCTTTTAGGATGTTTTGCTGACTTTCTTGATGTTTCATCATCTTTTGCAATCTTTCATCGTCTTTCATCATTTTTTACGATCTTTGTTCATCTGTCATGATATTTGTGATGTTTTGTCATCTTTCGTGATATTTTAGGATGTTTTGCAGTTGTTTGTTATATTTTGTGGTCTTCTATTATGTTTTAGGATTTTTTGTAGTTTTTTTATTGTTTCGTCATCTTTCATGATATTTCGTTATCTATTTTTTGTAATATTTCTTCATCTTTGATGATTTTTTGCAGTCTTTTATGATTTTTCATTTTATTTCATGATTTTCCATCATCTTTCGTCATATTTCACCATATTTCAATTGATCAAGTAAATAATCAATTCTAGGAAGTGGGTAATGATTTTTTACTATTATATTGTTCAATGCACGAAAGTCCACACACATGCACCTTGTTCCATCTTTCTTTGGCACCAAAACAATAAGTGAATTTCATGGTGAATTACTTGGTCGGATGATCCCCTTGTCAAGCAAGTCTTGGATTTATTTTTTGATTTCTTCATTTTTCATCACTAACATCCTATACATGCCAATTTTAGGCAAAGGAAAATCTTATTGCAATTGGATTTCATGTTGGATTCCTCTTTTGGGAGGAAATCCCTTAGGGTCCTGAAACATCTCATCATACTTGTTAACAACCTCAACCAAATTATATTTCAAATTTGAATCACAACCTTGAAAAAATTCATTATCAACATCAACCTTGGGTTTAATCATTAGAAGCACAAAATTATTGCTAAAGTGAACAAGTCTCTTCATTTTTCTAATATTCACAAGTGAAAGGTTTAGCTTCTTGCGATGTGCTCTAAAAATGTACTTGATACCATCTTTGAACATGTGATATTTGTTTTCATGGCGATAAAATATAGCTTTCATGTCATAAATTTATGGGTTTCCCAAAACAATACCACATATGTCTAACGGCACTACATAAATTTCTACCTCATTAATGAAGTTTTTAGTAATGGTGAATTTTAGTTTTCATTTTCTAGTTACTTGCAACTTTGCAATGTCACACACCCAACCTAAAGGATATGGTTTATGATGTGGAATGGATTCCAAATTCAACTTTTTCACAATGTTTTAAGAAATGAGATTTTCTTATGAGCCATTATCAAATAGAGTGTCAATCTTATTATGTTTTGAGATGACTCCAATATGGAAAAGTTCTATCCTATCCTAAATCATGTTGTGTAGTTACAGCTACAATTTTCTTCCCTTTATAGTTAAAATTTTTGGGTCTCGTCTTAGGATGAAGTTTCCAACAATGTTCTTCACCATGACCACCCTTTGAACAATCCTTGCATGTTATTTTTTCTCCCTCTTTCTTGATGGAAGCATTATTCTTCCCTTGTCCTTTGAACTTACCCTTTCCTTTGTCTCCGCCTTTAATTTGATTTTTATTTCCCTCTTGTGGAAAAAAAATTCTCGTTGCTTCTAAATGTGTTGCTTATACACAAACCTCATCTAAACTATTAGGCTTAAATATGGGAATGGCATGTCTCAAATAGCTATTCAAAAATCCATTGTATTTCAACAAATTATCTTGAGATGACAAATATACACCCAATATTAGTGCACTTATTCTAAAATCTTGAGTATAGCTTTGCACACTTTGACCCTGTTGACCATGTCAGCCCCCTTTAACAGTTTGGCCATTAACCCGCTTAAACCTTTCAAATTTCCTACCATGGCCTAAGAAATCCTTTTTCTGCTTACCGTTGCCTTCCTCCGCCTCCAAATTTCATAGTAGAAGGCCGAAAGACTCACTTTTGAAATATTTAAATCATATCCCCTTCGGCCCCAGCACCCCTTGTCTTTTTCTTCATATAGCCCAAGCGCTTAACCAAGAGCTACTCTGAGGGGGCCTTATCCAATATACATATTTGGCACATTTTAGACCATAGATTTACACAGATCTAACGGCCTCTACGGCTCCACCACGCACGCGGTCCCCACTCCACTTACCCGCTCTAAAAATCTGCCCGCTGTCCGATTAAATCTCAAATCAACGGTGCGTGGCACGCCCACCCTGGTGGTCCCTATGCCCGAAAGTACCGTGCAAAAACCAGCCTATTTTCTTCGCACCACTTATCCAGGGCGGGTGGTATTCTTCCAATCGCAGCGATTCCATTCAGCGTTAGCCACGCATCCCTAAGTACGGTCTCAATACCACCGTTCATCGCGCATTAACTTTTGGCCAAAGTTGCGCAGCGATATCCATCATGACCGTCCAATCCTGAGCACTCCATCCAACGGCTACCACTCTCCCGAGTTGCGCGAATTTTAGCCCCAATGCATAGTACCCCGGGCCCGCAGTCCATCGCCCTCCGGTGAAGTCTCAACCGTCGATCCCATTGGTAAATCGTATGGCCCAGAATCGTTTACACACAGCTGACCAAGTCTTCCCTCCACGTCACACTGCCACGCGCTTCCATCGTACATCCCTCAGCTTCCCATATATCTTTTTATTAAAAGGTCGAAGGTCCACTATCCACGTTAAATTTTACGTATCCCTTCAATACTTCTCCGCTATCCTTCTGTGTTTTCCATCACCCCACATTGTTTCACCATTTCGATGAGTCTGCACCACCATGCCCCTGGATCCCGCCACCCCACCATCTCTATGTCCGGTTTTCTTAACTTGTTTGTGGGTTTTGTAGGTTTCTGGCGATGGAGAGCTATCATAATTCACAGCCTCCATTACAGAAGCTGAGGCTGCTTCGAAGGACAATTTTTCAGAAGCCAATTTATGAAGAAAAGCTTGGGAGTCTGTTCCAAAATAACTGATATTTAATAAGCAGGGGTCGAGATCTATCAAACCCTCCAGAGCCGTTCAAAACACAGATCGAGCAGATGGAGAAATTAATGGAGCAGCGAAGAAATATCAATGAAAAATCAGGAATGCAGTGTCCGGCATTGAAGAATTTTAAATTCCAATTCAAATTTGGAAGACAGAGAGTACAAAGCACAAAAATAAATGCTTTCAAGGTTTTATTTCAGCCGGATTTTCTTCAGGAAAGGACAGAATGTTCAGGTGGATGTATCTCTATATTGGGTTCTTGAAGAGATTTTCTACTTAGTGCATTTATTTCTGCAAGCGGATTGTCAAGTACATTCAACATTTCATAGCCATCAAATAGTATGGACACGAATGTTTTCACCATTTTGTTTTAATGAAACAATTAAATGTTTTTACCTACTTATTTTATGATTTTTTCTTCTCCTTCTTCTATAAAAACCGAGAAGAAAGACATTGTAAGGGTTCCATAATTTTATCAGAAAATTGCGCAGTGAAAGGCTTATTGTAATACATTTTGTAGAGCTCTTGTATGAAGGCTCAGAGCCCGTAGGGTCTCAGTGAGGAGGAGTTCTATCTGTCTTAGAGGATTCTGGTCTTCGGTATCCCACAGTATGTAACTTTCTCTGATGTGTTTAATATAATATTTCATTTCATCCATCTTCTTGTATCATGTACTGGAATGCGAGTGGCTCACTGATTTTAGGTAAGGATTTATTCTAGTTGATACCCTTACTTGGGTCAGTAAAGCGCTTTAAATATGGCTCAGGCATGATATACTGTTTCATATGCATTTCATCCATATTTCTTCTATATTAGTTACTTTGGGAGGGTGCTTTTAAAACGCCATTGTCATGTATGGATTCTTAGATTGATAAGCCCATATGTGGTTCTGTTGTGTATCTGGGTACCAGCTCAAGGTTAACTGATATCTTCTTAATATTTCTTTCACCACACACACCTTCGGATATTTTATTTATGTGGCATATTACTTGAATCGGCCCTCTTTACAGTAAATTGTCTCTTAACTGTCTGACGCTTTTGTATTGGAACTTTGCATCTTGTCTCTGCAACAATACTTTCTCTGTGAGATTTTTTGTAGATTCTGGTCCCATTTAAATCAATTTCCTTGTATTACAAGAGATAGTAGGAGAGCTTTTGGATTGACACCCAAGTTATATTACATGCTCCTTGCTATGATAAGATGTCCTAGGCACTGGTCTATGGCAACTCTAGGCTGTCTCTGGGAGCGACAACAGACCCTTTAATTCCCTAAAATTTTTCCAATCCATGATAGTTTTTTGCATGTATACTAATGGATAGAATTTTCTTCTTAGTGTAGCAACAAAATAATTCCAAGAGGTTAAGACCTTACCATGTTTCTTCATGTGCTCTTAAGTTTTGGCTTCCTACCAAATAAGTGTTGCACCTTCCAACCTTAATGAAGAAATTTGAATCTTGGTGTCATCATTTGTGATCCTTTGTATCATGCAATACACTTCGAGTTTACGAACCCAATTATCTAATCTCTTATAATTTACCTCTCCATTATACATAGGAAAATCAAATTTTATGTCAAGTTTCAATAGTGGATTTTTACCATGTTTCTAATAGTGTGGAGGTGTTTGTGAAGCGCTTGTTGTGGAATATGATGATGGTGAAGATGGTGGTGAAGATGGAGGTGAAGATAATGGCGGTGTCAAAGGTGGTTTGTCACCATTCCTTCCATTTCCTTTTGGAGTCTTGTCTCCATCTCCTCCATCTCATTTTGAAGACTTATCTCCCTTTGGAGGATTGGAGCTCTCAACTTGTGACCTTGTGTTTCTCTCTTCATAGATAACTTTCACCATTTGTGTCATATCAAAGAATGATTTTTTGAAATCATTTCAATCCTCTGACATATTTTCAGAATCTCCCTCATGTGACATGATTTCTGAAGCTTCAGGTACAATCTGAGGTGAAATTTGTGGTGGAGATTGTGGCAAATTTTATCTCCTTGTCCTTGACCTAACTTTATGACTTGCAAACACAATATTTCCTTCTCTCATGAGCTTCAACCTTGTAATCATCAGAAAAAATTACAAAAAAAATAAACCCTCACAACAACAAAGAACTGTAACTCTGATACCAAACTTATCTTTATATGAAATCTTGAGGATTATGTCATATTTTGCAAGTGCATAAATTAGCGTTTTTTAGCCTCTTATGTCAAATTCATAAACACATAAACATGCATTAAAAGTTAAGTTTTTGCAGAAAATATAAGACAACATCAGCATAATAGTAAACATATATAAAAAAACAAGTGATGAAGGAGTGCACCCCTTCTAGGCTACATCTCCTGGTCCAACTTCCAATGGTTGGACCTCTTTCGTTATGCTCTTAAAATGGTGTTTACATCCAGTTACAGTTCTCAAATGGATTCAACAATGGCTCCAATGGATTCAGAATAGTAAAAATCTCATGTCTAGCCTCTTTATGCTCCCAAAAAGGATAAAAACTGAATCGGATAGGGTTTCCCCAATTATTCCTGGTATTCGTTTTCCAATTTTCCCTTTTCCCAACACCTAGGCAACAAAATGCGCCTTTCTCGGCCATGTGGGGAGAAATCTTGGCCCCACACTGGCAGGATTCCCACTGGAAAGGAGGAAAAATGTCGCCTCCCTAATCTTGTTGATTATCCCAAGAATATGGCTGAAAATGCACCACTTATTGGTTCTATTCTTAGTTTGTGCCAAGGTTCTGGTTCTCTTTTTTCTCTTTGTCATGGCTTTGGAATTTATCTCAATCGGTGTTAAGATTTTGATTCACGTTTGGTTTTTAACCAAGGTTCCCTCAGTAGACACAAGGGTAGGATTCATTTATTATCACTTTTTTTATTTCAATGGTAAACTATCTCTAGTCAATACTCTATCCCCCCTACCCCTTCTGCTAGATTTTCCTCACTCCACCCTATGAGTTTTTCCTGTTATCAAAAAATACCCTTGCTTAGAAATTTATGCCCCTATTCTAGGATGTTTTCATTCAAGTATCTAATTTTCAATACCTCTTCCCCTAGTTAATTATATCAGGATTCAACATTCCCTCAAGTCATAGAGGCTAACATGTCAATAGGTATCTTCCTCATTCATGAGCCTGATCATAATGCATAATGGTCCACTATATTACCCTTATTGTAGCAGTTTTGCTCCATAACTTTTTGGCCATTCCATGAGGGATAAAATATGACCTTAAAAATATTTTATTTATAAATTTACAATATTATTAATTGTACTTTTATTTATATTTTTTTTGTTGAATTCAACATAGTTGTGCCTCATGTAAGACAATACTAGGTATTTTCCATCTCTAAGTGTGATTTTGTTCAATAATTTGATGTTTCCTCCCACAATGCATGATAATTTCACCTGGATATTTTTGGGTGGCTCTTCTGTCATGGAAGTGGCTATGAACATCATTTCAAAAGGTTTAATTATGGTGAATTTCCAATAAGGACACTTATTTTTACTTGGAAATTTATCTCCTTGCTCATTTGGTTTTCATTGTTTTTCTTGGCTCTAGTATTACTATGTGCCAAGGTTGAGGCTCTCTTTTTTCTCTGCATCAGGTCTCTATAATATATTCCATTCAATGTTAATACATTCATTCACATTTTTTTTAGCCAAGGCTCCCTCAACAAACACAAGGGAAAGATTTATTTCTTGTCACCTCCTTTCTTTTGGTGGTAAACTATCTATAGTCAATACGCTATCTCCCATCCCCCTTCTCCTAGATTTTCTTAACTCCAACCTCTAATTTGCTCCCACTATCAAAGATTACCTTGCTCAGACACCTATGCCCCCACCCTGACATGTTTTCATTCAAGTCTCTAATTTTTAGGATCTCTTCCCTTGGTTAATTATGTCAAGAGAAAACATTCCCTTAAATTACAAAGTCTAACATGTCAACAAGTATCCTCCTCATTCATGAGCCCATCATAATGAATAATGGTCCACTGCATTGCCCTCTTTCATCAAGGTTACTCCAAAACATTTTGGCCATGCCATATAAGCCCAAAGGATGTGCCTTATAGCCTTGTAAATCTATGTGGGAGTGTGTTCTTTTGTGAAAGTGACTCTTAGATCCTTGTTGGTGTGGACGATTATGGTTATTACTAGTATCGCTTTTTTCATGATATTTTTTCCTCAGTGGAATTGTTGTATTCGCCCTGGTGGGCAGTAACTCCCTACTTTGATAGGTATTCTTATACCCTGTGATGGTGTGCGAGTATCATGGAATAGGCATTGCTAGGAATCATGGTTTAATGGAGAATTTGTGTCAATACTGCCTTGTAAGGGTGATCACCATATGTCCTTTCCCTTGACATTATTCCTTTCTAATACTATTTCACCCCCTACCCCACATATGTCATATGTCTTATATATTATGAACTACACTTTGGCCTTGGAAATTCATCTTTATAGTCTCACAGCTCCCAGTGCATTTGTGTCTCTCGAGACATCACGTTACAAGTTTTGAGGAAAATAATTTTTCCATTTTATTCTTTGTGTCTAGATGAACCACTTGTCTTTAGAATCAATTAGAACACCCTCTTAGAACTCTAGTTACAATAGTGACCTAGTTTTGGGATAAAATGGTTTTTTATGTGGCATTGCAATCATCAGGATTTGAATCCAAGTGATGAAGTGGACAAGGAATATATGGAAAGTAGGTGTCTTGTACAGTCTAAATCAACACAATGCTTTAACCAAGGTTGCATCTCCAATAATTTGTACCATACATGTAGCATGATGTCCTTCTCTTTTGGGCTATTTGATGGAGTAAAGGAGCATGAGGTACATAATGCAACATTGGACTTGAATGTCCAAATTGGAGGCCCCCAAGGGAAAATTACCAAGAATCAAGTCTAAATTTCTCCAAGAAAAGGTGATGTTCCTAATAAATCTATTTGGTATCATTCTAAGCAAGGTAAGCAAGTCAAATTCTTCAAATAAGGCAATAAAGGTCCCTCTAAGCTAGACATTGAGGAAATAAGTGACCAAATTAGCCTTAAATCGCTAAAGCAAGTAAAGTAATGTAGATTCAAGATAAAATAACAAGCAATATCAAGCACTTAAGGCATTCGTTGGATGAATTGAAGGCAAATTAAGGAGGTTGAGTCCTCTTGGGGCAAGGAGAATCCCATTTCAAGCAAAAATAAGAAATCATGTTGGTGAAGGAAATCCCACAAGGGAATTTCAATCATCTTAAAGTCAATTTCAAGCCTATCTTCAAGCAAATTTGACCCTATTACAGATAGTTGTTTACAATTAAGGAGGTTGCGTCCTCGATTTTAATGCCAAAGGGTCAAGCAAACTAGATGTTGCAAGGAGAAGTCTTCCTCGGGTAGATTTTAAAGGTTCTAAGTAAGGAAAGGTGGAATTTCAAGCA
The DNA here is from genome assembly GCA_034641835.2 of Pinus albicaulis. Classification (NCBI taxonomy): domain Eukaryota; kingdom Viridiplantae; phylum Streptophyta; class Pinopsida; order Pinales; family Pinaceae; genus Pinus; species Pinus albicaulis. The sequence goes on along the minus strand of CM076584.1, from coordinate 757,328,032 downwards.
ATATTAATCCAATTTCAAGTAAAATAATTCAACCCAAGGAATTCATCGTCTCAACCCTAGCGACCATCCCTACCCCCATTTATTTGAATGTTAAGAATGGGTCAAATGAAAGGATTTCTCCACCAAGGGAGAGAAAATTTTTCAAACAATCCAACCATGAAGACACAAGATGGAAAAATTGGTCAATAGAGATCAAAACGAACCTTTTGTACCTTTTTGTTGTAGCATGGTTTCCTCTTTCGAGGTTTATCCAACGTAAAATTTAAAAAAATAATTCTCTTAACTTAGCCTCCAATTATCTTGTGGATGGAAAGTTACCTATTTTATGGTAGACCAAGGCGGATATTTTGAAAAGCCTCATCTATAAATATAGGCCTTCTCCTCTTTGGGAATTCATTGTGAATTTATTGAGCTACCTAATGAAACGTGAATTTTTTCATGAGACAAAAGAGCTTACATGTGAATTCTCTTTTTTTAATTTTGTTGATCAAATACTTTGCAAAGGAAATTTTTGGAGCAGAAGAAAGTTCTACAAGGCTAATTTACTCGTTCTAAGTAGTATTAGAAGAGGAGGTATAGGGTTCATCTCAAACTTTCTCTTAATTCATACAAATTATTGTTGTTCTCTTTTGGGAAATTATTATCTCTCCCCACTAGAGGTGAATAACCTTATCTTCTATAATTGTTGGTTTCTTGGTCAGAGGTTTCTCTTCTTGCAAGGCCCTCCTAGTAGAATTTTTGTTCTATTATTGTCTTTTTTTTATGCCAGGGTTGTATCCTTAGTGTTCTTCCTAGCATTCAAAATCCTTAAACATGAAGATATAAAATCAAGAGAGCACATAATTCCCTGTACTTAACTCTTGTGGAAGAAGGATCATATCCTTATTCCAACAATTTGCAATCATTTTCTTACAAAAATTATTCTCAATATTCTTTGTACTTTTTTATGAATTTATAGTTAGTCTTAAATATATAAAAAACATAAAATTATATCTTTCAAAAAATCCAATAATTTCTTAAAAAATTACAAAAAAAATATCAATAGTGAATACATTCACTCATGTGTGGTTTATATTACATATATTGATCATTTAATTGAAAAATTAACACAAAAATCTTTTATTTGGGGAAGCCCTAGGCCCTAACGTTGTAAGACCCCCTTTAATTTTCTCTAAATTGTTATAGTAATCATATTTCCAAGTGTTTTAAAGTTAATTATAGGTCCTCGAAAGGTATTTTATCAATTGAAGTGATTGGAGGCAAACCCTTGCCTTGGGATACATGAAATTCAAGATAAAATCTCATGTATCCATAATAATTGATCTAAAGAGAATTTTCATTAATTAATTATTACTTTTAGATCATATGTTGGCTTCACAATTTTATTTACACGTCTAATCATCATTTTTGGTCAAGCTAATTTTTAGCCCTCACAATTGTGGGCCCTTTTTCTGGGTAGTTGCAATGTAGATTGAATAGACCACAAAATACTTACCCAAATTTAATGTTCTTGTGCTCATTGAAAATTTATTTGATAGCAATAGCATCTTCAATGGATCCCTTTAAGTTTCAGGTCCACTAAAATTTATTTTTAGGCCCTTGAAGTGGTCGTCTACTTGTTGGCTTGTTGCACTCTTCATATATATAAAAGTTACAGGTCTGAAAAACAAGGATTTTTTCTTCTTAAAACCATATAGAATAGATGTAACAATTTTATTTTTTCTTCTATTGTGGTATTTTAAGGTCATTTTCTTAACATTTTGAGTACCTTTCCATCAGTGGTTTGCAATATTAATTTTTTGTTACATAATAAATCATATCAAAAAAAAAAATTTTAACTAACTTCTACCTCTTCCATATACCTCATCTAGGCATTGATCTATCATTCCTTTGGTTAATTTTTTGTGTGTAGGGATACTACCCGTGCCATTTAGCAGGAGATGGCCTAAAGCAAGAGGAATACTTTGAGGTGACATTGGGCATACTCTGAATAATTCTTACCATGTAGCAGTGTTAGTTTAACCTTGTCAACATTTCTTGTTTGAGTTGTAACACACTCACAGTGGCTTTACTGGGGGAGAAATACCATGCCATGTCCATTCATATTGGGGATATAAATTGAGGAAAAAATGACATAATATATTGAGCATATAATAGGGGTAAGTGCTTTATATTGGCACTATAAAAAAATGTATTTTCATTTAAAAAGTTAATGAAAAAATATGAAAGGGTATAAAGACTTTTAATGAAAAAATGGATACCTACAATATGTGAAAGTAGGGGTTTTTTAATTGTGAAGATGTATTGGGTTCATATAGTAGAGGGTTAAATAATGTGATTTTTAGAGGTATTTTCCAATACGTAGTCAAAATAAGGGTATTTTTTAGTATGCAACGAACGCACTGTCATAGGTTCATTGAGTGAAGCCCCGTGAACACACTACTACCTTATGGAGATTCACGGGAAATAAGCAAGTGAAAAGAATATGTCTTCTCCCTTATACCAAGGTTGAGGAAAATGTGGTTCATTGGATCCTTGATACATGGAACACTTGCACAAAGCGTACTAAATACATCCAAACTATGGACGTGTACTAGAATATTAAAACAATCATGGGAAAAGTGCTCATGAAATTATCAGAAGTATAACAAGAGATCTTGCTTAGCATCGACAATGTGTAAATCAATTAAAGAAAAGCAAAGTCTCCATACTAGCAAAGAATATCATTGACTTGGAATTATTCAGCTATGAGGATAATACATAGGCTCCTCACACCATTAAGGTGGATTATATCACTGGTTAAATGTTTTACTCTTAAATTTGGCTTAATTTTCTATGAGCTAAAAAACAATGTATTATGATATGACTTTATAATGTATTATGATACGATTTTTTTGTCAAATAAGACATTCATGTGCCATTGATTTTATTTTCTAATAACAAACCAATAGCTATAAAATAAACATTTTATATTTTTGTTGTTAAAAAATGCCAATTTTTAATTAGTATTTTTCAATTCATTTTTTTTATATTAATATAGAGTTATATAATGTAATGTTTTATATATTTTAAAAGTAAAATTTAGATACAAATAAGGTTGTATAGCTAGATTCTTCTATTGCTTAGTTTAATTATTGATCTTTGAAAGTATGAATTAATTGCAACATTTAAACAAAAGTTATAGTGTAGATATTGTAGCTTAGTTTAAATATAGTCGAATTAGAAACAAAAACAATAAAAACATACATATAAGTAAAGTTTAGTAATGTAAAGAAAAATTTAACTCTAAGGAAATTAATATTAAAGACAACATCTTTTTTTCCAGCAATTCAAATATGAGATAAAGCTACAAGCCAAACCATGTTAAACCATTCATAAATGCATGATTTCTTTTTCTAAATTTACAAATTATAATAGAAATTTGCATTTGCATTTCAGGTGCTTCAAAGAAAACATGATAACACTACAAGGAAAAGACCCTCTAGCGGAGGTTATAAAGGATGTTTTTAGTGTTATAAAATTGGCCAAAATTGTCAAAAAAACATATGCTACCACATATATTTTTGGTAACGGAGGTTTTGGCGGAGCTTTTAACGGAAATTCAACACAACTAAAAAAAAATGGCCGGCCGGAGGTTATTACGGATGTTTTTCCATCGGTTCTCTTATCAGTTTTTAACGCACTAGTGCATATCGGTAGACAGTGCACCGAGTGGTCTAAGGAGAATGCACCGAGCCGTTAAGGAAAACAACAACACCGGGCCTGGTGTTGGTGATACAATGCACGGGGCCGTTCTAATTGGTCTTGGTATTTGAGCGGTGCCTATAGGTCGTATAAGCGCACCGGTGCGTGTATCTTTATAAGGCACCAGTGCTCCGTATCACAGAAAGGAACTAAGATTTATAATTGGTATCGGTATTCGTGCGGTGCACATGGAATCTACAAATGCACCGGTGCTTATAGATACATAAACGCCTTGGTGCACAGTATCACACAAATGCACTGATATTTATAACTTGAATCGGTATTAGTGCGGTGCCCATAGAATTATAAACGCATCAGTGCGTATAGACATATAAACGCACTGGTGTGTATAGACACATAAACGCATCGGTTTTGATTTTTTTGTTGTTAGAAACATCCACCTCTGATAGTCCAATTATTGTGATTGTTTTAAATTCATTATTCATCCAAAGTTGACACGTCTTATAACAATATTCATATTAATTACATTTTTATTAATGCATTTGAATGTGTTGTTTGGATTAATTTGTTATATCATATCATAATTATTGTGGTTTTTTAAAATTCATTATTCATCAAAAGTCAACACATATATATAATATTAAAACAATATTCATATGAATTAAATTTTTATTAGTGCATTTGAGAACGACAATGGAGAACGCAATAGAATAAATTAAAACAAATATTATGATTATATATATATATAGTATTTATCATACAAAATGGGACAATTATTTGTATCCCTTTGTCTTTCAATTGGGACACTATGTCCATTACATTAAACAAAATGTCTAATTTCACAGACATATTTCAAAAAATAAAATGCCTTGCTTTGATATCCAAATTACATAGTGATCATCATTCTTCGCTTCAACTGTTGTCACTGCCAAAGCTACTTCCATGACTTGGGTTATTTTCAAGAATGTTGTGTTCATGGCGTTGATTGTTTTCTTCTTCTTCACTTTCCATCTATAAACATAAAAATAAACTGAAATGAGTGTATATACATTGGTGAGAATAATGAAAATTCCAATATTAAATAATATACATCAATGTAAATCGAAAAGAAAAATGACGTACCATAGCAACAATTGACTCATAAACTATACACATTCTTTCAAAACCATGTACCATGCCATCTTTCAAAATTTCATCTATTGGCGCAGTTCCATACTTTGTTTCCTGCAGGTTTTATACCCCATAACAAATCATATATTTAATATAAAAGATGTTTTTGTTCTATTAATTATAGACGGAGCTAATTAAAACAAGATCGATAGATGCTTACAAATTCCACAATTAAATTCTGATATGCCAATATATACTCACAACCCATATTTAACCCAATTTCAATCAATTTGTCTAATGATTCTTCTTTATATGTTAGCACCTGTTTGAAGACATTCAATGATGATTTTTGTAAAACAACTTAAAAAATACAAAAATGAAATCTAGATAAGTTGTTATAAGGAAGTAAAAATTACTCACAAACTTAGAGATCAACCATTTTCTTCCTTTTCGTCTTGTTTTATGTGCTGAATGAGTTCCATTTTCTTTTATTTTCTGTAAGAAAATTCTTGAAAATTAATATTTAATGCTAAATTGTTTATTTATTGTAATATTCCTTTTTGGGGAATTTATACTATGTGGTCCTCAAGGACGATGTATAAGGAAGTTGATGCAAAAATAAGCAAGAAGGGAGCTTGGATCCCCTTTTCAACTCATTAAACACTTCTCTTCCAGAAGTTAAGCCCAAAGAAATATCTCTAGATAGGTTATTCAAATCTCCCCAGACTAGATCCCGTAAAGAATGCTCAGAGAGTAAGCTACAACAACATATGAGCATAATCATGAAACTCAACAAATCTGTACATAACAATAAATGGAATATAACACATCCATCATGTCTATTAATATATCAGCTACAATATACCGAAATATCTTGAGGGGCAAGCCACTCAAGCTACCGGAATCAATCTCCAATGATCAAACTATGAAATACATGAGTTGCTGCAACTGCACAAAATGTTGGAGGGTAGTGACAGTGCTACCTATATTAGAGTAGATGCTGCTATAGATGCATAAACATGAAATATGACTGAACTATACAAGAAATTCCAAATAATAGAAGAATGGGCTCCAATACAATATTTCTAGCCAATCTAGAAGAGATTTCTAGAAATGTCGAAGAACATACAATGTGAAAATTTGACTTGTCACTGCAACTGAATCAAAAATATAAAATGAGGCTGTAGTAGATCAGAAATAGTGATGCCCTCCTCTGATAGTGTATCTAAGCAAAAGGCCGATCCCTTTACTTAGAAACAACTCCTCCTGATGAACTTAAATGACCCTCCCAGCAACTGCTAGACAAAATAACGCAGATCAAGCTGAAAATTGTGTTGTGAAGGAAGTTGATTGCTTGGCATAATGCCAGTGAAATGAAAATAATCCTGGGAGTCCTCCTCACTGATCCTCCAATGAATAGCTGAGCCCTCCTGTTACACATTAATTTGTCACCATCCCTGCAATCCCCATCTCACCCATTGGGGGGTTGTTTCTGTGACCAATAAGCAGTGTCATGCCTTGCAAATACCATCATTACATCCCTTGCCATGAGGACAACATTCCTTCTGTTGATCATTTCCTGAGCAGACCCCTAAAAGCACATGTTTTTTCCTTGGCGCTGGTATCCCGTTATGTCCTCGCGCCAATGATAAAAATTAGCACTGAGCCTGCACCAGTTGGCGCTCTGTCCCAGTTAAGCACCCGCGCCAATCTGCTTATGGAAAGTTTTTTAAAAAAAAGAGGCGAAGTTTCGATTACAACAACTTCGTGGATGAGTCATGAGGAGTGGTTTCGACTGAATAACCATAGCCTTCCTCCTTTGGCCTCTTGTTTCCACCTTATAGGGAACCTCCCAAGGGATAAGGCCTCCCTTCCACTATTGTAGGGATCCCAACCTCCTCCTCTCCTCTATAAATATATCCATCTTCCATTGATGAAGGGGCTGAATGGTTAATCCTTAGTAGTCTTAGTAGCCTGAATAGAGCTGAATCAATAGTAAGGAGATTATCGTCAGACAGCCGAAGAGAGAGAGACTTGTCCCATTCTCGACGAGCTTTATCGAGACGTACTCTGCTGTCAACCCGCCGAAGGAAGATCCAGCGTCAAAGCTCAGGTAGTATCTTTCTTTGTTCTGATTAATAATAAGTGACTTCGATTATGGTTCCACTCAGATGTTCATGTTTTATGTTATGAGTTGTATCTTCTCTAACTGATACATAATTGCATGTATTAGGTTTTATGCTTGTTTGTTTGTTGTTTCTTCTTGTACGTGCAGGTGTTTGATCACATTGAGCGAGAGAATTGTGATCTGCCAAAGCAGGGTACGGAAGCGCCATATTCTCCACAAATGACGGCAGCATAGGACTTAAGGTAGGCCTCTTGTCGCATATTGGTCTTTTGCAATTAGGAACTTGCAGCTTAGCATGACTCGGTTGTTGCTAGACCCGATCTGGACAAGTAGGGATCGCCTCTGTCTGCATAGGGGATTTACCTCTCTAATAAACTGGCGACTCCGCTGGGTAGACATTGATTGCAGTTTGTCTTGTCTTTTCGGTTGATTTTGGTCTTTTCCTGCTTGATCAGCTCTTGTGGTTCGCTCTTTTTCAGTGTTAAAATTTTGTTTAGCCTCACCATCCCTGATCTGCTTCTTGATTGCATTTTTTTCATCTTTCCCATTAGCCAACTCGACTGGTGTGGTTTTTTCCCTCACAGTCGCACCAGCTGGCGCATGTTGCCAGTTTATCACCCGCACCAATTCTGTTCTAGCACTAGTTGCAGCCTGACAGTCGCGCCAATCCTGTAAGGTGCCAGGGTTTTCTCCTTTTTGGGCTTTCTAAGCTTGGTATGTGGTTTTGGTGTTACTTTTTCGACTTCTTGAGTGTTTTGGAGCCTTGTTTGACTGACTGTGACCTTCATCCTTTAGTTGTTTGCCCTCTTCTATCGATTTTACATTCTAGCCCTAGGGCATTTAGGTGCTATAGTGTGTCGAGCCTCCCGTGGGAGTTTTTGGTCCTCGTTGGATCAGTCAATTTTGTTATCGCTTCTTTGCATTCGTTTGGTGGTTGTCCACTATTGTGTTGTGTTATTTGAGTGATTGGCTTCTTCTTCATTCGAATTTCACTTTGTCTCGTTTTGAGCCTAGATTACATGGTTCATTTGAGTCTTTGGGATTTCTCTTAGATTTGAGGGACTTCTTTGTCAATTTGGGATCTGATTGCGTGTTTGACATTGAGTGAACTTTCTTGTATTTTCTCTTTTTCTACCGCTTCTCAATTGTTCTTTGCATTGGTTTTCATTTTTTTTAGAGCACTTTTCTCTTAAACATTGAAAATACAAAAAATCTCTTTTGCTTTCAATTAGTCAATGTAAATTGAATCTTTTATGTGTTATTAGTGATTTGTAGCCCTGAAAGAAAAGCTTTTAGTTGTCATTAGCGTGCATTAGAGACACTAGTGGTTGTTTTCTGATCATTTTGTTATTATGTGAAAGCTCTCAACCTTCCCGTAGTTAGCAATTCATCAAACGAAATGATACATTGTGGCATGTAGTGTGCATTTAGGAGATTTTGAGAAATAAAATTCGGTAGGGCCTGGAAATTGAAACATAACTGAAGATCAACATTAAAATTTATTCAATTTACCTTAAGGCATCATTGAATCATTAATGAAATATTTAGAGGTTTAGGCTAGTGATGTGTTCCGGCGTCATTAAACCTAGTAGTTTTCGTTCGCCTCTTGGCTTTAGAAAGCACTAGTACGGACTTGTGCTCCATGTACCATTGCGTATATAAAGGGAGACCCCACTAAGTTTCTATCCTTTATCCATAGGAAGCCGATTCTGCTACCTTATACCCGTGATACACCAGACACATCATTCGGGGAGATTTCCTGCACGTACGTCAAGTTATTGGTTGATTAATTTCTCTTTCATTTTGAAACTAAGGTGTATATTGCAGTTCATGGATATCTCGTACACACTTTGTGATCCGAATGGAAAATGGCATCAACCCATGGTATTCATCTACCCATGTTATCCATCCTCCCATGGAATTTACCCATGGTATTGTAAATGGCATCGACCCATGGTATTCATCCACCCATGATATTTATTTGCCCATGGTATTATAAGTGACCTATGGTATGTATCCACCCATGGTATTCATCCACACATGGGATTTACCCATGGTATTGTAAGTGGTATCTACCCATGGTATTGGCCCATGGTATCCACCTATGGTATTGTATCTCAAAAAAAGATATAAATAACAAGCCTCACTTTGTAAAATGACAGATTGTTCGCCACAATGTAGCTTCTACAGTTATTCTCTGTTTTAATAAAACAAGTTTCTTTGTGGTTTTATTTTCTTTGTGTTCTCTCTTTTCTTTTTTGGCATTCTAATTTTGCAGATCTTGTGAAATCCATTTCAAATTTTTAGATCTTGGGGGCCTCCCCTCAAGATCTGGATCAGTGGTATCAGATTTAGGCCGCCTCCATGGGAATGAGGGTTTGAAACATATTTCAGTTTCAAAGTTTTGCAGCAATCTTCAGCAAAATCCATGAATTTTTTTGGGAGGAGAGTTTTCAGATCAGATCTGAAACTTTTGGTGAAAAATTCACAAAACCAAAGACTAGATCTGGATTCCTTGTGAAAAAATACTCAAATTCAAAAAAAAAAATCGGCCAAATTGAAGTTTGGATGAGGGAGATATTGTTGATTCAAAATCAGCAATGTTGAAGGAATTTTTCTGACGACAATTCACGGACGGCGTCTCTCCTGTCATTTTTCACACCTTTTAGTAAATAATTTTAGAAGAATGAATATATATCTGAGCTCCTCTTGAAAAATCACCCAATTTAAAAATAAAAAAAAACAGTCGAATCGGAGTCTGGATGTGGGAGTTATCGTTGATTTAAAATCAACTATTTTTTCAGAAATTTTGTGACGGCAAGATAGTTCCAGCACGAATTTGAGAGTCTAAAGTCTCCAAATAGTGGTTTCAAACACATGGGAAGATGCAGAATGATCATTCCATTTCCAAAAATAGGTTATAATAAATATTCTGAGTTATATTGACCGAGTTATGCTCATTTTAAATCTAGAGCAGCATTCGGAGCGGGTTCCCTTTGAAGACGTGCCTCCCACCCCGCTTTAGTAGGCACCTGCTTCACATTCATCAGTTTCATCATAGCAGTGTTCAGCTTGGGTTATTTGGAGACGTGCCCTCCCACCCCAAGCTATGTAGGCACCTGCTACTTCATCAACAATCAGCATCACGGTTATGGGTAAACCGCACAAAATCTTTTTCATCGAAGTCCATTTGCTAGGCCGCACACTGTTAGTCACACAGTTGGTCACAAGCATTACAGGGTATCTATATCCTTGGATCTTTGTTTGTCATAGTTTTGGTTCATCCACAAACCCACACTTCATCGAAGTCCATTTTCTAGGCCGCACACTGTCAATATCACAATTGGTCACAAGCATTACAGGGTATCTCTATCCTCGGATCTTCGTTCATCACTGTTATGGGTTAACTACACAAAACCCTTATCTTCAGTGGCTCTTCATATTCAAAAAAGGCTTCTCAGGAGGGAACTTCACGTAATGGGGACCATTGCTTCTAAAGGAGGGAGGAATGATCCGAATGGAAAATGGCATCAACCCATGGTATTCATCTACCCATGTTATCCATCCACCCATGAAATTTACCCATGGTATTGTAAATGGCATCGACCCATGGTATTCTTCCACCCATGATATTTATTCGCCCATAGTATTATAAGTGACCCATGGTATGTATCCACCCATCGTATTCATCCACACATGGGATTTACCCATGGTATTGTAAGTGGTATCTACCCATGGTATTGGCCCATGGTATCCACCAATGGTATTGTATCTCAAAAAAGGCTATAAATAACAAGCCTCACTTTGTAAAATGACAGATTGCCTGCCACAATGTAGCTTCTACAGTTATTCTTTGTTTTAATAAAACAAGTTTCTTTGTGGTTTTATTTTCTTTGTGTTCTCTTTTTTTTTTTTGCATTCTAATTTTGCAGATCTTGTGAAATCCATTTCAAATTTTTAAATCTTGGGGGCCTCCCCTCAAGATCTGGATGACTTTGCCTATAGTTCCAGAGTATTCATTTTGATCTTTTCTGACTCATTAAATTTGAAAATATCATCAAGCGCTTGTCCTTTCACACTTGTTTCCAAACTGAAAGCGATAGAGTCACCTTTTCCCTGTTTCTCGACTCTTAAAAGATGAAACGGCAGGGTTTTGTTTCAATGTTTTAAAAATTGACTACCCACGAAATATTCTTGGTTAAAGTTAGTTTCCTTAGGGTGTTGTGTTGAGTTGTTTCTAATGGCAACTTTTCCGGAGTTCACCAACCAAGAAATCCCCTCCAAAGGGAATCCTGGTCCTTATCCTCCTTTTGGAAATGTTGGCACTCCTTATATGGCAACGTTTTCTCTTCCTAGGTTAGCTATTGGGTTGCCCGTTTGGTTGTTTTCAACCTCTGTGGTCCCGAATTTCCTGGTTACTGTTCAATCAGTTCCTCCGCCTGAACAACATCACGTTGATTCCAAGGTGGACCTCTCCCCTTCTTCTCCTTTTTTTGCGTCCTCCTCTTCTGCTTTGCCTGGTGAAAGTTTGGATTCGAGTAACTAGGTGGCTAAGGAGAAGAAGAAGAAGAAGTTTGATAAGAGAGAGGCTAAATCTACAACTATCACTTCTAAAACATCTCCTCTTGATGAACCTCCCAACCCTCCATGGAAATTCAAGTTCCCTTGCATGTTGTGCACAGGAGACCATCTTCTTTGAGACTGCCCTGGCATTCCCAAGGTGCTCGAAGTATGGTCCAATGGTCATCCGCCATTGCCTTTGGATTTTGGGAGTCAGGTTGGGGGCACATCTTCAACTGGTGCTGGTAAGGCTCCTAAGAAGCAGGGTAAGATTACCAATCCTTGTAAGTTGTGTGAAGGGCACCATGCCATTCACCTTTGTCCATATATGGACGAAGCCAAGAGAGTTTTGGAAAAATCAACCGTTTATACACCATGCCTCCCAGCTGGTTATAAACAGCTTTCTTTGAGTCCTCCACCAGCTGATCCTCTGATTGGTCAAGAGTCATACTTGGTCGATCCCTCTCCCTCGGAAATTCAAATTCAGGAATCCATTCCTGACCAACCGTTGGTCGTGGGATCAGTTGAGCTGGCCCCGTCAATGGTGCACTAGGTCTTTTCCGTGGAGAGTGGACCTCATACCCCTCATGTTCTTCTTTTATCTTCAGATTCCTTGGACTTGGAGAAAGATTCTCTTGTCCCTATATCTCAAGAAGCTTCTCCTCCGCCTCCCGTGATGGATGTCCTGGAGGATACCCTTCCCGACTCCGTGATGGAGGTCATGGAGGATACTCCTTCTTCTTCCGTAACACCAGGGGAAGACCATCTCGGTTCGATGGTAGCCCCCCTAAGTAGTTTGGTCGCTTCCTTTGATTGGAATCGATTTGCAAGATACCGCCTTCCGTCTTATGTGCCTTTCGAGATAACGATACAAGCCTTTGGTTTGGTCGTACCCAGCACTATTATAGACAAAGGTACATCTGTTAGTATTTTATCTTCCACTACTTTGCAAGCTTTCGGTTCGCCACCGCTTGTGCCTGTTACGCAGAATCTGTTGGCGTTTAACAGAAGAACTAGTCAACTGTTAGGGATCCTTCCAAGGTTACATGTTACATTGGGAGGTAAAACTGTCCATATGGACGTGATGGTTGTTCCAGGCCCCTTGGATTTCAATCTGCTTTTGAGGCGCGATTACACATATGCCATGGGAGCACTTTTCTCCTCCCTTTTCCGTGTGGTCTATTTTCCACATGAAGGACGAATCATGACCATTGATCAACTTTCGTTCTTTGGTCCTGATGTGACAGCTGGCTCGCCATCATCCCTTCCTAGTTTTTATCCACCCGTTGTATCTTCCCCATCGCAAATCAACTATGTGGCTATCTACCCTGTGCCTATACTCAGTGATGCTGCCGTCATGCATAGTGTGCTGGGGGCATTGGGTCCTGACTTCCAGGATATTTTCCTTCCATCGGGAGTGGAAATCTTTGAAGCGATGACTTCTTGTTCATTATGATGAGGTTGGTTGGAGCAGAGTTCGTTTTCTTGTGTCAAGCTCCTTAAAAAATGAAACAAGCTCTTCGGAGCATGGTTCTTTTCCTGTGTCAAGCTCCTTAAAATATGAAACAAGGTTGCCAGAGTAGAGTTCCTTGTCTTGTGTCAAGCTTCGTAAAAAATGAAACAAGGTTGTCGGAGCATAGTTCGTTTTCTTGTGTCAAGCTCCTTAAAAAATGAAACAAGATCTTCTAAGGATAGTTCTTTTAATGTGTCAACTTCATTAAAATAATGAAACAATTTCTTGTTCAATTCGAGTCTTTGATAGGATCTCGTAAAATCCCAGTTGAGTCTTTCTCTTGATCTCGTAACTTGAACCTTCACTCCATCTACCTTTCATATGGTTTGAAGCTTGGGGGGCATGTACCTCGAATTGAGTCACCATGTTGGGGGGCATGCTCGTTTTCCTTATCATTTCAAGCATAGTTTACATTTGTGTTTTAAGCGTGCATAAAAATGAAACGGTTTCAAGCATAGTTTATCTTTGTTTCAAGCTTGTGTAAAAATGAAACCAACTTCAAGCAGAGTTTCCTGATTTCAATCTTGTGTAAAAATGAAACCTTTCCCATTTTACCTCTTGTGATTTCCATTTTATCAACCTGTTTTTCCAGATGAGCCTTGGTTTTTCACTCCATCGTCACTATCTTCTTGGCCGATCATATGCCTTCACTTAGTTGTTTTACTCATTCCTGAGGAACTGCTGTGATGAGTGGTCTTGTTATCCAGCCTCTTAACCTTTACTTGTTCTGAGCAGTTCCACCATTACCGGAACCAGTTGCTACCCTTAATCACTCATTCCTCTAGGTGGAGTCATCTTTCAACTCTTTTCTGACTCTCTAAATATGAAAAGATTTCCGAGTCGCTTGTCATTTTGATCTCGTTAAATTGGCTGCGAAACGACATCTGCCTAGTATATGTTTACCCCTTTTTCGAGCTGGGATAGATTATTTACGAAAAATAAATACCCTAGCCTATCGCAACTAGGACGTTTTCTCAGACATAGTTTTCTACCTTTTCGGGTCTGAGGAACTATTTACGAAAAGGGAATTTTGGAGTTTACTTTTTCGCTGTCTTTTCAAACTCTCTAAAAATGAAAATATGTCGAGTTCTTCCTTTGTCAGACTCGTTAAACCCTGATGACATCGGATTTAGTCGTAATGACGATATTCGAGTTCCTCCTTCCTAGGGCTCGTTAAATGTACTAGGATGGATTCGTCCGAAGGACGAACTTATATGACAAGCATATGGTATCCTCTTCAAGCTTGTGTAAAAATAAAGAGGTACTCACCAGAAATGGTGGGGGGAAAATGGAACCAGTATCATCGTCGTGTCGGCAGTATGTCACTCTTGAACATGGCACTTGTCTACATTCGTGTCGGGTTGGGCACATCTCATCTTACTCTCTATTTGCCTCCGTGGGTTTAGGTAATCCTTTTTGACCTCTCATCTGCTCTTTGCCTCGTCATCATGACCTCAGATCTTTTGATGTCAAATACTGCCAAATCCACTATCATGCCGCCAGTATGTTCAAGAGTAGTTGACCTCTGCAGTTTCAACCTTCCTCTGATTCTCATCTGATCCTAATTCACAACATTATGTTCCTCTGTCTTGCATCGATGATGTGGGAAACACTATTACCCACCTTCGATCAAGGTCACTTCCTGTCTAATTCAACTCATTATCTAGGAAGTTGATCTAGAGACTCCCTTCCGGTACCTTGGAGCCTGCATGCCTCAATGGCAGGTTCTTCGCATTCGACGCAAGATTTTCATCATTGGCCTTCGATCGGATGATTCTGTGGGTGTTCGACGTCAGCTCACTGTTCACATTCCGTGGATTGTACCTATAGTAACTTGAGGGCCATTGTCATTATTGGTGGTTCCTCTCGCGTCTGTTAACAACTTTCATCATTGGCTGGTAATCAGACGATGTTCTTGCATGTTTGACTTCAGCTCACTTATTCACGTGCTAGAACTTGTACTCTGTTCAGGTTGAGATGGAGCGCAAGACCCTGGATTTTGTCTGTTGGAATCCAGGCTGTGGATTTTGTGGATTATTATGATTGGTTACATGACTCATTGATTGGATGGTTGTGACCATGCCTGAGTCCATTTATCGATTCTTACTGGATGGTTCCGTCCATGCCTTGGATCTTGATTATTGTATAGTCTATTGTGGATGGTTGCACCCATACCACACATCATGTATTTGAGATATCAGTTGTACTTGTCTAAGCAGGTTTTTCGACGGCAATGTTTTCAGTTGGACAAGTTCTCGTAAAGCATTTCACCCCTCTCTCTCTCTCGGGCCTCATGCTTTAGGGGGCATCTGTTACACAGTAATTTTTCCCGTCCCTGCAATCCCCATCTCGCCCATTGGGGGGTCATTTCTATGACCAATAAGCATTTTCATGCCTTGCAAATACCATCATTGCATCCCTTTCCATGAGGACAGCATTCCTTCTGTTCATCATTTCCTGAGCAGACCCCTAAAAACACCTATTTTTTCCTTGGCGCGGGTAGCCCGTTATTTCCTCGCGCCAATGAGGAAAATTAACACTGAGCCCGCGCCAGTTGGCGCTCTGTCCCAGTGAAGTACCCACGCCAATCTGCTTATGGAATTTTTTTTTAAAAAAGAGGCTAAGTTTCGATTACAACAACTTCGTGGATGAGTCATGAGGAGTGGTTTCGACTGAATAACCACGGCCTTCCTCCTTTGGCCTCTTGTTTCCACCTTATATGGAACCTCCCAAGGGATAAGGCCTCCCTTCCACTATTTTAGGGATCCCAACCTCCTCCTCTCCTCTATAAATATAGCCATCTTCCATTGATGAAGGGGCTGAATGGTTGAGCCTTAGTAGTCTTAGCCTTAGTAGTGTTAGTAGCTTGAATAGAGTTGAATCAATAGTAAGGAGATTATCGTCAGACAGCCGAAGAGAGAGAGACTTGTCCCATTCCTGACGAGCTTTATCGAGACGTACTCTGTTGTCGACCCGCCGAAGGAAGATCCAACGTCATATCTCAGGTTGTATCTTTCTTTGTTCTGATTAATAATAAGCGACTTCGATTATGGTTCCACTCAGATGTTCATGTTTTATGTTATGAGTTGTATCTTCTCTGACTGATACATAATTGCATGTATTAGGTTTTACGCTTGTTTTTTTGTTGTTTCTTCTTGTACGTGCAGGTGTTCGATCGCATTGAGTGAGAGAATTGTGATCTGCCAAAGCAAGGGGCGGAAGCGCCATCTTCTCCACAAACGACGGCAGCGTAGGACTTAAGGTAGGCCTCTTGTCGCATCTTGGTCTTTTGAAATTAGGAACTTTCGTCTTAGCGTGACTCGGTTGTTGCTAGACTTGATCTGGGCTAGTAGGGATCACCTCTGTCCGCAGAGGGGATTTACCTCTCCAACACCTCCACTGAAAAACAAGCCAAGGAACAACTCAAGAGATCCTCTATTGCTACACCCTGTAGCACAAAATTATCCTGCTATAGGAATAACGCTGTGACTGAAGGAGGTAACTTTGGCCAAATGCTGGAATGAGGAAATTCATCTCTAGAACCTCTCCTTCTCTGAGTATGAGGTAGGAATTCCCGACCGGGAACACCCTAGTGTTATGCATCACTGCACTCTTGCTAAACAGCAAGAGGAGCGAAGTCTCAACAGACTAAGCAAAATAATAATCAAGCGTGAAGAACAATGGCTCTCCTCCTTTCCTTATATAGCAAGTGCTCCTCTCCACCATGGGTCCCATCCTCATGTGCCTTCCAACTCATGCATGTGATCCTCCTCTAAAACTGCGCAGTCCATCTAGGAGATACATTGTATCTAGACAGTGCATGTGGACTTGGTCAAAATGTCTAGATCAAGCATGATCCAGTTATGTTCACACCATATGGTGCTCAAATAACCTACTTTATTATTCCTCCTTTCACACAAGGAGTGTTATTTCTTCCTTCTAAAATATTATGGGGTCTCCTTACCCATTTTATTTAGCTAAATAAAATACTGCTAACTATAATGTTCCTTTTAGCTTGAGGCTAAAAATTGGGAACATTACAGTCCTCTCCCTTCAAAATGTTGCTTGTCCTCAAGCAACTGCAAGGTAGAGAAAAATTCCTCCCCCTCTTCTTGTAGCATCCTCATCAATAGACCCCACCATAGCTCATCAAAATATGAAATAAATCTATCCTCCATGTATCCTTCTAAGTGTGTAAAACCAAAGTATACATCATGAGATAATAGAGGATGCAAGTGGAAATCTCCTTGTTTTTCAATGGCCTCCTCAAGGTAGGAGTGATGAAAACATGGGAATTCTTATTCCCAATGAGTGACTCCTTCACCCATGCAATCATCCAAATTAAATGAGCCATCCTAGGTAGCTCAACAAAGTAGTCCTCAACCCCGGATCTATACAACATGTTGGGGTTGAATGGAGAGTTTAGATTTTTCCATCCAAATAGTTTCTCCATCCATTTATGATAAGTATGAGGGGGCTGCTGATATTGGACTGAAATTTCATGACCTCCACAATTGGCCCAAACCTCCCCACAAAGTGAATCAACCATGAAGTGCCTCCTCCAACAATGCATTTTCCCCCAATAGCTTCTCCTGAAACATACAACATGTGAAAAGGGGAGAATCTCACTCCCAATGGGCATCTTCAACTCCAAGTCCACTCTCAAATCAAAGCCTCCCATGAGTATACAAACAATGGTAACATATGGAAGCAAAATACAATGAAAACAAGCTACCACATGGCAACCGGAGAGTGAATCATAGTTCCACATGAGGAACCAGCGCAGTGCATTCCATGCCTACCTCAAAACAAAAGACAACAAGTGCTCTAATAGCCACTTGTTTTCTGCCACAGTCATCTCATAAGATGTGAACATGAATGTAAAATGTGGTGTTAATGATGCACACCAAGATTCATGCGGCTTCCCCCACAAACCACCATTAAGGTAGCCAAAGTCAAGTACATTATACAAAATACAAGAAGGGATGATACAAAATGCAAGTACATTATACAAAATGCAAGAAGGGATGATCCTTCTTGATACAATATGTTGCTCATATAAAGTAAATAAGTACAAAACATAATGTGAAATTATACCTTCTCTACTATGTACTTGAAACCTTGAGCTGAAATGGCTCAACTGAAAAAAATCCCTCACTCCCAATGAGTAGGAAGGTGGCTGTTACATCCCCTTCATCACCATTCAGGCTATGAATCTCTCCATATGCTGATATATGTCCTTCTGGATGCCCTCCCAAGTGAACTCCTCTAGCAAAACAAGGTATGCATCAAGGTGCATAGCTAGGAAGTCTTCATGTGCTGCATGTAATAGATTCTCCTTGAGACTAGATGCTCTAGTCAAGAAGATTCTGCCATAACAATAGATGACCATATCATCCACCATGTATCTGTCAACTCTCTCCCGGTCATCAAGAAATATGCATGCACCAAGATCCTTGGAGTACTCTACCAAAAGCTAAGACCCCCAATATGGATCAATCCTCCTCATAGATAGCGCTGGTGATCTAGCATGTGAAGCTCCCCTCATGTTGTTGCCTACTACTTTGACATCCGCCATGCCAAAGTCATCCTCCAAAATTCTACCATGCCTATCCTGCAGCTGCTCATGCTCAAATAGTAATGGTGATCCTGGAAAGTTGGCCTCCCATGAGAAGCTGTCACCCAAAAGGAATCTCCCAATCTTGGTCAGTGTAAGCATGAGTAACCTCCATCTACTCCCATGTGTGAAAGAGTCCTTCCTCAAAGGAAGTATCCTCTGTCTCTCTAAATCTATGGAGCAGTCATCCTGCATCATGAAGATGCTCTCCTCCATCCCTGCAGCAATCTCTGTCAACGCAGTATGGGTAATGAGAGTGGGTAATGCTGAAAATGAGAGAGTGCCTCCCTCCTCCTTGAGTCTATCCCAAACTCTCTGCGCTGTGCTGGACTCCTCCAAATTATTCACCTCCCCGGAATCCAAGAGTGGTGAACTATATGACAAGATGTCCCTCATCAACTCAAGATTAGGTGGCCTCCCAAGTGGAATGCCTCCATATAGTGATACATCAAGCTCGGAAGTGGACTGTATGTATGAGTGGACTAATTTTTCCCTCTCTTCACTCCAGTGTATAGTCTCTCTCCCTTGTGCAAAGACTTTCTGGAATTGTTACACAGTAATTTGTCACCGTCCCTACCATTCCCCGTCCTGCACAATGGAGGACCCATTTTGTGACCTGTGAAAATTGTCATGCCTTGAAAACATCATCAATGCATTCCTCTAAGCATGAGCTTCAATTGCCCTAAAGACATCTCCTTGCAAAAAATCATGAAAACATCTCCTTTTGCATTGGCGGCAGGCGGGCAGGTTCGTCTTCGCACGATGAGGAAAATCCTACGAAGAGGCGCGCCAGCGCGCTACATTACGAGCGATGGTCGCGCCAGCCAATTTAAGGAGTGTTTTAAATAAAGATGGCGGAAGTTGTGTTTCGACAAACTTTCGAAGTATTTTTATCTTGAGTTGGGAGGGGTTTGTTCACGGGGAGTTCTATGGAGGGAAGTGGTTTTGCCACCTCCCATGGAACCTTCCTTGTTGATAGGGCCAATCCCATAATAATAGGGATCCCAAATCCTCCTTCCCCATCTATAAAAGCTTGCTCAGATCAATGGCAAGCTAGGCTTGAAGTGCCTAAGCTCTGAATCTCCATATTCCCAAGAGCCTTTGTGTTGTAAAGCACCCTCTCTTTCCCTTAAGGCTGACTCAAGTAAGGAGACCATTGTCACGAGACTCTGGAGAGGTTTTCCCTTTCCTTAGCGAGCTTTGCGAGACGTGGACGACTGGAGACCCGTCCGAAGGAGACCGCGACGTCAGAACTTGGTTGTAATCTCTCTTCGCTGGTTATTTAATAGATGATTATGATTATGGTTCCACTTATTTTCGATTATGTTAATATGAGTAGTATCCTTTAAAATTTGATATTTAGTTGTGTATATTGGATTTTATGTATGTCATTTGTTTCTTGCATGTCGGTGTCCATGCGGTGTGTTAGGGATGGTGATGTAGGGGTAGAGAACGGGAATGTCTCTTCTTAGGATGGTAGCATTGGTTTCTGATCAGGCCTCCATCTTTGGTCTTTTCTGCATTACCGTGTGGAACTTGCGTTGTAACATTTCGTGATTGTTGCTAGACCCCTGCTGGGCTAGTAGGGATTGCCTCTGTCCGCAGAGGGGATTTACCTCCTCAACAATTTGGAAACTCCACTGGGGATCGTCTAGATTTCACTTTCTCATTTAGATTGTCTCGTTTTGATTATTTTATGATTTTCCTTGCTTGGTGAGCCTTCTGGGTTGGGTTCTTTTGTTGTTTTTTGCTTCTTGGTTTGCTTAGTATACATTGATCTGCTTTTGGAGTAGTTCTTTTTTGTTTTTGGCTGAGAAACTCGACTGGCGTGCTTTTTAGCCCGACAGTCGCGCCAATTGGCGCATGTTTCTTTTTTTTAGCCCGCGCCAATTGCTTTCTGGCGCCAGTTGCAGCCTTATAGTCGCGCCACTCCTGTAAGGTTTTTGAGTTTGCTCAGTTTTGGGCTCTCTGGGTCTGGTCAGTGCTTTTCTTCTTGATTTTTCGACTACCTGAGTGTGTTGGAGTCCTGTTTGACTGGGAATTTGCCTCTGTCCTTTGGTTGTTTGCTTTTATCTATCGATTTCACGTTTAAGCCCTAGGGCATCTAGTGGCTTTGTGTATCGAGCCCTCCTTGGGAGTTTTGGTGTTTGGTTTGTCCAGTCGACTTTCTGATTTCTCCTCCGCATCCTCTTAGTAGTTTTTCACTGTTTTTTTGCGATTTTTGGGTGATTTCTCATTCCTTCATTCAAATTTCGTTTGGTCTTGCTTTGGGCCTAGATCACACTGTCCATTGGAGCCTTTGAGTCTTTTCTTGGTTTTGAGAGACTTTGGTCGATTTGGGATCTGAATTGCTTGTGTTGTTGAGTGAAATTTGCTCGTTTTGCTCTCTCAATATCGTTTCTCAAGTTGTTCCATTTGTTTTCAGTTTGTTTAGTGCATTTAGCTATCAAACGTTGAAAATTACAAAAAAAATCTCTTGTGCTTTTCGTTGAATTAGTGCAAATTGAAATTTTTCGATTTTACTAGTAATTAGTGATTTGAATGAAAATTTTTCAATTTCATTAGTTGCATTAGAGATCTCATTGTTTGTCTTTCGAATCATTTTGTTTGTGTAAAGACTCTCAACTCTTCTGTAGCTAGTTTTCATTGAACAAAATGGTCTACTGTGGCATGTAGCTTTGCATTTAGGAGTTTTGAAACAATACATTCGTTAGGGCCTGAAAATTGAAACCTAATTGAAGATCAACTTTAAAATCCACTCAATTAACCTAAGGCAGCATTGAAATCTAACGAAACATATTTAGAGGTCTAGGCTAGAGACGTGTTTCGGCGTCTTTAAACCTAGCAGCTGTCATTCGCCTTTTGGCTTTAGACAGCGCTAGTACGGACTTGTGCTCCCCGTACCGTCGCGTATATAAAGGGAGACCCCTCTAGTTTTTCAATCCTTTATCCACAGGAAGCCGAGTCTGCCGCCCTATACCCGTGATACACCGAACATAGCATTCGGGGAGATTGCCTGCACGTACGGAAAGTCCTTGGTTGATTTCTGTTTCATTATTGAAACCAAGGTGTATATTGGAGTTCACGGATATTTGGTAAACCCTTTGTGCCTAGTTTTTTCCTGAGCAGTCATTTGGTCTTTTCTGACTCCCTAAATTTGAAAATATCGTCAAGCGCTTGTCCTTTCACACTTGTATCAAATCTGAAAGAGATAGAGTCATCTTTCTATCATTTCTCGACTCTTAAAACATGAAACGGTAGAGTTTTTTACTTTTCAATGTGGTAAAAATTAATCACCCATGATTACACGCCCGCTTAGATATTGCTTGTTGACCATTTGATCGTGTGTCTTGACTCTTTTTCAGCCCGTGTGTGTGTTGGTTTTTTCTTCTCTTGTCGTTTTCCACAGTGGCGGAACCCTCGGTTTCGTCTACTGGTAGTCCTTACACGGACGATTCTTTAGATGCTTCCCAATCCTCTGTCGAACCACAGCAGCCTGTTGTTTCCAAGTTTCCTGACGGGGGACCGGTTCTCGCTGAGCAACCCTTTGGAGGACCAGTTGAGTTCAATTGGCCCTTTTCGGACCCTGTGTCTGAATTGAGATTAGGAGCTGATTTCCTTTCTCTTACATCGGGTTCGCCTTTTGTTGCTGCTATTTTTCCTCCTACTCCTCGCCGTCTCTTGCGAGATTTAACGGCAAGATCGACCATGAGTGATTCTGGTGAGGAAATCCCAACGTCTGGTGAAGACTATCAGCTCTTCCCACGAAGATTGTTTCAGGGAGACAACTCTGAGCTAGCTGCCATGTCAACAGCCAGTCTTTCTTTACCACAAGGATACAGATCTCTAGGTCAGATCATTTCCGTTGCAGCCTCTATGGGAATATCATCTCCTGCTTCGAGGCCAGCTGCTACCACGCCCGGGGTGTCTCCTCAGACGCCCGTCACTTCTGTTCCCATCCGGCCCACTGTCTGTGTGGCCGCCTCTTCTCCTGTTGTCTCAGCACCTGCTACTAGGGCTGGGCCAACTCCTGAAGATGTTTATCTAGCCACTGCTATACCGAAGAACATCTCTCCAGAGGAGTATCGGTTTTCTTTGCAACAGCTGAACACCGAGATTGGACCGTCCTCCCAAGATCCCTACCGATCTTACTTTTCGCACTATGCACAGGATGGTACTCCCGTGTATGCTTTCCCAGGTCAGTATGATGAGCACGGGGAGATTTTGCGTCTACCCGCTCCTGAGGCTTATCTCTATGCTCAAGGTTTACCTTATAACCAGGCTTATAACCCACAAGGACAGCCTTTCCAAGGCCAACCTATGGGCCAACCTAGCTATCTTTCTGATCCACAGGGGCAGCCCATTCAAGGCTATCCTGTCGGCCAACAAGGGCCATCATACGGTCCGCAAGGACAGTATTATAGCCCTTCTGGTCAACCTGTTCAGCCTCAGCCGGGGTATCAACCGGGACTGGTCTATGGTCCTGGGGGGGAAATCCAGCCTTCTTTACCGATGCAACCGCAGTATCCTGTTGTTTCTAACGTTGCACATCAGCCGGGACCATCCTATGGTTCTGCTTCAGGTCAAACCGGTTTCCAGCAAGCACCTGGTCCTGTTCCACCACCGGTCCAACCGGTTCATCCAGTACAACCCGGTATCCCGCCTCCAGGCCAACCGGCCCATCCGGTACAACCTGGGGCTCACTTACAACCAGGTCAACCTGCGCAACCAGCGCCGCCTGTCTATCCGGGTCAACCTGGTCATTCAGGTCAGCCCTCTCACCCGGGTCAACTTGTTCACTCAGGTCAGCCCTCTCAGTCGGGTCAACCTGTTCATTCCGGGCAGCCCGCTCATTCCATTAACCCTGCACAGCAGCCGGTTCATTCAATGCCACAGCCAAATCAACAGCTGCGCCCTACTTATCAGGCTCCGCAGGGTTCCACTTTTCAGCAGCCTACTCATCCTCAGGGTGGTTATTATCCTCATAGTCAGTCTCAACCGAACTATAACCACCCCAGAGGCTCTCAGTATTATCCTCCTCCACCCGGTTTTACCTACACTCAGCAGCCAAATCCAAACGCTTCTTATACAGGGCCGACACATAATCAGGGTTCGTACCCTAGTTATCAAGCCCCACACTATGGTTACCATCATCCAAATCAGTCTGGTTATATGACCTACGCCCCCTACGGTCAGAATCCTGCAGGACAGAACCCGTGGGGGCAAGGATATTCACAACCATCGTGGAGTATGGGTACCGGACCTCATCCTGGGCCTGGCATGACAGTTAATCCTCCATTGCCGTTCCTGGCTACCTTGGAGCTGCCGGATGTTTCAAAGTTGACCAATGATCCAATTTTACATAATCCGTATTGGCCTCCAGTTCCTACCAAGATACCAAGTGATTGCCCGAAGTTTGAGGGAAAAGCTGGAGAGGACCCCCAGGCACATGTGATGACGTATCATCTTTGGTGTTCGTCTAACTCTTGGGTCGATGATTCGATTCGCCTGCACCTCTTCCAGCGTACTTTAACTGGAGCTGCTGCTAAGTGGTACATAGAGTTATCCCGTGGCATTTTCCAAGATTTCAACTCTTTAGCCATGGCTTTCCTCACGCATTTTTAGTTACCGGTTAGCCGGGACGCACCTCCTGACTTCCCTGAAGTAGGATAAAGCCACTCACATCTCAAATCACATTCATGAGTGGCGGCGCCGTCGTGGTGATCAAGTTCTATCGATGGAATGCGCTCATGGTTCACCACACTGCTTTGTGAATAAATCGCTCAGGATATTTAGATGGGAGCGTACGTAAATAGAACGAGCCATCGCGCATGCCCCCGATACTGGTATTCCGGTAATTATCTTCAGCGCACGCACAACGACATAAACATGGAATGCTCCATGGCCGGAACGCTGAGCTGCACTGCCCACGGGAGTGGATGGTGTCGTGGTTCTCTCAGAATTCGAAGAAATCTTTGAATGGGAAGCAGAAGGCTAATTCTTCCAACAATACCTCTGCTAATCCCGCCTCATCCGATTTTGGTAAAACCGCGGAGGTAAATGCCGTTCAGGCCAATCCTGCGGACAAATCCTCCAAGGGGAAGAAGAAGGGCAAAGACAAATCTAAATCTAATGCCCTGAAACCAGAATCTAAATCTCGTACTGAGGATGGCTCCCAGCGTAAACCGAAGTACCCTTGCCTCATCTGTGAAGGGGACCATTATACTAAGGATTTTCCATGACGATCCGAGGTTAGTCAACTTCTTAAAGGCCCAAAAGGGACTCTGGCTGTGTTAAAAGAGCCATTTCCATCTCAGCAGACCCAGATGGTCAAACAGTCGTCACCATCTGCACCATTTGGGTCTCAGGTTTTCATGGTGAAGAGTGTTGCACCTATCTTTGTCGCTACGTGGTCGAAGGATTACAACGAATCGCGGCAGGCACCCGGGAAGGCAGTTGCAGATGGGCCGCCTCCCCCACCTGTCTCCAGTCCGTTGGAAATCGAGAAGCCTTCTCCTGAACCCGTTGTGAAGCCACCTCCTAAAGGTGTCCTTCGAAGATCTTCTTATAATCCAAATGCTCGTGCCGCTCAACATTACAGCATTGTTGAGGATTTGGCACAAACGTCGTCTGCCATGTCTGCGCTAGAAGTTCTTCAAAGTTGTCCTTCGCAACGAAAGGCTTTACTGTCTGCGATCGGGGGCATTGATCCCGCCGACTCGAGTCTTCTCACCTTCGATCTGGAGAATTTCACTCCCCGGCTTCCACATCAAATCGCTCTGGTTATTCAAGTCGTGATTAACGGTCTAAAAATTCATAGGGCCGTCGTGGATGAGGGTGCATCTACCTGCGTTATGTCCTCTGCTTGCTGGAAGGCCATCGGATCTCCAGCCCTGTCGTCATCTCCCAATGCCCTTGAGGCATTTGATGGTCGGGAATCTAAACCCCTGGGCGTTCTCAAGAGTCTAGCAATCACATTACAGGGAAAAACTGTCAACGTAGAAGTGGAAGTGGTTGACGCTAAACTCAACTACAATATACTTCTTGGCCGCAGCTGGACCCATGCCATGCTCTGCGTGCCGTCCACCATCTTTCGATTCATTAAGTTCCCTCACGAGGGCAAGATTGTCACAGTGGATCAGTTGTCATTTTTCACCTCTAACTCTGAGAACAACGTGCCATACGTGGATCAAATTCTGAATCCCCCAGACAGTGTAGGACCTGGTCTCTTCAAAGACCCAGTCCTCATGGGTATCTTTCCTGCACCACCACCGCATACCACTCAAGTCAACATGTTGTCCAGGTCCGATGACCCCTGGCTCATTCCTACACCTGAGCAGGTATATGAGTTCGGAGAATCCATGCCTTTAACGCCAGTAGAGATCAGCTACTGTGAGATTGTTGCAGCATCGGATCCTCCACCTCCTCAGCATGCTCCTTTGAGCATGGCTCTCGACGTCTACTCTCAATCCCCCTGGCTTGGTCAGGCTGATTCACCTGATCCTCTCAGAGAGACTTTTCCTTCCGATGAGGCTATCATTGAAAATATGTCTCTTGAGGAGTTGCCTTGGGGCGATGGACATCATCGCTCCTCGTTTATGCCTAGCTTGGGGGCAATGACTGATTGTCTGGAGCGTTATGCTACTCAGGTTCCTTCCCCTCCTCTTCAAACGCCCATCTTGACGCACGAGGTTTTTTCGGAGGGTAACCTGACTAACATTACTCAAACTGTTCCAATCAACATCTCCGTCAAACCAGGGATCGTTGAGAATATTCACGTGGGTGTGACTTGTTCTCCCGATGAGATTCAAGTCTATACTGAGCTTTTCAAAGAATTCAGAGATGTTTTCGCGTGGTCTTACGAGGAAATGCCGGGGATTGATCCCAGTATCGTAGTGCACGAGATTCCAACCTATCCAGGTGCAAAACCCGTGCGCCAACGCTTACGCCCCATGCATCCTCGGAAAGCCGCCGCCATCAAGGTAGAAGTTGAAAAACTTCTGAACGCGGGTTTTATTTATCCCATCCCCCTCACAGAATGGGTGTCTAACATTGTCCCTGTCGATAAAAAGCAGGGTACGATTAGAGTCTGTGTGGATTATCGCGACATCAATCGCGCCTGTCCAAAGGATAATTATCCCACTCCGTTTATAGACTAGATCATTGACGAATGTGCCGGGAGTGAGATCTATTCCTTAATGGACGGTTTCTCAGGATATAACCAAATCAATATTGCACCTGAGGATCAACACAAGACCACATTCATCTATCCGTGGGGCACTTTCGTGTATAAAAAACTCCCGTTCGGCTTGAAGAACGCTGGAGCCACTTTTCAGCGTGCGATTTCCTACGCTTCTCATGACATTCGCCATATCGTTCAGCCTTATCTGGATGACTTTCCAGCCCATTCGGGTAAGCGAGAGGACCATCCTGAGCATCTCCACCAGATCTTTCTTCGTTGCAGGCACTACAATATCAGGCTCAATCCTCATAAATGCGTCTTCTGCGTTGATTCTGGCCGTCTTTTAGGATTCATTGTCTCGAAAGACGGAATTCGCCTTGACCCTCTAAAGGTCGAGGCCATCGTAAATCTCCCATCACCCTCCTCCCTGTATCAGTTACAGAGTCTGCAAGGGAAAGCGAACTTTCTTCGGCGCTTTATCCCGAATTATGCCGAGGTGGCCAAAGGATTCACTTGTTTGTTAAAGCAGAACGTTCCCTTTCATTGGGACGAAATTGCTCAGGAATCCTTTGAGAAGCTGAAGACGTTGCTTGTCAATGCTCCGTTGCTTCGTCCTCTGGACTACCACCGCGACTTCACTTTATATCTAGCCGCCGCATTTAGCACCATAGCCATGGTCTTGGTGCAGGATGACGATCACGGTGATGAACATGTTGTTTATTACCTGTCACGGAACCTTCTCGACCCGGAAACGCGTTATACACATGTCGAGAAGTTGGCATTAGCAGCAGTACACGCTGTACAACGCTTTCGCCATTACATCCTTTTGCGCACGATAACAGTGGTTTGAGACTGCAACCCTATCACGTATATTCTTTCTAGACAATTACTGGGGGGCAAGTACTCCAAATGGATAGTGATCCTACAGGATTTTGACTTGGAGTTCACTACTGCTAAGTCACCTAAATCACTGGTCTTCGCGGATTTGATATGTTCTCTCCCTACAGACTCTGCTCCCTCACACTCTGAAGACCATATACCGGACGAAACGCTTTTCCTCATCAGTACTCGTGACCCTTGGTACGGTGACATAATAGTGTATCTTCAGACCTCGACATTTCGGTCTGAGTTGGATAAAGCTGCCCGCCGTCGGATTCGGCACCAGTCCCAGCCCTACCGTATAGTAGGAGATACCTTATATCGCATTGGAGTAGATTCGGTGCTCCGACGATGCCTAACCTTGGAAGAGGCTGAAAAGGTCCTAAATGACTGCCACAGTGGCGCCTGTGGTGGACATATGTCCGGGTATGCTACTGCCCAGAAGATTCTGCGAGCAGGTTATTTCTGGCCTTCCATATTCAAATACTATATCACTGCAGTCTGTAAATGTCATGCGTGCCAGATATTTCAGCGCAAGATGCGTGCGCCGCCTTTACCATTGCATCCCGTTATTACCGTCGGCCCTTTTGCGAAATGGGGCGTGGATTTTATGACGTGTAACCCTCACTCGGCCGGGGGGCATGCATATATCATTGTCGCCGTCGACTACTTCACCAAGTGGGCCGAGGCGATGCCTACACTAGCTGCTGACGGGAAAACGGCTGCTCAATTTATATTCAACCACGTTATTTCACGATTCGGGGTTCCTCAAGCCATCGTCACTGATCACGGTACTCATTTTCGAGATTATATGATGGCGGAGCTGACTTCAAAGTTGGGCTTGCGTCACGACAGCTCGACACCATATTACCCTCAAGCGAATGGTCAGGTTGAAGCAGTGAACAAGGTTTTGGTCACTATGCTTCAGCGAACGGTTGGTATTCACAAATCCAATTGGCATCTCCAACTGTTCTCAGCTCTCTGGGCATACTGAACATCTGCAAAGAGTGCAACTGGGTTCACACCATTTCAATTGGTGTATGGTCTGGAAGCAACTCTTCCGGTTGAATGCGAGATTCCTTCGTTGAAATTAGATGTAGAACTTCTACCTAATACTTCTACTGAGGAAGAACATCTTCTGTATCTAGAACGGTTAGATGAAACCCATCATCTGGTTGCTTTGGTTATCGAAGCACAAAAGAATAGGGTCAAAACTCATTTTGATCAATGTGTTTCTCCTGGTTCCTTTATCGAAGGAGACCTCGTCCTCCTGTACGATCAAGCACATGACAAGCTTGGAGCCGGTAAGTTCCAGCCTATGTGGCATGGGCCCTATATAGTAAAACGCGTTTTGAAAAATGGGGCCTACGAGCTTATAGATTATGAAGGAGTTCCACTGGCGCAGCCCAGAAATGGGTTGTACCTCAAAAAGTACTATGCCTGAAGTGATTTCTTGGTGTGGTGTGTGTACATAGGTGTGTGATTTTCATTTGTGTGCATATATAGTGTGGTGTGCTTTGTAAACATCTTTCTGCTGATCGGGTCTTCCTGGTTGTGCAGATGTTTATTCATCCATTTGTTGGTTTCGCGGATGGTGCCTCCCGTAGTACCAGGAATCTGTCTTCAGCAGCCTGGGTAATCTATGATCCTGCTGGTGAGTTGGTCAACCTGCAAGGAGTGTGTCTAGGGCGTACCACGAACAACATCGCGGAATATAGTGTTGTGTTAGAATTATTAACCGAGGCGGTAAACCTTGGTATCCATGAATTTCTCGTGTATCTAGATTCGCAACTTGTGGTGTTACAACTAAACGGACACTATTCGGTAAGGAACCCGTCCATCTTACGTCTGTATCTGCGTATTCGATTACTAGAAAGAAATTTTGACTACATTACATATCATCATATACCCAGGCATTTGAATACACTAACAGATGCAGTAGAAAATTTGGTATTAGACAGGCATTTGCGCAATTTTTAAATCATCATCACATGTAAAGAAAGATCCATCCAGAAATAGATATGCACATATATATAGATATCGAAATGTTTACATATAGTGTGTCACATAAAAGTCAAAATATACATAATCGTCTTAAGTACATCCGGAGACGATACGTCTCTCAAAAAATAGGTGTGGTATAAATCCTAAGAGCTAATCCGCATGGTGCTCATGATAGCATGTGACTGCACGCACTAAGCGTGTCAGGATTCGGTGGATCCGACTTGGAACTCCCACCGTGTGACGCTGGTATGCCATCGGTACGTCCGCCAGCCGAGCATAGTCTGGGATCCCTCGGGAAATGCCCTCAAGATTCTGGATCAACTCCTCTCCTCTGGTACCCTCTCCCTGAGGATCAGGGGCGAGTTGAGTCCTCCGTGAGATTGGAGACATCCCAGCTGGTCTCTCAGGTCCCACATCTGCATACATATATAAAATGTGTTAGGACGAATGTGTATTAACAAAAAAAAAAAAACATAAAACATAAAAATCAAAAACATGAGGCCTTTCCCAACTCCTCGTCCCAGTCATCTCCTTCTGGCAGTGGGAGATCTGGGTCTCCGGTGAAGTCAGTTCCTGCATAGGGCCAGTCTTCCACTACAATCAGCTGGCGTCGTAACCACCTAAAGAACTCCAGCCTCCAGGACATCTTTTGGACGCCTCCAGCTCTGGTTATTAACGCTACCCAGCGAGCCATTCTTGGCTCTCGTGGTATCGGATCTGCTACTAAGGCCCCTTGGCCCTGGAAGATTGGTAAGCGTTCCAGAATGAACGATACCAGGATGGAACCATAGCCAAACTGTTTTAGTTTAGCTTGTTTGCATTTTGTGAGCTGCCTTTTCATATTTATCGTTACTTCTGTTGCCCAGTCGAACAGTAAGGGACTCATGCATTCTGAGGCCAGCAGGAGTTGGGCCTTTGTGGCCTCGTGCGGTGCCTGCGACCCTGCAGCCCGCGTGATGGTATGTAGGACAACTCTCAATGCCAGATTAGGGATAGTGTGGATATCCACCTTCTTGCTTCCTGATCCCATTTGTGCTCCTCGGCACACTCGTGCCATCACTTCTTCCATCTTCTCGCCAGATGGTCTGCTTCCAGTCAAGACAGGGATCGGACCTCTGCGGGACAATCCGGTGATAAAATAAACATCAGAAACCTCTAGCTCTAATACCTGATCTCGCAACCTAAACACTTTTTCATGTTCATCCCAAATACTGATCAAATACTGGAGGAGCTCGGGCTGAGCTCGTAGATAGGTTGTAAGGAAGAACTTCTTTAGCCCACAGTTTCTGAGGGCATTCATGCAAGCCTCACTTTGGATGGCCTGTTCATTCTCTTCTCCATGCTCTCGTTCTTTCCATTCAATCACCATTTTGCTTGATTACCTGCATCCATATGGTCATAAACCCTTAGTTAGATCTCTAGTAGGCCTCAAATTCCATGCAATTTGGTTTAAATATCGATTTTTTAGGCGGAATTTTAGGTTCGGCCGCTGGCGCGGCTGTTTTGTGAACAGTCGCGCCACGTGGCGTGAGCCCTTTGTATAAAAGAGCCCATTGGCGCGGGTCCGTGCCCGATACCCGCGCCAATGAGCGCGGCCCTAAAATTTCAAAAGTGGCCACATAGAACTGATTTACAAGGGAAAACTATTAAAAAATGGATGAAAATGTAGAGCAGGGAAGCGCCTCTTACCTGTAGCAAACGAGAAACTGAATGGTCAACCGGATCTGTCGCAATCGTTGTCAGAAGTTTCTGCTCCAAATGGATCACTGTTGCTTTTTACCAAGCAGCAGGATTTTGCGAATTTGACGATGGAAACGAGTTGTATTTTATACTTTTTTGGACTCGGTAAATACACGAAAAAGTCACTTTGGAGTCATCTTTCAGCTCTTTTCTGACTCTCTAAACATTAAAAGATTTCCGAGGCCCTTGTCGTTTCGATCTCGTTAAATTGGACACGAATCGACATCTACCCAGTATACGTTTACCCCTTTTTCGGGCTGGGATGGATCGATTACGAAAAAGGAATACCTAACTATCGTGACTAGGAGGTTTTCTCGGATATTGTTTTTCTACCTTTTCGGATGCGAGGAACTATTTACGGAAGGGACACAGCGGGTTCTTTTCTCTGTCTTTTCAAACTCTCTAAACATGAAAAGACGCCGAGTTCTCCCTTTGTCAGACTCGTTAAACCCTGATGACATCGGATCCAGTCGAAATGACGTTCTTCGAGTTCCTCCTTCCTAGGACTCGTTAAATGCACTAGGATGGATTTGCCTGAAGGGAGGACTTATATTACAAGCATATGCTATCCCCTTCAAGCTTGTTATCAAAATTAATTGGGGTACTCGCCAGAAATGGTGGGGGGAAAATGGAACCATCGTCGTTGTCGTCGGCAGTATGTCGCTCTTGAACATGGCACTTGTTTGCATTCGTGTCGGGTTGGGGACATCTCATCTCGTTTCTTTGCTTTGCCTCCGTGGGTTTGGATAATCCTTTTTGACCTCTCCTCTGCTCATTGCCTTGTCACCATGACCTCTGATCCGTTGATGTCAAATACTGCCAAGTCCACTGTCGTGCCGTTTATATGTTCAAGAGAAGTTGGCCTCTACATATATCAACCTTCCTCTGATTCTCATACGATTCTTGATTCACAACAAAACATCATGTTCCTCTGTCTCGTGTCGATGATGTGGGAAACATTATGGCCCACCTTCGATCAAGGTCACTTCCTGTCGACTTCAGCTCATTGTCCAGGAAGTTGATCTAGAGACTCATTTATGGTACCTTGGAGCCTGCATGCCTCAATGGCAGGTTCGTCGCATTCGACGTGAGGTTTTCATCATTGGCCTCTGATCGAGTGATTCTGCGGGTGTTCGACGCCAACTCATTGATTCACACGCCGTAGATTGTACCTGTAGTACCTTGAGGGCCATTGTCATTATTGGTGGTTCCTCTCGCGTCTGTTAACAGCTCTCATCATTGGCTGGTAATCAGACGATGTTCTTGCATGTTCGACTTCAACTCACATATTCGCATGCTTGAACTTGTACTTTGTTTGGGTCGAGATGGAGCGCAAGACCCTGGATTGTGTCTGTTGTAATCCAGGCTACGATTGTGGATTATTATCATTATGTACATGACTCACTGATTGGATGGCTGCGACCATACCTGAGTCTATTTATTTGATCCTCGCTGGATGGCTGCGCCCATACCCTGGATCCGGATTATAGTGTACTCTGTTTCGGATGGTTGTGCCCATACCGCATATACATCATGTACTTGAGATATCAGTTGTATTTTTCTGCGCAGGTTTTCCGACGGCGGGCCTTCAGTTGAACATGTTCTCGTAAAGCATTTCACCCCTCTCTCTCTCGGGCCTCATACTTTAGGGGGCATATGTTACACAGTAATTTGTCACCGTCCCTACCATTCCCCGTCCCGCACAATGGAGGACCCATTTTGTGACCTGTGAACATTGTCATGCCTTGAAATCATCATCAATGCATTCCTCTAAGCATGAGCTTCAATTGCCCTAAATACATCTCCTTGCAAAAAATCATGAAAACATCTCCTTTTGCATTGGCGTGGGCAGACAGTTCATCACTCGCGCCAATGGGGAAAATCCTACAAAGAGGCCGCGCCAACTGGCGCTCTGTCCCAGAGCAGTAGTCGCGCTAGCCAATTTAAGGAGTGTTTTTTAAATAAATATGGCGGAAGTTGTGTTTCAACAAACTCAGAAACCATTGCCTATCTTGAGTTGGGAGGTTTGGCTGCGGGAGTTCTATGGAAGGGAAGTGGTTTGCCACCTCCCATGGAACCTTCCTTGTTGATAGGGCCAATCCCACAATAATAGGGATCCCAACTCCCTCCTTCCCCATCTATAAAAGCCTGCTCAATTCGATGGCAAGCTAGGCTTGAAGTGCCTAAGCTTTGAATCTCCAAATTCCCAAGAGCCTTTGTGCTGTAAGAGCCCTCTTTCTTCCCTTAAGGCCGACTCAAGTAAGGAGACTATCGTCGAGAGACTCTGGAGAGGTTTTCCTTTCACGAAAAGCGAGCTTTGCGAAACGTGAATAATGAGACTTGTCAAGAGAACCACAAAAGCCAACGAGAACATTAGTTGTAATCTCTTTCGATTGTTATTTAATGAATGATTACGATTATGGTTCCACTCTGTTTTCGATCATGTTAATATGAGTAATATCCTTTCTGACTGATATTTAGTTGCGTATGCTGGATTTTATGCTTGTATCTGTTTGTTTCTTTCATGTGCAGGTGTCCATCCGTGGAGATCGTGGAGGATCGTGATCTGCCGAGGCTGAGGAACGGGAACGCTCTCTTCTTCAGATCGTAGCATTGGATTCCAGGTAGGCCTCCATCTTTGGTCTTTTCATTCGTAACTAGGAACTTGCGTTGTAACATTTCGTGATTGTTGCTAGACCCCTGCTGGGCTAGTAAGGATCGCCTCTGTCCGCAGAGGGGATTTACCTCCTCAAAAGGAATATATAAGGGTGTATCAACCCTTGATGTTGATCCTTCTCTTCTTCCTCCATCTCACAATCCCCAAAAACTACTACAAATGGCTCTGGAGTTGTGCTTTGGTTCCCACATGTTGAATCTCTTGGAATCCCTTGCATAGAAACAAGGACTCCTCTCATGTAAGTAATGCCTCCCCTCTCATCTCCATGTGGTGATGGATCTCCCTCCAATTATACAGCGTTGTGGGTTCTTCCATGCACATTCTCTTCATCAATATGTGAGTATGCCTCCCCTTCAATGAGAGATCATGGATTTCAGTCTTCTTCTGAAAGAGGGATCTCCATGTTATCACAAATAAAAGATTTCCCTTCATACAATGGGGTTCTTGCCTCTAGCAAGTCATCATTCCAGTTTTTTTCCCCTCTAGAAGTATAAAATGGATTTTGTTTCATGGTTTCCTTCGATGCATGCAAAGTGTTTGATGTTTTGGTACATAGAGATTCACAGTAATTTTCATCAGATCTTCTCACTAATCCTTTAGTGAATCCATCATATGATTATATATTTGCATCATAGCATGAAATAGAATTTTGAAACCACGAACCATGAGCCATACCTTTGAGTTGCAGCGTTGCTCCTCCAATGGCCTCATCTTCTCCCTCCATCCTTCCGGCAGTGCAAGTGGGAAATGAACTACGCTGTGGATCTACATGTGTGGCCGAATGCTCACACCCAACATGGTCATAAATAGGGCTTGCTTCATCCACAAACCCTCTCAAAAAACCTTTCCATTTTTCCCTTTCTCTCTCCTCAAGATCTTCAATGATACCCTCCGTGGTCTGGAAAAGAAGAAGGGAGACCTCCTCTTCCGTCATTCCTCTTCTTCTTTTTTCTTTGTACATCTCCTCTTCTAAATGATGAACTTCTTCTTCTAATGGCATATAATCTTGGGCTGCACAAGCTGAGCCAAGATTGATGCTCCGATACCACTGTAATATTCTTTTTTCAGGAATTTCTGCTATGTGGTCCTCAAGGACGCTGTATAGGGAAGCTGATGCAAAAATAAGCAAGAAGGGATCTTGGATCCCCTTTTCAAATCATTAAACACTTCTCTTCCAAAATTTAAGCCCAAATAAATATCTCTAGATGGGTTATTCAAATCTCCCCAAACTAGATCCTGTAAAGAATGCTCAAAGAGTAAGCTACAGCAACATATGAGCATAATCATGAAACTCTACAAATATTTACATAAAAATAAATGGAATATAACACAACCATCATTTTTATTAATATATCAGCTAAAATATACCGAAATATCTTTAGGGGAAAACCACTCAAGCTATCGGAATCAATCTCCAATGATCAAACTATGAAATACATGAGTTGCTGCAACTGCACAAAATGCCGGAGGGCAGTGACAACGCTGCCTATATTAGAGTAGTTGCTGCTATAGATGCATAAACATGAAATATGACTTAACTATACAATAAATGCCCAAGAATAGAAGAATGGGCTCGAATACAAGATTTCTAGCCAATCTAGAAGAGATTAATAGAAATGTCAGAGAATATAAATGTGACAATTTGACTTGTCACTGCAACTGAATCAAAAATATAAAATGAGGTTGTAGCAGATTAGAAATAGTGATGCCCTCCTCTAATATTGTATCTAAGCAAAAGTCTAATCCCTTTACTTAGAAACAACTCCTCCTGATGAGCTCAAATGACCCTCCCAGCAACTGTTGGCCAAAATAACGCAGATCAAGCTGGAAAATGTGTTGTGAGGGAATCTGGATGGTTGGCCTAATGCCAATGATATTAAAATAATCCCAGGAGTCCTCCTCACTGATCCTCCAATGAATAGCTGAGCCCTCCACTGAAAAACTAGCCAAGGAACAACTCAAGAGATCCTCTGTTGCTGCACCCTGTAGCACAAAATTATCCTGCTACAGGAATAACACTATGACTGAAGGAGGTAGCTTTGGCCAAATTCCGGAATGAGGAAATGTAGCTCTAGAACCTCTCCTTCCCTGAGGATGAGGTAGGAATTCCCGACCGAGAACACCCTAGTGTTATACAGCACTGCACTCTTACTAAACAGCAAGAGGAGCGAAGTCTCAACAAAATAAGAAAAATAATAATCAAGCATGAAGAACAATGGCTCTCCTCCTCTCCTTATATAGCAAGTTCTCCTCTCCACCATGGGTCCCATCCACATGTGCCTTCCAACTCATTCATGTGATCCTCCTCTAAAACTGCGCAGTCCATCTAGGAGATACATTGTATCTAGACAGTGCATGTGGACTTGGTCAAAATGTCTAGATCAAGCATGATACAGTTCTGTTCACACCATATGGTGCTCAAATAATCTGCTTTATTATTCCTCCTTTTACACAAGGAGTGTTATTTCTTCCTTCTCAAATATTATGGGGTTTCCTTACCCATTTTATATAGCTAAATAAAATACTGCTAACTATAATGTTCCTTTTAGCTTGAGGCTAAAAATTGGGAACATTATATTTATTGTACCTAATGATTGAAAAATTCAATGATTACATATTACATTTGAAGCATGTTGTTGTATTCGTCCCACTAGATCCCTCAAACTTTTGTAAAAGTTTTTCCCCCTTTCGTTAACTTCCACCACCACTCTAGATGAGCCAAGGAGCAATTCATTTTCAGGCACATGTTCTATTTTTTTTCTTTTCTTAGAACAACATTCCTTTTCTGAGTTGTTGGTCCCTTAGAACATTAAACAAATGTGAATTAGTAGAGTGTTTGACAAATGTTATGTAATAATTTTAATTATATTAATAATGATAATGAAAAAAGGAAACTCATATTGGATCGATAGTATTGTTTCATTCACCTGATTCATCTTTTTGCTCCATTAAACTTTTACGCTCTTCTGGTCGTAGATAAAAAATAATCATATTGAGCTTCGTCATTTTGTGGCTCTGCATGATACATAGTAAACAATACATATTAGTTAAAGTTACATATAGTTCAAAAATAATATTTTTTATAAAGAATTTACAAAGAACTTGCCTTTTTTTCTTTTCTTGATGTGTTAACAGTATTTTTGTTACTTGATATATTGTCAGTAATTTCTTTATCAATTTGAAACCTGTTGCATATCATTCATTAATATATTTATAAATAAATTCTCAACTTTTCAGTTAGAAAATGAATCTCGAGACACCGGTGCTCCTTTCATGAAATCCGCACCACCGCCGGTGCATGGATATATTAACAACGCACCGCAAAACAATATAATACTTCGTACGGTGTGTTTGGTATTATAAATGCACCGCAAAAACAATGTAATATACCTAATGGTGCGTGGGGTATTATAAACGCACCGCAAAATGGTGTTTTTTAAATCCGTACAGTGCTTTCCTTGTTAATGAGAGCACTGGTGCCCTATTTCAGATTTGGCACATGGATTTTTAAAAAAATCAATTTTTTATGACACAGAAATTGTGTGGTGCAATGTAATAATACAGAGCACCGGTGCGGTGGCGTACGCAGGGCGCACTGATAAAGAAAAATCCATTTTTTCAAAAATTCACGCAATTTCCGAATGGATTGGGATCTGACTATGCAAGTCGTCCCGTGCGTTGGACGTCAATATAAAATGAAAAACCCTAATTCTGAAATCACATAGACAGGGATAAGAAAGGGAAAAAACAAACAAATAAAGGTTTCAGGGTAAAAATGGATAAAACTTCAGGAAAAAATAAAAAACTGCAGAAAAAAGTAAAAAAAAAAGAATTAAATTTAATCACGAAATGGTTTAAAATTCTATGATAAAGTGCTTGAATCACCAGAGTTTTGGTTTCTAATTGTTTGAATACTTCTATTGGAACGTATTTCGCCATCCACAATGCCCTCGTGCTCTCTTGCTCCAAGTCTGTCTCCTACAAAAATCTGACTTAAATTTTTTAGAAAAATTAGTGAAATAATGAAAAGTCTTTAGTATTTAAAGAATTATTTTATCAAATTATATTTTCGAAAATATTTTGTCGCCCATTTTTCAAATTGCCGTTTTTTTTAACTTAAAAAAAATAGAGTTGCATTTTTTTTATTTGTGTTTATTCATTTATAATGCGCGTAAATGTGACGCATCGGTGTGTCACATTAATACGATGCACCGGGCACTGTTAGGATGATAAGCGCACCGGACTTTTTAAAGTTTTTTTTTTTTTTTTGTATGTAAGATCATAAAAAATAATGATAATTATATAGTACATGAATTTATTTTCATTATTTTCTAAACTTTATATATGTAAGATCATAATAAAATAATGATAATTATAAAGTACATGAATTTATTTTCATTATTTTCTAAACTTTACGTTACAAAAATTTGTATTATTCTATATTTGTTATTTTACAATTTTTTGCAAATTTACAAATTTAAATATTTTAATAAAATCATTTCACATTGATACAATTAAAATTTTCACATTAATAGAATTAATATTTTACAGACAATTACATTAATTAAAATGACAATTACAATTTTACATTAATTTCACATACATGAATTACGATTAGAATTACAATTACAATTTTAATTTTACATACAATTACATTTACAATTTTACATATAATTACATTTACAATTACAATTACAATTTTACAAATATTTTACAGACAATTCAATTAACATTACAGTTACAAATACAATTACATTTACAATTTTACATAGAATTACATTTACAATTACAATTACAATTTTACAAATATTTTACATACAATTCAATTAAAATTACAATTACGAATACAATTACAATTTGTGAAATCTACATACAATTAGAATTACAATTACAATTTTACAATTTTTCATATATACAATTACAATCATTTTAGAATAAATTAAATATTACAATTACAATTAAAATTTTACATTAATAAATATTTTACATACAATTACACTTAAAATTAAAATTAGTACAAATAAAAATACAATTTTACAATTTTGCATAGAATTAAAATTTAAATTACAATTACATTCACGACATAATATTTAATAAATATCATGGTCATTTAATAATATTAAATTAATTAATAAACATCATGACGATCATGATAACCATTGTAAAAACATCATATTCGACTAATAAACACATTCAACTAACATCAAATTAACATTATATATTAACATCATCACAACACAAACATCAAATATACATCTCAATATAATGTCAAATAACTCATGTGCGTATCACATATACACATCAGTCTGCAAGCTAAACATTAAATGAGCATATCTAACATGACTAACAATATGCACCACATCATGACGATCATCAACATGAAAATTAAGTACAACTGCAACATGAACATAAAATACATGGACCATATATATATATATATATATATATATATATATATATAACTGAATAATGTTAAAAATATACAACTGTAATATAAATCATGTCATGGATCAAGCGCTAGTGGTAGTATAACAACATCAATAACACTAGTAGAAGTGGATGCGGCCTACTCAGTAAAGTTGGGTGCAACCTCGACAGTCGATGGTCGACTAGCCTTCTCATGATCATGATGATCACTAGTACTGATGGATGCATCCGTTGGTGGTAGTACAACATGATCAATATGAGGCACAGTAGTAGTGGAAGCGGCCTCCTCAGTCAATAGTACTGCAGCCTCGGCGGTCGATGGTCCAACCTGCTCATGATGATCGTGACTAGTACTCATGATGGATGCTGCAGGCTGCTGACTGGATGTGGCCGATGGTCCAGCCTCATCTCCATGATGACTAGTGTCAGATGCTGGCAATGGAGCCTCATGTTGATCATTAGGTGCGCCGCGAGATGAATGATCATGAGATGCATCTGAGTGGCTGCTAGAAAACTGTCCATCACGTGCCACAGCTCAACTACACATATAGCTACAGACAGTCCTCCTCAATCGCGTAACAGCTGTCGTAGCTCCTACGACATGCCGCATCAGGCCATACATGTCACGCGGCGTGCCTCTCCACATCCGTAACAATCTATCATCACCCTGTATCTCTCTGTAATGAGCGGGCCTGATGCCTGCATCTAAAATCAATCCACAGATTTGGCTGCCCAACTCCATCCGGTATCTAGTCTCAGGCCGACCACGCTTAGCAAAAGGCGGTACCGGTGCACCATGAGGTGCATGAGGATCAGCACGTCTCTCTGCTACACCACCGGCCTCATCCTTTGGTGCATCAACCATCTCTTGATCGTAATTATCAGGATCGACACCTGGATCATGTGGTGGATCCAGCATCTCATCGCCTTCAAAAGAGAAAATGTCTACAAAATATATACAAGTACACAACAATAATTAGACAATTTCATTACACAATTTAATAAAAACAAGTTAAAGAACATGTTAGAATAAATATAAATAAAATAGTAATACTACCTCTATCATCTGGCGGCTCATCAGGAGTGAAGAGGATGTTGGGACACCCTCGCCAATCTAATCTATCATAAGGACATGGGACTATAATGAAGGGATGCAGCCTGCCAACGCTAGCTAGTAAGTCCAACGAATCATGTGATATCCTCGCTGGAAACATACTATCTCCCCTCTTGGGCATCATCTACCCCCACATGCGCATTCGAGCCTCGAACGTCAGCCTACGAAGTTGTCGAACAAAACTAGGTCTCATCTCTGGAAACCTCTCAAAAAATAAACAAAACAGCTTTGAAGCAAAAGGGAAGTTGACCCTCCCTTGTGCATGGGCATGACATCTATCTAAGGTTGTACAAAACTGTCGCAAAAAAATGGCAGACTACCTGACAAGTCGTGGCTGTTGTACTAAAGAATCAATGTAATATAAAAGCAAGCAACTAATGTGTTTCCTGTCACTGGTGTTGTGCGAAATGATCGAAGCGATAATAGAGAGGCACTGCACGTCCTATCTACCAAAATAAACTATATGTAACTGACCTCCAGGTACCTAAAACTCTGAAGGAGACAGTACATGTGCTTCAATGTATCTCTAGGAGTAAACTAAATGACTTCCTGCTACACAACCAGGTGGCACATTTGGGAATGAGGGAAAATCCAGCCCTCTCCTCGATAGTCTTGTAATAAAATAAATGTCCTCCTCAGTGGGTGTGTACCACTGGTCAGGACCAACCTGAAAAGCCTGTTAGTGGGCATTCCACCTGCCGATAAGATGTCTCAAAAGCACACTATGGGCCTTTAGGCCGGAAATAGCCTCCTCATAGAACTTGAGGAGGCCTATTTGCTTAAGGATCTCCTGGGTATCTACAGTAATAGGGCGAGGGCATCCATCTCTCTCCCTCTCTCTCGCGTCCCATTGGCGAATCATGTCATATTGTTCTTCTTGTTGTTGCTACTGTTGCTCATGTTCTCTCTGAATCATTGCCATATTAAATAATTTTTATTAATTAAAATAGAAATGTATTTATAAATATACATATATAATTTTTTTTGAAAAAAAAACAAACATACAAGTCGATGCTCCATAAAAATAGTCACACACCGGTGTCGGTGCATCCTAATATTTTAGCACACCAACCCCGAGGCCCTTAATGAAACAGACCGAACCGGATTCGGTGTCGATGTCTATTTTTCAAGCACCGTGGACTGTATATAATTCAGAATAGAGATGCGCTGACTGAAATATACATCCCAACGCGTATAGTCGTGTCAGCGCATCGACTTCATGACAATGACATAGTTGATGGTGCGGTCTTTTACCGATCGCACCGTTGACCCTCTCGGAATGAAAAATGTGGTTCGCTGACATAAACCGAGGCGGAAAATGCAGTCAACGCACCACACTGTGATTGACGGGGTCAACGGTGCGCCTAGATAAATGAGTGCACCGCCTTTTTTATTTTTTATTTTTAGTTTAAAATTATTCGGGGCGCCTTCCAGCACCACCCCAGAAACGATGTGGTTACCGTTAGCACCGGTAGCAGTGCTTCCTGTAAATTTTACAGGTAGCATCGCTACTAGTGCGAG
Source organism: Pinus albicaulis (assembly GCA_034641835.2). Lineage (NCBI taxonomy): Eukaryota > Viridiplantae > Streptophyta > Pinopsida > Pinales > Pinaceae > Pinus > Pinus albicaulis. The sequence continues at coordinate 757,285,855 of CM076584.1, read as the reverse complement.
TTGAACAGCTCGAGCGCATCGCGCGACAATTTTTTTTTTTTATAATGGTTATTTTTAAGTTTATTTCAATATCTAATCTGGTAAAAGGCTTAATTATAGAAAAATTATAAAAATGCCTGTACATTTCGCGGTCGAGGAGGCATATTGACTGTAAAATTTTGGAAAATAAAATTTTCACACTGATTTTCAAAATGTAAGCTGCAGATTGGTGGCCAATGCAAAGCAGCAGTGCATGCAATGGGTGCAATGAGAGCACCGATGTCAGGGCGGTTCAAAAATAAGGAAATAGCACCGGGGCTTGAGAGCTCTCGAGCACTAAGGAAAGTGAATAATGAAATTTTTTGGCTGTAATTTTTTTTTTATTAACCTTGTTTTGGTGTGCAGGGTTTTATAAGCGCATCGGTGTTGTTCAATAAAACCGCACCGGGCGGTATCAATTTTGGCGTGTTGTTCATAACGCGTCGGGGCGTTGCCCTAACCGCGCACTGGGGTGTTTCAGTTTCGGCGCGAAAATTTGATAATGCACCGAGGTGGCGTAATGGTAAAGCACCAGTGCGTAATAGTCGCAAAGCACCAGTTTTTTGGCCCTAATTTTTTTATATATATAACAATATTCCAGTGCGTGCGGTTTCTGGTGCACCAGTGCTATTAGAGAAGAACACACCGGTTCATATCTGTTTTGGTGCAGTGTTTTATGATGCACTGACGCATAAGAGTATTGACGCCCTGGTGTGTTACAGTAATTGGACGCCTCGGCACTGTGTACTTCGCAGACGTTGTCCGGTGTGCCAATGTTCGGTGCGCACTAATGCGTTCTATGGTATCGTGCATACCGGTAATTGATAGCTCAGGAACACTGGAAAACTGAAAAATCTGGGGTTTTTGTCTTTTAATTTAACCCTTTACTGGTGCCCGTTGTTTATAGGCGCACCGGTACTGTTTGCTAGAAACGCACCAGTTGGTTTGTGTTTTGGCGCATTTTTTATGATGCATTGGTACGGTTTCTGTCTACCGTACTGGGTGGTTTCGGTGTTGGCGTTGTGTTTTATAATGCACCGGCGCGGACGAGTTGTGAGGCAACGGTGCTCTATTATATTATGACGTATCGGGCGTGTGTGTACAGAGTGCACGGTGTCCAGTGTGCTAATGATTTTGTCCACACCGGTGCTTTATTTTTTGAGAGCACCAGGGCAAGTTTTAACAATAAGAGCACGGATAGGAAAACATCCGCAAAACCCTCCACCCACCAACCTCCTCTAATAACCTCTGCTAGAAATGGATGTATGGGGTATTTTTCTTTGTGGTTCCTCAAAAACATCCGCTAGAGAGTCTTTTCCTTGTAGTGTAACCTATATAGTTGAATGAGAATGTAATGTTTTTGTTAATACTTCACATTGGAGCCTCTACAAATTTTTGGGGACATGTTGCAAATACAATTAAAAAACTTTGACTAAACATAATTCAATAGTTATATATCTATTTAATGTATTAACAAGTCACATTTGTTGTAAATGACTATATAAATAACTTTTTAAATTGACAAAAGTGAAAATAAACATAATAGGAAACTATATATATATATATATATATATATATATATATATATATATATATATATATTCATTAAAATTATAATTAAATAGATCAAATTCGGTAAGAATTACATATTTGGTAAGGTTATAATATATGTAAACAAAAAAATTAAATATTAGATAATAAAAATTTTATATTTAGTTTATGGTTAATGAATTTGTATAATTTATTTACAAATAATAATATAATTATAAATTTGAAAGTAATTATATTAAGAGGATTTTTGGAAAAGAGGTTGTTTTCCTATGGTATTTTTTTCTAATATAATGTAATGTTTTTTTTAAATCACAATATTTAATTTTTTCTCAATAAATATATATATATATATATATATATATATATATTTCTTTTATTATTGAGTTTTGAAAAATATATCACATTTGAACAAAAACTTAATTCTAGAATTATTAAACTTTGAAAAGTATGTCACATTTAAATAAGAGCTTATTGTTTGTGTAATAATAATAATAAATAATTTTAATCTTGATTCTCATCTAAATTACTCTAATAAATTATAGATTTACCATAATTAATAAAATTTATATTCAAAATATGTTATAATAACAAAAATAACAAACATATATTTTATGGTGTAACCACGAGGTAAATACAATGTGCAAAAAAATATCATGTGAAGTATCAAGTACTTGTGCAAAAATTATTTATTTATTTATTAAAATTAAAATTAATTTATATTTTGAATGAAAATTGATTTGTTAAAATGTAGAATGTTACAATTAAAAGAGCCCAGATACTTTTTTAAACAGTGTATTCAAACAATTATTTTGGTCAAGTTACTCTGCCCACGTGATCTTCGAGAGGAATGAGTCACATGCAATAACCAACGTGAATCGGGTCGGAGCCTTCCCTGTCCACCAATACGACTATGGTCACTGACCTTTACGTCAAAGTCAAGGTCAGTATGGTCACTGACCTGCATTCACTCAGAGCTTAGTATTCAAACGCCCTTTGGCATAGGAGGAGCCGAGCTTGGTGCTACTACAGGAGCAACAACGGAAATATTGTAGGGAAATGAACATTATAATGCAGAAACTTGTTCCCGGTAAGGGCCAAGCGCTATGAGATGCTCCAATCCATAACTAAAACTATGTGTCCTCCATATATAGAAAATCTGATGCGCTGGGTCTACTCGCGGGTATATAGGGTTGAAGCCAAACTGAAAGAGTTGGGAGCCTGAGAAACGCTCTCATGACGATGGTCTGAATTCCGGGAGGAAATGGAGGTTGGTCTTCGGTGGGAGGAATAACGGCCCTCTCACAGAAAGTATTGGATTTGCAGAACGATTTGTAGTGTCCATTACTGCGTTTTTATGACTGAATAGCTTTATATTGAGATTTTACTGCAGCTTTTCCGGGCTGTCATATGACACATGAGACGTGGGCTGGTATTAACCAGAGCCTAATGGTCGCTCTCTCCGGTATCGAACTTCTTAATGGCTTCTAGGACAACTGGTTACAGGGGCCTGAGTTATTTACACTCCTGACGCCTGATTTTTTCAGCGCGCAGAATTGTCACTGGACATAGTGGATTAATATGGGAAATTGTCTCTGGAATCACATTCCAGATATATCTCTTATTACCACTCGGCAGAAAACGGTGCTCCAGATAATATCTACCCATCGCTGCGGGATAAGTGGTTTCAAACCTTTATTCTCACGAAGCCCTGCAAAAATATTGAGGTTCAAATCTGTCATCACTGGTGGAACATCAGTGGATGCATGTGCTGTTGTTGTTGCCAGTAATCCCATTCTGGACGGAGAGGCAGTTTTTGGGGTGACGCTCATATGCTGTGGATGGACTGGGTATTTATTAGTCATACATATCACCATGGCTTCTGTATTTGCTTCTATCGGGCATCCGGCATGATCTCATGCTCAGTGTGAGTCCTGCTTGGTTTGATTTTTCCGGAGGCACATCTCAATTATTCGGCGCCTATGTGACCGTTTCGCGGTGATCGGGTTTTTTTAAATATTTTTCGGTGTGGGCTGAGGCTGACAGAATTGTTAGGGGGCGGCGTATATACCTGGAGAACACCCCATATTAATGATAAGACATTTATCAAATGGCTTTTTAATTCCTTTGATGGGTTGGGTGGCTCGTTGTCCATTCTCGTCTTTTTTACTTCCATTACTCTTTAGTCTCTCGACTCCATTTGAGCGGCCTTTACATCGGGCACCGGGGACCTAGCATTTACATCCTCGCTGACCACCTCTCCCACCAACGGCGTTTATGGCAGCGTTTATGGAGTACAAATGGCAGATCTCGATTCTTTCTTGGCTGAGCTGCATGCGGACTCTAATTCCGATGCATATCTGCATGCAATGGAGGTGGCGGAAGTGCGAGGGAAGTCTAATTTACGTTACGGATTGATACTACAAACTCTCTGCTCTCTCCACAGGAAGTTGGCAATTCGTCGAGGGGTGCTAGGGATTAGTCCTGTGATCTTAAACCTCCTTCTTCTCTTGGACCAACTCTCTGCGGGCGCGGCGGGAGAAAACAACCCTCCTCACATCATTGTAAGCCTTTCAAGCTAGCGGCGGAGGGCCGCCTACTAAGCTTCAGGCACGAAGTAATGTGGGATCGCTCATCGAGCCTACAATCCCGGATTAAATTGCTCGGTTATCCACCGAAAATTTGCAAGTTACAAAACGGGTGGTTCAGCTTCCACATCATGGACCCTGTCGATGTTGGGGAGGTTTTGCGGCAGCCATGGGTGGTGGGGAGATGTTTTCTGGCTCTATACAGGTGGTATATAGGGTTTAACCCCAACAGAGGTACTCCACAGAACCATCTTGTGTGGGTCAAATCTTGTGTGGGTCAAATTGTCGGGTCTTTTCCTGGAGTTATGGACGATCCGTGTCCTCACTGCTATTGGGAATTGCATTAGAAAATGTCGTTTCATGGATCCTTAATGCTAGGAGTGTATGACAAGCAGGTGGCTTGGTTACTAGTCGAATTACCCTTCTCTGGAGGGCTCCATCGTCATATTGACCTGCCGTAGGAACATCTGGTTCACAGAGAGCAAATCGACTGCTGGCAGATTCCGTTTCGATGCCACCTTTGTCATCAAACGAGACATTTGAGGCGCACATGTCAACTATGGAAGGTTGGGAAACATGATCATAGGACGCGGAGACTGGTCGGGAATCACATAAGGCCGCAGATCGCCCGAAGGAGCACGGGTCACAGTGAAAGCCATCCCCGCGGATGAACTACTCACACAATATGTCTAATCCTAATTCTAGACCTCCTTCATTTTCTCATTCAAATCTTGTTGTCAAGTGGGTAGAGTTTGCTCACGTAGCGGGGCTGCAACCTATTAGGAGGTCTCATTCTCTACAGGAGGGGGGTGGTGCACCTCCCAGTCGGCGATTCTCTATGTGTCTCCGAGGCATGTCCTCAGAACCCCTCTCCACTTTCCTGAAATTTCTATGCTTGAGGGCCAAAGTACCCGAGGAATTGACCTATCGAACCTTGAGCCCCTGACCTCCTCACCACATATGGTCGATACCTGTGAATTGCTTCCAGACTCTCTCCCACGGTCCTCAGCCGAACACGTCGTCCCGATATCTCCCCAGAACTCAATTGGAAATGATCTGGGGTTTCTTATCCATAATCTGGAAGCCGACCTCGTCCCTCTATAGGTCCATACTACTCGCCCTGTGTCCCCCAACATCGTCATTACCCCTGCGTCCGCTTCAAATGTTACTATTCGGAAAGGGAAGGGTTGCCCACGACTCGAAAAAATCACTGTCATTTGGGGTAACAGACTTGGATTTCCAATCTGGCAATTTTCGGGATGTCCCCGTTTCCCTCACTATTGATAGGGTCCTCAGAGCATTGGAAGCCGAACACACAAGTTCCTAATGATTTATTGCTCATTGAATCTTAGAGGCTTGGGGGGAAGGGACAAGTTTGTATCATTGCGTGAGATTTGTTGGAGGCTGAATCCATTTTTTATTTTTATACAAGAAACCATGATAGAGATTGACAAGTCGTTATCTTTATCACGTGCTACGTTTCCAGCATGGAACATGGCGGCCAAGGACGCCGTGGGGAGATCGGGTGGCGTGGCAGTGATTTGGGACCCCATATGGGCGACCCTAAAAGCATTCAGCTTTTTTGGGGGCATTATTTTGACAGGTCACTTTAGGGGACATATGAAGAGGATACACTTGGTTAACCTGTATGCCCCATACTGTGACCGGGAACAATTTTGGAAGAGAATGGATGCTAGCGAGATTCCTGCACTAAACAACTCTATCATTGCAGGAGACATGAACTGTACACTAGATGTGGATGATATATGGGGTGCACAACGCAGAAGAGACCCGTTGTCTAAAGGATCTGAAATCGGAGAAAGCGTGCCCAACCTAGTATAACGATCGAAAGGGGAAAGAATACATTTCAAAACGTATTGACAGATTCATGGTTAAAGAAGAACTACTGGAAAAGATGAGAAGGGTTAAAACCTGGGTGGAAGCATTACTAATCTCTGATCACCAGCCTATTGTAACGGAATGGCAGTTTCAACGGAAGTTGAAAGGGTGCCCATTTAAGTTTAATAGAACGTGGCTAGAAGACAGGGAATTCAATATAATGATTAGAAAAATTATTTGCACGCATAGGCTCGAGGAGGGGACATCAGCTATGATTTATCTGTTGGACACCTTAAGATCCCTGAAAGAGGTGGTCCGCGCTTGGGAAAGATGTAAGAAGCACAAAATGACACACGATTTGGAGGAGATAGCTAGGGAGTCTGAACAAATCTTTGAGAGTATGGATGGTGGTCACATGACCCCCGAAGGATGGACAAGAATCAAAACATTGGAGGTGGATAAACATAGGATACTACTCATTCAGGAAAAGACGTGGAGGCTTAAGAGTTGAGCCATTTCGCTCAAAGAAGGTGACAGGAATATGAATTATTTTCACACATTTGAAAATGGCAAGAAGAACTTGAATGCCATCTGGAACATCGAAATCGAAGGGAACATTATTAACACCACTGATAAGATACAATAAGAGGCGGTCAAATAATTTGAAAATTTATACAGCGCAAGAGAGTTGTCACATGTGGAGGACCAATTATGGGTTGTTGACTATCCACTCATGTTCTCTGAGGAGGAAAACCATAGACTGAGAAGGGCAGTCAACATGGCTGAGGTGGAAGGGGTGTTGAAGTCTTTCACTCTTCATAAGAGTCCGGGCTCAGATGGGTGAACGCCAGACTTATTCTTGCATTTCTTTGATTTGTTGTTGAAGGATATAACTACATGGTTGAAGAGGCGAGACAATCGGGCCACATACATGGAGCGATCAACTCTACCTTCCTAGCCCTCATTCCGAAGAAAAAAGGCACGAATACTTTTTAGGACTACCGACCAATCTCACTATGTAATAATTTGTACAAATTATTTCTAAAATCATTGCAGAGATGATCAAGGGAGTATTATCTAGTTATATTACCAAAGAACAGTCTAGTTTCCTCCAAAACCGAATTATACATGATGTTGTGGCTATGACCCAGGAGATACTACACACTATACAAAACCGACATATGAATGTTGTGGTCATGAAAGTGGATCTTAGTAAGGTATACGATAGGGTTGATAGGGAATTTATGAGAATGGTCCTATACAAAATTGGAATGAACAGAGAATCTGTGGAATGGATTATGGGGTGCATCACCAAAGCATCCATGGTTGTAATCATCAATGGGAATGCTTCTAGATTTTTTAGAGCGGGGAGAGGACTAAGACAAGGTTGTGCTCTATCACCTCTTATGTTCATTTTGGTTATGGATGCTTTCAACATCAAGATCAATCGGGCAGTGGATGGAGGTAACTTTCATGGCATAAAAATAACAAAGCACAGAGAAATCAACCATAGCTTTTTTGTTGACGATGTACTGATCTTTGGAATGCTCATTAAACAGATTTGGAAAAATCTCAAAATCATTTTTCAGAGTTTTTGTGATGCGTCGGGGATGCTTGCAAATGAAGACAAGTCTAGCCTAACAATTACAGTGGGGGATCGGGAGATCATAGAATAGTTTGGTGAAACTTTTGATTTCAGAATTGGTTCTTTATCGGAAGGTCTAACATACCTGGGTTTCCGTATAAAACCCTCTAGATATCGAGTGGCTGACTGGAAATGGCTTATTGACATTTACAGAAATAGAATCAATGGATGGTCTTTAAAATTGTTGTCGAAGGGAGGCAAGCTCATCCTGGTGCAGGCAGTCCTACAACAACTATTAGTTTACTGGGCCCACATTTTCCTTATTCCTAAAGCCATCACTGATAGAATTAAGGCCACAATGGAAAATTTCATCTAGGAAGGAGGCAGGGGACAAGGGAAGTATTATTTGACTAAATGGGAACATATCACTCTACCAAAGGACTGGAGAGGGTGGGGACTAATGGATGTTGACACTTTCAAGAAAGCACTGCTATTGAAGTCTATATGGAGATGCTTGAACACACCGTGGTTATGGTGGGATATTATCTGATACAAATACCTTAGATCCTAGAACTTGGAGACCATCGATATTTCTGGATAGGAGAATGACAGTGGGGGATAAATCATATGGAAAGGTTTCAAGAAAATATGGCCCTTGTTCTCTCGAAATCTGCACTGGATTTTTGGTAATGGAAGGAAAATTATGATAGGGAAGGGGTCAACAAGGGACACCCATAGTTAAATTACATAATCACTCAACTGAGTAACTTTCTCCACAGAAGAGGCATTTTCTACCTTGGAAAGTCATAAACGATTGGCAGGAGGGTGCTCCGTGGTGGAAGGAGGCCAAAGACATCAGACTTTTCGGCCAAATGACGAATGAATGGTCAAAATATATGGAGGGACTAAGAACTACGGTATTCAGAGGCAACATGAGTGGTGACTGTATCACGTGGGGTGCCCATCTAATTAAGGGACAAATTAGTTCAAGTGAAACTTATAGAGATTTGATAAACATGCAATGTGACCATACAGTAAATTTTTGGTTCACGGAGATCTGTAAGGTTAAGGTTCAACTAAAAATCATCATATTCCTATTGTTGGTATGGAAGAATAAGAACCTGACTTGGAAAAATCTGCAGAAGAGAGGCAGGATCGGACTTGGGATATTTTGTTTATGTTTGAAAGCGGACGAAGATAATAATCATCTTTTTTATAAGTGTGATTATGCGAGGAAGGTCTGGTGCCTACTGTCTGATGTGATTAAATTCTTTAAACAAGAATATACGTCCATGGAAGACTATTATAATCGGTGGTCAACAAAAGGTATACATTTCAGAAGTATTCCAATAATTTTCCGTTGGAGGCTATGGTGTTGTAGAAACAAGGGGATATTTGAAGATAAGAAATTTACACCGAAGTGGGTTGTTGATAAGATCATTCAATTAAGGGGTGGGCTAAGGATACTTGACAGTTCGCCAAAGGATCTTTCACACAGACTTATACCCTTTGAAATCCACTATCCTGCAGGTTTCTTTGAGGGGGCAGCACAACATCAAAGACACAGATGTGGCGCTTAGCTTATGATCACTCCTTTATGCCATTAGAAGATCCACTGGTTCGATGGTCAGGGAGCTAATACCTGGGCAGAGATGTTGATGTTTTGGGGTCTCTTGTGGTTCACAAAGCAACTTTACATTGACAAACTATGAGTTTTTGGGGACTCTAAGGTACTCATTGATCACATGAATAATTGCAACATTTTGGCGCCCGGACACCTATCCAATTGGATGGACAGGATTAATGAACTTAGTATATCTTTCTCCAATATTTATTTTACACATATTTATAGGGAGAAAAATGACACTACTGATGGATTATCTAAGAAGCGACTAATGGGGATCTTCGGAGAAATGCACTATGAACTAATGGATGCCTCTAGCTGTGGGGAAAAGGGAACTATGAAATTTTTCTGATCTGCGTGTTTACATATTATTCTCTAGATGATAACATATGTACAGTGCATACACAAGAATTCAAATTTTCTATGAAGCACAAGAATATTTTTTTTCAATGAACCTTCTGCATTATGGAACAAACAATGTAATGTTATATTTTGGAGATTGTCTCTACACAGAGAAGTATGTCCGGTGCACAGGTCTGATCTGTCCTTATGTAACTACGCTGCACAATTTTTTATGTTGCATATCCTACCTTAAATTCATGAACTGGATATAATGGTTTATATGTTGCTCTTAGATTTTAGATGTATTTGGATGCGAGAATTAGTGCATGCTAAAAAAATTTCTCAAACACTATGGAGACTTTTGTGTCACAAAATTAAATGTAAACACATATGAAAATTTTGATTTTGTACTTGTACATAAGACCAAAGGCATCTGACAGGAGTGAAATCCTTGCCCCTGCAGATCACCAGCAAGTAATACAGATGGCATGCTTTTCCTTAAATAGTAATGAAAAGTCAGCTTGCATTTATGGATAGAAGCTAGTGACTAGTGAGTTATGATAAGTTCTCCCACTGTAAAAAAATATTTAAAAAATACAAACAATCAAATAATATAATAGAATAATTTATTTTGAACTAAATTATAAAAAATTATTATTATGTAACAAATAAAATAAAAAAATTGTAAGTCAAAAATTCTTCATTATATCATTAGAATATTACATCGTGGGGATTTCTGAAAGAGTGCAAAATGGGCCTCACTCTAATCGGATTTGTTGGCCTTCAAATACAAACAAAAGAAAAGAGAGAAATTGTTAGGTCCCTATAATACTAACTTGTAGCCCTTTATTGGTATTGTTAGTGTAACCCCCTTAATGTTATTTTTGTGCCCATGTAGTCCCCATATTGTTATTATTGTGTCTCATAGAAGCCTACTATTGTTATTGGTGTGCCCTTACATTATTATTGTTATGTATTCTCTGATTATATTGTGACCCCTTAAAGTCCTATATATAGAAATGAGGTTTTTTCATTTGAATCATACAATAATTGTTCATTTATGTAATGTAAAAGAGGTTTCCTCTCGAAGAAGATAATTTTTAAGTCGTTTATCTATATTTTCTTCTATTTTTTGAGCTAGTTGCATAACATTTGGTATCAAAGCTTTGGATTCTAGGGTTTCACTTCCCCAAACATATCATCTTGTAATTTTCGCTATCATTTTTTCTATGAGGCTTCAAAAGCTGAAATTTTTACCACGTGGAGCTGAAATCTTGGTGAACTTCGTGTTAAAATTTCAGATCTTGGTTCGCTATATTTTCATAGATAGGACCAGGGGAAGTTAGGGTTTTTGTAAGCTCCAAAATTCAGTCTCAAACAGGTGACCTAGGGGAAATCATCATAACTTTTGTTTCAAGAATAATTCTGTGAAAAGTGGTTGAAAGTGCAAGGACTACAGTTTTTCGTGTAGCAATTTCATGGTTGAAGGTCGAAACAATGAGAAGTGGAATTTTGTACAAGTTTGTTCTACTAAATCAATCAATAATCGGGTCATCGTGGGAGATTGGGCATAACTCTTTCTTGAAAAATCCATTTTTGATGTCACTAATGGCATTAGAAAGAAGACTCAGAGGGATACCACAGGAATAAATTTCAGACCTTGAAGAGCCAAAATTACAAAGATACAATCGTTGCAATATTGAGCTCCTAAAAAACAAGAAAAAAGTGTGCATTTTTTTTTTTGCATAAATCTTCAAGTTTGAAAAATAAATTTGAAGTGATTTAAAGGGCATAGTGAAGCATATATATCATTTTTTGATTCCAAAATGCCTCGAAGAAAAAATATTGGCACACCTAGTAAGAAACCAGAAATATCTACTATAACACATGAAGAAGAGAAAGAAGTGCAACATGATATATCAAAATTACGAGACCAAGTGCAAAAAATTTCATTCTCACAAAGAGTAACAAAAAATGAAATGGAATCTAATATGGATGGTTCAAAGAATAGTTTAAAATCAGACATGGAAGGTTTGAAGGATGGTATAGAAGAAAAAATGAAAGGCAACATGGAAGATTTGAATAATGGTCGCATACATGGAAGGTTTGAATGTAATATCCCAAAATGGAATAATGCATTGATACACAAACATAATATTTGTAACACAGAAAATGTACATGTAAGTTTATAATCAACACAGATATAGACAGAATAGCTGAGCCATTTTATTCATAGGAGAAGATTCAGTTACAACAATGTACAAAATTTGGGGTAATCTAGCCAAAGAGATGGCCTAAAATGACCCAGAAAAGATGCCAAGGTAGGCAATCCATAACTGGAGATCTGCTGGAAGCAAATACTGCGATGTCCCTCCAGCAGATAATGAATATATGACTACAGGCTGAATAGGGAAATGCAGATCTACATAAATCTAGAGCTCTGATGATCCCAAGATTCTAGATCTGGGCTCTATGATGGATACTCAAGATAACCCAAAAAGGAATTCTTAGATCTGTCAATCTAAGAAAATCACCATCTTAGGGTTTCACTATACAACTGCTGGGTATGCAAATCTAAAGCTGGATCTGACAAATAGATGGGTGCAATATGTCACAAGATCAGATCTAAGCTTGAAGGGTTGATCCCTTCACTAGATCCTCAAGCTAGAAGCTCAAGATCTAGCTCCTCAATATTCCAAAGAATATTGCAGTTGCTGCTACACAACTTCTCATAAAAATTGCGCTGTTAAGGAAGGAGGCTCTCTAGCCTGCTGCTAAGATATGAAATGTAGCTCATAAATGATGGAAATAATGAATACAATGTGAAGGAATGGTCCTCCACTGGATTACTAGCTGAAATGCTAGCAACTTCCCTTATGCCTTGGATCTACAAGACTGGACTGTGCATTTCCTGAAAAAAAATGTTGCTTTTGGGAGATGAATAATAAATGGCCTGATGCCTGATATAGATCTGAAGAACTGGAAGGTTGATCTTGAAGCTCAAGGTGATAGGATGAATCCTTCACTGATTCCTCAACTGAATTATTGAAGGACAACCACCTCCTCTCAAACTAATCTTCAGAAACGTGCAATTTATGAATATGAATGTTCTGCAGAAAGTAGGAACAATATGGCACCAATGCCTGATGATGAATTAATTATAATACTCTTTCAAGAGATACTCAATGAAAGAGGTGAGATTCCCGACCAGGAACACCCAGTGCTAAACATCACTTGCAATCTTAGCTAAACAACCAAAGAAAGCATGGAATGTCAAAGGAAAATTCTTGATCTAAACAAATCGCACATCAATAATAATCTCAAAACCTGCCTTCTATGTTTCCTTCATCTTCATTATATAGTTTGTGAACCTTCTCATTCCATGGCCCACCTCATAACTGTGTTGTACATGTAGACATAGGTCTCCATGTTGACTGTGTTTTCTCTCCATGATCTCCATCATGTATGGATGTAATGATCACCCTCTCCATCATGTGTGCATTAAATGCACCATTCCTCCATCATCTCATCGTAAATGCTCTAATATCTTACATTTGATTCCTTCCAAGATCTTAGTTGACTACTTCAACCTCCATGATCTTTCTCATTAATGAGACATGATCTCTACTCCTTTCTCATTAAGTAGCTACTCCACTACTCCATTATGTAGATCTAGATCTAAAATATCCACATACACACATTAACAGTGTATTTTATTTATCTTTGGGGTTTGTGGGTCCCTCCACCCTTTTATTTGCTTAATTAATTAAGTTTATTAAGAACTCTAATATTCCAAATATCATGTGAAAATTTGGGAATATTACAATCCTTCCCGTAAAAATGTTGCTTGTCCTCAAGCAACTGCAAAAGTGGATGCTACAACAAACATCCTCCCTCCAAATGGCATCCTCATGTGGAAGGCCTTCCCATCTGTCATAATGTATCATGCATGTCCAACTCCAAAGCTACCTCTCTAGAATGTCTAGAATGGCTTCCAACTAAAAATTTAGATACCTGTCCTCATCAATGAATCTCCAAGTGGCAACCATATGATGACAAAATATCTCCTCTAAACATGTGATACATAAAATGAAGTGGTTCATTCCCAAAGTGGAAAGTCCCAATTCATGAACCATCTCTCCAACCCATGATACATGGAGTAGATTGCAAGTAGATTGCATTTATCAATGCTCACATCATTAACCATGTTGGCCATGTAGGAATCAAACATCACATCAACATAGTGAAAAACAAGTAGAGACATATGGGAAAACATGAACAATGTCAAACCATATTCTCCTAATAAAAACCAACGCAGCAAATCCTTATTCTACCATGCTAGATCACCATGAAAGCAAACAAGAGAGTTATACTCTCTCAAAAGAAGCCACCACAACAATGCTTCTTGTTGACATGCCAAATCTGCATCAATATAAATGTGAGAGCCATACTCTCAATAGAATCCACCGCAACAATGCCTCTTGCTGCCATACCACATCATCATTGTACCAAATGTAGTGGCCATATTATCTCAAGAGAAGCCACCTTAACAAGGCATCTTGCAGCCCCATCACATCATCATCATACCATGTACAATGATCATAATCCTCCAAAAGAATCCAACGCTATAAGGCCTCATGTTTCCATCCTCCATCAATGTCATGCAATGTATGGGAAGAATTTAGTCCATATTCTCCTAAACGTAACCAAAGCAACAAGAACTCTTGTTGCCTTCCTACATCATCATGTTGTAATTCATGGAGCAATAATATGGTAGTGGACATGTGAAATGTCTCATCAACATTGTTGTGGTGGATTAGTCACACGGGTGTTCGAAATTGCACCAGCTTAAAGAGTGTGGTCTACTCTTTAAACTATTGGTAACAGGCAGAAAGTGGGGGAGCTCAAAAGCATAAAACTTAATGGAAATAGTATGCTAAAGTATGCATTAGAAAGAAGACTCAGAGGGATACCACAGGGCTAAATTTCAGACCTTGGAGAGCCAAAATTACAAAGATACAATTGTTGCAATATTGAGCTCCTAAAAAACAAGGAAAAAGTGTGCATTTTTTTTTTTTGCATAAATTTTGTTTGAAAAATAAATTTGAAGTGATTTAAAGGGAATAGTGAAGCATATATATCATTTTCTGATTCCAAAATGCCTCGAAGAAAAAATATGGGCACACCTAGTAAGAAACCAGAAATCTCTACTATGACACATGAAGAAGAGAAAGAAGTGCAACATGATATATCAAAATTACGAGACCAAGTGCAACAAATTACATTCTCACAAAGAGTAACCAAAAATGAAATGGAATCTAATATGGATGGTTCGAAGAATAGTTTAAAATCAGACATGGAAGGTTTGAAGGATGGTATAGAAGAAAAAATGAAAGGCAACATGGAATATTTGAATAATGGTTGCATACATGGAAGGTTTGACTATAATATCCCAAAATGGAATAATGCATTGATACACAAACATAATATTTGTAACACAAAAAATGTACATGTAAGTTTATGATCAACACAGATATAGACAGAATAGCTGAGCCATTTTATTCATAGGAGAAGATTCAGTTACAACAGTGTACAAAATTTGGGGTAATCTAGCCAAAGAGATGGCCTAAAATGACCCAGAAAAGATGCCAAGGTAGGCAATCCGTAACTGGAGAGCTGCTGGAAGCAAATACTGCGATGTCCCTCCAGCAGATAATGAATATATGACTGCAGGATGAATACGGAAATGAAAATCGACATAAATCTAGAGCTCTGATGATCCCAAGATTCTAGATCTGAGCTCTATGATGGATACTCAAGATAACCCGAAAAGGAATTCTTAGATCTGTCAATCTAAGAAAATCACCATCTTGGGGTTTCACTATACAACTGTCGGGTATGCAAATCTGAAGCTGGATCTGACAAATAGATGGCTGCAATATGTCACAAGATCAGATCTAAGCTTGAAGGGTTGATCCCTTCACTAGATCCTCAAGCTAGAAGCTCAATATCTAGCTCCTCAATCTTCCAAAGAAGATAGCAGCTGCTGCTACACAACTTCTCATAAAAATTGTTTTGTTAAGGATGGAGGCTCTCTAGCCTGCTACTAAGATATGAAATGTAGCTCAAAAATGATGGAAATAATGAATACAATGTGAAGGAATGGTCCTCCACTGGATTACTATCTGAAATGCTAGCAACTTCCCTTCTGCCTTGGATCTACAAGACCGGACTGCGCATTTCCTGATGGAAATGCTGTTGTTGGGAGATGAATAGTAAATGGCCTGATGCCTGATATAGATCAGAAGCACGGGAAGGTTTATCTTGAAGCTCAAGGTGATAGGATGAATCCTTCACTGGGTCCTCAACTGAATTATTGAAGGACAATCTCCTCCTCTCAAACTAATCTTCAGAAATGTGCAATTTCTGAATATGAATGTTCTGCAGAAAGTAGGAACAATATGGCACCAATGCCTGATGATGAATTAAGTATAATACTCTTTCAAGAGATACTCAATGAAAGAGGTGAGATTCTCGACCAGGAACACCCAGTGCTAAACATCACTTGCAATCTTAGCTAAACAACCAAAGAAAGCATGGAATGTCATAGGAAAATTCCTAATCTAAACAGATCGCACATCAATAATAATCTCAAAACCTGCCTTCTATGTTGCCTTCATCTTCATTATATAGTTTGTGAACCTTCTCATGCCATGGCCCACCTCATAACTTTGTTTTACATGTGGACATAGGTCTCCATGTTGACTATGTTGTCTCTCCATGATCTCCATCATATGTGGATGTAATGATCACCCTCTCCATCATGTGTGCATTAAATGCACTACTCCTTCATCATCTCATCGTAAATGCTCTAAGATCTTAAATTTGATTCCTTCCAAGATCTTAGTTGACTACTTCAACCTCCATGATCTTTCTCATTAATGAGACATGATCTCTTCTCCTTTCTCATTAAGTAGATACTCGACCACTCCATTATGTAGATCTAGATCTGAAATATCCACATACACACATAAAAAGTGGATTTTATTTATCTTTGGGGTTTGTGGGTCCCTCCACCCTTTTATTTACTTAATTAATTAAGTTTATTAAGAACTCTAATATTCCAAATATCATGTGAAAATTTGGGAATATTATAGTCCTCCACATAAAAAATTTTCTTGTCCTCAAGCAACTGCAAAATTGGATGCTACAACAAACATCCTCCCTCAAAATGGCATCCTCATGTGTAAGGCCTTCCCATCTGTCATAATGTATCATTCATGTCCAACTCCAAAGCTAACAAGAGAGCCATACTCTCTCAAAAGAAGCCACCGCAACAATGCTTCTTGTTGCCATGCCAAATCTACATCAATATAAATGTGAGAGCCATACTCTCTCAATAGAATCCACCTCAATAATGCCTCTTGCTACCATACCACATCATCATTGTACCAAATGTAGTGGCCATATTCTCTCAAGAGAAGCCACCTTAACAAGGCATCTTGCAGCCCCATCACATCATCATCATACCATGTACAATGATCATAATCCCCCAACAGAAGCCAACGCTATAAGGCCTCATGTTTCCATTCTCCATCAATGTCATGCAATGTATGGGAAGAATTCATTCCATACTCTCCTTAACGTAACCAAAGCAACAAGAACTCTTGTTGCCTCCTTACATCATCATGTTGTAAGTCATGGAACAATAATATGGTAGTGGACATGTGAAATGTCTCATCAACATTGTTGTGGTGGATTAGTCGCACGGGTGTCCGAAATCGCACCAGCTTAAAGAGTGTGGTCTACTCTTTAAACTATTGGTAATAAGCAGAAAGTGGGGGAGCTCAAAAGCATAAAACTTAATGGAAATAGTATGCTAAAGTATGCTCTGGTTAAACTAAAAACTAAAACACAAATATACAAAAGCTATATAGAGATTCAACATGAAAATAATACAAACGATGGCTCGATGGCCTCTTCTTATTAAATGTTTAAAAGGAGAAGAAATTTTACCCACTTGCCAAAAGGCCCCTAGGTAATGGCTCTAGGTCCCGATGCAAGGATGTTGCCTTCCAAGCTCTGCTTTTGATGCACTCTCTCTCTCTCTCTATTGTGGTGGACTAATATGTTGGATGGCCAACTATCGAGTCCTATTTAGCTCCAGCTCCGAGTCACACACAATGTTGGTGTTGCTTGGGAAACTTTGGCCAGCATAACAATGTGATCACCATTTCTTCATCTCTTGGTGGGTTTATATAGGTGAGTTTCAAATCCTCCTTCCCTCCCTTGGTACATGATGGATAGTGACCCAAGGGAGAGGTTTGATTCCATTGTGTGCTCAAATATTCTTTTGTGTGCTCACATGTTGTCTAAGGAGGCGCTAGTGGTTGTCCTTAGGCGGCTTTCACACAAGGAGTAACTGTCCTTTTCTTGATGTGGTCCCGGAAAGCGAATTTTTTTCCATTTCCAGGAATGTGCGCTTATCAGGCCAAAAGGCACGCAGAAGGTGCTCTTCTCGAAGGATAAAGCGCACAATTCAACATTTAAGACTAGTTCAAATCTGATTTTCTCAAAACCTTAGAGATTTTAAATAACTCTTGATTCCACAATCTGTTCCTGCCCTGTAAATCCTTAGGCTCGACATTAATTGATGTCATCTTCTGCTATATGATTTTCCGGTTTTAAAATTTTCCCCCTAATGTATGAGGTCTAGGAAGAAATGTATAGCTGAAATACATTATAGTTTCTTTTCCATATCGTACGCAGAGAGAGAGAGAGAGAGGTTTGCGTGTTTTTTGGAATTGAAAACACCTTGCACCGTTTCCGAGATAACCATGGCCTAAGGGGCCCCCCACAAGCATAATAAAATATACAACATATTTACAAAATTTCAACAAGGCGGGCATGTCCCATGCTCGTGATGCTATGGCTAGTGAAAAAAAATTGACAGATACATGTGTTGTCTGTGCCACTACTATGGTAGTGGTGTTGGTGGTTGTTGACGACGACTGCTAACGCCCTCAGGGGAATTTTTTATTTTACGATAGGTGGAATGTGGTACCCATATGTGTAATATTCGTATGGCATATCACTATGCAATGTACGCATATGCACTAGTGGGGACCTTCTGGTGTAAGCATTGTTGTCAGAGATGCTTATGGAGGCACAGGTCTTCGACGGATCCAATCAAAGTGCAATGGTTGCAAGGTACGATACCATCGTGACATGAAAGATTTTGCTGTGGTAGAATTTCAGGAGGATCGATGACATCTGTGGACAATGATGTCTCCCACAGTGCCACCCGAGGATACTCCTTTGAATGGGGAGGAGTCATCCAAGGTACCGCTTCCTTCTTGGAACATAGGTGTTGAGGTCGACAAAAAGGAAGCCTTAACCGAACCATGGGTCACCAACCTGAGGGGTCGAGGACCTCGATGTGATGAGTTCAATCTAGGCATGTTGGTGAGAGGTGACTGAAAATGGATGATGGGGATTCAGTGGCCCAAGGTCGAAGTATACTTGAGCAGCTTGGTGGCAATCATAGTTATTTCTAGAGGGGAAATCTCTAAAGTCGGTAGGACTTCCAGGGCGGGTGTGAACCGGCGATGAATGTTGTGATGGTGTGTGCATGGGAGTAAAATACTTTGACCAAGGGAAATGGGGGACTACTGCCATGGGGTAAAAGATGAAATATGAGGGCAAAGTGGCGAAGGGCATCGTTTGCAGTCTTTGTACACTTGCCAAAAGAATAAAATAATGGGGTTTGGTTTGTACAAAACACAGAGACGGGTACCCCAAACATGAAAGAGGGTCGCTCACTGAAGGTGTGAGGACGGTGTTTTGCTAGGGGTATGGGTCGCATTGGTTGGTCTCATGTGCAGGGTTGATGAAGTGGAAGATGTCGCAGTTGGGATTATGTTGATGGATGTATGGTGGGCCAAATGCGATGCACAAAGGTGCGCTTTCAATCTGCTTGTACAACCCAGTCGTCCGAGAAGGGGGGGTTTGAATTTGAATGGTAAACTGGACCTTATGCATGATAGATGGATGGGCATGAGGTGCTTCCCGAACTGAAATGGTATGACCATGGCATCACTTGTGTGGTGATATACAGTCTACTTTGGGTGACGATCGCCATGGAGGGGAGGCTCTACCGAGCAACGCGGGCGTTTATCATATGCAGGGTGAGGTGATGATAAAAGTGGTCGGGTATGAGGACCTTATGGTTTATTTCTGATGGAGAAATGATGTCAGGATATGCAAATTTATCTGGGACTCTATCATGCTGATGGTAGAATGATACCTACTCCGGAACTTTCAGAGAATGGTGTTTCGAACGATTTAATGTTTCTACCTGCAAAAACAACTACCTTAAGTGAAAGCATATTCTTTTTCATCAAATATTATTGAAAGACATGAAATTTGGAAAGGAAAATGGGAGGGTGCATACCTGCCAGTGCTAAAAAAACTATTTTTCTAGAGAGTGAATGTGTGGTATCGCTTTCATTCGTCATGGCATACTGATTATGGTGCAACTTACAGTTTGTGGAACGGATCTTCTGATCTCCTATTATGGACCTCCGAAGTTATGGAAAAGGGCAATAAATATGGGATTATCACCCTAATCCTTTTCATTTTTACTTGCTGAGTTTTGGGAGATCAGAGGTGATTGCAGAGCCCTTCTTTCTGTTGTTGTTAGCCTTTGTACCAGGGATTAGCGATATTATGCCGAGGTAATTTTCATGACGTCCTGCATTTCAAATTTTTCATTCTGATGGTGTCGAGGGTTGTACAAATTAGGTTTTTATGGCCTAAAAGGGGCTTTTTTCCCTAGATTGTGTAGGCGATCTAGGAAAAGAGGCACCCCTCTTGCACATGTTTATGAGGGACAGACACGCGAGGGCACGTTGTTCCCTCATTTTTGCGTGCAAGGGCACGCCTGTCTGAGAGACAGGTGCACAAAGGGCAGGGTGACATAAAACCTGGGTATTTTTCTATTTTGGTTTTTTTCTCTATATTGATGGGTGCCTGTTGCTTGGTAGGTTAGTGTGGAGAGAGCGATATTGGCCCAAGATCTGGACTGCTCTGGTTGCTGATGTTGGAGCTTGTCGTCAGTTGGCCACATGGGCCCTTCTGAAATTTGCTGAGAATGAGTTCCTTCGGTCACAGGACCGACTGTTACGTTCCATTATACAGCATTGCGCAGGAGGCGCAACATGTTCCTACTGAGGGGGACAAACTTTATTATCCGTCCGGAGACGGATATATACTTCGTGACCAGGTTACTGCCTTAGGGTGAGGCATTGAGGTATGCACTCCCTACTGGGAGAGTGAACCTAGACAGGTTCCGAAGGAGGCATTGCGGTGGTGCGCCTCTTACTGAGGGGTGCATCAATATTGCATCAGTGACAGATGTGGTCGAGTGGTGTGCTCTAGCCATTATTGTGCGACTGGCGGGGTCGTTTGCTCCACATCGGGCATCGGGCCCACAAGTGGAGGTTTTACGCCGTTTGAGGAACAGGTATTTTTTTCAATTTCGCCCGTTTCTATTTTGATGGTATAGTGTCACAATTGAACAGGGTCCAACGTGAATCCAAGTCATTTGCATATGCTAGAATCTTATGTAGCATTATGTATGAGAGGGTGGTGCTACTGAGGCCCGTTGTGGCAGTGCCTATTGGGGGGTCATAGGAGCCACACATGAGGAGGTGGGCTCCAGTGATGTCTTGCGGCTGTGGTGGCATCGTGGGTTGTTATTGGAACGACATGACAGAGGCCTGGTTTGAGGCCAACCCGCAGATGTTTTTTCCATACTCATATGCGGGGATGGACTTTCAGGGTGATCCAGATATCGGTCTCCCTTTCGGTTATGTTTGGGGTCCTACAGGAATATGATATATTCTTCTGCATTCATTTGAGTCTTTATATACTTATGTGTTTTGTTTTTTCGACACTGACATTTTGTTGGTTCCTTGTGCAGATGTTGGCGAGGTAGGTCACCTAGTGGCCCATTTAGTGGGTCACGATCCTCCGATACAACCTCGAGGTGGTCAGGGGGGAGGTGGCGCAGGTGGACCGGGTGGTGGTGCCGATGGACCTAGCGGGGGTGGTGTTGGCCCTTCTGGTGAGGGGGGAAACTCAGCTGTAGCTAAGGTTGTGGCCAAGCGAGCTCGTGCAGATGCGGCTAAGGCACGCATTGCAGTACTTACGGCTCAGGTGGCCGCTCTAGAGGACTTTTGAGGTCGAGTGGACCGCTTGACCCAGGGGATGCCTACTTGTGGTTTCATGGACGACTTTGAGGAGGCTTGGATAGAGACGATGATGGCCTGCAAGAGGGATTATCAGCCCACTCTACGACGGGTGGCTATTGTAATGGCGACAGCAGCTCCGGTGGTGGCACCAGGAGCAGTGGTGGACCCAGGTGCTCCTCTTGAGGGGGCACCCCCCTAGAGTAGTTTTATACATGGGGAAAGCACTTGTGATGAGGATGCTTCCCTTATTTTTGATGACCTTTGCATCTTTGGGCTGGCCAATGGGCCAGCAATACTATTTTTGTACTCAGATACACACACACACACACACACACACATATATATATATATATATATATATATATGAGAGATCTTTTTGCGACTCTACATGGTGTGCTTATCTGTTTCGGTTTATGTTTTTGATTTTTTATGGATGATGGTTTCTTTGCGATGCATTCTAGTCTAGGATAGTGTTAGCTATGCGATCAGCTGCTTGGTTTTGATTCCTTAATTCACATGTAATGTAATCAAATTGTCTGCTTAATCTTTTGGCACGCAAATATTTTCTAAACAGGTTTGCGTCTCTGGTTTCAAATGTTTGGTTTAACTGCGATACTACTAACTGGGAATTGAGATAGACATGCATATGGTGGATGCCGTGATGGAGGGCCTCGCACATAATTCCGATAACGGCATCATATTCTGCCTAATTTTTGGTTGTTGATCTGATGCACACGTCGTTTGAACACAGTGGTGACCGGTCAGGTGGTAGATGACCCAGGCAGCTACAGCTAAGTTTTGAGACCATTGTGATGCTCCATCAGCAAATCCAAAATAGGGTTCAAGTATTTGATCCATGGTGGCACATAGGTCTTTGGGTCAAAAATATTTTGGTGTTGAGATTTTTGTGTACACTAACCCTAGGGGATAAGGGCTGCTAGGGACCTTATGGGTAGAACTTCTTGAGGTACAGGCCGCTGACGAGGTTAGTGAGGTAGGTCCTGTCTAGTTCCGCCAAGATGTATGCCCCCTGTTAGAGATAATTTTTGATGATATAAGGTCCTTTCCACAAGGTTTCTAACTTTCCTGGCCCTAATGCCTCTTTTGCGATATCGTAGCGAAGGACTAACTCGCCCTCGAAAAATGAGCGAGGGGTGATGTGGCAGTCGAATGATACTTTCACCCTTTTCTTATGGGCCTCATTGTGTTGTAGAAATTGTCGATGACTTTTGTTGACTAGATCTAGTTGTCTTAGGCATTTTTCTAGAGGTTGGGTGTCATCAAGGAGTTCGATGGTGGCATAAAAATTTGGGATCTTGCGGAAACCAATGCAAAAGCATAAGGTATCTTGGTCTTTTGCGACAGGAATAAAGTGGAAATCCTGGGACGAGGGGGTGGTTGGAATCCTATCTTGGGCATGCGATGATACAAGTCGTATGTGGTGAATTTTGTCATTGGCATGCGGCGGGGGAAGGATCTCGGTAATGGAGTCCTGTGTGAGCATAAGGTCTGGTTTTCCGCTAGGATAGTTAATTTCCAGTCGGTGGAATTTTTTCTTATCACAGAGGTGCCTGAATGCTTTCATTAGTGGGCATGTCTCTGGTGTGTGATCTTGGCTAGTGAAAATGGTGCACGGTATCACTATGCTAACAGAGTAGATAGTGTGAGATTCTACGCTACTCGATGTCCCTGATGTGGACGCTTGGAAAGGGTCGGTCGTAGAAGAGGTCGTTTTCTGCTTCCATTTCCATGCCGTGTGTTTAGATTTGTCTTCCTCTTTGGTGGCTGGTAGGCTTAATGCCGCTCGAGATGCTCTCAGCTTGGGGAGATGTGCACACTTAAACGTATGATGGAAGTGTGAGAAAATTTGGCAATAAGTGCGTGTGATCCTCTCTTGATTAGAGAGAATTTTTTGAGGGAGAGACGAGACTATGCAGAGACTGTTTGCAAGGGGCTTGAGTTCTCTGCATTGGTTGACTCGGTGATTGTTTAGATCACATAGGCCGCATGTTATCCTAGACTTTTCCTGGGGAAAATGTGATTGCTGTGTGGTATTATTAGGCTTGACACACCATTGTGGTGGTGGGGATGTTGAGCCGATGATGTATCTTTTATGCCACTTCTGGAGATCGTCCGTTCTCTTTTCTACAGCGTTAATCATTTCGATAGTGGGACGAATTCGCGAGACATAAGTAAAATTTCAGTCGTAATGATTACCCTGACATATCGGGCACAATATCCATGATATGGGGGTCCCATCAGGCTTGGTCTGAGGCCAGGCGGGGAACCAACGTCACAATGCTTCTAAGTCAGGGTAGTGGACGACTATATGGTCCGTATTTTTGCATAATGTGCATGTGGGTGTGTTTGGTGAAGTGTCGTTAGGGGTAACTAGGGGTTCTCTACTTGGTTTTCCTTTAGCTGACAAGAACATGATAGACCCGCTCATCTTCTCTGCTTGGGTCATGGAGCTGCCTGTAGACTCGGCATCCATATCGTCTTCTTAGGAAAGACAAACTATGGCTAAGTGGAGGCTAGCAAGGGCTAGTCGGAAGCGAGGTATATAGTGATAATCCTCCAAAAGGTGATTGTCGGTGCATAGCGGGCATGTGAATTGTATTTCCCGTAGCCTCACGTAGTAAACCCTTTCGATTGGATACCGTCTGTGAATGAGTTCCAATGCGGCACACTCTTCGAAGTAGTGGCCATGTTCATCGCATAGTGTACAACTTATAATGGGCATTACTGGGGGTCTTTCTATGAATCTATGCTCCTCTTGTAAATATAGGATGGTACGCAGCTCATCATTGACAGACTAGATGGAGGGATCCTCTTGATAGGATCGCTCAACCGCATGTAAGGTGTCCCTATATCATGGTATTTCTGGAAAATGGTGGGTATAATGCCCATAGGTGTCACAGAGAGCACATGTGTGATTGGTATGCAGTGGTTTTCCTGTACTTTTGGTGGCCGGTTCTTTTTTACGAGAACGCGGCATCAAGGTGCCTGCTTCGAAGCCAAGGAGTGGTTTAAACTTGTCCAACTCCGGACATACGTGGATAGGATGGCCTATGACATCACATATAGTGTAGGTTGATGACTCCCTTTGCATGGTGGGGGTCACCGCTTTCTTTCCTCTCTTGGCGATTTTCTTGGCCATGGTAACCAATTTCGCAATGGAAACTTCCCCTACGGGGGCAGTTCCGACCGTTTCTTGGGTGGGTAGGGGCTCCTCGAGTTTGGGGGGCTTTAACCCTACGGCAGTAACATTTTTGGCTCCTGTTCCGAGAGGGGGAACAAGGTACCAAGCTGGGAATGCCAACGATATGTTGGGTAACACCAACGTTGCCAAAACGTTTTGGGAGACAAAGCCAGGAGGTGGGTAAAGGAAAGGGGTTTGGGAGACGATGTAGGCTAGGGAGGCTACCGTGTCCGATGCCTTGGAGTCGTTACTACTTGAGTCTATGTCCTGACTTTCCTCGGCGCTTGATGTGGACATCATGCACACTAGGGCCCTTGTGGCATCAGGCGACACCTCAGGGATAAAGCTCGTTCCTAAGATGGTTTGAATTGGCCAGGACCATATTCTTGATACCGTGAAATACCATCTGTGGTTGTATCTACGTAGGGTAGAATTACATCCGTTTTGGTTAGGGGACGCTTTTCACTATGCGTCAGCTGGTCTACCATAATGATTCGATCCTCATGGGGGAACATCATGATGCGAAAGACAAAGGATGCTATGGAAAACATGGCATACATGTAACTCCGCCTAAGGATTATACTGTAATCCAAGTGAGCATCCAAGACTTCAATTTCTATGTGGACCATCTTATCGGCTAATCAGACTGGTAAATTTTGGAAGAGGCCGACGGGGGTTGAGGGACGATCGTCATATGCTCTGAGTGTGATGACAGAAGGTTTTAGTCCAAAGGATCCTAACTTCTGCCACACATTTTTTGACATGATGCATGTAGACGCACCCTCGTCTATGACACATTGGTGAATAGTGATATTCTGTATCGATACTGGTATCTGGAAGGCGACCATAGAGGGAAGCCTAGGGGTAGCTTTGTCTAATTCAAAAGCCATCATGCGTGTATCGGTAGGGTCAACAGTGCTTTCCGCTAATTTGGACACGACTGCAATACTTCCAATGTGGACATAGCAGTAGGTGACTGAGCTAAGTCATCTATGATGCTATAATTGTGGGCCGCTTTGAAGTAGTTACATTCTCACCTATTAGGCCCTTTTACCATTTTTGGCAATGGGTCTATAGGGATCTTTGGAATGGTTAAAGGTGCATTCGACGCACTTGTACTAGCCCCTGACGTATTGGTGTCTAGTGGGGTGTCGTAGCTGCGATTCCGGGTCTGGAAAAACATTTCTTCCCCAGCCATGTAAATTTCATGGTTGCTTTTCCCGGAATCGTCTGGGTTTTGCTGGTGAGTGCTGACCATCCCTTGATGGTGGAATGGTTCTTGCATGACCGCAGTTTGCTGGGAAGATCCTCCTTGTCCTTGGTTACTCTGTAGCTTTTTAAGCTCAGGGAGTTTGGGACAATGGTGAGTATAGTTCCCGTACTCACCACATATTGAACAAGAATGATTTTTTCGTAGAGGTGGCCTTTTGCCTTACCTTTGGGCATTGCTTGGCTCCTGGTTCTGATTTTGGTTGGAGTTACCTCCAGCCTTGGATCGCGGTGGAAGCTGTTGGATGTTTCCCCCCTGTCCAGGGTTCCCTTTGGGCTTTATTTTTTTCCTTTTCTTAACCACGTTAGGAGGATAGTTCTCCTAATTGTATTGGTGTGGTTGATTTTGGGACGACTGCAAAAAGTTCACCTGTGCATTGTTTTGCGTAGGTAGGTTGTTTGCATGGGACTGAGCATAATGTTATCCCGTGTTTGCACCTGGCCGTTGGGGGGGAGCTCTTCCGTCAGTATTTCTTCCTGCGTAGTGGGTCCCCTCAGCCAGAGGATAAGGTCCTCCTTGGTGATATGTTTGCGCCCTATTAGTCAAATTTTGTTGCAGCATGTGATGACTTTGAAATCCGGGTTGAAACATGTTCTGGGTAGAACCATGTGTGTAACCGAGATCCTGACTGCTGCTACCTAGGTACCCTTGGGTCATTGACCCAATAAGTCCATCTGCAGAGTTAGACGTGCTTGGAAATTCTTGATAAGATTGCAAGCACGGGGCATTAGGCAGGATGTTGTAGATGTATCCTAACTGCGTATAGATCAGTTCAAACTAAAGGGCTTTACTGATCACATCCTCTTCGGATGTGGGGTTGCGCTATGCCACATCCTTTGAAATCTACGGTGTCATAGTTTTCAAAAACAAATCTAAAAGGACCGGGTTGTCGAGTTTATCTTTGCATAAAATGTGACGCTTCCTCCATTCATGGAGATGCTCTGAGATATGGATGGAGGGGGATTGTCTGAAATGAGTCAGTAATTCCATTCCCGAATCGTGGTGAATGGGAAACTGAAAGTATGTGAGGAATGCAGTAGTGAGAGCGCTAAAGGTTCCATGTGAAACAGGAGGTTTCTCCACATACCATTTCGCGGCTACTCTCGTAAGAGTGCATTGAAATAGCCTCAACCGAATAGTATCATCAATGATGTTATTAGATGAGCACCATAGGTGAAAGGTCATTATATGATTACCTGGGTCTTCTGAAACTTTGGTATCTCGAAAGGGAGCTTCGTGGGCATGGGAGGCCAATTGGGGTCGTGTGTGATGGGGTCATTGGTGAGCTTGGTTAAATCGGGTAGATTCAACACCGCTAAAAAGGGTGACTGGGAGTTTGACGCCATGGAAACATGTGAAGACACGAAATTTTGGTTAGAACGAGGGTTAGGCTGTGACGTACCCTGTTGTGAATTCAGTTGGCTTCCCGTATGGGATGCGCTCCTCTACCCCCTAGGGAACGAGGGGGGAGTGGTGTGCGGTGTGGTGTTGGGAGACCGACTAGGGTTTCCAACTAAGGTTGCTCCAAGATAGGATGAACCAAAAATTGTGGCAATGTTCCGTCTTTGACACCTAAATGAAAAAAGACCTGGAACCCCTCTCGATAATGGGGGGAGTTTCAAAAGAAGCCTAGACCGACAAGGTTCCGTTGGACCCGTTTGGGTGTCGATCAGGTTAGGTTTTGGAAAATTTTTGAGGGGATCGAGTCTATGATCACGACAAATCTATGGCCACATACATAAAACAAAGTAAAAATGAAATGAATTTTCCCTTTAACTTAATCTATGTGATCAATCAAGCAAAAAATGTTTTTTTTTTGTTTGCGCGTGATACTTAAAATCCTAGAAGACCTATGACGTCCTCACACACTCAAAAGTAACTGGGCCTTGAGAATATTTCTTGCAAGTGCTGGCACAACGTCCCATAAGAGTTGGCGACGCCCCCAGTCAGCTGAAGAGAATCCACCAAGGTAAGGGTAAAGGGTCTGACGCTTGCCTGCACCATCATGGTTTTTGGCCACTAAGAACCACCGTCCCATGTGAGCGGTTTGGTCTTGGGCTTCTTGGTAGTCAGCTAACAGTACCAAGTATCAGCCAGGTCAAGTAGCCCCAATTGATACCACACGCACTGCGCCTAAGCCTAACCCCCTCTGAAACGAGTCTCTACCGCGCTCGGGTTTTCTTTTCCGTGGGCTGATAGGTGGATTTTAAAGCTCCCTAGATACACAAATTCTATGTTTCAATGTGAAGTGTGATCAAGGCGGCTTATTGGATGCCTACCCCCTTGATCCTAACTTAATCTATAAATTATTTTGTGGCCCCTGTGGGGAGAATTTAATGAGTTGGTTTAAGTTAGTTTTAGGTGTATTTCCTTGCTTAGTGGGTGAGTGTGTGTGAGTGTATGGTGAAAAATCTCATAATTTGAACATATGGATATCAGTGATCCTTTACAAAAGTCCCCTAGTTAAGCTATGTGACGTTGTTCCTTGCTCAAATGGAAAACATTTGCGGATAATGGGACACTTCCAAATCTTCCTAGTTAGTCTATGTGAGTAACTAAAGGGAGATGGTGAATCAAAAATGTAGAGTGTTCATATGCTTGTCTAGGGTCACCAAATGGTGCAAAGACAGCAGAGATTACTTTCTCTAATTGGAGATTCAATCCTAGTCCCGCAATTTCCTAGATGCAAAAATTGAATTTAAACTAAACAATTTCTACACTATCTTATGCATGTGTGGTCTTGAGCCACTTACTTGGACTAGTTAAACTAAGTGTGCATACTAGAATTTGAAAAAACATAATTTTTTTGGAAAGCAATAGTTAATTCTCCCCCTACTTATATTATGTGAACACTTTTGCAAAAACCAACTTAAATGAAAACTAAATAAATGCCTACAGAAAGCAGCAAAAAGTGGGTTCTCAGAAGCTATGGGGTATCAACACAGGTGCTGGCAGATGCATTAGGAGCTTCCCAGCACACTTACAAGTAGAAAAATGCATAATAGAGAGAAAAAAATCTTATTCTTTAATTTGCATGGAAAAGGGTTTGACAGGTGCGCTTTCCTGCGTGCAGGTCAGTCCTGAATGCGCGCACTGCGCCTCTGTGAGGAAAAACTGTGCACAAAAATCCTGCAAGTAAAAATATTAGGAGCTTCCTTCTTCATTCTGTCACTTCAGTGAATCTAGGGACTGCAATATGGGTCAAAGGACTGTCAGCTCCACTCCAGCATAGACAAAGGGTCTCCTGCAAAATATGGCACAACCACATAAACTTGGAACACGTCAGTGGAGTCGCCAATCCTGTTGTCGTGGATTAGTTGCACGGGTGTACGAAATCGCACCAGCTTAAAGAGTGTGGTCTACTCTTTAAACTATTGGTAACATGTAGAAAGTGGGGGAGCTAAAAAGCATAAAACTTAATGGAAATAATATGCTAAAGTATGTTTTGTTTAAACTAAAAACTAAAATACAAATATACAGAAGCTATATAGAGATTCAACACGATAATAATGCAAACGATGGATCGATTGCCTCTTCTTATTAAACGTTTGAACGGAGAAGAAATTTTACCCACTTGCCAAAGGGCCCCTAGGCAATGGCTCTAGGTCCCAATGCAAGGATGTTGCCTTCCAAGCTCTGCCTTTGATGCAGTCTCCCTCTCTCTCTTTGATATGGTGGACTAAGATGTTGGGTGGCCAACTATTGAGTCCTCTTTAGCTCTAGCTCCGAGTCACACACAATTCTAGTGTTGCTTGGGCAACTTTGGCCAGAATAACAATGTGATCACCATTTCTTCATCTCTTGGTGGGTTTATATAGGTGAGTTTCAAATCCTACTTCCCTCCCTTGGTACATGATGGATAGTGACCCAAGGGAGAGTTGTGATTCCATTGTGTGCTCAAATATTCTTTTGTGTGCTCACATGTTATCTAAGGAGGCGTTGGTGGTTGTAATTAGGTGGATTTCACACAAGGAGTAACTGTCCTTTGCTTGGTGTGGTCCCAGAAAGTGACTTTTTTCCATTTCCAGGAATGTGCGCTTATCGGACCAAAAGGCGCAGAAGGTGCTCTTCTCAAAGGATAAAGTGCGCAATTCAGCATTTATGACTAGTTCAAATCTGATTTTCTCAAAACCTTAGAGATTTTAAATACTTATTGATTCCATAATGTGTTCCTGCCCTGTAAATCCTCATGCTCGACATTAATTGATGTCATCTTCTACTGTACGATTTTCCAGTGTTAACAAACATAATGTTACACCATTTTTTGGTCATCTAACATATTATCATTAGATGGACCCAAGCACATCATGTAAGACCAATTTTACTCCAAGTAAAGTTGCTTTCACTATGAAAATAACTTAGTAAATCACCTTTATTAAGTTGTTTATGGTCTAAACAGGAAACCCCATAAGGAAATATTAAATAAATATATATTTGTTTGATTTTCCTCAAGAAATAATTAGTTAAACAGTAGTTTAATTAATATTTTTGGTTATATTTAACCCAAAACAAAGAAATTAATTACATAAATCATTATTTATCTTATTATTTTCTAAAGAATAATTGTTTAAATATTATTTAAATAATATTCTTTGTTAAATATGACTATTTCACCCTTAAATAATTAAATAAATCATTATTTATTTGATTATTACTCAACCATATCCTTAAAATGATAAATAAATCATTTATTTATTTATTATTACTTAATCACACCCTTAAAATGATAAATAAATCATTTATTTATTTATTATTTACAAATAAGGGGATTTGACTCAAGTTAAATTCATTTTCCCTCCAAAAAATATAATAAAATATTCCATAAAAGTTGGATCTAGATTTGGTTAATAATATTTTAATTATGCACCAATCTCTAGACTAACTCAATATTTTGTTATAAATAGAAGTCTTTTCCCATTCATTTGTCACCTTTTGTTGCCTAAAGATCACTCTAGATCTCAACACTTGGTCTGGCTATTGATCTATAATCATAGCCATACTTTTCCATTTTTGTCTGGGTTTTCTACACCATCCAGGGAGAGGAATTTTAAATCTGAAGTGCTGAGGACTTATAAGAACCCATCCCATTGAGGAGAACAGGGAACACCCTCTTGTGGTTTCCTCCCAGGTGCCATTAACAAAAATATTCACTGGATATATTCTTGTCTTGTCTATTGGATCTATGGAGTAAAACTTATTTTTCTACTATTTAATGTCTTATAATGCATAGATCTAGATTTTTTTAGCATTTGTCTTGGTCATCTAATTGCAGATCTCAAGATATTAGTATTCATTTCTGCTGTTAGGGATGTTTTTTATGCGCAATTAAAGTGGTCTTTTTTCGTACACCTCGAATCAAGATTCATACTAACAACTGGCAACTCCACACGGGTTTACCATTACGACTGCTGTCGTTTTTCTGATCCTTGCATATCCAGCTGCTTCAAACCCTAGGATTTCTCTTCAACCCCTTGTTTTGCTTATTCTTGATGTTGTTTTTAACCCATAAAACCCTAAAACTATAAAAATTCTAACTTTCGCGTGTTTTCGGACCCATTGCACAGGTGACAAACATCAGCCACAGCTGAGACGACAAATTTTTCTAAAACCTGCCGCCGAGAGTGCCAGAAGTGCAGGTCGCACTTTTCTGCCCAAAACCTACGACCTGGACCTCCAGGGCACACTTTACAGCCCAAAAAGTGTGACCTCTACTGAAAACAGGCCAAAAACTGCGATCTGGACTTTCTGTAGGGATTTTTCCGAAAGTTTTCTGGGTTCTGTTGAGCCTCTGTTCAGGGTTGTTTGATCTCCATATCCACCCTTTTTGGACCTATACTTGTTTTTTTTCACTCAACTAAGTGGGAACCTAGCCTCCTAGGGCTTCATTACCCTCCACTTTTTTTGGAAGAGTGTTTTTTGTTGTAGGTTGTCTGAAATTTCAGAGTCTTTAGCCAATTTTTCAGATCTGATACCTCATCTTCAGATCCACTTTAGATCGGCTTTTTATCCATCCAAATCTCCACTTTTAGCTTTGTTTGGGTTTTCCTTTAGGGGGCACTCCGCTTCTTTCCTGGAGATAGCCTTTCACCACCACTTTTTTACAGCAATTTTCCTCTGATGTGTTGTTGTTTTCTGCACCACTTTCCAGCAGATTTTGTCTTTTAGATCTATGTCCCTCTTGACCCAAGATCTATTAGCCTATTTTAGTGTGTTTAGATTAGTTTTTTTTACTCACCTATAGACTTGTTTTTGAGAGGCCCACCTTCTTGCGTATAGATTATTGCATTATTAGCTGTTTATTTTCTGTTTTGCAGGCCTATACACTTTCATTTGCAGGGTTATTTACAGCTATACAACAACACTTTTTCTTTTTCTCTACAAATGTCTGGGTTTAAAAATTAAAATTTACACACTTTTACACACACACCCTAAGCGAAAAAGGGCTTGGTTAACAGCGCCAAGAAAAGACTCTAAAACATTGAAATCAATTGATCCTGCACCTCTCTGCCCTTGTTTCGACATTGTAATCGGTTGATCCTGCACCTCCTTGCCCTTGTTGGTCTCTTTTTCCTTTGTGTCATGTTTGTGTTGTCACTATTGTTCCACCAAGGCGTTCATCCTGGAGACTTCTTAGCCTTCATCCTTAGTTTCCGGTAGGGAGACTTACTCCTCCGCAGAGGATTCGAGTTAGTCCTCAACCGAGTCCGCACTCTGACTCTTCTTCTGGTCCTTTGGGTTCTCCTTCCCGTTCCGCCTTCGGTTCTCCCCCTGTCACCTTCACCATGTTTGGTGCAGGACCTAACACTAGTGGTAACCCCAGCCCTCCCGCCGGGAATACCACTAGTGGGACCGCAACGGACACTATCTCGGCTGCACCCTTGCTCCCTTTCATGGCAGGCTTCAGCCTCCCTGATTTCAACCAGTTGATAAATGACCCTATACACCATGACGCTAAGTGGCCTGCTATGCCAACCAAGCTCCCTTCAAGCATCTTAAAGTTTGAAGTTCATGCTGGAGAATATCCTTCAAATCATATTCGATCTTTCCACATGTGGTTGTTCCAACGAACACTTACAGGTGAAGCTTCTAAGTGGTATGTTGATCAGACCCCTTCCTCTCATAACACCTTTGCGACTCTAGCCCAGGATTTTTTGTCTTATTTCCAACTTCCCCTTCGTTACGAGAATGGTACTGAGCTCTTGAACTCTTTCTGTCAATCATCTACGACCCGCCTATCCCAACATGTTCAGGAATGGTGAAGAAGAAGGAGCCTATGTTGAGCCCCTACTTTCAAAGACTGTGTCTACATGGACTGGTTCCTTAGGACTCTCTTTCCACCTATCGAGAAAGACGTCGCATCACAATTTACTCAAACCGAAGAAGTCGTTGTCCAAATTGCGTTAAAATATGACCTGATTTACGCTCAGCCAGGTTATGTTTATACTGTCCTACCTGATCTTCCCAGACCTGGTGGTGCCAATGCACCAGGGACATCTCACGTCACTGGAAGTATCGTTGGAGCTCTCTTTAATCTGTATTATCAACCTCCCATGGGATATGGTTTCTCTCAGGGAGGGGCCAGCGCCTCCAGCACTTTTCCCCCTCCCGGTAGCACGTATCCAGGATACGACATGCCTCCTCTTTCTGCCCAACCTCCTGTTTACCACACTGCTACCCAACCTCCTTATTATCTGTATTCATAGCTTGGTGCTCCAGCTCCTCCAGCATTAGCACCTCCTCCCCTTCTCAACCCCCGTAACAACAACCACCACCCCCTCCGGGGCAGGTGTACGCACATCAGGGCATGACTAATCCTCCTCCCTCAAAAAGGAAGAGGAAAGGCAATCAAAATCAAGCTACCTCTGGTAATCCTAGACCTAATCAAGGTAATTATCCTAACACTACTCAGCCCAATTAGGATAGGCCTCTTCGTACGAACAAGCCCTGTTCTTGTTGTGGTGCTTATGGTCATTATACGCATAATTGTCCTATTATACCACAAATGCGACAGCTATGGGAGTCTCAAGAAAATTTGAGAGGACAGCAAGCCATCCCTTTCGTTCCTCCCAGTCCTGCACCTAGTTAGCCAGTTATGCTTACTGATCCTTTCCCTCAACAAGGATTTGTGGCTACCCAACCACCTGAAGGACAGGTGGCCACTCAACCTCTTCCATCTGGTTCCCCTGATTACCAGATTTTTATGATGTCCTCTGATCAGCCTTCTAAACCTCCTCCTCCTAGCCCTTCACCTTCAGTTGGTACTCATGACCCCCTTTACCCTTCTAGAACGGTTCCTCTCGGCCTAAACCATCTTGGAGCCATCTCGCCTGGTCATTATCCCTCTGGTCAGATACCATTCCTAGCTCTCTCACCAGGACTGTACACTGTACCTGTTATGGACACCCTCTCTCTTCCTAACCTGACTCTTGGGATTCCCGTCTGGTACCTCAATCCTCCAGCCGCCACCCCACCCGGTCAGCCTAAACCTTATCTTGCTTTGACCCTGGTTCAACCAATCCCTATGACTTCTCCCACTGCAACAGTGCCTCATTCACCTCAATAGGAACCACCTCCTGTTGCGACCACTTCGGGTAAGAAGGGCAAAGCTAGCAAGAGGTCATCAAAGGACAAGGAAACCTCGACAAACCCTGCCCCTTCTCGGCCTCCACAACATACCACCCAGTGTGCTTTGTGTGATGTTGTCAACCACGCCACCCATACTTGTCTAGAGTTGCCTCACCTCAAGTCCATGGTCAATGAGTCATTTCCGGAATCTGATATCCCAGAGGTATATGTCACTATACCCGATTCAATCCTGAAACTTAAACCATTGCGCACAAATCACCCTTGTGCTTTATGTGATTTCCATGCCCATTACACCCACCTGTGTCCTTGCCTCGAAGAGTACCGTTCCTCTTTAGAAGCCTTACACCAATTCAAGGCTGAGCACCATGAGTCACGCACTCCCTTATTTTCTCATCTTGCTTCGGCAACACCTGAGGACACAGATGCTCCCATTAACTTTTCCCCTTATAATGTTGAGATAACGGGACCTTGGTTGGAATTCCACGATGAGACCTCCCCTGATGTTTTGCCTAACCTCCCTTTAGCCCCCTCCCTAGTCTCAACATCGGTGGATCCTTTGTTCACTCACTCTCCTGCTACCCCTTGTGATGACAATGTGCATACGAACCTCTCCTCTCATGATTAGGAGTAAGGTTGTTTCGTCATGTCAGGTGGTATTTATTCCATCATTCACCCCATCTTCTATTACGATGATGACATTATGGAAGCAACGACCTCTCCTGACTTTATCTACCCCCCTTACATCGAACTCATGCATTAAAACTACATGCACCATTTGGCCATTACATTGACACCCAATGTTTGGGTAAGGGGGCACTCATATTGGAGAGACAAGGAGAAGTAGTTCTTAAACACTCTCCTAGTGAATCTAGTCATGACGACTCTAGTCCCGTTATTATTCCACATTTAGAAGAACCTCTAGAGTCCCATATCACTTCAAGATCACTCTAGGGATGATACCCCTCATCATTCCTTCATTTTTCATCAGCAACCCAGTCTCATAGACATTGTGGTTGACCAACCTATAGGTTTTTTGGGAGAACATCAGTTCATTATCCCAAATACTATCTTTGGGATATTAGCACCATGTGTGCCAACCTAGAAACTTAAATTCCATTTGATTCATATATGCAGTATCAAAAGAGATTGATAATCGTCTATTTCCTTTCTCAAAATGCGCAACCATACTGAAAACAAATTACGCACCACATCATTAAACTGTGTTTAGATTTCCCTTTTTATAAATACATTTTGGCATGTCCACAACATGCTTGGGGGCACCTATGCCCCTCAACCATAAAAATCCCAGATCTCAACCAAAAATAGCACTGAAAACCCATTTTTTCTAACAGGTCACACTGTTCAGGTCATTTCCTGGGACAGGTCGCATTTTTCTGCCCAAAACCTGCTACCTAGGTCACAGAACAGACCCCAAAAAGTGCGACCTGGCCTGTTCACAAGCTCTGGGCACCTAAACTGAACTTTCAATCCGCTGAAATGAAAGAGTAGGATTAGGCCTCTTAACTACAACTGATAGATCTCAAATTCCAACGGTTAGTTTATCCGCTACAATTGTCGCAAGATTTAAGGCCTCCTCTCCTCACAACATTCATCACAGCTCCACTGGAAAATAAGTGAATCTGGAAGGAAAATGCCTTATTAAAAGAAAACCCCTGATTTTTCTTTTGCTTACTGCGACCAAAACGTAGCTCAATTTGACAAACTGTATCTACCATTGGAAAGATCTCACCAAAGCCCTCAAATGGGTATCTATTAGCTTTTTAATTTGATATTTCACCAGGACACATTTTTTCCAAGAACCGCCACTTCACCCTTCCTCAAAATCGAATTTCTTCACTTGAAACACTCGTACTGGGGGCACCATGTTGCCTCCATACTTGTCCATGCTCGTGTCGAATTTTGTCATGAGTTACCATCTTGTACTCATGCTTTTATGGTCCCCATTGGACCCTTTACATATGTGGCAGCACCATCAAGTCACCCTTGTTTAGAGCATCCGAGTGGAGTCATCATTGCATTCATGGAGTCTATCCCGAGTCCCTTTGCATCCCGCTATAGTCCTCCATCATTCATTGCTTGGTCCCTCTCTCGTGTCTCACATTATGGCCTTTAGTCCCACTGTCCCCTATCCCTCATGATATCGTGTTAGTTGCTGCCAGGTCATCCATGCCATTTATGCTCTAACAAGGGAAGTCGTCTGTTCGCTAGTCAGTTCCTCCCCATTTCATCATCATCATTGGTGTCAGTCTGTCGGTCACTCTACTATTTTCTCTCGTGCCTTAGTTGAGGATCCCTTATTGCCTCACCTATGGCGGACCTCCTTATGTCGACATCAACTCATTCATTCCAAAAAAGAGGTCTAGAGGGAAGTGTACCTTGGTTCCAGCTTCCACTTTTGTTCGGTACCTTGGATCAGGAAAAGGGACTCCTTATTGCCCTTTGACTTGATTTCTTCTCAACTCCAGCTCCTTTCAGTATGATCAAGATTTATATACTTGATGGTTCAGTGATGCAGTAGCTGACATCGATGATTCTCGGGTGTGTGTGAGATGTCTCAGTCCTCATGAGGGGGTGGCGCTATAAGTAGTCACACACTCAGAGGACATCTTCATTACAGCCTTCGATACAACTCCATACATTTGATGATTTCGGCCTCAGCCGCTTGCAGTGCCTTTTTGTTTGCATGTATCTGTCATATTTTTAGAGCCCTTTCCTGTTTTCAGGGGCATCTGGGTTGTATTTATATTTCATGTACTCAGTTATTATTGTACAAAGTCCTGGCTATTATCCTAGGCACAATATGTATGTGGGATTCATTATCGTGTTATTTATCTGGATCATATTTAGGCCAGCATATACTTTATTATTGCATTCCATGTTTTTCTGGGCGCCTTATTGTTTGTACTATTTCCTTGGCGGGCATAGGTATGCCTCCCCCACTGCCTATAGTAGGTACTCACTCATCAAAAAGACTTGTCGCACCTACAAGTCGCCTCCTCAGGGTCTAGTTCTTTGAGCACTTTGGTTTACCTTATACTTCTCTCTCTTTGACTTCCCCTTCGATGTCTAGTGATTGAGTTCTTACAACGTACTTCGGTCATACGATTAGCTCCTAACGCTTGCACGCTGGGGGACAATCTGTTACACCATTTTTTGGTCATCTAACCTATTATCATTAGATGGACCCAAGTACATCATGTAAGACCAATTTTACTCCAAGTAAAATTGCTTTCACTATGAAAATAACTTAGTAAATCACCTTTATTAAGTTGTTTATGGTCTAAACAAGAAACCCCATAAGGAAATATTAAATAAATATATATTTGTTTGATTTTCCTCAAGAAATAATTGGTTAAACAATAGTTTAATTAATATTTCTGGTTCTATTTAACCCAAAACAAAGAAATTAATTAGATAAATCATTATTTATCTTATTATTTTCTAAATAATGATTGTTTAAATCTTATTTAAGTAATATTATTTGTTAAATATGACTAATTCACCCTTAAATAATTAAATAGATAATTATTTATTTGATTATTACTCAACCATATCCTTAAAATGATAAATAAATCATTTATTTATTTATTATTACTTAATCACATCCTTAAAATGATAAATAAATCATTTTTTTATTTATTATTTACAAATAAGGGGATTTGACTCAAGTCAAATTCCTTTTCCCTCCAACAAATATAATAAAATATTCCATAAAAGTTGGATCTAGATTTGGTTAATAATATTTTAATTATGCACCAATCACTAGACTAACTCAATATTTTGTT
Organism: Pinus albicaulis; assembly: GCA_034641835.2. Lineage (NCBI taxonomy): Eukaryota > Viridiplantae > Streptophyta > Pinopsida > Pinales > Pinaceae > Pinus > Pinus albicaulis. The sequence continues at coordinate 757,247,193 of CM076584.1, read as the reverse complement.
ATAAATAGAAGGGTTTTCCCATTCTTTTGTCACCTTTTGTTGCCTAAAGATCACTCTAGATCTCAACACTTGTTCTGGCTATTGATCCATAATCATAGCCATACTTTTCCATTTTTTTCTGGGTTTTCTACACCATCAAGAGAGAGGAATTCTAAATCTGAAGTGTTGAGGACTTACAAGAACCCATCCCATTGACGAGAACAGGGAACACCCTCTTGTGTTTTCCTCCCAGGTGCCATTAATATAAACATTCATTGGATATATTATTGTCTTTTCTATTGGATCTATGGAGTAAATCTTACTTTTCTACTATTTAATGTCTTCTAATGCATAGATCTAGATTTTTGCAGCATTTATCTTGGTCATCTAATTGCAGATCTGAAGATATTAGCAGTCATTTCTGTTGTTAGGGCTATTTTTTATGCGTAGCTAAAGTGATATTTTTTCGTACACCATGAATCAAGATTCATACTAACACATAATACAAACAAGCTCCCTTATGCCACATCATGTGAGAGTTATACTTTCTCCCAACCCTACGTACATACATGAACATGAGATACATCCCAAACAAAAATACATGTAAATACATGAGACATATCCCAAACAAGAGTAAATACAAGGACATAAGATACAACATGTGATGTCCAAACTCTCTCATCAACAACCAATCTAACCATGCCTTTTTCCTCTGCATTCTTCCAGTGATGTGTAAGGCATGAATCAGAAAAATATGACCCATTGGGTGGTAACAGTACTCACCCAAGAGAAACCAGCGCAACCATGCTTCTTGTTGCCCTGCATCATAGATCTGCAAGTGGTTTGGAAACCCCTTACTCCACATCATCAAACATTCATCCCAATGTGGATGATGGATCTCATTCTGCAGATACTTGGCATCCTCCCATTGTAGGACACCAACCTCCTCAAACTGTTGAAGAAATTTTCACCCCATGATATGTTTAAGTGCACCTCCAAAGAGATCTCTCCATGAGACCTTCTTCTCATCAATGGCCCTCCAAAACCAATAAGGTTATGTATCTTCTACAGGTAGAAGTTTCTCTTTGAGCTGTGAGAAAATATTCCTCATCTCAATATGTCTACCATCTATCATATTTTCCTCCATTGCTTCATGAATGAAGTTTCCATATGATTGCTCCCATAATGTATGGGTCCTCCTCTTCTCACTGCTTCTCATTAACAACGTTGTAGATATGCAAGGTAAAATATGTGTTGTCTCAAAGAAAGGCACAATGTTGAACTCATAGCCAACCATTGTACATAGGACCATACTCATCCCATTTTATGAAACTCCACATTTCAACTCAAGGGGTTTAATTTAGTTCATCCATGACAACCTAGGATGGTTATTCATCTCTTCCTTGATTAGATCAAGGATCCTCTGCGTAGTGATATGATGTTGCTCCAAATCAACATGATGTTCTAACCCTTAGTCATGCATTTTCCCTGATGGCATGTCCCCATAAGTTTCAATAAGGGGTACTGAAACAATATGAGATGAAAATGGATGCATACCTTGGATCAATTGATATTAAGAAACATCTTGCAATTTTACAAGAGTTTCATCTTCCAGTGCAAAGGTCTCTCTATCAGCTGGTAAGAGTGATGGCTGCACTTCTTCAAGTGTACCAGCGTTGTTATCTATCTCCTCCTCCTCATGTATCTCATCAATCATGCATGGGGATCCAAATTTTAAGAACTCAAGACCATCTTGCAAAGATGCAAGTGATCCTCCTCTTGATGTAAGAATATCTGCAGCTGGTGGTGGTAGAGGCTCCTCCTCTTGAGTGATCATGAGAACATTTTCTCTTGAATCTTTATGCACTATCTCCTTGATGATGGGAGATTTCACTATGTGATATGTCTTTGGTTTCTTTTTACCATATCTTTCCTTTAGTCTTGAAATAAAATCTACATAAGCAAACACTTTCATGTGTGACAAGTGACTGAACCACCATTTTCATGCTTCACCTTCAAGGTGCAGCACTGCAACTCCATAGCCTCTCTTTCTGATATAGGATATTTCAGAAAGAAGGTCAATAATTCTTCCCTCCAAGCCCTCAATGTACTTGTGGAAGATCCATAAAATGTAGGCAAGAATAATCTATGCCTCTTTCTTCTATTGTTGCTTCGGGATCTCCTCTCTTCTTTAAGTTGCAAAAATTGTTGGAGAGAAATATTCTCCTTCAATGCTCTAGGTTGTGGCTTGTATTCAGATAGATATTCACTTAGGGTCTCATGCCCCAAGCCTTCATCATATTCAAACCAGTCCTCTTTCTCAAAGAAAGTGGATCTAGTGGAATAATGTGAACCTCTTTGCCTCTCTGGTCTTCTTTGTTGCTGAAAAGAAGTGCTGGGACCTTCTTCATCTTCAAACCTTCTTGAGGTTTCTCTTTGCCTTTCTCCTCTTGTTTCAATGATATCCTTAGAGAGATCCTTCATATATCTAAAGGAAGATGAGGCAAAAATTAATCCCTCCATAGTAGATATCTACTATCTACTTTTCTTATGTTGTCAATAATGTCCACAAGATGAGCCAAATATCATGCACTGATACCACTGTAATATCCCAAAATGGAATAATGCATTGATACAAAAACATAAAATTTGTAACACAGAAAATGGACATGTAAGTTTATGATCAACACAGATATAGATAGAATAGATGAGCCATTTTATTCATAGGAGAAGATTCATTTACAACAATGTACAAAATATGGGGCAATCTAGCCAAAGAGATGGCCTAGAATGACCCTGAAAACATGCCAAGGTAGGCACTACGTAAATGGAGAGTTGCTAGAAGCAAATATTGCGTTGTCCTTCAGTAGATAATGAATATATGACTGCATGTTGAAAATGGAAATGCATATCTACATAATTCTGGAGCTCTGATGATGCCAAGATTCTAGATCTGGGCTCTATGATGGATAACCAAGATAACCCAGAAAATATTTCTCAGATCTGTCAATCTAAGAAAATCACCATCTTGGGGTTTCACTATACAAATGCTGGGTATACATATCTGAAGCTGGATTTGAAAAATATATGGCTGCAATATGTCACAAGATCAAATCTAAGCTTGAAGGGTTGATCCCTTCACTAGATCCTCAAGCTAGAAGCTCAAGATCTAGCTCTTCAATCCTCCAAAGAAGATTGCAGTTGCTGCCACACAACTGCTCATAAAAACTGCATTGTAAAGGAAGGAGGCTCTTTAGCATGCTGCTAATATATGAAATGTATCTCAGAAATGATAAAAATAATGAATACAATGTGAAGGAATGGTCCTCCATTGGATTACTAGCTGAAATGCTAGCAACTTCCCTTCTCCCTTGGATCTACAAGACTGGACTACGCAATTCCTTATGGAAATTCTACTACTGGGAGATGAATAATAAATGGCTTGATGCCTGATATAGATCTGAAGCACTGGAAGGTTGATGTTGAAGCTCAAGGTGATAGGAAGAATCCTTCACCGGTTCCTCAACTGAATTATTGAAGGACAACCTCCTCCTCTCAAACTGATCTTCAGAAATGTGCAATTTTTGGATATGAATGTTCTGCAGAAAGTAGGAACAATATGGCACCAATGCCCGATGATGAATGAAGTACAATACTCTTTCAAGAGCTACTCAATGAAAGAGGTGGGATTCCTGACCAGGAACACCCAATGCTAAACAGCACTTGCAATCTTAGCTAAATAGCCAAAGAAAGCATGGAATGTCAAAGGACAATTCCATATCTAAATAGATCATACATCAATAATAATCTCAAAACCCGCCTTCTATGTTGCCTTCATTTTCATTATATAGTTTGTGAACCTTCTCATGCCTTGGCCCAACTCATAACTTTGTTGTACATGTGGACATATGTCTCCATGTGGACTGTGTTGTCTCTCCATGATCTCCATGATGTGTGGATGTAATGATCACCCTCTCCATCATGTGTGCATTAAATGCTCCATCATCTCATCATAAATTCTCTAAGATCTTACATTTTATTCCTTCCAAGATCTTAGTTGACTTCTTCAACCTCCATGATCTTTCTCATTAATGAGACATGATCTCCACTCCTTTCTCATTAAGTAGCTGCTCCACTACTCCATTATGTAGATCTAGATCTGAAATATCCATATACACACATCAAAAGTGGATTTTATTTATCTTTGGGGTTTGTGGGTCCCTCCGCCCTTTTATTTACTTAATTAATTAAGTTTATTAAGAACCCTAATATTCCAAATATCATGTGAAATTTGGGAATATTACGTAGAAGGAAGGTTTGACAAAGTTGCTACAATAAATGCTTCCTAATTGTGAAAAGGTATTAGATGAAACTCACGAAGAGAACAAAATAAATGTTAATCATGATTTCATAGACTCTAATGTTGGATTGAATACCCACCATATTCCAAAGATCGATATGAGGAAGTTTGATGGCAAGGATCCGATAACATGGATACTATAGATGGAACAATATTTTGATCTTCGTAATGTGAAACACACACAAAAGGTACACATTTCAAATTTATATTTAGAACCCAATCACTTCATATGGTATCAATGACTTTGTTCTTGTAAACCACTTGTCACTTGGCCAATTTTTACGGAGGAAATGATAACACATTATAAGGATACAAAGAGTAATACCTTCTTTAGCCAATTGATAAATCTCAAACAAAAGGGTTCAATGGTGGAACACATTGAGGACTTCCAAAAATTGAATATAAGGGTAAAGATATTCTAGAGGAGCATAGGATTGATGTCTTCATAGGGACTTTAAAGGATAACATGTAACATGAGGTTCGCCTTTAGGAACCTGATTCATTGGAGAAGTCATTCAGGTTAGAAAGAAACATTGAAAGAAAAATTATGGAAAAAATGAAGCCTACCACTCACAACTATAAATATGGAAGTGTTTCTGCTCTTAGCCTTCCACAACCTACAAGGTTGGAACTACAAAAATTGGAGAAAAAAAGAGAAAAATGGATTTGTTACAGTTGTGATAGAAAATACACTAAAGGTAATAAGTGTGCCGAGAAGAAATTATTTTACATAGATTATGAAGAGGAGGAAGAAAAGGAACAAGAAACTTCAAAATAAGAGGATATACACTAGGAACCAACCCTGGAGAAAGAAGAAATGAATCCGACCATATCTTGTAATGCATTGGAAGTAATTACCACTCCTCAAACTCACAATATAGAAGGATATATCAAGAAGAAAAAGGTAATAGTGTTGATTGAGTTCGGTAGTACCCATAATTTTATTCATTGTAATATAGCCAAGGAATTGAATTGCTTCCTATATCCAGCACCAAACTGTCAAGTGATGGTTGCAAATGGAGGAACTATAAATTACTCTAGAAAATGCCATAATATAAACTTAACCACGGGTGAATATATATTGAATAGTCTAATGCTTTCCATTCCAATGGGTGGTGTTGATGTTGTACTAGGAGTCCAATGGTTACAATATTTGGGTACTATAGATTTTAATTTTCAAGAAATTTTCTTGAAACTTTTTTGGGAAGGAAAGGAAGTTGAATTAAGGGGTATCATAGGGAAACCATGTAAGATAATCAAATCTAATGGCATGAAAAAACTTATAAAGAAAGAAAAATGGGGCATAATTGCACAATTATGTTCATTAGAGGTTCAAACATCGAAATCATCTATTTCTCCATATATCAAAAAAATATTGGACAATCATTCCAAGGTATTTGAGACTCCCAAAGGCCTCCCACCTATTCGTGATCATGATCATGTTATTCATTTGATTCCAGGAAGTGTTCCTCCAAACATGAGGCCTTACAGATATCCCTATGCCCAAAACAGTGAAATTGAACATATGATTGCATAAATGCTATAAGTCGGTATAATTCAACCTAGTCAAAGTTAATTCTCTACTCGAGTAGTATTGGTGCACAAGAAGGATGGATCACGGCACATGTGCCAAGCACGAGTCTTAGCTACGCCAGAATTCACAAAAACCTTTATTTTGGAATGTGATGATCGGGAAATGGAATTGGTGTTGTTTTATTTCAAGAAGGAAGAACCATTTCTTTTGAAAGTCATCCAATTAAAGGAAAGTATTTACAAAAATATATTTATGAGAAGGAAAAGTTGGCAATACTAAATGCACTATATAAATGTCGACCTTACTTAATGGGAAGACATTTCAAGGTAAAAATGGATTATGATAGTCTTAAATAATTTTTGGAACAAAGATTATATTCAAAAGAGAAAGAAAAATGGGTCACAAAGAAGCTGGGTTATGACTTTGAAATCATCTACAAGAAAGGGAAGTAAAATGTTGTCGCAGATGCACTCTCAAGAAAGTATGAGGATGTGGAAGCATTTCTTTGTGTCATTTCTATTATCCAACCAGATTGGATAACCGAAGAAAGGGATGAATGGAAGAATGATGAAGAAGTGTGGACGCTGATTCAAAATTTGCAGTAAGATCCTAGTAAATTTGATACATTTAGCTGGAAAAATTATTCATAAGGGTACAAAGACTGCTTATATATTTGTAATATTTCCAACCTTGAATAAAATATTCTTTTGGAATTGCACACCTCTCTCTTAGGAAATCACTTGGGATTTTAGAAGCTTGCCATAGTGTTAAGAAGGAATTTTTTTGGGATGGCCTTAAATCTGATTTTAAAAATTTTGTGGCAGAATGTTTAGTTTGACAACAAAAGTTGAGAAAATTAAGACCCTGGGTTTGTTACAACCTTTATCCATTCCAATTCAGTGTTGTGAGGAGGTTTCAATGGATTTTATCATAGTTTTGCCCAAGTCTAAATGAAAGAGTGTCATCATGGTGGTAGTTAATAGACTTACCAAGTGTGCACACTTTTGTGCATTATCTCATCCATTTAAATTCAGTACAATTGCTACTGAATTTATGGAAACAATTCAAAAGCTTCATGGAAACCCAAATATTATTGTAAGCGACAAAGATCCCATTTTCACTGGAAATTTTTGGACGGAATTATTTTCTTGTCTGGGTACTCAATTAGCCCATACCTCATCTTATCATCCTCAATCTGATGGGAAAATGAAGATAGTGATTTTTTTTTTGGAAGTATATCTTCGTTGATTTGTATCTGGTAAACAAACACAATGAGTCAAGTGGTTACCTCTATTTGAATGGTGGTATAACACTTCCTTCCATACTACAACAAAAATGACCCCATTTATGGCACTTTATGGATATTATCCATCGTCCATCACATCATCTTTAAGAGAAAATTCTAAGGTTCAAGAAGTGTAATATCACATTGAGCATCACTAACAAGTTCTTCAACTTTTAAAGGATAACCTCACTTTGGCACAAAATCGAATGAAACTACTGCAGATCAACATCGTAGCGAAAGAATTTTTGATATAGGAAACTGGATATTTTTATGGCTACAACCATACAAAAAATGTCCCTCAAGCCAACTAAGAAGGATAATAAATTATCACCAAAGTACAATAGCCCTTACAAGGTGTTGAAAAATATTTGTACTAGACGTGAAAAGCTTCTAGTTCAAACGATATTGCCAGAACTTGATGAGGAAGGAAAAATCATATTGGACCCTGAAGCAGTCACGGAAACAAGAACTCGAAAGCTACGTAATCAATAAATTTCAGAGCATCTCATCGAGTGGAAGAACTTACCTGCTGAAGATTCCACATGGGAGGATGAGAAATTTATACAAAAGCATCCAGAACTACTTAAGTTTTGAGGACAACACTTTTTTGAAGGAGGGGGGCACGTTAGCTCCCTATAATACTAACGTAGCCCCTTATTTTTATTGTTATTTTAGCCCCCTTATCGTTATTGTTGTGCCCGTGTAATCCCCATATTGTTATCAGTGTGCCCCATAGAATCCCATTATTGTTATTGTTGTGCCCTTACATTATTATTGTTATGTCGGCTCTGACTATATTGTGACCCCTTAGACTCCTATATATAGAAAGGAGGATTTTTCATTTGAATAATCCAAGAACTATTCATTTATTTAATGTAAAGGAGGTTTCCCCCTCAAAGAGGATAATTTTTAAGTCGTTGATCTATCTTTTCTTCTATTTTGTGAGATGATTACATAACCAATTAAAACTTTGGGGAGTTCTGAAAGAGTTAAAAATTGGCCTCACTCCGACCATATTTGTTGGCCTTCATATGAAAACAAAAAAAAATAGAGAGAAACTTTATAAAATAGAGCCTCATTACATCCATAGCCTTCCATGAAGAAAATTTACCCAAAAAATTACCCAAAAAGTATAAGCATCCAGTAATTATTTGAGAAACTAAGAAGGAGGAGCAGGGTTTACCTCTACTTCTTGGGCAACATTTTCTAGATGATGAAAGGCTTAGTGGACATGAGATTCCACGTGAGCCATGCAAGTCTCGAAATTTTCCATGTAGACCTGAAGACGCTTTTGGTTCCTTCGTAGAGCAACTTAACGGTCCAAGATATGTCTCTGGTTCTAGTGGATGACTAAAAAGTGCCCAACCAACTTAGCATTGTCATCATTTTGGGCTTGAGATAGTTGTTCAACGGTGCATTGGAGCAAGTGGATTTGAGTTGCTATATAATCAAAAGGAGTAGGAAAATCCACTTAGTCAGGCGAGCTCCTAAAAGGAGAGTTCAACTCTTTTCCCCCCTCATGCTTCTCTCTTCCTTTATTTCATCCTCCCCTCTACAGTCATCCTCATTTCCGTAGCATCTGAAGTGACAACCATTCCTCTTTCCATGTTGTTGGTGTGGTCTTGTCGGAGCTCCTCCCCATCATCTCCCCACCTCTCTTTAGTCTACTTTTTGTGCCACCATAAGGAAAAGTATTTCTAAGGATTATAAAAGGGATGACTTCTATGATATCCATAACTAGATTGAAAATACACCACACTTTCTCCCTTGGAGCAAGGTTTCGACTTTCAAGTCCGAACCCGACTTCACTAACATCTAGCCTAAGGATTTTCGAGGTTTCCAACTTCTCCCTTCGAAGACGATGAGAGAGCATATTCTTTTTACCTACCAGAGTAGGGCCAATGAACTCCCTGTGGCTGGAAAACCCATGTCCACACAAAAAACGTTAAGAGACACATGAAAATAAACAAACAAGTAATGAATTACCCAAGCAAGAGCCTGTGTCAAGTTGAGAGATGCTCCAACGACATCTGCATTTCCTTTGTGCCTATAACCTACACCACCTTGCTCTCAATGTCTACCTTTTTCCATGTCGGGATCCCAAGACAAATGACTGCAACAAAGGCCAAGAAATACAACGATCCATTGAGTGAGGAGGGTCACCTTCCTGAGCTCTCCTCACCACCAAAAGAGGGATAATGAGCCGAGGAAACCAACCTCGGTGCCAAACCTATTTCTCCAAGAAACTAGACTCATATCTTTGAAAAGAATAATACCCATTGCTTCAGTTAATCCTCCTAATACCCTCAGTCCTGCATCAAGAAACTTCCGAAGGAAGTCTCCCAAGGTGCAATTAATCCCGATTATGTTGAGTCGATGCCCCATGTGAAGGAGGAAGGTTTCCTGTCCCTTTATCATTCTTGGAAAGCACCCCTGTCAGGGTATAAACAATTAAAACTTATTAATATAATTTATTCATTATTTTTTAAGTTAGATTTATAAATTTTATGTAAGAAATTTCTTAGCAACATATTTTATTAATAAGTGTTTTATATTTGATGAATGCAATTTATTCAATATTATTTTATGATGATGATGATGATGAATTTCCACTTCGACCAATATGGTCTACTGCATCTTATGATTATTATGAATGTCCACGTAGACCAATATGGTCTATTGTATCTTAAGAAAGTAAGAAATTAATCGAAATTCTTTAAGATATTATTTTTATGCTTGAAGAGAAGTGAGATAAGTGTTCCTAGATCACCATAGTTTTGTTGTCTTTGTAGGTCAATAAGGTTGGTAGTGTGACCGATATTTTGATAATTAGAACATATGTGACTACAAGTTGGGAAATTTAAAAGAAAGTGTTTTTCATCTTCAATGCCTCTTAGTATCACATAGGTGATAGACTTTTTTTTCCCATGAAAGTTTCAAAATAGACCAACACCCAGTTTTACTATGAAGCTCACGACAATTAGTTCTTTTCTTAGCAATGTTCATTTTTGTCTTAACATTAGTCAAGACAAATAAATAAATTTGGTTTTCAAAATTGGGATAGATCAATTCCTTATAATATCTTAGATTCCTTTTTCCCTCTAACTCTTTATTGCTCCATAATTTCTCTTTAAATTTGGAAGTAATAATATTTTTAATATTATCCTTATTCTTCGAGATGATCTCCTCCTATATACCTCAATGGTCAAGCTAATATTTGACATACTTATGCTATCTTGGCTTGAGTAAAAGGTGGGGGTTTTGGCTAGAGTTAGAAGAAAATTTAGTAAACCTCTTGGCTTCCATGGTTTATAAATTCTTTTTATACATGATATGATTTTTCATAACCATGATTTCAATGAGGAAATGCTAGCTTCAATCAAGAGGATAGGGTAGGTAGATCATCCTTTAATCTTATGGTTGTAGGTTACCAATTACTTTTGGATCTACTCAATCCTCCTCCATGATTCTCTCGATATACTACAACACGAAACCTCACAACGATATAAAATAAGAGTGATGACCAGAGTCTCAAAGAGGAACTTTTCTTAATCTCAAATCCAAATATTTTCTTACTTACAATTATTTTCAAGCTCATTATAAGCTTTTCATCCTCCACGTATTATTTTCTCAATGTTATAATTCCAATGGAGCCGATGATTAATGTCGATTCGCAGATATTTGCATGAAGTAACTTCCTCCAAGTATCTATTATCGTAAATGAAGTTATTGTCAGTAATATTTTTGGATTTAATTATCAAGATTGTGTTCTTGTTAGTGTTAATATTCATACACATCTTGAAGAAAAAATATTAGAGGATTCTTATTTTTATTGTTGAGATCTTCGTGGCTCCTTGCCAAAAGTATCATCAGCATAAAGGAGAATATTTTTGATGATGCCAGTGAGCGTGGGGCAACATATCCTGCATCTTATAAACACTCTTCAAGTTTATCAATATAAATTCCAAAAAGAGTAGTGGATAAGGGACACCTGCTTAACGTTGATATTGCAATTAATTTCTTCTTATCAACCCTCGATGATCTCAAGTTTGGATATAACATTCTATATCATTCATTAACAACTTAAAATAATATAGAATCGAGAAATTATCTTCCATATATCTATTATATTTCAAGTTAAATCCTTTAAAAAATTGTATTTGGTTGTTACCTTCTTTTCAAATGGTACTCATCATTAGTTATGTAATAAATATTATTAAAACTAAAAATAAAAAATTGATGGTGTTTCAAGAAATAAACCTACCAAAGGGATTAAGGGGGTTTGAATATAATTAACTAATAAATATCATGATATATATAAATAAGAAAGAATATGAATATCTATTCAGGATGAAGGAGAGACAAAATAGGTAGAATTTTTTTTATAGAAGGTATGGAGTAGAGAATAAAAATAGATTTAATTTAAATAGTATTTAATTAATTTAAGAATTAATAAATATATGGATACAAAACGAAAGGAGGGGAGGGTTAAAAAATACGAAAAAAGAAAGAGGGGGGATTAAAAAGATAAGAGGGTACTAGATCAACAAATTAAAATAAGGACTAGGAGAGAAAACCTAAGGAAGGAACTTCAGAAAAGAGATCAAGCATAAGGGAGCATACCAAAAAATTAAAGCGGGCAAGACTAGGGAGGAAAAGGAGAGAATGAGTGGCTAAGGAAGACTACCGAGTGAGGTGGTGGATAATGGGCTTCCAAAAATGACTCAATTTATAACATTCTTCTTTATTAAAGTTGTTGGGGCGTTTTTCTATTTCGAGGGCTTCCCTGATGATTTTGGAGTTGTGAAAGGGGGAAAAGGCAAGGATTTTGGATTTATTAAAGAATATCAGATTTTTAGAATTAAAAGAGTGTTCAAAAATGGAAGACTTCGAAAGGCAGAGATAATTGGTATCAACAATATGCTCTTTAAGACAAGCTTCAAAGTAACGACCAATATGACTTCCTACATGAAGAGGGAATTTGATAAACCCCTAAACTTAGCATGAGGTTAACCTTATCTTTGGTTTACTGGAAAATCCGTTTCAAATTTTTATGGGGTTTAAGTTTAGGGGTTTACCAAATTCCCTATTCATATGGAAATGCATACATTGACTAGATTGGGCGTCCCTTCAAATCTTGTCTTAAAGAGCATATTGTTGATACCAATCATTTATTTCTTTCAAAGTATTCCATTGTTGAACAAGTTTTTAATTATAAACATCTAATATTCTTTAATCAATCAAAAATCCTTCTCGATGCCTCATTTTACGACACCAGAATCATTAGGGAAACCCTCGAAAAAAACAACCCGACAACTTTAATAGAAAAGATAATTATAAACTGAGTCATTCTTGGAAACACATTATCCATCACCACTAAATAGTCTACTCCCCCCATCCCGATCCCCACCACTTCCTTTTTTCCTATGCTCCTTCCTTATGCTTGATATATTTTCATATGCTCCTTCCTTATGTTTGATCTCTTAATCCTTATTTTTATCTATTGATCTCGTACCTCTTATCTTTTTAACCCCCCTATTTCATTTTTCTTATGCTTTTAATCCCCCCTTCTTCCTTTTTCTATCCATATATTTATTACTTCGTAAATTAATTCAATATATTTAAATTAAATTTATTTGTATTCTCTACTCCATTCTTTTTATAAAAAATCCTCTTCCTATTTCCTCTCTTCTTCATTATTTATATAAAAATTCCTCCCTATATTCTTTATCCTTCATTATTATCGATATCGTATTCTTTCTTATTTATATATCTTGATATACACTAATTAACTATGAGGTAGTAGTATTTTCCACCAACAATACAATTTCTAGCAAGATTGTGACTTTTTGTTGTTTAAAATACTTTTTTTAATGAATAAATGGATTCATCACCCTTGATATACATTAATTAACTACAAGGTAGTAGTATTTTCCACCAACAATACAATTTCTAGCAATATTGTGACTTTTGTTGTTTAAAATACTTTTTTTAATGCATAAATGGATTCATCACCCTGAACAACCCAAGGGCACTCCAATCGTATATATTAAACAATACCATTAATTATACTCTATCCCCCTTAATCCCTTTAATTTTATTATTTCCCCTCATTCTCTCCTTATTATATATATTGCTTTAATTTAATTTGATTTTTTTGGTTCTCTTTTCTTTTTTATTATTTAATCATTTATATTAATTATTTTCCTATACCTTCTTAATAGCTATTGGTAAGATTCCCTTTATATATGGCATCAAATCACTTGTTTATAATAATTAAATTCTATGGTCTGTGATGATTGGTGGAGTGTCCACCCAAAATGTTGGATAGAATAAAAAAAAACCCACACAACGTTATCCAAAAAAAATTCTCAATATGAACAATTATGGAAATCTACCCTCCCTTATATATAATCATTTATATTAATTAAGCACTTAAGCACAACATTAAATATTGATGTCTATATGATTATTGTAATAATATTTTTTTAAATGGCTTGAGTTCATCATAGATTACATGAGGGGCATCTAAGCCATCAAAATTACTCAGGGATTTTTTCCAATGAAGTTTCCAAAAATTGACCTTCACATCACAAAGTGACTTAAAAGTACACCTCATCATTGTCTATTTTACCCCTAAATTGATTAGTGTAACAATATTAAATTATATTATTTAATCATAAATAAATACAATATTTCAAATATAATTATGATGAAAAATAAATTGTTATTTAAAAATTTAAATTATAACCAAAATAAATTTAAAAAAAAAATTATAAAAATTATAAAATATTTATTAAAAACAGAATTTTTTTTTTCTAAGTTAAGTTAATCTATTAACATAGGAAATAATTTACATCATGTCCGAAGCCAAGTCTTTGCCCGAACCTGAGGCAATCTTGTCAAAAAATTCAGAGAAAAAGACTGCCCTCATAGAGGGAAACCAGCCTTGAATAATTTTCAAATTGTTGCACTGCCCTCGCAGGGGTACCATTGGATGATGCTTCTGAAGGTTACTTCGATTACAGCATTCAAAAACACAACTATAATCCGACACAACAAAATAATAAAAAACAAGCCCGATAGAATGGGCCGCTAGGCATGAAAACCAAACAATAAAAGAGCAATTACTCATCAGGCGGTTCTTCCACGACTCGGCACCAGAGTGCAGCCATGTCTCCATCTTTCTTGAACAGGTCCGTGATGGAAGTAACAACTGGCCTGGAAGGTGCTGGATCTCCTTGTGCCATTTCCACGTCACGAATCCCACTCGCTTGCCCTGGATCTCCTTGCGCCTCCTTGCCCTCCGTGTGCATCGACCCCGCCTGATGGCCCGAAGTCTGGGCTACTACTTTACTCAGACCCGTCAGACCAATGCACTGTCCATCCACCTGGGGCTCTTCATGGAAAACCACAGTAATTGAGGCAGTGACTTGAGGGCAGTTTAGAGAGAAATTGAATGAGAAATGCGCCGTATGAAGCGTGGGAAAAGGTTTAACGGTGGTAATTAGAGGCTCCGAGGAGCCCAAGCGGTGGCCAGTTCCATGAACACGACCCCTTCCACTTTTGGTGTTGGGATAGCGGCCCGAATGAGAGGACGATTTGGAGGTGGAGCTGGAGGGAGTGCGCAGGGGTTGGCTTCTGGTGCTACCCCTACGGCACCGCATCCGTTGGCGAAGGCGAGGCATTGGCTCAGTCTCTGCAGAGGGCACGAGAAGAGGCGGAAGAGCAGGAGTGACAGAGGCTTGAGGAAAGCGAAAATTCAAATAGACCGATGCAAACAGACAAAGGCCAAATTGCGAGAAGTGGAGATTATCACCAAGGTCTAAGCAGCAGCTCAACGGGCTTCTTCTGCCAGTCACAGTGTGCACACTGGGGAGCCCAGCAGCCGGAGAGCACTTGCAATTCATCAGCTGAGGAGCGTCTAAGAAACCAGAGAAATTTGCCATGTTATCAATCCGAATGAGATTGCATTGAAGAACACCCAACATTAATCACTCATTGATGAGAGCCGAAGGCCGAAGCATTGAGGCGCATGCGGAATCGCACAGGGGAATTGAGGTTGGATCACGAACAACGCCAGAAGTAAATGCCGTCGATACGTTGGAAAAAGTTCTTAAATTCCACTCTCCAGCCGTGACTTGGGTGGGCAGGTGTCGCCACACAGTGCCGCACCCAAGTCCCATCACATTAAACGCTTCCCTCTTCACCCGCATCCAGGAGCTCTGCATCCCTCTAGACCAGTGTATTGCATTCCTGTTTTTTATCATGATTCTGTATTATGTCAAGAGAACCTGTGAGAATATTACGCACACAATCCACTCCCAAATTGGCAAGTAGATCAGCGACCTTATTTCCTTCCTGTCTGACATGCTTGAACAGGAGTGCACGGTTGGTGTGGAGCCACTGTTCTATTGCATCCAATCGAGCCTCAAGTCTCCAACTATTGGAAATTTTGTGTGCATGTGCCCCATTTAGGAGATGATTGGCCATATTGATTAGAATTTGGGAGTACCCTTCAATCTCCAGAGGGTGAAACCCATGAAGTTGGGATAGGAGTAGACCCTGCCAAAGACCCTCCAACTCAGCCGAATTGTTCGTGTCCCATCCTATGCTTCCTAAGTAGATTAAGAGAGGATTACCATCATGGTTTCTGAAAATGCCGCTAAATCCTGCTTTGCCTGGATTACCCTTTGAAGCTCCGTCAAATTTGAGTTTGAAAGTATTTTGTGGAGGAGGGATCCATAAGTGCTTTATGTTATCGGTGATTCTAGAAGAACTGTGATTTTTCTTTCCTTGGGGGAGTTGAATGTTCCAATTTTCCCATATGGCCTTCTCATTCGCAAGAGTTGGAAAGTCTTCAGTATGCCATGATTGTAGCGCCAAGGTTTCCGTGAGATTGAGACAAAAATTTCTCCAGATGATGTCTAAAGGAGTGCTTTGATCTTTGAATATGCGCTTGTTTCGTTCTTTCCAGATTGTCCATAGGAGAAGGCTGGGGATAATTCTCCATAATTGGTTTAGTAATTCACTTTTATATGGATTTTGATGCCAATTGCGAATGGAGTTGACTATGTCTTCAAAGACTCTGTATCTTTTTTGGCATCGGAAACTGGATTTCTCCCATAATTGATTAGCCAGAGAGAAGGAATAAAGGAGATGTTGCAGAGTTTCCTCTTGAGTATTGCAATTTGGACATTTGGAAGGGCCATGAAAGTTTCTTTTCCGGAGATTGTCCCAAGTGAGGATTCTTTGGTGACCAAAAAGCCAAAGGAACAAGGAAACCTTAGGCCATATACCAGTTGTCCAGATTCTGCTCCATAAAGGATCCAGGGGCATTGGATCATTGCACATTATTTTATATGCCTCTTTGGTTGAGAAGGAACCTTTTGGGGTGTATCCCCATCTTAGTATATCCCTGCTGTCAGATAATCTGATTCTTCGATTTTGAAGCTCAGAGTTTATGGCTTCCATTGCCTGCTCATATGCATTCCTCATCAGCCTTTCGGCTTGCTTCCACTGTCTGTACCCCTGTTCTATACTAGGTGTCCATTGTCGCTGGACTGTTTCCATTTTTTGCACATCCCAATCCTAACTAGGAGGCGGCCTGTATATACTGGTGAGCTTTGGAAGTTGATGCCAGGAGTCAGTCCAGAACCGAGCAGTGTTTCCATTCCTTATTTCCAAAAAGCTATGCTGTTGGATCAACAGATAGTGTTGTTTGGCAGCGTTCCAGATTAGCGAGCCCTTATCCGTAGGAGTGAATCTAATGAGTTCTTCCGGTGGTCTGTGATTGGCATACTTTTCTGTCCAGATGACAGCCCATGGCTTGTTGGGAGCAGTGAACCATTGCCACCATATTTTGGCACCCATTATAGCATTGCTATGATGAGGATCTCGTAGTCCTATTCCCCCTTTTTCTTTTGGCTTGCAAACTGTCGACCATTTTACCAAAGCCCATTTGCGATTGGTACCTGTAGAGCCCCAGAGAAAGTTGCGTTGTAGAGCTTTAATTTTTTTGAGGACCCATTTTGGCGCTGCCAGGATTGAGAAGAGATAAAGAGGCATTGCCTGTAGCACAGCTTTGATTAGGACCAATCTGCTAGCTATATTCAGAGTTCTATGAGTCCATAAAGAAAGACGAGCTTCAAGTTTTTCAAGGAGCACTTGCCATGAAGCATGTTTGATAACCGAGTCCATTAAGGGAGCGCCCAGGTATTTGGAAGGAAGGGAGGCTATGGAAAAGCCAATAATGCGGGCAATAGCATGTTGAGTCATTGGAGGGGTATGAAAGAAGAAGATCTAGGACTTAACCGTGTTTATACTCGCCCCTGAGGCTTCAGAGAAATCATCCAGAAGGGATTTGAATTTGAAGGCTTCTTGAACTGAAGGGTGCCCAAATAGCATGTTGTCATCAAAAAACTATTGGTGGGTAAGGGCCGGAGAATTGTGGATAGAGAGGCCTCTGAGCTGCTGGGAAAGAAGGGCTTGTTTGAGATGACGACCAAGACCTTCCGCCATTAAAACAAAGAGGAAGGGTGACAGGGGATCCCCTTGTCTTATACCATGAGAGGGGTTGAAAGGTCGAGAGGGAATACCATTAATAAGGATAGAAAAGAAAGTGGAGGAAATCAAACTCGTTACCCATCGGACCCAAGTTGGGGAAAAGCCAAAGGCTATTAACATTTTTTGAATATATGTCCAGCTTAACTTATCAAATGCTTTAGAAAGATCAATCTTGAGAATCATACCTGCCTGTTTGGTTTGCTTGAGGGAGTGTATGATTTAGTGAGTGAAGATAATGCCATCCAGGATTTTCCTTCCTTCCACATATCCTGATTGTTCTGGTGAGATGAGCAAGGGTAGAAGCGGCTTCATCCTATTGGCGATGACTTTGGAAATGACCTTATATATTACATTGCATAAGGCTATTGGGCGGAATTTTTCCGGCGTACTAGTGTTCTCTTCTTTTGGAATTAGGGCAATGAAGGTTGAGTTCAAAGAGGGAAGAAGCCAACGTAGAGTACGCGATTCCTCCACAACCACCCATACCTCCTCTTTGATAAGATCCCATAATTTGTGGAAGAAGGTGGTAGTAAAACCATCCGGACCAGGAGCTTTGCCTTCCTTGAGCTGCTTCATGGCCAAGTCGACCTCCTGAGTCAAGACTGGGCGTAGAAGAATTTGATTGTGTTCCTCAGTGATTATTTTCGGAACATTTTGAGTGATTCTTTCTATAGTTGGTTGTCTGTCGATTTGGGGCTCTCGGTATACCGCCTGGAAGTGATTGATAAACTCTTCCTCGATCTATGCATGGTTTTCCACTCTTTCCCCCGCTTGATTTTGAATGAAAGAGATGGTATTATGCATCCTCCTTTTAATAGTAGTTCTGTGAAAGAATTTGGTGTTTATTTTGCCCTCTTTCAGCCATCTGATTCTAGATTTCTGCTTCCAGAGAATTTCTTCCTACTTTCTTCTTTCCTCCAATTGATTTTGAATCTGATTTTATTGTTCCCTTGTCCCTTCCGTGTGGCCTTCTATGATGATCTGTTGCTGGAGAGCCCTCATTTATTTTTTTAGATCCTGCTGTGCCTGGAAGATATTGCCAAAGGTGTTTTGATTCCAGCGCTTGATTTGGGATTTAAGGAATTTGAGTTTCTGTTGAAACTGGAACATTTTAGATCCTTCCGGTGGAGGGAAGTTCTGCCAGGTGGAGTTGATGAGGTCGTTGAAGGTGGGGTGGTTAAGCCAGAAAGCTTCGAAGCGAAAAGGACGTCAGGTGGAGTTGCCTGATCTATGCCACTAAAGAGAGATAGGCCAATGATCTGAGCTAGAAAAAGGGAGAATAGAGGCCGAGATATCTCCTCCAAGATATACTGCATTGTCTGAGATGAGAAATCTGTCTAATTTGGAGGCAATTTGTTGCCGCCCTACCTTGTGGTTGCTCCATGTGTGAATTCCATTACAGAATTGCAGATCTATTAGCATATTATTTTGGATGAAATCTTTAAAGTGGCCACTCTCGTGCTCTAGTTTGGCTCTACCTCCCTGCTTTTCCTCCAGCTTGGTGATCATGTTGAAGTCACCTCTGATGATCCATAGAGGATGGAGTCTGTTGGATTTGAGCTCTCCTATTGTATCTAGAAGTGCAGTCTTACTGCCCACTTCCTAAGGAAAATATACATTAGTAAGATGACCATGAATGTTGGTGCCTATTATGTGAAAAGTAGCTTGAATAATTTGGTGGGAGGCATGGAAATCTGAGAGTGAAATGGCCTACGTGTTCCAAGCAATAGCCAACCCTCCAGAGGCTCCCGAAGCGTCCACAGCCACCGAGTGACATCCTGGCCAAGCTCTTGAGAGGATGTTTCCAAGAGTGGTGCTATTACATTTTGTTTCCTGCATGAAGAAGGTCTGGGGTTGCTCCTGCTTTATCATGTTTTTTATCATTCTGAGTTTCTCGGGGCTATTGAGCCCTCTTAGATTCCATGAAGTGAGCTTCATGCTTCACTATTTGTGAGAGGCTTGTAGTAATTTTTCAACTTGGCGTATCTGCCTTATTCAACCAGGATTTTTCCTATTGTGACAGTTCTTTGCAGATCTGTCTTTCTTCCGCGTTTCTTGGAGTATTTAGGAAAGTGGTTGCCGCCCCATTGACTACCCAGCTGTATTCCTAGTTGACACTGCTGAAAGACCCTGGAGATGATGAATTCTAGAGTATTAAGCTAATGCTCGTGAATTTATTCGAATTCCTCCCTCTGGCAAGCTTGTTCGAGCCCAAAGATATCAAGTCCGCCCAGGTCGATGCTTTCTGGTTCTTCATCCATATTTTTCACTTGACTGCTTTCTGCTGAGGCATTGATAGAGAGCAAGGTTTGACTGGGGATGCAGTCAATGTCCATTCCATTTGTTTTCCAATCAAGATCTTTCACAGATGCATTTGGATTCCCAAGTTTATCATCCATGGACAAAGGATTGGGGGTAGAGCCCAGCGGGGGGGGAGGAGAGGTCGATTTTCCCACCGGGGGGGCTTGCTGGCTGGCTTGAGGGGAGCCTTCGGCAGCTGTAGCAAGAACTTCAAAGCTATTACTCGTGGAGGGAATGGAAGAGGCATCTTGATGGGGATTTTTCCCAGAAACAGGGTTTTTGTGTGACCTTTTCCTACTTGTGACCTTGGTAAAACCTTCTTGTGCAGACTTATCCGAGAGATCAGAGGTTTGGGGCTTTGCATTTAGAGGTCAGTCCCGGAAGAAATGCCCATGAACATGAAATTTACGACAACAGAAGGGTACATGTTCAAAATCTAAAGGCTGGATCCATTCAAAGTCATCATGATAAAGACTTACCGAGTTTGGGAGGGCTCTATCCAGGCGCATGTAGACATAGATGCGTGCATATGAGGTGTATCTGCGCAGCTTCATTTCTTTAGCGATTTTTATGAACTCCCCTAGCCCCTTGCCAATGTCTCTCAACGATTCTTCATCCCAGTATTCCAAAGGGAGCGAGTACATCCGGATCCACACTAGTGCGCAACTGAAATCCTCCTTGTCTGAGTTAAACCTCTCCACCCAATCCCGTAAGTACATGCCAGCAGAGTTGAAGAAGTAGGGACCTTCATCCAAAACCATGTTGCGGTCTTCAATGCAGATGAAGATTGCAGTGAAAAACCCTTTTGGTCCTAGCTGCAGGGTAACATGTCCCTTGGGCTTCCATTTGGCAGTAATCCATCCTTGAAGAGCTTTTTCAGTCGGCCAGAATCCAATAAATTTACCAATGAGGGCATGGTCCTTCATGTACTGGATTTGACCATTGATTCTGTGGCTGGGAAGTTCAATTTTGGGCCTTTCAGCAGCGATAGGTTTGCAGGTTGTTGATGTCACTGTGTGCGTTTCTTTTTTCCCAGCTTCTTCTTCTAGTACTTCACTGTGCTTGTCTAGCTTTTCTGTTGAGACGTTTGGCATATCTTGCATCAGGGTGTCCTTAGTGTCAGTATTTGTTCGTTCTGAGACAGAGTCCTTGGTCGGTTCCTTAGCTTTTTGTTCTTCATTGTCTAAGGGGGAAGGCTGTGAAGCCCCCCCCCAAAGGGCCTGCCATTGCAGGGAGACCTATGCCAGAAAACGACGATCGATTAGGTGAGTGCCAATTGTTTGTAGTTGGCAGGAAGGGTCAGTCTGTGTCGTTGCAGGGGCGTGCAGAAACCCTAGGAGAGCAGAGCGCGCAAAGCATGTTCATCCAACCATTAAAAAAAAATTAATAATATTAAAATAAATATTTATTTTATATGTTTATTTAGAATAGACTTTCTAAAAAAAATAATTTAATTATCAATCATTATTACATAGATAGTGGAGAATTAGCTTCTATGGAATACGGAATATGGAATATATTATAGACATATCAAGGTTTATGGCTAGTGAGTTATGCTATTTTAATTAATTAATTAAATAAAATGTAATATCAACATATGTCATATTGAGTATGTGGTATTGATAAACTATGGTATTGTTTCATGACATTGTAACAAAAGCTATTTACAAGTTAAGAATTTCCATGGTAAAGTAAAAATACATTTTTATAGTAATAAATATTATTTATCTCATCTTTTTATAATGAAAAATGATAATAATTTAAAATAAAATTATAATTTAGTTATTTTTTATGATTTTTTAAAATCTAGATAAATTAAAATATCTTTTAAATAAATATTTTGATATTAATCATAAATTCATACCTAACAACATTTACGAACCATTTAATTTTATATAACTATATAATTAATATATTAAAAAATTAAAAAATAACCATTATCTTATCATCTAAATTCAAAGCTCACACAAGCATAATCAACCAATCATATAAAAGTACATCTATGATCACTTATCCATGAAACGAATACTGACCAACCATTAAGTTAAAGATAAAAATGCATGAGCTGAAAGGATCATTTATCCATGAATTTATTCATTAAGAAAAGAAAACACTGAATTGAAGCTGAAAATACGCATCATAAGCTGAACTTGTGTTTTGATTTTGGAGTTAAAATACAATTCCACCAGTCTGATAGATATCGAGCATGCCCTCCCTCACCTTGGCTCAGTTATGTAACTCACAAGTCCATATTATAGTAAAGGGTCTGACGCTTTCCTGCACCGTCACCTATAAGGTAAAGGATGCCCTGGTTTTTGGCCACTAAGAAGCACCATCCCACGTGAGCATTCGAGCCTTGGGCTTCTTGGTATTCAACTAACAGTACCAAGTATCAACCGAGTCAAGTAGCCCCAATTGATACTGCACGCACTGTGCCTAAGCCTAACCCCCTCTGAATCGGGTCTCTACCGCGCTTGGGTTTTCTTTTCCATGGGCTGATAGGTGGATTTTAAAGCTCCCTAGATACACAACTTCTATGTTTCAATGTGAAGTGTGATCAAGGTGGCCTATTGGATGCCTACCCCCTTGATCCTAACTTAATCTATAAATTCTTTTGTGGCCCCTATGGGGAGAATTTAGTGAGTTGGTTTAAGTTAGTTTTAGGTGGATTTCTTAGCTTAGTGGGTGAGTGTGTGTGAGCGTATGGTGAACAATCTCATAATTTGAACATATGGATATCGGTGATCCTTTAAAAAAGTCCCCTAGTTAAGCTATGTGACGTTGTTCCTTGCTCAAATGGAAAACATTTGCGGATAATGGGACACTTCCAAATCTTCCTAGTTAGTCTATGTGAGTAACTAAAGGGAGATGGCGAAGCAAAAATGTAGAGCATTCATATGCTTGTCTAGGGTCACCAAATGGTGCAAAGATAGCAGAGATTACTTGCTCTAATTGGCGATTCAATCCTAGTCCCGCAATTTCTTAGATGCAAAAATTGAATTTAAACTAAACAATTTCTACACTATCTTATGCATGTGTGGTCTTGAGCCACTTACTTGGACTAGTTAAACTAAGTGTGCATACTAGAATTTGAAAAAACATAAGTTGTTCAGAAAGTAATGATTAATTCTCCCCCTACTTATACTATGTGAACACTTTTACAAAAACCAACTTAAATGAAAACTAAATAAATGCCAACAGAAAGCAGCAAAAAGTGGGTTCTCAGAAGCTGTGGGGTATCAACACAAGTGCTGGCAGATGCATTAGGAGTTGCCCAACACACTTACAAGCATAAAAATGCAGAACAGAGAGAAAAAAATCTGATTCTTTAATTTGCACAGAAAAGGGTTTGACAGGTGCGCTTTCCTGCGTGTGGGTTAGTCCTGAACGCGCGCATTGCGCCTCTGTGAGGAAAAACTATGTGCAAGAATCCTGCAAGTAAAAATATTAGGAGATGCCTTCTTCATTCTGTCACTTCAGTGAGTCTAGGGACTGCAAGATGGGTCAAAGGACTATCAGCTCCACTCCAGCATAGACAAAGGGTCTCCTGCAAAATATGGCACAACCACATAAACTTGGAACACGTCAGTGGAGTCGCCAATCCTGTTGCCGTGGATTAGTTGCATGGGTGTACGAAATCGCACCAGCTTAAAGAGTGTGGTCTACTCTTTAAACTATTGGTAATAGGAAGAAAGTGGGGGAGCTAAAAATCATAAAACTTAATGGAAATAATATGCTAAAGTATGCTTTGTTTAAACTAAAAACTAAAATACAAATATACATAAGCTATATAGAGAGTCAACACGATAATAATGCAAATGATGGATCGATGGCCTCTTCTTATTAAACGTTTGAACGGAGAAGAAATTTTACCCACTTGCCAAAGGGCCCCTAGGCAATGGCTCTAGGTCCCAATGCAAGGATTTTTCCTTCCAAGTTCTGCCTCTGATGTAGTCTCCCTCTCTCTCTTTGCTATGGTGGACTAATATGTTGGGTGGCCAACTATCGAGTCCTCTTTAGCTCCAGCTCCGAGTCACACACAATGCTGGTGTTGCTTGCGAAAATTTGGCCAGCATAACAATGTGATCACCATTTCTTCATCTCTTGGTGGGTTTATATAGGTGAGTTTCAAATCCTACTTCCCTCCCTTGGTACATGATGGATAGTGACCCAAGGGAGAGGTGTGATTCCATTGTGTGCTCAAATATTCTTTTGTGTGCTCACATGTTATCTAAGGAGGCATTGGTGGTTGTCCTTAGGCGGATTTCACACAAGGAGTAACTGTCCTTTGCTTGGTGTGGTCCCAGAAAGTGACTTTTTTCAATTTCCTGGAATGCGCACTTATTGGGCCAAAAGGCATGCAGAAGGCGATCTTCTCGAAGGATAAAGTGTGCAATTCAGCATTTATGACTAGTTCAAATCTGATTTTCTCAAAACCTTAGAGATTTTAAATACTTCTTGATTCCATAATGTGTTCCTGCCCTGTAAATCCTTAGGCTCAACATTAATTGATGTCGTCTTCTGCTGTACGATTTTCCAATGTTAACAAACATAATGTTACACCATTTTTTGGTCATCTAACCTATTATCATTAGATGAACCCAAGTACATCATGTAAGACCAATTTTACTCCAAGTAAAATTGCTTTCACTATGAAAATAACTTAGTAAATAACCTTTATTAAGTTTTTTATGGTCTAACCAGGAAACCCATAAGGAAATATTAAATAAATATATATTTGTTTGATTTTCCTCAAGAAATAATTAGTTAAACAATAGTTTAACTAATATTTCTAGTTATATTTAACCCAAAACAAAGAAATTAATTAGATAAATCATTATTTATCTTATTATTTTCTAAAGAATAATTGTTTAAATCTTATTTAAATAATATTCTTTGTTAAATATGATTAATTCACCCTTAAATAATTAAATAAATCATTATTTATTTGATTATTACTCAACCATATCCTTAAAATGATAAATAAATCATTTATTTATTTATTATTACTTAATCACACCCTTAAAATGATAAATAAATCATTTATTTATTTATTATTTACAAATAAGGGGATTTGACTCAAGTCAAATTCATTTTCCCTCCAACAAATATAATAAAATATTCCATAAAAGTTGGATCTAGATTTGGTTAATAATATTTTAATTATGCACCAATCTCTAGACTAACTCAATATTTTGTTATAAATAGAAGTGTTTTCCCATTCATTTGTCACCTTTTGTTGCCTAAAGATCACTCTGGATCTCAACACTTGGTATGGCTATTGATCCATAATCATAGCCATACTTTTCCATTTTTGTCTGGGTTTTCTACACCATCCAGGGAGAGGAATTTTAAATCCGAAGTGCTGAGGACTTATAAGAACCCATCCCATTGAGGAGAATAGGGAACACCCTCTTGTGTTTTCCTCCCAGATGCCATTAATAAAAATATTCACTGGATATATTCTTGTCTTGTCTATTGGATCTATGGAGTAAATCTTATTTTTCTATTGTTTAATGTCTTATAATGCATAGATCTAGATTTTTGTAGCATTTGTCTTGGCCATCTAATTTCATATATGAAGATATTAGCAGTCATTTATGCTGTTAGGGATGTTTGTATGCGAAGTTAAAGTGGTCTTTTTTTAGACACCTCGAATCAAGATTCATACTAACAACTGGCAACTCCACACGGGTTTACCATTACGACCGCTGTCGTTTTTCTGATCCTTGCATATCCAGCTGCTTCAAACCCTAGGATTTCTCTTCAACCCCTTTTTTTTATTATACTTGATTTTTTTTTAACCCATAAAACCCTAAAACTATAAAAATTCTAACTTTCGTGTGTTTTCGGACCCATTGCACAGGTGACAGACATCAGCCGCAGCTGAGATGAAATTTTTTTCTGAAACCTGCCGTCGAGAGTGCCAGAAGTGCAGGTTGCACTTTTCTGCCCAAAACCTGCGACCTGGATCTCCAGGGCGCACTTTACAGCCCAAAAAGTGCGACCTCTGCTGAAAACAGGCCAAAAATTGCGACCTGGACTTTCTGCAGGGATTTTTCAGAAAGTTTTATGGGTTCTGTTGAGCCTTTGTTCAGGGTTGTCTGATCTCCATCTCCACCCATTTTGGACCTGTACTTGTTTTGTTTCACTCAACTAAGTGGGAACCTAGGCCCATAGGGCTTCAGTACCGTCCACTTTTTGTGGAAGAGTGTTTGTTGTTGCAGGTTGTCTAAAATTTCAGAGTCTTTAGCCATTTTTTCAGATCTTATACCTCATCTTCAGATCCACTTCAGATTGGATTTTTATCCATCCAAATCTCCACTTTTAGCTTTGTTTGGGTTTTCCTTTAGGGGGCACTCTACTTCCTTCCTGGAGATAGCCTTTCGCCACCACTTTTTTACAGCAATTTTCCTCTGATGTGTTGTTGTTTTCTGCACCACTTTCCAGTAGATTTTGTCTTTTAGATCTATGTCCCTCTTGACCCAAGATATATTAGCCTATGTTAGTGTGTTTAGATTAGTTTTTTACTCACCTATAGACTTGTTTTTTAGAGGCCCACCTTCTTGGGTTTAGATTATTGCATTATTAGTTGTTTATTTTTTGTTTTGCAGGCCTATATACTGTCATTTGCAGGGTTATTTACAGCGATACAACAACACTTTTTATTTTTCTCTACAAATGTCTGGGTTTAAAAATTAAAATTTACACACACACCCTAAGCGAAAAAGGGCTTGGTTAACACCGCCAAGCAAAGACTCTAAAACATTGAAATCAATTGATCCTACACCTCTCTTCCCTTGTTTCGACATTGTAATCGGTTGATCCTGCACCTCCTTACCCTTGTTGGTCTATTTTTCCTTTGTGTCGTGTTTTTGTCGTCACCATTGCGCCACCAAGGCATTCATCTCGTAAAATTCTTGGCCTTCATCCTCAGTTTCCAATAGGGAGACTTACTCCTCCGCAGAGGATTCGAGTTAGTCCTCAACCAAGTCCACACTCTGACTCTTCTTCTGGTCCTTTGGGTTCTCCTTCCCGTTTCACCTTCGGTTCTCCCCCTATCACCTTCACCATGTCTAGTGCAGGACCTAACACTGGTGGTAACCCCGGCCCTCCCACCGTGAATACCACTAGTGGGACCGCAACGGAAACTATCCCGGCTGCACCCTTGCTCCCTTTCATGGTAGGCCTCAGCCTCCCCGATTTCGACTAGTTGATAAACAACCCTATACACCATGACGCTAAGTGGCCTGCTATGCCAACCAAGCTCCCTTCAAACATCCCAAAGTTTGAAGGTCTTGTTGGAGAAGATCCTTCAAATCATATTCGATCTTTCCACATGTGGTGTTTGTCTAATTCCATTATCGATGACTCTGTCTGTCATTGGTTGTTCCAACGAACGCTTACAGGTGAAGCTTCTAAGTGGTATGTTGATCAGGCCCCTTCCTCTCATACCACCTTTGTGACTCTGGCCTGGGCTTTTTTGTCTTATTTCCAGCTTCCCCTTCGTTACGAGACTAGTACTGAGCTCTTGACCTCTTTTCGTCAATCATCTGCGACCCGCCTATCCGAACATGTTCAGGAATGGCGGAGAATAAGGAGCCTATGTTGAGCCCCTACTTTCAAATACTGTGTCTACATGGACTGGTTCCTTAGGACTCTCTTTCCACCTATCGGGAAAGACGTCGCATCACAATTTCCTCAAACCGAAGAAGTCGTTGTCCAAATTGCGTTAAAATATGACCTGTTTTACGCTCAGTCAAGTTATGTTTATATCATCCTACCTGATCTTCCCAGACCTGGTGGTGCCAATGCACCAAGGGCATCTCATGCCGCCGACGGTATCGTTGGAGCTCTCTTTAATCTGTATTCTCAACCTCCCATGGGATATGGTTTCTCTCAAAGAGGGGCCAGCTCCTCCGACACTTTTCCCCCTCCCGGTAGCACGTATCCAGGATACGGCATGCCTCCTCTTTTTGCCCAACCTCCTGTTTACCACACTGCTACCCAACCTCCTTATTATTCGTATTCACAGCCTGGTTCTCCAGCTCCTCCAGCATTAGCACCTCCTCCCCTTCTCAACCCCCACAACAGCAACCACCACCCCCTCCGGGGTAGGTGTACACATAGCAGGGCACGACTAATCCTCCTCCCTCAAAAAGGAAAAGGAAAGGCAATCAAAATCAAGCTACCTCTGGTAATACTGGACCTAATCAAGGTAATGCTCCTAACACTACTAAGCCCAAGTAGGATAGGCCTCTTCGTACGAACAAGCCCTGTTATTTTTGTGGTGCTTATGGTCATTATACGCATGATTGTCCTATTCTACCACAAATGCGAGAGCTATGGGAGTCTCAAGAAAATTTGAGAGGACAGCAAGCCATCCCTTCTGTTCCTCCTAGTCCTACACCTAGTCAACCGATTGTGCTTACTGATCCTTTCCCTAAACAGGGATTTGTGGCTACCCAACCACCTGAAGGACAGGTGGCCACTCAACCTCTTCAATCTGGTTCCCCCGATTACCAGAGTTTTATGATTTCCTCTGATCAACCTTTTGAACCTCCTCCTCCTGGCCCTTCACCTTCAGTTGGTACTCATGACCCCCTTTACCCTCCTGGGACGGTTCCTCTCAGCCTAAACCATCTTGGAGCCATCCCGCCTAGTCATTATCCCTCTGGTCAGATACCATTCCTAGCTCCCCCACCAGGAGTGTACACTGTACCTGTTATGGACACCCTCTCTCTTCCTAATGTGACTCTTGGGATTCCCGTCTGGTACCTTGATCCTCCAGCCGCCACCCCGCCCGGTCAGCCTAAACCTTATCTTTCTTTGACCCTGGTTCAACCGGTCCCTATGACTTCTCCCACTGCAACAGTGCCTCATTCACCTCAACAGAAACCACCTCCCGTTGCGACCGCTTCGGGTAAGAAGGGCAAAGCTCGCAAGAGGTCATCAAAGGAAAAGACAACCTCGACAAACCCTGCCCCTTCTCGGCCTCCACAACATAACACCCAGTGTGCTTTGTGTGATTTTGTCGACCACACCACCCATACTTGTCTGGATTTGCCTCACCTCAAGTCCATGGTCAATGAGTCGTTTCCGGAATCTGATATCCCAGAGGTATATGTCACTATACCTAATTCAATCCCGAAACTCAAACCATTGCGCACAAATCACCCTTGTGCTTTATGTGATTTCCATGGCCATTACACCCACCTGTGTCCTCGCCTCGAAGAGTATCGTTCCTCTTTAGAAGCCTTATTCCAATTCGAGGCTGAGCACCATGAGTCACGCACTCCATTATTTTCGCATCTTGCTTCGGAAACACCAGAGGACACAGATGCTCCCATTAACTTTTCCCCTTATAATGTTGAGATAACAGGGCCTTGGTTGGAATTCCACGATGAGAGCTCCCCTGATGTTTCGCCTGACCTCCCTTCAACCCCCTCCCTAGTCTCAACATTGGTGGATCCTTTGTCCACTCACTCTCTTGCTACCCCTTGTGACGATGCGCATACGAACCTCTCCTCTCATGATGAGGAGTAAGGTTGTTTCGTCATGTCAGGTGGTCTTTCTTCCATCAATCACCCCATCTTCTATTACGATGATGACATTATGGAAGCAGCGACCTCTCCTGACTTTATCTACCCCCCTTACTTCGAACTCATATATTCAAACTACATGCACCATGTGGCCATTACATTGACACCCAATGTTTGGGTAAGGGAGGCACTCATATTGGAGAGACCAGGAGAAGTAGTTCTTCAACACTCTCCTAGTGAATCTAGTCATGATGACTTTAGTCCCATTATTATTCCACATTTAGAAGAACCTCTAGAGTCCCATATCACTTCAAGATCACTCTAGGGATGATACCCCTCATCATTCCTTCATTTTTCATCAGCAGCCCAGTCTCATAGACATTGTGGTTGACCAACCTATAGGTTTTCTGGGAGAACATTAGTTCATTATCCCAAATACTATCTTCAGGATATTAGCACCATGTGTGCCAACCCAGAAACTTAAAGTCTATTTGATTCATATATGCAGTATCAAAAGAGATTGGTAATCATCTATTTCCTTTCTCAAAATGTGCAACCATACCGAAAACAAATGGCGCACCACATCATTAAACTGTGTTTAGATTTCCCTTTTTCTAAATACATTTTGGCATATCCACAACATGCTTGGGGGCACCTATGCCCCTCAACCATAAAAATCCCAAATCTCAGCCAAAAACAACACTGAAAACCCCTTTTTTTCTGACAAGTCACACTGTTCAGGTCATTTCCTGGGACAAATCGCATTTTTTTGTTCAGAACCTGCTACCCAAGTCACAGAACGGACCCCAAAAAGTGCGACCTAGCCTATTCACGAGCTCTGGGTACCTAAACTGAAATTTCAATCCACTGATATGAAAGAGTAGGATTAGGCCTCTTACCTACAACTGATAGATCTCAAATTCCAACGGTCAGTTTATCCGCTACAATTTTCGCAAGATTTAAGGCCTCCTCTCCTCACGACATTCACCACAGCTCCACCGGAAAATAAGTGAATCTGAAAGGAAAATGCCTTATTAAAAGAAAACCCCTGATTTTTCTTTCGCTCACTGCGACCAAAACTTAGCTGAATTTGACAAACCGTATATACCATTGGAAATATCTCACCAAAGCCCTCAAATGGGTATCTATTAGCTTTTTAATGTGATACTTCACTAGGACACATTTTTTCCAAGAAGCGCCACTTCACCCTTCCTCAAAATTGAATTTCTTCACTTGCAACACTCGTACTGGGGGCACCATGTTGCCTCCATACTTGTCCATGCTCGTGTCGACTTTCGTCATGAGTTACCATCTTGTACTCATGCTTTTATGGTCCCCATTGGACCCTTTACATATGTGGTAGCACCATCAAGTCACCCTTGTTTAGAGCATCCGAGTGGAGTCATCATTGCATTCATGGAGTCTATCCTGAGTCCCTTTGCATCCCGCTATAGTCCTCCATCATTCATTTCTTGGTCCCTCTCTCGTGTCGCACATTATGGCCTTTAGTCCCACTATCCCCTATCCCTCATGATATCGTGTTAGTTGCTGCCAGGTCATCCATGCCATTTATGCTCTAACAAGGGAAGTCATTCATTCACTATTCAGTTCCTCCCCATTTCATGATCATCATTGGTGTCGGTCAGTCGGTCACTCTACTATTTTCTCTCATGCCTTAGTTGAGGATCCCTTATTGCCTCACTTATGGCAGACCTCCTTCTGTTGACATCAGCTCATTCATTCCAGAAGACAGGTCTAGAGGGCGGTGTACCTTGGTTCCAGCTTCCACTTTTGTTCGGTACCTCGGATCAGGCAAAGGGACTCCTTATTTCCCTTTGACTTGATTTCTTCTCAGCTCCAGCTCCTTTCAGCATGATCGAGATCTATATACTTGATGGTTCAGTGATGCAGCAGCTGACATCGATTATTCTCGGGTGTGTGTGAGATGTCACAGTCCTCATGAGGGGGTGTCCCTATAGGTAGCCCGCCACACACTCGGAGGACATCTTCATTACAGCCTTCAATACAGCTCCATACATTTGATGATTTCAGCCTCAGCCGCTTGCAGCGCCTTTCTGTTTGCATGTATCAGTGAGATTTTTAGAGCCCTTTCTTGTTTTCAGGGGCATCTGGGTTGTATTTATATCTCATGTACTCAGATATTATTGTACAAAGTCCTGGTTGTCATCCCAAGCACAATATGTATGTGGGATTCATCATCGTGCTATTTATCTGGCTCATGTTTAGGCCAACATATGCTTTATTATTGCATTTCGTGGTTTTCCAAGCGCCTTATTGTTTGAACTATTGCCTCGGCGGGCATAGGTATGCCTCCCCCGCCGCCTATAGCAGGTACTCACTCATAAAAAAGACTTGTCGCACCTACAAGTCGCCTCCTCGGGGTCTATTTCTTTCAACACTTTGGTTTACCTTATACTTCTCTCTTGTTGACTTCCCCTTCGATGTCTAGTGATTGAGTTCTTACAACGTACTTCGGTCATACGATTAACTCCTAACGTTCGCATGCTGGGGGGGAATTTGTTACACCATTTTTTGGTCATCTAACCTATTATCATTAGATGGACCCAAGTACATCATGTAAGACCAATTTTACTTGGAGTAAAATTGCTTTCACTATGAAAATAACTTAGTAAATCACCTTTATTAAGTTGTTTATGGTCTAAACAGGAAACCCCATAAGGAAATATTAAATAAATATATATTTGTTTGATTTTCCTCAAGAAATAATTAGTTAAGCATTAGTTTAATTAATATTTATGGTTATATTTAACCCAAAACAAAGAAATTAATTAGATAAATAATTATTTATCTTATTATTTTCTAAAGAATAATTGTTTAAATCTTATTTAAATAATATTCTTTGTTAAATATGACTAATTCAACCTTAAATAATTAAATAAATCATTATTTATTTGATTATTACTCAACCATATCCTTAAAATGATAAATAAATCATTTATTTATTTATTATTACTTAATCACATCCTTAAAATGATAAATAAATCATTTATCTATTTATTATTTACAAATAAGGGGATTTGACTCAGTAAAATTCCTTTTCCCTCCAACAAATGTAATAAAATATTCCATAAAAGTTGGATCTAGATTTGGTTAATAATATTTTAATTATGCACCAATCACTAGACTAACTCAATATTTTGTTATAAATATAAGGGTTTTCCCATTCATTTGTCACTTTTTGTTGCCTAAACATCACTCTGGATCTCAACACTTGGTCTGGCTATTGATCCATAATCATAGCCATACTTTTCCATTTTTTCTGGGTTTTCTACACCATCAAGAGAGAGGAATTCTAAATCTGAAGTGTTGAGGACTTACAAGAACCCATCCCATTGAGGAGAATAGGGAACACCCTCATTTTTTTTCCTCCCAGGTGCCATTAATATAAATATTCATTGGATATATTCTTGTCTTGTCTATTGGATCTATGGAGTAAATCTTATTTTTCTACTATTTAATGTCTTCTAATGCATAGATCTAGATTTTTGCAGCATTTATCTTGGTCATCTAATTGTATATCTGAAGATATTAGCAGTCATTTCTGTTGTTAGGGCTATTTGTTATGCGTAGCTAAAGTGGTCTTTTTTCATACACCTCGAATCAAGATTCATACTAACACATAATACGAACAAGCTCCCTTATGCCACATCATGTGAGAGTTATACTTTCTCCCAACCCTAAGTACATACATGAACATGAGATATATCCCAAACAAAAATACATGTAAATACATGAGACATATCCCAAACAAGAGTAAATACAAGGACATAAGATACAACATGTGATGTCCAAACTCTCTCATCAACAACCAATCTAACCATGCCTTTTTCCTCTGCATTCTTCCAGTGATGTGTAAGGCATGAATCAGAAAAATATGACCCATTGGGTGGTAACAGTACTCACCCAAGAGAAACCAGCGCAACCATGCTTCTTGTTGCCCTGCATCATAGATCTGCAAGTGGTTTGGAAACCCCTTACTCCACATCATCAAACATTCATCCCAATGTGGATGATGGATCTCATTCTGCAGATACTTGGCATCCTCCCATTGTAGGACACCAACCTCCTCAAACTGTTGAAGAAATTTTCACCCCATGATATGTTTAAGTGCACCTCCAAAGAGATCTCTCCATGAGACCTTCTTCTCATCAATGGCCCTCCAAAACCAATAAGGTTATGTATCTTCTACAGGTAGAAGTTTCTCTTTGAGCTGTGAGAAAATATTCCTCATCTCAATATGTCTACCATCTATCATATTTTCCTCCATTGCTTCATGAATGAAGTTTCCATATGATTGCTCCCATAATGGATGGGTCCTCCTCTTCTCACTACTTCTCATTAACAACGTTGTAGATATGCAAGGTAAAATATGTGTTGTCTCAAAGAAAGGCACAATGTTGAACTCATATCCAGCCATTGTACATAGGACCATACTCATCCCATTTTATGAAACTCCACATTTCAACTTAAGGGGTTTAATGTAGTTCATCCATGACAACCTAGGATGGTTATTCATCTCTTCCTTGATTAGATCAAGGATCCTCTGCACAGTGATATGATGTTGCTCCAAATCAACATGATGTTCTAACCCTTAGTCATGCATTGGCCCTGATGGCATGTCCCCATAAGTTTCAATAAGGGGTACTGAAACAATATGAGATGAAAATGGATGCATACCTTGGATCAAATGATATTAAGAAACATCTTGCAATGTTACAAGAGTTTCCTCTTTAGGTGCAAAGGTCTCTCCATCAGCTGGTAAGAGTGATGGCTGCACTTCTTCAAGTGTACCAGCGCTGGTATCTGTCTCCTCCTCCTCATGTATCTTATCAATCATGCATGGGGCTCAAAATTTCAAGAACTCAAGACCATCTTTCAAAGATTCAAGTGATCCTCCTCTTGATGTAAGCATATCTGCAGCTGGTGGTGGTAGAGGCTTCTCCTCTTGAGTGATCATGAGAAAATCTTCTCTTGAATATTTATGCATTATATCCTTGATGATGGGAGATGTCACTATGTGAGATGTCTTTGGTTTCTTTCTACCATATCTTTCCTTCAGTCTTGAAATAAAATCTACATAAGTAGACACTTTCATGTGTGACAAGTGACTGAACCACCATTTTCTTGCTTCACCTTCAAGGTGCAACGCTGCAACTCCATAGCCTCTCTTTTTGATATAGGATATTTCAGAAAGAAGGTCAATAATTCTTCCCTCCAAGCCCTCAATGTACTTGTGGAAGATCCATCAAATGTAGGCAAGAAGAATCTATGCCTCTTTCTTCTATTGTTGCTTCGGGATCTCCTCTCTTCTTTAAGTTGCAAAAATTGTTGGAGAGAAATATTCTCCTTCAATGCTCTAGGTTGTGGCTTGTATTCAGATATATATTCACTTAGGGTCTCATGCCCCAAGCCTTAATCATATTCAAACCAGTCCTCTTTCTCAAAGAAAGTGGATCTAGTGGAATAATGTGAAGCTCTTTGCCTCTCCGGTCTTCTTTGTTGCTGAAAAGAAGTGTTGGGACCTCCTTCATCTTCAAACCTTCTTGAGGTTTCTCTTTGCCTTTATCCTCTTGTTTCATTGATCTCCTTAGAGAGATCCTTCATATATCTAAAGGAAGATGAGGCAAAACTTAATCCCTCCATAGTAGATCTCTATTATCTGCTTTTCTTATGTTGTCAATAATGTCCACAAGCTGAGCCAAAGATCATGCACTAATACCACTATAATATCCCAAAATGGAATAATGAATTGATACAAAAACATAAAATTTGTAACACAGAAAATGTACATGTAAGTTTATGATCAACACAGATATAGACAGAATAGATGAGCCATTTTATTCATAGGAGAAGATTAAGTTACAACAATGTACAAAATATGGGGCAATCTAGCCAAAGAGATGGCCTAGAATGGCCCTGAAAACATGCCAAGGTAGGCACTACGTCACTGGAGAGCTGCTGGAAGTAAATACTGCGTTGTCCCTTCAGCAGATAATGAATATATGACTGCAGGTTTAAAGGGGAAATGTAGATCTACATAAATCTGGAGCTTTGATGATGCCAAGATTCTAGATCTGGGCTTTATGATGGATAACCAAGATAACCCAGAAAGGATTTCTCAGATGTGTCAATCTAAGAAAATCACCATCTTGGGGTTTCACTATACAATAGCTGGGTATACAGATCTGAAGCTAGATCTGACAAATATATGGCTACAATATTTCACAAGATCAAATCTAATCTTGAAGGGTTGATCCCTTCACTAGATCCTCAAGCTAGAAGCTCAAGATCTAGCTCTTCAATCCTCCAAAGAAGATTGCAACTGCTGCTACACAACTGCTCATAAAAATTGCGTTGTAAAGGAAGGAGGCTCTCTAGCATGGTGCTAATATATGAAATTTATCTTAGAAATGATAAAAATAATGAATACAATGTGAAGGAATGGTCCTCCATTGGATTACTAGCTGAAATGCTAGCAACTTCCCTTCTCCCTTGGATCTACAAGACCAGACTACACAATTCCTTATGGAAATGCTACTACTAGGAGATGAATAATAAATGGCTTGATGCCTGATATAGATCTGATGCACTGGAAGGTTGATGTTGAAGCTCAAGGTGATAGGAAGAATCCTTCACCGATTCCTCAACTGAATTATTGAAGGACAACCTCCTCCTCTCAAATTGATCTTTAGAAATGTGCAATTTTTGGATATGAATGTTCTGCAGAAAGTAGGAACGATATGGCACCAATGCCTGATGATGAATGAAGTACAATACTCTTTCAAGAGCTACTCAATGAAAGAGGTGGGATTCCTTACCAGGAACACCCAGTGCTAAACAGCACTTGCAATCTTAGCTAAACAGCCAAAGAAAGCATGGAATTTCAAAGGAAAATTCCATATCTAAATAGATCATACATCAATAATAATCTCAAAACCCACCTTCTATGTTGCCTTCATTTTCATTATATAGTTTTTGAACCTTCTCATGCCTTGGCCCACCTCATAACTGCGTTGTACATGTGGACGTATGTCTCCATGTTGACTGCGTTGTCTCTCCATGATCTCCATGATGTGTGGATGTAATGATCACCCTCTCCATCATGTGTGCATTAAATGCTCCATCATCTCATCATAAATGCTCTAAGATCTTACATTTGATTCCTTCCAAGATCTTAGTTGACTTCTTCAACCTCCATGATCTTTCTCATTAATGAGACATGATCTCCACTCCTTTCTCATTAAGTAGCTGCTCCACTACTCCATTATGTAGATCTAGATCTGAAATTTCCATATACACACATCAAAAGTGGATTTTATTTATCTTTGGGGTTTGTGGGTCCCTTCGCCCTTTTATTTACTTAATTAATTAAGTTTATTAAGAACCCTAATATTCCAAATATCATGTGAAAATTTGGGAATATTATGTTGAAGGAAGGTTTGACAAAGTTGCTACAATAAATGCTTCCTAATTGCGAAAAGGTATTAGATGAAACTCATGAAGAGAACAAAAGAAATGTTAATCATGATTTCATAGACTCTAACGTTGAATCGAATACCCACCATATTTCAAAGATCGATATGAGGAAGTTTGATGGCAAGGATCTGATAACATGGATACTATAGATGGAACAATATTTTGATCTCCATAATGTGAAACACACACAAAAGGTACACATTGCAAATTTATATTTAGAACCCAATCACTTTGTATGGTATCAATGACTTTGTTCTCGTAAACCACTTGTCACTTGGCCAATTTTTACGGAGGAAATGATAACACATTATAAGGATACAAAGAGTAATACCTTCTTTAGCCAATTGATAAATCTCAAACAAAAGGGTTCAATGGTGGAACACATTGAGGACTTCCAAAAATTGAATATAAGGGTAAAGATATTCTAGAGGAGCATAGGATTGATGTCTTCATAGGGACTTTAAAGGATAACATGTAACATGAGGTTCGCCTTTAGGAACCTGATTCATTGGAGAAGTCATTCAGGTTGGAAAGAAACATTGAAAGAAAAATTATGGAAAAAATGAAGCCTACCACTCACAACTATAAATATGGAAGTGTTTCTGCTCTTAGCCTTCCACAACCTACAAGGTTGGAACTACAAAAATTGGAGAAAAAAAGAGAAAAATGGATTTGTTACAGTTGTGATAGCAAATACACTAAAGGTAATAAGTGTGCCGAGAAGAAGTTATTTTACATATATTATGAAGAGGAGGAAGAAGAGGAACAAGAAACTTCAAAATAAGAGGATATACACTAGGAACCAACCCTGGAGAAAGAAGAAATTAATCCGACCATATCTTGTAATGCATTGGAAGTAATTACCACTCCTCAAACACACAATATATAAGGATATATCAAGAAGAAAAAGGTAATAGTGTTGATTGAGTTCGGTAGTACCCATAATTTTATTCATTGTAATTTAGCCAAGGAATTGAATTGCTTCGTATATCCAGC
The DNA here is from genome assembly GCA_034641835.2 of Pinus albicaulis. Lineage (NCBI taxonomy): Eukaryota > Viridiplantae > Streptophyta > Pinopsida > Pinales > Pinaceae > Pinus > Pinus albicaulis. The sequence goes on along the minus strand of CM076584.1, from coordinate 757,209,112 downwards.
ACCAGAGTGTCAAGTGATGGTTGCAAATGGAGGAACTATAAATTACTCTGGAAAATGCCATAATATCAACTTAACCATGGGTGATAATATATTGAATAGTCTAATGCTTTCCATTCCAATGGGTGGTGTTGATATTGTACTAGGAGTCCAATGGTTACAATATTTGGGTACTATAGCTTTTAATTTTCAAGAAATTTTCTTGAAATTTTTTTGGGAAGGAAAGGAAGTTGAATTAAGGGGTATCACAGGGAAACCATGAAAGAAAATCAACTCTAATGGCATGAAAAACTTATAAAGAAATAAAAATGGGTCATAATTGCACAATTATGCTCATTAGAGGTTCAAACATTGAAATCGTCTATTTCTCCATATATCAAAAAAATATTGGACAATCATTCGAAGGTATTTGAGACTCCCAAAGGCCTCCCACCTATTCGTGATCATGATCATGTTATTCATTTGATTCCAGGAAGTGTTCCTCCAAACATGAGGCCTTACAGATATCCCTATGCCCAAAAGAGTGAAATTGAACGTATGATTGCATAAATGCTAGAAGTCGGTATAATTCAACCTAGTCAAAGTTAATTCTCTGCTCGAGTAGTATTGGTGCACAAAAAGGATGGATCACGGCACATGTGCCAAGCACGGATCTTAGCTACGCCAGAATTCACAAAAACCTTTATTTTGGAATGTGATGTTCGGGAAATGGAATTGGTGTTGTTTTATTTCAAGAAGGAATAACCATTTCTTTTGAAAGTCATCCATTCAAAGGAAAGTATTTACAAAAATATATTTATGAGAAGGAAAAGTTTGCAATACTAAATGCACTATATAAATGTCGACCTTACTTAATGGGAAGACATTTCAAGGTAAAAATGGATTATGATAGTCTTAAATACTTTTTGGAACAAAGATTATATTCAAAAGAGCAAGAAAAATGGGTCACAAAGAAATTGGGTTATGACTTTGAAATCATCTACAAGAAAGGGAAGCAAAATGTTGTTGCATATGCACTCTGAAGAAAGTATGAGGATGTGGAAGCATTTATTTGCGTCATTTCTGTTATCCAACCAGATTGGATAACCGAAAAAAGGGATGAATGGAAGAATGATGAAGAAGTGTGGACACTGATTCAAAATTTGCAGTAAGATCCTAGTAAATTTGATACATTTAGCTGGAAAAATTATTCATAATGGTACAAAGACTGCTTATATCTTTGTAATAATTCCAACCTTGAATAAAATATTCTTTTGGAATTTCACACCTCTCTCTTAGGAAATCACTTGGGATTTTTAGAAGCTTGCCATAGTGTTAAGAAGGAATTTTTTTGGGATGGCCTTAAATCTGATTTTAAAAATTTTGTGGCAAAATGTTTAGTTTGACAACAAAATTTGAGAGAATTAAGACCCTAGGTTTGTTACAAACTTTATCCATTCGAAGTTAGCGTTGTGAGGAGGTTTCAATGGATTTTATCATAGTTTTACCCAAGTTCAAATGAAAGAGTGTCATCATGGTGGTAGTTAATATAATTACCAAGTGTGCACACTTTTGTGCATTATCTCATCCATTTAAATTCAGTACAATTACTACTGCATTTATGGAAACAATTCAAAAGCTTCATGGAAACCCAAATATTATTGTAAGTGACAAAGATCCCATTTTCACTGGAAATTTTTGGACGGAATTATTTTCATGTCTGGGTACTCAATTAGCCCATAGCTCATCTTATCATCCTCAATCTGATGGGAAAATGAAGATAGTGAATTTTTTTTTAGAAGTATATCTTCGTTGATTTGTATCTGGTAAACAAACACAATGAGTCAAGTGGTTACCTCTAGTTGAATGGTGGTATAACACTTCCTTCCATACTACAACAAAAATGACCCCATTTATGGCACTTTATGGATATTATCCATCGTCCATCACATCATCTTTAAGAGAAAATTCTAAGGTTCAAGAAGTGTAATATCACATCGAGCATCACCAACAAGTTCTTCAACTTTTAAAGGTTAACCTCCCTTTGGCACAAAATCGAATGAAACTATTGCAAATCAACATCGTAGCGAAAGAAGTTTTGATATAGGCAACTGGATATTTTTATGGCTACAACCATACAAAAAACTGTCCCTCAAGCCAACTACGAAGGATAATAAATTATCACCAAAGTACAATGGCCCTTACAAGGTGTTGAAAAATATTTGTACTATGGCATAGAAATTGGAGCTTCTTGCATCTTCCCGAGTGCACCCATTTTTCCATGTTTCCTGCTTAAAGAAGGTTAGAGGTGAAAAGCTTCCAGTTCAAGCAATATTTCCAGAACTTGACGAGGAAGGAAAAATCATATTGGAACCTGAAGCAGTCATGGAAATAAGAACTCGAAAGCTACGTAATCAATAAATTTCAGAGTATCTCATCGAGTGGAAGAACTTACCTGCTGAAGATTCCACATGGGAGGATGAGAAATTTATACAAAAGCATCCAGAACTACTCAAGTTTTGAGGACAACATTTTTTTGAAGGAGGGGGGCACGTTAGTTCCCTATAATACTAACGTAGCCCCTTATTGTTATTGTTATTTTAGCCCCCTTATCGTTATTGTTGTGCATGTGTAGTCCCCATATTGTTATCAGTGTGCACCATAGAATCCCATTATTTTTATTGTTGTGCCCTTACATTATTATTGTTATGTCGGCTCTGACTATATTGTGACCCCTTAGACTCCTATATATATAAAGGAGGTTTTTTCATTTGAATAATCCAAGAATTATTCATTTATTTAATGTAAAGGAGGTTTCCCCCTCAAAGAGGATAATTTTTAAGTCGTTGATCTATCTTTTCTTCTATTTTGTGAGATGATTACATAACCAATTAAAACTTTGGGGAGTTTTGAAAGAGTGAAAAATTGGCCTCACTCTGACCATATTTGTTGGCCTTATGATGCAAAAAAAAAAAAAAAAAAAATAGAGAGAAACTTTATAAAATAGAGCCTCATTACATCCATAGCCTTCCATGAAGAAAATTTACCCAAAAAATTACCCAAAATGTATAAGCATCCAGTAATTATTTGAGAAACTAAGAAGGAGGAGCAGGGTTTACCTCTACTTCTTGGGCAACATTTTCTAGATGATGAAAGGCTTAGTGGATGTGAGATTCCACGTGAGCCATGCAAGTCTCAAAATTTTCCATGTAGGCCTAAAGACGCTTCTGGTTCCTTCGTAGAGAAACTTAACGGTCCAAGATACGTCTCTGGTTCTAGTGGATGACTAAAAAGTGCCCAACCAACTTAACATTGTCATCATTCTGGGCTTGAGATAGTTGTTCAACGGTGCATTGGAGCAAGTGGATTTGAGTTGCTATATAATCAAAAGGAGTAGGAAAATTCACTTAGTCAGGCGAGCTCCTGAAAGGAGAGTTCAACTCTTTTCCCCCCTCATGCTTCTCTCATCCTTCATTTCATCCTCCCCTCTACAGTCATCCTCATTTCTGTAGCATCTGAAGTGACAACCATTCCTCTTTCCATGTTATTGGTGTGGTCTTGTCGGAGCTCCTCCCCGTCATCTCCCCACCTCTCTATAGTCTACTTTTTGTGCCACCATAAGGAAAAGTATTTCTAAGGATTATAAAAGGAATGACTTCTATGATGTCCAAAACTAGATTGAAAATACACCACACTTTCTCCCTTGGAGAAAGGTTTCGACTTTCAAGTTCGAACCCGACTTCACTAACATCTAGCCTAAGGATTTTCGAGGTTTCCAACTTCTACCTCTGAAGACGATGAGAGAGCCTATTCTTTTTACCTGCCAGAGTAGGACCAAGGAACTCCCTATGGCTGGAAAACCCATGTCCACACAAAAAACGTTAAGAGACACATGAAAATAAACAAACAAGTAATGAATTACCCAAGCGAGAGCCTGTGTCAAGTTGAGAGATGCTCCAACGACATCTGCATTTCCTTTGTGCCTCTAACCTATGCCACCTTGCTCTCAATGTATACCTTTTTCCATGCCGGGATCCCAAGACAAATGACTGCAACGGAGGCTGAGAAATACAACGATCCATTGAGTGAGGAGGGTCACCTTCTTGAGCTCTCCTCGCCACCAAAAGAGGGATAATGAGCCGAGGAAACCAACCTCGGTCCCAAACCTATTTCTCCAAGAAACTAGACTCATATATTTGTAAAGAATAATGCCCATTGCTTCAGTTAATCCTCCTAATACCCTCAGTCATGCATCAAGAAACTTCCGAAGGAAGTCTCCCAAGGTGCAATTAATCCCGATTATGTTGAGTCGATGCCCGGTGTGAAGGAGGAAGGTTTCCTGTCCCTTCATCATTCTTGGAAAGCACCCCTGTCGGGGTATAACCAATTAAAAATTATTAATATAATTTATTCATTATTTTTTAAGTTATATTTATAAATTTTATATAATAAATTTCTTAGCAACATATTTTATTACTAAGTGTTTTATATTTGATGAATACAATTTATTCAATATTATTTTATGACGATGATGATGATGAACATCCACTTCGACCAATATGGTCTACTGCATCTTATGATGATTATGAATGTCCACGTAGACCAATATGGTCTATTGTATCTTAAGAAAGTAATAAATTAATCGAAATTCTTTAAGATATTATTTTTATGCTTGAAGAGAAGTGAGATAAGTGTTCCTAGATCACCACAGTTTTGTTGTCTTAGTAGGTCAATAAGGTTGGTAGTGTGACCGATATTTTGATAATTAGAACATATGTGACTACAAGTTGGGAAATTTAAAATAAAGTGTTTTTCATATTCAATGCCTCTTAGTATCACATAGGTGATAGACTCTTTTTTCCCATGATATTTTCAAAATAGACCAACACCCAATTTTAATATGAAGCTCATGACAATTAGTTCTTATCTTAGCAATGTTCATTTTCGTCTTAACATTATTCAAGACAAATAAATAATTTTGGTTTTCAAAATTGGGATAGATCAATTCCTTATAATATCTTAGTTTCCTTTTTCCCTCTAACTCTTTATTGCTCCATAATTTCTCTTTAAATTTGGAAGTAATAATATTTTTAATATTATCCTTATTCTTCGAGATGATCTCCTCCTATATACCTCAATGGTCAAGCTAATATTTGACATCCTTATGCTATCCTGGCTTGAGTAAAAGGTGGGGGTTTTGGCTAGAGTTAGAAGCAAATTTAGTAAACCTCTTGGCTTCCATGGTTTATAACTTATTTTTATACATGATATGATTTTTCATAACCATGATTTCAATGAGGAAAATGCTAGCTTCAATCAAGAGGATAGGGTAGGTAGATCATCCATTAATCTTATGGTTGTAGGTTACCAATTACTTTTGGATCTACGCAATCCTCCTCCATGATTCTATAGATATACTACAACACGAAACCTCACAACGATATAAAATAAGAGTGATGACCAGAGTCTCAAAGAGGAACTTTTCTTAATCTCAAATCCAAATATTTTCTTACTTACAATTATTTTCAAGCTCATTATAAGCTTTGCATCCTCCACGTATTCTTTTCTCAATGTTATAATTCCAATGGAGCTGATGATTAATGTCGATTCTCATATATTTGCATGAAGGAACTTCCTCCAAGTATCTATTATCATAAATGAAGTTATTGTCGGTAATATTTTTGGATTTAATTATCATGATTGTGTTCTTGTTAGTGTTAATATTCATACACATCTTGAAGCAAAAATATTGGAGGATTCTTATTTTTATTGTCGAGATCTTCGTGGCTCCTTGGCAAAAGTATCATCAGCATAAAGGAGAAGATTTGTGATGATGCCAGTGAGCGTGGGGCCAACATATCCTGCATCTTATAAACACTCTTCAATTTTATCAATATAAATTCCAAAAAGAGTAGTGGATAAGGGACACCCGCTTAATGTTGATATTGCAATTAATTTCTTCTTATCAACCCTCGATGATCTTAAGCTTGGAAATAACATTCTATATCATTCATTAACAACTTAGACCAATATATAATCAAGAAATTATCTTCCATATATCTATTATATTTCAAGTTAAATCCTTAAAAAATTTGTATTTGGTTGTTACCTTGTTTTCAAATGGTACTCATCATTAGTTATGCAATAAATATTATTAAAAATAAAAATAAAAAAATGATGGTGTTTCAAGAAAGAAACTTACCAAAGGGATTAAGGGGTTGGGAATATAATTAACTAATAAATATCATGATATATATAAATAAGAAAGAATATGAATATCTATTCAGGATGAAGGAGAGAGAAAATAGGCAGAATTTTTTTTATAAAAGGTATGGAGTAGAGAATACAAATAAATTTAATTTAAATAGTATTTAATAAATTTAAGAATTAATAAATATATGGATACAAAAAGAAAGGAGGGGAGGATTAAAAAATACGAAAAAAAAAAGAGGGGGGATTAAAAAGATAAGAGGGTACAAGATCAACAAATTAAAATAAGGACTAGGAGAGCAAACCTAAGGAAGGAACTTCAGAAAAGAGATCAAGCAAAAGGGAGCATACCAAAAAATTAAAGGGGGCAAGACTAGGGAGGAAAAGGAGAGAACAAGTGGCTAAGGAAGACTACCGAGTGAGGTGGTGGATAATGGGCTTCCAAAATGACTCAATTTATAACATTCTTCTTTATTAAAGTTGTTGGGGCGTTTTTCTATTTCGAGGGCTTCCCTGATGATTTTGGAGTTGTGAAAGGGGAAAAAGGCAAGGATTTTGGATTTATTAAAGAATATCAGATGTTTAGAATTAAAAGAGTGTTCGAAAATGGAAGACTTCGAAAGGCAAAGATAATTGGTATCAACAATATGCTCTTTAAGACAAGCTTTGAAGTAATGACCAGTATGACTTCCTACATGAAGAGGGAATTTGATAAACCCCTAAACTTAGCATTAGGTTAAACTTATCTTTGGTTTATTGGAACATCCATTTTATGGGGTTTAAGTTTAGGGGTTTACCAAATTTCCTTTTCATATGGAAATGCATACATTTACTAGATTGGGCGTCCCTTCAAATCTTGTCTTAAAGAGCATATTGTTGATACCAATCATTTATTTCTTTCAAAGTATTCCATTGTTGAACACGTTTTTAATTATAAACATCTAATATGCTTTAATCAATCAAAAATCCTTGTCGATGCCTCATTTTACGACACCAGAATCATTAGGGAAACCCTCGAAAAAAAAACAACCGGAAAACTTTAATAGAAAAAATAATTATAAACTGGGTCATTCTTGGAAACATATTATCCATCACCACTAAATAGTCTACTCCCCCCATCCTGATCCCCACCACTTCCTTTTTTCCTATGCTCCTTCCTTATGCTTGATCTATTTTCATATGCTCCTTCCTTATGTTTGATCTCTTAATCCTTATTTTCATATATTGATCTCGTACCTCTTATCTTTTTAATCCCCCTATTTCATTTTTCTTATGATTTTAATCCCCCCTCCTTCCTTTTTCTATCCATATATTTATTACTTCGTAAATTAATTCAATATATTTAAATTAAATTTATTTGTATTCTCTACTCCATTCTTTTTATAAAAAATCCTCTTCCTATTTTCTCTCTTCTTCATTCTTTATATAAAAATTCCTCCCTATATTCTTTATCCTTCATTATTATCGATATGTATTCTTTCTTATTTATATACCCTGATATACATTAATTAACTATGAGGTAGTAGTATTTTCCACCAACAATACAATTTCTAGCAAGATTGTGACTTTTTGTTGTTTAAAACACTTTTTTTAATGCATAAATGGATTCATCACCCTTGATATACATTAATTAACTACGAGGTAGTAGTATTTTCCACCAACAATACAATTTCTAGCAAGATTGTGACTTTTTGTTGTTTAAAATACTTTTTTTAATGCATAAATGGATTCATCACCCTGAACAACCCAAGGGCACTCCAATCATATATATTAAACAATACCATTAATTGTACTCTAACCCCCTTAATCCCTTTAATTTTATTATTTCCCCTCATTCTCTCCTTATTATATATATTGTTTTAATTTAATTTATTTTTTTGGTTCTCTTTTCTTTTTTATTATTTAATCATTTATATTAATTATTTTCCTATACCTTCTTAATATCTATTAGTAAGATTCCCTTTAGATATGGCATCAAATCACTTGTTTATAATAATTAAATTCTATGGTCTGTGATGATTGGTGGAGTGTCCACCCAAAATGTTGGATAGAATAAAGAAAACCCCACACAATGTTATCCAAAAAAAATTCTCAATATGAACAATTATGGAAATCTACCCTCCCTTATATATAATCATTTATATTAATTAAGCACTCAAGCATAACTTTAAATATTAATGTCTATATGATTATTGTAATAATATTTTTTTAAGTGGCTTGAGTTCATTTACATGAGGGGCATTTAAGTCATCAAAATTACTCAAGGATTTTTGCCAATGGAGTTTCCAACCATTGACTTTTACATCACAGAGTGACTTAAAAGTACACCTCATCATTGTCTATTTTACCCCTAAATTGATTAATGTAACAATATTAAATTATATTTATTTAATCATAAATAAATACAATATTTCAAATATAATTATGATAAAAATAAATTGTTATTTAAAAATTCAAATTATAACCAAAATTAATTTTATAAAAAAAAAATTAATAATTATTTTAAAATTTTTAATAATAATTTAAAAATATTTATTAAAAACAAATCAATAATATTAAAATATATTAAAATAAATATTTATTTTATATGTTTATTTAGAATAGACTTTCAAAAAAATTAATTTAATTATCAATCATTATTACATAAATAGTGGAGAATTAGCTTCTATGGAATATGGAATATGTTCTATATTATAGACATATCAAGGTTTATCTCTCATGAGTTATGCTATTTTAATTAATTAATCTCAAATTAATTAATTAAATAAAATGTAATATCAACATATGTCATATTGAGTATGTGGTATTGATAAACTATGGTATTGTCTCATGACATTGTAACAAAAGCTATTTACAAGTTAAGAATTTCCATGGTGAAGTAAAAATACATTTCTATAGTAATAAATATTATTTATCTCATCTTTTTATAATGAAAAATGATAATAATTTAAAATAAAATTATAATTTAGTTATTTTTTATGATTTTTTAAAATCTAGATAAATTAAAATGTCTTTTAAATAAATATTTTAATATTAATCATAAATTCATACATGACAACATTTACTAAACATTTAATTTTATATAACTATATAATTAATATATCAAATAATTAAAAAAATAACCATTATTTTATCATCTAAATTCAAAGCTCACACAATCATAATCAACCAATCATATAAAAGTACATCTATGATCACTTATCTATGAAACGAATACTGACCAACCGTTAAGTTGAAGACAAAAATGCATGAGCTGAAAGGATCATTTATCCATGAATTTATTTATTAAGAAAAGAAAACACTGAATTAATATAATTAATATAATGAGTATATCAAATAATTAAAAAAATAACCATTATCTTATCATCTAAATTCAAAGCTCACACAATAATAATCAACCAATCATATAAAAGTACATCTATGATCACTTATCTATGAAACGAATACTGACCAACCGTTAAGTTGAAGACAAAAATGCATGAGCTGAAAGGATCATTTATCCATGAATTTATTTATTAAGAAAAGAAAACACTGAATTCAAGCTGAAAATACGCATCATAAGCTGAACTTGTGTTTTGATTTTGGAGTTAAAATACAATTCCACCAGTCTGATAGATATCGAGCATGCCCTCCCTCACCTTGGCTCAGTTATATTGTAACTCACAAGTCCATATTATAGTGACCTTACAAAAACACAGCATGAAACGCCTAACTATAATATAGCAAGCTCCAATAGAGCAAAACTATGCTTTGCAACCAATACTATACTAGACTCCTCAGATGTGGACTAGTAAGTGTAGCCCTTCACGAACATTCCCTCCTTGGACTCCGCAGACTCGCCTTCAGCAGAGTATTTGCCAAGCTGTGCAAGGGAGTTGGCCTTTGCCCGAACCAGCAGGATCTTCTGGGCTGCGTCCACGTTCTCGGGCCTGCCAGCCCATGTCTTCAGGCAAGTGTTTTGCAGAGCACGAGCGTATGAGAATGACACGTGCCACGGGTTCGGCGCCTGGTTCATCGCATTCAAGTTCAAGGTCGCCTCCACCTCTGATTGCCCACCAGACAAGAACTACACCAAAACCAAACCATCACTTCATATGGAAATCTCAAAAAGAATTCATATAATTTCAAAGATTTATTCAACTCATACCATGGAAATCTCAAAAAGAATTGATATAATTTCAAAGATTTATTCAACTCGTACCATGGAAATATCAAAAAGAATTGATATAATTTCAAAGATTTATTCAACTCATACCATGATTCCGGGAACGGCCGGTGGAACTCTTCTTCGGAGAAGATTCAGGGTATATTGGGCAACGGTTTCGGGACTGGCCCTCTCCTTGCACTCGGCACCAGGGGTAACCATGCTCGGCTTCAGCAGAATGCCTTCGAACAGCACGTTGTTCTCTGCTAGGTAGAAGAACACCTCGGACCACACCTTCAGCGCTACTTCGAAAGTCCTCTCAAGGCCGTGCTCTCCATCCAACATGATCTCTGGCTCCACTATGGGAACCAAACCATTGTCCTGCGGTGATGGATTGTTAGCACAACTGTGAAAACCCTAATCTGCCATAGCAAGTCAAACTAAGAATAAGGGGGGAATTTTACCTGAGCAATTGCCGCGTAGCGGGCGAGACCCCATGCGGCTTCTTTCACGGCCAGAGCAGAGGGGCCGTTGGGAATGCTCACAACTGTACGCCTGCAGAGCCAAATTATGGCAGTGCTTAAACGGATGAAAAGGAATGAAAACACCGATAGTTCTATGTATAGTTCTGGTCTATTTGGCGAAGCAGGAACAAAGGTATATTTGAACAGAAACCAGCTTCTGTCAGTGGGGATATCATTAAAGCAGTGACTTTGTCCGTGGGGATATCATTAAAGCAGTGACTTTCTTCAATGAGATTGGCCTGACAAAGAGGAAGGAGAAACACAGACAGATTCAAAAACATAGGAAGAGTTTTCCCTGTGGGGTTTTCTGATAGAGCTTCCAAGAAGAGAAAATGTGGATGTGGGTCAGTTCTGGTGGGAAGGAGCTACAGGAACCAACAACAAAGCAGAGATTATTGCTCTTGGGTGTGTTATCTGCTGCAAAGTGGCTGGGAATTGAGAGAGTGTAAGTATATGGTGATGCAAAGAGCATTATTGACTGGTTAAAAGAACACAATAGTTTCAGTCTGTCTAATTTATCAAATTGGATGCCTATTTTATCAAATTGATTGATCGGTATTACTGTTAAATCTTTTCCAGCTCATCCAATTCAACCATATATTCAGATAACAAAATACAACAGCCAATCTTCTATCCAAAAGAGGTTTGAAGATAGATTCTGATAAGATCTATTATACAGTGTTTCAAAACCATGTTAAGATTAAAGATGACTGTAATAATTTTATGTTAAGATTAAAGATGACTGTACTAATTTTACGTGAGGCTATTTCTGCTTTGTTTTTTAAGATGTCAACAAACCATGACAGAATTTCTTTTTGTAAAACTTTAAATGCGAAATCTTTTTTTTTTAAGATGTCAAAGAACGATGACAGAATTCTTCTTGTAAAACTTTAAATGTAAAGATCTCTTTTTGTAAAGATAAGGTATGAGGAGGTAATTTTTTTTTTAAAGGAAGAAAAAGCTGGAAAAAAAATCTATAAAACAGGGATTTCCTGAATGAGGGAAGTTTAGATGTAACGAGCTACATAGAAGGCAAAAGTAAGATAAGATTTAAGGCCTGGAAACTTTTATTGTAATTGTGCTGGGTAGAAGAATAGCAGGGAACCTGACATGCATGACTTTGTACTTCTTTTTTACTTATAATAAATGACTTTGTATTTTTTTTTACTTATAATAAAATGAAGTGTTTTTTTCTTAAAAAAAAATCATGGATGTTGCTTATAACATTTATCAACACTAATTACATACATACAGTGTTTAAAGACATACATACAGTATTTAAAGAGGTTGAATGTAGAGGTTTTCACAATTGGTAATTATTACATTGTCGATGTTCTTATTGTGTAAAGTTTTCCAAAGACTCGACATTTTTTCCAAAGACTCAACAACATTTCTTGTTATTGACAGTTATTGATAAAATGTTCACTCCAAACTTCAAACGTTTTAGAAACTTTATACAATTTAATACATCCCGAAAAAAGGCCTCAGCCACCCAATACAGAATACAAAGTGCGACCGGTAACAGAACTAGCGAACCGGGGAATCGAATAAGAACATTGAGTGACACGAAAAAAAGGAGTAACTTACCATTTGGCGAAGCGAGCACCCTGCTGATAATACTCAGCGCACCTTGACGCGAGGCCGTCTAGGCCTTGGCACCAAGATTCGTCGTTTGAGCCAGCCAAAGGAACCAGACCCTGAACAATCCATACCAAAGAACAATTTCAAGAACATTTTTTAATAATTTCAAGAACAAATATTATAATTTCAAAAGTAATAAGATTCGTCGTTTGAGCCAGCCGAAGGAACCAGGCCGTGAACAATCCAACCTCAAGAACAATTTCAAGAACAAATTATATAATTTCAAGAACATTTTTCTTAATTTTCCCTTATCAAGAAGTGTACGGAAGTGGAGTAAACCTTGTCGACTTTGATGCCGGGGACTATGTTCTGCTGCACGAGGACATCTACCATCTTCTTGCCGTCAGTGGTGGACTGGTACAGGGTTTCCTCGAAGAGAATGGAGCCGGAGATGTACTGTCCGAGACCCGGAGCGCTGACGAGCAGCTGCCTGTATGCCTGCCGGTTCGCCTCCGTGTTCTCAAGCCCGATGGACGCCAACCGTTTGCCGCAGGTGGCGTTTGACTCGTCCATCGCCAGGATGCCTCTCCCGGGAGACGCCACTGTTTTCTGCGCTACACTAAAATTAATGAGCCACAGCAATTACCAAACACAGAAAAGAAACAAGCATCTACAGGTCATAAAGAATATAGTACCGCCGTCTTGACCAGCTCTTCGCTGTAAGCCCCGGCCCGGACGCTGAGAGCAGTAGCATTGTAGGATTGGAACTGGGCCGAAGTATTAACAGACGTCGGCCTGAGGGCCTGACCCATCCATTCCGACTTTCTCAGGCTGAGAGGTGTCTTCAGCACGGCTCCAGTAGCGGCCGCCATTGCAGGAATTGAATAGTAGACAATAGGGAACGAGATCGAGTCGCAGGGAGCAATGCAATCCGCACTTATTTTCCCTTTCCCGGGCAAGTCTCGCGTGTCTGCTCGCCCGGTGGAGCTGCCTGCTATTTATCCCACATTCATTATTTGCAGAGTTTCTTTCAAGTGGATATCTTCTTGCGAGGGGCGTGTGAGGCCGGGAGTTCGTGAGCCTTCTACCACAAATAGCCTGCTGACACGTACTTCGTCACGGTATAGGTTATCGTGAAATGGAAGGCTCTCCACCTTCCGTTTACTTTTCCAATACGGATAATATAACTCGCCTCCATTACATTAAAATAAATTTATAAGGTTAGAGTAGGCCGTTCAATTCTTAAGTGCCTTCATATAAATTTTGTTATTTAGGGTGAGGTTACGGTCACATGGGTCTTAGGTGACTAGCCATTGAATCAAATTACTATAATTCAAATACCGCTAAGTTTACATATGAAATGCAGCAAAGCCATGGCCTCCCATTTCCAAATAGGGGATAACTACAAAACAATATGGACCAGTGACAACATAAGGAAAGCCACAAAATATTATGAACCGCAAAGATGGTTAGGAAAATCCATATGATTTTGTTCTTTTGTTAGGGATAAGCCAATCAATCACAATGGGCAACGCCTTAGCCAAGGAAACTATGCACACGTAATTGCATACTAATACTCATTGTATTAGCATTTTAGGTGTCCGCAACCTAGGTCTGCACAACCATTCTTGCATTAAATTATTAGCATTTTAGATCTTCACAACAAACCATTCTTAAATTGAATGGGCAACGGTTACACGTGTTTATATGAAAAATGTGGTGGGGAGAGAAGCCATTTGTATGAGTAGAGAATATTTGAAAATATTAGGCTGAAGATTTAATGGAGAGGAAACATATTATAATTGAGAAAATTGTTGCATATATTGATAAATTAGAACTTGTGGAGATGTTAAAAGATTGCAATATAATTTCTTTACAGAGAAAGAGTTTGTGGTAGAGTTGGAGTTTAATTGAAATTATTTGTTGTTTCAAATAAGTTGTAGTTGTTTGTTTGTTTTTTTTTTTTTTAAGTATTAAAAGCTAAGGATGAAGAGGTTAATGGCAATGTCTATTGACATTTAAGATTACTATGGTTTTTCCATAAGTATTACGACATAAATTATTTGAAAAAAAGGGTTTGTAGTAGTCTTAAAGAAGTTTAATTGAAATTATTTGCTGTTTGACATGAGTTGCAATGGTTTGTTTATTTTTTTAGTATCAAGAGCTAACGATGAAGAAATGAGAGGTAATGGCAATGGGCATTTCAAATGATGACTATGGTTTGCCTCTAAGTATTGAGAATTATTTTATTTACCTCAAGGTTTGCTTTGATGATTTTTGCAATTCTGGGGAAATTGTAAATGTTTGATTCCATCAATGGAAGGAATGATGAGCTTATTATAGAGCACATAGGGGGGGGTTCTCAATCAAGGAAGAAGTGCATACAATGTTGGTAGTATTGGAGATTCTATCAATGCTTAGATGTATTGGTAGTTTCTTTTTTTTGTGAAGGAGCCTCAATGGTTGGATATTAGTTGTACAGATAGTTCTAGAATTGTAAAATTAACACCTAACCAACTGACACCTCAAGTTTTAAAATTATACAACGAACATCTAACCAACAAACACCTAATAATTACCCCCAAGGTGTAGATCAGTTAGTGATAGGGTGCATTGTTAAGGAACTTCTTGTGAAGACACAGAATCAAACCCCCAACTAGCCTTGTGTGTTGTATGAGGGGTTATGTTGGTATACTTGTAGGTTATAGTGGTAGTGGTCAAAATCAACCCTATGTCATGCAAGTACAAACTTGCCCTAATTATTAAATCTGCTAGTTCAAAAAAATATTTGTTGAATCTGCTAGTTCAAAAAAACAAACACCTAACAATTTTTTTTTTTTTTGTTTATATAAATAATAAATGTAGTGATTCCCCGCGTAAGGTGGTAGGGGGATAAGAGAACACAAACCATTCCTCATTGGCTACCAATTTTCATTTTGATTCGATATTGGAAGCCACTCGTGCAAAACATTAAGGATTACAAGGGTGTCCCTAATACTAGGACTACAATACCTACGCAAGATGGAAAAGGGAATGATATGCAATGCCCATGGCACAACAAGAAAAATAAGGGAAACTAGAGCAATTGAAATAATGATTTGATCTGGATGCAACTAGATTCATGTGTGGTAGATTTTCCTACAAACTTAGCCCCTCTACCTGCTAACATATGTCTATAATGGAATTAAAGCATGGTTTATGGGAGATATCTAAGGTAATCATGCTTCTCTACTCCCAAAAATCATGTTTGTTTTTCTATTCCTATGATTTGGTCTTCAATTTAAAAAATGGGACTTAGTCTATGACTACCTTAGCATTATGGCTCTTTATTCAACTTGCAAAGGAAAATATTTTATGTGTCAAACAAGGGAAAAATTAGATGTAGTTATTGATGCCTTTGCATACCTCCACACCACTCTACTTAGTTGAGTAGAAGGGTTAATGTTGTTGAAGAATGGGCAAAATCCTCAAGGTATCTATTAGCAAAAAGAGGAGATTGATGCCATGACTGATTATTTCCTCCTAGACAATGGTTCAAGTTACACCGAGGAAACTAAAAAAGCTTTAGTGGCCCATGCACTATCATTTTAGGACAAGGATGAAAATAATATTTGTGACCATGTAGATCTGGTAGAAAAACGTAATCAACTCTTACAAACATTGATCTCTTGTTGGTGAAAAATCATGGTCGAAAAATCCAAGTGGAGGAAACTCTTGGCTCTTCAAAGGATAGTCCAATTGGTCTATGTTCCTCCTCAAAGGAAGAAGGTTGCAACTTTCCTTTCTAATGTTTAATTTTATTATGGTTTTTCCTCTTGGCAACCAATCTACCTTTTATCAATAAGTTTGGTTAACAAATGATTTAGTATTATAGACCTAGTTTCCTTCATAGTAGGCCCTCTTGAATTTGTTACTCTATTTATTAAACTCTCAAACCTAACTTCCCTCTTTGAATATGTTGAAGTTTGCAACAAGAAACAGTGAAATTGGCATTCGGAAACAACATCCATGATCCTAGTGAAAATTAAGCACCTACACTAGGGTGGGGCCCACACAGGGTATTTTTAGGTGTATGTTTATTTATAGATGTATGTGCATATATATTTATAGAATGCATTTCTATTTATAGATGCATGTCTATTTTTATTATGCCTTAATATTAGATGGACAATAAACTATAATCTATTCTCAATGAGAACTTGGAAATAGTTAACTGAAGTGGCAAATCAGTTAGCTAAGTGAATTTCGAGTAAAGAGGTTGGTTGGTGGGACATGTAGGTTGACTTTAATTACATAACATAGTGACTTTAGTTGTAACAGAGTGATTATAGTTGTAACAGAGTTGGAAGTGCAGTGGTGCATTAGTTAATGCAAGTTGTAAATCAGTTTAACTCAGTTAAGTGAGTTAAAGTCGGTTGTGCTAGTTGTAACTACATATACATTAGTGAGAGATCAGGTGAATTAAATATTAATTAATTCACATGTAGTGATCTCACATGCAACTGATGTTTTTACTATTATTAACTTCATGCATGTAAGTTCCAGTGGAGACCTAGTTGAGTTCTAGGTGAGAGAGAAGTGTAACAATCAAATGTGATATTAGCAGGCTACCCAGATGTAGTTATAACACCACAGGATGCCCATGATACTCATCGCAGTTGAGGAAGGCTAAAATTCTTTGTGATTAAGGATTGTATTCATCAGGAACTGCGTGAGCAAGGCAGGTTGTCTGGAGACAGTGAATTGGCTAAGAGATTTGCCAATTTTTATATGCCAATGTTAGTTAATTAACTGAATTACTGATCTGAGCTCTTGTGAGAAGAGTTTTGTATGTAATTGTTTCATGATTCCTTGTGGAATATACAATATATGATAGAGGGGTTTTGAGCAGTAAGATTTCCCCGGGAATATCTAGTGTTGTGGTTTTGATATATTCTTCTTTGCTTCATGTGATTGGAAATTATGTTGTTTTTAATTTCGCAAAATATTTGTAGAAGCGATTAAGTATTTAACTTTAGTACATTGTTAGATCAAGTGAATCCAAGATATACATTCATATTGTATAATTTCTACATGGTATTAGAGTTGTGTTATAATTTCTACATGGTATCAGAGTTGTGTTATAAATTTTCTACATGGTATGAGAGCAGGAATTATTTAGGTTCGTGAGTTTGTAGATAATATCTGAAAATTTTGATGAAAATTTTTCAGAAAAAAATAGCATATTTGGATTCCTTGCCAAAAAATACCCAAATTGAAAAGAAAAAAAAAAGCGGTCGAATTGGAGCTCGGATGAGGGAGATATTGTTGATTTAAAATCAGCTCTTTTGTTAGAAAATTTTGTGATGGCGGGACAATTACAATGTGCGCGAGCCAAGAACCTACATGCACTGAGGTACAAGATACATGCAAAGCTTTGAGGAGAAAATAAAAGGTTAGTGACTTGGTGGTTGAGAGGGAGCCTCTCAACATGCAGCTTTAGAAGCAGTCTCAGAAGGTTGTGGAGCAGCCACAACTGGAGATGCAGAAGAATCTCTATAGATTTGATGTAGATGTGATTTTTATAGAGCTTCCTACCATTGGGAAGTGTGAGAAAGCCATGCAATTGACCCTTGAGAGGGATCTGGATTTGCATGTAGGTAAGAGTGAACCTCAAGATGTGGAGCAGCCATATGTGGAGGATCATGGAGTTGGAGCAACCACTCATGCAGAGAAATTTCGAGCCAGATGGGAAAAGGGAGTGCATGCAGCTATACCACCAGGTGAGAGGTGGGGCGATATGCATGAATAATCCAAAGAACAAATTTTGGGCAGGATTCATTGAGATGGTGTGGATCTCATGAATCGAACCTAGCTACGAGGAGCCCACAGAGCAGCAGTAGCAGGATTAGTTGGATTGATGCACTTAGATATCATGAGGACATGAAATCAAAGTGACAGTGTCGGATACTGGAGTGCAGATCAGAGTTGGCAACAAGTGCAGAGTGCATGATTGCAGATGTCAACAACGTAGTGGATCCAGAAGAAATGTGTAGTAGCTAGCAGAAGTCAAAAGACTTTGATGACATATGCATTATACTGATTCAATTGTTTGGAGGCTATTCAACTTCGGAAGTATTACATGCAAAGGTTGCATGTGTGATAAACACTAGCGAAGTGTTGCATGCAGGAGTTGCATGTGCGAGAAATGCTAGAGAAGTGTTGCATGCATGAGTTGCATGTCGCATGCATGGAGTTTCATGTCGCATGCAAGAACATTCCTTTCTTGTTGAGAGGGAGTGTTGAATTTTGCAACAAGAAACAATGAAATTGGCATCCGGAAACAACATCCATGATCCTAGTGAAAACTAAGCACCTACACTAGGGTGGGGCCCACACAGGCTATTTTTAGGTGTATGTCTATTTTTATATGTATGTGCATATCTATTTATAGAATGCATGTATATTTATAGATGCATGTCTATTTTTATTATCCCTTAATATTAGATGGACAATAAACAATAATCTATTTTCAATGAGAACTTGGAAATAGTTAACTGAAGTGGAAAATCAGCTAGCTAAGTGAATTTTGAGTTAAGAGGTTGGTTGGTGGGACATGTAGGTTGACTTTACTTGTAACAGAGTGATTCTAGTTGTAACTGAGTGATTCTAGTTGAAGTAGAGTTGGAAGTGCAGTGGTGCATGAGTTGTGTAAGTTGCAAATCAGATTAACTCAGTTAAGCGAGTTAAAGTCAATTGTGCTAGTTGTAACTGCAGATACACTAGTGAAAGATCAAGTAAATTAAATATTAATTAATTCACATGTAGTGATCTCACATGCAACTGGTGTTTTTACTATTACTAACTGCATGCATGTCAGTTCCAGTGGAGACCTAATTGAGATCTAGGTGAAAGGGAAGTGTAACTAACAGTTGTGATATTAGCAGGCTACCCTAGTGTAGTTATAACACCACAGGATGCCCATGATACTCAGTACAGTTGAGGAAGGCTGAAATTCTTTGTGATTAAGGATTGCATTCATTAGGAACTACGTGAGCAAGGCAAGTTGTCTGGAGACAGTAAATTGGCTAAGGGATCTGCCAAATTTTAGATGACACTGTGAGACAATTAGCTAATGTACTGAGAGCTCTTGCGAGAAGATTTTTGTATGTAATTGTTTCATGATTCCTTGTGGAATATACAATATATGATAGAGGGGTTTTGAGCAGTAAGCTTTCCCCGATAATATCTGGTGTTGTGGTTTTGATATATTCTTCTATGCTTCATGTGATTGGAAATTGTGTTGTTTTTAATTCTGCAAAATATTTGTAGAAGTGATTCAGTATTTAACTTTAGTACATTATTAGATCATGTGAATCCACGATATACATGCATATTGTATAATTTATATAGAATATGCCCAAATGGAATTTTATCTTAGGTTTGGAAAACATTATCATTACTTTCTACGATTTTCTAGGCTCAATTAACAAGTTTTTCAAACTGTCTCCAAAGGCTAGATGCTTTATTTACTCATATGTATCTATGTATATTGCTTTAAATTTCTTAATGAAGTAGTTACTCTTAATAAAAAATTTTGTAGTGATTGATATGATGGGGGAAGCTAAATATTTAGCTGATCATGCACTTGTATACATCCATATTTATTATGAATAATAAAATTAGACGCATAAATCATTGTGTGCATTTTTATGTATTTATTATTAATCGAGGTCCACCTTATCTTTAGATCTATTCAATTGAAATCCTTTTTTCAGAGTGAAAAACATTAGGAAAATTGTGCACCTTAAGGGATTTTATCCTTCCCAACACTTGTTAGATCAAAAGTTAAGATATATCTAGGTTGGTTCTACTGGTAGGTAGCCCCATTAAAATTTTAGTTAATCAACATCATGCATATGTATATTTTTTTAGATGAAGTTGATCCTTTGAATTTACTAAGTATCACTTATAATCTAGAGAGGATCATCTATACGGTCACTTCAAAAGTTATATGGGGGATAAGGTGAATACTAATAAAGTAACAATGTTCAATGATGAAGAAGGTGAAAAGTGAGAAAGTAATAAGACACATATAATAAATTAAAAAATAGATTACATGGTGAAGTTATTAATCTATTTTCTTCAACTTTTCTTATAGCCACACCTACTATTTTTCCCATATTTTTATATCATATGAAAAAGGAGGTTGAAAGTGAAGACCATTTTAATGTTTAACTCAAGATATTCCAATAAAAATCATAGTTTGCCTCTCTTTTTTCTAGTAGTAAGAGTTGATTTCTCCAAAATCAATCTTTGTGAATTCATGAAGCCTTGAGAAGGACCCACTCATGAAACCAATTGAAGAGGCTAGCATAAAGAAAACTTATACAAATAAGAAAATATCAACCAATGATAACTCTGACACCAAAGTATGTTCTTATAATTCTAGGAGATTGGCCTATTCTTTTGGTCTTGACTTGATTACCTTAGAATATCAAATTCATGTGATCTTTTTATGTATATTCTTTAGCACATGTACCTAGTAGGAGCTATAAAAGTAGGTTATATGACATCATTCTCACCATCCACGCCTCTACAATTAGAGATGTTGGAATGATGTGACATTTGTTTTATTATTTAAGCTCTATTAGTGTGTGATTTAGAGCTCACGTGAGCCTTTTTCCTTTAATTATTTTTCTATTATTATGAACTTAACCCATCTAATTGATTAGTTACTTGCTACCTCATTACTAAATTCCTTTATTGAGCAATGATTCCATATAATTATATGTAATCAATGATTTCAAAATAGTGAAAATTCTTTTCATGTAGCTTTTATCCATTGTAAAACATAGAAATGAATGCATAAAATAGATTAATCAAATTTATCCACTCTACAAACATTGCAATCAATACATTGTACTAAGAGATATGGAGAAAAAAACTTAGTTGAGATAAATATATGCAATGTAATGAAACATATGTACTAAGAATTCAAGAATACCACCCCAAACTTTGGGTTTTTACTTTATCAAAGTGAACTTTTGAGTTTATGTGACCTTTCACTATGAATTTTTAGGCATGCAGGCCCAATAGAAGCTAGAAAAGTGGCACTTATACGACCTTCTAATCCATATCATCATCTAGACCTCTACAACTGGAGATGTTTAAATCATGTGACCTTTTTCATGATTTCAACACTATCTATCCGCTTATAATTTTGATCTTTAGTGAGCACTTTTCTTTAATTTTTTCTGATGTGATCATAACATCAGACCTTATAATTGATTAGTTATTTATTACATGAGTGTTATGTTTCTTTACTCAACATAATTCTTTTCATACAATTCTATCTAATCAATTATTTCAAGATAACAAAAAAATGTTTTTAGTGTAGCTTTATCCATTGTAAAACACTGAAATAAATGCACACCATATGACAACCAAATCTATCTAATGTGAAAACAATGAAATCAATGTACTTGGGATTAGAGGATATCGCTTCGTCCTTTTGGTTTTGAATTTATTAACTTGGAATTCCAAGTTCATATGACATTTGGTTGTGGAGTCTTAGGCACCCAAGTTGGAAAAAACATGGAGAAATGGGACTTATATGACCTCTTAGTTGGATTCTATCTATCTATCCCTCAATGGTTAGAGATGTTGGAATCATATGAACTTTTGCTTCATCATTAATGTTCTCTTAACTTGTGATTTGGATATCATGTGAACCTTTGTCTCTACTTCTCTTTATGTGATTATCATTTATATCATCTAATTGATTTGTTATTATTGACACCATTACATTTTTACTAAAAATAATGAAATTTCTATAATTTTGTTTAATTAATATTTTCAAAATAGTAAAACTTTTTTTCCATGTAACTTATAACCACTCTATAAATAATAAAATCAATACACAAAACATAATAATAAAATATATTCATTGAAAAAACATTGAATCAATGCACTCTATTAAGAATAATGCAATGAACAATTTAATAAAAAATTATTGACTAAAATATATGCAAGATAATGAAATATCGTACTTGTAATTCCAAGAAAATGCACTGGCATTTAGCTTTTGACTTGATCAACTTGAAATTTTGCGTTCATGTGACCTTTCGTTGCGGACTATTAATAATCCAGCCTTACATAACCTTGTTTTCAAATTTTAATTATTTAGTCCTCTATAATTGGACTATAGGTTGAAATCATATAACCTTTTTCTTTTCAACTCCATTTGTATCAACTTATTATTTAGAGCTAAATGTTGAAATCATAGAACCTTTTTCTTTTCAACTCCATTGGTATCAACTTATCATTTAGAGCTTAATATGTAAGCCTTTGCCTTCGCCTTCCATTATTATTTTGTGTTGTGATCACACTATTAAACCATCTATTACAATTTAACTTATAACACTTTACTCACAAATGCATTCAATGCATTGAATGAATGCCAAAGTATTCATACAAGTGCTTTAGTCATAATCTAATTAGTGTAGCACGCACATTTAACTTTTAGTAAGTCATAATTGTGAACTAACATTATATTTATTTTTGTTTTTGTGAAATTACATTGCATTTATTTTTATTTTATATTATTTCATATTATTAAAGTCATAATGGTAAACGGTGGTATTTATATTTATGTTTATTTTATATTATTAATTATGTTGAGTTGATATATATCACATTACATTAACATTATAAAATTAAATAATAATAAATGGTTGGTTTCAAATTTACGTGGCTACCACTCTATCATTTTTTTGAGAATCTGAAATGATGATCCAATTTTATATTTGTCTTTCATGCATAAGAGCTGAAAATATTATTACAGTATTTTAACAAGGTTATATAACTATCATTTCTTACTGCTTAGTTTAGATATAGCTAAATTAAAATATGTAAGTATAAGTTCAACGGCAATGAGGCTTGTTACATAGAGAAGGGAATTGAATGAGTGACTTAGGGTGTAGGAGTGCCTTAACGACACACTCAATCACCATCTATCCAAGACCCCGTAAACAACTAACTTAGAATAATTAAAATATGAAATTATTTTGAATTTTATTTACTTCAATTGGGATAAATTATTTTTCAATCCTATATTTATAAAATAAAAAATAATCTATTATTTTAATTTAATTTAATATATTGATTGATTAAATGGTGTTATTATTAGTTAACTATGATTGTAATTTTATTATTTTTATTTATATGTAAATTTAAAATGTAAAAGAATTAAACTTTTGATTATAGTAAAATAAATTATTTTTAGATAATATTATTTTTCATTTGAATGAGGATGTATTTGGATAATATTGAGATATTTCAATTTTGAATTTTCTCTCAATTATAAGTTCCTCATATATGTATAGTAAAGTGTTGTCCAAAACAAAAAGAGAATTGAAATAAGATACCATGTAATGCAATGTTGAGTTAGTGGGTTGTTTTGGGTATGTTGCAAGCATTGAGTCATTTGACTTAGGGAAGAATATATGTCACATTCCCCTTTTAACAACTTGCTACTTGTTATGTATGTATTGAAGAATCATGGTAGATGATATTTATTAGTAATTCATGTTTTACTTTACTACTTTTGAATATGTCACAAGTGGAAAATGCATATATTTTGATCAATGAAACAAATTAAGAAAAAGTGAGACCACATGGCCCCTTGTCACCCTCACTCTCCATGGTGTAATATATGCCATTATTGACTATAAAAATTCTTCTCATCAATTTTTTTCTAAGAGCAAAGGCATCAATCTCTCAAGTGTCATGTTATAGTTTATTTAAGTAGATGATGATGGTAGAGAAAGAAGTTGCACTTTACTCTAGCAAATTCAAGTCCTAGCTCATTAAAGACAACTAAGGATGGGATCTTCAATGATAACTAGTCAATTTCTCCAATAACCAAAAATAATTTGTTTAGTCATTAATTTGCAATCATATACAAGTGAAAATAACAAAAACGATTTCTCAACTCAACTTACATGTGCAACCTCAATTCACTTCAATTTTATTTTTACCTATTTCGAAATTATACTAATCATATAATTATTGATGATGACAACCATGATGATTATGACTATTTACATTTAATAATAATAATAATAATAATAATTTTGGTAAATTAATAAATTAAAAATATATTTTAAAAATTAATAAAAAATATGATTTTAAAATCTACCTTTCCACTCTTAAAAAGACCAATTATTTTATTTCATAATAATTTAAAAATTATTTAATATTACATTACATTAAATAATTGATTTAATATTATATTATATCATTAATAAAGTGAAAGTTATTTCGTATATTAACACCATTAATTTTAATAAAAATCAAGCTCTACCACTACCATTATATTTTCCCATAATCACATTTTACTTACCCTAGAAAACTATGGGCAAGTTCAGGAGATCATTTCGATTTATGTGTGCAATCCTCTGGTGTCATTCATCTACGCAGCTGTCCAATCTTTTGCAAGATTTAATGTGCCTAATTTAGATCGTTGTGTAAGATGTTTCAAGTTCCAGTTCGGAGTTGTTCCAGCCACTTGAGAGGGGTGGCTTTTCTGTATATGCGGCAAAGCATTACTTCCTTCTGCAGAACCAATCGAACAAGCAGTAACGAGATAAGAATCAGATATGAATTGTGCCAAATTCTGATAGTGATTTTATTTCTTGGGCAGGCAAGAGAGCTGTTCCAAGAGGCGTGAAAAGGACATGATTCAGTGCAGATGATTCCATGTCCCGGACTGAGTAGCTATTCTTCTTGTGTTCCTCGACTCCAGGTATGGTTTTGTAGGGCTGCATGAACTCCGTTGGTACATTCCCTGGTTTTAGTTAGTTGGGTATCATCATGGTTGTCAAAGTTTTTGGTGGCATCATTAGTCGAGATACAGTGCTTAGTCATGGAAGGTATAGCAGTGTAAGATTTTGAGATAGAAAGATCTAGATTTGCAAAACAATGAACAAACCTGAAAAAGAAGGAAGGAGCGATCAAGAATAGAGAAAAGAATGAAATTGATTATTCAATATTAGTTTTAGAATAAAGACATAAAAGCAACTAAGTTAAGCTTAGTTGTACATGTAATAACTATGGATAGTTAAAGCTCATTGAAGCTAAGTGTGCTTTATGTTCTCCGAATGTGCACATGCACCACATGCAAGCAGTAAGTTAATTAACTAAGCAAGTGCACATCGCATGCAAGTAGTAAGTTAACTAACTACGCTAAGTGCACATCACATGCAATATCTAGAGTTTAACTAAAGTTAATCTAAGTGCATGTACACCAACACAACTAATCTAGGTGCATGTACACTAACACCCCTCTTTAAGCATAACTTAGGTGAGTGTGATGCAAAATGAATGAGTCCCGGCAACACGGCCATTTTAGGTACCCATATACAATGCATAAAAATGAGGAAAGAGGGAAAACTCAGTGGGAAGAAAACCCCCCTCAAAATATAATGCAAAAGTAGAGAAAAGACAACTGCTAGGTAGTTGTGTCCTTCACCCCGAGACGATCTCGCAAGAATCGAAACTTCTGCTCAGTGAAAGTCTTGGTGAAGATATCAACAGTCTGCTCGGAACTAGGACAGTACTGAAGATCGATGATCCCATCATGAATGAGTTTTCTAATGAAGTGCATGTGGATCTCGATGTGTTTGGTCTGCTGCCGCTGCATTGGATCTCTGCAAAACTTTAGCGTATTTTGATTATCGCATCATATGAAAGTTGGACGATCGACATTGATCTCAAGCTCAGATAGGAAATGTTGTATCCAAATTGCCTGAATAGTGGCATTGACTGCTCCTCTATACTCGGCCTCTGCTGATGATAAAGTAATGGCAGCTTGCTTCTTGCTTGACCAACAAATTGGGCCGGATCCCAAACTAAATACATAACCGGAGGTGGACTTGCGATCAATGGTGTCGCCAGCCTAGTCTAAATCTATGAATCTAATGATATTCAAAGAACAATTGGCTGCATAATGAATCCCATAGGTGATTGACCCCTGGACATATCAAAGGATGCGCTTTGCAACGTTCTAGTGTAACTCATGTGGCTCCTGCATGTATCTGGAAACTACTCCTACGACATATGAGAGATCAAGATATGAGTGAGTGAGATAAAGAAGACTTCCCACAAGATGACGGTATAATGTGCAATCAACCAATGGTGTGTCTTTGCCATTCTCAAGCTTTATCTCCGATAAGAAAGGTGTGGTTGTTGGCTTGCAGTCACTCATGTGAAATCGTGCCAAAAGATCTCTAGCATACTTTGGCTGAGAAATGGTAATCCCAGAATCACTCTAATTGATCTCTAGTCCAAGGAAGAAATTTAGTAAGCCCATGTTTGTCATAGAAAACCGCTTATGCAATGCAGTTTTAACCTTAGTAATGACAAAAGTTGAACTACGTGTTATCAAAAAATCATCTACATAGAGTACTATGATCAACAAGGAGTCAATTTTCTTCAAAAAATAAACATTGGAATCACATTTGCAGCGTACAAAATTTTGAGATAACAAATAAGAATCCATCTTTGCATACCATGCTCTAGGTGCCTGCTTGAGGCCATAGAGAGACTTCTTTAGTTTGCATACCAGAGATAAATTGTGCATGTATCCCAGTGGCTGCTCCATGTAGATTTCCTCCTCGAGATCACCATGAAGAAAGGCATTCTTCACATCCATATGATGCACCTCCAATCCTCTTGCTACTGCAATGGAGAGAGCTAGCCGAATGGAATCCATTTTTGCCACTGGAGCAAAAGTCTCATCATAGTCAACACCATGTACTTGCTGAAAACCTTTTGCTACCAATCATCCCTTATATCGACTAACTTGGCCAATTGTTGCTTTCTTGGTCCGGTAAACCCACTTGCACCTCACAAGTTTGTGATTGGAAGGTAGCGGAACCAAATCCCAAGTCTGGTTCTCAATGAGAGATTTATATTCCTCATCCATTGCGGCTTCCCATTCAGGATGCCCACTTTCTTCTACATAATTTTGTGGATCAGATGCATGCATGGCTCCATAGCTAAGAGTGCTTGTGGATCTTCCTCAAACAGAGGTATAGAGGTAGGATTATTAAGGATATCACTCATGACCCACCATTTTTGTGTTGAAGGTGATTGAGAATCTTCCGAACTACATGCGAAAGTATGATCTCGATGTTCAACAACTGGTGGTCCAACATGCATCACAGGAAAAGACTCATCTTCATCAAAATTCTAATCTGAAGTTTCATCTGCATACTCATCAATGAGTGGTGATGGAAACTTGGTAACAAGTTCATCCGCTGGTGCATGCAAAATATCTTCGTCAAACTTTAAACTCCTTTCAATAAATAGCTCTTCAGTGTTGATATCAAGAAATATGTACCCTTTGACTTCATCAGAATATCCAACAAACATGCATGCTTTACTTTGAGGCTCCAAAGCCTTTCTCTTCTCTGTAGGAATGCGGGCCCATGCTGGAGATCCAAAAATGCGGAAATGACTGAATTCAGGTTGCATGCCAGTCCAAGCCTCAAAAGGTGTTTTTCCAGTAACAGATTTATGAGGAGAACTGTTCTGGATGTATGAGGCACAATTGATAGCTTCAGCCCACAATTTCGATGGAAGAGATCTTGCATGCAACTTGCAATTAGCCATCTCTTTCAAAGATTGATTTTTCCTTTCAGCCACGCCATTTTGCTGTGGAGTGTAAGGAATTGTATGCTGCAACTGTATACTTGCTTCATTACAAATATTCTTGATATATTTATTGACATATTCCGTCCCATTATCTGTGCGGAGTATCTTGATGTGTTTTCTAGACTGATTTTCCGCACGCGCTTTGAAAATATTTAGATGTTGAAAAACTTCAGACTTGGGTTTCAAGAAGTAAACCCAAGTGAATCTCATGTAATCATCTATAAATGAAAACATATATCTTGCTTTGCTTATTGAAAGCATTGGAAATGGACCCATGAGATCACTGTGTACAATTTCCAAAGGTGAAGAGGCTCTCCATGCATGCCCCTTCTTGAATTTGTCTTGTGGATGTTTTCCAAGAGCACATCCATTACAAACACCATTTGAAAATTCAATGGTCGGCAATACTTTGACCATCCCTTGCTTGCTAAGTTGTTGCATATATCTGAAATTCAAGTGCCCAAATCTCTCATGCCAAATCCTACTTTCTTCATTTGCATGCATAAGTATCAAAATGGAATCTGATTGAGGAACAAAATCAGAAAATGTATACAGACGAGATTGATCATTTACCTTGCCAGATGCAACCTTCAAGTTGGTTTGCATGTCATAAATGCTCATGGAATCCGGTGTAAATTCCACTTTCCTTCCGCTGCCTGTGTTTGTCATCTGATATACTGAGAGAAGATTCACAGAAAGCCTTGGAATATGCAAGACATTCTCAAAACTTCCATCTTCGAATTGCACTCTTCCTTGTCCAGTTGTTGCAACTACAGAATTATCCCCCATGAGAATAGGAGGTCCTGAGTATGCATGTAGAGAAGAAAAGGATTCCTTTGAAGAAGCCATATGATTTGAAGCTCCTGAATAGATGGTCCATTATTGCGGTGCAGAATGAAGAGAAATCAAAGCATGCCCATTACCTCTTGGATCTGGTGCTTTTTCTCCAGAATTCTTCTTGGCATTCTCAGGAATGTGGTCTCTAATATTGTGTTGCTGGAGTGTCTGCGCCATAAGATCTATAGTCTTCTTCATGCATGCAAATTCAGGGTGAAAACCACGGTGGCAATAATTGTACATTGATTACCCTTTCGTTCATTTCCTTTCCTTTGAGCTGGATGATCCATCAGGGGGTTTGGGATTTCCTCCCTTACTTGGATCAGGATCCTTCTTCCCTTTTCCTTTCTGATGGTATTTGGAATTTGCCTTTCCTTTTGCATGCACAGTAAGTGCATGCGCTTTGGAATTTTTAAGTGTGCCCATTTTGATGAGCTTATCTTGCTCATGCATCAAACACTGAATAAAAGAATCCAGTGAGGGCATCTTTCAAGCTGCACCGGTTGTAGATCTTACTGTGTGGAATGTAGAGACGAATGCTGCATACTCTAGACCAAGTTTTGATAAAATGGAAAGAATCAACTGATTTTCTTGCTTGGATTTGTTGATCCCGCATCCTTTCAGTTGAAGCAAAAAGGCTTTATACCTTGTGAAAAAATCTTGAATGTTCTCGAAATTTCTCGGATCTAATGAGTTTAACTCATTTTCAAGAATGTGACCTTGCATTTCATCCTATTTTCCAAACAATCCTTCCAAACTTTTCCATATTTCATTTGGAGTTGAACGTGATTCAACATGAAATAACAGTTTTGGAGAGATAGATAAACATAGGATGCTGAAGGCCTCGTCCATGCGATTGAAATATCTTGTTTTCTCATTGCCAATGTTGGTTCAGCTTCTATTTCGATGGTTATTCGAAATAAGCCTCTACTTCTAAGATGAAGTAGAATCTTTGGCTTCCATTCAAAGTAATTATATGAAGTAAGAATTGTCGATTGTGGAATTCTTTTTTGTTGCTTCAATCTTTTGAACCTGCAAATAAAAATTGCTTGTGAACTGATTACAAATCCCTGCGCTCTGATACCATGTAATATTTTGAGATACAAAGATCTAGATTTGCGAAACAATGAACAAACTTGCAATAAAAGGAAGGAGCGAGCAAGAATAGAGAAAAGAATGAAATTGATTCTTCAATATTAGTTTTGGAATAAACACATAAAAGCAACTAAGTTAAGCTTAGTTGTACATGCAATAACTATGGATAGTTAAAGGTAACTGAAGCTAAGTGTGCTTTATGTTCTGCTAATGTGCACGTGCACCACATGCAAGCAGTAAGTTAACTAACTAGGAAAGTGCACATCACATGCAAGCAGTAAGTTAACTAACTAAGCTAAGTGCACATCACATGCAATATCTAGAGTTTAACTAAAGCTAATCTAGGTGCATGCACACCAACAAGCAGAGATACTTGAACTCTACTGGTCTAATCTCTGTTTTTAGTTTAGTTGGGGGACGTCTCGGTAGAAAATGAGGTCATGGAAGTTCCAATGGTGATTTCGTGCTCTGGATAGATTTATTGTGGGAAGGGCCATGAGTTTTTGTGCTGAAAGAATATTGTTTTTTAGGTTTTGAGGGTCTGATCCTTGGGTTATTTGGAAAGAAGCTCTGGGGGGCTGCATTATGCTCCCGGATTTCCGTGAATTTATTTTGATTGCCTTCCTCTTTCTTGTTGCAATCATTATCCTTCATGAAATTTATAATTCATAAGTGAAATATATCTCTAATAGAACCAATGTTAAACCGTGGAAGTAGATTTCCCCTTCTAGAACTTCCAAAAGAGTCGAAGGCACAATCCTCGTTGTATCAGTCTAAATGGTACAATTTTTGCATAAGTGTATGGATTCTTTTATCATATCTAGACCTTGCAAAGACTTTGGTGTGCAACTTTGCTCCAGGTAGTGGCATTTTGCTGGTTGTTGTTGTTGTTGTTGCTGCCATGTATGAGAAGCTAGGGTGATTGTAATTCTATGGTTTTTCCGACAACATTGGTCATCCTCCACCCTAGTTTCCGGTGACCCTTTTCTTTTCTAGCTAACATGAAATTTAATCAGTCTCCCACTCCTATCGCCATTTCATCATATCCTGACAAATTTTATCTCCCTCACCCTTGTCTCGTCATCGTTTCCTCTCAGATGTATTTGGAAAGTGTGCTCTTTATGATCATTTCTGACTTTGGTACAAATCGAGGCCTTTCTTGGTGTGGGATCGTGTTCTCCAGGTTGTTCTTTGTTTAGGCAGCGGTCCCTCTTTATGGAACCTTTGATCCTCTGACATTATTCTCTATTTCGCCATATCTGGCTCTTTTCCCACAACAATTGTTTTTATTGGGTAGGTGAGGATGTGTGCATGTTGATCAAGTTTGTACGAGTGGGTGGGATTTTCCGTGTACTCTGTTGATTATTCTTTTCCACTTTTCCTTTTCCTTTATGATTGGCATCCTTCTTTTAATGATGGGTTCTTTCCTTGTTGAGCGGGCCTGAAGGGTCGTCATAGCTTTATAGTAATTCCTAAGGTCTAGTCTTTATTATATTGCATAGCAAAATATGGTGGAAATTTTTGACATACTGTCATCTGATACGTCTACGCATGAGGCATTAATTGCCGCTATGGTGGAAGCAGAGAATAAACGCATGAAGGATTTGGGCGTGGACGAACAATTGATTTCACATTCCTTTGTTAGATCGCCCTGCTCAGATGTTGGTGGTTCTAAGAATTTAAACTGTGAATTTCCAGATGGTAAACATTATTTGGGCTCCTATGGCTTATCACGTGGTTGTGGCCGTCCGATGAACATATGTTACAAGCCAGTTGAGAAAGTTAAACAAGTGATGTTGGAATATGATGATTTGTGGGGGCGCGTTGCCAGTCTTCAGAAGTGGGCTTTAATTGGTCGATGGTTATTGTCTGATACGGGGGAAGTGGACATGATAGAATGGGTAAAGAATTTCTGGTGTCCCATTCTAGGATATATTCCAAAAGTGAGCTTGTTGCTAAATAAGTGGTTTAGCATTCATTTCATGCATGAGGGTGACTGTGACAAAATACTTTGGCGTACTTGGGTCAGAGGTCAAAGTTTCATGCAGCTTTTACCATGGTATCTTGGTTTCAATCCAGTCATGGAGGCTCCGAAAAGAAAATTGGTATGGGTAAAGTTGCCCAGTCTTCCCCTCGAATTTTGGAATTCAAAGGCGTTGAATGTAATTGGGAATTCTATCAGTTGTACTAAGCATATTGATCCTCGTATTCTTGGCACAAATGACAAACGCATTGCCTACCTTCTTGTGGAAGTTAGTTTTGCGGGTGGTCTGCCGAGGGATGTTGATTTAATATGGGGTCAGCGGAGGCACAAACAAGGGGTGGATTATTGGGGTGCACCTTTCAGATGTCTGATATGCCACCATACTGGGCACCTGAAGAGTAAGTGTCCAATGCGACACAAAAATTTGGAACGAGGAAAAAAGAGCTATCAAGGCTCTCGTAAAAGGAAAATTGCTACAGGGTTCTCAAGATGGTGGCCTCTTGGGTAAGTCATATCCTCCTTCCTATGATAGTGACTTATATGCCTCTGTTGATGCTTTGAGTGATAAGAATCTACCTCCAAATCCCATTGTTGAATCTTCCCATGACTTGAATACCATTGACGATAATGTTAATCCTCTCTCCTTAAAGATCCCCTCTCACTGGCATCTCGATGATTCTCTTACCCATAAGGCTACTGACTCCTGCCCATCTGATTTCTCTGATGTGCCTCTTGTCTCCCTCAGTCTCGCGGTTCCATCGACTGTTTCACCTACTATGCCCCCTTTAGAATGGGCCTCGCCGCACTCTCCTCTCAATCCCGTGACAGATGGCCTTCTAGAGTCCCCGAAGAACACAATGGGAAGTGACTTAGAGTCCCTCCTCGATAACCTGAAGCTAGATCTAGTGGCTTTAACGATTTTTAATAAAGCCCCTTCGGACCCCCCTATTTCCATCTCTCCTGTCTCTCGGTCTAATATCACTGTCCCAAAAAAAAAAATTTAATAAATAATAAATAAATAAATAAATAAAAATAAAAATAAAAATCCAGATCAAGACATTTCCGGGGATGCCTCAAGACTAAGTCTTTATTTCAGGATGATTTTCAAGATTTCCAGGACATTCCTATCTCCTTTGTTGATCTCATCAAAAATCATTGCAAATAGGATCAAAGGGGTCCTGTCAAGGTGCATATTAGATGAACAATATGGTTTTCTACAGGGGCGATCAATACATGATGTTGCGGTTGTTGCACAAGAAGCTATGCATTCGATTCATGCGGGGATATTTGAAGCTCTTATTATGAAAATTGACCTTTATAAGGCATATGATAGTGTGGACTGGTCATTTATCAGACTTATGCTCTTGAAGGTTGGCATGTCCTTGGATAATATAAGGTGGATCATGGCATGTATATCCTCGGTTAGATATGTTGTGATCATTAATGGCATGCCTCCGAATTTATTCGAGGCTGGGAGGGGCCTCCGATAGGGATGTGCCTTGTCTCCCTCATTTTTATTCTCATTATGGATGGTATTGGAAATTTAGTGAAGATGGAAAAACAAGAGGGGTATATCTCCGGGTTATCCTTCTCCCCCTCTATAAGTATTACTCATTCCTTGTTTGTTGACGATCTACTTGTATTTGGCAGGCTTCTAAGGAACCACTGGTTTTACCTTCATTACATTCTTATCCGTTTTGGTGCTGCCTCTGGGCTATGCATTAATAAAGGGAAGTCCTTCTTGGTTTTTGAGTATGGGGATGTAAACGAGATCAATTTTATTGCGGGCTTCATGGGGAGTCAAACTAAGCATGTCATGGATGGATTCACCTATTTGGGGTTTATATTAAAGCCATGTGGTTATAGGGTGGCAGACTAGACCTGGTTGGTGG
The DNA here is from genome assembly GCA_034641835.2 of Pinus albicaulis. Taxonomy (NCBI): domain Eukaryota; kingdom Viridiplantae; phylum Streptophyta; class Pinopsida; order Pinales; family Pinaceae; genus Pinus; species Pinus albicaulis. The sequence goes on along the minus strand of CM076584.1, from coordinate 757,175,170 downwards.
ACAAGTTTAAGCACACGATATCAAAATGGACTCACAAATGGCTTTCACTTGGTGGAAGATTTATCCTAGTCCAAGTGGTTCTGACTCAATTTGTGGTGTATTGGGGTCATCTTTTCTACTTACCGGAGCACATTATCGAGTTTATCAATTCTATTATATCCCAATTTATATGGTCAGGTGCTCTAATGGTTAGGAAATATCATTTATGCAAACTGGAATGTCTTGTGATCCCGAAACTGTATGGTGGATGGGGGCTTATGAACATCCAGGTTTTCATATCTACACTTCTTATAGTATCTATGGAGGGCATTAGTTAGCCATGGTGTTTGGCCCATGATTATCTGGTGTAAGTATGTGGTGGGGGATCCGTTTTTACAGCTCTACAGAGGACAAATTACCCATCCAAGATTTGTTTCTCACATTTGGCTAGGGTTTAAAAAAGTAATGCCTTTTATGGTTGCTCGGCTGAGTTGGGCTTTTAGAAATGGGCAAAGAATTATATTAGGATGTGACAGAATCCGTGGCATTGATGGTGACCCACGCCTGGAGGATAGATTAAGCCACCAATTGACTCAATGGGGTATTTTCCATCTATGACAATTTATTTTATATTGGTCGCATGGCTCTCTGATATGGAAGACGGGGGAGCAACTTGGTCTACGTGGCAGAGAGGTTGTTGACTAGAACAAGCATGTCAAAAAGCTTCAAGTGGGTGGTCTGTTCCTTAACAGTGCTGGTGACAAGATCACATGGGACGGGGTCATGGCGGGGGATGGTCTGGTCGTCAAAGATATATATACCAACATCATTTATTAGAAGTTATCGAATAAATCTCTTTCCTTGTTTCGGCATGCATGGAGTAGGAATATTCCCACTAAGATACTCTTGTTTGGTTGGCTTGTTTGGAAAAAAAAAATTAACGTGGGATTGTCTCATTAAGCGAGGTTTCCATGGTCCCGGGCAATGCTCTTTTTGCCTGGAACGTGAGGAATCGACTTCTCACCTATTTTTTTCTTGCTCTTTTACGTTGAAAATCTAGTCTTTATTCTCTCGTTATATGATTGACTCTGCGTGGAGGCCGATTGACTGTATTGAAGCCATTCTTACATGGGACAAACTCAAAGGCGCCTTTAAATCTCTGCCTTTCTTCTTATTTTGGGAGATTTGGTGTGTAAGAAATAGATTAATTTTCGAAGGTAGGCCTGCAATTATTTCTCAAACACGCACTGCTATTATGATGTGGTTCAATGGTCGGTCTTCCACTCCTCCTCCGGATAATGGTTTGTCTCATCGGAATCGACCCCATCCTATCACCCTTTCGACAATCTTTTTTGATGGAGCACAACAGGGAGGGTTTGTGGGATGTGGTGCATGGATCAAGCTCCTACAGTCGGAAATATTTCATATCTGTTGGAATGGTGGCAAGGGGTCTAATAACAAAGCTGAGCTTATGGCGCTCTGGAGGGGGTTACTGGTTGCATATAACTTGGGTCCATCCTTTGTTCACATCTATGGTGATTCAAAAATCATTATTGACAGGATCTTTGGTCTATCTTCATTGCACTTATGTGGGTATCAGGGATGGATTGACCAGGTTAAACATCTCATGTCCAAATTAAATAGCCCTCCCATGAAGCACATCTTAAGGGAAAATAACACTCGAGCTGATGGGCTTTCAAAAAATGGTTTAAGTTTACCTTTTGGTAAAATACATGTATCTCATTATAAAGATGGGTATCATATCAGGACGTTTGACATTCCTATTCCATGAGTTTATTTCTAATAGGATGGTTCTTTTCTCTTGCAAGCGAGCCTGTTATATGATTTTCTGTAGGTACCTTATTAGCAGCAAGCAAGCTTGTTATATGTTTTCTGTTGACTCCTTTTCTGTACAAGCGAGCCTGCTATATTATCCTTGATTGGATCCCGATATGTTGATCAAGTGTCTTCTAGATTCATGCCTTTTGCCGAGTCCAAATGGTTTACTCACAAGTGAGTCGACAGTCCTCACATGGCTATTACTTCCCATTTTTGTCTTTTTGTTGCTGTATTTTCTTATCCACTGCCCTTGGGAGCCAAGCTTTTTTCATTATTGGGATATGATATGTCGTTAGTAGTTTGGTTGGTTCCTTGTTTAAGTGTTTTGTAAATGATGTAATTTGCAGTAAGCAGAACAGGGTATCCCTACTCTCATCAACTGTAGTTTGATGATAGATATATATGCTCGATGTGACATATCCTTGTTCACATAGGAGAGGGTCACTTTGGTGAAACCTTATGCTTATGCAAAGTTGCATTTATTCCTGAAATTATTTTTCTAGGATGACGATTAATGTTTGATATGATAATGTATTGTTTACCTTAATATACAAAGAACGTTTTTTTCCTTCTAAAAAATATACCAATTTATTTTTATAAATAAATATTATTATTTTATATGGAATTTTATTTATAGAAACCTATATGATCGTCACATTTACTTATATTTAACTTGAAGTCTATCCTTTTATTTAAATTTTTTGTTTTATTTAGGAAATTATGTTTTCACCACAACTCTTAACTATAATTAAAATTGATACCAACATTCGACATTGAAACCACAAACTTTAAATAATAAAGAGAAGTTGTTGCGTGTGAAAAAACCAAATGTTGTACATCAAAAAAAAATGTAATTAACGATTACAGTGGAAAATAATGATATTGGTGCAATAAAGCAAAGCATCGTCAGATGAATATTCCTTGGAAGGTATTAATACAGTTGGCCAGAGCCGTTTGGATCAAATCACCATCAAAATACTGCTGTCCCTAGAGGAATACTTAACCCAACATTCAGAAAAAATTATCAAATCAATAAAACATTGCAACATTGCAACATTGCACTTGATGGAAATCCCTTCCTGCGCAGCTTTAATAATATTTCTCCAGAATCGCATTTACTTACTCTATGCGCAGCTTTTAATCGCTCATTCTCCACGTATTTGGCTCAATACGATAGTATATTATAGAAACTCATCAGCATGAATCTCTTACAGTAATATAACCGTACAGTTAATATGTGGATTGTACACATTTACCATATCTATGGTGCTCTATTAAATTTAGAAGATGTACTTGTCACAACTGTGATTAGTTTGGATCCGTGTAAAACTAACCAAAGATACAAGATAAAAAACTTTTGAAACCAAATACGTGGATCACACACATTTATAACATCCATTTCCCTCTACTAAATCTATACTTTTCATAGCTGCATCGAAACTAAACCTAAAGTATTATAAATAATAAAACATTTTCCAAAAGATGAAAAGCTTTTGAAACCGAAACTCACCCTATGATTCAACTAAAGTGATTGGGTGTTTGGCTTAATAATGGCTTTGGCCCAAACATAAATATCAAAAGGTAACCAACTACGTTATGGAAATCAAATTGGATGGATTAGTATAGTAATCTGTAAAATTCAACTTTCATAATTGTGAGGGGGTGTTTTGCGTAATAAGGTATTTGGAACAAATATAAATATTATAAATTTAATTAATATAAATAATTTTTTCTTTATTAAATAAACAAATAAATCTAAGTGGACTGAAGAAAGAATACACCAAAGCAGGTTTAACTATTGGATATGCTTTAATATATCTATTAAATTTAATTTACAAATATAATGTAAAGATGTGGCATTTTTTTCTATAAAATTTAATAATATTTTAAAGGAAAAAAAAAAGAATACGGAAACTGAGTATGGAGAAATATAATCTATCTGTTGTAGAATCTTGGAATTTGTTAGATATAGCTTGTCTCACCAAAATCATTTCGATCCGATTTGATCCCCTCAATCCCATTGGATTCTCAAGTGAGTAAACCAGAGACCATTTACTAATTATTAAATCAAGGAAAGTTACTCACAACATTCGTTACTTTGACCATAACATGTTATATTTGCATGGTAATGTTGCGGATTTGGGCCAGATGTACAGCCTTTTTGGGAAGGTAAGGGCTCATCTCGCGTCGACGTAATAACATGGAAATGTAATGACCAAAAACACAAGTGCTAATGGTACATCACTAACATGGTTGACGAAACATCACTAGGTACATCATTGACATGGCTAACAATACAATGTTAAATGCAAGTTAAGTAAATTTGTGCAAAGTGTAATGATGGAAAATTAAGACTCTAGCAAATCAAAATACATATAAATAAATTAAATTATTGATAAACAAAAGTAAAATTAAATTCCTAATATGAAACTTTGTGAAAAAATGTTTAATTTTTAGTCAACTCTTAAATTAATTCAATGTCAACTCAAATTGATTACGTTGTTACTTGTCTACGGACCTATTCATAAATAAGAATAAATTAATTGAGTGAATTAGACAATCTATTCCTTTGGGAAAATTGAAAAGAGAATCAAATTCATATTATTCAATCTTTACCATGGTTTTCATAATAAGTTATCTTAGTTACTTTGATAAAAAAGTTCAACTTTGTAATTGTTTGCATATGTTTGACATCTCTAGATATCCAATCTTAAAATGATCATTAAAAAAACTTTCATGATCTCTTGTTACTAATATCTTTTATATTGGGAAGGATGTTGTTCTTCAACATAGACTTTGCAAGAGCATTGAAGGAATCCTCCACTAGAATATAAAGTGTAGGAATTAATCTATGTATAATGAAATTTTTTTTATTATGCGACTTAACTCCTAAATTTATTTTTTCTTACTATTGAAGATTTTTTTTGGCTAGCCATCTTTTGAAATGAGAGAGCGCCAAGACATCGTTGATGCGCTGGTGATTGAGCTGAGTAGAGAAGTGACTGCGAGTGTGCTGATCGAACTAAGATCACACTGCTGTCTCTGCTGGATTGGTTTGCAAGGAAAGGTATGTTCTGCGTTCGTTGCATGACAACTGCGATGGTTTGACGCTGATGAGTCTGCGGTGGAACAACCTGTCTCTTTAACTGAATTTCCATATGGTCCAACGTGGTTTCGTTGCACGATCGGGGTGCCGACACTTGCATTGCTGCCGCACGATCGGGGTGTGGATTCGAATCACATCGGATCTAGAGACCTTGATATTGGGATCGAACCATGCCACCGAATAAGGGCGAAACATTGTGATATTTATGTGTGAGTTCTGTAAAATTGCGCAAGAGAGTAGCCGATCAGAAGGTTGTGGCATCGTGAGTGCGTGAGGAATCCACATGGGCTTGCGTGAGAGTCGTGGCATCGGAAGAAGCCGATTTGATTGTTGGCTATGTGGAGAGTGCGAGAACCTTTTAGCTGCATAAGAAATTAACAATATCACGTGAATCTTCAATGATATCACTGATATCTCTCTAAGCAGATCAATTTATCCATAAGTTTCTCTTTAAATCTCTGCATAAGGAAGAATAACAGGAGGCAGTATGTGAATCCAAGTTGTGGATCCCAATGCCTCAGTTTTCTTGCTGCGCCAGTTGAAGAGGCTGTGGAATGAGCTGTTGGATAGTATTGATCCGTGATTTATTGATTTGCTGCATATTTTTCTTAGGCTGTGGAAGTTGCTACTTGTGTGATCTAGCAGATTCATTTTGAAATTTTATTGTTTGAGAAATTGCAGGTTGTGGAGATTGATTGGGTAAATTTTCTTCTAGTTTATAATATGCCACAATGAAAATGCGAGAGTTCTTGTTGATTTTAACCCATATTCAGAAATATGTGTTATCAGAAATTGCTAATTACATGCATCAGAATTGGACATTGATAGCGTTTCCAGCTTGTTCAGAGGTTGTTTTGTTGCTCGTTGCAAGAGCTGAGGGCACTGAGACCTGCATGGCATAGAGGCCACAGTCTACAAGGTTCTACTATTGAAGAGCTGCCAAAGGGAGAAGTTTCCCGCCTGCGTGGTAGCAGGGTTATTGGAGCTCGTTAGAGGACCGAGTGGAGCCAAAATCTGTAAACAAGATAAAACGAGAAAAACTTGACTTTAACAACATGTCTATATTTTTAGATATTTTTTATTCTGATGATGATGATTTTCTCATGTGGACATTTGGAGGCATTAGCATGGGTAGTATTTTTAAGTCTGAAGAAATTTCATAAAAACAATGTGGTTCCGTTGATGGCCACGAGAATCAAGAGGCATAGTCTGTTATGCAAGATCCTGAGATTGAAGACTCATGAGATGATCTTCAGGAAGGATGTAAAGAGGAACAAATTGTTGAAGATCAATTGGACGAGCCACATGAAGCTGATTGCAAAGATGTGGTAGAAGAAGACAAAGCTGGAGAGAATTTAAATTGTGATGATCTCATGAATATTTGTGTGTGTGCAGAATTTAGCAACAACAACAAGGAAAAAGAAATTTTTTTTTGAAGAGGAATTGAAGTTTCTTGAAGCATGGCTAGAAACACCATGTCTTTATGAAATCATCATGTTGCATCAATAAATGATGAAGACATTATCGTTGACATTCAGATGGCTGACACCAGAAATAGTGAGAGGGAAAATTCTCCTATCCAGCCTGTCATAATTTTGAGAAGGGCAAGAATAAGAATTCAAGCTTTCCATCACTGGGGAAGAAATGAGGTGAAAATACATCACTACCTCACGGCGAGGAACGTGAAGATGAAGCTTCACCTCAGAATGAACAAGTATGGATTCAAAAGCATAAAGACCAAAATGAAAACCTCTGTTACCAAGTTTTTCATGTTTTTTATTGTAAGCCTAGCTGAGACTAGACCAACAGGCGTATGTTATTGTTCAGTACCCTTTCTCCATTAAGGGGGAGTGTTGGAAGTAATGGGGAAACCTAAACTTAGATTGTTGTTATGATGAGGATAGGTTTGAGAATCTAATCTTAGGCCTCATATCCTAATATCTAGGGAGTCATTGAAACCATCCCGTTAGTGTGAAGCCTATATATTTGAGGCTCATCTGACTCAATAGTCAGAGCTTGTATGAGTGTGTTTACACTCTCTAGGTATCTCACTTGGAGAGCCATTTACTTAATAGTTAATAGATCCAGTTTTTAACAATACCATATTCAACTATAAAGTGCATGTTAATATAATAACTTTAATTCTCTTTTAATGATATTAATTCTTAAATTAACTTATTATAAAATTTCCTAAAATTGAAAATAAATATAATCTTTAATAAGATGCATTTTCTCTATTAACTTTCTAATTAATTTATTACAAATTTTCCTTAAAATTTCAATTTATAAAAAATATTATATCAAATTAATTTATTATAAAATTTCTTACACATTTAAAAAAAAAACCATCTTCTATAATTATTTATTTGTTTACTAAAATAAGTTTTTAATATTATAAATTCATAAGAATTGATGAATATTTAATACAATGAATGTCAACTACACCCTTCCATCTTGTTACCCATTTTTCAGCGAGAGTACTCCATAACTTTTTGGCCATGTCATAGAAGCCCAAAGGATGTGCCTTGTAGCCTTGTAAAGCCATGTTGGTGTGTGTTATCCTGTGAGAGTGACTCTTAGATCCCTATTGGTGTCGACGATCATGGATACTCCTTCCATTATTTGTTTCATGATATGTTTGTCTTTGTGGCATTGTTGACTTCCCCCTAGTGGGTGGTCACTCCCTGCCTTGATGGATATTCTTATATCCTTGGATGGTGTGAGGGTATCACAAAGTAGGCATTGCTATGGATCATGGTTTAAGGGAGCACTTGTGTCAATAAAGTTTTGTAAGGGTGATCATCATATGTATTTTTCCCTGAAATTATCCTTTCTGATCACATTGCACCCCCTAGCCCACATGTGTTATGCATTTTATGTATTTTCATTTCCCTTTGGCCTTTGCCTTGCATCCTTATAGTTTCATATTTCCCAATGCATTTGTGTCTATTGTGGCATCATGCTACAGGATTTGACGCAAATAAAATGCCCATTTCATTCTATACGTTTTAATGAACCACTTGTCTTACAAAGTAGTCAAAACGCCCTCACAAAGCTCTAGATACAAAAGTGGACCCAATTTCAGGGCAAAGGGATTTCTATGTGGCTTGCAAGCAAGAGAATTTGAGGCTAAGAGATGAAGTGGACAAGGAATTATGGTAAGTCTATTAGAGGAAATTTCAACTAAAAAATAGTCGCCTAAGAAAAAATTAATAAATTAATAAAATAACACCATGTAAACAATTATTTATTATATCATTTTTATTATTTTACTTTTATCAAAATCACCCAAATAATTTTCACGTTTGTTAAAATAACTGTATATATTTTATATTTAAATTAATTTATTAGCACAAGATTTAATAAAATTTAAATTAAATTTAACTTTAACTTTAACTTAACCGAATTTAAATTAACAAGGTAAATTTAAAATTTAAATTAAAATTGCCCATATAAACGTCACTTATATTTATAACACAAAATCTTTTATATATATATATATATATATATATATATATATATATATATATAATATATATATATATAAATTAAACAAACAAATTTTAAATTAAATTAAATTTAAATTTAAATTACCCAAATAAATATATATATATATATATATATATATATATATATATATATATATATATATATATATATATATATAAACAAGATTTAACAAAATTTAAAATTAATAAGTAAATTTAAAATTTAAAATAGTTACACATCATTAAAAACACAATCAACTCATATTTTACTCTTCATTAAAAATATTCTCGATATTATAACTTTTACATAATACGATATTAATTTTATTTTTAATATTTAATGTAGATTTGGTTCACTTGGGTACCATTTACATTTAAATTAGGTAAATTATATTATTAAAAAAATTGTCGGTGCCTAGTCACACATGTATCTCTTTTGAAGTTTAAAATATTTTGATTGACTTACACATTATGATATGGAAAATCAATGTTAGTTTTAAAAATCAAACTTCCTCTAATAGTAGGTGACATGTACAAGCCCAATCAGCTCAACATTCTAGCCAAGGTGGCATCTCCAAGCATTTGTAGCACACGTAGGACATGATGTCATTCTATTTTGGGGTTATTTTATGGAATAAAGAAGGAGCATGAGGGAATTAATGGAACGTTGGAGGTTGAGTGTGCAAATTGGAGCTCCCCAAGGGCTAATTATCAAGCATCAAGTCAAAATTACTCCAAGAAATGGTCAAGATTTTCCTAATCAAGCTAGTTGTGAGCATTTTAAGCAAGTTGAATTCTTCAAAGAAGGAAATAAATGTCCCTCCAAGCTAGATGTGGAGGAAATAAGTGATAAATCCAACCCCCAAGGCCTAAATAAAGTAAAATAAGGTCAATTCAAGGTCAAGGAACAAGCATTATCAAGAATTTAAGGAAGTCGTTGGATGAAGTAAGCATAAAGTAAGGAGTTTAAGTCCTCTTGGGCCATGGATAAGCTTATATTAAGAAAATATAAGGAAGCATGTTGGTGAAGGAAATCCCCCAAGGGAAATTCAAGCATCTTAAAGTCAATTGCAATCGTATCTTCAAGAAAATTTGACCCTACTAAGGCTATCCATTTGAAACTAAGGAGGTTGAGTCCTCATTTTTTGTGCCAAAAGGTCAAGAAAGTTAAATGTTGCAAGGATAAATATTCCTCAAATCAAGTGTAAAGGTTCCAAACAATGAAAGGCGGTATTTCAAGTAATATTAATCCAAATTCAAGCAAAAGAAATCAGGCCAAGGAAGTCATCCTCTCACCCTTAGTGGCTAGCCTTACCCCCATCTGTTTGAAGAGTAAAAAAGGGTCAAATGAAGTTGTTGCACTAGCAAGAGATACATAATTTTTCAAGAAAGATAGACATGAAGAGATAACTGGAAAATTTGGTCAGTAGAAGTCAAAAAGGTCCTCTTGGGCCTCTTTGTTGTAGCATGATTTCCTATTGAGGTTTATCCAATGTAAAATTTGAAAATTAATTCTCTTAACTTAGCCTCCAACCATTTTGAGGATGGTGTTAGCGCTCAAATCTACCTTAGGCTGAAATAAGGTAAAACTCAAGGCTACATCAAACCACGCTCAGCCTCGTAGCTAGCCCTACGAGGACAGGAGAGGGCTCTCTCCGGGTCTATATCGGCAAATGTTTTCAGAGGGGCTGAGATGACTTATAATGAACAATGAATACTGATGAGGCTAGTAAAGAGATAGAAGTGATTTTGGCTTTAAGTGAGAAATGGGAAAAAACAATTTTGGGTCCGGGGATAAGGTCAGATCTTTGCAGATTTCGAGTTGGGGCGAGGTAGGCAATAGTCTTAATGCTTTTGATTGGATATATGGATGGATCAGAACGAAAAGGAGCTGAAAAGGGCAAGGATGAACATGGATCCTTTTCAAACAGGCGAAAACATGAAAAACTAAATGAATTCAAAGGCAGAGCACTGTGAGCAATGGATTCAACCTCATCTACTCATTCATTTAATTTAAGAAGCATAAGTGAGAAATGGCATACATTAAACATGAAAGGAACTTACAATAAACTGAGAGAAAACACCATTAAGAACTGAAAGCCACAAGAATCCCAACAGGTGCTGCAAAACCTCTGATCTTTCCTTAGCCAAAATATGAAAAATATGTACAATGTGTGCCAAAGTTTCCCAAGAGTCCAACCTGTAGAATGTCTCAGAAATTACAATATATAGATCACTCTAACCCCTTCCCACACCTATAGGGGTCGAAATCCTCCTTCTAGGAGCAGTTCCAACAAATTCTAATCAAGGAGCTAAAATCTAGGCAGCTAACAACTTGCCTCTAAAAGAGTGGAAACTGATTCATTTACATGATTTTCACTTTTTTGAGAGTGAATATTCTAGAATAGGTAAAAATGAGCCAAATTTACATGCCAACCATCAATTTACATCATGAAAACCCAAAAATTTCATCCACAAGTAAAACTGGTCCCAACTGGCCGAAATTCTGAGCTGGAAGTTGAAAATTCAGCCAAAAATCTATGTGGGTAGCGCGCCTGAGCTGTGTCGGTAGCGCGCCTTTCAGCCTGATTTTGAGGCACTTCCCAGCATCCAAATTGAGCTCATGATAGCTCGTTGGAAATCCCTAGATGTTGGCTATCCAAACCAAGTGGAATTTCCAAATTTGGAGCTCATTTGCCCCTCCAAAAATTCATTCTCCCAGAAGTACTTCCTGCTGGTGCAAAAGGTGCCAGCAAGGTGGTTTTCATGGTGTTTTTGAGCCTTTTGACCATCCAGAATCTGATGAAATGCTTCGGAAATGCCTGAGGATGCATAACTTACCATGAAAAACCAAAAAATGCAAAGATTTCCTTCAGCAAGTGTCCCAAAAAAAAGTGAGCACATCGACGTGCTACCCGTATAGCTGAAAACCCTGTTTTTAGACCAAAATATTTCAAAACGACAAAAATTTCTCCGAATTTTCTCAAATTCAGAGCGAAGACACTCCATCATGTATCATGCCCAGCCAACGAAGCCTCGGCCAAAATCCGAAGTGGATCAGGCCTTTTCCGCCGTTTTAGTGCTTCGCTCAACCTCCTCTTCAGAATCTTCATTCTCGCTTTGCAGACGTGCATGCGGGCCCAATAATTACCTTTCATGTGGCGAAGCATGTCTTTCTCTCTATTGGCCTTTGCCAACAATTTATCCAGATGAATGTTAACATGCGTGAGTACAGAATCTCGATCGATTGGTGTCATGTCGCCGGGTCTCTTCTGGGCCAATTGTCGATCCTCACAGATTCGACGCAGCTCATAAAGTGTGTGCTCATCCTCAAGCTGTTTGTTGCACTGTTCCAGGTAATTAATCACCCACTGAGCCTTCTACAATTTATCTTTCAGCGTGTCATTCTCGGCCCTTTGCTCCTGGATGATCTCCCTCAGTTTCGAGCTAGGAGAGCTCGCATCAACATCAATGATTGTGAAATCTGTGTCCCGGCCTCCTGATGGGCCCTCATCATGCATGGGCTTCTTACCCCTATCCTGGATCTGTACCTGTGCTGAAGAAGAAGGCGAGACCCCTTCCACATCATGTGGAGATAATACTCGCTCTGCTGATGAAGTCGACAAGACCCCTTCCACCCCGGGTGGAGATAATACTCGCCGTGTAGCTACAAATAAGGCCCTGTGGCCTCGCTGATATGTCACAAACAATGGAGCGCTGATATGCTCAATCTCAGGAATGCCAGGCTGGTGTGAAGGCTCTCCCGCATCATGAACTACCTCGGGAGGCGGCTGTGACGCTGTGAAAAAGTCACGGGAGATGAAATCCTCCCAAGTGATAGCCTGTTGTGCCAACTGATGTAACACTATGATCTTGATCAAAGCGTAATGATATATACTTCTATGCTGTTGTGCTGGGCTCTTCTTCTGTACAAAAATCATCATCCTCTCTATGTTGCGATACATGAAGTACGGAATGTTCATCATACGTACCCTTGTGAAGTGCATCAACAAACGAACATGGTACGCAAAGAGACGCGAGAATCTGCCCTCACAACTGAAATACCGAATGATGAGTTTCATCAGCGGTGCAAACTCATCCCTCAGGAATCTGAAAGGAAAAACTCTGCCCAAGTGCCTCATATACCCAGGTTTGATGTATGGCTCATAGTGGAATTTCTCTAACTGCTGACGTTTGTTCCATTCCTCTCCTAAATTTGGTATGCCAGTGGCCTGAGCAATAGTCATTGGTGACAGAATGAAACCTACTCCAGCGAGATTTACACGGCCATCATGTAAATGTAGAACAAACAGACGAGCTAGTTCACGATGAAGCTGTGTTTGTGAAATCATCTCACAGAATCGAAAACATGACTAAACCCGTAAACAATCCATTGCAAGCAGACATGCCTGCAATTGAGCCAAAGAAGTAGGCTCCTCCCTGAGATGTTTACCACCTTTTCCACCTCTGTGAGGCCTCTGTGGCACATTACCCTCTGCTGTAGAATCACTGTCAGACTCCTGCTCATAAACTGAATCTGTCTCTAACATGGCTTTGAAAACAAGATATTTGCAATATGGATGCTAATATAGGTGTAGTGAAGGCAAAGTTTTAATGTATGTTCAAAACCCAATAAATGTCACCCATGTACCCAAGTATCACAGGAAAACAAAATCATAATGAGGATGGCTCTGTTTTAATGGCATAAAAACTATCACTGTTTTGATCACAAGTAAGTTTGACAAATGAATACCAAATGCAAATGTATGGTACAATTTTATAATGATGGCCAAAATTTGTCAAAGGAGCAAACAAGTATGGGACTGTGTTTTATGAACTGGAGAATAGGGACAACATGACAATAACCATAGTGACACAAATGGCCATGACAATGGCAATAGAATGATGATGACATCAGTGGTGATATTATGGTGATGGAGGCTATAGACTAGTCAACATAAGACTTGTGCAAAAACATGAAAGGGCATGACAGCAGTGATAAGATGATAACTGAGGGCGTGAGGATGATATACACAACGTGCTAGGGCATGAGCATATTTACCATTCACAAAAGTTTTCAAACCCTTCATAAGACTGTCCATATATATTCAAAACCTTTAAGGAATTAATTTGCATATGAATGTAGGGTTTATACATTTCTCTCCAAGCATGGCCTGTTTCCCAACATCAATAACATCACAACCATGTTAAAAATCTACTGAGCAATGATAAAAACCTGTTTGAAATTTGCTGGAGTCGATTTGATATGAAACTGGGTGCAAGACAAAAATTTCTGGGCTCTGTCTCTGTGTGGGTAGCGCCCCTGCCCAATGGGTAACGCGCCTCAAGTGGGTAGCGGCCGTGCTATTTAACACTGGCCGTGGCGTTTAAGTGGGTAGCGCGCACCAAGTGGGTAGCGCGCACCAAGTGGGTAGCGCGCACCATGTATGGGTAGCGCGCACTCCAAACACTGTCCACAACTATGAAAACACGGCTTCGGCCTTCAAGAACTCAATTTCGACTTCTGCCTTGCGGATTTCTTGCAAATGATTTTGTTTTCCATGTTTATATATGAAGAAAATATCTCACCAAATCAGATTTGATTTCAAATTTGTTTGATAACCCACTTTCATAATGTTTGGCATTTTGACATTTGGTCATTTAATACAATGTTTCTCTTTTGGCTTTTCTGAGTTTTGGACTAAAAATACTTGTTTGTCTTTTGCAGGGATGCGGCACTTGGCTTTGGAAAAGATCAGAGGTTTGCACTGAAGCTTCTTATGATGAAATAAATACAATTATTACAACAATGAAATTAGACAATTTCTAGTTCCAAAACAGAGTTTTGGACTAGAAATGTCTTCAAATGCTTTTGATGATAAAAATGTGAAATAGAAAACTTGCAAAACCAACCTCATGGCCTGCGGACTTTATGACATGTATGCAAAGGACTTGAAAACCCTAGACTCTAGGACTAAAGAATCTTTTTAATGAAAAAAATCATTAATGACTATGAATGAAATGACGATAAACTTCAGTGATTTTTGAGGAATTTTTAAATATCCCTACAGGTACAAGCATGAGGAAACACATGACAACCAGACCCCCTCGTCAGTCAATGGCATGCTCCTAGCGAAATGCAACGAAGTGGAACAAGCGAGACACCTAAGAATGAATATGCAAAAAGCGAAATGATCTCTGACGGAGGGCTGTAAGGACGGACTCTAACAGATGGAAAATACTTATTTTGTGGGATGTTAATTTTTCATAGGGCTACATTGATCTTTGCATTGATAGTTGCGACACATTAAGTTCACCCAATATCATTATATGATTATTCAAATTTACACTATTAACTGTTAGCATATGCAACTATGTAGAAAGAGCAATAACATCATCATCATCTATGCAGCGGAACAAAAAGAAAAAAAAAATGGAATAAAATCATGCACACATAGAGACACTAGGATTGATCTGAGACTAGCGCAAAACCCACTACGGGGAAAACCCTTGAAAATTCTTCTTCTTAGATCATCATCAAATGATTCAAAAAAGAAGAGTACAATGATCCATTGATCCATATCTCCATAATGAAATAAAATAACTATCAAATGCATAATATGACCTTAAACATACTTATATTGAAGGATCTTGATTCTGAGAACTATAATGCATTGTCACTACATGTAGCATATGTGACTGTGCAGATGATATCAGGAAACAGTTCACCAGTAATTTGAGGTCTATATAGCCCATATATGCTCAAAAATCCCTTATCCGCATCCTTGAGACTCTGTGCCAGCGGCTATGGCACCGTGGTCACTACGAGGACACTCTATGCTTGCAACTGTGGAAGAGTGCAACCCAAAATGCCTTTTGGGGCCCTAGACACACTCATAGCACTCTTTTCCTGCGGCTATGAGTCCTCGGCCAGAGGAAAAACACCCTCTACCTGCGACTATGGTTGTGATCATCCCGATAGGCCTTTGAAGCCCTAGTCGCTACCTTAACTCATTGTGCTTGTGGTTATGACACCCTAGCCATAGGCAGGACACACTGTACCCGCGGCTTAGCCCAAAAATCTCAGACTCAAGCCTGTGGCTATGACACCCTGGCCACAGGCAGGACACACTATACCTGCGGCTATGCTCCAGAAAATACTAGATCAAAGCTAGCCTCTCGCTTGTGATTTCAGACCCTGCGCGAACTCCTACCGTCGAACTTGTGCGAGCCAAAACAAAATAAATGAACAAAGACAATGGATGTAAATAGAAGATCGCTTGAGAAATATGTAAGAATGAGCTTGAGGTTCCTTCTATTTGTAAGCTTCCATGAGGGTCCACTTGGGGTTAAGGCCAACTTAACCAATTGCACATGTGCTTAGGCCGACCCATTTTATTATGTGTTAATAAATAAAGTAATTCAAAAATTCACTTCTGCTTAAACAAATAGGGTGATCTTTAGGTTGATTTTGGTCCTATTGAAAAGAGGATTCTATTGCAATTATTATCTTCATCATATGAGCTGTCCAAAGTGGAATTTGACCGTAGTTGCAAAATTTTAACACTCCCTCTCAATTAGGGAGAATTCCACCTGTTATCACTCTAGTAAATTTTCTATCAGAAATATTTAAAACTTTGTAACTTACTAGAGGTAACCAAGAACCTCTTTTAGAATTCGGGATCTAGCCTTCCTGAGTTCTGGAGAGGGATCTCTCCTTAAGATTTAGCTTTGTTTTGGTAATGGATATTAGGCTAGCTATGAGTGAACAGTGGGACTTGTTTTGTAAGAGTGGTGGGAATAAAAAGTGTTTCAAGGTAAACCAGAAGGATCTACTAGAACATTGGGCTATGGAGTCAACTTTCTAGGAAAGCAGAGCTAGGAAATAAGACTTAAAGATGCAAATGTACTAAGGGCAGGGTAGATGACCTTCAAAGGCTTTGAATATGATTTTTTGATGGAATGGGTGAAATCTAAACAAAAGGGCACTTAAGAATCCCTAAGTTACCGAAAAGAAGATTGGAGGGGATCAAACAGGGACCTAGAGCAATTAAGAATTCTATAGTCCAATTATCAAGCAGAAAACATAATAATGCCAACTAGTTAAAAACAGGGAGCTTTTTATAACTAATCCTGTCTAAATTATCCTAGTTGATCATTAAATATAGAAACACATTAAATGAATGTATGTAAACTTTTTAAAGAAAAACAATAAAAACAAGATAAAGACTAGACTTATCTGGTCAACACAAGAATCCTGAGTTATGATGTCTTTAACCTCAATTCCAGTCTGTTGCTTTGCTAATTGACTCATACTAGCTTCAATATATCCAGAAAAATGACTATAGTAGTCTTGATAAATTTTATTTCACACAAAATACTTCAAGGAGTGAAGTATTTATACAAATTTTAAACTAAAATATCTTGAAAAATATCAAGATTGGTTTACAAAATATCTCTAACTGTTTTACATAAATAGAACTTAAGTAAAGGACAATCAAAACTAATGCATCTATTTGGCACTATTTTTTATGGATAGGTGATGACAAAGAGGATAATTCGAATTTGATCCAACTCTTAGTTGATGATGAGGCATCCAAGTCACTAACTGCTTCCTTTCTTTGTGCAATTCTGCTCCAACAATTTTGCAAACATGGGGTCCACTGATATCTTTTTATTTCTTAATCCGTAATAGATATGTACAAAGTGAAAGAGGTTATTGTATATAAATATGTTTTTGAGATAAACCTCTTTCAGTTTCCTAAAATTACTCTCCAGCTGTGCACAATAGGCTCTTTAAACATATGTGTAAAATAGAGTTTACAGAGTCTGAAAAATAGGTTGTAAAGATGTGCATGTATATCTCATTATGAAATGAATGTGAAAAAAGTGAAATAGGTTTTTGTATATAGGTATCTTAGGAACAACAACCTCCTTCAGTTTTGTAATATGTATTTCTTATTGGCCACAATATTCTCTGCAAAATGATGAATTAACAGGAATTTTCTGAAAAAAGTGCTCTCCAATATTGTTTAATATTTCTAAATCCATAATGGCTGTTAGAAAAGTGAGAGAGGTTTTTGTAGATGGCTCTCTTAAGAACATAAAAATCCTTCAGTTTTTCAAAATTCATCTTGGATTGGTCATAATATGTTCTGCAAAGCAATGACTTAAACATGAAATTTGTGCAAAAAATGTCCTTTCTTGCTCTCTTTTTCATCTTTTCACTTTTTTGTTCTTTTAACTGTTTTACTTTCACTTTAGATAAACTTCATTGTTGGTGAAAGTATTTTCATCTCTTTTTACCATTTTACTACCTCTGTATTTACTTTTACTGTTTACCTTTGACTGCTCTTGTAACTTTGTTTTCACTTTCACTCTGACTTTTACCTGATACACTTTAACCACTGATACTCTTTAACTGTTATGTTTTCAATGTCATTGTGAATTCTGATTTCACTTTTACCATTCACTATGAAAACTTCATCATTCTGATCTCTCTCTGACTTGATTTTTTTCTTTCTTTGTGTGCGAACTGTTTGTTGAATGAAGATATTGAGTTAAGATCTGAGAATTTGGAGCAAACAATTTTGTCAACTAGTATTGAAACTGTTGGCCCAAATCCATATTCTGATAATAACTTGCAAAAATAAAACAATTTGTTAATGAAATCTAGGTCTGCAGGGAGGTGATTGAAGGCTTTTTGAAATACTTGTGGAATGAGATCAGTCTGTGGAGGTTTAACTCTGTTTTTTAGGCATTTTGGGTAGCTACTGCAAGATTAGACTGTCTGCAGGAGTTATTCACTTTAACAGAGATGAAACTTTTGAGAAATTCTTGGGTAAAGATAGTCTTCAATGGGTATTTTAGTGCTTAATTAGGAATCTGAGAGATGAAAAACTGGGTTAAGACAGGAAACAAGGGTTTCCTGAATGGTTGAGACTGTAAAAGATGACTTGTTAGGAGATCTGTAGGTTCAAAGACCTTTTCAAGCCATGGAAATGTTTTTTTTCAAGGGTTTATACTGAAGATTGAACTTAAAATAGAGGCTTTTGATGTTGATATGTTGCAGTTGAAAGGTGTCTTTGGCCTTCAAACAGAGATTTTGTTGGTCAAAATGGAGCTTTCAGGTGTAAAATGGGTCTTTCAGGTACAAAATAGGTACATAGAGGGTAAACATCATATTTGGGAGCCAGAAAGGATTTACCAGAGGTTTACCAGTCGGGCGGAGCTTATAACGTTCACATAAACCTTATAACAAAGGATTTAACCTTTATTGTAAACCTTATAAAACATAATATTGGTGAGTTACATATCTGGCGGGAAACTTTTATTGTTTGAATTGTGGAAAACTGCTGGTGGTTTTCGCGTTGGTTGCAGGCGATAAGATATTTTTGGCTTTTGGAACGCGATCAAATGAAAATGGGACACGTAGCATTGGGTTGTATTGAAAAACAACTTTTATCACATGATTAAAACTTTGGTCGATCACTTTCGGAGCGTGATATGGAATGCGCACCATTGGATTTGTTTTAACGATGTGAATGGTTGAGATCATTTTCAAAGCAACGGCAGAACGTTGGGTGGGACCAGGATAAATATAGGCCGTTCGATATAGAAGGTATAGATCTGTGGTAGAGTTTCAATGTGACATTGGGGAAAACGTATAGCTGGGAGTAATGGGTATCGCATTGGTTTGGGACCGTTGGATTAGTAAGGCCATGGTTGATCGGCTAAAATGCAGCGCGATGGGGAATGGTAAGGGGCTGGGAACTTTTCATCGCTTTTGATTGGATCCGTAGGATTAGTGAAGTGTTGGGGATCGGATGGTTTAGATTTGATCCGATAGGGTGGAGGAATTTATGAGGATTTATGTATAAATCAGACTTTATACAATGAAAAAGGTGGTTGGGAGGGGTAAAAGGGCTTTGAACCAGGGTTAATATTTGCGGAGATGGGATATATATCGCGGGGAAATGGTTAGGTTATAGTTTTAACCTTGGTTAAAGGGAATCGGGAAATAAACAAAGGGATGGGATTTGAAGTTTAGTTTAAACAAAATTTCGATATTTTTGTTTTAAACACATAATAAAAAATGTTTAAAGGTTTTTTTACATATTTTTATTATATAGTAAATTAAATCAAAGTGATTTAACTACCATAGGAGCGGGATATTTATATAACGATATATTTAGCCAAAGGGGGTATAAAGTGGGTTTTTTATTTAAGCATGTGGGAATAAATAACTTTGGCTAAAATTTTATTAATGGGTTTTTGGGGCTATTTTATGAAAGGGAATTATATCATATAGGAAAAGGTTATTCTATAGGGAGTTATTATGTAAGTTAAAGTTCATATGACAAGGGGACAAGGTATATTCAAAATAAATTAACATAACCAAGAAAAGTGAAGTTTAAAGGCAAATTTTCATCATAATAATTTCACCACTTTAACTTATGATAAAATGTAATTTTGAGGGTTTAATGTTTTCAAATGATGTAGGAAGTTAATCAAATGGGAATTAGAGTATATTTAAGTAAAAATGGGGTTTTTCTTAGGATTATTTAGGGGTATGAATGCATGAAATAATGATGTGAGTTTGAGGGATTAATATAGACATTTACCATTTTTTAACTAATCAGCCATAGAGCCTTGGGTCCGGTCCCAACAAAAGTCAAGGAAATGCCTTGAGCCTTTCTGACTGATAGCTTAGAATGTTTAATGGATATATATATATATATATATATATATATATATATATATATATATATATATATATATATTAAACACATGCACATATCATTGAAATTATAGATATATTTATTAATTTAGTTATTTATTGAATAAGTACTATTTTTTCGAATATGTACAGATGAAATCACTATCGATAATGAGATGTTAGAAAATGTTGACACTCACACATATGGAGATAAAAAACCTGACCATGTTATACGATATCGTGTTAACTGCATTTTTGAAAATTATTTCTTAAATGAGCGGGTGACAGTTCAGGCTCAAATGTTGAAAGGTCTCCTATCATTAAGGAAATTAAAAGAAGCTACGACACTATTGGGTATTTGAAAATCAACCAAAGATAAAAAAAAATGAAGGAAGATGTGATAAAAAATATGAGTAGTGCTATAAAGTCAATTAAGAGATCTAGAGAGAAAGATGTTTCAATTGTACCTAGAGGAATACAGATGGCAATGGTTTCGTCAAGTACTCAAGAGAATCGTTTGGTAACATCTATGGCACAAGCACTGGGAACCTCGTGAAAAAATTTGCACAAACATCGGAAATTTCGGCTACAAATAGATGTAAATGATGAACTCGCTTGTTGGAGAGCTATTTGTAGGTAACCATACAAAGATAGACTTGGAGAAAATGTTAAAAAAATAATATATGAATATTGGAAGAACAATTCGCGTGTTTCGCCAACTGCAAGGCATGTGATGTGAAGAAGAATAGCACAAAATCAGTACGAAGAACATGAAAAATATTTCTTGGAAACCACTCAGATAGAGTTATTCAACAAGTTCAAAGAAGAGAATCGTCAAATTCATGTTTCACTCAGTGCTTTTGTTCAACAAAAACCATGGTATGTAAAACCTATCACCGTACACGACACTTGTTGTTGTCATTATCATGTGAAATTTGAGTTATATTATGAAACATTCCTTGATTTCGGTAGAACATTATGGAAGGATTCACCTCTTCCTTCCACTATCCATGATTTCATATCTCAAATTCTATGTGAAAGAGAAAGCGATGAACTATTTTACAAAAAGAAATGTGTTGGTGGTAAAAAATGCGATGATTGTGGAAATTTTACTAAATTTCAAAACAAATATCGTATTGATATAAATGAACAATCATTGTCCAACATGAAAGTGAAATGGAAGAGATATGAATATATCGATACGTCGATTCAAGGTGCAAATAATGTTAAAAGAATTGAATTACTAGAAGATGAAATTTTTCTGATAGAATTTTTGAGAAAGTTTGAGGCAGAAATTTACAAATACACCAAGCATTCCCATAGAGCTTGATGGAAAGACTTGCAATTGAAAAAATCTCATGAATTTTTTCCACTAGGGACCATTTTGTCAGTGATTGATTTTGCAAAAAACTACACATTTGTTCCACAAAAAGAAATTCAGAGTGAATACTATCATTCTGACCAAGTCTCCATGCTCATCCATATTCTATATAGACATGCTGAACAAAATGTCGATCATATAGAA
This sequence comes from Pinus albicaulis, assembly GCA_034641835.2. Classification (NCBI taxonomy): domain Eukaryota; kingdom Viridiplantae; phylum Streptophyta; class Pinopsida; order Pinales; family Pinaceae; genus Pinus; species Pinus albicaulis. Next base: position 757,153,514 of record CM076584.1, on the reverse strand, counting down.
AGCACGAGTGAAAATCAACATATCATTAAAGAATATCACTTTTATATCAGTGACGATCGTACACATGATACATGTTTTGTACAACATTGTTTTGGAAAAATTTATGATTCATTGAAAAATCGTGGAATAACATTCAATGAACATTGGATATGTTCAGACGGATGTGCAGGTCAATTCAAATCTGCACAATCATTCTTTTGGTTGTGTTGTCTTCATAAAGAAACCTGCATTAAACATTGTTGGAATTTCTTTGAGACTGGCCATGGAAAAGGAGAACATGATGGTGCAGGAGCATGCATAAAATGAGCACTTTGAAGATATCAAATGAACCACTCTGCAAGCCGACTTGTGAATGCTGAAGAAGTTGTTCAATGGTGCATCGCTGCTCTAAGCCATGAGAGAAACCCATCAAGAGAAGTGCGAAGGTACATTCAATTTAATTTATATTGGAAATCTAATTTTAAACATTGTACATTTATCATGCAATGATTATTTTTAATTGTATTTTGATATCATATTTACAAATTATTTTTCTAATTTTCCATATAAAGGTTTTTCTGGCATATTGGAATCGAGGACGTAGATAGATCAATTGGAAATGACGTTGAAACAATAAAAGGGACTCGAAAATTGCATTCAATTCAAACAAAGTTGTCCAGAAATGTGTTTGCATTGGATAAAAGAAAATATTCTTGTTTTTGTGATGTTTGCATAGACAACACAAAATCCAATGACGTTTGTGAAAACAAAATGTATGTGAACGATTGGAAACATACAAAGCTAAATACAAAGGGCAAAATGTCTGTTGCAATGTTTGAAGAAATGTAATCAGAGGAAACTACAATATCATCCGATGGTGATAGAGTTTCTGATCTTGTTAGATAAGGTAACATTTGAATTACTTTCTAATGATTTAAAAATCTAAAAATAAATTTAAATATGTATAATTTTGTTAAGTTTATTTTATTGTGCAGGAGATGTTTTTGCTGTAATTGCACCTATTATGAACGATGAAAATGTGAAGTATTATTTGATGTGTTGCACTGAACGAAAAATGAAATTATTACAAAACTATAATGATCACGGATTTCAATATGACAGAGGGTCTATTATACTGAAAGGTTTTCAGACAAACTCATCAAAGTGGAGACTTTGTTTACTTTGAAGACTATGGACCTGATTCCATAAGTTGTCAATATAGTCACTTGGTGTGTGCAGCATGCATAAAGTTGATAGAAGTTCAATCAAAGAAAAAATAAAAAATTAAGAGATGGAAAATGTCAAAATCCGATCATGAACAGATTATTGAAGATGGAATTCCATTAGAATTTTTTTGAGTGAATTGTCCAACAATTTATTCTCTTTAGATTAAATATGTTTTAGAACTTCTAGTACTCAACTAAAAATTGAGTTGCTTATGTTATTTGTGCAAGTGTTTGCACATGTACAAATTGTTTTGTTACAAGCACGTACTCTAGTATCAACTGAAAGTAGCTTTTCTATACATGTGCATTGATGAAAAATGTTATATGTATTGGATATATATGTGTGTGTGTGTGTGTGTGTGTGTGTGTGTGTGTGTTCTAGAATGAAATTAATTGTTCTAGTTTTAATATGTGCATTGATGAAAAATTATTTATGTACTCAATATATATGTTCTAGAATGCAATTAACTGGAACTAGTTTTTCTATGTGCATTGATGAAAAACTAGCTGGATTTTCTGGTAAAAAGTATGGACACAATGTAAATAAATCATCTGCAGTATAGTTTTGTACAAAAATTCCTTTCAGACAAGAGACTCAGAGCACTTCTCCAACTTTTGGTGGGATTTGACCCACATCTCTAATCATGATTGAAAATCTAGTACAAAATTTGCTTGTCCAATGGTCGGATATGTTCAATGTGCATTGATGAAAAATGTTAGTTGTCTTGGATAGATATGTTCTAGAATGCATAATTAATTGTTCCAAGTAGTTTTTCTATGTGCATTGATGAAAAACTAGTTGGATTTTCTGGTAAAAAGTTTTCACAATAAATAAATCAACAAGGCTACCTATTTGAGTGCATTAACAACATTGATCCAAATTCAACAAACATATATATGTACTAGACTTATATTTCCAATCAAAATTAAAGGGATAATTTGTACAAATATCTACTTCTTTAAACTCTTTTTGCAATTAGAGCTCAATTGATACATGGTTAGTTGAATTGAAAAGCTATGTTCTTCCTATTGGAAATTTTTTCATTCAAACAAAACTACATGGAGAGATCAAAAGAAATCTTAAAATTCCAAATGTACTTCAACCATCCAAAAGGGATTTGTGCAAAATTACTTGACATGCCATGCCAATTATAGTGAACAACTATCCAATAGAAACATTTAACATTATATACCACATGTGCCAAATGTAGATTGAAACCATCCAAAACTTTAAAATTTTAAAATTTTTTGATAATATATCGTGCAACATTAAAAACATTGAACATCACATGCGAAATGTAGATTGAAACCATTCAAAACTTGAGTTTAAAAAACTTTTTGATTATATATAGATCATTACTTCACATGCCATGCCAATTATAGTTCAACTAGATCCAATAGAAACATTTAACATTATATACCACATGTGCCAAATGTAGATTGAAACCATCCAAAACTTTAAGTTTTAAAAACCTTTTGATTATATATCGTACAACATTAAAACATTAAACATTTAAAGTTCATTAAATGTCACATGCAAAATGTAGATTGAAACCATCCAAAACTTGAGTTTTAAAAACTTCACATGCCATGCCAATTATAATTCAACTATCCAACAAAAACATTGAACATTAAATATCACATGCCAAATGTAGATTGAAACTATCCAAAACTTTTAACTTTTAATTTAACAAAAAAATATAGATCACAACATTACTTCACATGCCAAATGTACTCCAAGCATCCAAAACTTAAATTTTAAAAACAAAACAAATTATAACACATGTCATTGCATAACATGCCAAATGTAGTTTAGATGACATCATTACTTCACATTCACATGCCAAAAGTACTAAAACCATCCAAAAATTAAATAAAACAAATTATATTAACAATGTAATAAAATATGTCCAAAAATTGTAAATCTCACAAGTATCAAACTGTATCAAGTTTAACAAATTTCAAGACCATCTAAATCTTGAAATCAAATCTACAAATCATGTCCATCAAATGGAGACGGATCTAGTGTCTTTCCTATTAGGGTCTCAGTCCGCGCCCTATCATGTGAATGAGAAACCTACATACACAATGCACATGTACTTGAACATTAAAATTTGATAACATTTTAAAAATGAATGAGAATATATATATCTAGAACTTCATGTAAAAAACAAAATATAACAAAAAAATCATGCAATACCTCATGAGGTTCCCTCTCCATTTGATGAACAAGTTCTCCCATAGGAACATCTGCAGCGGTAAACTGTACAATATACATGTATATATATATATATATATTAAAAACTTTCAAATGAAAATGCACGTGTACATATATATAAACTTATTTTCAATAATATTAAAAGAAGGAACTAAATACAACTTGTTCAAATGCTGTGGATGTTCCTATCTCCGTTGCTAGAGTCCGCGGATTAAAGAAACCTTCTATAGAAATCTAAATTCAAAAATTTTTAAATAACTCAAAATATAGATCTCTCTCTCTCTCTCTCTCTCTCTCTCTCTCTCTCTCTCTCTATATATATATATATATCTCAATTTTTAATGGAACTTTTTGAGGTAGAATATATATATATATATATATATAACTTTCAAACATAAATTTTAAACTTGTGAAAATTGTCCATACTTGTGGCTCATCTCCCAATGAAGTAGAAGGTACATCTCCCAAGGAAGAAGAAGGTACCACCATCCCAAAAACATCAGACGGAGTCGGTACCTGTTAAAACATTTTATCAAATTATATATATACATACATGTACACATGTGTGGCAACAATTATTTATTTTAAAGTCACTTAAAAAACACTAACATTTACCAACATATCTTGATGGTCAGACCCATCTGCATTGTTTGAACCAGAGGTCCCGAACGTGATATTAACATTTTCATCATGCATCATGTGTGAGAACTGCAAATGGTGTTTTAACATATAATCATACATTTTTGTTAGATTAATGTACACATACAAATAAATGTATACATGTACATACACATGTATTTATTAAAAATTGTACACATGTATATGTAAAAATAATTTCAAACCCTAAGGTCACTAACACATACCGTTCCGGTGCCCTCTTCCTCATGAAAAATTAGGTCTTGCAAACCATTGCGACAATTTTTTGCATATGTTCGGAGATCTTCAACATTCATGTTGTCAATCTCCTCATCTGTACAATAAAAAAAATTGGCACGTGCATTTTCACGTGCTCTTTGTCGATTTAAACAAAGATTGACTCCACCCAATCCACTATGAACATTGTCGATCATAACATCCCTTGCTTCTCGACTTATTTGAGAAGTCGCATCCATCTCTGATCGCAGAGTTTCGACTCGAAATGGTCGACTCACCAATGGCAGCTCAGGGCGAGGCAAATCCACATCTCGCTTAGCTCCCTTACGGTCATATAATCGATGTTTCCCCGGGCCAAAAAATTCTGACGGAAGGTCATTGTAATTGGGTTTCATACCCAAAAAAATTCTGCATAAAAAATTTGTGCAAAATAAAATCGTTCCATGGAAACCTTCCATAGGCCGCAAGGTGCCTATCATACAAATAACGAGCTATGTTTGGGTGCTTGAAATACTGCACCTTCAACATTTTTCTTTTTGGCCCTTCCTTGTAATTAAACATTGACTTTGCCACTTCTTTTGTAACTTTTTGTTTTACGTCCTCCCATTTATCGGGACCCATCACTGTTTATTTTCTCTTTCTCATCATTTCTACAAATGAATTAGTCGTTGGCCCAAGATTTTTGTACACATTTACCATTTCACCCAATGAATGTGTAACTATTTCAAGGCTTTGTCGACTCTCAGCAGGTAGAGACAAAGCCACGAGATCTCTTTGCAATTTTGCATGAAGTCTTTCAGACCTTTGTAAGGTGCATTCCGCCATGTTGGTTTCCCATGGTATATCATTAATCTCGGCCGAATAAGTTGTGCTGGGTTGACAACCTTCTTCTTGAATGTAGCGGGTTGCCCTGCGTCTATTTTGACCACTAGTTCGAACATTTTCGACCTCTGCATCAATATATATAAAATTTCGTATATTAGAAAAAACACGTGTAAAAAAATTTGTACAAATAAATAATGAAAAAATATTGAAATTGATGGCAACCTTGACATTGTTGGTTAACATCTTCTCCAACATGACCCTGCTGAGAACCAGACCCAGAATGACCCTGCTGAGAACCAGTCCCAAAATGACCTTGTTGAGAACCAGAAGTCGTTGATTGGCCTTCGAGGGAATAAATATCACCCCCTTCACGCAACTTGCTACCACTCATACCTCGACCGGTTGAACCATGGGCACGCTCCATGGATGGAGTAGAAACCTTTCTCCTCTTACCTCCTAAAAATTAAAATATGAAACTTATTAACAACTAATTTAACTCACAAAGTTAATAAAAAATCAATTCCATATGTACACACATGTATGGATATTTAAGATTATATTTAAATACCGTGAACATCCCCCGATCCCTGAACGTCCATATGGGATTCGGCTGATCTTCGTCGTTCATCCTCCATGATATATATCTATTGGTTGACATTTACACAAAATAGATTTCAAAAAATCATTTTGTAATTTAGTGTACACAAATTATGTAAAACACAACTTTCAAAGCAATAATTGATGTGTGAAACTAAATTTAATCGAAAAAGAAATTATAAAAATGATAAGTTCACCAAATTGCACTTTACATGGTGGGAGCACACTTGGTATAAAATTTACCACTTATACACTTTAATTTGTGGGAGAAATGACACATGTACATAGTTTACCTTAAATTTGTTGTGTTTTATGGATATTAAAATGAAGAACTTCTATTTAGATCCATTCCAGAGATTGACTGTAGGGGCATTTACTAGATATGTCACATTTCATAAAAGATGAGATCCAGAGGCTACCTGGCCCTTTACAGACTCTGCCTATAGAACTTGTAGAAGTAAACACTAGAGGCATTAACAATATCAAAGAACATTTTCATGCTCAGACATGGGAATGTGTCTCTTTCCCTACGCAGAAAAATAGTTCAAGGTAGTTAATCTTCATAGACATGTCATCAAGCAGGTCAATGTGATCATCCCCAACTTACTTTTCATGAAATTAGGTTTGGAATCCTCTACAACCTGGTGGATGGAGTTGAATGGGAACTAGGTCAAGGCCTTTACAAAATACATGCTAGTGAATAACACTTACTAGGTTATGCCAACAAATAAAGTGGGAGAAATGTTTTCTCCTCGAGGTTATCCAATTGGGTGTGTAATACGAACTTCACCCATTTCCTACAAGTTTCTCTCTTAGGTTACAAAGTGTCTTCCACCTTATTAGTTATATATTTTTCAATTTCCCATGGATTCCTTGAATTTTTTCCCCTACCATCTCCCTCTCTCACTCCCCAAATTATTGTCATCAAACATGCCCCATTGAGGATCTAGAGCAATGTTTGCACCATACTTAGAACTGTCATTGCCGCTAATTGAAATTGGAGTCATGTATACTAGATTGCTTGCTTAAGTGGCTCTTACTTGGACAATATCCTAAGATGAGTTTGACATGATGGTCATATGAGGTTGGAAGCTACTTAGTGTAATTTTCCTTAAATCTTCAAAAAAACAAAGCAAAAATGTCATTTTCGATCATTTTTTATTAGCTTCTGCATACAGCAAATGTTATCACAATTGCAACACAATCATGTTCCATGAGCATGAATTATGAATGTTGCAAGCCAAATTGCAAGGAAATTTGCATTCATTTTAGGCAAAAGAAGGCTATGACATTAAGGTCCATGATAGAAAAAATTATGCAAATAAGGTTGCTAAGTCTTGATACTTACCATGTGTTTCAAAGCCATAACGAAGGTTGGCTTTGAGAGTGTCCTCCCAAAGCCCTGTCTTGAGATGAAATTTAATTCAATGTCTCTCAGAGTTGCAAGGTGGAATTGATAGAAATATTTGATTTCTTTACCATAGATGGATATCTCCTTTCATCTATACCTTTCTCTACCATCTTATTTCCAAGTGAAATGGGAATTTTCACATTTTGAATGCCATTACCATGTACTTTTGTAGTCTGCTAGCTAGACCTATCACAAGTAAGGTTGTCATACCAAACTATTTCTCTTGCTCAACTCAGTGACCATGACTCTCTTCTCACACTGCTTACCATAAGATCTTCAATTGTACATGTCACGCAAAGTTGGGGGTTCTAGGTATACACCTATTAGGTAAAGTTGTATTTTATGGCATTGTGGTCCTTAAATTTGGAGGTGTTCCACCTGAAAAATTAGGCATTAAATATGGATGAAAAGGATTTGTTTTAACTTTGATAGAATTTCCTCGTGGAATTACTGAATTTCTCGACAACATCATGCTAGCTTTGCTCAGAGAAGAAGGTTTTGGAGGAGAAATTGAATTCTTTTGACTTATTTTTGGCATTGAAGTTTGAAATAGTAGTTTTGATGACTCCATTGATGACCTTGCTAAGGAATTTGATGCACACAATATTGACTTTGAAGATGGTTTAGAAGACGTTGAAGAAGTTGTAGATTTTGGTGTTGTCACTGAATGTTTCTTTGTTGTTGGACTTGATCAAGACACAATTTAACTTTACGAGTAGATTGAAGACCTTGAAGAGGTTTTAGATTTTGTTGTTCTCACTGAAGGTTTTTGTCTAGTTTTGTTTCTTAAACCATCATTTCCATAGGAAATTTTTGGTGAATAGATTATTGACCTTGATGAGAGGATATGATACCTTGAAGAGGCTACATCTTTTGGTGACGTCACTAATTGTTTCTCTATTATTATGTTTGTTAAACATCTCGCTTAGGGCGAGGCAACTCCACATATATTGTACAGTTTATGGGATAGAAATCAATATGTAGAAATATTCACTTGGTTTTTATAATTGGATAGAGGAATGACTTAAAATGACCTTGTATGTCTTCTCGTTTTAGAGCTCAAATTTTTAGGAAGGATTTAAGTATCCACATTTCAAGAATCACTAGAAGAGGTTGATAAAGAATATAGGAAGACAAAAAACTAACCAGTGGTGTAATAAATGGATTTCTTGGGAGGTAGATTGGTATATGGACTTTTGGTAGCTAGAACTTTTCCAAATAAGTGAATGTATTTGAAAACCGAACCTCTAGTTTATTTTGGTTTAGACAAGGTATAGAATTTGAAAAGTGAATTCCCTCTTTCTTCCTCTTACATGTCCAATGATCGGAATCTGGATTGAGGGAAAAAAAATTGCAAAATAAAAATTTTGCATTTTATTTGTTGTACACATGAGTTTTTAAAAGCTAATTAACTCATAAATTTCTCAAAAAATACACTTAAAGCTTGACACATAAACCCCTTCCCAATTGGCTAACTTTAGACGATCCTAAACACATTTTTATTTAACTAATGAGGGAGATATCCCAATAAAACTAGTTTGTCCATATTCAAATCAAGTTGGTATCAAAGTACAATTTAGCTCATTTTAGTCAAGGTTAGTTAGAAGAATTAGCTATTGGTTTATGTCTTCAATTTCCTCTCAAAATGAATGTGTACGTGCTTTTGAGAGACACACTAGAGGAATAAGGTCCAAATTTTTGATGAAAATGGGCTATGAAAGTAAAGGGTTAAAAGCAAACATGTACAAGGCATAGTTGAGCCAAATGTTGTTGAGGAAGGGCCTAATTATTTGGGTCTTGGTTATGGAAAACATGATGGAGAATGCTCCAAAGCCAAGGAGGCACATGAAGCTGTTCCAAGAAGGAATTTTATTTCGTGTTCATTACCTCAAGCTTGTGAAATTTGTGTTCATGATGAATGGAAAAGTTTGACACCCACTTTGCAAGAAGATGTTAACAATCATGCAGCTAATGAGAATGTAAAAGAAGAGGATGTTGAAAGCTCTAGAGTCATTGAATTCATTTCTAGTATTCAGAGGAGAGCCACTACCTCATCAAATTCACCTCCTCAAGAAGGCGACAACGATGAATGTTCAAGGTATAAATTTGCCTCTAATCAAATTGCTTTTGATTATGATAAATATTGTAAATATTCACATAAGATTTGGAAAAGAACTTGCATGTTCCTTTTGTGGTTTGAATAATCATAATGTTTATAGATGTTGGAAGAAGATATCCATGCACATGAAACTTTCTAAATAAATGAGGCAAGAAGTCAAAGGCCCATTGGACAAGGAAAATGATGTTGAAAATAAGTTGCAATTGTTTATTACTCATTGCCATAAGAAAGGTCACCTTGTAGACAAGTGCTGGACTAACAATGTTACTGATGAAATAGGTAACCTCATTGTTACCTACTTTTTGAAGTATCAAGACAAACACCTAATTTTGAAAAAGTGGCGATGCAGAATCAAGAAAAAAAATTTTGAGCATGTTTTTGGCACTTTAAGTTTTTTTCATTTTGTTTTTGTTTTTTTTTTTTTTAAATTAAATTTTTTTTTTAAGTGATGTTTTTTATGTCGATTTTGAATAGTGGTGGTGTATCATCACCAACGTTTTTTTATAGGATTGATTTTGACACTATAGATTTTCTAATGTCTTCTTCTTCTGTGAGATGTTTATTTTTAAGTGCATTTATGTACTTGTGTTTTAAAAATAAAAAAATAATTTTTAAAAAAATAAAAACTTGTAATGATATCTTCACTTTTTCACATACATAAAAGATGGGAAAAGGGTCAATATTCTAAAGTTTATATTTTCTACATGTTTATGTATTGTTAAATAATTTTTCAATGCACATCAAAAAATTGTCGCTAAAAAACCAATATTTTGAACCATATGACAAAAAAATACAATTTTTCAATATAAATACAATGCAAAAAATACATTTTTACAGAGTTTTTGTTGGAAAAAACATGTTAAATAAACTATTTTTTTGGGAGAATCTTAACAAAAAAACTTAAGAAAACAACATTTTTATTGAATTTTATGTCAAAAAATAATAGCAATCACATGTTTTTTGCAAAAAAAAAGGGTTGTTCTCATAAAATATCAAAGTCTAAACATTACAAGTAAAATTGATTAATAGTTCTAAAAAATAAGCTTTGTTTGCAAGCATAACTTAAACATCATCAACAATATCAACTAATACATCTTCAACATCATCTAGAACAACATTGATGGCTTCTTCCGCAACATTTTCTTCTTCATTTTGATCATTGCCATCTTCTAATGGATCTTTCATGTCAACAAATCTTCCAAAGTGTCCCTTTCCAATCATTCCATATAATGGTGGTTGAGGTTCCTTTGCTTTTTTTGCCACACGTGATTCATTAAAATATCATTTCCTCAAACCAACTTCTTGCTTTGCATCTGGAAGGAATTTAAGAGCGTTAATTCTTTGTTGAATAAATTTGCATTGAACTGGGTCTTTCTCAATGGAAATGAAATTTCTTCCTTTTAGTAGGCAACATGCTAGTGTTGTACCTAATCATCAAGCACAAAAAAAATAAGTAAGAAAATTAGTATGGAGACATAAAAAGTAAAAAAGAAAATATTTAAATTTAAATTTGTATAATAAAACTTACCTGAACCTGAGAATAAATCCAAAACCCATTCTCCTTCATTTGAACATAGATCTATAAGATAGTTAATCAATGCTTGTGTTTTTTGATAAATGTTAACTATATCTCCTTTTGCATCTTTATCCTCATATGTTAGTTTTCTTACAACTGCATCATAAACCAATACTTGACTATGACTCTTCCCATCTACTCAATTCATAATAATATGCTTATAGCTATCGTCTTTTATCCAACATTCAACATGGATGAACTCACAATCATTTATAATAGGCTGATCTTCGGAAGAAACAATATTTGACTTTTGCCTGTAACATAACATAGTAAAATTTCAATTAAATTTTACATGAATAAAATTTTTTAGGAGGAATCAAACATACAATTTCAAAATCTTACCATGTAAGTTGCATCCTTGAGTTTGCTTTACCCTTGAAGCTTGTTAATAACATTGGAAACTGTGTGTCCGAATGAAATGTCACAAATCGCCAAAGTGGTGATGTTGTCACTTCTTGAAAACCCGTAACCACTTTACTAAAAGCTTGATAAGTATATTGTTCTATATCATATTCAATGTCTGGGAAATTGAAACCATGAGGAATATCTACAATAACTAGGCCATATTCCCTTTTAGGTATTAGTGATGCAATGTCTTCACAGTCACCTTGTATTATTTGATATTGGACATTGTCGAGCCCATTCCAAATATAATGATTAAGAGTAGGATCTAGTTCAACATTCATAAGACGCTTCCTTCTCATGTTCTCCATCTTAATTTTTTCAATAAAGCTTTTGAAAGTATCTGGTACTCCATTTCCATCCTTCTTCGACATCTTTAATGACATAAAAATATATATATAGATATGTATAAGTAATAAAATAAAAATAGTTTAAATATGAATAAAATGAATTTATAAATCAACATACTTTATTGAATGCAATATAAAACTCTTTTAGTGTTGATGTAGAACTTGCTTCTGGGTAGTTGCATACAACATCATCCCAACTGTCTTCATTCAACATTTTAACCATGTGTTCTTGTATTTTCATAAAAATTTTATGACTGAATAAATCAAGTTAAAAGCGTTAATATATTGACATGTATAACAAATTCTACCAACATCATTATGTTTTATTTAAAAGAAAATTATAATGAAAGAAAAATAAGAAATAATTCAAGAAACTTACTTTTGAAATTCTGCACACATTTCTTCCATTGATAATTCACCCGACTTCACACGGGCTAATACCGATTTGACTAATTTATCATCCTTCACACCTTGCATTGTTCTCCAAGGTGTAATAGTCATATCCTTTGGAAGCTGCTTCATTTCAGGACCCCCCTTACTGTTGGTACATATTATGGGTTTACTCTTTCTAACCTTTTGATTTTTTATGGAAATATTCTCCCACCGATCAAAAATCTCATCAATCAAATCCCATACCTCCCTAGTTCTAAATGCCAACTGAAAAATGTTATCTGTGCCTCTGAAGAGATTTGAATTCAATTTTCCATCTTTTGCTTTTTTTTCATCAATTTGATAACCTATTTCCATTAAACATTCCTTTCGAAATGCTACACTAACTTGTGTCTTATCCCCACCACATTTTTCTATGAATTCATTATGAATAAATCTGACCCTTTGGATGAAAGTCATTTTCATTCTGTACTCATTATTTGCATTATGATCCCATGCCAATAAATTTGATTCCATTTCTGTTAAGCCAACGTAAATGATGCATTTCACTGTTTGAAAAAGATAGTTATTGGGATATTCTGCAATCAATTGTCTCTTAGCCTCTATTGAATGGTTCCCTCCAATTACATAATATTTATAATCAAAACATTTTTTCTTGTCAAATGCTTGTTTGTTGGGAACCTGACGTGGATCGACAAGAACCACATAATCCACCACATGCGCATATGGATTGAACCTGAACAATGTTTTCATATTATGTACATGTAGGTGATGGGCCTTTCTAATTTGATATTGAGATTGTCCTTCATCCGGGCCATAAAATTGGTTAACATTAAGCTCAAATGTTTGGCCACCAAGAATTAATTTATTCTTCCTCAAATCTTGTCGAATAGCATTTTGTTTTGTTTTAATAATGCCATCCTCTAACTCAGCACCTGGTGTTATGATTTCTCTGCTTCCGTAAGAGCTTTCAATTTGTTCTTCACTGCTGCTCACGACCTTTACAGGTTCACCAATATTTGATTTCCTAGTCTTATTGGATAACATATTAGTTTTTTTATAAACAAGCTCTCCTTCATGAGGTAAAAGAGAGACATCTTTGGCAATTTTTCTTTTTGGTGTCTGATCTGTTTTCTCCTTTTTCACAATAGTTCTCATCTCCTCCTCACTAATTCTATCATAATTTTTTGTTTCATGTTCGACACCTTCAAAAGAAACATGTTTAAGTTTACTAGATTGACCCACCTTAGTGACTCTTGGTTGATCCCCTCTTTGTACTGTTGCAGTGTCACGAGCTATTGCTCTTTGCTTCAATCTCCTTTCCTCTGCTTTGTCTTTGTGGAAAGTTTTGATCACATCCATAACATTTGGCGCCAACATATAAATACCATCAAACATGTTTGAAAGACTCGGAACAAAATCCTATGAAACAAAATAAAACATGTCAATGATCAATAATTTATAAAAATTGAATCATCCTTACAATAATGCATAGAGGAAATAAAAATAAGCATACTTACAATGTTATTTGCAATGTTGCTTGCTATTTCTTCAGAAAATTTTGAAGTTGTTTCATCTGTGTCATACTTGACGATTGATAGACGATATCTAACCTTCTCACGTTTCTGAGCCTTCCTTGCAAGAACATAAATAGTGTTTGTATTTGGGACTATACATATGTCTCGTACTCTGCCCATCACATCATATGGCTCATTTAAGTCAATCATACCACAAATCAGATAGATGTGTATATCAGCCTCCGTTTCACTGTCTTCAAGATACCATGAGAAATCGGTTTTATCTATTTCCTCGACGTTCTTCCAATCAGAAATAAGCTTTAATGAACCTGGTGCCCCACTTGCTTGACTTTTATTAGTGTGTGTAACAATGTCCTTATTGCGTCCAACAGTGTCCATAGTGCGTCTAGCTGCAACTTTAGATTTGGGAGTTGTATCCATAGTGCGTCGAGCTGCAGCTATAGATTTGGGAGCTGCTGCCCTAGGTGCAGAAACATTCACATAAATATTTTTTGATGCCATTTTCCTTATATATATATATATATATTAGTTAATGGAAAAATATTGCGGATAAAATAAATTTAATAAACAAAATTTATTTCTAAAACTAAATAGTTTGAAATTAAAGCAGTAAAATTAACTATAAAAATTTTCATTTAAAAACAAAATATTATAAATCATATGTATATATATCTATATAATATGTTTTAAATACATTTTATAAAAAATTTAAAAATGTGTTTAAATTGTATAAAATAATTAAAAAAAAATAAACTAGTATTTTCAAACTTCAGTTTTTGTTTAATATTTAAAATAAAAATAAAAATTACTAACTATTTATAACAAATGTTATAATATTATATATTTTTTTTATTTTTTTTAATTGTATTGTTATATAGTTTTTTTTAATTAATTTATTATATTGTTATATTAAAACAAATGTGTTTTTTTTAATTTATTATATCATATTTTTTTATTTTTATTTTTTTTAATTATATAATGTTTAAAAACAAAACATAATTGTTGTTTAATGATATATATATATATATATATATATATTTGTTATATTTTGAAATTTTTAACAATTATTATTTAACAATGTTTTTATTATATTATATAACAATTTTTTTATTATTTTTATATATAACAATGTTTCTATGAACTTTTAATTGTTTTATTAAAACAAATTATTAAAAAAAAAAAAATTAAAAAATGTTTTATTAAAAAAAATTATTAAAATAAAAAAAAAAAGAAAAAAAGAAGAATTTTTATTAAAACAAATTAAAAAAAAAAATAAAAAAAGAAAATTAAAAAAATGAATACCTGGAGGCCGGCCAGCGGTGCCACGGGGGCGGCCCAGCCGGCCTCACGGCCCTCATTGGGCCTCCCCCGTGGCGCCGCCAGGCCGGCCCCCGGCGCCCAGCAAGCGGGCTTTGCGGCGAGCCGCGCTCGTTGGGTGCCAGGGGCCGACCGGGTGGCGCCACGGGGGCGGCCCAGCCGGCCTCACGGCCCCTGCTGGGCCGAGAGGCCGGCTGGCGCCCAGTGGGCGCGGCTTGTGAGGCCGACTCGGTCGCCCCCGTGGCGCCGCCCGACTGGCCCCCACCGCCAGCGCGCCACATTTGTTTTTTTTATTTTTTTTAATTAATTAATTAATTTTTAATTTTTATTCCTTTTTTTTTTTAATTTCGATTTTTAATTTTAATTTTTATATAATATAATTATTAAAACATTATTTAATAATAATAAAAATGTTAAAAATATCAAAATATAACAAATATAAAAAAAAAAAAAACAATTTATTAAATCACAATTATGTTTGGTTTCTAAACATTATATAATTAAAAAAAAAAAAAAAAACAATATAATAAATAAATAAAAAAACATTTGTTTTAATATAACAATATAATAAATTAAAAAAAAAAAAAAACTATATCACAATACAATTAAAAAAACTATAGATATATATATGATATATAACAAAACAATAAAGAAAAATAAAATAAAATTAAAAAGAATAAAACTAAGATTTAAAATTTAAAAAATAAAATAAAATAGAATATAAAATAAAAAAATTCTCAAAAAAATAAAAAATAAAAAATGAAATCACTGATATATTTATTATAAAAAAACAAATAAAAAATGTTATAATATTACTTTTTTTTTAATGTGCATGGTCGTTTTATGGATTTATCTATCTAGATGAACCTATAAGTCTTAAAAAAGAAAAAAAATCTATATTTTTGTTCTTAAAACCCTAAAAAATTTAGTTTTTGTTTGCATTTTCTTCACTAAAAAAATATAAAAAAATTATGGTTTTTGAATCTAAAAACCTTTAAAAAGTAGTTTTTGGACACAAAAAACTATAGAAAAACAGATTTTCCCCAAAATCGTCTTTAAATTGACAGAATAGAAGGAAAACTAACCTTTGAAATGCAAAAAACTGCTGTCACCAATGCCAATACAACGCCTCCACAAAATTACGAATAACAACACAATGCCTCCAATGCCAATGCAATGCCTTCACGAAGTTACCAATGCCAATGCAACACCTCCACAAAATTACCAATAGCGACACAACGCCTCCAATGCTAATGCAATGCCTCCATGAAGTTACCAATGCTAACGCAACACCTTCAGAAATTTGCTCTAACAAATACCAGAAAACTTGATGTGATGTGATGAATAGAAACAATCATTCCTTTTAAATAGCGAATATTGTCTGATTGGTTTACTGTTTAACGAATGTGGGATTAAAATTTCAAATTTAAAATATTTACATTTAGTTTATTATAGTTCATACTATAGTTAAAATACTTATTATTTGTATGTAGTTATCATAGTTAATATTTTATTTAATATTTACATGTATTGAATGTTGAATAATTCAAATATAATCTCAGATTAAAAATTAAAATATGAAATACTTACATGTAGTTAATTATATTTAATATTATAGATAAAATAGTTAATATTTGCATTTAGTTATCATAGTTACTATTTACATGTAATCAATGTTTAAAATCATGGGATTAAATTTTAAAATCTAAAATATGTACATGTAGTTAATTATAGTTAATATTATAGTTTAAATAGTTAATATTTACATGTTGTTATTTTTGTAAATATTTACATGTAGTCAATCTTAAACCATTCAAATAAGAAAATTATTTTAGTTTCGAAGACATGCATGAAAGGAATATTTTGTGGATATTTTGAATAGAAAGTATGGTAAAATATTTGAAGACCAACAGTTTATTAATAAATTTTGAAATATATTTTAGATGAATAGAACGTAAGTTTAAAATTTAAAATTTAAAATATTTACATGTAGTCATTATAGTTAAAATATTTAATATTTGCATGTAGGTATTATAGTAATATTATAGTTAATACTTACATCTAGTCAATGTTAAATCATTCAAATAAAAACATTATTTTAGTTTGGAAGGCATCCATGATAGAAATATTTTGTGGATATTTTGAATATAAATATTGGTAAAATATTTCAACACAAACAGTTTATTAAAAAAATGTTAAATACATTTTTTGACTAATATTTGTACCAAATATTTGAAATGAAAATTTTGGAGGGAAAGTTTTTCGCGAAATTTTTTGGGGGGAAATTTTGGGGGGGAATTTTTTCATGAATTTTTTTGGAGGGAAAATTTGTAGGGAAATTTTCAGTCTTTAAGCTATATATTGTAAGTGGGAGAGGAATTTGTATCATTCAACCTATTTTTGTTGAAAGCCATGGTTTCTTCTGATAGCGAAGTTTTTCTTTCTAGAACATCAACATCTTCGTCACGCAACAACTCTATTCAGAGTGATGAATATAACGGGAGTTCGTTCACCATGAATAGAGAGTCAAAAAATCGACTTGGTCGTTATCCTAAAGATGATGAGAACAAAATTGATGAGGTGTAACAAAATGAAATTTCTGTAAATCGAGCGCCAGTTATACCACTTACTATTAATCCTAAGGATTATGAAAGCAACAGTGATGAAGGGCATGATGAAGAATTTCCAGAGTCAAAAGTTTCACTTCGTCCTAATCCCAAGGATTATGAGGACACCATTGATGAAGAGGGAGATGAAGAATATCCACTTCAGCTTAATCCTAAGGATTATGTGAGGACAACAAATGAAGAGGGGAATGAAGAATATGTAGAGTCAAAATATTCACTCTGTCCTAATCCCGAGGAGTATGCCAACACCACTGATGAAAAGGGGGATGTAAATTTTCCAGAGTCAAAATATCAAATTCGACCTAATCGTAAGGATTATGCGGGCACCACTGATGAAAAGGGGAATGATAATGTTTCAGAGTCAAAACATCCACTTCGTCCCAATCCTAAGGATTATGCCAGCACCACTGATGAAGAGGGAAATGAAAAATTTACAGCATCAAAATTTCCACTCCGTCCTAATCCTAAGGATTATGCAAACACCACTGATGAAGAGGGGGACAAAAAAATTCCAGAGTCAAAATTTCCACTTCGTCTTAATCCTAAGGATTATGTCAGCACCATAGATGAAGAGGGGAATGAAGAATTTGCAAAGTCAAAATATGCACTTCGTCCTAATCCTAAGGATTATGTCAACACCACTGAGGAAGAGGGGAATGAAGAATTTGCAGCGTCAAAATATCCACTTCGTCCTAATCCTAAGGATTATGCCAGCACCACTGATGAAGATGGGGATGAATTTCCAAAGCTAAAATTTTCACTTCATCCTAATCATAACGATTATAATTTAACCACTGATGAAGGGGGGATGAAGAATTTCCAATAAATATAGATTCAAGGCATTCACTTATTCCTAATCCTAAGGATTATGAGAGCTTCAGTGAGGAAGGGGAGGGGCAGGATGAAGAAATTATAGTGAATACAAATTCAAAGCTTCCACTTATGCCTAATCCCAAGGATTATGAGAGCACCACCGAGGAAGGGGAGGATGAAGAGTTTCTTGCAAATGATAATTTTAGAGGCACAGATCTGAATATTGCATTTTCTCCAAGTGACCATTTCAAAGACACTCATGGTGATGAAGAATTGAATCCTCCCAGGGAAGAATTTGAAAGCATGGGTCAAGATGCTGAAGAATTTCTTTTGAGTCAGGGTTACAAAAGTGTCGATGATTCTTTTGAAATGTTTTCTTCAACTGATGATGGTAAAGAAAATTTTCCACGCATTGATGTTGATGAATTTCTTAACTATGTTGAGGATGATGATAGTGGGGATAATATTCCTTCTAATGGTGATGAAACTACTTTTACAAAGGATGATGGAATGATGAAGTCGTTGCAAGCAAATATTGCAACTAGGAGTAGGAGTAGACCTTTTCATATCAATCCAAAGCATTCCAGTTATACAAGGGCGAGGACAAAATATCTCACGACAAAAAGTTCTGTCGTTCATTTGATTTCAAGTGCATGTTGTCGAAGGGATTGCTTGAAAAATATGGATTTCAACTTTTCTTTGCAGAAAAGGAAAACATATATGTCAATGAATAAAAGCATGCAAAATTCATATTTAGTGGGTTGCATGCAATCTACACTAGTAGGTTATGATTATCATATTGGGAATGTATTGCTTTGCAGAAAG
This sequence comes from Pinus albicaulis, assembly GCA_034641835.2. Lineage (NCBI taxonomy): Eukaryota > Viridiplantae > Streptophyta > Pinopsida > Pinales > Pinaceae > Pinus > Pinus albicaulis. Next base: position 757,134,428 of record CM076584.1, on the reverse strand, counting down.
GCGTTCAAAATGTTGTATTCAATTGGTAATTGTCGTTTGTCAAGAATCCAGGATAGATTGGAAAATGATCCCACATATTATTCAGAAGCACGTCATAAACGGGAGGTGGGGCCGTTTGCAAATACTGCTAAGACATGGATGAAAGAATTTTTTCAAATCATGGAGAGTGTATGCCAAATAAAGACACAATGCATATTCCAGATAATTTCTCGAGACGAGAAATATTCATGTTATACAAAGATTATGCAGAAGCTATTGAAGGAATTGGTAATTTTATTACATATTCTTATTTTACAAGGATATGGAAAACTGAATTCAACAATGTTCGTATTCCTAAGAAGACAAGGATGGGGATTTGCAACACATGTGCTTCTCTTAAAGAAAAAAGAGATAAATGTCAAGGGGCGGAAAGAGGTATGTGTTCAAAACATTGTTTTTTAAAATTTGATACTTATCAACTATGAAAATATATTTATTCATATGTTTCTTTTATTTTATGTATAGATTCCATTGTCAAAGAACTTCAAGACCATCGCAATCAACAAACAAGTGAAAGAAAAAATTTGTATAAACATCGAAAGAAGTGTTATGATCATCCAAATAAATATCTGGGATTGATAATTGATGGTATGGACCAAAAGAAAACACTTCTTCCACATTTTGTCCGCATGCCAAAAAAATTACAGGAGGAAAATTTCATTCAATTTCACTTGGTTGGTTGTATGGTATTTAATGAGAAGATGTTTCCAAGAGTTTTCTTCACAACTCCAAATATTCACAATGATGCAAATATGACCATAACTATAATCCATGATGTGGTTACTCATTGGTCTGGGATTCTTCTTGAAGTTTTGTATTTACAATTAGACAACACAAGTCGTGAGAACAAAAATCAAGTTCTTTTGGGTATCTAAACATGCTCGTTGAATTGGGGATTTTTAAAAAGATAAAGGTTGGTTTCCTTCTTGTTGGGCATACTCATGATCATATTGATCAAATGTTTAGTCGTTTTTCAGTAACATTGAGGAGGAAAGGTGTTGGGAGCCTGCCATCATTAATTGAATGTATTAAGAAATCGTACATTCAAGAGCCTGTTTTTCATGTGTTGGAAGAAACTATTGACATGCGAAGGTTTATTTTTGGATCGCATGGTGAGGAGAAATGCATTGAACAACTTAACGACATTAGCTTCCATCATCAATTTCGTATCATAAAAATTGATGGGATAACACTTATATGGGGAAAGAAGTATTCAACTATTGAAGAATGGGGACCATCATCAGGTTTAGCATTTTTGAAGTTCATTCTAGAGCGTCCAATGTTTTCATCAAATATATTGTTATTACAGTCAGTTTCTGAACTCCATAATGCACAAAGGTAGAAGAGAGACCTAAATTATTCTCAATGTCTAGAGGAAATTAAAAGATGTATTAGAGATACATATGAATACTTCGATGTTGCTGATTCAGTTTGGTGGGAGTCTTTTTTCAGTAATCAAAGTGATATGATTTCAAGATCAATAAATGGGGATACACTTTTGAAGACTCCTTTTTTTTTGCCACAAAATATGCCAAATGAACATGAACATCAGGAAACACACAATGTTGAACAACAACAGCCTCAAGCTATTATTAATTCCCCACAAGTAGAGGAAAGAGAAATCTATATTGGTTCTAGAAGATCACGTGCACAACGTGAAGCCATGGAAGACCTTTACAGGGGTTCTGTGCAGGATATTAAGGAGGGTTGCATGATAGCAGTGTTAGCAGATGAAGATCCACTTGGCTATCCATTCTGGATTGCCAAGGTTATAAAGGTCATTAATGAAAATGAAGAGATTACAACTATTGATGTACATTGGTATGCCACAAGTACCCACCCTTTCAATGGTGTGTACAAGCCAGAGATGGTAGTGGAAAAAAGAATTGGAAGAAAGAGAAAAATAAAGGGCACAAATATAAATCGTCACCGCATAGATGTCTTAAAATTGGAGGATGTTGACATACTTGTGTATGACTTCAATTTGACAAAGAGAGGAACTCTTCAGTTGCAGACCATAAATATTTTGAAGAAATTGCTACCAGAACAATTACTGTTGAAATGGGACTCTGCAGAATGTAGACGTATATCTACAAGACTTTTGAACTCTGAAATGGTGGGCATGCATGTTGACTCAGATGGAGCACTAGTTGATGAAAGAGAAGAATATGGATCATCTTCATCTGCATCGAGCCATTCATCCGAAGATGTAGATTATGATGGTGTGCCAGAACCTATGGCTGATTTTGAATAACTATCTAAGACACTTTTATGTAATTGATGTTTGCATGGTAACTTGAAATAAAAATTTTGACTTCCATCTCATTTTTCATGAAGTTATGAGACATTTCTATGTTTTTTGGATTATATGTTTTAATTATGAAGAATTCATTTCTTTAGAATATCGACAATGTAACAATGAATTACAAAAATAATTTATGTTATATTCAATGTACCAATGTTGATATTTTAATTATAAGTAAAATAGAAAATAGAAACTAATGTTGAATTTTTAGATTATGCAATGATATTACCATGATATTATGTATTGTTACCATTTGGTATAAGATACTTTTAAAAGTTTTAATAATTATATGCGTCATTGAAACATAACACTTTGTTTTGATGCTTGATTTTTAGGTTTTGGTTGAAATTATATTTAAATTTTTCTTATGCTAAGATTTGAAAAAAGATAAGTTTTTATCCTTTAAAATTAAAATTACTCTTACTTGTTTCTGTTCAATGATAATTTTTTCATTTACTTGTTTATTTTTTTAAATTGTTAAGTCTTATAATTTCTCCATAATTTCATTGTTCAAGTATGTTGAACACTTAAGATTGAAAAACTTTAGATTTACAACTTGTCATTAAGGTTTTTATGCGCTACCAAATTTTATCTTTAAGGTTATGGTTGACAATAATTACAATTTTGGGGTTGCTTAAAGTCAAGATATTTTATGTTTAACAACATGGATGAAAATTGTTCGAAATGATAAGCCCTTCAGACATGTATTTTTTTATCTTTAACATCATCTATCAAAAATGTTAGAAATTTATGATTTTAAAAAATGTCCTAATATGTTGTCTTTAATTCCATTGTTACAAGTGTCAAAATTATGACACAATTTTTTTTTTTTTGTTATTCCAGCATCAACTGGTTTTGTTTTGAGGGTGTTTTTTCAATCCTTTTTTCAACAAACAATTTTTTTTTTAGCATAATTTTATAAAATGTTGAAATTTGACCTTAAAAAAAAACCAAGTGCGTTCTGGAAGACACACTTTTTGTTTTTGGGGTGTTTTTTCATGTTTTTTGAGACTTTTTGGGCTAGAGTTCCCATTTTGAGGTCAGGTTACCTATTTCATTGGTAACAGTGTTGACTTTGTATCCAACAATTCATCCACAAAATTTGAAGAAGGTGGAAAGAGATAATGACAAGAATGGAAAAGAGGATTCCATAATCGATGAGGGTCAAGATGATTCACATGATGATGAAGTGCAGCTAAAAGAAGCGGGCCATCAAAATGGTTTGGTAACAGATGGTTAGATTTCTTATCCAATTAAGGCCTTGCATGTATTTTGATGTTTCATGAATTTATTTACAAATTCAAAGTATGGTGCATGTTGCATGAAGCAAGATGTTGAAGGTAGAGTTATGTTAACACACTTAAATGCAACAAATATGGAAATTTGTACATGAGCTATTATTTGACTTGAGAGTCAATTGTTTGAAGAGGCATGTTTTGTCGACTTGTGTTTGGTTGATGGTTTTGTACACCAAAATGTAAGAGTACATGGAGATATTCACATGATGTGATTTTTTTTTCTTTGAAGGATAAAAATGATATGTCAGCGAGCTATGTTTCTTGCATGATGTGTTTTTCAGTTTGATGGTTTTGTTTGTGACAAGACGTCACAAGATTTTGGGAAGGTCCACTCTTGAGCGAGAGCCTCATGATTACAACCTAATCATGAGAATCAAATGGGAGTGCATCCTTATTCTTGGCTTAGTGGCATGAACCAAACATATTGTGTATTAAATGAGGAATTTTGCTCTCCCAATCATTTCTAAATCACCCATATCACCAAGAAAACATGTTTTAAAATAACATACTTTGGTAGGGGAAAGACCTTAGGTCCTTTGATTGTGCACATGTGGTGTGAAAAATTGAAATTGACAATTTGCAAAAAAGTGAAATTATGAATGAAACCACGAAAACAAAAATCCCAAAAGTGGTAAATTATTTAAATAGACCTAATTAATTATTTACCAACATAAATTCTTCAACTTTTAGCAACTAAATGATAAGTAAAAAAATAAATAAATTTGTAATTATGGTTCGAAAGTTACATAATCTTAAGAATCCAAAAAACAAATTATTTTTCAAAACGTATTACTTTCAAAGTATCAACAAGGAATGTACAAGGGTGTTCAATGAATTAACACTATTTATTTAAATTCCATGATGTATATCTTACTCATAATTTTAAAAAATTATTAAATAATGATTTAGATTGGATAATTATATTATTTGTCATATATTTTGATGCTTATAGAGTGAAAAAACTGAAAGAATCAACTTGTAGGGTCATTTTAATGGTGGGTGGAGAATTGGGGTCTAAAACCTTTTGGAGTCATTTTGAGGTATTAAATGAAATTTCTGGGGGTCAAACGATTATCCCTTGTGCCGAAATCTTGACCATTATTCTACACTTAAAGACATATCCAATGGTGCAAGAAAAACATCAAATTAAGTTCATTCAAAATTTATGCCTTTAGTAATTTGACCTATCATGTTGACCACCATGGTACGAGAGAATGTCATTTTAGCCCCATTACTCATGCATATCAAGCTAGCTACATGTGGAATTTTAACAAGACTCTAAAAGGTCTAAAATCACAAACCTCGTTAATGGTTGACGGAGTCAAATCTTACACCTAGTTGGCTATCACGCTATGTTAAATACTTGGCCACTAAGAGGAATAAGAGTTCCATTTTGTGTTATTGTATTTTGTTCCATAGTTGAAAATACAACTAGGAGTGTGAAGTTAGAGAGAAAAATGTATGAAGTTAATTTTTTATAGCAACCTTACACGCCAAAAGTCTTAGCTAACTCTAGAGAGATTACCTCTTTCTTTGTACTTACATATTTTCCATACCAGAAAAGAGAGAGTAGAGCATGTTTACATTTTAGTGTTGTTTTTCTCCCATAAGAATTTCCTAGGGAAAAAGGAGTAGAGCATCATTACTTTTTAGGGTTGCTTGTCTCCCATAAGGATTTCCTAGGAAACTAATTGTGTTGATTGTAGATATGTATGTGTGTGTTTCATTATGTTCTCTATTTCTTACATTGTGTTTCATTATGTTTTCCATTTCTTACATTTGATTGTTTTATTCATTTAAATAGAAATTTAGTTATTAAAAGATCTAAAACTTAAATACAAATTAATCTTCATTATATAGATTTCACTTATTTTATCAAATTTGTTGTGAGAAACTATTTCATTATAATAACTATAAAACTTGACTATTAAATAACAAAATTTTGTATTGATAAACATCTACACTTCTCCAACCTAAAAAAAATACATATAACTTTTAGATACATTTAGACATATATTAATATAAAAAAACCATTATATATTTTTCAGATGTAGGACTCGGAATATCCACAACTTAGTCATTTTTTCAGTCAACCATTATATATTTAAATTTATTAAAGTGAACAATGTGTTGAAATGATTTTCATAAACATTTATAAATATTAAAAAATACATTAATATTTTTCAAAAAATACAAATAATATAAAATATTTATATATTTTTAGAAATAATTAAAATATATGTTTTATAATTTAAAAAATCAGTTTTATAATTTAAAATTATAAATAAATAAATAAATAATAAATAACTAGTATTGAAACACTTTTACCATATTCCAGCCCTCAACGACAGAGTGCAAGGGATAAATCAATAATTCGTTTCCCACTAAAAAGGATTGTATACGAAGGGAGTGTAGGAAATAATAAGGATCGTTGTTAACCTGTTCCTAATTAAAAGAATTGTATTTTATATATTTTAGAATAAAAAACACTATGCAATATATATAAAAAAATCTCTGATACTTTATAATAAATATGATCTGTAATATGTTTTCATAATTTTCTATTATCATTGAAAGCTATATACAGATTGCGGTAACAGAAACCAAAGGAATGTCAACTATGTGAACATTATTAAAATGTTTAGAATGTTTAGAACTTTTCCATACTTAATCACTCTCTCACACACACGACACACCATTGTTTCCCCAATCACTAGAACTTTTAAAGTATCTTTCCAGCGTTTTTGAAAACTGAACCCATTTCCCTATTTCAGGTAACCCAAAAACTCAGGTATCTTTCATATAAAGCAGAATTAGCAAGCTGGTGCATCACAAAGACCTGACATTTGTAGAAATTTGATATAATAGTACAATTGAAAACCAACATTAGTAGGGTTTTCTGGCATGCCTAGGTTCAACAAATGTGTACAGGATTACGAATAGAGTGGTGCTCATATGGGAGTGCATATTGCTATGATACCACCAAATTGTTAGGAAATGGGAAGACAACATAAATAGTTTTAGTTTATATGGTATAGATATATAAAAATGGCATGTATTTTTTATAACATAATTTATGTAAGTGTTTAGGTTTATTTATTTTATTTCTAATAATAAAATTTTCTTGATAGCCGGATCATATTACTATGGATGTAAAAATAGGCTCACATAAATTATCGGTCTATATATAGACATATATACTTGACACGGGAATACCAATTGTGTATCCAGCTTCTGATACTTGTTCATCATGACTTGGATCTTACTGAGCTTGTAAATCACTGTTGTCATGTTCAAATAACTATGGCTTACATATAGCCTCATTTTCCAGGTGATAACAATCACCAAATCTGAAGAAATTTTATGGAGGTAACTATGGAGGTACATCATTGTCTGCAAGATAATTACCATTTGTGAAGCTGTATGGGCGACCTAACAGCAGAGGGATGGCCATGTTTTCAACGTGATCCTCTAGTCTAAAGGACTCTGCAGTAGGTAACAATGGACGTATAGCAATGTTATCAAGTGGATTTCTGTTGCAGATATGAAGAAGTCTGTTGGAGGTACACCTTGATCAAATCTTAAGAATTATATCGTAGGTAATAGTGGATGTACAACCATATTTGAGATCTGATTAATGGAAATTTCTGTTGTTTTTCCTTCTCAATAATGATACAAGTCAATACATTAAATTAATACAACAAGCATCTTTATGTAGACTCTGAATCTATTCTTTATAATTTTTCCCTCAAACTCCTAACAGATTATGAATTTCACATTGAATGAGTGCATAAATGCACTCTCTATAAGGGACTACTCAATGGGATACACCACAAGCTCAAAAATGCCAGTAACTAAAATAAAGAGAATAACTCCTTCAGATCTTTGTGTATATACTATACCCTTGCATTTTACCCAGACTTATTTAAAAGCACTCTCCTCAATTGGATATGCCTTCACTTGGCAGCAAGCTCATATCATTTGCTTTAGTAACTAAAGATAACATAAACAAAGAAAAGGACACAACACCTAAAAGATCTTTGGGTGGCCTCTTATTTCTACGATGAGACTCTACAGTGGAGTGGAGCGAGTATCACATTCTCTAAACCATATCAAAAACATTCTTATAATATTTGAAACCAAAGCTATATACAGATTGCGGTAACAGAAACGAAAGAAATGTCTATTACACTCATTCACAAAAAATGCCATAACAACAGCAACATTTCACGAGGATGGGAGGAGAAACATACCTTTCAATAGACGAAAGGAGCAACAACGCGGACTGCATGAGAAACAGTGCGGACAAACGCGCGAAAAGACCAGCAGCAAAAGTGAAGAAATTATGCGCGATAATGAGACCGGTAAACAAATCAAATTCGCGGGCGATTTATTTATAGAAACTAGTTCGGTCGAACTATTTTAAAAGTAAAAGTTCGGCCAAACTCAAAGTTCGGCCGAACTTTTGTTGGAAGTTCGGCCGAACTTTTGTTGCCGGTTTTCCCATCTCCGGCAAAAATTCTGTTTGCCCGCGCCGTCAGTGTGGTGTCAATCTTAACGGAATCACGATTTTGGCCGAACTTTATAAAATGTTCGGCCAAACTATTGCCGAAAAAAGTTTTCGGCCCCCGATTTTCACAAAAGTGTAACCTAGCTTCACATTTCCACCCTATGGGAAGGGAAAGTTAGTTATTTGTAGCCTTGGTGAATAATATTTACATTGATGCTTCTCACCTTCTTCTACCTACCCAATTTTACATGCTAACATTTTTTCTTCCATTTTGATAAGGTGCATTTGAGTTAGCAACCTTTACAGCATTTATTCTTTCCGAAAGAAATAAAACTATCTAATTCTACACTTATTTCATCCATGAATCCAGATTAAACTGTTGGATTCACTTATTTCTCTACCTAACTACTGAATTGTCATGATTAAACTGTATGACAATTATTTATTCTCTATCTACAACAAGTGAAATTGAAAAGTGACAAGTCAAGATTAAATTGTTCAACTCATCACGGACTATGGCATTTATTGACACTCTTCCATAGTCAAAAGGTAAAAGTAGTGGAATTTATACTTGCACACTTTCATTTTTTATTCATTTTTCTTTTGGAGTCTTTTATTTTTTCTAAGTCCTTTGATTTTTCTTTTAGGACTTTTTACCCTCTTTTTGATTTTTTGATTTTTTTGATTTTTTATTTTTTTTACAAAATATGTGAATACAACTTGCAGAAGGCAAAGTATGTACAGATTTACAGGATTATCAACAGTCAAGTCAAAATTATGAATCCTATATTTATAGGTTACTAACATCGGCTTCACTTGGGGATGACATTTCCTGGTGAAATGTCAAGAACACCGTTGACTAGTAGCCTGATCCATTGGGCCAATCCCAAACATGCATTTGTTGTGGCTGAAAATCTTGAATTGAATACAGTCCTTTTTCTGCAACCTGAAATCTGATCTGAAGCTAACAAAAACATACTGCAATTCTCAAACCAAACTGATTAGATCTTAAATATCTTTAGGACCTTCTCCTTAGCTTCAAACCTTAATGATTTATTTCAAACTAGCTAAAAATTGAAAACTAAAATAAGCTAAAATCCTACCTACTTACTCTAATCAGCTGTCTAATTGCTGGTTAGGTAAAATGAAATAACCAATGGAACCATTCAAGCATTATGTACTTTGATATATTTTGTTGCATTTGCTTGTTGATTATCAAAACTATACTTCTGCAACCTATTAGAAACTTGTCAACAAATGAGAGGATAAAGAAATACTTGATTTCCTTTGTTGACTCTAGAAACTGTACAAAAGGATCTTCCAAAATATATACACTGATGTTTAACTGATCTGAACAATTGTACATCTGTTCTGGATGGCCTCCATACCATGAATATGAAATGTTGTTTTCATCTTTATCTCCCTGCAAACTTTCAGATAAGATTTGTGATGATATTCCTACTGATTGTAATGTTTGACTATTGAAATATTTATCATCTTGATTCTAAAATTCATAGTTAGTTAATAGAGGAATGCTTTGAATGCCTTCAATATTCAACATATCTGCTATTGGATCCTGAAAAACTTGGGAAAATTGCTGCAACATATGGCATATAGGTTTCCATGGGACTTCATAAACTTCAACAAGTTTCTCATCCTTTTCTTTAAATATGTTATACCACATTTCCTTTAAAATCTAAAATGGTTCAAAACATAGTGGTAAGGAACTTTCTTGTGTCATTTGATCATTTATTTCAATGGAATTTGATAATTGTAATTGTGAAACTGAAATATCTTGATTAATAGTTTCATTATCTTCTTTGTTGTCAATCACAATTCCTAAAGATTGCTGATTATTGATGGCATGCTATTTGTCTCGAATTAATTGAAATGAAGAAAAACAAAGAGGCAAATAACCTTCACTTATTTCCACATTTTCTCCTCTTTCTTCCTCACTCTCATGGCTGATCACTGTCTTCAATCTGCTGAAACTGCATTTCTTCATCCTCCAAACTAGCTTCTGATTGCTCTGTAAATTTAGATTGACTTTGGAGAACATAACTATCATCATCATGATCATACTTAGGTAAATAATCAAAAGAAGGAATGTCATCAAACATACAAATTAGATCAACAAATTCCTCTTCCTCATATTGATCTGTAAATTCATTTTCTGATCTATGATAATTGGAATTAGTAGGAATTTGTTCATGGCTATCAACCTCTTCTATTTCTTCATGGTGATTTTGAATAAAAAATTCATCTTTCATAGTGATCTCCTGTGTTCTTTCATCTAGTTTTCTTACCAAAAGGTTGAGTTTTACCTCTGCAATGTTTTTCTTTTCCTCTTCTTCTGCTTTCAACTTTTCCTGTTTGATTTGGAGATTAACCTCCACGTCAACTGCAATGTTCTGCATCTGTACAAGTGTTTTTGGATCTCTTTCTCTTAATCGAAATTCTATTTCTGGATCAAAGGCACTTGGATAATGCAAGAGAGCTGAATCATGAGGAGGTCTAATATTTTCTGGCATTGAATAATAAACTTGATTAAATCTGTCAGAAAATTGTTGTATTGTTTCATTTGGATGTCTTTTTAACTGATTATATTCTTCCATGATCACAAAACGATTAACTTTTATTATCCATCTATCAAGGAAAAGTTTGATAAACAACTGGAAATTTGAGATGCTAGCATTAGGCAAATTTTTGAACCAACTCTTTATTCTATTTTGCAAAGAAAGAGAAAAAAGTCTAATTTTAACATCATCTTCATCAATTTCAAATAAATCCAAATAATTCTCAAAACCTTGAATATGTTTTTGGGCAGTGATACCATTCTCTCCATCAAATCTAGGAAGATATTTGTAGTATTTTTTAGGAAAATCATGGAGTATAGGAGGTAAAATAAGGGGCTTATATCTATCTAGAACTTTATATGGTACAGGGATATGTACAGGGATTGTAAGATCAGTCTTGATTATTTGAGGCTTCTTAATTGGAAAATGATCATCATTAGATTCATAAGAAAGCTGCTCAAAGAGATTAGGAGAATTATTACTTACAATATTCAAAGGAAAATAATTAAAAACTAATCTAAGATCTTCTATAAAATACAATATACATTGAAAAAATTTCTTAATGAGAAAGAACATAATGTCTTGGATTAAGATCCAAGTTGAAAGCCTGATCTTTCCATATTGTTCTTTGAGGTTTATTCCTCCAGTGGAGTCTTGATTATGAAATTGATTTGGAGTCTCCAGGTGGATGATTTTAACCTTTGTGTGTCTGATCACTATCCACCATCATAGATCAGATCTGAACCTGTAAAATATTTCTGAAGAAAAAGGTTAGTCTTCCCCAGTGGAGTCACCAACATGTTATCACTCTCGTAAATTTTCTATCAGAAATATTTAAAACTTTGTAACTTACTAGAGGTAACCAAGAACCTCTTTTAGAATTCAGGATCTAGCCTTCCTGAGTTACGGAGAGGAATCTCTCCTTAAGATTTAGCTTTGTTTTGGTAATGGATATTAGGCTAACTATGAGTGAACAGTGGGACTTGTTTTGTAAGAGTGGTGGGAATAAAAAGTGTTTCAAGGTAAACCAGAAGGATCTACCAGAACATTGGGCTATGGAGTCAACTTTCTAGGCAAGCAGAGCTAGGAAATAAGACTTAAAGATGCAAATGTACTAAGGGCAGGGTAGATGACCTTCAAAGGCTTTGAATAGGCTTTTTTGATGGAATGGGTGAAATCTAAACAAAAGGGCACTTAAGAATCCTTAAGTTACAGAAAAGAAGATTGAAGGAGGGGATCAAACAGGGACCTAGAGCAATTAAGAATTCTATAGTCCGGTTATCAAGTAGAAAACATAATAATGCCAACTAGTTAAAAACATAGAGCTTTTTATCACTAATCCTGTCTAAATTATCCTAGTTGATCATTGAATATAGAAACACATTAAATTAATGTATGTAAACTTTTTAAATAAAAACAATGAAAACAGGATAAAGACTAGACTTATCTGGTCAGCACAAGAATCTTGAGTTATGATGTCTTTAACCTCAATTCCAGTCTGCTGCTTTGCTAATTGACTCACACCAGCTTCAATATATCCAGAAAAATGACTATAGTAGTCTTGATAAATTTTATTCCACACAAAATACTTCAAGGAGTGAAGTATTTCTACAAATTCTAATCTAAAATATCTTGAAAAATATCAAGATTGGTTTACAAAATATCTCTAAATGTTTTACATAAATAGAACTTAAGTAGAGGACACTCAAGACTAATACATCTATTTGGCACTATTTTTTATGGAAAGGTGATGACAAAGAGGAGAATTCGAATTTGATCCAACTCTTAGTTGATGATGAGGCATCCAAGTCACTAACTGCTTCCTTTCTTTGTGCAATTCCGCTCCAACAATTCTGCAAACTTGGGGTCCAATGATATCTTTGTATTTCTCAATCCGTAATAGATATGTAAAAAGTGAAAGAGGTTATTATAGATAAATATGTTGGTGAGATAAACCTCTTTCATTTTCCTAAAATTCCTGTCCAGCTGGGCACAATAGGCTCTACAAACATATGTGTAAAAAAGAGTTTACAGAGTATGAAAAATAGGCTATAAAGATGTGCATGTATATCTCATTCTGAAATGATTGTGAAAAAAGTGAGATAGGTTTTTGTATATAGGTCTATTAGGAACAAAAAATGCCCTCATTTTTGTAAGATTTATTTCTTATTGGCCACAATATTCTCTGCAAAATGATGACTTAACAGTAATTTTTTGCAAAAAGTGCTCTCCAATATTGTTTAATATTTCCAAATCCATAATGGCCGTTAGAAAAGTGAGAGAGGTTTTTGTAGATGGCCCTCTTAAAAACATAAAGCTCCTTCAGTTTTGTAAACTTCATCTTGGATTGGTCACAATATATTCTGCAAAGAAATGACTTAAACAGGAAATTTGTGCAAAAAAATGTCCTTTCTTGCTCTCTTTTTCATCTTTTCACCTTTTTGTTTTTTTAACTGTTTTACTTTCACTTTAGATAAAATTTATTGTTGGTGAAAGTATTTTCATCTCTTTTTACCATTTTATTGCCTCTGTATTTACTTTTACTGTTTACCTTTGACTGCTCTTGTAACATTGTTTTAACTTTCACTCTGACTTTTACCTGATACACTTTAACCACTGATACTCTTTAACTGTTATGTTTTCATTGTCAATGTGAATTATGATTTCACTTTTACCATTCACTATGAAAACTTCGTCATTCTGATCTCTCTCTGACTTGATTTTTTTCTTTCTTTGTACGAAAACTGTTTGTTGAATGAAGATATTGAGTTAAGATCTGAGAATTTGGAGCAAACAATTTTGTCAACTAGTATTGAAACTGTTGGCCCAAATCCATATTCTGATAATAACCTGCAAAAATCAAACAATTTGTTAATGAAATCCAGGTCTGCAGGGAGATGATTGAAGGCTTTTTGAAAGACTTGTGGAATGAGATCAGTCTGTGGAGGTTTAACTCTGTTTTTTAGGCATTTTGGGTAGCTACTGCAAGATTAGACTGTCTGCAAGAGTTATTCACTTTAACAGAGATGAAACTTTTGAGCAATTCTTGGGTAAAGATAGTCTTCAATGGGTATTTTAGTGTTCAATCAGGAATCTGAGAGATGAAAAACTAGGTTAAGACAGGAAACAAGGGTTTCCTAAATGGTTGAGACTATAAAAGATGACTTGTTAGGAGATGTGTAGGTTCAAAGACCTTTTCAAGCCATGGAAATGTTTTTTTTTCAAGGGTTTATACTGAAGATTGAACTTAAAATAGAGGCTTTTGATGTCGATATGTTGCAGTTGAAAGGTGTCTTTGGCCTTCAAATAGAGATTATGTTGGTCAAAATGGAGCTTTCAGGTGTAAAATGGGTCTTTCAGGTAAAAAATAGGTACATAGAGGGTAAACATTGGATTTGGGAGCCAGAAAGGATTTACCAGAGGTTTACCAGTCAGGCAGATCTTATAACGTTCACATAAACCTTATAAAAAAGGTTTTAACCTTTATTGTAAACCTTATAAAATGTAATATTGGTGAGTTACATATCTGGCGGGAAACTTTTATTGTTTGAACTGTGGAAAACTGCTGGTGGTTTTTGCGTTGGCTGTAGGCGATAAGCTATTTTTGGCTTTTGGAATGCGATCAAATGAAAAGGGGACACGTAGCATTGGGTTGTATTGAAAAAAAACTTTTATCGCGCGATTAAAACTTTGGTCGATCACTTTCGGAGCGCGATATGGAATGCGCACCATCGGATTTGTTTTAATGATGCGAATGGTTGAGATCATTTTCAAAGCAACGACAGAAAGTTGGGTGGGACCGGGATAAATATAGGCCGTTCGATATGGAAGGTATAGATCCGCGGTAGAGTTTCAATGTGACATTGGGGAAAACGTATAGCTGGGAGTAATGGGTATCACATTGGTTTGGGACCGTTGGATTAGTAAGGCCATGGTTGATCGGCTAAAATGCAGCGCGAAGGGGAATGGTAAGGGGCTGGGAAATTTTCATCCCTTTTGATTGGAGCCGTAGGATTAGTGAAGTGTTGGGGGTCGGATGGTTCAGATTTGATCTGATAGGGTGGAGGAATTTATGAGGATTTATGTATAAATCAGACTTTATACAATAAAAAAGGTGGTCGGGAGGGGTAAAAGGGCTTTGAACCAGGGTTAATATTTGCGGAGATGGGATATATATCACGGGGAAATGGTTAGGTTATAGTTTTAACCTTGGTTAAAGGGAGTCAGGAAATAAACAAAGGGATGGGTTTTGAAGTTTAGTTTAAACAAAACTTCGATATTTTTGTTTTAAACACATAATAAAACATGTTTAAAGGTTTTTTCACATATTTTTATTATATAGTAAATTAAATCAAAGTGATTTAACTACCATAGGGGCGGGATATTTATATAACAATATATTTAGCCAAAGGGGGTATAAAGTGGGTTTTTTATTTAAACATGTGGGAATAAATAACTTTGGCTAAAATTTTATTAATGAGTTTTTGGGGCTATTTTATGAAAGGGAATTATATCATATAGGAAAAGGTTATTCTATAGGGAGTTTTATGTAAGTTAAAGTTAATATGACAAGGGGACAAGGTATACTCAAAATACATTAACATAACCAAGAAAATTGAAGTTTAAAGGCAAATTTGCATCATAATAATTTCACCACTTTAACTTATGATAAAATGTAATTTTGAGGATTTAATGCTTTCAAATGATGTAGGAAGTTAATCAAATGATAATTAGAGTATCTTTAAGTAAAAATGAGGTTTTTATTAGGATTATTCAGGGGTATGAATGCATGAAATAATGATGTGAGTTTGAGGGATTAATATAAACATTTACCATTTTTCAACTAATCAGCCATAGAGCCTTGGGTCCGGTCCCAACAAAATTCAAGGAAATGCCTTGAGCCTTTCTGACTAATAGCTTAGAATTTTTAATGGATATGGGAAGGGGAAGTTAGTTATTTGCAGCCTTGGTGAATAATATTTAAATTGACGCTTCTCACCTTCTTCTACCTACCCAATTTTACATGCTAACATTTTTTCTTCCATTTTGATAAGGTGCATTTGAGTTAGCAACCTCTACAGCATTTATTCTTTTTGAAAGCAATAAAACTATCTAATTCTACACTTATTTCATCCATGAATCCAGATTAAACTGTTGGATTCACTTATTTTTCTACCTAGCTACTGAATTGTCATGATTAAACTGTATGACAATTATTTATTCTCTATCTACAACAAGTGAAATTGAAAAGTGACAAGTCAAGATTAAATTGTTCAACTCATCACGGACTATGACATTTATTGACACTCTGCCATAGTCAAAAGGTAAAAGTAGTGGCATTTATATTTGCACACTTTCATTTTTAATTCATTTTTCTTTTGGGGTCTTTTATTTTTTATAAGTCCTTTGATTTTTATTTTAGGACTTTTTACCCTCTTTTTGATTTTTTATTTTTTTTACAAAATATGTGAATACAACTTGCAGAAGGAAAAGTATGTACAAATTTACAATATTATCAACAGTCAAGTCAAAATTATGAATCCTATATTTATAGGTTATTAACACCACTTGCCAATATCCGTTCAATGATTAATATTCCATTATGGTATCTTCAAGAATCATCACGTATCATCATGGATCATCTCTATCATGTAGTCATCATGTTGTGATCCTTAGTCATTACAAATACTCAATGTACTTCTCTTGCTTATTCCTGCTTATCTCTTGATTATTTTTTCTTGTATGCTAAACATTCTTGGATCTAGAAGAAGAAGAATTTTTCACTAGAGGGGAGCTTAGGCTACCACCCTTCATTCATCAGGCTACTATTTGAAATCCCTGCCAGCGTGCTACTACCTGGAATATCATCCTCAATCATCATCAGAGAGCATATCATTAAGGAGCACATCCAGACCTGTAACTGCATAGGGGAGAATCTATTGACCCAGAATCTAATGAGGGAGCTATACCTCTACATTCCCATATTGATCAATGGGATATCAAAAAATGCAGGGGATCCTGTCTTGACCCTAGAATTACATCGAAGAGATCAATCTCAACCTGGAACTGCATAGGGTTATCTCAACCCATCCTATTTCCTGCTAATCTTCCCATCAATGATCGTGAATAGTCATGTGGTAGAACACTTGCATCATAATTTACTTGGGTTGTACATCCCAATTACACTCTCAATCGGTTGGTCAAATGAGGAGCGGTATTCCCAACAAGCCCTTCTTATGGGTATGATGCTAAATAAGGTATACTCTCTAAAGACTCGAAATGGGAGTAGCATTTTCAGACCCTATGAATATAGGGGAGAAACATCTCTAACCCTATGGGTAATAGATAGGGGTCATACCTTATTTTCTAGAGTTCCTTCAACCCCAAGAGCCATCTATCTCAATTCCTCATCCTGGGAGTTCAATCAAGGAGGAAGATTTGGCTCAATGTCCTCGATTAGTGTTTCTCTCATCGTATTCAAATCTGGTATCTTCTTGTATCAATAGTAGTTAATTCATGTTCATACATGATATCAAATAAAATATTATGTTAGAGCATAAATAATTATATAAAATCACAAATGGATACCATAATCATCCTCCCTCTCAAGGAGGTGTCAATCACAAGCCTAATCTTGTCTCTAACAACTGCATTGTATCAATGTATGGAGAAATATTAGTCCCAACTATATATATATATATATATATATATATATATATAGATATATATATGGGATTTTGTATCATCACAATGTATCCATGTCTTATCTAGATCATGCTTAGACAACTCTCTAAGGAGCTTCTACATCCTCACGGCTAGCCATGCTAGAAATATCACATCAAACCTCAGTTGTGTTATGGACCTTTCATCCAAGATATCATGGTCAATCTCATATTAAGGCAGCATCCAAATGTTCTCAATAATCAACAATACATCCATGTAGCCATATATCATAGGAGAAATGTCTCAGCCTTAAAAATAGAACATTTCATGCAGATATTTCAAAGGTTGTTTGTTGGAATCTCTATGTGAATGAAGTAGCTCAATCATGAATTTATTAAATTTATATGCTCATCATATATATATACAGATGGATGTTCAAAATAGAACATCAGTCCTTCAATCAAATTTCAGATATTATGACAAGTTCAACAACATTTTGAACTTTAAATCAGAGTGTCCAAGGATTTACATTTCCATTATTCAGAATCATTTTTCAATAACTTTGCAATATAGTTTTTCTTTCCAAAATTCTAGAAATATATTCGTCATGCCATGATAAATTATTTCGGTCTTCAAATACCTTCTCCCTCTTCTTAGTTCAACAGAGGCTCATCACATGTCAAGACTAGACCGTCAGTAGGTAAAACCAAAACCATAATCAAAATCAAGACCATACCTTGGATTTCATCATCCTGACTTCGTCAGATAACTGTGAAATATGGACAAATATGAATTGAGGAGCTTGCATCATGCAACTATCTGTGCAAGCATAATGCCTTACCAAGCCAACATAATTAGCCTTGCATAAATCAATGTTGTATCAACAAAGTTATCTCATCAAAATTTAGAAGCCAAACCAAGACTATTATCATAGTTATTGATATCATAGTATAAATTCCTTCAACTAGGTGATGGGTAGAGCTCATATAAAGTATCTACTACATTTATTGTCAAGCAAACACGTCTTACATCTATCGTTCCTTTACAATACATTTCTGTCACTAGATGCAAATACATGCATCAAAGTTAAGTCATGAAAGTTCCATCTTCATATTGAATCACAACAACCATTGTGCTAGGAATAAGGAGGCCAATACAAAGCCATAATTCTGAATATTCACATAAGACATTGAAGGTCACTATGCCCACATAGAATTGACATAAGGGAAAATCAACAATCATTAGATTAAATATAAGTTACCAATTCAAGTCCAATTTTTTTTTTATCATAGAGAGATATATAATCCAAAGACATGTCTTAATCAATTGAAAGTTTTAATTAATTGTTAAGCATCATGTCAAAGTTCCAAACATGGCTCATCTATATTAATTAGCTAAATCATGTTAAACTTTTGTTGTGTTAGAGTTCCTTAGTTTCCCAAGGCCGAGAAAGGAAACCAAAAAGGTAACCACATACCAACTTTAGACTTCGTATCTAGCCCTACCAATTCAGAGAGGACTTCTATATCAAGCTCACAACCAATGAAAGTGATTAAAGAGTATTATCGTTTTATTCTAGTTATCAGCTCAGTAGGGTTTGATTAGGATTTTGTTGGATAAGAAGAAACAGGTTTAGGAACTATTCCAAGTGTTCCAAAGGATCCATTGTAATCATAGAATGAGGCAAGATAAATGTAACTAGTGACACAATTTGAATTTTTCATTGTAATGTGGTGAGGAGGAAATCATGTAGAAGGAGTAAAATGAGCGTACATGTATGAATTCATTTACTTAGAAGATAAAAACATTTACATGAAAATCTCATATAAAACAAATCATATGAGGGAATGTATCATGTTTAGAACTTATGAGATTAACACAAGAAGAAGATAGATGACTACTTGAACAAATTGATCATTAGATGCATAAGAAAAATGAAGAAAAATGTTGTCACTAACCACATCACAATAATCCCATAAAAATAGCTACAACTGCCTGTAAATTACTTCTGCAAATAGTCAAGTACACTAGTGCCAAAAGAGTCTGAACTTCACATATCCAACCCTTTGAATGACTTGATTCTAAGTACATATAGAAAACAAAAAAGATTCAACCTCTAGGGGTCAAATCCTAATCCAAAGCAACTAATTAATGAACCTAATGAATCATTTCCTAATCCTAGGGAAGTTAGAAACAACTTTCCCCTTTTTTAGCTAATTAATTGAGCTTATCTCTCAAGGCATTAATCATAATATTCTTTACAAATATGACCATTAATACACCTATTAATCATCAGAAAACTCATGATCTAGTTGTTACATTTACCAAGTTTTACCTTTGACCTCCATGTGTAGTTAAAATTGACCAAACACAAAAACGTAGCAAAACAACTAGAAACGTAGTCTAGTAGAGCACAACAATTTTTTGGAAGATGATTTGGAGGCCGTCCCGTATGAGTTTTTTGTTGAAAAAAAATATGGTTCGAAAGATGAATATGTCTACCACCAAATTCAGTCACTAAGAACTGCAAATAACTTCTTGAAACCCCTTAAATCTTGGCTCGAAGTCAAACTGTCCAAAAACGCAACAAGTGCCCCGAAAAAGTGGCAAAAAGGTCAATAATAGGCATTGTTTGACGATTTTATGAAACTTATGAATCTACAAGTGTCTCCATGTAATTTTCTGAAATATTTATTCCATAATCTATCTCCACATGCTTGAAATTATGCATTTTTACCTCCTGATAAAAAGTGTAGCAACTATATGTTGTGTTTTTGTAGGATGTTTTTTCTGCATTTTTTGTAAACATTGGGGTCAAAGATGGAGTGATATAGCTTTAACCATAAACTTTTTTACAACATTGGGAGAGGTTTTTGTAGATAATGTTGTTATGAATACAAAAATCTCTCATATTTTTGAAATTAGTTCCCATATTCTTGTAATCAATGCCACAAAAGAATGACTAAAACAAGCAATTAAATTGGATAATTTGATTTTCTGAAATAGGCCTCCAAGAAAGTTTAATATCTCCCGATATATGAAATCTGTGTAGAAAAGGAGGGAGTTTTTTTTTCATTTGGTCTATGATTGACAAAAACCTCTTTCATGTTTGTAAAATTCATCTCCATTTGGTCATCAAACTATTTTGAAGAAAAACTTTCCTTATGTGCACCAAATGACCTCAAAACCCTAAAAATCATGCCAATTACCTCCTTATTTTTGGTCTTTGATTTTTAAATGTTGAAATAGATGTATAATTACCCTTTTAATTGACATGGAATTCAAGCAAAGGTATGGGGAAGTGCTTCTCACAGGAAAGGGACTGTGAAGGGGAGGCAAAGGATTTGATTTGCAAAATAGGGATGAAAACGCAACAACTTGAGTGAAGGGAATGGAGGGGATGGGGGGGTATGAAAAAATATGAAAAACCTATGGGAGGTAGGGATAGGTGTTAGGAAGGCAATGGAAGTGTAATTTCTCAATTTGAGTGAGGAAAGAGGGGTAAAAAAAGGAAAACACAACACTAGGCCAGAAGCGCAACAACTAGCTAGGGTTGTGAGGGTAAATGATAAAATGAGTGATTTTGAGTGTGGGGAATGGTAGGAATTTATTTATGAGGGTAATTTTGGATTTTAATGCTAAGAAACAAGAGGAATTTCTTGTCAAGTGAAGTAAATCCCATGAAAATTCAAAACGCAGCAAAAGCGCACCGAAACCCTACGTAGAGATTTTAATCACTTTTCTGATGAAATTGACCACATTAAGGGTTTTTGAAGGCTCCATTTAATTCTTTAGAAATTATTTGAAACAATGAGATGAAGTTTTGAACTTTTTCTTTCCTCCTTATGCCTCCAAAACGCAACAACCCTTCCATAAACACAACAAACTGATAAACTGAGCAACTCGTGATGGAATTCAAACTTATGATGGTGGGGAAAGTGTTAGAATGGAAAATAGGAGTAATTGAAGCTTTTGGAAGGATGGAATGGAGTTTTAAAACACTTTTATGTCCTTTTATAACTCAAAAACTCAATTTTGGCTTGATGAAAACATGACATCATGTGTACTTTTGAGAATATGACTATTGAATGATTTAACATGCAGCGTTATTTATTCAAAAGGAAATGTTACCTTTATTATTTTTGTTCCCTAATTTCTAACCTCCATGATGGTGACCAAAATGGATGGCATGACTCCCTTGTTTGTTGTTTATGACTAATATGATGGTGACCATCAAATGTGAATCTTATACCATGACCTAGATGATGAACCACTGACTCTTTTGATGACCTAGGACAGGGGAAAAATGACATGACCATGATGGATGATGTTTACCTTGAACAAGTGGAGGGAGTAGAAATGGCTTATACAATAAACAATTCCCATATGACAACAAAGAGATGTCAAATTTTATTTTAAAATATAGCAATTTGATCATAAGACCTTATCAATCACATGAAAAGAGTACATTTTATCACTGGTGACTCATAGAAACTAACATTGGCTCCAGTTGGGGATGGAAACTCCTTTAGGAGGAGTCAAGAACACTGTAGACCAGGTCACCTTATTCGTTGGGAAATGGAGTCACTCCAACTACAATCTTCAAATTGACTCAAATTAAACTTAAAACTGGAACTGTACCATCAACTGCAATTTCAACTGGAAACTACCACTAAAAAATATGCTCATAATGTTGAGCTTATTCATCACACCTTACCTAATCTAACTGATCCATAAACGATATGATCAAGTGAAGTCGAAGATAAAATGTAACCAATCAAGTAAATAACTACTTGACTGATGCTTGTATTCAGCTCCACCAGGAATTAAAAAAAATGAGTAAATAGAAAGTCAAAATGAAACCTGAGTCCAAAACCTGTGTTGGTGAATAAAAAAAACTCCACCTTTTCTAATGCTTGCAAAATACTACCCAAGGGGTCTTGAAAATCATGAAACATTACCTCTTTTTGATCAGCAAGAGGAGAAAGGTAAACACAATTTGTAATCAATGGTTGTTGTCTTTGAGGACTGTTCTCCAAATGAATGGCAACACTTGGTCTATCATCCTCCAAATCTGAAATTTCATGCATGAGTGTTTCTTCATGTAAATCTGGATTGAGAGTTTGTGGGGTAGTATAATCAACAACTATTTGAACAATATCATTGTTAATACATTCTTCCATAATAGGCATAGTAATAAGAAACTCTACATTATATACCTTTTCAATTTGATTGTCTTGGGCTACATTCTTACATTATTGAGAATAAGAATGATTAAAAGGATCTAAAATATGCCTTTTTTCCATTAGTTCCTCAGAAGAAGCATAAAACATTTGACTATCTATTTCTTCTTTTCCTTGCTGATTTAAAATCCATTGAACAAGTTGATCATTAATTTCTAAAAAACAAACTTGCTGCTCATTACTTTTGAACTTAATGGATGAATGATGAATTTTAGGATTCTTAATGCAAACTAACTCAGAATTAGTATCTTCATCAAGGAATAGAGGGAAACTGAAATGGAAATTATCATATGTATCTTGTGCACTAAAATAAATGCATGACTACTGTAAATTATCATCAAATTTGGATCATGGAAGATCAATATCATATTTTGAAGAATTCTGCTCAAGCTTGTTGTCATCTAGGGTAGAATCCATGATCTTATCATGGTGGCGAAAAGGGTTTTCATTAAAATCATCCAAGAGTTCGTCATCCATAAACTCTTCATCATCATAAGCACTTTCCAGCTCTTGAATAAAATTCTCAAAGTGATCACAACAATCCTCAATCAAAAGCAAAGAAGGTTAGGTTGTTCTATACTTCTAAGAAAATACTAAGTGAAAATCTTTGAGAGAATAAATACAATTAGGAGGCAAGATTTCATACCAAATCCATGCTCTTTCTTCTAATGTGATCATAAACATCTTCATTAAAAAATATTCATGAAAATTAATCCTCATCTTACGCACATGCATATGAAATCTTATTAAATGAAGTGTAGCATCATCACCTTTTCCATCTTTGAATTTTGACAAGTATGTTTGCAAATCTACCTGAGGCATACGATTTGGAAAGCCTTGAACATGATATCGATGCATAAGAGCATATCCTCTATATTGAGAACTTATCTCGATTTCTAGATCCTACTGCCACTGGAGTCTTTGGACTAGGTTGGAGCCGCCAGGTGAATGATTCAACCTTCATATGTTTGACTAGTGTCCATCATAAACAATCAGATCTGCATCTTGAAAAATATTTCCTAGAGAAGATGAAACCTTTCATTCCCCAAAAACGATGCCAAAATTTTAGGGCTCCTTAGTTTCCCAAGGTTGAGAAAGGAAACCAAAGAGGTAACCACAAACCAACTTTAGACTTGTTATCTAGCCCTACTAAATCAGAGAGGGTTATTTCTATATCAAGCTCACAGCCAATCAAAGTGACTAGAGAGTATTAGGTTTTTAGGCTATTTATCAGCTTAGTAGGGTTTGATTAGGGTTTTGTTGGATAAGAAGCACCAGGTTTAGGAACTAGGCCAAGTGTTCCAAAGGATCAACTATAGTCATAGAATGAGGCAAGATAAATGTAACTAGTGACATAATTTAAATTTTTCATTGTAGTGTGGTCAGGAGGAAATAATGTAGAAGGAGTAAAATGAGCATATATGTATGAATTCATTTACTTGGAATAGTGAAAAAATCTAGATGAAAATCTCATATAAAATAGAGCATATGAGGCAATGTATCTTGTTTAAAACTTATGAGATTAACACAATAAGAAGATAGATGTCTGCTTGAACAAACTGATCATCAGATGCATAAGAAAAATTAAGAAAAACACTATCACTAACCACATCACAAGAATCCCATAAAATAGCTTCAACTGCCTGTAAATTACTTCTGCAAATATTCAAGTACACTAGTGCTAGAAGAGTGTGAACTTCAAATATCCAACCCTCTCAATGACTTGATTCTGGGTACATATAGAAAAAAAACAAGATTATACATCTAGGGGTTGAATCCTGATCCATAGAAAAAAATTAATGAACCTAATGACTCATTGCTGAATCCTAGGGAAGTTAGAAACAACTTTCCGCTTTTTTAGCTAATTAATTGTTCTTATCTCTCAAGGCATTAATAATAAGATTATTTACAAATATGACCATTAAGCCTATTAATCATCAGAAAACTCATGAAACAAATGTTACATTGGCCAAGTTTTACCTTTGACCTCCACGTGTAGTGAAAATTCCCAAACATAGAAACACAACAGAATAGCTAGAAACACAGCAAGTCTAGCAGAAGCGCAACAATTTTTTAGAAGATGATTTGGAGGCCTTCTTGGATGCGTTTTTTGCTGAAAAATATATGGGTGGAAAGATGACGATGTCTACTACACAATGGAGTCACTTAGAACAAAAAAAACCTTCTTGAAACCCCTCAAAACTTGTATCGAAGTCAAACTTTCCAAAAACGCAGCAAGTGCCCTAAAAAAGTGGTAGAAAGGTGAAAAATAGGCATTGTTTGACCATTTTCTGAAAATTTATGAATCTCCAAGTGTCCCCTTGTAATTTTTTGACATAATTATTCCATAAGATATCTCCACATGCTCTAAATTATGCATTTATACCTCCTGAGAAAAAATGCAACAACTACTTGTTGTGTTTCTGTAGGATGCTTTTTCTACTTTTTTTGTAAAAATAGGGGTTACATATGGAGTGATATCTCTTTAACCATAATTTCTTTTACAAAAAGGGGAGCGGTTTTTGTATATAAGGTTGTTTTGAAGGAACGAATCTCTTAGTATTATGAAATGCATTCCAATATTCTTGGAATCCATGCCACAAAAGAATGATTAAAACAAGCAATTAAATTGGAGAATTTGATTTTCTGAAATAGGCCTCCAAGAAAGTTGAATATCTCCCAATCTATGAAACCTGTGTAGAAATGGAAGGAGGTTTTTTTCTTTGTTCTATGATTGACAAAAACCTCTTTCGCTTTTGTACAATTCATCCCCATTTGGTCAGAAACTTAGTTTTAAGCAAAACTATCCCTGTGTGCAGCAGATGACCTCAAAACCCTGAAAATCATGCCAATTACCTTCTTATTTTTGGTATCTAATGTTTCCATGGTGCAGGATATGTATACTTACCCTTTGAATTGACATGGGATGCAAAAAAAGGCATGAGAAAGTTTTGCTCATGGGAAATAGGTTGTGAAGGGGACGCAAAGGATTTGATTTGCAAAACAGGGTTAAAAACACAACACCTTGAGTGAAGGGAATGGAGGGGATGGGGGGTATGAAAAAATATGAAAATATCATGGGAGATAGGGATAGGTTTTAGAAAGGAAATGGAAGTTAAATTTCTCAATTTTTGTTAGGAAAGAGGGGTAAAAAAAGGAAAACACAACCCTAGGCCAGAAGCGCATCAACTAGCTAGGATTTTGAGGGTAAATGATAAAATGAGTGATTTTGAGTGTAGGGAATGGTGGTAAGTTCTTGATGAGGGTAACTAGGGATGTGAATTCTAAGAAACAAGAGGAATTTCCTATCAAGTGAAGCAAATCCCATGAAAATGCAAAAACACAACGAAACCCTAGGCAAGGATTTTAATCACTTTCTGAGGAAATTGACCACATCAAGGGTTCGTGAAGGCTCCACTTACTTGTTTAGAGATTCTTTGAAACATTGAGATGAATTTTTGAACCTATTATTTCCTCCTTATGCCTCAAAAACAAAAGCACAACAACCCTACCATAAATGCAACATAAACACAAAAAACTGATAAACTGAGAAATTGGTGACATAATTCGAACTTATCATGACTATGGTAAGTGTTACCATGGAAGAGAGGAGCTCTTGAAGCTTGTGGAAGGATGGAATGAAGTTTTAAAACACTTTGATGTCCTTTTATAACTCAAAAACTTGATTTTGGCTTGATCAAAACATGACATCATGTGTACTTTTGAGAAAATGACTAGTGACTGATTTAACATGCAACATTATTTTTTCAAGAGGAAATGTTACAAACTTCAGAAGAAAATTTTTTTGGTTCAAACATACAAACTTTTCCCGTTGACAAATCTTACTGATATCTGCAAGATATATGGAGAATTGAAATTTTCCAAGTGATTATCTGATTTCATGCCCAATCCTTCATTGTTTATGGGCCTTCCTTTGTGTGAGTGAGGGTCAAACCACTGTTGTAGATAAAAAATGTTAGGTACCCATAAATCATAATAGAACATATAATTTCATATTCATTCATGTCATCTACCTGTGTTTACTAGGGTCATAAAATAACAGATATGCTAGATCATAAACACATATCTATCATGATCAACAACGTCATGTCATCGATATTTCATCAAGGGTTATACTTGAAAGATCAAGGAAATAGGAATATGTGACACCATATCTCAAATATTATGAACAAAATAACAATACATCAATTTGGGACATTTAATTTCACCATATTCCATGACCACAGGTAGTGGGAGATCTATAATATCAATCTCATAGTTATACCTCTATCATCATGGTTACCAATACCATGCTTATCATGATCAATAGGATCAAGTTAGGTTATTCAATAAACAAAAAGAGTTTCAATCTCTCTTTCCATGAGCTTTCATCATGGTTATTGTTAGAGTTAGTTTATTAGTGATCAAAAGTAGCTCTTTTGAGAGTTTTTCATCAAGTCATTAGTCAATTTTTTTTTTCTTTTTCAGTTAGTTTTCAACAACAATTTTGGTCACTAAATAAGTCTTATCTTGGTATGTTTCTCCTTCACATCATTTCATCACCATTTAGAAGTCTAAAGTCAGGTTTTTCATCTCATATAGGTCAATTATAGATTTTTAACTGCCTATGGAAAATATTTACATTTCTGTTATCAAATAAAATAGTTTGTCTTCCGTTCTATTCACAAATTTTGGTTGAAGGAGAAAGTTGGTTTTTACAGTTCGAATAAAACTTTGCATGTCATAGAATCTCATAATTTGTTGCTGTATTCATGAAGAAAGGAAAAGCATTGCCGAGAAAGTTATTTCAGACCGCATGCCTTATAACTGTTTATTCTTCAAAAAATTGAAAAATTATTCGCATGACCATAGGACTCATCTTATGCGTCATCCTCCATTACCCATCTGACATGTTACATATCACTACCCATCACTTATCCAAGTCATATAACATTTATTATCCCTCCTACCCCACCATTCATTAACCACTGTTGTACATAAACTACCGCTCATCTCACCATTCATCCACTGCATCACGATCTAATCCAATGGCTCGCACACGACTTTGGCCCCCCCTCATCATCCTAAACTTAACGTCGGGTGGGGGGTTCGAAATGGGTGGTTTCATAACTCGAACCCACCGCTACGTGGCAACCCTGCATGATTTCTCACCCCCCTCTCATAAAACAACTTACCGCTGATGGACCCCTCTGAAATTTTTCTTATCCACTAGATGAAAACCACCTTCTCTGCCCGCCATTTGTGTCATGCCACATGGAATATGCCACTGCCCAATCAAATTAATTCTCGTGCTTGTATAACCATTAGCGAATTAAATTTAATGTTAGCCATTAAAGCTAATGTACCCACACCTTGTTCAATGGGAATTAAATGAAAATGTTTATAAATTCATCCTAAAAACCTATTTAAACCTTCATTTTGATTCAATATTCCCTGTATAGGATAATTACAAATTGAAAATGATCGTCGGAACTCCAGAACAAAAATCTGACCATTGTTTAAAGCATTCTTTGCAGCTGTCGACATTTTTCCAATTTGCAAAGCCTTCTCTCAGTATCGGTCTCTATTTTTCGATCAGAAAATTTACCTCCGTCATTCAAACAGATCCAGTCATGCCTCGAAAGAACAAAGGACCAAAATAAATAGTAATTCTGCTACTTCATCCTCAAATTGACTTCCATCATATACCACTAGAAGACATAGATCATAAGATTCATGAAACCCTCTGTGAGCCTGAATTGTTTGAAATGTATTGTTGGTTAGAGGATAAATTTCTTGATAAATATGATGATATTGGGTTGTGGGATTCAAACTTGCCTCATTATATTTTTCCTCACACCCGCAATTCCCCGAAATTTGTCCGAAAAGGCCAAGCCTGGTATGTACCCAACCAAAGGGCTATTATCGCTCCAAGAAGAGAGATTTTAGTAACCATAACTGTCCAAACCATAGAACAATGATGAAATCCACCATCATAGAGAATTCCACTCCATTTTCTCAAGAATCACTGACTGAAATATATCATAAATTGGATTTTGAAAAAAGGGCTAAAACCCTTGAGCTATTTATGACTGCAAAATCTTCATTACCCAAGAAGAATCCTCCATTTTCGTCATCCATTTTCCTGAAAGAGCCAAGAAAATCGTCATAGCTATCTCTTACCTTCTTTGTTATTACTGAAACCAATGTGTAGATGAAGCCATCATAGGATTCATTTCCATTTTCTCCATAGATTCCAAACCCTCGATCATATTAAATTTCAGTCAATTCATTGCAGATTCCATTCATGAGTAGTTTATTAAATTACCAACTGAAGAGGTATTCAAATATGCATCTGTGTTAGTTTATCTATTTTTATATTCTTAGGGAGACAAATTCAAGTTTTCATATAATAATTTTTGTAGAATTGTTTCTACATCCATCACTCATTTTAGTAAACAACACTACAGTGCCTAGGATTAGTAAAGAAATCAGAAAAGTGTTGCAACTATCAGATCAAGCAAGAACAAGAGATTGGTATCTCTATCATAATTACACAGAAATCAGAATCTATGGCTGTGAGCTTCCCCCTTAAAAATTGCAAAAATTCCTCCCAATGAGGATTTTTGCATTAGAATACATCTGAAAAATTCTTAATGCTGATGATGTACATTTTGTATCTACTAAAAAGAAGTCACAATTCAAAATAAAAACACAGATAGGACCTTTTATCTGTAATAGAAGGACAACAGGGGAGGAAGTAGAATTTTTTTTGAAAGAGATGCAATTCAACCTCAATTTCACATGGTCATATGATCCAATTGGTGTTATTTCTAAACTAAAGGTAGAGAACAAATATACACATTATTTTCATACACACAGACCAGAAATTGAGAGATATATGAATCATCTTGAATGGACTGAGGGCACTTTATAGGAAGCTAAAGAACAAACAATATCTACATCCGCATTACAGACTCTTGTTTCATAGGAGAGAGCAGGAAAAAGGACCAGAGAAGATTAGTCATCTCCAATGATTGACCCATCCAGCAAAGAATTCAAAATCCATTACAGAAAGAAGACAAAGCTCAATCCAAAGGTCAATCCTAGCAAGGATTCAGAGCAAGAGGTTGCTATTATTACCAAAGAAACACCTCCTTCCACATAGAGAGGTGATCAAAGTACTTCTACTCTTACTACTCCAAGAGTTTCTCAAGATCATCATCAATTCATTCAACCTAGTACAATTGTTACAGGGAAAAATGAGAAGACTATCTTTGATACCTTCAAGGAGATAAAATTGAAGAATGAAATGTTCAAAAACAACACATACAATCATTTTTGGAATAAAACTCGCAGCTCTTAGAGTAGGTCTCTCTCAGCTTTTGATTAAGAGAAAGGAAAAATGCAATTTTCTTTTCTTCAAGCACTAATTCCAAAGCCAAAGTTAGCAACAGATTACAAAAAGACTGCATTTGAATTTGATAGTAAGGACATACATCCAATAGATCAAATGGATTTACATAAACAAACTTGTGAGATGATTTCATCCACTCTCACTAATACTGCTATGAGTTTGTCAAAATTGCAGGTTTCTTTGGCTAATGTCCAATCACAGCTGAAAATAGAGAAAGTTTCTTCATTTGCTAAAGACACAAGAATCAAAACTCTGGAAGACCTGGTGATCAAAGTCAGATATGATCCTTCCAATGTCAATGCAGCAGAAGAGATCATCAAAAAGAAAAATGTTGACATAGCAGCATTAAGGAAGCAATTAAAGGTTCAGGCCACAAAATATCCTTTGGCAAAAGACATTGAAGAGACTGAATCCTAGGAAGAAGAAATGATGAAGCTGATTATGGAACAGAATGCCCAAATAAAACACATGGAATTAGAAATTAGGAAAATGATAAAGGAAAAGGAACAAATAGTAAAAAAATCTAAAGTTCCTTTAGAAGCAGTGCCTCTTGCTGTTATTCCTACAGCCAAACCTACAACAAGTACTGCAGATGGAGTTGAGCAGCTCACTAAAGAAGTGCAGAATATGTCAATTTAGGAAGAAGAGATAAAGAAACTACAAGACCAAGTACAATTGTTACAATATTAGAAGTCCAATGATGAAAGTTCACATGCAACTGAAGCATAGAGAGCTAAAAAGCTAATTGAGAGATTTAAAAAAGAACAAAGGGAATCAACCATTGGAAACACTTTGGGCCAAGTAAAAGAAATAATCTGGGAAGATATCATGGAATCTATTAATGAAATTTGGCCAAATATACAGATTATATTTGAAAAAAAGGAGTTGATACAGAAATAAAATGAGGCCATTGTAACAATTAAAGCATAGCTTGGAGACAAGCCTGCTACAGTAAACAACATTATCAAATATCTGAACTCTAAGAACATGTATGAGCTAGATGATTTTGGCATAGATGATAGAACATAAACAACCCTGGAGGTAAAGAAGGTTCTCACAAAGAAGAATTTAATTCTTCAGCTTGAGGAGAAGTGTCATAGTCTGGAAATCATAGTGCAAATATTTTTCAGCAGAATAAAGGCTCTGACAAAGAAGGGATTGCCTTCTCTATTTGTAATCAATGAAAATTGATGACCAAAGAATATTATTGGAGAAGACTTAAAGAAGTTTCCAAAGATACTGCCAAATTTTAAAACATCAAAGGCACAATGACAGGAAGGGCGATGTTGGGAACACCAAGCAATGATATTTTTATTTAGTATCAGATAAAACATGTTTTCATGGTGAGGCCAACTTTTTCCAAGTACACCGAAATGGATGAAGTTTACCGTAAGGTAATAAAATTGACTATCCCAGATGAAAGTCATTGGGAAAAATTGTGTGAATTTTAGGAGTAAATGGTAAAAGAGAAAATTCAATTGCTACCAGATCATTTATCAACCAACAACCAACGCAATCCACAATTCCCCCTTTTCAGTAATCGTTTTCTATTAGAGCAGTGCCATCACATCCAATTGACTTTATTTCCATGTTTCAGTTAGAGTTTAATTTGGAAAATAAAACTCTATTTGTTACGATAGCATTAATGTAATCTGTTGGAAAATATTTTTTCTATAAATACTTCAATGTACGAAGTATTCTAGGTTGTTGGATAATTTGAGTTTTGAGAACTTTGTGTATTGCCGTGGAGCTTTTGTACACTTTTTAATGAAATCAAAGAAGTTGCAGCAGATATTGTGAGATTCATGTGGTATTTATTTTGAGCATTGTGTTTTCCTCTATGTTATTTCACTTTCATTTCAGCTTCTCTATGAAAATCTTACTAGTTTGCAAACATAAATCAATAATATGCTATGTTTATTAGGATTTTCACAAATGTGTATTTCTTCTGAAGAATGAATTCATTTTATATGCTCATTCAGACTCATACCTTTCATATCATCACATACACAACGACAACTTAATTGTGCTCAATAAGGCTACCTACCTTGCCTTATTTTATTCTCTACAATTCAGTCTTTGAAATCAACTTTAGTTTCACTAATCGTTATTTTTATCCAACAAAAAAATTATAAAACAAATTTCAAACCTCTTAACTTATATCTAGCCTAAAATCTGGTACTCAACCTTAAATCGAATATTTTAAAAAGTGACATAGAGAGAGCCCTCTCTAGTTAGGTAGGGCTAGCTACCTAGCTAAAAGTTGGTTTGTGGTTACCTTTCTTCAATCCTATTTTCAGCCTATGAATTTGGGGAGAGTGATAACATTTCTGGCGTAGTTGACGAGGAAAGGAATGCTAAATATTCCCTAGGAAATTTTTTTTCTAAACATGCTGATGTCAAAACCTGAGTGAAAATATATAATCTTGATCTTAAGCTGGCTCCAAAAATATATACTAGGTCAAACCCTGACCCTAATTCATCACCACTTGTATATAATCCTGAAATTATTTTGAGAAAAAAAAAACTAAGTCTCGACAACCGGGAAGATTTTTTCTCCACTGATTAAATCAAATTCCCTGCCTACGAGGTTTGTTTTAGAAGATTTTTATTTCTTTCTAGAATCTGAAAAATCTTTAATTAGAACCAAATCTAAAAATTTTCTCTCAAAATCTACTTTTGATCCTTTTGATTTTGAGTCCTTTACACCATTTTCTGAAACCTTTGAGTCTGAAATTGATACTGAAGTTTGGTCCAAATTCCGTAAACTTAAA
The DNA here is from genome assembly GCA_034641835.2 of Pinus albicaulis. NCBI lineage: Eukaryota > Viridiplantae > Streptophyta > Pinopsida > Pinales > Pinaceae > Pinus > Pinus albicaulis. Next base: position 757,101,603 of record CM076584.1, on the reverse strand, counting down.
GGCTTGATAGATAAATTTCAAGAAACCTCTGAAGAGGCCTATTTTCAATATCAGCAACAGAATTTTGGTACATATTATACCTCATCTTCTCATACAAATACACCATATGTTCCTCCTTTCATTCCATCTTTACCTTTACAAAATTTTATTCAATCCACATCACAATTCACACCTCTACCACCTCCTCCATTAACCATGTCCATATTTTCTCCACTGATTCTACCAGGTCATCTTACTGCTCTACCTCAAAACTATGGTAAGAGGCTACCTCTCTTTGATGGAACATAAAAAATTACAACGTATCGGCATGTGGCTAATGTAATTGATTTTTATATACCTTGAAGAAATAGACAATGATGATGCTAAGACACATATTATTTCTCAAAGTTTTTATGGAGAAGTAAAGAAATGGTTTCGCTCTCTTGGAGTTGGTACAATCGGTACCTCACAACAACAAATTGATTTATTCATGGAAAAATGGGAAGAGAAGAAAAATCCACTACAAATTCTAGCTGAATATAATGCACTAAAAAGGAATACAAATGAAACTATCCAAGAATTCACAACTAGATTTAACAATACATATGATTTAATTCCTGATAATATCAATCCTCCCCCAAGCCTTGATTTACTCCATTATCCTGATGGTTTTGATCCCGACATGGCCTATCAGCTGAGGGAGAGAAACCCATCAACTTTGGAAGAAATGCAAAGAAATGCAGTGAGTGTAGAGGCCAATATGATTATTAAAATGTCCAAGGTCAAAACGGAAAAAAGAGTCACAATAAAAGAAGAAGCATCTACTTCATCAGAAGGAAAAAATGATACTTTGATCAAATCTATGGAGAAAATGATGGATAAGATGTCCAATTATGATGGACAAGCTGGACCTTCTATAAGAAATCCCAATTTCAGGGGTCAAAATCAACAACCCCAATACAAGATTAAACAAAGGGAACAGAGGGGTCAAGATCCACAAATTCAACAACAAGTTCAGACACCATTCCAGCATAATTATCTGAAGGCCCTGATGAAGATTATGAAGAAGAAATTTATGGGGAAAACCTTTTGTTTGAGGAAAATCAACAACCTTTCTTCCTCATTGAAGAAGATCAATATTTTGCAGAAATTTGTGCATCAAAAGACCAAAAAAATGTCATGTCAAATGAATACTTAATGTGCACTGAATATTATCAGAGAGGATATCCAAATTCCCTCACCCCAGCTCAAAGGCAGTATGGTTTGAGGAGTAGAAATGTTCCTCTAATTGCCAATCAAAAGAAGCAAAACTCTCAAACTAATACTCAGCAAAAAGAAATTGCTGCACCAAACAGAAGTAAAGAAAAGGCACCTGCTACTTCTACCTCTCCCAAAGCTAATGAAGAATCCAATAGCATTCAAAGAAAATATCAAGAAGGAGGAAAGAATAAAGATTCTTCATGCAAAGAACCGCTTGAAAAGAAAGACACATCACTAAAAGAGGTAGATAAGCATCCTGCTCATTTTTATCTTGAAAGTGAAATTTCTAAATTGAATGTCTCTATTCCTCTGACTAAGATAATTAAGAATGATCAATACAAGTTTCAAGTTTCTTAGAGTTGATTGAAGATCTGATATGGTTAACTTGAGTGATGATCATCTTAAGCTTCTTTTTGGTCCTGCTATTGATGGAAAATCAAAAGATAATGAAGTTCCTCCCTTTTACTTAAGCCTCAATATCCATGATTTTATTCTTCATAATGAATTGCTTTAATCTGGAGCATCACACGACCTCATGCCTAAAGCGATTATGGACAAATTAGGACTAGACATCACAAGATATCTATTCATTTGATTCAGGGAGGGTGAAATGTCTTGGTCTTATCAATAATCTAGTGGTCTCATTAGAATAAAGTCCATCCAAGAATGTATTCATAGATTTTGTTGTAATTGAAATCCCACCTAGGTATGGAATGCTACTTTCTAGATCATGAGGAGCAAAGCTTAGAGTAACATTGCAGCTTGAATTTTCATATGCAACAATTCCCATCTTTGGATAATTCAGGAAAATTTACAGAGAAAGCAAGATGAAGTATATGATCAGTACTAGAGAAAATCCTAGCAATCATCCCTTTCATGCTGTACATACAGATTTAGAATATTTTATTTTATTCAATGAAGAATGCTCAGGATCTTCAGAGTTTTTGATTGAAGAAAAATCAGAAAATTCAAATTCTTTTTTAGAATTGGCAGAGGCAGAATTTTGTAAAATAGTGCCAAACAGTTTAGAATTGAAGACATATCCTCAAGAATAAAATAAGAAAACAATAGAAAAATAGAAATTTTAGATACAACCGAGATATCTCAAATAAAAAACAAAATTCAGCGATCTGATTTGCACCTTCAAGATGAAAAAAATAGTCTTTGGACTATGGATTTTGATGGAGCCATAGGAAAAGAAGGTGTTTTCATTGGAATATGGATTCACAGCCCAATAAATCAATCATTGGACATCCCTCCGAATGTTAGAACGTCTTCCTACAAACTAGAATTTGACTACACAAAATGAAGCTGAATATGAAGCCTTGATTGCTGGACTAAATTTTTAAAAAAATCTTGGTGCAAAGAAAATTTCTGTATATGGCAACTCCGAGTTAGTTATCAAGCAAGTCAAAGGAGAGTATCAGGCCAAACATCCCATAATGAGAGCTGACCGAAATGAAGTCCTAAACATCCTCAAAAAAATTCTTGAATATACTTTGTCATTAATTCCTATAAACAACAATGTTATTGTTGATTCTCTTGCCACTTTTGCTAGTATGTTCAAAATCCCATTGTATCCAAACAAAAAATATGAAATAAATGCCAAAAATCGCCTTGTTGTCCCTGAAAATGTTCAATATTGGAAAGTGTTTCAAAGTGATGAGAAAATCAATAACTTCTTGCAGATAGAAGAAGATTTCATCAATGCCCAAATAGATAACCAGAAAATTCATGTTACAGAGATGCAAGTACTACAACTGAAGGAAATTCTATTCCAAGAGGTTTGGTACCTTTGGAAGAACTTTTTGACCAGGATGATGTTGCAAGAAAGCTACTATGTCACTAATAGAAGTGGGAGTGGAAGATCTAAATCTTGGTACTTCAGAAAAGCCAAATATGGTGCATATTTCAAAATCCTTGAGTCCATAAATGAAAGCTAAGTATGCAGTATTTATGTCTCAATTTCTAGATGTATTTTCTTGGGAATATTCAGATTTGAAGGTCTATGATAAAAGCATTATTCAACACACTATTCCTTTGAAGCCATATAAAAAACCATTTCATTAGAAGCTTAGAAGGATGAATCCCAAATCGCTGCCTTCTATTCAGAAGGAAGTAAACATATTATTCACCGCTGGAATAATTGTTCCTATCTGTTTCTCAAACTGGATGTCTAATCTAGTGCCTGTGACAAAGAAGACTGGAGAAATTTGATTGTGCATTGATTTTCAAAATCTGAACAAAGTATCGTTAAAATATAATTATCTACTACAAAAAATGGACCACATTCTGCAAAGGGTAGTTGGATCATCTAGACCTTCTTTTTTATATGGATACTCAAGATACAATAATATTCTTGTTCACCGAGATGATCAAGAAAATACAGCTTTCAACACACCTTGGGGTACTTTCATGTACACCAAAATGCCTTTTGGTTTGAAGAATGCAGGGGCAACTTTTGAAAGAGAAATGGATATTGCTTTTTCCAATGAAAACTATTTGTTTTTGGTAATTTACCTTGAAGATATCATTGTTTTCTCAAAGACAGATGAGCACCATTTGCAACATATAAAGACAGTTATTCAAAGATGCAGAAAGTTTGGTATTTCATTAAATCCAAAGAAGAGACTTTTTGCTATGGAAGAAGGTAAATTATTGGGACATATTATATCTAAAGATGGCATAAGAGTAGATCCTTCCAGGATTGAAGCAATTGAGAACTTAGATTATCCTAGGAGCAAAAAGCAGATTCAATCTTTCAATGGTAAAATTAATTTTCTGAGAAGATTTGTTCCCAATCTTGTTGAACATTTGAGGCAGATTACTGACATGTTGAAGAAATATGCTAAAGTAAAATGGTCTGAGGAAGCGAAGAAGTCATTTAATCAAGTCAAGTTAGCTCTATCTCATGCTCCCATTCTCATTAGCCTAGACTATACACTTGATTTTATAATTTTTTCATTTGCTTCAGAGCATACACTTGCCGTTGTTTTAATGAAAAATAAAAAACAAAATATAGAACAACCCATTGCTTTCTTTAGAAGAACAATAAGAGATGATGCCTTAAAGTACAATATCATTGAGGAACAAGCTTTAGCATTAGTCAAAGCATTGAAGGATTTCAGAGTGTACATTTTACATTCCCATGTTATTTCTTATGTGCCAAATGTTGTTGTTAAAGAAGTGCTCACACATAATGATCCAGAAGGTCGTAGAGCTAAATGGATTGCTGCCTTGCTGGAGTATGATTTAGAGATTAAGCTCACAAAATTAATCAAAGGACAAGGCCTAGCAAAGCTAATGGAAGATTCTAATCTTCATTCCTTAGACATAAACTTCAATGTTGCATTGTTTGATGAACAAACTGCTGAAACATTACCTGAGATAGTTGAAATTTTTTCTTTATCTCCTTGGTATGTTGATATTGTATATATTCAAAAACATATGAATCCTCCTCTTGGAATTCCAAGTAGTAAATGAAGATCATTGAAGTTAAAAGCATTGAAATACCGCATTATGAATGGTGCCATATACTGGAAAGATCTAGGTGGAATATTGCTGAACTGTTTAGTTGAAGATGAAGTTGAGAAAGTAATAATGGGTTTCCTTAAGGGTGACTGTGGAGGTCATATTTATTGGAAAACCACAACAAATAAAATTTTGAGAGCTGGTTTTTATTGGCCCACCTTATTTTTTTATGTCTACAAAATAGTCAATAACTGTCATGAGTGTCAAATATTTCAAGGAAAAAGGAAACTTTTACCTTTTCCTCTTAAACCAATCAAAGTTCAAGCACCATTCTAGCGATGGGGACTTGACTTTATTGGTGAAATTCATCTTCCATATTCAGCTCAACACAAATGGATTCTCATTGCTATAGATTATTTTACCAAATGGATTGAGGTTATTCCCACTAGGCAAGAAACTCATTATGTTATCATTTAGTTTCTTGAAAATAATATCTTGTCTCGATTTGGCTATCCATGCAAGATTATCATTGACAATGTAGCTACTTTCAAATCTAAAAATATGATTGATTTTTGTAATAAATATCACATTAAACTTGGTCATTCTACTGCATATTATCCTAAGGGAAATGGACTTGCAAAATCGTCTAATAAGTCTTTGGTGAATATTATCAAGAAGATGTTACAGGAAAACAAAAGGAATTGGCACAAGAAGCTTACAAATGCTCCATGGGCTGATAGAGTGAGCACAAAAAGATCAATTAATATGTCTCCATTTTAGCTTGTTTATGGAGTTGAAACTGTTTTCCCTTCTTCCTTGGTTGTTCCAGTAATGAATATTTTGCAGGAAATTTAAAGTGAGCCTAATGACATTCAGAGAAGGATCAATCAGATGATACATTTGCAACAATCAAGAGATGAATTTTTCATCAATACTTCAAAGCTGCATGACAAAATTAAAAATATTTTTGACATATAAACAAAGGCTGATGACTTCAAGATTGGAGATATTGTTCTAAGATGGGATGCCAGAAATGAAGATAAGGGAAAGCATGGGAAATTCGACAATCTGTGGAAAGGAACTTACAAGATCATAGCATTCAGAGGAAACAAGGAATTTTGGCTAGAATATCTTCAAGGACAGGAAGTGTTGGGAGGACCTATCAAAGGTAGGTTTCTAAAGCATTATATTTCTTGAAATCTTGAGGAAGAAATTCACTGTCATTGTATATAAAAGTTTACATTTGATATCCAAGCAAACACATGAATTTCTACAGAAGTTTGAAGCCCGAGGAGAAGGCCATATGACTCCTACAACAACTCTTGTTTTATTTTAAAGTTCATATTTTTTAGTCATTTATTGAGTCACAATCAGGTCAGTCTTTTCTAATTCAATATTTTTCAGTCTATTTAAAGTTTTTCATAATCCAGTTGACCCCATAGCACAATGGTAAGGTTACATGATCTACGGTGTTCTTGACACCTCCTGAAGGAGCTACCCGGAGCCAATGTTAGAGTCAGTTTATCAGTGATAAAAAATAGCTCTTTTGAGAATTTTTCATTAGGTCATTAGTCAATTTTTATTTTTCTTTTTCCGTTAGCTTTCAGTAGAAATTGTGGTCATTGAGGAAGTCTTATCTTGGTATGCTGCTCCTTCACATCATTTCATTACCATTTAGAATTCTAAAGTCAGGTTTTTCATCTCATATAGGTCAATTCTAGGTTTTTGACTCCCTATGAAAAATCTTTACATTTCCATTATCAAATAAAGAAATTTATCTTCCGTTCTATTCACAAAGTATGGTTAAAGGAGAAAGCTGGTTTTTAAAATTTGAATAAAACTCTGCATGTCACAGAAATATCATAATCTGTTGTTGTATTCATGAAGAAAGGAAAATCATTATCGAGAAATTTATTTCAGACTGCATGCTTTATAACTGTTTATTCTTCAAAAATTTGAAATATTATTCGCATGACCATAGGACTCATCCTATGCGTCATCCTCCATTTCCCATCTGACAGGTTACATATCACTACCTGTCACTTATCCAAGTCATATCACATTTATTAGCCCTCCTACCCCACTATTCATTAACCACTGTTGTACATTAACTACCACTCATCTCACCGTTCATCCACCGCATCACGATCGAATCCAACAACCCGCACATGATTTCAGCCCCCACTCATCATTCGAACCTTAATGGGGGGGTGGTCCAAAATGGGTTTTTTTATAACTCGACCCCACTGCTACATGGCAACCCTGTGTGATTTTTCACCCCCCTCTCATAAAACAACTTACCGGTGATGGACCCCTCCGAAATTCTGCTTATCTGTTGGATGAAAACCACTTGCTTCGCCCGCCATTTGTGTCATGCAACATGGATTGTGCCATTGTCAAATAAAATGAATTCCCGCGCTCGTATAACTATTAGCAAATTAAATTCAATGCCAACCATTAAAGCTAATGTACTCGCGCCTCTTTCAATAGGAATTAAACCAAGATGTTTATAAATTAATCATAAAAACATATTTAAACCTTCATTTTGATCCACTCTGATCTGTACAGGAGAATTACAAATTCACAGTGATCACTAGAACTCTAGAACAAGAATCTGACCAATGTTTAAAGAATTCTTTGCAGCTGTCGAAATTTTTCCAATTTGCAGAGCCTTCTCTTAGTCTCGACCTTTGTTTTTCCATCAGAAAATTTGCCTCTGCCATTCAAACAGACCCAGTCATGCTTCCAAAGAACAAAGGAACATAAGAAATAGTAAGTCTACTACTTCATCCTCAAATTGAATTCCAACATATACCATTAATAGACAGAGATCATAAGATTCATGAAAGTTCCCTTTGTGAGCTTGAATTGTTTGAAAAGTATTGCTGGTTAGAGGATAAATTTCTTGATAAATCTAATGATATTGGGCCGTGCGATTCAAAATTTCCTCATTATTTTTTTCCTCACATCCACAGTGCCTCAAAATTTGTCAGAAAATGCCAAGCTTGGTATGTACCCAACCAAAGAGCTATTATCGCTCCTACAGGAGAGATTTTAGTAACCATAACTTCCCAAACCATAGAAAAAATGATGCAATCCCCCATCACAGAGAATGCCACTCCATTTTCTCAAGAAACACTAATTAAAAGATATCAGAAATTGGATTTTGAAAAAAAGGCTAAAATCCTTGAGCTATTTATGACTGAAAATACTCCATTATCCAAGAAAAATCCTCCACTTCCATCACCCATTTTCCAAGAAAGAGCGAAGAAAATCATCACAGTTATCTCTTACCTTCTTGGTTATTAATCAGACTAATGGGTAGATGAAGCCATCATAGGATTCATGTCCATTTTCTCCGTAGATTCCAAAACCTCCGTCATAGTCAATTTTAGTCAATTCATTGCAGATTACATTCATGAGCAGTTTATTAAATTCCCAACTGAAGAGGTATTCAAATATGCCTCTGTGTTAGTTTATCTGTTTTTATATTCTCAGGGAGACAAATTCAAGTTTTCATTATAGAAATTGGATGAGGAGGGAAATCAACAATCAATTATTTTCTAGACTACATTAGTGATGAAGGAACAAAAGGAATATTCATATAAGCAGTTTGTAGAATTGTTTCTACATCCAACGCTTAGTTTACTATACAACACTACAGAGCCCAGGATCAGTGAAGAAATCAAAAAAGTGTTGCAACTATCATTTCAAGCGAGAACATGAGATTGGTATCTCTATCAGAATTACATAGAACTTAGAATCTATGGCTGTGAGTTTTTGCCTTACAAATTGCCAAAATTCCTCCCAATGAGGATTTTTGCATTAGAATACATCAGAAAAATGCTTAATGCTGATGAAGTACATTTTGTATCTGCTAAAAGGAAGTCACAATTCAAAATAAAAACACAGATATGACCTTTCATCTGTAATAGCAGGACAACAGGGGAAGAAGCAGAGAAATTTCTGAAAGAGATGCAATTCAGCCTCAATTTCACATGGTCATATGATCCAGTTGGTGTTATTTCTAAACTAAGGGTAGAGAACAAATATACACCTTATTTTCACACACACAGACCATAAATTGAGAGATATATGAATCAGCTTGAATGGACTGAGGGAAGTTTACAAGAAGCTGAAGAACAAACAATATATACATCAACATTACACACTCTTGTTGCACAAGAGAGAGTAGGAAAAAGGATCAGAGAGGATCAATAATCTTGAATGACTGACCCATCCAGCTAAGAATTCAAAATCCATTATAGAAATAAGACAAAGCTCAATCCAAAAGTAATCCTCGCAAGGATTCGGAGAAAGAGGTTGTTATTATTACCAAAGAAACACCTCCTTCCACACAGGCAGGTGGTCAAAGTACTTCTACTCTTACTACTCCAACAGTTTCTCAAGATCAACATCAAGTCATTCAACCTAGTACAATTGTTACAGGGGAAAAGGATAATAATATCTTTGATACCTTCAAGGAGTAAAATATAAGAATGAAATGTTGAAAACCAAAACATACAATCAGTTTTGGAAGCAAACTCCCATATCTCAGAGCATGTTGCTATCAGATTTTGATTCAAAGAAGGAAAAAATGCAGTTTTCTTTTCTTCAAGCACAAATTCCATAGCCAAAGTTAGTAGCATATTACAAAAAGTCTGCATTTGAATTTGATACTAAGGACATACATCCAATAGATCAAATGGAGTTACATAAAAAAATTGGTGAGATGATTTCATCCACTCTCACTAATATTGCTATGAGTTTGTCAAAATTGCAGGCTTCTTTGGCTAATGTCCAATCACAGCTGAAAATAGAGAAATTTTATTCATTTGGTAAAGACACAAGAATCAAAACTCTGGAAGACCTCTTGAGCAAAGTCGGATATGATCCTTCCAATGCCAATGCAGAAAAAGAGATCATCAAAAAGAAAAATTATGACATAGCATCATTAAGGAAGAAATTAAAGATTCCAACCACAGAAGATCCTTTGGTAAAACACATTGAAGATATTGAATCCCAAAAAGAAAAAATGATGAAGCTGATTATGGAACAGAATGCTCAAATAAAACAGATGGAATCAGAAATGGAAAAAATGATAAAGGAAAAGGAACAAACAAAAAAAACATCTAAAGTTCCTTTAGAAGCAGTGCCTCTTATAGTTATTCCTACAGCCAAACCTTCTACAACAAGTACTGCAGATGGAGCTGAGCATCTCACTAAAGCAGTGAAGAATATTTCAATTCAGGAAGAAGAGATAAAGAAACTACAAGACCAAGAACAATTGTTACAATATCAGAAGTCCAAAGATGAAAGTTCACATGCAGCTGAAGCATAGAGAGCTAGAATGCTAATTGAGAGATTGAAAAAAGAACAAAGGGAATCAACCATTGGAAACACTTTGGGCCAAGTAAAATAAATAATCTAGGAAGATATCATGGTGTCTATTAATGAAATTTGGCCAAGTATACAAATTATATTTGAACAAAAGGAGTTGATACAGAAAGCAAATGAGGCCATTGTAACAATTAAAGTACAACTTGGAGATAAGCCTACTACAACAAAAAACATTATCAAATTTATGAACTCTAAGAACATGTATGAGCTGGATGATTTGGGCATAGATGATAGAACATAAAAAATCTTGGAGGTAAAGAAGGTTCTCACAAAGAAGAATTTAATTCTTCAGCTTGAGGATAAGTGTCACAATATGGAAATCACAGTGCAAATAATTTTCAGCAGATAGAGTCTCTGACACAGAAGGGATTGCCTTCTCTGTTTCTAATTAATGAAAAAATTATGACCAAAGAATATTATTCGAAAATACTTAAAGAAATTGCCAGAGATACTGCCAAATTTTCAAACACCAAAGGTGCAATGACAGGAAGGGCGTTTTTGGGAACACTAAGCAATGGTATTTTTATTCATTATGAGATAAAACATGTTTTCATGGTGAGGCCAAATTTTTCCAAGTACACTAAAATGAATGAAGTTTATCGTAAGGTAATAAAATTGACCATCCCAGATGAAAGTCGCTGGGAAAAATTGTGTGAATTTCAGGAGTAAATGGTAAAAGAGAAAATTCAATTTCTGCCAGGTCGTCAATCAGCCAACAACCAGTGCATCCCACAATTCCCTCTTTTCAGCAACCATTTTCTATTGGAGCAGTACCAACACATCCAATCGACTTTGTTTCCATGTTTCACTTAGAGTTTAATTTGGAAAACAAAATGCTATCTGTTATGATAGCATTAATGTAATTTGTTGAAAACTAATTTTTCGAATAAATACGTCACTATACGAAGTATTCTAGGTTGTTGGATAATTTGAGTTTTGAGAACTCTGTGTATTACTGTGGAGCTTTTGTACACTTTTTAATGAAATCAAAGAAGTTTCATAAGATATTGTGAGATTCATGTGGTATTTATTTTGAGCATTTTGTTTTCCTCTCTATTATTTCACTTTCATTTAAGCTTTTGTATGAAAATTTTACTAGTTTATAAACAGAAATCAATAATATGATCTGCTTATTAGGATTTTCACAAATGTGTATTTCTTCTGAAGAATGAATGGATTTTATATGCTCATTCAGATTCCTACCTTTCCTATCATCACATACACAATGACAACTTAATTTTTCTCAATAAGGCTACCTACCTTGCTTTATTTTATTCTCTACAATTCAGTCTTTGAAATCAACTTTGGTTTCATTGATCATTATTTCTATCCAGCAAAAAAATTATAAAACAAATTTCAAACCTCTTAACTTATATCTAGCCTAAAATTTGGTACCCAACCTTAAATTGAATATTTTAAAAAGTGACATAGAGAGAGCCCTCTTTGGTTAGGTAGGGCTAGCTACCTAGCTAAAAGTTGGTTTGTTGTTACCTTTCTTCAATCCTATTTTCAGCCTAGGAATTTGGGGAGAGTGATAATAGTTATCACAAGCACTGTCATCATATCGTGTAAAGGAATTAATGAGTTATCCTTCTATGTGAAATCCATCATCAATATTATGATCTACTAGAGACAAGGTGCTAGCCTTATTTAAAATATGTTAGACATACATCAAGTATACCATTATATCCAAGATCAACAATAATTAGCCTCATAGAATCAAGAAGATCATCACTTTCATATGCATGCATGAGCCATTTGCGAAGGAGATATCTTCAACATACCATAGGGCTTACCTAACCATCCAATGTTATAGATGAAACATAACATTAAAAAAATATGCTATGCATACCTTGTAGTACTTAGATACATGTGCCCCTTCACATAGGCAATGACTCTATGGCACCTTGGTTGCTACTAGGACACTTTATGCCTGCGATTGTGGAAGAGCGCAACCAAACTACCTTTTGGAGCCCTAGCCACACCCATAGCACTTTGTGCCCACGGATATGATCCCTGGCCATAGTTAGAACACCCTGTGCCTATGGCTATGGCTATGATCAACCTGATCGAGCTCTAAATCACTAGCCACTACCTTAAATCACTGTGCCTACGGTTATGACACCCTGACCGCAGGAAAGACACACTGTGTCCATGGGTATAGGCAAAAAATCTTAGTTTCAAGCCTGCATCTATGATCCAAAAATCCTAGATGAGAGTGAGCTTCTTGCATGTGATTCTGGACCCTGGGAAAACTCCTACCGTCGAACCTGTGCAAGCCAAGACAAAATATATGAACCAAGACAATTGATGCAAATAGAAGATCACTTGAGAAATATGTAAGAATTAGATTTAGGTCGCTTCTATTTATAGGCATCCATGAGGGTCCACTTGGGGTGAAGGCTGACTTAACCAATTCCACGTGTTCTTAGGCCGACCCATTCCATTATACATTAATAAATAAAATGATTTAAAAATTAATTTCCGCTTAAAAAAATAGGGTGATCTTTAGGTCAATTTTGGTCCTCTCAAAAAGAGGAATCTATTGCAATTATTTTCTTCATAATATGAGCTATCCAAAGTGGAATTTGACCGATGTTGCATAATTTGACCAAGGAGGATATTTTGAAGACTCATCTATAAATATAGGCCTTCTCCTCCTTGGAAAATCATTGTGAACATGTTGAAATACCTAATATAATGTGAAATTGTTCATGAGACAAAAGGGTTTATATGTGAATTCTCTTTTTTTTTTTTTTGATCAAATATTTTTCAAAGGAAAATTTTGGAGTACCACAAAGTTACTACAACACTAACCTAATCAATCTAAGAATTATTGGAAGAGGAGGTCCAGGTTTCATCTCACACTTTCTCTTAATTCATGCAAGGTGTTATTGTTCTCTTTTGGGACATGATTTGTTCTCCCCTCTAGAGGTAAACAATATTATCTTATATAATTGTTGATTGATTGGCTGGAAGATTCTCTTCTTGGAAGGCCTTGCTAGTAGAATTTATGTTCTATTACTTGTCTTGTTTTGATGCTAGGGTTGTATGCTTGGTGTTCAACCTAACATTCCAAAAACTTAAGCATTGAGATATCAAACCAAGAGAGACATAATTCTCTATCCTTGAATATTGTGGAAGAAGGATCATATCTTTATTCCAAGAATTTACAAGCATTTTCTTACAAAAATTATATATCAAAATTCCTTGTATTATTTTGTAAATATGTAGTTAGTATTAAATATTAAACCCATAAAAATATTATATATTTAAAAAAAAAAACATATTTATTATAAAAAACCAAAAAATATTTCAATAGTGAATATATTCACTAAATTGTGGTTTACATTACATTTCTTAATCATTTCATTGAAAAAATCACCACAAAAAATGTATTTTGAGAAGCCCTAAGCCCTAAGGTTGTACGTATACCCTTAGTTTGCTCTATGTTACTATACTAATCATATTTCCAAGTGTTTTGAAGCTAATTACAAGTTCTAGAAATATCTTACAACAATTGGGAGTAATTGGAGACAAACCCTTACCTTTGGATATGTGAAAACCAAGATAAAATCTCTTGTATGAATTATGATTTATATAAGCGTTTTTTATTAACTAATTATTAATTTTAGATTATACATATATATCCTAAAATGATTTTCAAGTATGAATATAATTTTGGTCAATCAATTTCAACCCTCACGGTTGTGGGTTATTTCTAGGTAGTTGCAGTCAAAATTGAATATTTTTCAAATTACATACCCAAATTTAGTGTTCTTGTGCTCATTGGAAATTTATTTGATAGTACTAACATATTCAATTAATACCTTTGAGATTCTAGTCCACCAATATCTATTTTTCATACCTTGAAGTGGCCCTCTAGTTGTCGACTTGCTACACTCTTAAGAAATACCAATGTTACATATCTGAAAAGAAAGCATTTTTTCATCTTATATCCATATAAAAAAGATATAACAACTCTATTTATATTATATTGTGGTAAGAAAATATCATGCTTAATTTGTGGTATTTTCAAGTCCATTTTCTTAGCATATTGAGTATTTCTCATTGCTAGTTTACAATATCATTTGGTTGTTACATCTTTAATGAAATCAAAATTTGGATATTTAGATAACTCATGTCTCTTCCATATGATTCATCTAGCCACTACTTTAACATTTACTTGGTTTATTTGTTGTGTGTATGGATATGTTCGTATCATTTAGTGTGATTTGGCTTAAATCAATAGGAATATGCCAAGGTGACATTGGGCATACTATTAATAGTGCTTACCATGTAACAATCTTGGTTGAACTGTTACAACACTGCTTATTTGAGCGGTAACATTCTTTGGCACCATTACCAAGGAGAAGGTTTTTTAATCTGGCATTCTAATGATATTTTAAAGACATTTCAACAAGGAATATTCTAGTGAGTTTTCATTTTGTATTTGTACTTTGTGATATTATTTAATACTAATTTGGTAGGTCTCATCTGGTGACTCCACATCAAGAATATAATAAGAGGTACAATACAAGGGTTAACTCTAGATGTGAGCTTCTTCAAGCCCCTGATCCTTGTGTGACTTATCAAATAAAGGGTAAGGAAGGAAATTCATCCTAATCTTGTGTTTTTAAGAAAATTTGTCTTTACATAAACATACTTTAGCTATAATGGTTGCTTCATGGATGAAAAACACTTACAAGCCAATTAATTTTTCCACTATTTCTCCTCAATTCCATGACATGCCTAAGTTCAAACAATATTGAATTTTTCTTGGAGATGGTACTATTACTGCCCAAAAACATTGGTATGCTTTCATAGAACATATGGTTGATATTTATTTGTTTCATCCTGATGTTTTACTTAGAATTTTTACATTTTATCTTAAGAAAGATGCACAAAATTGTTTATGAGTTTACGAGATAATTGTATTGACTCATTGGAATCTTGTCAGAAAAATTTCTTTGAAAAATGAGCCAAAAGGAAAAATTTTCATTTTCTTTTAAATGATATTATTAACTTTAAAAGTATCAGCAATGAAAGTGTCAAATAATTTAATAAGATATTTTATAGGACACTAAAAAATATTATGTAGTCGCATCGTCCTAATCTAGACACTTTACTCACATATTTCCTTTGAGCTTTCAATGTCCATTTCATATTTTTATTTAATGAGTCAAATCCTACCACACTTAAGCAAGCAAAGGCTAAAATTTAAAAGTATGAATGAATGTGGGATGATACAATAAATCCTAGTCATTTGGGACGATAAGAAAATTTGAAATGAAGACAAAACCTTAGAAGGAAGATCCAGCTGCATCAAATGACCCAATGTCATTTCTTGTTAATGAATTCAAATAATTAGAACTCAACATCACTACGAATCAGGCATAATTGTAGGAAAGGATTCTACAAGTAGAGAATAATCATCATAACCATCAAAATTAACAGTTCTAATTTCCCCAAATGAATGAGTTCATAAAAGGTAAAAGAAATTAAAAAAATCCCAAACTCATTTGAGCACACCAATATGACATAATTTTGGTATCATCACTACTTTGTTGAGCTTTCCACGAACTTCATTTAGAAAATACATGTGTAATATATTGAGAAAATATGCAGGAATAATATTTGGGGAACATGATTCATGTAACATGTTGTTTGATAACTCCAATTTATGCCAAGAAGAGCAAGTCAATACAATAGGAGAAGATCATGCCAATAGAATATTTGGGGAAATTCCATCTAAGGAAGAAATGCATCGTATGGCGGAAATCACTTCAGGAAAGTTCAAGAGTAAAATATATAGTAGGAGGAAGGCACCTAATCAAGGGGAAACTTCTAAGCCTAAGCATTTTAAGGAAACAGAACAACCTGAAGTACAACCTAAAGTTGTAGAAGTTCAAAGAATAAATTTAGAGCAATCATCACCTAAGAAAATTTTTCTTACTTCTTGGGCCGACAATGCAAAGGTTCCAATACCTTTTAAAGAATTGATCAAGAACCCTTATTATAAGAAAGATATTGGAGAGGGGTTAGGGTTTTATGTCTAGAATTCTTTGATTCTAGGTAGAGATGAAGGGGAATACATCCCATGATTCTATAAACACCAATTAGTCAAAAGGAATCAAATTTGACACTTCACTCTTTCTATCGTTCTCATTGATAGTCACTAATTGGATTTTACATAATTGTATGTTGGATTTAGATTTGTCAATAAAAATCATGACCTTCGAAGTCATGAAGAGAATGGGCCAAAGAACATCTAGGAAATATATAAATATTTGTGTATTATATTCTAATGAAGTATCGATCACTAGGTTAACCAAGGATTTACAGTTTCACCTCGCAACATTATCAGATAATTCCATGGAAATGAATATAGTCATATGGGATGTTCCTGCCACTTAGGGAATGCTCCTTTCCAAGAAATGGGATTCACTATTAGGTGGAAGTATTTAGTTGGATTTAACTTATGCCATTATTCCCATATGTGAATGCAAGTATGTGACACTTCACGGGGATAATTTCTTAAAATATTTTGTTGAAGATCCAAGGAAGAAGATACAATTCTCTACTAAAAATGTCAATGGTGATGGATTTTATTCTTAGATTGTCATGGCCATGAGTGAGCCACCTCAAGAATACACTAAAAACATATGGACTATGAACTTTGATAGTTCATCATCAAAAATAGGTAATGGTGTAGGTATTTTATTCACCTCACCAAAAGGTAAAATTTTATGTTATTAATTTCGTTAAGAATATGATGCCACTAACAATATTATAGAGTATGAAGCTTTCTTAATCAGTTTGAGCTTGTTTTAAAATTTTAATATCAAATTGTTAAAGGTTATTTTTTATTCTGACCTCATTGTATGTCAAGTCAAAGGACAATTTTTTTGTAATAATGATGGGTTTAATACATATAGACAAGTTGTGATCGATGCTACTGAAGGATTTCATGCTTTATCCTTAGAAGCAGTGCTAAGGGAAAGTAATCAAAAGAATATGATTTAGTTGTTGCTGCTTCCACCAAGCAGCCATGTGATCTATTGAAAGACAAAAAATCTAAAGTCATGTGTAGGCCTTCCATTCCGGATAATAATATGAATTGGTATTTTTTTCAATATGATGAACAAATTCTTTGATTCATGCACAATATCCAAGAGTTCTTTGAGAATTAAGTTGATTAGTCATATGAATATTTAATGTTTTAGTTAATATACAACAGGGTCTTGGTTGGTATTACTCCATTGGAAGACCTATTCAAGGGAGATGACACATATAAAGGTAATAAGGAGAACACAAAGCCGGAAGAATTTGATGAAGTTAATATTGGATCATCTAAAAATCCAAAAATAATAAAGATGGGTAAAACTAAAACTGAAGAAGAGAGAAACATCATCAAAGAATTAGTAGATGAGTTCAATGATGTTTTTTCATGGTATTATGATGACTTAAAACTTTTTTATAAGACATGATACAACATGGTATACCTTTAAAGGAAGGAACTAAGCTTTTTCTTCAAAAGATAAGGCAAATTGACCCCAAGTTGTTGCCACTAGTACAAAAAGAAATGGAAAAATTTCTCAATGTAGGTACTATTGTGTCTTTGAGATATTCCACATCGATATCCAACTTGGTGGTGGTAAGAAATAAGTTAGGTGAGATCATATTATGTGTTGACTTCATAAACTTGAGTATGTCATCTATCAAGGATAATTACCTGCTCCCAAATATGGAAATTTTATTACAAAGATTCATGAGAGTTGAGATAATGTCTTTCCTTGAAGGATTCTATGGTTAAAAAGTGATGATAAGAAAAAAAAGGTTTTGGTACACATTGAGGTACTTATGAGCATCAAAGAATTCCCTTTGGACTAATCAATTCATGTGCTACATTAGAGTCGTGGATTGTGCTTTCGGAGACATACAAAGGAAAATCATTTAAATTTATAAAGATTATATGACAATATACTCAAATTAAAGGGTATCCCACATATCTCATCTTAGACAAGTTTTCTAGAGGTGCATGTAGTGTCATATATCACTCAACCCGAAGAAGACAATTTTGGGGGCCATCGAAGGAAATTTTCTTGGCCATATTATTTTAAAAGAAGGTGTAAGGGTGGATGCAAAGAGAATCAAAGGAATGAAGGAAATTGATCCACCAAGACACTATAAATCTCTCCAATCATTCTTTTGGAATATCAATATATTCGGAGGTTCATTCCCACCTTTACAGAAAATACCAAACCATCAACTAGATTATTGAAAAAATATGTTTCTTTAAAACAGGATGAAAATACCAAATAAACATTAAACAACATGAAATGTGCTATTGTAAGGTTGACAATATTGGTAAGTCTTTATTATTCTAATTATTTATTTGTATTTATTTTTCTTCTAACGAGACTGTTAGGTATCCTTATCCAAAAGAATGAATAGGGTGAAGAACAACCTATGGCCTTCATGAGAAATATTCTTAGAGACTTGGAGCTTGTTATGCTTTTATTGAAAAAAGTGTATGCATTGCTCAAATCAGTTAATAATTTCACAACATATATTCGATGTAATAGAGTGGTTTTCTACGTTCCTCATCCATTATTCAAAAACATTCTCTCTCTGCAACATTGTTTGGGAACCTGAGGAAAGTGGGTATCAAAGACACAAGAGTATGATTCGGTTATCAAACCAACCAAACTCATTAAATGCCAAGAGTGAGCTCAATTTATGAAAAAATTAAATGAAGAAATATTGGGATTAAAGAATGATGTGTGTGCTTTAGTATGTGCCACTACCAACGAGTTAGAAGGATGTGATTGGTACAATGATATCATTTTCTATCTCAAGAACCTTGCATCACTAAGAAATATTACTCTACATAAGAAAAAGCCACTAATATTGAGAGAAACTAAGCATTATTTGATTTCGTAAGGAATTAGTTGGAAGAATATCGATGGATTGGTCCTTAAATGTGTAAACCCAGATGAATGCATTAAAAAAAAACATCAATATATGGAAATTTAGATATACGTTTGAACTAGCTAATGAAGAACAAATCGAAATAGGATAGCATATGTTAGAGAATGGGGGTCATGCCAAACCTAGCCTCATGTTGTGAGAAAGCTTACAAACTAAGTGAGTACTTCAAGCTAGAGATAGAATATCAAAAATTAATTATTATGAGGTGAAATTGGGAGATTAAAAATTTCCAGGCATGAATTCCACTCCCTCTTACAATAATCATCCTTACACCTTCATTTCCAAAATTATCCTTTGTTCTATGGTTGTATATATACAGAGGAGAGAAATGGAGTGAATCAAAACTAATTCCTTCAATGTTTTCTAGGCGCAATTGGTTACAAGATATTTGATTTTGCATGTTTAATGGATCTTGGTTGCAAAAATAACTCAAGATATAATTACAATAGATTTCACATAACTTAAAAATGTTGAGAATAAGTTTATTTTGTTTCCTTTGATATCTAGGTGCACTCATTTGTCAAGAACATTAGAGAAGAGGGCCATAATTGTAAAGCTAAGTAAACACAGTTTAGATATTCACCCTTATCTCCCAAATCCTCTTCTCTTTTTGAAAATCTATTGCATTTAAACTAAATGGGTTTATTCTACACAAAACTCATGTTCTGGAATTTTGAGATTCACCTTCATCTACACGCAAATTGAGGTATAAGTACTTGATTATATGTCTAAAACTCTTACTTATTTGGGCTATATTATTTTTCCTCAACTAGAGGTCAACATGTGAAGCTTGAGAATGAAATAATGAACAAAAAACCATATTGGGGGTATTTTTAGCAAAACCCATATCTTATATTTTCTAAATTCATCTCCACCAGCTAAGAAGTTGTGTCGAAATATCACTATTGAAAGTGAACTGAACTGAACTAAGAACATATGTCATTAGAAATATTAGTCTAAATCCTTCATAAATCATTAAAAGAAAAGGAAAATATAAATATTAACAACATTTTACTCATTAATATTGTCAAGAACATAACTATGGGTGAATGTAGTAATAGACATGGTAAACATATGTAAGGATAGGATAGAAAATAGACCAAATGACAAGGTAAAAGATGTTAATTTTTTTATCCAACAATTATTTAACTAAGTGGGTATAAGAAATCCCCAAAATAAGGAAATTGATTCAGTGGTAATATATTTTCTAGAAGACGGGATTTTCACAAGATTCAGGGTTCCAAGTAAGATTACAATGAACAATGTCAGAGCATTCAATTCAAAAGCAATGACTACGTTTTGTTTTGATTATGGAATTTTTATATCTCATTCTTCAAACTATTACCCCCAAGGTAATGGGTTATCAAATTCAAGAAATAATAACCTTATGATGAACATCAAAAGGTAAATTGGTGACAATAAGATAAATTGGGATAGAAAAATTAAATATGCTTTATGCATTGATAAAATTACAAAGAAAGACTCCACTAAAAAATCCCCATTTGAGATAGTCTACGAGATGGATGTTGCATTTTCATTCACTTAAATCTTATCATATTTAGATTTATGCAACAATACTTCATTGATTCAGATCGATTACAACAAAGGATTAACCAAATTATGGAAATTAATGAAACTCGAAGACATTCTTATGATCACTTGTGGCAAAGTCAAATCAACACAAAGAAAAAGTTCGATAAGAAGGCTCACTAGTGAAAAATTCAAAAGGGAGATTTGGTCCTCTTATGGAACAACTAGAATAGTGAAAAATCAAGTAAAAATGGAAATTTTTAAATTTTATGGTTATGAGCTTATTTGATTGATGAGATTTCAGGTACAAAATATTTCCATTTATGTAATCTAGACATTGAGAACCTCCCCTTTCCCATAAATGGGAAAGACTTAATTTTTTTCTATCCAAGTAATATCTTATGCCTTTAGGGAATCCTTGGGTAGAGTAGGTGTTTCATTTTATTTGTGTACTTGTGTGGTTTGAGTCATTAATGTTACTAAATTTCATGCTAAATTAGTGTGTTTTCTTTTATTTTCATTTACATATTTTTGTAGAATTTGATACTTGTTTTGGTCTCATGGATGCAGGACTTTGAGTGATGGACATTTGGATATTATAAGGTTCTTAAGCACCATTGATACTAATCCCATAGTTGGAGCCAGATGTTACCCATCTTTCATCAAGGGTACTCCAAAACTTTTTAGTTATGTAGTATAAGCCCAAAGGATGTGCCTTATATCCTTGTAAATCCATGTGAGTGTTTGTTATCTTACGAAAGTGACTCTTAGATCCATGGTGTGGATGAACATGTCTATTTTTTTTTTTTTGTTTCATTATATGTATTCCTTTGTGACATTGTTGACTTCCCCCTAGTGGGCGGTCACTCCCTGCCTTTATGGGTATTATATTACCTTAGGATGGTGTTTGGGTATCATGGAATAGGCATTGCTAGGAATCATGTTTTAAGGAAGCACTTGTGTCAATAAATCCTTGTAAGGGTGATTAGCATATGTACTTTTCCCTTAAATTATCCCTTCTAATCCCAATTCACAACTTTACCCCACATGTTCCATGTGTCTTATGTATTTTTCACTCTGCTTTGACCTTGGCCTTACATCCTGAGAATCTCATTGTTCCCAATATATTTGCAAGTCCCAAGGAATATTGTTGTAGATTTTGAGGCAAAGAAGGTGTCTATTTAATTCTCTATCTATAAATTAACTTGTATTTCAAAGCAATCAAAGCACCCTCACATAATTATAATTACATGATTGGACCGAGTTTTGGAGCAAAGGGGATTTCTATGTGGCATTGCAAGCAAGAGAATTTCAGGCCAATTGATGAATTCGACAAGAAATTTGTGGTAAGAAGGTGACTTGTACAAGCCAAATAAGCTCAATGCTTTCAAATTAGGGGAATTTTGAAGTCTAAAATGGGCCTCCTAAGGAAATTATAAAACAATAGTGGAAATAATAAAATAAGATTTGATTACATCATCAAATTTTAGAGGGGAAAAATGAAAAAATGTTCTTTCAACTCTTATTTTCAACATATCTCCCTATGGGTTTACTCAATTTTTGAGCAGAAGCACTCATTGGATGCGTAATTTGATTTCTCATCCAAGGATTACCCATGTTGCATACTTTCGATGGACGTTGCTACGCGAAAAATGATAAATACATGAAAAACATGATTTCAAACACATTTTTTCATGTATTTCTCAATTTTGGTGTAGCAGGGTTGGTCAAAAGTATGCAACATTGGTACTCCTTGGATGAGGAATAAAATTTTGCATGTATTGAGTACTCTCACTAGAAATTTAAGTAAAAACATAGGGAGATAAGTTGAAAATAGGAGTTGAAAAAGTACTTTTATTATTTTATTAGTTTTTAATATTTGTACTTTTTTACTCCAAAAATGGTGAATCATCCCCCATGGTTGAGATCATCATCTTGAATCCTATTGGTTCTTATTAAGTTATTTTTGTTGTACATTTTTCTTAGGAGGCCCATTTTAGACCTCAAAATTCCCCTAATGAACCATGGTGGCACCGCTAAGAATTTTCACCACACGCGGGGCATGATGTCATTCTATTTTGGGAATATTTGATGGAGTAAACAAGGATCATGAGGATAGTAATGGAATATTGGAGCTTGAATGTGCAAATTAGAACCCCCCCCAAGGGCTATTTATCAAAAATAAAGTATAAATTACTCTAAGAAAGGGTCAATATCTTCTTAATAAAGCTGGCCATTAACATTCGAAGCAAGTTAAGTAAGTTGAATTATTTAAATAAGGCAAGAAATGTCCCTCCAACTTAGACATTGAGGCAATAAGTGACCAAGTCAGCCCCAAAGGCCCAAATCAAGTAAAATATGGTAAATTATAGGTTAAGGAAAAATCATTATCAATAGTTTAAGGTAGTAATTAGATGAATTAAGGGTAAATTAAGAAGGGCGAGTCCTCTTGGGGCAAGAATAAAGTCCATCTCAAGAAAAGTTAAGGAAGAATGTTGTTGAAGAAAACACCCCAAGGGAAATTCAAGAATCTTAAAGTCAATTTCAATCCTATCATCAAGAAAATTTTCCCCTACTAGAACCATCCATTTGCTATTAAGAAGGTTGATTCCTCATTTTTGGTGCCAAAAGGTCAAGCAGGCTACATGTTGAAAGGATAAGTCTTCCTCAAGTAAATTTTGAAGGTTCTGAGGAAGGAAAGATGGAATTTCAAGAAATATTAATCCAAATTCAAGAAAAAAAATCATTCCAAGGAAGTCATCATCTCAACCCTAGCGGCCAACCCTACCCCCATTTGTTTGAAGTTCAAAAGTCGGTCAAATGTAGTCTTTCCACCACTAAGAGAGAGCTTATTTTTTAAGCAAGCCAACCATGAAGAGACAAGTGGAGCAAATTTTTTAATAGAGTTAAAATAATCCTCTTAGGCCTATTTTGTGTAGCATGATTGCCTCTTTTGGGGCTTATCCAATGTAAAATTTGAAAATTAATTCTCTTAACGTAGCCTCCAAGCATGTTGTGGATGGAAAATTACCTATTTTGTGGGAGACCAAGGAGGATATTTTGAAGAGCCTCATCTATAAACATATACCTTATCCTCCTTATAAAATCATTGTAAACTTGCTCATATATCTAAACAATGTGAATGTTTTCATGAGACAAAAGTTTTACATGCGAATTCTCTTCTTTTATTTGGTTTATAAAGTACTTTTCAAAGGAATTTTTTGGAGAAACACAAATTTACTACAAGGCTAGGCTAATCAATCCAAGAAGTCTTAGAACATGAGGTTTAGGGTTCACCTCACACGTTCTCTTAATTCAGACAAGGTATTTTTTTTTCTCTTTTGGGACATGATTCCCTCTCCCATCTATAGGTAAATAACCTCATCTTATATGAATTTTTATTGCTTGGTTGGAGAATTCTCTTCTTAAAAGGCCCTTTTAGTAGAATTTTGGTTCTATTAATTATCTTCTTTTGATGCTAGGGTTGTATCCTTAGTGTTCCACATAGCATTATGAAACCTCAAGTATTTAGATACCAAATCAAGAGAGGGCATAATTCTTTGTCCTTGAATCTTATGGAAGAAGGATCATATCCTTATTCCAAAAAACATTATCATTTCCTTACAAAAATTATATCTCAAAATTCCTTGTATTTTTTTGTAAATTTGTAGTTAGTATTAAATATAAAAACCCTAAAACAATTGTATATTTAAAAAAACCAAAATTATTTATTATAAAAAAAAACAAAAAATATTTCAATAGTGAATATATTCGCTAAATTGTATTTGACATTACATTTATTGATCATTTCATTGAAAAAATCAGCACAAACAAAATGTAGTCGAGGAATCCCAAGGCCCTAATGTTGAATGCCCCCCCACCCCCACACCCCCACCTTAATTTACTTTACATTGTTGTATTAATCATGTTTCCAAGTGTTTCGAAGCTAATTACATATTTTAGAAACATATTACGGTAATTGGGAGTGATTGAAGGCAAACCCTTGCCTTTGGATACTTGAAAACCAAGATAAATTCTATTTTATGCATTATAATTGATGTAAAAGGGATTTTCGTTGACTAATTACTAATTTTAGATCATAAATTAACTTCCCAAAATCATTTTCAAGTATGATTATCATTTTTGGTCGGGTCAATTTTTAGCCCTCATGGTTATGGGCTAATTTCTGATAATTACATTGCAGATTTAATATTTTTCAAATAACTTACCCAATTTTAGTGTTCTTGTGCTTATTGGAAATTTATTTGATAGTAATAACATCACCAATTATGACCTTTGAGTCTTAGGTTCACTAAAAGTTATTTTAAATCCCCAAAAATGGCCCTCTATATGTTAACTTATTGACTCTTCAAAAATACCAAAGTCATAGATCTAAACAACAAGTTGTTGTCAAGATAAATCCCCTTTGTGCATAGAGGCAATCTCTCTAGCTCTAAAGTGGGTCTAGCAACTTGAGATACTTTCTAATGCAAATATTTCTTAGATAATATTCAAATTGCGACAAGAAAAGAGATAGAGGTACATTTTCCCCAACGCTACGTTCGAATCCGTTGATGATGACCTTGATCCACGATCCTTTTAGACTTTATCCTTTCTACTAATGGAACACGAATACCTACGGATGGTTAAGAGGCAACAACAAATGTAATACAACACATAATAATCATTAAATATTATTTATCTATCACATCAAGGAGTACTAGAATATTTTCATAAAAGATTAGGCAAATATAGAAAGAAAACATCAGATGATTTATTGATAATTATGAAAGGAAGAGCTTACAACCTAGGCCTTGATGTTGGAGGCCTCCCTTTGTTGAAAATATAAGTCCTTCACCGAATCTCTAAAGAATTACTTCTCTTGAACAAATTAGGCATTATAACAGTGCAAGAATGTAAAGGGAACGAGAGTTCAGACTAGCCCAACAATGACCAACCAGTAGTGGAAGGATGGGGACCAATTTATAGGAATGGAGAAGAGGTTGTTATCCCATGAAATGAGGAGGAAGGTCCACTTTCTAAGGGATAAACGCCCATGGATGAGATCAAAGATCTAAAATATGAGAGCTTGACTATATCACCATCGTTTAACAACCAAATCGTTGCCCTAGAACTTCTAGAGGTCGAAGCTTCTCCTCAATTTGAGGAAACACTGCTAGAAAGGGATCAACGTGGTTTTACAAGAAATAAGGGCATTGGCGGCACTAATCCAAAACTGACAATCTGAAATCAGCGCTAGCATGAAACCAGGAAACATGTTGACCCAAGAAACTAGGATTTTGACCAAGTTTCTTTAGTAATCTTCCAAGGAAGTTTTATTTGAGTCTTCAGGGGATGTATTAACATATTTATTCATGGTGGAAACATTTCACAGGGTCTGTCACTAGGAATTTCAGGATTAGGAACGAGAAATGAGCATGGTGAAAAATTAATGTGTAATAGATGCCCCCTAAAGCATGAAGGCAGAATGGGGAGTGATGGCTGAATTGCTTTATGAACTAAGGCAAAGAACTCATATCACCCTAGGAAACCTGAAAAATTGAAAATCTTACAATATATGACATCTCTGGTATGAATATGCCTAACCACATGACTTTGCACTAGGCATCAAATAACACATGAACCCACGGCATGGTGGCAGCCATCCGTCTAAAGAGATCATAGAAATGGACCTATGGTATGGATGCAACCATCCATATAGATAGGATCATGTATAAAATCATGAATACTCAATAACTCCATGCAGCTTGGACCAAAATCAGATGTGACCTAGGGTCTTCACCACGATCTTAATGAACCCAATGTATGAATCTAGCCATGAGAATAAATGTGTTGGTGTTGAACATGGTAGAAACCACCTGATTACCGGTCAATGACGAAAAATGTTAACAGGCACGAGAGAGACCACCAATAATGACGATGGACTTCAAGGTACAACATCACAATATACAAGTGTGAATGAATGTGTTTAAGTCAAGAACTTTCAGAATCAGTCGATCGAAGGCCAATGATGCGAACCTGTTGTCAAACACAAAGAAATAGCCATTGAGGCATGCAAGCTCCAAGGTACTAAAAATAAGTTTCTAAACCACCTTCCCCAATAATGAGTTGAAGTCGATAATAAGTGATTTGTCAAAGGAGGGCCATAATAATTCCCACATCATCGAAACGAAACAACAAATATCTCAAGATGATAAGAGTGATTTGAGATTGTAACAAAGGAGGTCATATAAGAAAAAGATGTTTGAAAAAAAGGACTTCTCTTGAACATAATGGCGACATGACTTCATTATGTGGCAGCATTTTACTCAAATGGGATCAGAGGTCATCATGAAAAAAATGTTGATTGAATAGGAGGCAAATGGATTTCCCAAACCCGCGGAGGTAAAATGACAAATGTGTTAGGGTCCTGTGATTTAGCGTATTGGTAGACCAAATGCACAGGGCAACATCAAACCAATATTTGGAGTCCTAGGACCTAGCCTTCCTGGACTCAGAGAGGGCTCTCTCTATTATGTGTGAAGGATATAAACTTGTTTGCTTTAGATGGTTGATTTTAGGCTAGTTGTTAAGTGTAGGGTTTGTTTGTTTATTTGGTTGAGGTAAGATGATTGAGTGGAATAAGTGGAATGAAAGTTTGTAAAACATTGGGCTATGGATTCTATGAAGTCATTGATATCTCAATAGTGAATCGGGGTACATCATAGGGCCAATCTAGTGTAGTCAATGGATCTTTAAGTTTATGTGTGAGGTGAGATGGACATTAAGTTTTGGGGAAAACAAGGTAGGGCAAAGGGCAGTTAAGAATCCTTTGTCAAATACCTATGAAAAATAAGGTCTTGAATACTGATAAGAAAAAGATACTAATCATGAGATAGGGCACACCATTTACTCAATGACAATACTTTTAAACAAATAAACATTCAAGATAAACAATCCAGTGGAACAAAGGAAGCAAGAAAACTTATCTAACTTAAATGATTATACTTTCAATATTTGAAAACATATAAGAGACAAATAGCATCAATAAATGAAGAGGGAATTCCTATACATCACTCATTAAACTATAAATAACTTTGAGGCAAACTGATAAGCATATACAAAGGGCAAGATCGAAACAAGACCTCTTTGGCTTAACCTAACAATCAATACATCAAAGAGAGATTTCAAGATAGAGTTTAGATAGCATCAAATAAACAGGGCTTACCATGAATCATATTTGTAAACTAGCATATTAATCCAATAATGAAATATACAAACTTATGTGGGCCTAAGGAGCAAATAAGAATTCCTTAAACTAACCGAGCAGAAGAAAACATAAAGACAATAGGCAAACAGGAGGAGTGAGGTGCCTCAAATAACATTTCTCATCCTATAATATTCTAAGCTATTGCAATATAGAAAAATGGACATATGATTAACTAGAAAACATGAACACATAATAGATACATCACCACTAAAAAAACTCAGGGATCCTGCAAGCAAGCCTTCATCAACATCAATCAAGGCAAATCATCCACAAGCTCTACAACACCAAATTTCTCTTCAACTTCCAAAAACCATGTATTTCTCTCCTGTTGGAAATATTGTCATTGATGGCAAAGGAAGTAGCAAAGGAATTGGCATCTAACACAGTAACTAGGAACAGAGAAAAGAAACATAGCAGAGGAAAAAGGTCAGTAGAGAAGAACAGAGAAAGAGTGCATCTACAAAGAGCAGTATCAGTCAAGGAGAAACTTAAATTCAATAGGAAGGATATTTGTGTCCCTGTGAAATTAAATCATATGAGAAGTTTTATTCGGTGTATGTATGCATCCTGATGGAGGAAATCCTGTGTATGATTGTGTTCTGGTGATACTCTAATGGATGGAGAATACCAAGTGTATTTGGGTATTGATTGGTTCAATTCTCATACGAAATGCCCTGAAAATTTGTTGAATTCATTCCCCTCATAAAGGAATCCTGTGTATAACTAACTCTATCCTAATGGTAGAGAAAATCCTATCGGAAGAGAACTACATTGGTTCGTCGTTTATTGGAAATCCTGTCGAAGATAGACCAAGTAAGAAGGATAGCACAAACCCAGACTACCCCTTTGGAATCATGAATGGAACCTCGAAGGAAAAAGGTAGAACGTAACAAAAGGAAGGACGGACGGAACCTTGAGCGAAGGGCAGAACCACGAAGGAGGAACAGTACAAGTAGTTTTCAGTTTTCATCGCACCGCTTTTGACGGGAAAGCGATATTCAAGAGGTGGGGAGCGATTCCATAGAACGGGCGACACGCGTCCCTGTACGATTTCACAAAACCGCTTACCACGGCGCGCCATCGTGCATTATTATTCGACCCAGGATGCCCAGCGATATCAATACAAGCCATTGATCTGGGAAGGAGCCATCGAACGTTGGTCGTATGAGGAAGGTGCACGAAGATTAACCAAAGTACGATGGGCCATCGCACGTTAACGTTTGGCATCGGAGGTCGAGAAATATGCATATATGCCGTTGATCTGGAAGCTTGCTATCTAACGGTGATCGGACGCTGGACTTGCGCGAATTTTACTTATGGTACCATGCGCGTATTTATGTGGGCCCCAGTTTTTAAATAATATTGATTAAGCCGTCGATTATGCATGTGGGGCCGGATCCAAAGGTCTATTTTAAAAAGGCCATTTGATAAAAGTGTGGATTATTAATATAAATATTTAATTATCAAAGGGTGTGAATAATATTTATTTATTTATCAAATTCCACGAATTTGATAAATTAAAAAAAAAAAAAAATCCAATAAAAGAAGGAATACCATCAGCGGTTGGATGGTTTTGACTCATGGTTATACTAAAGGAAAAAATATATAAGGAGAAGAGAAATAGAATACGAAGTGTGCATGTGCAAGGGTGGTGAATGAATAAATTTCTCTAAGGAATATCTTCATGGACGAACCCTGTTCTTAATTGATAAATCTGAATCTATGATGCACCTATGGATATGATCTAGAAACGATGAATCTCTACTATGATCGGCAAAAAGAAATGATGAAGACCTGACGGAAGTCTGATGAAGAAACTGAAGAAATATGGTGAATCTGAGGGTTGAAGCTTTCTATATGAAAGTGGAAGTATCCTGCCAAGTAAAAGCTGGTGTGAGAATTAGGGGGTTGGAGCTCCCTTCCAGTAGTGGCTGGAGAACGAGAAAAAGGTTGTAGCCTTTCTGCAAGTGGGTGCCTACGTGCTGGTATAATTCTGCACCATCATAAATTGTAAGAAGTTTTCTTTATAATAAAAATTGAAGACTGAGATTACAACAGAGGTGGTTTTCTCTTGAATTGGGTTTCCACTTAAATACTGGTGTTCATATGTGTTACTTATGTTTTATGGTTTGTTCTGTTATTTCTGTTCATGCTTACTGCTTACTAAACATCTGATGAATGAATGATGCGTTAAGATCTCTGGACATAAAAGTTGGATTCAGTAATGTAACATATGGTTTTAAAGAGAAAGGAAAAGTAAAATTTTCAGTCAGCTCTAAATACTGATTCACCCCCCTTCCCAACAATTGGTATCAGAGCAGGTCCTTCTGAAAAGGCTTAGCCGCTAGAAGAAAGATCAAGCAAGATGAGCAATCAAGATGGAAAAGCATCTATCAGGCCTCCGCTCTTTAACGGAAACAATTTAATCTTCTAGAAAACAAGGATGAGATCCTATCTTCAGTCTCTGGGAGTAGATGTATGGGCAATTGTTGAAGGAGGATATCAATATCTAGCTGCAGTACCAACAGATTCAACAGAAAGAAAGAATTATGAAACCAATGCAAAGGCAGTCAATGCTCTATTGGGAAGTCTAACTTAATCAAAATTTGTCAAAGTCATGCAGCTGAATACAAAAAAGGCAATATGGGACAAAATCATTCTAAGTTATGAAGGTGATGCAAAGGTAAAGAGTGCTAAACTCCAAACTCTCAGAATTCAATATGAGAATCTAAAAATGGATAGTGAGGACAGCATTGCAAATTTCTTTTTACGACTTGATGATATTTTAAATCGTATGAGAAATCTAGGAGAAACAATAACCGAATCTACTCTGGTTGAGAAAATTTTAAGATCACTAAGGGAAAAATTTGAGTCAAAAGTTTCTGCTCTTGAAGAAAAGCAGGATCTTCAAAATCTTACTGTGGTGCAACTTCATGGCATACTAACTGCATATGAAATGAGACGGGGAGGACCATCTGAAGTCAAAGAAGCAGTCTTTAGAACTTCTACAAAAGGGAAGGAAGTACAAAAAACAGAAGGATCAAGATATACCTCAGAAGAAGATGAGATAAACTTTGTAAAGAAACTTCAACTCGGCACAGGATGGTTCAGAGGTAATATTCCTTTCAAATTTTTTGATTGTGGAATATTTGGTCATTATCCTGCTAAGTGTCCTCATAAATAAACACATAAAAAGGGGAAGGAAGTAGCAAGAAGGAATAAGAATCGTTTTAGCACTAGAAAAAGTTACTATACTCATGAAGACAGTGATGGGTTATCTGATAGTGAGGAAGAATGTAAACAAGATCTTAGACTTCTCATGGCATTTGAAAAAGAATATAGAGAAGAAAAGGATACTTTTGTGGATGCTCTAGAAGACAGTGATTTTCTTGATGAAAACAATAAACTCAAAATTTTCTTAGAAGAGAGTAAAATAACCATAGAAACTCTGAAAAATCAGCTTGAAGAAAAGGAGAAACACAATGAGAAATTAGAGTGTGAAGTAGTAAGTCTAAGAAAAGAACTTGAGAAATTAAAGACTCTGAATCTTAGATTTGCTAAAGGATTTGAAACCTTAGATGAGATTATCAAAGTACAACATTCTCCCCTTATAAAGACAGGTCTTGGATATATCGGAGAATCTTCTCAGGCTTCAGCACCAAATTATCTAAAAGCAATTACAGCTGGTATAGAACATGCTGCCACTCATCAAGGGAATAAAGAATATTTACAGCTAAAGCATGATTATCTCAATTCAAAGAACACTAACAGGAATTTCTTTCAAAGAAACACCAATCAACAGGTAAATTCAAGTAGAAGATTTCATGATCGCATGAATTTCTTCTTCAATGGACAATGTTTCTCATGTCACAATTTTGGTCATAAAGTTGTTCAATGTGTTGCATATAAAACCATCATGACAAGAGAAGCAAGAAAGAAAAGGATTGATATTGAAACAAAGAAGAATACTTATAACAACTTTTATCCTCTTCAAAATGAAGTTGAATGTGCTTATTGCAATAATTTTGGCCATGAAGAATCTGAATGCAGGAGCAAATTTCAGCCAAAAGAACATGTTCCTTCAAGCTCCAAAGTATGGAAAAAGAAGGAATTACAGGTTGGAAATTGTGGCATAGCGTTATTTGCAGAAGATGAAGAAAACCAATGGTACATTGATAGTGGATGCTCAAGACACATGACAGGTGACAAAACCAAACTTCTAGCATATAGTGCTTTAGAAAAGGAAAAGAATGTTACATTTGGAAATGATACTCCTGCGGTCATTAAGGGAAAAGGGTCTGTTTTTCTAAAAGAAAAGGTGAAATCTAATGAAGTCATGTATGCGGATGGATTAAAGCATAACCTGTTAAGTGAAAGTCAAATGTGTGATCAAGGAACTGAAGTTGTCTTTAGTTCAAAAGAATGTGTGGTACGTGATCTTGATACAAGTAAAATAGTTATAAAAGGAAAAAGAACTCCAAGCAACCTATATGTATTGAAGAACTGCAAAGAACAATGTTACTTGAGTAAATATTTAGAAAATTGGCTATGGCATAGAAGGTTGGGGCATCTGAGCTTCTCTCAAATCAACAAATCAAGCAGACTTAAAGTTGTTCGTGATCTTCCCAATATTTCTCTACCTGAAAATATCATATGCAAATCTTGCCAATTCGGTAAGAAAACCAGAGTACAATTTAATGCCAAGGAAGGATCATCAAGTAAGCCTCTTGAACTCATTCATATCCTTATGTGGTTTTATTCATAAAAGTCACTGTGATGGTGAACAATGCTATATCTTATTTATTATTGATTTCTTTAGAATGTATTTGGATTGGACTAACCCAAGCACAAAGATGAAGCATTTGAGAAATTTCAGATCTTCAAAGCACTAGTTGAGAATTAATTAGATCTAAAAATCAAAGTGTCTAGGATCTAAAATTGAGAGAATATACATCAAATGAATTCTTTGAATTTTGTGAACAACATGGCATAAAGAGGCAGTTCTCTGTAGCAGGCACTCCACAACAAAATGGCGTAGCTGAAAGAATGAATAGAACAATTCAAAAAATGGCTAGAGCTATGCTTGATGATTCAGGAACTCCTGACATGTTCTGGGGAGAAGCAGCACATACAACAGCAAATATTCTCAACAAGGCACATGTTCGGGTAAATAGTGACAAAACTCCATATGAACTCTGGTATGGTAATTCTCCCTCTGTAAAGCATTTTAGAATTTTTGGAAGCAAATGCTTTATCAAGAATAATGATGAAAAACTTGGCAAGTTTGAACCCAGAGCAGATGAAGGAATACTTCTTGGTTACTCCTCTAGGAGTAGAGCATATAAATGTTACAA
The DNA here is from genome assembly GCA_034641835.2 of Pinus albicaulis. Lineage (NCBI taxonomy): Eukaryota > Viridiplantae > Streptophyta > Pinopsida > Pinales > Pinaceae > Pinus > Pinus albicaulis. The sequence continues at coordinate 757,068,345 of CM076584.1, read as the reverse complement.
TAAAAGACTTTGGAAGGTTGTTGAATGTATTGATGTTGTTATTGATGAGTCTCCTGCAGCTCCAAAAGAAGAAAAACAAACAGCAGATGAAGATGATGATGACATATATCCTTCTACATCAAATAGGAATGATATAGACAGTGAACCCAATGAAGAACCCGAAGATGATCTATCTGAAAAAGCTCCATCCAGATATTTTCAAAAGAATCATCCAGAATCTCAAATCTTGGGAGAAAAGGGATCAGGTGTACAAACAATAAGGACTCTTGTGGGATCTTCTAGCATTCTGGCATTTCTGTCCACTATTGAATCTCACAATGTCAGTCAAGCTAGCAAAGATGAATGTTGGATTCAAGCCATGAATGAAGAGCTCGATCAAATTGAAAAGAATCACACTTGGGAATTAGTACCAAGACCTCATGACAAAAATGTCATTGGAACTAAATGGATATTCAAAAAAAATTTAAATGAGAATGGGGATGTTATAAGGAATAAAGCTAGAATTGTTTGCAAGGGGTATGCTCAACAAGAAGGTATAGACTTTGAAGAAACTTTTGCTCCTGTAGCTAGACTTGAAGCCATAAGAATGTTTCTTGTTTTTTCAAGCTTCCAACAAATCAAAGTTTATCAAATGGATGTTAAATCTGCTTTTCTCAATGGTGATCTAGAAGAAGAAGTTTATATAGAACAACCAAAAGGATTCATTTTGGGAAATGATGAAAAACTTTTTTGTAGACTTAAAAAGGCTCTATATGGTCTCAAACAAGCTCCAAGGGCATGGTACTATCGTCTTGACAAATATCTTCATCAAAAAGGATTTTCAAAGGGGTCTGTTGATAGCAACTTATACACAAAAACTAAAAATGACAAACTATTGATTGTGGTTGTATATGTTGATGATATAATTTTTGGAAGTAATGAAGAGTCTATGAGTCAGAAATTTGCTTATGATATGCAGCAGGAATTTGAAATGTCTTTACTTGGGGAACTAACATTCTTTCTTGGCTTGCAAGTGCAACAAGCAACAAATGGCATATTCTTATCACAAGCAAAATACCTCAAGGAAATCCTGAAGAAGTATGGCATGGAAGATTGCAAAGCTGTAAATACACCAATGATAACCAGATGTAATCTCAGTTCTAATGATGATTCCCCCATGGTGAATCAACCAAAATACATATCTATGATAGGAAGTCTACTTTATCTCACTGGGACAAGACCAGACATCATGCATGCAGTTGGGATTGTTGGACGATTCCAAGCTAATCCAAAAGAGTCTCATCTTCAGGCTGTGAAAAGAATATTCAAATATCTACAAGGAACTCAAGACTTTGGACTATGGTATCCAAAGAATGTTGATCTTACTCTTCATGCATACACCGATGCAGGTTGGGCTAGAAGTGTTGATGATCGGAAAAGCACTAGTGGTGGTGCATTCTATATGGGGCCCCGGTTAGTATCTTGGTTCAGCAAGAAGCAAAGCTCCATTGCCTTATCTACAGCAGAAGAAAAATATGTGGCCGCTGCATCATGTTGCACTCAACTTCTCTGGATGATGCAAACCCTACAAGACTTTCAAATCAAATGCTCACCTCCTATCTCCATTATGTGTGATAATACAAGTGCTATCAGTATCTAAAAGAATCTTGTTATGCATTCCAAGACCAAGCACATTCCCATCAAATATCACTTCTTACGTGAACAAGTGCTTGAACAAAAGGTGAAATTGGAGTATGTTCCCTCCAAAGAACAAGTTGATGATATATTTACCAAACCTCTACCCAGGGAAGCGTTCGAATATCTCAGACATAAACTGGGAGTAGTCTCTGCCATGCAGAGGATCAGATCTACTTAAATACTGAAGATCAAATTGGTTGTGAGGTATCTCTGAATGCACAGGCTAAGGGGGAGCATTGGTAATATCAAAAGGATGCATTTTTGGCATTTATAAGTCATTTTGTTATATTATGTTTGAAGAAACAGCATGATCTCAGGGGGAGCATGGTATTGTTGGTTCAAAGGATCTTGATCAAATCTTTGCCATTGATGTCAAAGGGGGAGAAAACGCAACAAAGGGCTTCTATAAGACAATAAGAGGAAGAGTATTGCCATCAATGCCAAAGGGGGAGATTGTTGGAAATATTGTCATTGATGGCAAAGGAAGTAGCAAAGGAATTGACATCTGACACAGTAACTAGGAACAGAGAAAAGAAACATAGCATAGGACAAAGGTCAGCAGAGAAGAACAGAGAAAGAATGCATCTACAGAGAGCAGTATCAGTCAAGGAGCAACTTAAATTCAGTAGGAAGGATATTTTTGTCCCTGTGAAATTAAATCATATGAGAAGTTTTATTCGATGTATGTATGCATCCTGATGGAGGAAATCCTGTGTATGATTGTGTTCTGGTGATACTCTGATGGATGGAGAATACCGAGTGTATTTGGGTATTGATTGGTTCAATTATCATACGAAATGCCCTAACCCTCATAAAGGAAGCCTGCGTATAACTAACTCTATCCTAATGGTAGAGAAAATCCTGTCGAAAGAGAACTACATTGGTTCCTTGTTTATTGGAAATCCTGCCGAAGATAGACCAAGTAAGAAGGATAGCGCAAACCCAGACTACCCCTTTGGAATCATGAATGGAACCTAGAAGGAAAAAGGTAGAACGTAACAAAAGGAAGGACAGACAGAACCTTGAGCAAAGGGCAGAACCACGAAGGAGGAACAGTACAAGCGGTTTCCGGTTTTCATCGCATCGCTTTCGATGGGCAAGCGGTATTCAAGAGGTGGGGAGTGATTCCATAGAATGGGTGACACGCATCCCTGTAAGATTTCACAAAACCACTTACCATGGCGCGCCATCGCACGTTATTATTCGACCCAGGATTCCCAGCGATATCAATACAAGCCGTTGATCTGGGAAGGAGCCATCGAACGGTGGTCATATGAGGAAGGTGCACGAAGATTAACCAAAGTATGGTGGGCCATCACACGTTAACGTTCGACATCGAAGGTCGAGCGATATGCATATATGCCGTTGATCTGGAAGCTTGCTATCTAACGGTGATCAGACGTTGGACTTGCGCGAAGTTTACTTATGGTACCATGCGCGTATTTATGTGGGCCCTAGTTTTTAAATAATATTGATTAAGCCGTCGATTATGCATGTGGGGCCGGATCCAAAGGTCTATTTTAAAAAGGCCATTTGATAAAAGCGCGGATTATTAATATAAATATTTAATTATCAAAGGGTGTGAATAATATTTATTTATTTATCAAATTCCACGAATTTGATAAATAAAAATAAAAAAATAAAAAAAAATCCAATAAAAGAAGGAATACCATCAGTGGTTGGATGGTTTTGACTCATGGTTTTACTAAAGGAAAAACTATATAAGGAGAAGATAAATAGAATACGAAGTGTGCATGTGCAAGGGTGGTGAATGAATAAATTTCTCTAAGGAATATCTGCATGGACGAACCCTGTTCTTAATTGATAAATCAGAATCTATGATGCACCTATGGATATGATCTAGAAACGATGAATCTCTACTATGATCGAAAAAAAGAAATGATGAAGACCTGATGGAAGTTTGATGAAGAAACTGAAGAAATCTGGTGAATCTGAGGGCTGAAGCTTTCTGTATGAAAGTGGAAGTATCCTGCCAAGTAAAAGATGGTGTGAAAATCAGGGGGTTGGAGCTCCCTTCCAGTAGTGGCTGGAGAACGAGAAAAAGGTTGTAGCCTTTCTGCAGGTGGGTGCTTGCGTGTTGGTATAAGTCTGCACCAGCATAAATTGTAAGAATTTTTCTTTATAATAAAAATTGAAGACTGAGATTACAGCAGAGGTGGTTTTCTCCCGAATTGGGTTTCCACCTTAAATACTGGTGTTCATATGTGTTACTTATGTTTGATGGTTTGTTCTATTATTTCTGTTCATGCTTACTGCTTACTAAACATCTGATGAATGAATGATGTGATAAGATCTCTGGACATACAAGTTGGATTTAGTAATGTAACATATGGTTTTAAAGAGAAAGGAAAAGTAAAATTTTCAGTCAGCTCTAAATACTAATTCACCCCCCCCCCCCTCTCAGTATTTTTCCCAACATCTCCAACACATCAAAAGCCCTTTCTTAGAATGAATCCTCATCCTGTATATAACAAGCAAGGGGGAGGAAAACCTAAAAGAGCATCTAGAAGTATCTTGGCTAATCAGAAGTATCTCTGTTGTCCTTGAGGCCTTGCAAGGCCCAAGGCACAAAAATATCTAAAATAAATATCTTTTCAGCCATTTGTAGCAAATAAATTGAACTTTAGGCTCTGAAAAGCCTCCTAAAACATTCCAAATGCACATTTTGACTTTTCAACCACAGGAGCGCAACACTGTGTTTTGAAATGAAATTTTATGCCAGGAGCGCAACACAGGAACAAGAAAAATGGTTCTTATTACAACAATGTTTTGAAGGCCTTCCTGATGTCGGAAAAGGCTCCGTGATGGCTCGTTGGAAATCCCTTGAAGTCTACTTTCCAGATCTACCCTTTTTTCTCCAATTTAACCTCTACAACCTGTCTAAAAAGCGAAAATTCCAAGACTGGTAGGAGCGCAACACATGTCCTGAAAAGTAGGGAGAATGATGAAAAAGTGAGTGTTTTTTACCCTTTTGGGGGACCAAAACAACTTCAATTGAGCTAAAACGTTTTGATCATGTTATATGAGTGATGAGGAACCCAAAAATGTAAGCCTTTCCTCTTGAAGATTCCCTGAAAAAGAGCTTAGCACCAGGTGTGCTGCACTCCTAGCCTCAAAATTTGAAAAAAAAATAAATCTTGTCAAAAATCTCCCAAATTTGGTGGAAGTATGCCTCATGGATCTTGGGAGACCTGTAGAGAAGCTTGAGCCAAAACACTAAGGTTAGATTGACTATTTTCCCTTTTTAGTGCTTGGATCTCAATTTGGGCCTTTTTGAGTTTTGCCCTTCCAAATTGGTTTCTTTAGGCATAATGCTTGGTCATTCTTCTTTGTAAATCCAAGTCTTTATTTGCCTTCTCTAGCTTGGCCTCAAGGTGTATGTTAGCCCTCTCAAGCCATGATTCCCTATCATGTTCAATTTCTAGTGCAAGGAGTTCTTGGAGAGAAAGTTGTTATGCTTGGGCTCATTATTCTTCTCTCTTCTTTGCCAATACTTTCCTTAGGCCCATAGTTATAGGTCTCTTTCTAGTTTGAACTCCCTCATCACTACTCTCCTCAAAAGTGCCCATGAACTCTGCCAACTTCACCTGTGCCCTTTGAGCCTCTTTTTGGTACCTAAGTGTTCTTGTTTCATGGATGGCTTGTTGGGCACTCATTTTCTTGTTTTGCATCTAATAGAAGTGAATGAAATCCTTTGCTCTTTCTAATTCAGCTTCCAAGTCCTTTATTTGTGCATTCCTGTCTTGTAGGAGGGAGTTTAAAATTTGTGTTTCATTCTCATCATCACTGTTTATGTGAATAAGTTCAAACTCTCTTTCTTTTTCGTGATCTTCCTCTTCTTCTTCCACTATTTTCTTACCTTTGTTCAGTGGTTGAGCTAAAGTAGATGGCAAGGTCCCTTGCCTCTTAGAGGTAGCAAACACTTGCCTTGATCCTCTTTGGTAAGTGAGAGTACAAGATTTAATATGTTTCATTTCATCTTTGGTGATATCAAGACTACTTTCTTGAGAGGAATTTTCATTTTCTCCCATGCTAGTATCACTGCCTTGATCTTCACCATTGTCATCTTCTTTCATGTCCTCTACATTGTCCTCCTCCATGTTTACAACATCATCATTTTAATTGTCATTTTATTTGTTTTCATGGTTAGAGGTGTCATCATCACTTCTTGGCGCATTTTCATCCTCTTGGCTGCCCTTGGAGGTCATGGGATCACTACTGTCACTTTTGTTAGAGCTATCATTCATAAGGTTTTCTTCATTATGACTGTCATCAGCCCCTTCACTATTTGGCCCACTATATTTATTTTTTGATCCATTGTCTTCACTTTCAAACACTGCCTTTGTCTCTGCATCTTCATTATTTTCATAACTGGACCCCTCATTATCATTGATTTCATCTACCTTTTCTTCACTATTATCTTTGTCTTCATAATTTGTTTCTTCATTATCACTTCTTTGTTCTTGAGCAATGTTATGATCTTCATTTTCTGCCATGTCATCTTCTTCTTCACCATGACTTTCATTTTATGTTTTTTCTTCATCTGTTTCTCCCTCAATACTTGGCTCACTTTATTCACTGTTTTTCCCACTGCAATTTCCTTTAAACTCTGTCTCTTCTTAACTGCTATTTTCATCTTTGTCACTGCTCCTTTTATCACTGCTATTTGCCTCACTGTTTTATTCTTTACCTTCATTATTTTTCTCATCGAATCTGCCTCTGTCCTTGGGTTGTCATTGATTTCCTCATCTTCATCTAGCTCACTGCCTTTGCCTTCTTGTTCACTTTTTGGTTCACTGCCTTCCTCACTACTTTCTTCTTCATCAACACTTTCTTATTTGTCTTATTCCTCATCACTTTCTCCACTTTCATCTTCCTCTTTGTCATCACTTTCTTCACTTTCATCTTCCTCTTCCTCATTATTTGTTTCTTCCTCTTGAATGTAATTTTCTTCTTGACTTCCATGTTCATCTTGGTCGTTGTTTTCATCATCTTGACTGTCATTTTATTCTTGACTTCCATGTTCATCTTGGTCACTATTTTCTTCCTCTTTGTCACTACTATATTCTTTTTCTGAGGCTTTAGGAGAAGGTGAAAGAGGGAGGTTTATTTGGGGAGAGGATTCATGTGAAGAGGATGAATCATGGTCTATGGAGGGTGATGGAGGAGTTGAGGAAGGTGGATGGGACGATGAGGGTAAACTTTGTAGAGGAAGGGGCTGTGGATTTGTGAAAACACCATGGGCAATGAAAACTTCCCATGGGATGCCTTGTTGCTCTAATTGGTGTAAGACAATCATCTTGATAAGGGAATGATGAAAAAGACTTGACATCTGTTGTGAGGGAGGCCTCTTTTGCACAATGGATGACATTTTATCAATACTTTTACAAAGGTAGTAGGGAAAATGTAGCAGCTTGGCCCTAGTGAAATGCATAAGTAGTCGTATGTGGTAGGAATAGATTCTAGAAAACCTACCCTCAAAGGTGAAGTATTTCATAATGATTTTCTTTAAAGGAGCATATCTGTCCAACAAATGAGAAAATGGGAAAATGGTTTTTCAATCAGCTTGGCAACTTGGTTTTAAGAAGGGCTGATAATGGCATAGGTCCAGATACACCTGTTTGAACCATTTTTCTCCCATGCAAGGTATTCCAGTGGCCATGGAGATTGCATTAGTGGTCAGCTCAAAATTCACTCTAGCTAGATGCACTTGGTGGTCATGGAGGCTAAGGACAAAAATTTTGGTCAACTGAGGGTGACTTTGGACTCTCTGCACTTCCTCACAGAACTCATGGCATCCTACTTCTTGGAAATATGAAACTATAGTAGGAGAGGTTGTCAATTCTTTAGTGTTTACATGCTCAAACCTATTTTCTTTCCCACCCTTCCTCTGCTATTCTCTAGGCCTTTGGCCTCTCTCGCCACTGTCAACATTGCCTTCTCTAGGAATTTTGTCTTTTACTATTGCCTTTGAAAATAAAACCTTGATCTGCTTGGGAGATGACATGGAGAGGGAAAATGAGGGGTTAATGAGAATGAGATGGGTGGTAACTACAAATGAAGGAGAAGGATGAGTGAAGAAAACCAATTTAGGCCTCAGTGTGTTCTTAGTATGTAAATGGATGGGTGCCCTTTGAACAAGAGTTGTTAGCAGGGAATTAGGTATTTTTTTCTCCTTCCTTAGGGTTTTTTTTTTTACATTCCCTTTAAGTTCACTCTCCACATTTCTCTATGATTTTACCTTTAGACAGTATTAAAAGGTAGGGAAAACCTAAATACCTCTAAAAAATTCTTCACAGTTGAAGAAAAGTGCAGAGGAGTGCAGCATGGGCCAGTCGGGTGGCTTCTGCACGTCCTGTCGAGCAACACTGAACAGACAGCAGGAGCGCAGCACGGGTGAGGTCTGAACAAGAAGTCAGGTCCCCGTGCACAGGTAGTCGGGTCCTCCTGCACACCCAGGTGCGTAGCGCGGCAGACCCTGAATGCACAGTCACAACGTTGGGTGCCTCGACAGAGGTGTTCGGGTCTTCCTACATGGGTAACCGGGTCCTCCTGCATGCCCAGGTGCGTAGCGCGAAAGATATACACGCTGTCGGGTGAGGTTTGAATGGCTGGGCGCGTAGCACAGGCAGCCGGGCAACTCCTGCACGAGGTCGGGTGTACGGTTGAACGACCCAACGTGTAACGTGGGCAGACCTGCATGCTGTCGGGTGGCTCCTGCGCGTAGAATATCGGGCAAGTCAGTCGGGCTTCTGCACTAAAGGTTCAATGCGCAGCGCTCATATATAGGAGCACAACGCTCTATTATAATTTTTACAAGGAATGCTTACAGGAGCGCAACATGATTATACAGGAGCGTAACATAGTGTTACTTGCCCAAATAATAGCCAGAAAACCCTGAACTCTTCTTGCTCATTTTGCAAAATGACAAAATGGTGTTTGAATGATAACTCTAGGATTTTTATACCTTTTGGGAGAAATAATTTTGGATAAAACCTACTTTTCTAATTCTTGTCTTTGGTCCTTTTATCCTTTTACTGACATTTCTTTTCTCTTGTGCAAGAGGTGTTTTTAAGTATATATAAAAAGTAATTCCTTGATGGGAGATCTTGAAAATTGATTTTATTCCCCTCTCACTGACTTTCCAGAGGCATGATGAAATCTGTCATGCATAGTAAACTTAGTCTTTTGATCAAGTTATCATTACCTCCCTTTGGCCACATCAGCTTGTTGGGGGTGCCATAAAACAATGTTTTTGATCTTCTTATTCTTCCTTTGGAGTTTGACAGTTTTAGTCACTTAGAAAACTGATGATTTGCTTGGTTTCTCCATTTTGACACTTTGAACCTATGTTCTCTTTCCTTTGACCATTTTTATGCATATTGACTGTGCTAGAGAGTTTTGTCTCTTTCACACTGATACTTTTCTCAATCTATTCTTTTGGTATAGTGAAACAATGTGCCTAAATAAGATTTATAAGTCATTCCCTGACATCATTTTTTAATCTTTGCCTGCTGTCATCAAGGAGGTCTCCTTTATAATTTCTTGTTTCAATGAATCTTTAATCCATGCACAGTTGTGCTTATGTACCTCTGTCTTCATGATCCTTTGTATGGGCTCTTCATTGGGCAACACCTTATGGCCAATTAGTCACAAAACCATGATCCTCTTTGTGACCTTAGGCATGTTGCTTCTCTTCTGCTCTGGATGTCCTTGAGGATTTTTAGCTTCTTACCCTGCCTTTATTCTGCTAATAACCATTATAAAGCATTTCTGCATAAATGTTTCGAGATAGGCAATTGTCCTTTTGTAGACTTTATGATTTGATCTAGGAGGTCCTTCCTCGAAGATCTTTTTGCACTCTTTGGACAATCATGAGCTCACCTTCTTTTCATTTTATTTCACCTTTGAGCATATGTAAAAATAGTGAGTTTAGGAAACCAAAGCAATGCATAACCTAGGAGGCCCTACATGACCTATTGGGATGTCCTTTGGACTAGGTGTTTGATTGAAAACTTGAATCAGGGTTTAGAGGTGAAAACATGGTTTTGGCAAACCTTTATGAATTGCCATCTGAAATCTTTGATTTATCTAAAGAGACCAGAAAGGGAGTTTAAAATCACCACTACTTGAGGCACTTGGTGAATAGGGGAAAATTTTTGGGCTAATTGGCAAACTAAGGTGAAAAAATAGAAGGCTTAGGCGATCAAAAACAGAGTGGTAAAGTCAGAGGTGGCCAACATAGTGAGAATGAGGGATATAAGTCCATGATTTTGGTCTTCTGGGAGTGAGAGATTGGCCATGACTTGATAAAGTAGTGTAACAGTGAAAATTTAATCCTAAGGATAATGAAGGCAGTGAGATTTCTAGAACTCACAAGATTCTTGAATTTTGTTTCTAGAAATCTAGGATAAGCATTTAGTCATCTAAACAGGTAAAAATTATTGATGACATTAAGGGAATTTTAAGGTCTAAAATGAGTCTCCTAAGGAAATAATAAAATAATAGCTAAACCAATAAAATAATATTTATGAATTTGCAATTCGCTTTTTGCACCAAAATCCATGTAACCATAGTTAAATTCAATTCAAAAGTTGTACCAAAATAAAATTAATAAAAAAATTGTATTGATGTGACTATAAAAAAGAATTAAATTTTCAAGAAAAAGTCTTTATCATTGAACAACTAATTCATTTGTCTTTTGTACTTAAATAACTTAAAATAAAATATAAATATAAATTTATAAATTATTAATTATTAATTATATTATATGATATTAATTAAAATTTATATTATTTAAATTGTATAATAACATGTAATTAATATACTATATATAAATAATATAATATAATAACTGTATAGGGATATGCATTCAAGAAATATGAAATGACAATAATATTATTTTGTTCAAAAAGTGTGAAATGACATTGATTATGAGTACTTTACTTTGACTTTAAAAGTACTTAGAGCACTACCATGGTTAACCATGAGTTTTTATCCACCATTGAGAATGTTTCAAGTAAATACCTTTAACTTAAACAATGTCACCTCAACCATTATGGATGATGTCATCACCTAAAATATGATTGGTTCTCATAAAGTGAATTTTGATTGTACATTTTCCTTAGGAGGCCCATTTTAGACCTCAAAATTCCCCTAATGCTAACAGTGGCTCCACTTGGGGAGGGAAGCTCCTTTTTCAGGAGGTGTCCAGAACTTCAGATCTCTTGGTTTACGAAGACCAGTGCCTCATCCATTGGGCATATTTTTCTTCTTTTCTTTTGCTGCAGCTTCCTTGAAGTAGTGATTTCAATAATCTAAAAACATGATTAGCTCAACTTCATCTTTACCTACCCGACCTACTTTCCTAACATTTTTTTTTCTTCCTTGGGTGCACTTGAACTGGCAAACCCCTTTGACATTTTTCTTTTGAAATAAAAAACAAACTATCTAATAGTACCCTTACTACTTCCAAGGGTTCATATTATGCTAGTGAACCATTTTATTCTCTACCTAAACTACTCAATTTTCAAGATTAAGCTATTTGACAGGACTCATTCACTAAGATATTGACATGAAATTGAAAACATTGTTAAATAAGGATTAGAAAATTTGATTTACCATGGACTGTGGCATTAGAATAAGCTACACACGAGTGTTATTTTTGTACAAACAAAACTTAGGAAACATAAGGGCTGTGATCAATCATTTGTTAAGCATCTCTATTTTCCTCTGTGGTTCAGATTTGAGCATGTGGAACTAGTATCTTTCATTCCTAACCTATTTTATTTTGACAAGTAAAGCTTGAATGATTTGACAAGGTACCTTTTACTAACTTATCAACATAAATTTAAAACATGTTCAACTATGATTAGGCTAGATGACTGAGCAATATCTTCTCTTTGAACAAGTAGTGGCATTTAGGCTTGCACACTTTCAGTAGTTCTTCTTTTTGGGTATGGGGCTGTACCTCTTCTTTTCATCTGCACTCTTTTTCATTTTATTCTTTGTTCTGTATTTTCTCTCTCTTTTTGGTCAAAACAATCTAAAACTAAAGGTATAAAGATGCTCATAGTGCTAAGCTTATTCGCTTGCTTATCTATCCTAATCTAACTTATACAATATATACATTCATTTGGCGAAATCCCTTTTCCAATATAACTAGTCAAGTAGATGATTCCATGAGTGATTTTGTTTCAGCTCTTTGAGTGTGGTGAAAAAATCAAAAGGAAACTCCCACCTTACTAGTGTTTGAACATTAGAGCCTAAAATGTTCTTGAAATTCTGCATCAAACTGCTCTTGACAAGACATACCCCTCTTTTAGATGTCTCTAATAAATCAGAAAAGGGATCTTGAAATAATACCTAAATGTGAGGATTTGGAGAATAAGCTTGATCCATGACTGCTTCTTCCTCCACTTGGCTAAGCTTAGGACTCTTTTTGGAAATAAACTCCTTCTCTTTCTCATGATCATTTGCACTGTCAGACTCATCATATATTGCCATGTTGTCCTCTAGCAAACATGATTTAATAGAGCCATAGTTGTTCTCTTTCTCTTGTGAAGGCTGGACATAGGGCTGAATGTGTTCTTTGTTGTTAAAATAAATACCCAAAGATTGCTGACTTATGATTGCATTAAGGTTGTCTTTGATGAACTAAAAGGAAGCAAAACAAAGAGGTAAAGACCCTTCCCTTTCTCCCAAACTTTCTGCACTTTCTTCTTCACTGTCATAGCTGAGTGGTATTTGTTGATCACTAAATTTGAGATGTTGAAAATAAATTTCTTTGTCCCACAAACTAATCACTGACTTTTCTATAGTTTTATCTTGAGTCTGGAGAACATAATCATCATTATATTGATCATATTTGGGCAACTTATTCATAGGAGGAATGCCATCCATTATACACATTTGACCAGCAGATTGTTCAACCATATGAAAAGGAGAGTGTTCATGGCCAATATCTTCTCCTTTAGCAATCTGAAATGACTCGAAGCACAAGGGTAGGGACTCAAGAGGTGCTGGCTCATCTTCCATTTCTGGTTTTTTAACCCAAACAGTCATACTAAGATGATTTGAGGGGAGAACTTCTGGATTTGAAAAAGGGTTTGTATTATCCATTTATTCCCTTACTGATTCTTTAGAGCATTCTACTTTTTTCTATTTTCAATTTTCTTGTAATACTCACTTAATAGTGAAGCACAAGATGTAGGAATGCATATAATACTTACTTGACAACTTTCCGCATCTTCTTCTTTGCAACCTTACTCAGCCAGTATGTTTTGATAGATATCTTTGCATTGAAATGACTAATTTGATTCTTCCCAAGAAAATGGTACTGGCTGCTTTGAATAATCAGCAACAACCTCAACCTTGTACTCTTCCTCTTTCCTGCCAAGTATATGCATCATTTTGCTGATGGTATCTATCAACATCTCTAGCTTTACCTCTGAAGATATCAGTCTCTCTTGATCTGGTTTGTCTTTCTCTATTACTCTTAGCTTTTCCTCCCTGTTTAGTGTGTTGGCTTCCACATCAACTGCTATCCTTTGCATTTCCTCCAGGGTCGAAGGATCTCTTTCTCTTATCTGGAAAACCATCTCTGGGTCAAAAGAACTTGGGTAGTGCAAGAGAGCCCACCCTGAAGGTGGCTTTATCTTAGCAGGTATTTCATTGTATACTTTATTGAACCTGGCTGAAAAGTCTTGTATTGTCTCCCCTGGTTGTATTTTTAAATGGTTGTATTCCTTTATGATGAGAACCTCATTTCTCATGACCACCCACCTATCTAGGAAGACTTGAGTGAATTGATGAAAATTGATAATGCTTGCAGCTGGAAGGTCCTTAAACCAACTCTTAATTTTTCCTTGTAATGATAAGGAAAACATTCTAATACGCACATCATCCTCTCCTATTTCAAACAGGTCAAGTAAATTCTCAAGATTTTGAATGTGTTCTTCAATAGTGACTTTTGAGCTTTCTCCATCAAATCTGGGTAGTTTATTTGCAATATTTGCAGGTAGGGCCCGGAGGATAGGAGGAAAAACTAGAGGCTTGTATCTTTATGGGACCTTTATGGGTATAGGTAGTGCAAAATGATATTTATGACTATTTGAGGTTTCATCAAGAGCAGGAAAGGTAACATGAGGCTCATGTTTCACTAGGTCTTCCACAGGTGAAATCCGGGGTAGGCACAGGTGTATAAGCTTTCTCATGGTCTGAAATTTCAGGCTCAGCTTTTCGAGGCTTGAGATATTTCCAAATGTAGATCTCATCAATGTATTCTTGATCAGGCTTAAAATAGGATAAAACATAGTTATAGATAAAAACAATAATTTCTTGAATCCAACCTAGGCATGAGTGCTCTTTCTTTCTAGGATGACTGGTCATGTTTCAGGTTCTTCCTCCAGTGGAGTCTTTAGGTCTGTTGAGAGTTGTGGAGTCGCCAGGTGGATGATTTCAACTATTTTAAGGCAGGTTGTTGTCCACCATCAGAAATTGAATACCAATCTAAGGATATTTGTGGGTTTTATGAGGTTCTAAGGAATACTTAGATTGTCACTGACTCAGAAGGTCCCACCATGATCGCCATTATGTTAGTGTGGCGATGAGGTGGCGATAAATAAATAGATACTATTTAATAGGTGTGTTTCTGAGATTCTAAAGAGGGCTTAGGATGTTATTTTCTCAAGGTCCCACCGTGATCGCCATTATGTTAGGGTCCTGTGATTTAGAAGATTGGTAGACCAAATGCACAGGGTGACATCAAACCAGTCTTTGGAGTCCTAGGACCTAGCCTTCCTAGACTCAAAGAGGGCTCTCTCTATTATGTGCGAAGGATATAAACTTGTTCGCTTTAGATGGTTGATTTTAGGCTAGTTGTTAAGTGTAGGGTTTGTTTGTTTGTTTGGTTGAGGTAAGATGATTGAGTAGAATAAGTGGAATGAGAGGTTGTAAAAAATTGGGCTATGGAGTCTATGAAGTCATTGAAATATCAATAGTGAATCGGGGTACATCACAGGGCCAATCTAGTGTATTCAATGGATCTTTAAGTTTATGTGTGAGGTGAGATGGATTAAGAATCCTTTGTCAAATACCTATGAACAAGAAGGTATTGAATAATGATAAGAAAAAGATACTAATCATGAGATAGGGTACACCATTTACTCAATGAAAATACTTTTAAAAAAATAAACATTCAAGATAAACAATCCAGTGTAACAAAGGAAGCAAGTTAACTTATCTAACTTCAATGATTCTACTTTTGAGATTTCAAAACATATAAGAGACAAATAGCATCAATAAATGAAGAGGGAACTCCTAGACATCATTCATTAAAATATAAAGAACTTTGAGGCAAAATGATAAGCATATACAAAGGGAAAGATTGAAACAAGACCTCTTTGGCTTAACCTAACAATCAATACATTAAAGAGAGATTTCAAGACAGATTATAGATAACATCAAACAAGTAGGGCTTACCGTGAATCATATTTGTAAAATAGCATATTAATCCAATAATGAAATAGACAAAATTAGGTGGGCCTAAGGAGCAACTAATAATTCCTCAAACTAACCCAGCAGAAGAAAACATAAAGACAATAGGAAAACAGGAGGAGTGTGGTGCCTCAAATAACATTTATCATCCTATACTCTTATGAGCTATTGCAATATAGAAAAATGGAAATATGATTAACTAGAAAACATGAAAAAATAAGAGATACATCACCATTAACTAAACTTAGGGATCCTGCAAGCAAGCTTTCATCAACATCAATCAAGGAAAATCATCCACAAGCTCCACAACACCAAATTGCTCTTCAACTTCCAAAAACCATGTATTTCTCTCCAACACATCAAAAGCCCTTTCTTACAATGAATCCTCATGCTCTATATAACAAGAAAGGAGGAGGAAAACCTAAAAGAGCATCTAGAAGTCTATTGGCTAATCAGAAGTATCTCTATTGTCCTTGAGGCCTTGCAAGGCCCAAGGCACAAAAATATATAAAATAAATATCTTTTCGGCCATTTGTAGCAAATAAATTTACCTTTAGGCTCTGACAAGCCTCCTAAAACTTTCTAAATGCACATTTTGACTTTTCAACCACAGGAGCGCAACATTGTGTTTTGAAATGAAATTTTATGCTAGGAGCACAACACAGGAATAGGAAAAATGGATCTTCTTACAACAGTGTTTTGAAGGCCTTCCCGATGTCGGAAAAGGCTCCATGATGGCTCGTTGGAAATCCATTTAAGTATAATTTCCAAATCTACCCTTGTTTCTCCAATCTGACCTCTGAAACCTGTCCAAAAAGTGAAAATTCCAAGACTGGTAGGAGCGCACCACATGTCCTAAAAAGTAGGCAGAATGATGAAAAAGTGAGTGTTTTTGACCCTTTTGGAGGACCAAAACAACTCCAATTGAGCTGAAAATTTCTGAGCATGTTATATGAGTGACGAGGAACCAAAAATTTCAAGCCTTTCCTCCTGAAGATGCCCTGAAAAGGAGCGTAGTACTAGGTGTGTTGCACTCCTAGCCTCAAAATTTGTAAAAAACAAAATCTTGTCAAAAATCTCCCAAATTTGGTGGAAGCATGCCTCATGGGTCTTGGGAGACCTGTAGAGATGCTTGAGCCAAAACACTAAGGTTAGCTTGGCTCTTTTCCCTTTTTAGTGTTTGGATCTCAATTCGGGCCTTTTTGAGTTTTTCCCTTGCAAATTGGTTTCTTTGGGCATAATCCCTGGTCATTCTTCTTTGTAAATCCAAGTCTTTACTTTCCTTCTCTAGCTTGGACTCGAGGTGTATGTTAGCCCTCTCAAGCCATGATTCTCTATCATGTTCAATTTCTAGTGCAAGGAGTTCTTGGAGAGAAATTTGTTATGCTTGGGATGAGTCTTCTTCTCTCTACTTTGCCAATGCTTTCCTTAGACCCATAGTTCTAGGTATCCTTCTGGTTTGACCTCCCTCATCACTACTCTACTCATAAGTGCCCATGAACTCTGCCAACTTCACCTATGCCCTTTGAGCCTCTTTCCAGTACCTGAGTGTTCTTGTTTCATGGATGGCCTGATGGGCACTCATTTGCTTGTTTTTCATCTTATAGAAGTGAATGACATCCTTTGCTCTTTCTAATTCAGTTTCCAAGTCCTTGATTTGTGCATTCCTGTCTTGGAGGAGGGATTTTTAAATTCTTGTTTCATTCTCATCATCACTGTTTATGAATAAGTTCAAACTCTCTTTCTTTTTCATGATCTTCCTCTTCTTCTTCCACTATTTTCTTACCTTTGTTCACTGGTTGAGCTGAAGTAGATGGAAAGGTCCCTTGCCTCTTAGAAGAAGCAAACACTTGCCTTGATCCTCTTTGGTAAGTGAGAGTACAAGATTTAATATGTTTCATTTCATCTTTGGTGATATCAAGACTGCTTTCTTGAGAGGCATTTTCATTTTCTACCATGCTAGTATCACTACCTTGATCTTCACCATTGTCATCTTCTTTCATGTCCTCTACATTGTCATCCTCCATGTTTACAACGTCATCATTTTCATTGTCATTTTCTTTGTTTTCATGGTTAGAGGTTTCATCATCACTGCTTGGCACATTTTCATCCTCTTGGTTGCCCTTTGAGGACATAGGATCACTGCTGTCACTTTTGTTACGGCTATCATTCATAAGGTTTTCTTCATTATGATTGTCATCATCCCCTTCACTGTTTGGCCCACTATCTTCATTATTTGACCCATTGTCTTCACTTTCAAATTCTGCCTCTGTCTCTACATCTTCATTTTTTTCATAACTGGACCCCTCATTATCATTGCTTTCATCTGCCTTTTCTTCACTACTATCTTTGTCTTCATAATTTGTTTCTTCATTATCACTGCTTTTTTCTTGAGCACTGTTATGATCTTCTTCATTTTCTGCCATGTCATCTTCTTCTTCACCATGACTGTCATTTTCTGTTTGTTCTTCATCTGTTTCTCCCTCAATACTTGGCTTACAGTATTCACTGTTTTTCCCACTGCAATTTCCTTCAAACTCTGTCTCTTCTTGACTGCTATTTTCATCTTTGTCACTACTCCTTTTATCACTGCTATTTGGCTCACTATTTTCTTCTTTACCTTCATTATTTTTCTCCTCAAAATCTGCCTCTATCCTTGGGCTGTCATTGATTTCCTCATCTTCATCTAGCTCATTGCCTTTTCCTTCTTGTTCACTTTTTGGTTCACTGCCTTTGTCACTACTTTCTTCTTCATCAACACTTTCTTCTTTGTCTTCTTCCTCATCACTTTCTTCGCTTTCATCTTCCTCTTTTTCATCACTTTCTTCACTTTAATATTCCTCTTTGTCATCACTTTCTTCACTTTCATCTTCATCTCCCTCATTATTTGTTTCTTCCTCTTGACTGTAATTTTCTTCTTGACTGCCATGTTCATCTTGGTCACTTTTTTATTCCTCTTGACTGTCATTTTATTATTGAATGCCATGTTCATCTTGGTCACTGTTTTCTTCCTCTTTGTCACTACTATCTTCTTTTTCTGAGGCTTTAGGAGAAAGTGAAAGAGGGCTGTTTTTTTGGGGAGAGGATTCATGTGAAGAGGTCGAATCATGGTCAGTGGAGGGTGATGGAGGAGTTGAGGAAGGTGGATGGGATGATGAGGGTAAAATTTGTAGAGGAAGAGGCTGTGGACTTGTGAAAACACCATGGGCGATGAAAAATTCCCATGGGATGCCTTGTTGCTCTAATTGGTGTAAGACAATCATCTTGATAAGGGAATGATGAAAAATACTTGACATCTGTTGTGAAGCAGGCCTCTTTTGCACAATGGATGAAATTTTATCAATAATTTTACAAAGGTAGTAGGGAAAATGTAGCAGCTTGGCCCTAGTGAAATGCATAAGTAGTCTTATGTGGTAGGAATATATTTTTGAAAACCTATCCTCACAGGTGAAGTATTTCATAATGATTTTCATTAAAGGAGCACATCTGGCCAACAAATGAGAAACGGGGAAAGTGGTTTTCCAATCAGCTTGGCAACTTGGATTTAAGAAGGGTTGATAATGGCTTAGGTCCAGATACACCTGTTTGAACCATTTTTATCCCATGCAAGGTATTCAAGTGGCCATGGAGATTGCATAAGTGGTAAGCTGAAAATTAAATCTAGCTAGATGCACTTGGTGGTCATGGAGGTTAAGGACAAAAATTTTGTTCAAATGAGGGTGACTTTGGACTCTCTGCACTTTCTCACAGAACTCATAGCATCCTACTTCTTGGAAATATGAAACTATAGTAGGAGAGTTTGTCAATTCTTTAGTGTTTACAGGCTCAAAACTATTTGCTTTCCCACCCTTCCTTTGTTGTTCTCTAGGCCTTTGGCCTCTCTCGCTACTGTCAACACTACCTTCTCTAGGCATTTTGTCTTTTACTATTTCCTTTGAAAACAAAACCTTGATCTGCTTGGGAGATGATATGGAGAGGGAAAATGAGAGGTTACTGAGAATGAGATAGGTGGTGACTGAAAATGAAGGAGAAGGATGAGTGAAGAAAACCAATTTGGGCCTCAGTGTGTTCTTAGTGTGTAAATGGATGGGTGCCCTTTGAACAAGAGTTGTTAGCAGGGAATTAGGTATTTTTTCTCCTTCCTTAGGGTTTTTTTTTTTTACATTCCCTTTAAGTTCACTCTCCACATTTATCTATGTTTTTACCTTTAGACAGTATGAAAAGGTAGGAAAAACCTAAATACCTCTAAAAAATTCTTCACGGCTGAAGGAAAGTACACAGGAGTGCAGCATGGGCCAGTCGGGTGGCTTCTGCACATCCTGCCGGGCAGCCCTGAACAAATAGCAGGAGTGCAGCATGGACGAGGTCTAAACGAGCATTTGGGTCCCCCTGAATGGGTAGTCGGGTCCTCCTGCATGACCGGGTGCATAGCGCAGCAGACCATGAACGCACAGTCGCAGTATCAGGCGCCTCTGCATAGGTATTCTGGTCTTCTTGCACGGGTAGTTGGGTCCTCCTTCACGCCCAAGTGCATAGTGTGGAAGACCTACACGCTGCCGGGTGAGTTTTGAATGGTTGGGCGTGTAGCACAGGCAGTCGGGCAACTCCTGCACGGGGTCGGGTGTATGGCTAAACGACCGAGCATGTAGCATGGGTAGACCTGCACGCTGCCGGGTGGCTCCTGCATGTAACAGATCGGGTGAGTCGGTCGAGATTCTGCACTAAAGGTTCTACGCGTAGCGCTCATCTACAGGAGCGCAGCGCTCCATTGTAATTTGCCAAGGAACGCTTATAGGTGCGCAACACGATTATACAGGAGCGTAGCACAGTTTTGCTTGCCCGAATAATAGCCAGAAAACCCTATACTCTTCTTGCTCCTTTTGCAAAATGAAAAAATGGTGTTTGAATGATAACTCTAAGCTTTTTATACCTTTTGGGAGAAATAATTTTGGATAAAACCTACTTTTCTAATGCTTTTCTTTGGTCCTTTTATCCTTTTACTGACATTTCTTTTCTCTTGTGCAGGAGGTGTTTTTAAGTATATATAAAAATTGATTCCTTGATGGAAAATCTTGAAAACTGATTTTATTCCCCTCTCACTGACTTTTCGGAGGCATGATGAAATCTGTCCTGCATAGTAAATTTATTCTTTTGATCAGGTTATCATTACCTCACTTTGGCCACATCAACTTGCTAGGGGTGCCATAAAACAGTGTTTTTGATCTTCTTATTCTTCCTTTGGAGTTTGACAGTTTTAGTTACTTACTCAACAAACTGATGATTTGCTTGGTTCCTCCATGTTATAGCATCATTTCTCACCTTCACATGATTCATGATTGCTTTGATGGTTTTGGGCACCCATTCCTACAAACTTGGACAAATTCACTTAAAAATAGTGTAAAAATCCCCATACGCGACTATGCCCGTACTTTTCCGCGTGTATACGCGAGTCCAGCTGCACTTTTCCATGTATGCCATTAAAATTATGAAAAAATATATAAAAATTCCCTATTTTTGGGCTGGGTTGATGGTTACTCAGGTAGTTCAACCACCCCAGCACGTGGCCAACTGTTTCCAACTGTTGAAACTACTTGGAGGGAGTATAAAAACCCCTCATGTGTATGGCCTAAAGGAGAGAGAGAATTTTTGATATTATACTCTGTTGGTATTCCCTATCCAAGTCTGATTCCCCGTGCCTCCTGCACTTTCCCAGTTCATTACAGGAAACCCTTGTTTCCTTGAGATGCTCATCTCCCTATATGTCATCTCGTATGCACCAGTTTGGAAGGAGTCTTAGCAAGGCAAGGGCGGGACGGATCCGGACGACGGTCTGCTCGAAGATCGTGGAAGGATTCAGGTGATCTCTCCACTCGTTACTTTTGTACATGCTATTTATAATACAGAAGTACCATGTTGTTCCCGAAATATACGTGTTAGTGTATGCTTATATGTATGAGAAAATTGTTATTTAAGCATTCATTATGATTTATTTAATGTTTTATATGAATCTCACTAACATTTAGAGTAGATATATGTTGTACAACCAGTTCTTCGTGCTTGTTTCTTCTTGTCTTTCAGGTTAAGAAGAAAGGACGGTCGCTGGGGGTTTGAACCCTACGGGATCTTCTTCAACCGTAGGACCTACGGGTAACTTCCTCATTCTACTCTATTTAGTTTTTCTGAACATGCATGGTTGTGTGAGTCCTTCTTAAGTAGCATGCCCCTGCTCTGTGGAGGTTGTAACCCAACGAACCTCTAGGGTGATATTCCCCGAAACAGAACTGGCGACTCCGCTGGGGATCACATTCTTGTGGCTCCCCTGTTGGGTGGTTTCAGCTGTTTGGTAGGTTGCCGACAGTTTTAACTTTCATTTGCAGTCCAGTTTACTTTTTACAGTCAGTCTGAAGTCCTGGTTTCTTATCTAGGCTTGTCCTTTTTGTTTTTTTCATTATTTACCTTTGTATATGCGCTTTTTTTTGCACACAGTAGCGTATACACGCAAGTTTGTCTAAAGGGACCCGCATATACGTGAGTTTCCCTTAGCACAGACGTGTATGCACGCTGGTTGCATAACTGTGAAGTAGCGTATACCTAGGAAGATTTTGAATTTTTAGGTTTCTTGACTTTTTGGTCCTTTATGGCTGTGGAGACCTGTTCCTACAGTGTCT
Organism: Pinus albicaulis; assembly: GCA_034641835.2. Taxonomy (NCBI): domain Eukaryota; kingdom Viridiplantae; phylum Streptophyta; class Pinopsida; order Pinales; family Pinaceae; genus Pinus; species Pinus albicaulis. The sequence continues at coordinate 757,046,482 of CM076584.1, read as the reverse complement.
CTGTACTCTCTGGGTTGTGAAGGAAGTGGTTTCTTGTATTTTCTCTCTTTCGTTTGATTGAAAACTAGTCTTTTTGGCAAAGTGTTGTTTCTGGTGTTGGCACTTCTGGTTTGAGTACCAAG